>WOAB01000232.1:1245287-2490575 GCA_027886185.1 Rheum nobile | reverse complement strand
ATCTCCACATCAACCTCACTCAGCAGAAGAACCCATCGAATCAATCTCGACTTTGTTCTTTCTTCGTCATTAGGTAACGAAGGGCGGCGTGATCTGTGTATATGATCACCTTCACTCCCAAAAGATATTGCCTGATTTTCTCGCTAATACCACAGCCAACATCTCTTTCTCAGTAGTGGAGTAGTTTCGTTGTGCTCCATTCAGAGTCATGGAAGCGTAGTGAATCACATGAGAGGCCCTTCCCTCTTTCTGCCCCAAAACTGCTCCAACTGCATAATCACTGGCATCACACATATCTCGAACGGTCGAGACCAATCAGGTGCCTGGATAATCGGTGCATTGTCAGGCGTTCCTTCAAACAATCAAACGCCTTCTTGCACTCCTCATTCAGCTCAAAAGTCACTCTTTCTTCAGTAGCTCGCATAAGGGCGATGAGATCTTGGAAAAGTCCTTGATAAACCCGCGATAGAAACCTACATGGCCTAGGAAGGAACGACACTTCACGCACATTAGTAGGATAAGGCAAAGACTGAATTACGTCAATCTTCGCCTTATCGACCTCAATACCCTTAGCAGAGACAATATGACCTAACACAATCCCTTGTTCTACCATGAAATGACACTTTTCATAATTGAGAACTAAGTTAGTTTCAACACATCTTTTAAGCACAAGTGTCAAGTGGTTCAAACATGCATCAAAGCTCCCCATGTACCGTGAAGTCATCCATGAATACCTTAATGAAATTCTCAATATACTCAAAGAAGATACTTACCATACATCGTTGAAAAGTACCGGGTGCGTTACATAGTCCAAAAGGCATTCTGCGGTATGCAAAAGTGCCAAAGGGACATGTAAAAGTAGTCTTCTCCTGGTCTTCTGGCGCTATGGCCATCTGAAAATACCATGAGTATCCATCTAGAAAACAATAATAGGGGCGCCCAGCAAGGCATTCTAGCATTTGATCAATAAAAGGTAAAGGAAAGCGATCTTTTCGAGTTACCGCGTTCAGCTTACAGTAATCAATGCAGACTCTCCAGCCCGTCTGAGTTCTTGTAGGGACCAACTCTCCTTGTTGATTCTCAACCACTGTGATCCCTCCATTCTTGGGGACAACTTGAGTGGGCTGACCCATCGACTATCGGAGATAGGGAAGATCATGTCAGCTTGAAGGAGTTTCAGCACCTCCTTCTTCACCACCTCCATCATAGGCGGGTTAAGCCTTCTTTATGGTTGTCTGGATGGCTTGGCTCCGTCCTCTAGCAAAATCCGATGCATACATGTGGAGGGACTAATCCCTTTGATGTCGGCAATGGTCCATCCCAGCGCAGTCTTGTGCTCCTTCAATGTCTCCACTAGCTTCTCCTCTTGCTCCTTTGAAAGCTTACTAGACACAATGACTGGCAAAGTATCGTTGACTCCAAGAAAAGCGTACTTGAGATGACCAGGGAGTTGTTTGAGTTCAACCTCGGAGCCTGTATAACAGAAGGAACAAGCTTCTCGCTTGGTGTTAGCAAGTTGGGCCAATGCCAAAGGTTCAATAGGAGACTTACCGTTCACATCCATCTGAGATAAGACCACCTGCATGTTAGTTGACAAAGCATATTCTGTGTGGGACTCATCTATATCATTTTCATAATGGATTGCAACTCATCTGAACCAGAAATATCAACACATCTTGCACAATGGGTTCAATCACATCAATAAGCACAAAGAGTATGGTCATCAACGGGGTGTTTCATAGCATCATAAATGTTAAATTGAACCACCTCCCCATCGAATTCCATAGTAAGTGTCCTACTTACATAATCAATCTTAGTCATAGCAGTTTTTAAGAATGGCATTCCTAGCAAAATAGGTGCATCATGTATATCATGTTCCATATCTAGGACAAAGAAATCAACAGGGAATATCAAATTGTCAACCATGATCAAACATCCTCAACTACCCCCTTAGGGTATACACTAGACCTATCAACAAGTTGCACAACAATTCCTGTTCATGCAAAGGTCCCAATCCAAGTGATTTATAAAGAGAGTAAGGTAACACATGATAGATGCCACTAGATCAAGCATAGCTCTTTCAAATTTAGTGTCACCTATATACAAGGGATTCTTACCATACCTGGATCAACGCACTTCTTGGGCATACGCCGTTGAAACACCGCTGGAGACACGTTCGCTCACCTTAACCTTCTGCTTCCCTTTCAACTTTTTGATTCCTCTTTATCGTGCAAAGCTCCTTCAAGAAACGAGCATACTTGGGAATACTTTTAACAAGTTTAAGCAAGGGCTGTTTTACCTCACACTTGTTAATGTTTCGAAGAGGCCTTGTCGTCAAACGATTCCTTCTCTCCTTGAGTGCCTCTGGGAATGGGGCGGGTGGCTTTTCGGAACCGAGAGGAGGAAAGTATGGACGAACGTAGGTGTCCCACGTAGGGTTCTTTAACAGGTCCAGGAGATCCACCGCGGGTGCGGTCACAATCCACCACGGGGTACGGTGTATCCCCAGAAAATTCTCGAGAAACAGTACGTCACCGCGGGGTGCGGTGGCTCGACAGAACATTCTGGTCCTCCTCTTCGTTCTCACTGGGGTGCGGGCGTCTTGCCGCTGGGTTGCGGTGCTCCTCCAGAACCTTCTCTTTTCCTGAATCGTCCTTCTCTGCACTAGGAGCGACAGGCAATTGCTTTCCACTTCGGAGGGTTACAGCGCTAACGTTTTCCCTCGGGTTTACTACCGTTTGAGATGGTAGATTCCCCGAAGTCCGTGCATCAATCCTTGTAATCGCCTCAGCAATTTGTCCCATCTGCGTCTCTAGGTTCTTGATACTCGACGTCGTAGCTTGAACGTGAGTGCTGAAGTGTTTCGTCAAAGCTTTGAGCATATCTTCAGTTGAAGGAGACGCATCAAGTTGTGGACCTTGTGGCCTTTGTACAAAAGGGGGTCTGGGCTGAGGTTGTTGTTGTTGGTTCGGTTGATCCCTCCATCTGAAATTTGGGTGGTCTCTCCATCCCGGATTGTAAGTGTTGGAGTAGGGATCATTCCGAGGTCTTGGAGGTCCATAACCCCCTACAGCGTTCACCTCAGCATTCGAATCATCTTGTAATTGAGGACAGGCGTCGGTGGGGTGGAATTGGTCAACACAAACTCCACACGCTTTGAGTTGTTGAGGAGTCCCTTGCAGCGTAAGTCTCCTCACCATGTCCTTCAACTCAGCAATATCACTTGCATACGCAGGGCAACTAGAGTCAGCAGCATTGACTCCTCTCTTTGTAGAAGCACTACCTAAATTTCTTGTGCCCTCTGCCATCTCCTGAATCTTCTCCATGGCTGCTAACGGTGTTGTGTTGAGGATGTTGCCACCACATGCAGCGTCAACGATCCTCCTTTCATTGTCCAGCAGAACCATTATAAAGATGAAGTACCAGATCTTGATTGGTGTACCCGTGGAACGGACAGCTTGAGCAAAGTCTCTTGAACCGCTCATAGTACTCATACATGCTCTCGTCAGCGTCCTGCTCGATGTTGCTTATAGCCTTTTTCAAACTGTTCGCCTTCTTTGCAGGAAATACTTTTCGAGCAACGCCTTATGTAGTTTGTTCCACGTGTCAATGCTTCCAGTAGGCAGATGATAATACCAGTCATCAGCAGTGTCCTTGAGGGTAAACCCGAAGCTCTCATCTTGATTTGCTCCTCAGTGACGTTCGTCGGTTTCATGCTCATGCAAACTGTGTGGAATTTACCCATGTGCTTGATTGGGTCCTCTCCAGCCAGCCCATGGAAAGTTGGAGCAAATGAATCAGCCCCGGCTTCAACTCAAAGTCCACGCCCTCTCCTATAGCAGGAATAGTCACAACCAAAGGTTGTTGTTGCAGGTTAGGCGCAGTTAACTGCCTCAACGTTCGATCCGCGTCACCCATCTCAAATGCAGGGTTGTCAAAAACCAAACTACGGTTGACTCTGCGATCCTGGGAAAAAGTTCTCTCAATCTCTGGATCAAAATCAAGAAGGGGTGAATTAGTAGCACGAGTGTGAACCATAAGATAGGTCCACACCAAGGTTGGTAACAAACAAACCCACAAAACAGAAAATTTGAATCCCCGGCAATGGCGCCAAATTTGACAGGCTTTAAAGTCGTATGCCTAATCAAATAAATCCTAAAATACCTACTAAAGAGTATAGCAAGCAAGTCAGGGTCGATCCCACATGGAGTCAGGTTATCTATCTTGCAATTCACGAATCATCAACTAGGAACTAGGGGGGGGGGGGGGGGGGGGTTGTATGCGTTTTCTTGGTAATCAAGTAACAAGTAAGCAAGTAAACAAGTTTACAAGTAAAGGTTGTGAATATGGGGAAAATGATCCCTACTCAACAAAGATCCATACAACAAGAGATATGGTTGATCACTGAATTCTATCAATCTCAAGTTCTTATCTTTCCTTTAGTTGTTCTTATCCTGATCTTAGATAACTATTAATTCTACCAGCCCTAATAGTACTTATTACTAAATCAAATCCGAAAACTTCAAGACTCAATAAAGCAATAGCATTCAACCAAAGATTTAACAAGATACATGCAATAGAAACAACCCGTTACTATAAGCATGTAATTAACTCTCTCTCACGATGAACACTCGCAACCCGCTTATGTAAATCGTGTGTGCTACTAGATATGCAACCCGAACCCGGAATCACAAGTCCTAGCAATTAGGAAGATATCATAAAACCTAGGTAGCTACTCTAGATAAATCAACATAAACCAATAAACATTCAAGCACAAGAGAATTAATCCAATTAGGTAGGAAATCGAACAAGTGTAGAAAACTCACAACCAATTAATTGCTGGCTTCAAAATGTCAAGTGCAACAACGGAGGTTTAGTTCTCCATAGGGTTTGTGAGAGAAAAAACGTAGAAAGGTGGCAACTAGGGTTCTCCACAAAGTCTTAGAAAAACTCTTAAATACTAGGGCAATATTTAGGAATAAAATAAAAGGAAATAACAAACTTGGAAACAAAGATTCAGAATAAAATAAAAGGAAATTAAAAACTCGAAAAGATCTATTCAGCACGTCGTCACCGCTGGGTGCGGTGACACCCACCGCGGGGTGCGGTGGAACTCCAGCGTCCAGCTCCTGACCTTATCGCCGCGGGTGCGGCAGTGCCCACCGTTGGGTGCGGTGGCACTCCAGACTCTCGTCCTCCTTTCTGCTTGCTCCACCGCTGGGTGCGGTGGTCTTCGGCGCGGGTGCAGCAAGGCTCCAGTACTCCTTTGTCTTCTCTCAAGGCTTCTCCTTGCATCCTTCGCACCGCTCCTCAACTCTTCTCTTCCATGTGCTCAGAACTCTGTAAATCCTATGATTTCTTCACTTCTTGGCTTCTCATCCGGATCACAGAGTTAACACCAGAATCTATCTAAAACTCATCTAAATCATGCTAATAACCACTAGATGCGCTATACAATATATCGCATATCACTGGGCGTTCATACAACGAGATATATGTTGGGTTTTAAAGAAGTGCTGTTAAATATAACCCGGACCTAGACTAATCCGGGTTATATAAAGTGATGTTATAACTAAATAACCCGTACACAACACGCCCGGGTTATTAGAACACATATATACACCACACTAATTATATCCGGGTTATTTGAACCCAATTTTTATTTTTTTTTGATGAACCCAATTTCTAAAATCAAAAGCCCGGATTATTTGATAGTGAAACCTCTTCTAGTCTTCTTCGAGCAACTAGCCCTAATTCACCCATAGCCTTCGAGCACCCCTTATCCTTCGAGCACTCGTCGGACTGCTCCTCTTCGCCGGCCTCCTCGCCGACATCGGTTCGCTGGTGTCAACCGGCCTCTCACCAAGTAAGCAATGTCTTCGCCGGAACTAGTAGTCTCTTTGGTTTGTGTTAAAATTGCCATTTTTTGGGTAATGCATTGAACCTCTTTGCTACGACATCCGTTTGTTGGAGTATCACATCATCTTTCCTATTTGTTCTGGTCTTCTCTTCTGCCATATGTTTATCATTCATCTGCTAACCCTAGGTTTTACACATGTTGCCTCAAAAATTCAAAAATCGAACTTTTCTACTCTGAATCTCTTTCGCTTTGTTCAATTTGCATACCAATCTCTAAACTATAGAGGTCAATATGTTCTTCTCTCCAGTCCAAGCCTCGTATTCTTCCTTCATCTGCACTTGCCCAATTTTCCTATTCTCTGAAAGGAGGTATTCAATACTATTTGTTATCTTATTCAATTGAGTATAATTTATTAAGTTTGAGTTTCATGGTTATTTATTAAGGTTAAGGGATAATTGATATTATGAACAACTGAAATTACAGCAGCAATGTTCTCATTATTCTCTGCTGAGGCTGATGAGTGCAATTTTTATGTTCTTTTCAGGAGAAACTTCAGTAATCCACAGTTGATAAGAATGGTCCCAACTGATCATCAGGATGTAGACTGACTATGATGGATCTCCTTCCAGAAGCTTAAGATGGCTTGCAGTCGCCATCATTGCACTGTCTCTATAGAATGCTCTCATTATTCTCTGCTTTTGCACTAGCAATGAAGCGGTAAAGTTTGACATTTTATACGTGATTCCTTTCTCTCTTGTGTGCAGTTTTTGGTTCTCTTGATCCTAAGGCATACTCTTCCGGTCATCATCAATGGCCCTGACTGTTGTTTCCACATAATCATAGTAAGACATTGTCTTCTGATTTCATTTCATTTCTGTAGATTTACCTCATATAAGACTTCCTTGAATCTTGACTGAATTTGATTTGTGTGTTGCATTTCAGTTGGTAGTGCTACGAGTTGCTGGATTTGCATTGCTGCTGTACACATGCTAGCATGTTGGTCTCTGAAAGGAGGTATTCAATACTAATTGAAATGTACTTCAAATTAAATTTCAGTTTTGTGTAACTTGTGATATGGTGATTATCGTTTATGCACAACAATTTCTTTGACTGGTATTTAAAAGGGTGATTTCTAGTATATTGCACAACGTGGTGGTCAACCAAAATTAATTTCTTTGTAAATAATGCTATGAATTGCATGCTTATTATTATCTCCTTTGTTGATTTCTTAGTCAATACTGTTTAGATGTGTAGGTAACAGCGGCGCTGCCCCTACCCAACATGATACTTAAATTGCGTGGCATGCTTAAATTTATTTGAACCCAATTTCTAAGAAGTTGTCAGTATAAGGTTGGCCCCCGTTTGCCTCTGTCACATTTTCGACAAGAGTAAGTAGCATTTGAAGTTGCAATCTTTTTTTCTTCTCATCGGTGGTCTTGCTGTCAAACAGAACACATCAGTTTTTGCAAACTTGAAGAATTTTCTGCACAAAAAAAATTGATGCATAAGATTATCATATCAAGTTACAAGTGTTTTGTATGCATTAAGATTTAAGAAAACATATATCATAGCAGCTTATGCAATAATCATGTAAGATGGTTAAACATTAAGCTTTTTCATACAATCACCTGCAGAGGTTCTGGGCAACATTGACTCAAATAATCTTCAAGTGACTCGTTTTCTTCCAAATCATGCCCACCAGTAAATACCAATAAGTAGTAGTTGCAGATTTTTTCTTCAATGGAAAAAGCTGCATTTCAGTTTATTCAGGGTGAGCTTTTGATATGTTAAGTACTTAGTTTGTCCATTGGTTTCTTGTTGTACATATCATTCAAGCTATCTAACTTGGTTCTTGTTACAGGTGTAACACCCACTGAGTACAATCCTCCAGAGGAAGTCAAAGCAGCAGGCTATGATATATGTTCATGGCAGGCAAGTCAGCACTTGATTTTCATGATCCTTTGTATGATATGGAACAAGAAAATTAAGGGCATAGAAGATAATCACAGTGATCTTTCAAGTAGATACAACATTCAGAGGATTTGCAAGATATTTTCTCCGTCTCGTCAATTTATTAGTCTTATAAAATCGTTTTAACACATTGGTGCCACACAAAACCATGTTCACATTGCTTAAATTTGTCAAACTTGTGTCCTTTCAAAGCAAACCAACTCCCACTCAGCTGTAATTTATGGTAACCTTTTCAAAGGAAGAATAATAGAGGGTAATTAAGAGGGAGCTTCCTTGATGATGACCCACACAAAAAGACAACATTTTTACCTTGTCATATTATAGAATTCTTATCTGCTAGTCTGAACAAAATGAAACAGTTCCAAGGAAAAAGTATGATGTTTGTTTCTCTTAGCTTTTTAAACTGATGCATTGCTTCTGTTTTGCTGCTCTTCAGCTCATACTTCCAGGTTCAGCTGTGGAGTAACTCAAGTAGGCCGGAAAACGCCGCTGAATCTCAGCCGTTGAATTTGATGGCGGAGAGCAAAGATGAACCCAAATACCACCATACCTTCGTTGTAGAGGATCCACAGGAATCTGATACAAAGGCTGGTGAAATTAAGGATGGGAAGAAGAAGAAGGAGAAGAGTAAACGTTTAGATTCCTTGGATATTTTCAGAGGCCTCACTGTTGTTGTATGGTTTCTTTCTTTAAACTTGATTTTTTATCAGTTAATTTAGTGATTTTCTAAAGGGTTGATTTTATAGCTAGGTAAATTTGATGTTACAGATGATGATTTTGGTTGATGATGCTGGAGGAGAGTGGCCTGCCATGGCACACACGCCATGGAATGGATGCAATCTAGCTGATTTTGTCATGCCATTCTTCTTGTTTATTGTTGGGATGGCAATTCCTCTTGCTTTAAAGGTGCTTGCTTTTTATTGGTTCAACATCATTGTTGAGTCTGAATTGAACTCTAGTGTTTATAACTCAGTTTCTTGTTCTTCCAGAGGATTACAAAATGGCCCATTGCTCTCAGGAAGGTCATCTTTCGGACTCTCAAACTCCTCTTTTGGGGTATCCTCTTACAAGGTTCTAATCCTACTACTCAACTTTCATCATAATTTATACTTTTGGTTCATTTTTTCTTTTCTATTCAATTTTGTTAATATGGGTTTATTATGCTCTTTAAGTTGGCTATTCTCATGCTCCTGATGACTTAACCTATGGAGTTGACATGAAAAGAGTAAGATGGTGTGGAATTCTGCAGGTACTAAGACATAAATTTTGAAACCAAGTTTCCTATAGCAGAAGTTCAAATTTTCATAATGAGCTCTAACTGTGCCAACTTCTTAGAGGATAGCTTGGCATACTTGATAGTATCTGGGTTAGAAGTTGCAAATAAAAACGCCCGAGGCAAGAGTCATCCACTTGGCCATCTCTCTGTTTTCAAGCTGTATTTCTGTCAATGGTAACTAGCCACACATTTAATTGTTGGTTAATTCAAACAAACATCATTATAGCTCCTTCTAAACCTGATTATGAAACTCAATCTCTACGGTAGCAGGATTAGGCGTGCTTGTTATCTACCTATCCGTGCTCTATGGAACTTATGTTCCAGATTGGGAGTTCACTGTGGTAGACAAAACTAATCCAGATTATGGGAAGCATTTCATTGTAAGTATCTTCTTTCAAGAGTTGCTCTAAGAAATCATCTTATTTGTCGTTTAAATGACGTTTTCTTTTACTAGGTTGCTTGTGGTGTGAAGGGGAATTTGGACCCTCCATGTAATGCAGCAGGATATGTTGATAGGAAAGTTCTTGGCATCAATCACATGTATCATCACCCGACGTGGAGGAGATATAAGGCGAGTATTATAATTATACTTCAATACTTTTTTTGTGTGTGAATTTCTTACTTGTTTTTCATTCTATACCATATGAAATTGTACTATATCATGTGAATGATTCTTTAGCTATGCAGGCTTGCACAGCCAACTCCTATTATGAAGGGCCTCTCCTCTTTAATGCTCCATTATGGTGCGACGCCCCCTTTGAACCTGACAGGGCCGGAAACCGGTGTCGTTTTCCTGTCAAAGAATTCCTAATTCACCTACTAAAGAGTATAACAAGCAAGTCAGGGTCGATCTTACAGGGAGTCGGTTATTTGTATGCAAAATACGTGTGACTGGCAAGTAACAAGGGGGGATTTGTATGATCGCGGAGTAACAATGATACAAGCTTTAGAGAAAGAATAAGTATGATGTGTGGAAGTATTCCACTAGACAAATATCCACACTGCAGACAAAACTGGTTGATCACTGATAACTATTGTTCCAAGTTCTTTTCACAACCTTATAGTCGTTCCTATCCTGATCGTAATTAACTACCAATTCAGACAGTTGTTGGCAGCACTTACCACAATATCAATAGAAGAAAACCTTACTATCAATAAAGCAATAGCATTCAAACAAGGATATAGGATACAAGCAAATAGAAGAAAATCTTACTATTTAACATGTAAATAACTCTCTCTCACAATTGCATACTCGTATTCCATTATATGTAACAATTGTGTTTGCTACTAGATATGCACTCGCATTCCGCTATATGCAAATTCTAGCACTATGATAAATGTCGATAAATCTAGTTAGCTACTCTAGAAAAATCAACACAAACCAATAGACAATATGTTCAAGAGAATTAAACCAACTTAATAAGATAAAGAACAAGGAATAGAAATCTCACAACCAATCCATTGCAATGCTTTAATTGTCTAGCGAAATAAATGTGTTTAGTTCTCCATTCGTTCAAACCCTAGAGGTAAAAATGAAAATGAGAGTCCCCTATCTAAGACCTGGAAATGATCTTAAATAGGCAAAAGAAAATAAGCTAAACCTAACAATAATAATAAAGGAAAAATAATAAAAATAGGAAATCCGAAAATGCAAAAAAATAGGAAACAAATCTCCGCTGGCCGCGAGGCGTCTACGTGTCCACCGCGGGGCGGTGAGGTCCACCGCGGGGCGGCGGGGTCCGCTCAGCTGCCTTCTCTGAGATCCACCGCCAGGTCGCGGTGGCTTTTGGCGCGGGGCGGCAAAGTAAGCTTCTTCAAGTCTTCATCTTCTTCTCTTCTGTACTACCAAGTGATGGTAGCCTTCCTCCATGAGTCTTAAGCAGATCTTCTCCTTCATCTTCTCCATCCTTCATTAAGCTGTAAATCCTATGATATTTTCACTTCTCAACCCTTCTTCTGGATTACAGACTTAGCCTAAATCTATACCGAAACTTCATCTAAATCATGTTAATAATCACTAGTTAAGGTGCATGAAATGACACCTATCAAATTCCCCCACACTTAGACCTTTACTCGTCCCGAGTAATTTAAAACTAATCCTACTCCAACCATCCAATACCAAGGCCTCAGGAAGTGCGAGCAAACATGATACCAATAATTACAACATCTCAACAATCAGCTCCAGACAACCAAAACAAGTGATACGAGATAAATCTATTCCTAACTCCTGTCTAGTTCCTTATCGCTCCAGAGTGACATATCCGATCTCCTTATATCACCTCAGCTTATGACGCCAACCTCCAAAATGATCCTAAAATTCACTCTTTTTTTTCTTTACGCTCATTTTGCCTAGGCGTCCTCTCGGATTTTCACCTAGCCACTCATTTCATTTTGCTAGACATCTCACATGTACTCATATTACTCCAGTCCATTTTTGCACCGGTCTATACCAGTCGGACTACCTGCTTATTACCTGAACCGTCCTTTCGGATTTTCAGCTCATCCCAGGATTTTGATTGCCTTTTTCTCATATTTATGGCTTTTTTTATTATTATTTTTTTGAAAAGAATAACTCGAATCTGAGATGCAAAATTGAAATGCATAAACAAACTATGTACACTAACTATGATAGGTAGCAAGTCTAAATCCCTCCCCCACACTTGAATCACACATTGTCCTCAATGTAGAGAAGAAGACAGAACTAAATAGGGGGACAGAGAGAATAAACTCACTGGTAGGGTGGATATGGTGGATAGCCTGGCGGAAATGGGTACCGCCCAAAATAGTGCTCCTGCATGGATGTCTCAGCTGAACTCAACCGGCTCGTAATATCAGTCTGCAAAGTCTACAGGCGAGTCAGCATCCCCTCATTTGCAGCGTGTTGACCCAGCGTGAAAGCATCAAAACGAGCAAACACCTCATCCCAGGGAACCTCAGAAGTAGATGCAAAAGAAGAAGAAGCAGCATACGCAGGAGGATCAATATCCATAGGAACAGCAACCTGTAATCTACCCTCAGAGACGGGATGAATGACCTCAGCGTCAGAAGGAATGAACCATTATGTGAAATCCCGCGGATAGGTAAAATGACGAGGAAGGCGCATCATATGACCTCCAAAAGAACACCAGATGAATTGCTCTTGGGTGTTGTTCAACATACCACACCGTCGCAGATATGGAATATCGTAGCGAACAGGCATGATCGGCTGAGGAATAATGTCAGTCTGAATCCTGGCAGCAGCAACCAAGGTGATCAGACCACCCTGCACAATGTCACGCGCCTCACCATCATGAATCCTCGTAAGGTTGTGAGCCCACACTAGAACCCAACATGGAATCTCCTCATCCAAAGGGTCAAGCATTGGAAGAAGCAAACCAAGGTGTCTCAGAGAAACTTTCCTATCTTCCGCACTCCCACAAAATGCTCGCACCAGCACTCTATGAACTAAGCGCAGACAAGGATGCACTAGTTTGTTACTGGACTCCCTACCTTTCTGAAAATCAGGCATTCCTGTAGCAGTAGTCCAGAAATCATTATTTTCCGTCTCGTCAGCTCCCTTCTTCCACCAAGCCGTAGGTGGTCTAGTCACTCCCAACACCTCCCTGACTTTCTCCACCGGCATCTCATAAGCTCGTCCCTCATACTTAAACCGAATGCCAGCAAGCACCTTGCGCACTTCACCATTGATAGTACGTCTATCTGTATATCTTGTCATAGTGGCAATAAATTGATAACAAAGCTCGGGAAAAGCAGGGGCGCACTTGTCAAGAAAATTACTCAGCCCCAACCTATCCAAACACAACTGGACCATCTCCAACATTCCCAATTGGGCCAATGTCCCTCTATCAAAGAATTGAGATGGGTGCACAGCTCTCTCCGCAACCACATTATAAGCCTCATTCTCCTCCACAGTCATACCAACCTTCCTAGCTCTTGGCATAATTAAAGTATTTGAATGCGTTGGAATCAAAGAGCTGGGCAAAGACGACTTACAAACCAAAGACGGACATTCACCAGGGTCTTGTCGCGGGGCGGTATGCTTCACCGCGGGGCGGCGGTGATAACCAGTTTTTCTACTGAAAGTTGCCGTCGGGTCGCGGTGTGGACTGACGTGGGGCGGTGGACTGTTCAATCTCATTCTCCGAATCAAAAGAAAGTTCTAAGTCGCGCGAGGCGGTGGAGCTCCAAGGTGAGGCGATGACTGTGCGATCTGTACTACCTCAACTTCCAATGAGCCTAGATAAAGCTTAACGTCCCTCCAATCACTCCTCCAAAGCCTCACAACACCTCCCTTCAACCAATAAACACCGCGGAGCGGTCGGACGAGTGCAATGTGGTGGCTTGGTTATGGGAATCTGAAATTGGGTTCAAGGATCTCCACAATCTAGCTTAGAACAAGGGAAAGGCAGGGATTTGTGAGGTTTTGGGTGGGGGCTTGAGAGGAGAAAGGGGGCGCGACGCGGTAGAAAAATAGAGAAAGAAGAGGGTGAGGAGGTTAGGGTTTGGCGGGAAGTGTTTAATGGGTTTTTATTTGAGTGCATGGGAGAGTAATGGGGTGAATACCAAGTACCGGACCGCGGGGCGATCCAAATAACACCGTCAAATCCTTCATATCCAACTTAGAAAATGGTTTTGAAAACAAAACAGTTTTTTTTTTACTCCCCGTTTAAGGTTTTTTCGGGGCCCTTTATTTTTAAATCAGAGTTGAGTAAAAGTACCCAGACTTCACCGCGGGGCGGTGTGGTTCACCGCGGGGTGGTGGTGAAATTCCTGGAAAAATGAACTCGCCTCCATTTACTTTCGTACCTGAAACGTTAGTAGCAGGCAAACGAAACAAAGCAAAAGAACTACGAAAAAGGTCTAAGGAAAGAAAAATCAAAAGAAAAGAAAAGAAAAATACCTCGGGTTGCCTCCCGATAAATACCTTAGTTAACGTCGTTGGCTCGATGTAGGTTGTGGTCTATCGTTTTTCAGCTTCAGGGACCTCAAAACTCACTTCATCAAACTGGTTCGGGTTGAAACCTTCATGGTAAGGCTTCAATCTTTGGCCATTCACTTTGAAAACTTTGTTCGTCTTGTGGTCAAGCAAGCCAATGGCGCCATGGGGGTATACTTCAGCAATTACATAAGGACCTGTCCACTTAGATTTCAGCTTCCCAGCAAAAAGCTTAAGCCGAGATTGAAATAGAAGGACCTTATCCCCTGGCTTGAAATCTCTTCTCAAGATGTGTTTGTCATGCCATTGCTTGGTTTTCGCCTTATAACTAACAGAGTTCTCATATGATTCAAGGCGTAATTCCTCTAGTTCTTGCAGCTGCAGCTTTCGGAAATCTCCCACTTCATCCAATTGCATGTTGCATTTTGTTATTGCCCACCATTCTTTATGTTCAAGCTCTACTGGGAGGTGGCATGCTTTTCCGAATACTAACCGGAAAGGGGACATTCCTATTGGAGTTTTGAAAGTTGTGCGGTATGCCCACAGTGCATCATTAAGTTTAGAACTCCAATCCTTCCGATTAGCTGTAACCGTTTTCTCCAGGATGGATTTAATCTCTCTATTGGAAACTTCGGCTTGCCCATTAGTTTGAGGATGATAGGTCGTTGAGACTCTTTGGGTGACGTGATACTTCTTCAGCAGGGCAGTCACTGTCTTGTTGCAGAAATGGGTTCCCCGATCACTAATTAAAGCTTTGGGTATCCCAAATCTTGAGAAAATGTTCTCCTTAAGAAAACCCGCCACAACTTTAGAATCATCAGTCCTGGTGGCCTTCGCTTCCACCCACTTGGAAACGTAGTCCACCGCAAGTAATATATAGGGATTCCCATGAGAGCTAGGAAATGGTCCCATAAAGTCAATACCCCAAACATCAAAGACCTCGCAAAAGATTAATGATGATTGCGGCATATCATTCCTCCTGGAGATATTTCCAACCCTTTGGCATCGGTCACATGATTTACAAAAGGCGTAAGCATCCCGAAAGATGTGTGGCCAATAAAATCCTGCATCCAATACTTTCCTAGCAGTCTTATTTGCCCCAAAATGACCCCCACATGCCTGAGAATGACAAAAGTTAAGGACGGATTGTACCTCATTATCCGGAAGACATCGGCGTACTACCTGATCGACACAATGTTTCCATAGGTAAGGATCATCCCAAACATAGTGACGGGCTTCTCTTCGTACCTTCTCCTTTTGAGCTCTAGTGTAATCCGGGGGTAATTCTTCTCGAACCAAATAGTTCACGATATCTGCATACCATGGCCTAAAAGAATGGAGCCCGAAGACGGCCTCATCTATGTGAAGAGAGGATACAGAAGTACTTACAGAGCACATTGTGAGTCCGGAGATGTTGCCGCGGGGCGGTGATGTCACTGCAGGCAGCTGTGAGTTTTGCTGGCTCTCAGTTGAACATGCTGTCGGGTCGCGGTGGGTGTCGACGCGGGGCGGTGGAGCCTCTAGTTCCACAATTTATACAGACCGCCGGGTCGCGGTGGGTGTCGCCGCGGGGCGGTAGGCGTTACCCGAAGTTCCTTTGATCATAAAGAGTGTGTCATCTGGAAAAGTTCCGTGAATGGGGCTCTGCACTCCGGGCTTATCTTCTTCATGTACGATCCTACTCAGGTGATCAGCTACTAGGTTCTCCGCTCCCTTTTTATCTTGTATCTCAACATCAAATTCAGTGAGTAGGAGAACCCATCGGATTAATCTTGGCTTTGCTTCCTTCTTCGTCATTAGGTAACGAAGGGCAGCATGATCTGTGTAGATGATCACTTTTACTCCCAAAAGATATTGCCTAAATTTTTCCAAGGCAAACATAACTTCTAGCATTTCCTTCTCAGTGGTGGAGTAGTTCCTCTGAGCTCCATTTAGAGTCATGGAGGCATAATGAATTACATGGGAGGCACGTCCCACTTTCTGGCCTAGAACCGCTCCAACCGCATAGTCACTGGCGTCGCACATGATCTCAAATGGGCGAGACCAGTCAAGTGCCTGAATGATAGGTGCACTTGTTAGGCGTTCTCTCAAGCAATCAAAATCCTTCTTGCACTCGTCGGTGAACTCATAGGTCACCTCCTTCTTCAGTAGCTCGCATAGAGGTGAAGAGATCTTAGAGAAGTCCTTGATAAACCTTCGGTAAAAACCTGCATGACCTAAAAAGGAGCGCACTTCACGCACATTAGTAGGATAAGGCAAAGACTGAATCACATCAATCTTCGCCTTATCGACCTCAATACCCCTATCAGAAACAATATGACCAAGTACTATACCTTGTTCCACCATGAAATGACACTTTTCAATATTCAAAACCAAATTGGTTTCAACACATCTTTTAAGTACAAGTGCCAAATGGTTCAAACATGAATCAAAGCTAGTCCCATGCACTGTGAAGTCATCCATGAATACCTCAATAAATTTATCAACATATTCAGAGAAGATACTAACCATACATCATTGAAATGTACCAGGTGCGTTACACAAACCGAATGGCATTCTGCGGTATGCAAAGGTTCCAAAGGGGCATGTAAAGGTGGTTTTCTCCTGGTCCTCTGGCGCTATAGCCACCTGAAAGTATCCTGAATACCCATCGAGAAAACAGTAATAGGGGCGCCCAGCAAGGCGTTCTAGCATTTGATCAATAAAAGGTAAGGGAAAATGGTCTTTTCGAGTTACCGCATTCAGCTTACGGTAGTCAATGCACACCCTCCATCCTGTAGTGGTCCTTGTAGGAACCAAATCCCCTTGTTGATTCTCTACTATAGTAATACCTCCTTTCTTAGGGACAACCTGAGTTGGACTTACCCATTGGCTATCGGAAATAGGGAAGATCATATCAGCTTTAAGGAGTTTCAACACCTCCTTCTTGACCACTTCCATCATTGGAGGATTGAGTCTTCTCTGTGGCTGCCTAGATGGTTTGGCTCCATCTTCAAGTAGAATCCTATGCATACAAGTCGAGGGACTTATCCCTTTTATGTCTGCAATGGTCCATCCTAGCGCAGTCTTGTACTCCTTGAGCACGCCTAATAGCTTTATTTCTTGGTCTTCAGAAAGCTTATTAGACACAATGACTGGCAGAGTGTCGTTAGCTCCAAGAAAGGCGTACTTGAGGTGATCCGGCAACGGCTTCAATTCAATCTCGAGAGCCTGTACAACAGAGGGAACAAGCTTCTCGCTCGGGTTTAGTAAATTGGGGCCAACGCCCAAAGGATCTATAGGAAACTTACCATATGCATCCATCTGAGCTATGATTTCCTGCATGTTAGTTGGTAAAGAGTATTCCTTATGGGACAAATCCAAATTATTCTCAATAATGGATATCAACTCATCAGGACTTGATATATCAAATATATCTTGCGCAATAGAATCAATCACATCAATGGAGCATAAAGAATGATCTTTATTGGGGTGTTTCATAGCTTCATATATATTATATTGCACCTTTTCCCCATCGAATTCCATAGAAAGTGCCCCACTTTGCAAATCAAGTTTAGTCTTAGCAGTTTTCAAAAATGATCTACCTAACAGTATAGGAGTCGCCTTTGTATCCGTATCCATATCTAAGACATAAAAATCTACAGGGAATATCAATTTATCAACCATAACAAGAACATCCTCTACTACTCCTCTAGGGTAGACACTAGACCTATCAGCTAATTGAATTACAATTCTTGTTTCCTACAGAGGTCCAAATCTAAGAGATTCATAGAGGGAATAGGGCAAAACATTAATGGAGGCACCAAGATCAAGCATAGCTCTTTCAAATTTAGTGTCACCAATAATACAAGGAATGCTCCACATACCTGGATCGCCACACTTCTTTGGCATACGCCTCTGGAATACAGCTGATATGCGTTCGCTGACCTTGACTTTTTCCTTGCCCTTCAGCTTCTGATTTCTCTTGATGGTGCATAGCTCCTTTAAAAACTTAGCGTACCTAGGTACACTCTTTACAAGCTTAAGGAGGGGGATGTTTACCTCACACTTACTGAAGGTGTCGAAGAGATCCTTGTTGTCGATTATTCTCCTTTCCTTTAGTGCCTCCGGAAAGGGGGCAGGGGGCTTTTCAGAACCAAGAGGAGGAAAAATTGGACAAACATAGGGGTCCTCTTCTTCGTCATGATCAATTTCCGGATCTGGGCTTTCACCGCGGGGTTATGGTGTCACCGCGGGGCTGTGGTGTCACCGCGGGGCGGTGCACTTGGCCGCGGGGCGACGGTGGTAACTCAGGAGAACTGAGAGTTTTCACCGGGTCGCGGTCGCAAGCACCGCGGGGCGGTAAGATTCGCCCATCTTCAATTTCAGCTTTGTCGTCCTTTTCAGCAGTAGGAGCGACTTGCAATTGCTTGCCACTTCGGAGGGTTAACTGACCCACTTTCTTTTCCATGCTCTTGATGCTTGCCTCAGTTGTCTGCACATGAGTTGTGAAGTGCATTGTTAAGGCCGTGAGCAAGTCGTTAGTTGAAGGGGAGCTACTAGCTTGGGGAGCAACTGATAGCTCATCAAAGTGAGGTTGTGGTGGTTGTTGTAGCTGTTGTTGATCATGTCGAGGTCTAATAGGTCTGTAACCTCCAGCATCGTATACTTCAGCAGTAGTGGCATCCTGAAGTTGGGGACAAGCATTGGTGTTGTGAAATGGATCAACGCAAATTCCACAAGCATTGTGATGTTGAGGTGCTTCTTGTTTACCCATCTTCGCAATTATGTCTTTCAATGAAGCAATTTCTTGCAATAAATGTGCATCATTGGAGTTGACAGCATTAACTCCTATGGTCTTTGGGGCTTCATCGAAATCCCTTGTGCTCTCAGCCATATCATGAAGTTTATTCATGGCTGCATCAGGGGTCATATTCAAGATACTACCACCACAAGTAACATCTATGATTCTTCTTTCATCATCCAACAGCCCATTGTAAACATAGAGTACTAGAGCTTTCTTGTCAAAACCATGGAACGGGCTACTAGAACAAAGTCGTTTGAACCGCTCACAATAGTCATAAAGGGTCTCCTCCTCTCCTTGTTCAATACTGGCAATCACCATTTTAAAGGCGTTCGCCATCTTGGTTGGGAAATATTGTGCGAGGAATGCCTTATGTAGCTTAGCCCATGAATCTATGCTTCCGCCAGGCAGATGATAGTACCAGTCCTCAGCATCGTCCTTAAGAGTGAACCCGAATGCTCTCATTTTAATTTGATCTTCAGTGACGTTAGCTGGTTTAATGCTCATAATGACGTTGTGGAATTTACCCAAGTGTTGGATGGGGTCCTCTCCACTTCGTCCATGGTATCTCGGGAGCAATCGTATCACTCCTGTTCTGAGCTCAAATGTCACACCATCCGCAAGGGGTGGAATGATTACAGCCAATGGCTGCTGTATCAGATTTGGCGCAGTCAGCTGTCGGAGTGTCTGAGCCATCTGTACCTATCTCTGTATCAACTTCAACAAGTAGTGAATCAGTAGCAAAGGTGCGGACCGTAAGATAGATCCACACCGCAGTCAATCACAAATAATCACAAACAGAGTATTTGACCTCCCCGGCAACGGCGCCAAATTTGACAGGGCCAGAAACCGGTGTCGTTTTCCTGTCAAAGAATTCCAAATTAACCTACTAAAGAGTATAGCAAGCAAGTCAGGGTCGATCCAACAAGGAGTCGGTTATCTGTATGCAAAATACGTGTGACTGGCAAGTAACAAGGGGGGATTTGTATGATCGCATAGTAACAATGATGCAAGCTTTAGAGAAAGAATAAGTATGATGTGTGGAAGTATTCCACTAGACAAATATCCATACTGCAGACAAAACTGGTTGATCACTGATAACTATTATTCCAAGTTCTTTTCACAACCTTATAGTCGTTCCTATCCTGATCGTAATTAACTACCAATTCAGACAGTTGTTGGCAGCACTTACCACAATATCAATAGAAGAAAACCTTACTATCAATAAAGCAATAGCATTCAAACAAGGATATAGGATACAAGCAAATAGAAGAAAACCTTACTATTTAACATGCAAATAACTCTCTCTCACAATTGCACACTCGTATTCCACTATATGTAACAATTGTGTTTGCTACTAGATATGCACTCGCATTCCGCTATATGCAAATCCTAGCACTATGATAAATGTCGATAAACCTAGTTGGCTACTCTAGAAAAATCAACACAAACCAATAGACAATATGCTCAAGAGAATTAAACCAACTTAATAAGATAAAGAACAAGGAATAGAAATCTCACAACCAATCCATTGCAATGCTTCAATTGTCTAGCGAAATAAATGTGTTTAGTTCTCCATTCGTTCAAACCCTAGAGGTAAAAATGAAAATGAGAGTCCCTTATCTAAGACCTGGAAATCATCTTAAATAGGCAAAGGAAAATAAGCTAAACCTAACAATAATAATAAAGGAAAAATAATAAAAATAGGAAATCCGAAAATGCAAAAAAAATAGGAAACAAATCTCCGCTGGCCACGAGGCGTCTACGTGTCCACCGCGGGCGGTGAGGTGCACCGCGGGGAGGTGAGGTGCACCGCGGGGCGGCGGGGTCCGCTCAGCTGCCTTCTCTGAGATCCACCTCCGGGTCGCGGTGGCTTTTGGCGCGGGGCGGCAAAGTAAGCTTCTTCAAGTCTTCATCTTCTGCTCTTCTGTACTACCAAGTGATGGTAGCCTTCCTCCATGAGTCTTAAGCAGATCTTCTCCTTCATCTTCTCCATCCTTCATTAAGCTGTAAATCCTATGATATCTTCACTTCTCAACCCTTTTTTTGGATTACAGACTTAGCCTAAATCTATACCGAAACTCCATCTAAATCATGTTAATAATCACTAGTTAAGGTGCATGAAATGTCACCTATTAGAACCCGAAGGAATTCTAAGGTCCATACTTTGGGTCTGTTTGGATCTCCCAATTTAACGCATTAAAATACATTATCTTGCATTAAAATGGATAGAGTATTTGCTCCGTCTCGTCTTTTAG
The DNA here is from genome assembly GCA_027886185.1 of Rheum nobile. NCBI lineage: Eukaryota > Viridiplantae > Streptophyta > Magnoliopsida > Caryophyllales > Polygonaceae > Rheum > Rheum nobile. The sequence continues at coordinate 2,469,491 of WOAB01000232.1, read as the reverse complement.
GTAAGAAGTCGGTTAGTTTTATTCTTTTCTTTTTTAGTTTCCTTTTGATCTAGTTTGCATTTGATTAAGCTTAACAATGTTTAATATATGTGATTTGCAACACTTACAGTAATGGCCGACGGATATTATAAATGAAAGATGACCAGTGCAAAACAAGGAGTATTAGCTACTGACTTAGCTATATTTTGGTTATTTTAGTTGTGATCGACATTGAGTTGGCGATTACATACACAGTTTTAGTTATTTGTAGTTGTGATATTGAGTTGAGAATGATGTATATTATCTTAGTTATTTGTAGTGACATTGATTTGGTCAATGACGTAGTTGGATGATGCAAAAATCATATGGTATTTTGACGATAAATTTGATAATGGTGCTAATTAATAGGTAGAAACAGGACAGGTGTGCAAATTGTCACTATTTGTGGGTGTTGTATAAATATATAACAATTCGTATATTCTGAAAAACATCGAGAACAATTAACTCGGATATGAAACGCCCGAAGTATTATTTGGTTTGTTAAATAACTCGGATTTGATTTTTTTTCGTTAATCGGGTTGTTTGTTTGCGCATATAACCCGGATTTGTAACCGGTGTATTCACATATCAAATAACCCGGACTTACACCCGGCGTATTTGCATAGGAAATAACCCGAATATCGTTTTAGGTTAACCGGTGTATTTACGTAGGCAAATAACCCAGATATAAAACCGCTATATTTGAATGCCAAATAACCCGGATTTTCCATCAATTTATATAACCCGGATGTACATATATCCGGGTTATATAGTTGCCAAATAACCCAGATATTAGCTTGTGGCGGATAACATGTGCGGGGCAAATAACCTGGATGTAGGTCCGGGTTATTTGGTCTGGAACAAATATAGCGGTGACCTTTAACCCAGATCAGGTCCGGGTTATTTGCCCTTACACGCCCGAGTTATTTGGGCATTTCTGTAGTAGTGTACCAATGCTTCTTTATTTTTTTTACTAAGCATAGAGATGCTTGACATTTTCTATAATTTCATGTGGTGTAGAATCGTGCAGAGAAAGCAATTGATTGCTTCTGCAAAGTATAGCATGTGATACCATGTTTTTTTGTTTTTTTTACTAAGCATAGGGATGCTTTAACTAGTTGGCATTTTTTATAATTTCATGTGGTGTAAAATCATGCAGAGAAAGCAATTGATTGCATCTGCAAAGCATACCATGTGATACCATGCTTCTTTATTTTTTTTACTAAGCATAGAGATGCTTTAACTAGTTGGCATTTTCTATAATTTCATGTGGTGTAAAATCATACAGAGAAAGCAATTGATTGCTTCTGCAAAGCATAGCATGTGATATCATGCTTCTTTGTTTTTTAACTAAGCATAGAGATGCTTTAACTAGTTGGCATTTTCTATAATTTCATGTGGTGTAAAATCATGCAGAGAAAGCAATTGATTGCTTCTGCAAAGCATAGCATGTGATACCATGCTTCTTTGTGTTTTTTACTAAGCATAGAGATGCTTTAACTAGTTGGCATTTTCTATAATTTCATGTGGTGTAGAGTCATGCAGAGAAAGCAATTGATTGCTTCTGCAAAGCATAGCATGTGATACCATACTTCTTTGTTTAACTAGTTGGCATTTCCTAAAATTACAGAGATCTATATAAGTGAGGATTTACAATGGTTTAGTCACTCCTCATTTGTTGAAATCTCTAAAAAGGTCTACTTCATCATCAAACTCCTCAAACTCAAACCCTTTACTTTCTAGCAATAGCTCTGAAGATGGTGAATACGAAAGAATTACACAAGAAGCGCTTGATGCGTGTGATGCACTTCAAAAGCGTGCTCGACAATGAAGAAACAATGCAGAGGCAGGGCGTGCTCGACGTCGTCGAAAGTATATTAAAAGAAATCGGGAAGAAGGCTATGAGCAACTTTACAAAGATTATTTCTCTGATCAACCAACTTATCCAGATGATTTCTTCCGACGTAGGTTCAGAATGAACAAGGAAGTTTTCATGCGCATTGTGGAAACACTAGGGAATGGAATGGAGTACTTTCAGCAAAGGCCAAATGCAAGAGGTAGGTCTAGTATATCTGCATTACGAAAATGTACTAGTGCCATATGTATGTTGAAATATGGAACTGCTGGTGATGCTTGTGATGAGTATATTCGTATTTCTGAAGGAACCGCAAGGCATTGCTTAAAGCATTTTGTTGATGGAATAATTACCCTTTTTGGTGATGAGTATCTCAGGCGGCCAACCGCAGCAGACATACAACGCCTACTAAGTGTGGGTGAGTCTCGTGGATTTCCTGGGATGCCAGTTAGCATCGATTGTATGATTTAGGGTGGAAAAATTGTCCAACTGCATGAAAAGGACAATATGCTCGTGGAGATCATGGTCATCCAACAATCATTTTTGAGGTTGTTGCATCATACGACTTGTGGTTTTGGCATGCATTTTTCGGTGTACCAGGTACGGCTAATGATATTAATGATCTTGAGCGATCTCCTGTTTTTGATGAAGTTTTGAATGGTAGAGCTCTAAATGTGAATTTCACGGTTAATGGGACTCAGTATAAGATGGGATATTATCTCGTTGATGGCATCTACCCACCTTGGGCGACATTTGTTCAATCAATTCGCCTCCCCCAAGGCGATGAAGCCAAGTTGTTTGCCCAACACCAAGAGTCTGTTCGTAAAGATGTGGAGAGGGCGTTTGGAGTGCTGCAATCTCATTTTGCAATAGTTCGTCAACTAGCACTCTCTTGGGATTTTGGAAAGCTTGGAAGGATAATGAGGGCTTGAATCATTCTACATAATATGATCGTAGAAGATGAACGAGATTCTTACACCCATCATGGATACGAAATCCCACAATTCGGTGAAGGAGTAAGTGGAGAGAATACATCGGTGAATAACCAGGATTGGAGCAATGATAGACCGGAGATTATGAACATTCCAGTTATTACAAGGAGGGCTGAAATGCGGGATAGAACAATACATCACAGGCTGAAGGAAGATTTGAAGAAACACATTTGGGACCTTTATGGCAACAATTACATTGTTTCGCTGTTTATGTATTGTTTTTAATTATTAAGTCGTGTATCGTGTGATGTTTGTTGTTAAATTTCGTCATTTGGTTTAGTTCATGTTGTTTTCGCATGTTGTTTTATTTTCTTAAATTTATGCATCACTTTTGTTGATTTGCCTATCAATGTATGTTTGTTTGTCTTAATTTTAAATAAATAATATAATTAAATAATTAAAATAAAATAGCATTAATAAATAATGTATGATTTTTTTAAAAAAAAATTTACATTAATATATAATAAGGGGTATAATAATATAATAAAGGGTATATTGATAATTTAATATAAATAAAAAGATATAATTATAATTTAAACTAAACCTAAAAGACCCATATAAAAGACCTCAATAAAAGCCCACAATACACCATAGGTCTTTTAGCAAATAATTCTCTAAAAAAAAACCCTATAAGACCCATCCTACGAGACTCCATTAAAGATGCTCTAAGTGTTGCATCTAGAGTAATACAATTTAGGATAAGTTTCTGGTAGGTTGATTGATTCTACACCCAAGAAACAGCAAAATCAAGCCAATTCAGTGCCTTATTTCTTTAGCCCCATATGCAATTTTGTTTTCTCGAACATTAGTAGCTTTCTTTCCCCCTCCAAGTTTAACATACCTATAATCAATAGTTTGAGGATCAAGGCCAAAAAATTGTTCATTCTATTATACATGTGCATTCCTTGATTAAAAATAACGAAGCAGATTGATGTAAATTTTGGTCAACCAATATTTTTTTTTTGGTAAAATGGTCAACCAAATTGATTAAACTGACGAAACAGTCTGTGTTACATATAAGTGTTGACTCTTCCCTGCATAGTGCATACTCTCCCTCCTCTCTCGCTTTTCAAATTATTTGCCCTAATTCTGAGGATCTCTCCTCTCGCTTCCCTGATTTCTCTCCTCTCGCTCTCTGAATACTCTCCCGCCGATCATACTCCATTGTGTCTTGATTTAGCCCTCTTAGGGTTTCTTTCTCACTGAGGTCTGTTGTGCTTTTCTACATGGCGAACAGAATTGTGAAGATTTTGGATAGCAGAACGAACGATATCCTTGAGATAGAGTTCCAAGAACCAGATCCCTGGGTTGTTTCTGTAAGAAAATCGTTAGCGAATCAAATAGGTCTTATGGAGACCAAGGTGGAACTTGAGTTCAATGGAAAACTAGTTGTCATGTGTCGTCTGAGCGAATTCGGCATTAAAGAAGAAGATGTGTTAGTCATGACGGTGACAGAAGGTCGAAAGTTATTTCCGAAGGGAGCGTGCGAAAACTGTGGCCAAATGGGGCATATAAAAAAGGAGTGTCTCGAGAGGCCAAGGTTGGTGCATGAACGATACTCAAGAGCCAGACCAATTGTCCATGCGCAAGCGTCCAGAGAAATCGTCAAGGCTCAAGAGCCAGACAAACAAGGTATTCCCGATGCCCAGGACTTAGAGGATAAAGGGATAGCAAAACCCCAAGAAAGGACCAGACGTGTTGAATATCTACTAAAGACCAACATGGTGTCTTACTATGACTCTGCAACCAGATCACACTTTCCTGTGGGTGATGCAAACCACAATTTCGTCCCTCCTGAGGACCTTCCTAGACATGGTACGTACAAAAAGTGATGTGATCGATCCCCGTGGAGCAAGATCGGTCTAGATCCGGACCGTTTGTTCTTCCCAAGCAAGCACTCGTTCTTCGCGTTCTTCGTGTTCTTGGCTTTCTTCAAGAACTCCTTCAAGGGAAACAACGTTATGTTCCCCTTTCTTGGGTTTGACAGATCAAACCCTGGCGGCGGATGAAGGAGGGGTTCAACATTATGAACACCTGAGGTGGTGGAAGGAGGCCAACGTTATGGCTCCTTAGAGAACTTTGAGAAAAGGGTGGAGATCCTTCAAAGAGAGAGAGAGAGAGAGAGATTGAAGCCAAGGGACAACTAGGAGGGGCTCTCAACTATATTGTCTTAAACTTAACTTGAGGAATACAATGAGAGTTCTACCCTATTTATAGAAAAACAAAGGAAAAACTAGGGTTGAAGAGGAAACCATAATGGGCTTGGGCCCAAGATATCAAGGCACAATCCATTACATCATGATATAAGGGAATGCAAAACAAAACAAGCAAAGCTATAAATAGAAAGCAGACCCACAACCAAAGTGAGCAAACCAACAGGACATGGCAAATGAAACGATGTCACCGAGAGGCGCGGCCCGGAAATAGAACCACTTGGAAACTTGCATCGGAGAAGACGCCCTTCACTCGGCGCCATGGGGGACGTAAGGGACGCGCAAGCCAGAGCTGCGCTAGAACAAGGTTTTGGCCCAGGTCACTGTCCATCAAAAAGTCCACAGTAACTATTTCATTTATTGCTTATGTTTTTGGTTAAAACGAACTATTTGAATCTACAGATGAAGTGGACTCCGAGGCTGTGAGTTATCCTGAAAGTGATGGTCAATTAGATTTCAAACAATTGCATCTAGGCAAACATTTGTCATCTACATCATACGCCGCTGATTTGTAAGATATTTGATAGTCATACTATTCTTGATCGAATAAATTAGTGTGAACAATTATCATGATGTTCCATGTTTCCCATTAGGTATGAATTGTATAGTGGAACATACAACCACAAGGAGGTCCTCATAAAGGTTCTCAAACAGAATGATTTCAAGAAAGAGTTTCTTTTGGAGGGTTACCTCATGAGGTCTGTAAGCAGCGTCTTTGATATGATTTGGTGATGCCAATTTTCTTTGCCTGAATTATTTATCAAACTTAGTATCTGATCATAAGATGACAACAGCAACACCCTGCTGTATAGATACTTCATCTTGGTGCCTGACATATAGTGTCCGAATATGCAGAAAACTTCGCCACAACAACACTGTGGAATTTCTTGGTGTATGCATCGGATCTGATAGGTCGTACATTGTCACAGGTAGCCTAACAACTCAGGATTTTTTATCATGCATACAATACCTTCAGATTTCATGTTAAATTTAGAATACGCACCTTCATTTAGAATTTTGTTCTTTCAGTTTTTTCACTGTTTAGTTACTTCCTAGAAGCTAACTTGTCTATAATATGGTCTCTGGTATGGTAAATGTACAAAGCATATATCTGGTTGCAGTTTATTTGACTCTATTCGCAAAAAAAATGGTCCATTCAAGTTGCCATATCTCCTGAAAGTTGCAATTGATGTCTCCAAAGGAATGAATTATTTACATCAGAACAACATAACACACGGACACTTGAAAACTGCAAATCTCCTTATGGATCACCATCTTGTAAGATATTTACCTACTCTTGTACATTAGAAAATATAATTTACAGAGAGTTCAGAATGGCTTGAGGAGGTAATTCAACTTCTTATGTCTTGTTAGGTTGTTGAAGTTGCTAGAGTGAAGGCTCTGTCTGGTCTTAAGATTGCGGAAACCGAAATGTGTCACTGGATGGCTCCAGAGGTGAGCTTTGATTTATCCCCGTCTGAGGCGGCTGATAAAGTAGCACACGAGGTGAACATCCTAGTCAAGACCGGATTTGTTGATGGCTCACTACCCAAACCGGCTGATAAACCAGTCGAAGCATCTCAATGGAAACGATGCAACATCCTAGTCAAGACCTGGCTTCTAGGTTCGATGTCCAACGAAATCTCCAAGAGCATCGTCCATTGCAAAGACGTTTGAAGTATTTGGCTAGAGCTTATTGATCGATTCTCTCATTCCAACATTATGGCTCTCTACAATGTTGAAAAACAGATCCAAGAGTGCATCCAAGGATCTGATTCGGTAAGTGCTTACTTCACCAAATTAAAGTCTCTTTGGGACGAGAAGGCATCTCTCACAACTATTCGCCCTTGTTCATGCGATGCCACTGGCGACTATCAAGCATCCATCAACAATCAACGCTCAATGATGGGGCTCGGAGCAGAGTATGAACAGGTTCGGGGAGCCATAATTGGTTTAGATCCTTTCCCTGAACCAAACAAAGCACATTCAATGGTCTTGCGCCATGAACAACAAGCCAGAATCTCTCACCCACCCGCACCCCAAGGGTGCATCATCTGAACCCGATCACCCGCGGGTGATCGGGTGGGTCGGGTGAATTTTATCATTTTTATTTTTCATAAAATTTTACTATAAAAATTGTTAAAAATGACAATAAAAAGAAGAAAAAATATGGGTGGCAAAAAGAAGAAAAAGAATAGGATTGGGGTATCATCATTCACCAATCCTATCATCCGTGGTAGTTCATCAAGATCAAATTGATGAATTCAATCTCATCAATTTTCACCCTTGTTGACCCCTTTGTTTTCTGTTTTGTTTCAAGTATGGGTGGCAAAATTCTTGTGGCCGTTTTGGAATATATCTTCGGTTCTGGCTGAGCCGTCGGTCGTGGTCGTGATCGTGATCGTGTCTGTGGCTGAATGAAGACCCCTCTCGAACGAGGGCAATGTCATGATTGAGGCTCCTAAAGATCCTTCATCTAGGTGAAGACAACGTCAAGGCAGCCCGTTCAGCACTTCCACAAGTTTTCCTGTTTGGCCATTTCCCGGTGGCACCCTTGAGTCTCCTGACTCATTGTTTGCCTTAAATTGTTTTGTTCATTTCTGCTTCGTTGTAATTTTCATGCTTGTCTTTCGCTCTGTCTGTTCGGTTTGTACCGATGCCGATTCTATCGGCCTCTCGAGCTACCCAATGTTGTTATGTCGGGTACCTTGAAATCTTTCCTCATCAAAAAAAAAAAAAAATAATAATAATAATATTTAAAACGTCAAATAGAGGGTAACAACCATAGAAAAATAACAAGTACACAACACAAGACAATCATAATAAAAGTCTAAAGTCTTTAATATTCATTCAACATTAAGACAATCCATCTAAATAATTAAGTCGACAAAACAACCACGTCTTCAACTTCACCACCTAGTCAACCACATGTCCTTAATCCTTAGAAAAGCAAATCCTACAATAAAAAGAAATATATGATGTATTAGTTTAAATTCAAGTAAATTATACTACATCTAAAATAAAGAAAATAATTAAATTACATTGACAACTTCACTAGTAGTAGCACTTTCTTCCACTTTATCATCCGTACAAATACCACATGCTTGAGCATTGTCGATTTGTAATCCTTGCAAATACGAAAATTTCAATTAAAACATAATAAAAGAATTGAGTAATAACTTAAGCAATGTCAATTGAGATGTATTACCTGCTAACTCATCAATCATCCAATTTTACAAGCATGATAGTGCTTCAACGGTATTAGCATGAAGCTTATAACGATGAGGACTCACCAATCGACCACCCGAACTAAAATCACTCTCAGAATTAAAATTCTGCATTTACAAATAAATCAAATATGAATAAATAAAATGGATAAAGCTTGAATTTACAAATAAACAAATGGCTAAAGACTGTTAAGACTAAATAATTATTTATAAATAAATGCATCTAGTGTTTATGACTATGTATCACATATAATGTAAAATCAAATCCATACACATATAATTACACATATACACATATAACTACACATATATGTATCATTGTTCATGCTACCAATACTACGTATAACAACTAGATTGAGTTATAAGCATATAACCCACTTAACTAAATTTCCCATTTCATCTACAAGCCTGTTGACCATTTCCATGCTGGATTGAATTTAACTAAGTCATGCACTCATGCCTTAAAAAATTTCTAAGTCCACTGTACATATATTATATATGATTCCTGAATTTCTTCTTCGTTCAGTTGTCAATTTGAATTATATATCCATAGTAACCATTGTTTATATATGTTGTCCAATTAAATTTGTCTTAGTTTCAAATTGCTGAACTGATTTTAAACACTTACAGGGCACAACAGGGGCAGCAACGAACAGCAAGTCAGAAACCCAGGGATTGACATTTATCTAGAGCTTAATCACCAACATGTATCTAGAGCTTAATCAACATGTAGACTAAAAAAATGGAAAGACAAAGCACTGCAGAGGAAGATGGAAGACAATGACATGGATTGACATTTGACAGCAATGGAAGACGAAGCAATGAAAGATGAACAATGACAGGGATTGAGCTTACCGCGTAGGAGAAGTTCGGATGAGATATCGGCGGCGAATGGAGGAGACGACGATGGGGTGGTGGCGGCGACGGCACTGCAGAGCTGCGAGTCTGCGACGGCACCGCGAGATCCATCACCCGATCATCCAAAACCCAATTTTCATCCATATTTTTCGGGTTTTCACCCATTTTTTCGGGTCGGTTTTTTCGGGTGTCCGTCGAATGCGGGTAAAACTGTCATCCCTAGGCACAAGGCAGGTTGAATGTACATGTTCTGTAACAGGTATGTACCTGTTCCGTAACAGGTTGAATGTGCAATCTCCTGTAACAGGTTGGAGATTCGGAAGATCGTTCTCAGGCGTCACACCACCCAGACCAAACTAGCAAAACCAAGGAGTTTTGAAAGCAGTGATTCATAGGATTCTGCTTTGCAGACCATACTTAATTTTCTTAATTGTACTGCCTGTGTCCAGTTATTCTTTGGTTTGACAAACATGTTGCGATTAGTTTACCTTTCCTATTTTTTCTTCTTGTTTTTGGTGAACAGAATAATTTTTCACTTTGAAGTTCCTTTTTTCTTTCGTTTCCTCTACTGTATACTATGTAGTCCCAAACACAAGGCTAATCAGGTACAAAGGAGAAGATAACATGATCTTTAGTTTAGTTTGCAGGTCTTTGTGATGCCAATACTCGTAATGGGTTGTCATACTTTTCTCTTCCAATACTCTGATAACCTATTTGAGGACCTGCAGTTTGTCCTTCGTGCAAATCAAAATGAACTTTTCAAAGGAAAATGAGCTCGAAATGAAAGCACAATATCAGCAACATCAAAATGGACTTCAAAGGGAAGCACAATATAACCAACAGCAAAATGAACTTGAAAGGAAAGAGATATGAACTTGAAAACAAAAAAACAAGTATCTTCGACAATCAATTCCTTGGCCACACTTCTTGAAGTTCAATATGAAACAATGTGTTTGTAATCAGAGCACAAGAGCTAAAGAGTTCCATTATGGTTGAATGAATAAGGAGTACACTGGAGAGAGAGCTTATATACAACTCACTTTAAAGCTCAACTAACTTCAACTAACTTACTCAACAGAATAACAAACTTCAGTAGTCTAATAGCCCCCTAGGGTGTAGGTAACAAACTCAATTTGGGCAAGGTAGCCGAGTGAGCTGGATCAGATAAAGGCTTTGTGAGCACATCTGCCAGTTGAAGAGTTGTAGGTACATGAGCCAAAGTGATCAATCCCTGATCCAACTTAGTGTTGAGCAAAAATGTACACAAAATCGCAAAACACATCTTAATTATTTTTATTTTAGTTCGATCCTCTCTTTTGATTCTTTTGATTAAAAGTACTAAAAATACAACGAAATTTGAATGGTTTTTGATGATTTGGGCTGCACCCGATTTCTTTGATGGGTTGCCTACGTAACTCTTGGAAGAGAATCAAGCCTTACGTAGTTCAGAGTGTTTTTAATTTTTCATACATCAGAGGAACGAGACTAAACCCGCCTTCTAGGAAGGGTTGCCTAGACTCGGTCCAACTATCATTTGTACGTCGTGAATCGATCGAATCCACCTTCTAGGAAGGGTTATCCAATCTTTCCACTATGTTTATAATTTTATTTTGGTTTATTTTTAGGTTTTAGATATGCGACTATACTCGATATATAATCTCTTTGGCATCGAGCTCCTACGTAGCCTTTGAAGGCGCAAGTCTTTACGTATTTCTAAAAAGAACCGTTTTATAAATTTTAAATTTAGAGTTTCGGGTTGTGATTGAACTCGACTAGCGATAGCTTTGTATCGAGTTTTTTACTTACCATTTTTAAAGGGGATCAAATCATACGTAGTTCTTTTATTAAAATATAATATAATCTATATATATTATATATACTAAAACAGAAGCCTAAATCATACGTGTCGGCCTCACGTTCAATTCGCATACGTGTCGTCACCACGTTCAATTCACCTACGTGTCGGCCTCTGAGCTATGCCACCTCATCCGCCACATCATTTGCCACGTCATCCGATATCTTATCTTATTGTTTATTTCCATAATTAATATCTTATTTATTGTTTATCCATAACTATTTAAAACTAAATAATAATTATATCCTTCTTATCTTATTTAAAACTAAATAATAATTATATCCTTCTTATCTTATTTTTGAATTTTTACCATAACTATTTTAAATTAAATAATATTTATAATATAAAAACTTGATCTTATTATTTCACTTTACAAATAGTAATATCGCCACATCATTTGCCACGTTATCCGATATCTTATCTTATTGTTTATTTCCGTAACTAATATCTTATTTATTGTTTATCCATAACTATTTAAAACTAAATAATAATTATATCCTTCTTATCTTATTTAAAACTAAATAATAATTATATCATTCTTATCTTATTTCTGAATTTTTACCATAACTATTTTAAATTAAATAATATTTATAATATAAAAACTTGATCTTATTATTTCACTTTACAAATAGTAATTTCGAATTTTTTAAATAATAATTGTTTATGATTTAAAAATTAATAAATTTATAACTGTCTATAAATATACTAATTTAAAACATAATAATATATATGTTTACCAAAATAATTATTATTACCAAAACTAATAAATCCATAACTATATATATATATATATATTAATTTAAACCTAAATAATAAATATTTTTACCATAAATATTTAAAACTAATTTAACTTTGATAATATAAAAGTTTTATCTTATTATTTCACTTCAAAAATAGTAAATTCGAATTATTAGAGATAATAACTATTAGAGATGAAAATAGAAAATTATTTTAGAGATAATTTAACTAAGAAGATATTATCTTCTTAGTTAATCTACAATAATAATTATTAGAGAAATAGATATAGATATCTTCTTTTTACCAAAAAAACATATAATTTACATAAATATTAATAACACTTTCCTTACGTATAAGATATAATAATTTTGTATAATAATATATTTTCTCTTATATACATTTTATTTATTTATTATCAATCTAATCTAATCCTATACTCTATAACTAAGTAAAATTACCATATAAAAAATCTTAAAAAATATTACCGAATCTATAACTCTCCATATAGAAATCTTAAAACCTTTTTAAATTTTGTACGGAACTATTTTTTTTTACCGTAGACGTACTCTCAAAGTCAACATTTAATTAATGATCATTTTCAATTTGTGACCCTATAATACGTGAGTGCAAAAATATCTTATACGAAGCATTTAAGAAACTGTTGTGCGTTAAGCTATCTTTAGAACAAAATTCTTACTTTTCATTATCAAAGGTAGTTTAGAATATAGGTTATCTATTGATAAAAAATAAGATAATTTTTATATATATTTTTATTGTATTATATATCAAGTTCTCTTTATTTAAACTCTTTGCACTTATTTCACCCAAATTTATATTCTTATTAGTTTACTCTACAAAAACCTCTTCCTCTTCATCTAAACGTACAATGGCCAAAAATTTACACTTCATTGAAGATTTCAAGTTAAAGACTAATGTCACTTGAAAGATTCGAGTTTGTGTGTTGCATATGTGGAATAGAACTCTATACAATAATAAAGATGTTATCAGTGGTAAAGAAATGATTTTGGTTGATGACAAGGCAAGCAACTTTTTAAAATTTTGTTGTTATGAAGACATTTACTTTTTTATCACTTCAGATACTAACACAATTTTTAAATATTTTACAGGGGATGAAACTTTATGGTTTTATGCAAAAATCATTGTTCATTAAATTTTTTACCATAACTCAATATGGTGTATATCTAATATCCAATTTTGGTTTGGACATTTACGGTGGTACTTATCGTTATTGTCGTCTTCCCCTTAGTATGACATTTTTCAGGACTACTAAAGTGCAACAAATTGATTATCTTTCAATACCACGAAACACATTCGATTTCGTGAATTTTGATGTCATATTAAATCATTCCGTAGAAGACGTATATTTAATTGGTAAGTGTGTTCCACATTCGTAAATTTACTATATTTATTACGTTATACGTAATGATCTTAGATATTTTATAAATATATTTATTGACAAAATTAATATGATTAGCTCAATGTTTTTTAATTAAAGAATTCTGAGTTTGTTTTTTTATAAGTTACAATTTAATCAATTTTCAAATCTCATGGGACTAAAATCAGTGTCGGCTAAGAAATTAAACTTATGATTAGATTTTATCATATTGAATATATTGGCTATTCTAACTTTGATTTTATTTTCTACAATAAAATATATATTAATCTATAAGAAATTAAACTTAGTATGACAAATCATATTTAAAAAAAAAAACAGAAAAATGGTTAATATGCAGAAGGACGTGCTTGAGAATTAACTATTAGTGAATCTTCTACATGAAATAATTATGTGATAGTGATGAAATCGAACTATTTGAATCTACAGATGAAATCGACTCCGAGGCTGTGAGTTATCCCGAAAGTGATGGTCAATTAGATATCAAACAATTGCATCTAGGCAAACATTTGTCATTTGCATCATACGCCGCTGATTTATAAGATATTTGATAGTCATACTATTCATGATCGAAGAAATTAGTGTGAACAGTTCTCATGATGTTCCATGTTTCCCATTAGGTATGAATTGTATAGTGGAACATACAACCACAAGGAGGTAGCTCATAGACTATGATTTTCTCGGACAGAAAGTGTAACACCCCCAAATCGTAACCCATTTGAAAATGTATTACCGTCAGTGACCTCGGTTTCCACACCGAAACCACCCCAGGCTTTACCGGTTTAAATACAAATCATAACCAACAATTATGATGTAAATACCAAAATCTTTGGTTAAAACACATGTCTTGGGATTACATCTCAATCCCCATAGGACAAACACAGAGTAATCACCATTATCAAAGCCAAAGATCGCAACTTGTACAAAACTTGTCAAAACAACACCGTTCGGTCTTATAGTCGTTCTAGCCCTCATATCTCGGATGTTTATCTGATGTGCCGAATCGAACGGATGACACCAGCCAACCATGCAGAGAACAATTGTGGTTGGTTAGTCTAATGAAAGACTATGCAAGAGCACAAAGCAGATGGTTCGAGTAGTCGTATTAGGTTAGACTTATCGCTCCTCGAATAATAACCGACGACGATAGTCAACCTTCATAATTCTACTGGAATATAACAAACTGAATGATCAAGAGAAGATTCTAGAGACCAAGTCTCACAGCAATCGACCCAAAAGAAGACTCCAATGAATTGAGCCTTATCGGAAACATGACAATGTTGGGGAACATAATAATCTCATACAAGCGTTCAAAAATGACTTGATGTTTCGGTTCACGACCAACCTCACCGCCCAAGGCGAATCCAGATTGGAAAGAGAACGGTACTCTGATCAAAGTCAAGACGAGCTTTCCTAGTTGCACTATTCCCTAGCTGCACTACTCGTCTGAGGTATATTAATCATGTGCACTAAAGCACTTATCTCGTTTAATTCCAAAATGCGCATCACGTTATAAGCTTTTAAATATATGTGTCGTCATGAGTGACATATATTGAGTATATGTTTCGCCATGAGGGACATATAGGATATATGTGTCGCCATGAGGGACATACTCCTGAAGGGAACGAATCCCAAGATTTGTAGTACTAGCTAAGTACCAACATCTCTATACCCGAGTATAGAGATCGGTCATGACCCACCAATGGTTTCGAGGGATTTTGCCGCCCTTTTTCACCATTTAATATTATCAAGAAACGACTGGACTGAACAGAGTCCATCGTCCCTACAATTACTTGTGCTAACTAAACAGTTCAAGCACACAATAATCCACATCCATGCCCTCTAGGCAATCATCATAGCAATATATATTCATAATAGCGTTGTTCTAGCAGATATATAACCTATTATAATATAATATTCTTATCCACATCATATACAAAACTGTTCCCAACAAAACAGTAAATTATCCCAAATTAATTAACAATTAAACAATTGATAATTAATGGAAATATGGAATGATAAGCAAGAGCGAACCGTCACTTGCCTTAGATCAGATGAAGCTTTAACAAGCTTAGCGACAACGGTTTCCTGGGTCTGAAACTGGGACATATCCTGGATATTAAATCCCTCTGAAACGACCCATAACGAGACCCTAAGTTAGATTCAATATCTACATATATGAATCTAAAAGAATAAGGAAAGAATCAAAGGAGTCAAGCCTTGCCCAAAGCCAAACACCCAAGAACACACACACCTCGGACAAGGCTCACCACGGGGTGCAGTGGGGCTCTTGCCGCGGGTGCGGCGGGGTTACAGTGGCGAGAGTCTTCGACGGATTTTCGGGGAGAAACTCACCCAAATCGATTCGTTCGACTTTGATTCGTTGTGGTTTTGATCTCCCAGCACCTTAGACCTTTGGTTAACACTCAAGAGCACCTTTGTAAACACTCAAAGGGGTTCGATCTCTTCTCAAACGAAGCTCACAAGCTTGGCTTCAATGGAGATTTTCATAGGAGAGGAAGATGGAGTTGCCCTGTTCTAGAGCTCGTTTCTCCTCCTTTTATAGCCCAAGCTAGCTGCTCACCCTCAGATGACATCAAGGAGGAGGTGGCCCGACCAAAGAACAGGCTAGGAAGCCAGCTAAGGCGGGCTACGACCTGCAACTCCGGCGATGACGACAGGGGTGACGACCGCGGGGTGCGGTGGCCGACTCTGTTACCGCCTCCAAATTTGGCCTTCGCCGCGGGTGTGGTCAAGGCCAATTTTGCCCCCTTTTGCCCGTTTTGTCCTTTTTACCAAGTAGTCAAATATTTTTAACCCCGGGTTAAATATATTTGTACACGAACGACCTTTTAACCCAAAAATACATTAACTGTATTTTATATTACTCAGAAAAATATTACAGAGATCAAACATCTTATAAAATGTTCGTACTTCTCTGAATTTAATCTGACTTGTAATATGGGCATAAGGAAAATTTCAAAATTATCCTTACAAAATGAGGGATATTACATTACCTCCCCCTTAAAAGAAGTTTCGACCCCGAAACTTAGGCCGAAAACAACTCGGGAAAGCGTTTAAGCATATCCTCCTTAGTCTCCCAAGTAACCTCTTCGGTTCCTGACTTGGACCACAGAATCCGTACCAACGGTACTACTTTGTTGCGCAAGTGCTTCACACGGCGCTCGAGAATACACACAGGTATCTCCTCATAGGTACCATTTGCCTGAATCTCGATGTCTTCATAACTCAGCATATGAGATTCATCTGGCACGTATTTCCTCAACAAAGATACGTGAAACACATTGTGCACTGAGTGTGCCGATGGCGACAATGCCAAACGGTACGCTAGGGATCCCACTCTATCAAGGATCTCAAATGGTCCCACATAGTGAGGGTTAAGCTTCCCACGCTTATCAAATCTAAATACACCCTTGGATGGCGATACCTTGACAAATACCTTGTCACCAACCTCAAACTCGACATTCCTACGCTTCGGATCAGCGTAAGACTTTTGTCGACTCTGAGCTGTCAACATCCTTTGTCTGATCATAGCAATGTCTGAGGCAGTCCTTTCGACCAGCTCTGGTCCGAGCAGAATCTTGCCGGCGTTCTCATCCCAACAAATTAGAGATCTGCATTTGCGACCATACAAAGCCTCGAATGGAGCCATCTTGATAGTTGCATGCCAGCTATTGTTGTATGTGAACTCGATTAGACTCAGGCTGTCCTCCCAGCTAGTCGGACGATCAAGTACACATGCTCTCAGCATATCCTTCAGGGTCTAGATAGTCCTCTCAGACTGTCCGTCTGAGGATGAAACACAGTACTGAATCTCAATTCAGTTCCCATGGCCTTATGGAGTTCCTTCCAGAATCTCGACATAAATCGGCCATCACGATCTGATACAATGGTCTTAGGAGTACCATGTAAACGGATAACCTCGTGTAAAAACACTTCTGATAGCTTCTGGGTTCCCCGCGTTGACTTAATAGCCACAAAGTGAGCACTCTTCGTGAGTCTGTCAATGATAACCCAAATAGCATCCTTCTGACTCCGAGTCTTGGGCAATCCCGTAACGAAGTCCATTGCGATATCTTCCCATTTCCATTCTGGAACTGGAAGAGGTAGCAACTCACCGCCTGGTCTACGGTGTTCAATCTTGACCTTCTGACAAGTCAAGCATTTCGCCATAGACTCTGCTATATCCCATTTCATGTTGGGCCACCAGAATTTCTTTCTAAGGTCCTTGTACATTTTGCTAGAGCCTGGATGTACAGAATAAGTTGACGAATGGGCTTCCCTCATCACTAATGGGCAAAGACCATCAACGTCAGGCACACAAATCCTGTCCTGGAACCAAAGTGATCCATCCTCCTGAATCACGAAACCAGGATCCTTCTCATCCATCACTTCACTACACAACTTCACCAAGATCACGTCATCAACATGTTTCTCTCTAATCTGATCAAGAAGTGTAGCTTGAATCTCAAGCATACTCAGGTATCCTCGATGTTGATCATACAAGACTTCAATCTCGCATGACTCTTGGTTCAGCTTGGTCTGAGCCATAAGCAAAGCCACTACGGTCTCATGCGGCATCTTCTGGCTCAATGCATCGGCTACTACATTAGCCTTGCCCGGATGATACAGCAGTTTGAGATCATAGTCCTTGAGTAGCTCTAACCAACGACGTTGTCTCATGTTCAACTCCTTCTGAGTGAATACATATTTGAGACTCTTATGATCCGTGAAGACTTGGCATCTCACACCATAGAGATAATGTCTCCAAATCTTCAGCGCAAACACTACCGCTGCTAACTCGAGATCATGCGTCGGATAGTTTTCTTCATAGGTTTTTAGTTGTCTTGACGCATAAGCAATAACCTTGCCTCTTTGCATCAACATACAACCCAAACCATTCTTCGAAGCATCACTATAGACCGCATAATCATCAGTTCCTTCTGGTAGCATTAATACCGGTGCCGAGGTCAGACATTCTTTCAATTTTTGAAAACTGGCCTCGCACTTGTCATTCCAGACAAACTTCTTGTGGACCTTGCGAAGCAGACCGGTCATAGGTAGAGTGATCTTAGAAAATCCATCTACGAACCGCCTGTAATATCCAGCAAGTCCAAGAAAACTGCACACCTCCTTCACATTCTGAGGCCGCTTCCAATTGGCTATCGCCTCAATCTTCTGGGGATCAACCATCACCCCTTTCTCATTGATTACATGGCCTAAGAAAGCCACTTCCTTGATCCAAAAATCGCACTTAGACAACTTAGCATATAGCTCATTTTGTCTAAGGATTGACAACACAATCCGGTGTTCCTCGTGAACTTCCTCATTCGGAGAGTAAATCAAAATATCATCGATGAAAACCACCACGAACTTATCTAAGTACTAGTGAAAACATCGATTCATCAGGTCCATAAAGACCGTTGGAGCATTAGTAAGTCCGAATGGCATGACTACGAACTCGTAGTGGCCATATCTTGTCCGGAATGCAGTCCTCGGAATATCTTCCTCATGAATTCTGAGCTGATGATAACCAGATCTCAGATCGATCTTGGAGAAGACTTTAGCCCCCTGCAACTAATCCAACAGATCATCAATCCTTGGCAAAGGATACTTATTCTTGATCGTGACTTTATTCAACTCTCGGTAGTCGATACAAAGTCGAAACGACCCATCTTTCTTCTTGACAAACAAGACCGGAGCACCCCAAGGCGATGCACTCGGCCTTATATAACCCTTGTCGAGAAGATCCTCAAGTTGCTTCTTCAATTCCTGCATTTCAGCAGGAGCCATCCGGTACTGTGCCTTCGAAATCGGTGCAGTACCCGGTTCAAGATCAATAAAAAATTCTACGACACGATGCGGGGTTAATCCAGGAATCTCCTCCGGAAAGACATCCGAAAATTCACGAATCACAGGAATATCAAGAACTGATGGTTCATCTTTCATGGGCGCATCCAGATAGCAAAGGTACCCGACACAACCTTGTCGAAGTAGCTTAAACGCAACCATCGCATTGATAAGCCTGCCGTTATCAGCGTCATTCCAACCCTTAAACTTACATACACTCTGGCCCCCAGATGACACCGTCACAGTTCTAGAACTAAAGTCGATTACCGCCCCATGACATGTCAGCCAATCCATACCGAGAATAATGTCGTATGGAGCCATGGCAATACATATCAAATCTGCCTCGAATTTCTTACCCTGAATGGTAATCGGAAATTCTGACATACACTTAGTCCCCACTAAGTGTTCACTATTAGGAAGATTCACAACGAAAGGCTCACAAACCTCGTTGCAAACTAATCCTAACTTACTAACACAACTTTCCGAAATAAAGGAATGGGTAGCACCCGAATCAAATAGTATGCACACTGTAGTAGAATGAAGGTATAAAGTACCTTGGGCAATTGGAGCATTAGGTCCATTAGCCTTACGCATCTCGTACAGGCGTTGACCCTGACCTCCAGAAGTAGCTGGGGCTTTCCCCTTGTTCTGGGCAGTTGTCTGCACCGAAGGACTAGGAGCCGCTGCCGGTTTGAACCTGGGTCGGTTACTCTGATTAACAGATCCCTGTTGTGACTCCACTCATTTCTGATTTCCCTGCCAACATAACTTCTACAAATGCCCCTCATTCCCACAGCCAAAGCATGTCTTTCTTTCCTTCGGACACGTCGTACTCCTGTGCCCAGCAGCACCACAATTGTAACATTGGATCAAACTCTTGCCCTGACCCGATCGTTGTGTCAACTCTCCTTGAGTCCCACCCGTTTTCGCCTTGCTAGATTTAGCAAAGTTAGACGGTGGCACAGGACGTTTAAATCCGCTCGTCTGAGGTTGATTTAGCATCGACCTCTGGCGACTCTTCCTCTTGGTCGACTCCTCCAGAGTCACCTCTAACTTGTAAGCTGTATCCACATATTGCTCCAAAGTAGAGAAGATGTGGCTCAACATCATTGGCTTAATTTCTGGGCTCATCCACTCATAGAAATGCCAGATTTTCTGTTCTTCACTGGATACCTCCGATCCAGCATACCGCAACAAGTGATTGAACTTGGTTGCCAGCTCAGTCACTTTTAACCCATCAGTCTTAGGGTAGAGAAATTCCTTGCGCTTTTCCTCCCTCATTGCCAGAGAGAAGAATCGGTCAATCATCTTGGTCTTGAATATTGCCAAATTCAAATCAGGTCTATCAGCAAGACCAGTGTTTTCCCACCACTCACTAGCATCTCCCTTCAGTTGAAGAGAAGCTATGTGCACTTTCTCAGTCTCAGTGCATTCCACACTGCGGAACAACCACTCCATATGGGAAAACCAATGCGTCACTTCAACTGGTTCACCCTTCCTATTGAAACTGTCAGGCCTCATTGAATTTATGGCCTTCAGCGCTCGGCCATAATCATTCATGTTCCTGACCTCACCTCCCTGAGGTACATGGATAGCTGGCTCCTTGAATCTAGGAACCACATGAGGAATTGGCACGTCTTGTGCCTGCGGTGCGACAGGTCGCATAATATCGGTGAATGCTTGCATGACGATTCCCCAAATTATTGTGATTGCCGCTGCATTAAATACTGCTGGAGCATCGGCTTGATCTTGGCCACTGCCCTCTGGATTATTGTGGGAAACAGACTCATGTTCTCCCACTTGATCTACAACATTTCTTGCGTCTGGCCTGGGGTCATTACTTGGCCCAGCACCGGAACGACTGCTGTTTCTTGAATTCACCATCTATTTACCGATCAAATTCCAAGTATTTTATACATTAATATCTCTCCAATATACTTAATGTAATAAAATCACTCAGAGTAGATCAACTGGGTAATTTATATAAGCAACTTCCAACTGAGTTATAAAGTTTACAAAAAGATCTCCCAAGCTTCTGACAAAATGCTCGGAGATTCTAGCATTTCCCACATATACATCAAAATATAAACAAGGGAAAACTACTACAGCCAGCGTCGGCCCACATCAAGGCGCCCTAAAAACGCTTCCTGTACGGCAAACTGCCAACACAGGGCTTCTTTGCGTGGGGTTCTCCATCGGAATCCAACGATGGACTCTTGACCATGCTCGGTCCCGGTATACATGGTTCATCCTTTGACTCTGGTGTTCTTGGCCTCACACTAGGCCTGGTAACACCCTGATCATACACCTTTGGCCTTCCTGGCCTTGCCCGTTCTTGAGCACGGTTAGCCAACTCATCCATCTGACGACGCTCTTCAAAAGAGATCTCCTCACTCTGGCGAAGTATCTTTTGTAACTCAGAACACGTCCTCCGCCTTCTTCGCGCACGAAGAGGCTGCGAGTCCTCTGAAGCATAGCGTGAGTCGGCCCTCTCTGATGTCATACTCGACATAGAGCGCTTCCCACTCAGCGTCAGTCAACGGCGGGTATACTGGCTCGGGTGGCAGACCGGGGTACACATATTGCATCCTTGAGTCCCCATAATCTACCAACAAGTGACTCGACTCTTCAGGTTCTTGAGCTTGCTCCACTGGGACTTCCTCGAGATCCTCTATTGGTTCTTCGTCTTCCACTGGATCCTCCTCGGGATCCTCTTCCGGAACGAATTCAATCTCAAGGTCACTCGCGAGGTACCCTTCTGAGTACTCCGAGGGTTCTTCCTCTGCTTCGTCATCCGCTTCAAGGATTTCTTCATCCTCTTCTCTTTCTTCCCCTTTTGGGATCGCCTCAATCATGTAGTCGTTGTCGTAATATCCTCTAGCATATCTTGACAACTCTACCTCATTTCTCACGTTCTCCCGTGGTGCTACTATCGGCTCGACCACTGGAAGTATAGCCTGGTCGGATACTAGCACAACTGACTCTCGAAGTACGTGCTTGACTTCCTCGGGTGGTTCACTTGGCTCTCCGACCTCGAAACAATGAAGTGGAACCGGAAAGTCCAGCTCTATAGGGGAGGGTGGAGCTACCTCAGTTTCCTCCTTATTCTTCGGGAGAGAAAAGCAGGCACCCATATCCTACGGACGACGAAACGAGAGTTAGTCTTTCTAAATATAAAAGTTGGTTCCATATTAGACTAAAGAAGAAGACACGACTATGAACGGTGATCAACAATTTCATTTTCGAAAATTCGGAGCCCTAGAAACATTTTCAAAAGCGAATAAATGGTTCATAAAATCTCAAACCCGTTTTAAAACTTTCGGCTCTGATACCAGATCTGTAACATCCCAAAATGGTAACCCATTTGGAAAGGTATTACCGCCAGTGACCTCGGTTTCCACACCGAAGCCACCCCAGGCTTTACCGGTTTAAATACAAATCATAACCAACAATTATGATATAAATACCAAAATCTTTGGTTAAAACACATGTTTGGGGATTACATCCCAATCCCCAGGACAAACACAGAGTAATCACCATGATCAAAGCCAAAGATCGCAACCTGTACAAAACTTGTCAAAACAACACCGTTCGGTCTTATAGTCGTTCTAGCCCTCATATCTCGGGTGTTTATCTGATGTGCCGAATCGAACGGATGACATCATCCAACCATGCAGAGAACAATTGCGGTTGGTTAGTCTAATGAAAGACTATACAAGAGCACAAAGCAGATGGTTCGAGTAGTCGTATTAGGTTAGACTCATCGCTCCTCGAATAATAACCGACAACGATAGTCAACCTTCATACTTCTACTGGAATATAACAAATTGAATGATCAAGAGAAGATTCTGGAGACCAAGTCTCACAGCAATCGACCCAAAAGATAACTCCAATGAATTGAGCCTTATCGGAAACATGACAATGTTGGGGAACATAATAATCTCATACAAGCGTTCAAATACGACTTGATGTTTCGATTCACGACCAACCTCACCGCCCAAGGCGAATCCAGATTGGAAAGAGAACGGTACTCTGATCAAAGTCAAGACGAGCTTTCCTAGTTGCACTATTCCCTAGTTGTACTACTCGTCTGAGGTATATTAATCATGTGCACTAAAGCACTTATCTCGTTTAATTACAAAATGCGCATCACGTTATAAGCTTTTAAATATAAGTGTCGCCATGAGTGACATATATTGAGTATATGTTTCGTCATGAGGGACATATAGGATATATGTGTCGCCATGAGGGACATACTCCTGAAGGGAACGAATCCCAAGATTTGTAATACTAGCTAAGTACCACCATCTCTATACCCGAGTATAGAGATCGGTCATGACCCACCAATGGTTCCGAGGGGTTTTGCCGCCCTTTTTCACCATTTAATATTATCAAGAAACGACTGGACTGAACAGATTCCATCGTCCCTATAATTACTTGTGCTAACTAAACAGTTCAAGCACACAACAATCCACATCCATGCCCTCCAGGCAATCATCATAGCAATATATATTCATAATAGCGTTGTTCTAGCAGATATACAACCTATTATAATATCATATTCTTATCCACATCATATATAAAACTGTTCCCAACAAAACAGTAAATCATCCCAAATTAATTAACAATTGATAATTAATGGAAATATGGAATGATAAGCAAGAGTGAACCACCACTTGCCTTAGATCAGATGAAGCTTTAACAAGCTTAGCGACAACGATTTCCTGGGTCTGAAACTGGGACAGATCCTGGATATTAAATCCCTCTGCAACGACCCATAACGAGACCCTAAGTTAGATTCAATATCTACATATATGAATATAAAAGAATAAGGAAAGAATCAAAGGAGTCAAGCCTCGCCCAAAGCCAAACACTTTACAAATAGTAATTTTGAATTTAAAACTAAATAATAATTATATCCTTCTTATCTTATTTAAAACTAAATAATAATTATATCCTTCTTATCTTATTTCTAAATATTTACCATAACTATTTTAAATTAAATAATATTTATAATATAAAAAACTTCATCTTATTATTTCACTTTACAAATAGTAATTTCGAATTTTTTAAATAATAATTGTTTATGATTTAAAAATTAATAAATTTATAACTGTCTATAAATATACTAATTTAAAACTAAATAATAATTATGTTTACCAAAATAATTATTATTACCAAAACTAATAAATCCATAACTATATATATATTAATTTAAAACTAAATAATAAATATTTTTACCATAAATATTTAAAACTAATTTAACTTTGACAATATAAAAGTTTTATCTTATTATTTCACTTCAAAAATAGTAAATTCGAATTATTAGAGATAATAACTTTTAGAGATGAAAATAGAAAATTATTTTAGAGATAATTTAACTAAGAAGATATTATCTTCTTAGTTAATCTACAATAATAATTATTAGAGAAATAGATATAGATATCTTCTTTTTACCAAAAAAAAAATATAATTTGCATAAATATTAATAACACTTTCCTTACGTATAAGATATAATAATTTTGTATAATAATATATTTTCTCTTATATACATTTTATTTATTTATTATCAATCTAATCTAATCCTATAATCTATAACTAAGTAAAATTACCATATAAAAAATCTTAAAAAATCTTACCGTATCTATAACTCTCCATATAGAAATCTTAAAACCTTTTTAAATTTTGTGCGGAACTATTTTTTTTACCGTAGACGTACTCTCAAAGTCAAAATTTAATTAATGATCATTTTCAATTTGTGACCCTATAATACGTGAGTGCAAAAATATCTTATACGAAGCAATTAATAAACTGTTGTGCGTTAAGCTATCTTTAGAACAAAATTCTTACTTTTCATTATCAAAGGTAGTCTAGAATATAGGTGATCGGCACTATTTTGTAGTGCATTTCTAGGGGTTGTTACCAGGTTTGAGGTGTCATTTGGTTGGATTTAGAGCACAATTGGAGATTATGGAGTTAAAGCGGATTAATGTGATTTTGGTGGTCTGAAAGAGCTAATTGAAGATATCCAGAGGAAGAGGAGTTGACCACCTGAGAAGGAGCATGATTTCCGAAGAAAATGACGGTGAAGAGAAGAGGCCGCGACCGCGGCACGAAAGCCGCGACCGCGGCTAAATTCGGGAATTAAAAAAGCCAATTCGAGAGCAAACCGCGACCGCGGCCATCTGTTGGGAGGCGAAGCAAGATTAATTAAGTAAATTCACGTGGGCCAATTTGGAAGAAGGTGAGAAAAGGCCCATGAAGGCCTCGGCCCAATTGAAATGAAGAATTGAATGCCGCGTGAATTGAAGAAGCGGGATTTGAAGCTGGAAAAGATGGAGGCGTGATGTCACCATGACGTAAGCGCGTTGGTGCATCTGCTGCCTTGGAGCTGGGCCGCGTGGCTGCTGGTTTGGGCCACATGAGTGGGCCTTGACTTAATTAAATGAAGAAGAATTGATGTGGACCGGCCCGAATTACAAGGGAGCAGCAAATTAATCCAAACGAGCCGGACGATTTGTTTCTCGTTTTTCTTTTCGTTTATTCTTTTTCCTTTTATTTATTATTTTCCTTCTAATTATTTTTACCACACTTTTAGAATTAGGTTAAAACAACTTTTAGTTAACCTAGTTGCCGTAAGCAATTAGTTAGACCTAGTTTATTGTTCATCAGTTTTCCCTTTTGCTCAGGCAGACAATTGAAGCCTTTGGATTGATTGGATTGTGAGGTTATTCATTTACTCTTTCTATGATTGTATTAATTTTCTCTCGTGCTTAATCTCATTGATCATATATCGATTCCCCTTGATTTGTTGATTAGGAAATCAAATAAATTTTAATAGTAGTTTCCTCTAGATTGACAACTTAGAGAAATTAGTATTATGCTATTGGTTTTCCTTTTCCATACAACCTGTTGAGATTGTTATTGATCATACTACTAAGGATTGGAGGATACTGGTTGAGAATCTAAATCCCTTAGTTTGTGTAGAGAATTAATTGCATGCAATTGTATGACTGGTTGCTATACTTGCATGTACATATCTATTCCTGAACTTCCTACTGCTATTGAATTAAATCTTGAAGGTTAGTAGGGATTTGTTTAATAGTTAGGGTTATCAGGACTGGTTGGACTGATAACTAATTCAGAACAGGGATTAGGACTTTCATGAGTATTGAGGACTATGAATAATCAATGATCGATCTATCAATCTGAAGTGTGGATATTTGTTTGGCTGAGTTATTTTCCCTATTTGATTTCAAGTCTTTGTTTTTATTTATTTATTTTATTTATTTTGGTTTTAATCATAAACCCCCCCCCCCCTTGGTTACTTGTTGGTATACAATTACATCATTGGAATAGTATTTGATTCTCTGTGGGATTCGACCCTTACTTACCAGACTACATTAGTTAGGTTTGTTAGGAATTATTTTGTTTAGGTGTCACGACAACGCCTATCAAATTGGCGCCGTTGCCGGGGAATCAATTTTACTATTCTAATTGTGTGTTTGTTTACCAACTGTTGTGTGGACCTATCTTACGGTCCACACATGTGTTACTAATTGTTTTCATTGAGATCTCAATCCAGACAGATGACAGCATTTGATTTTTACTATCAGCAACAAGGCTGGCCTCAGTACTATCCTGAGCCTCAAGAGACGAGCCAAAGTTCATATACGTCAATGGAAGAGAGCTTCAAGTCACTTGTGCAGAGTATGATGACTATTCATCAGGGGACGAACTCCAACATCCAACTTTTAACAACTCAAGTTGGAAATTTGGCAACTCAGCTTGGAAGGTTGGCTCAAGTTGTGGCAAATATGAAGGAGGATTTTGAAAAGCCACCACCCCAACCGACCCTAGTGGCTAATGTGAGTGGCATATCACAACTGAAAGGAGAAAAGACAGAGGAGAAAGTCGAGAACCAGCGTCCGCAGGCTTGGACAAAATTATGCGGATCAGTTCTTTGAGTATACCCTTTGGAAGCGATTCCTGTTGATTACACTCCTCCACCTCGTGATCCTAGGAAGCCACCTCCTCACCTTCCTAAGATGCTAAAAGTGAAGAAGAAGATGGAGCTCAATATGGAGCCGCGCAGCTCCATAGGTGAGCATGAGGTAAATCTCCCTTTACTTGATCTGATGCATGCTGTGCCTAAATTTGCTAAATACATGAAATGCTTATGCTGGCCTAGGAAGAGGAAGAAATTGACAGGAGTAATTAATTTGAATGAACATGTGTCTGCTGCATTCGGAAGACATTTGCCTGAAAAGTATAGTGATCCTGACATGTTTAGTATTCCTTGTGATATAGGTTACTCCAGGTTTGATCATTGCATGTTAGACTTGGGCTCATCTATTAATGTGTTACCCTACTCTGTGTATAAATTGCTAGATCTTGGACTTTTGCTTGAAACTGATTTAGTTATTCAATTTGCGAATGGATCCAAAGTTTTTCCGAAAGGAATAGTTGAGGATGTTCTTGTGAAGGTTAATAAGATGATTTTTCCTGTGGATTTTGTGGTGTTAGACATTGGTTATGATATGCATGTGCCCCCTATACTATTAGGTAGGCCTTTTCTTAAGACTGCTAACATCCGAATCATTATGAATAGAGGTATTGTGTCTGTGAAGTATGGGGGTGATAGGGTGACATTTAAGATATTTGATCATAAGAAACACCCTCCTGATAGTAAGTCTGTGTTGTGTTCTGGATTGAGTGATATCACATGATCATAGTAGCACAATTTCAAGCCATGACAATAACTAAGGCGCTATCCGGGAGGCAACCCGAGGTATGCTTTTCTTTTCTTGTTTTTCTTTCCTTGTTTTTGCATTTGTTTTGGTGTGTTTTGTTTTGTTTTTGTTTCGACTAACCTCATGGAAGAGACACATGCCTATTGAAGAAGGTGTTTCCACACCAATGTAAGTCTTCCTTCCCTTCACTAAGTCACCCCTCGAAAAAACCTTAAACGGGGGCAAAAAAAAAATCGGGAAAAAAAAATTCGAAAAAAAAAAATCAAAAAAAAAAAAGTTTTACCGAAGACCAGCTGTCCAGAGTTCCCCATGGAGATGGTGCGCATCATGTTGTCAAGGAGGAAACCTTAGCTCTACACACATATTTGGCAACGATGATGGCCCTACAATTGACAGCTGAGGAGGAGGAACACTAGAGCCCACACCATGATTACATCTGGGCTCCACCATGTGTTCCTAGAAGGTCGTGCAACCCCGACGTATTTGCTATACCACTACTCACCAAGTGGTTCCCTTTGGTTGCACGGTAAGAGAAGATTTTGGAGTTGATGAAGACACCCACCCAACACTGGAGACCTGTACATACATTGTGTATACCGCCAGCAACAAAGGAAGTGTCCAAGCAACTCAGCGGCGTTTGTGAGTTATTTTTTGCCCTTCCATGTGCTTCTATTGTTTTTGTCTTTCATTACATTGAGGACAATGCAATGTTTAAGCATGGGAGAGAGTTCTATACTTGATATGTCGCCGAGGAGAAAAATGAATAAAAAGCCAAAAATTAAAAAAAGGCTGACATTAAAAATCCTGGGATAGGTCGAAAACCCGAAAGGGCGGCCTAGGTAATAAGCAGGTGGCTTGGACCAGCATTAGGCTGGGGTAATATGAGGTCAAGAGTGATGTGAGTATATTGTGAGCCCATCTATTGAAAAATGAAATGAGTGGCTTGGTGAAAACCCGAAAGGGCGCCTTGACAAAATGAGTGAAAAGAAGAAGAGTGATTTTTAGGAATCCTCATTTTACTTGGCGTGGCGACATAAGAAGAGGTGATATAAGGAGGATTCGTGTAGGTCACTCTGGGAGGTATAAGAAGATAGATGGGAGGTTAGGATTAGATTTGTATTCACTCTATGGTGTTTGGGATAAGCTTGAGGGAGATACTCTGTTTTCCTTTTAGCTTGATAGTAGGGTGTTGATTGGTGTTATTGTAGTGTATTATGGTGGGCTTATTTTGTATGGGTGTCTGGAGTTTATTGTTAGGTGTGATTCTTAGAGGGATTGATTTTTCTAT
Organism: Rheum nobile; assembly: GCA_027886185.1. Taxonomy (NCBI): domain Eukaryota; kingdom Viridiplantae; phylum Streptophyta; class Magnoliopsida; order Caryophyllales; family Polygonaceae; genus Rheum; species Rheum nobile. The sequence continues at coordinate 2,440,409 of WOAB01000232.1, read as the reverse complement.
GCTTTCTGAGACCTTGAGGATTGATTGGAGGAGTAGGTTGACTTTAGCTTACTCGAGGACGAGCAAAGTTTAAGCATGGGGGATTTGATCGGCACTATTTTGTAGTGCATTTCAAGGGGTTGTTACCAGGTTTGAGGTGTCATTTGGTTGGATTTAGAGCACAATTGAAGATTATGGAATTAAAGCGGATTAATGTGATTTTGGTGGTCTGGAAGAGCTAATTGAAGATATCCGGAGGAAGAGGAGTTGACCACCTGAGAAGGAGCATGATTTCCGAAGAAAATGACGGTGAAGAGAAGAGGCCGCGACCGCGGCTAAATTCGGGAATTAAAAAAGCCAATTCGAGAGCAAACCGCGACCGCGGCCATCTGTTGGGAGGCGAAGCAAGATTAATTAAGTAAATTCACGTGGGCCAATTTGGAAGAAGGTGAGAAAAGGCCCATGAAGGCCTCGGCCCAATTGAAATGAAGAATTGAATGCCGCGTGAATTGAAGAAGCGGGATTTGAAGCTGGAAAAGATGGAGGCGTGATGTCACCGTGACGTAAGCGCGTTGGTGCATCTGCTGCCTTGGAGCTGGGCCGCGTGGCTGCTGGTTTGGGCCACATGAGTGGGCCTTGACTTAATTAAATGAAGAAGAATTGATGTGGACCGGCCCGAATTACAAGGGAGCAGCAAATTAATCCAAACGAGCCGGACGATTTGTTTCTCGTTTTCTCGTTTTCTTTTCGTTTATTCTTTTTTCTTTTTATTTATTATTTTCCTTCTAATTATTTTTACCACACTTTTAGAATTAGTTTAAAACAACTTTTAGTTAACCTAGTTGCCGTAAGCAATTAGTTAGACCTAGTTTATTGTTCATCAGTTTTCCCTTTTGCTCAGGCAGACAATTGAAGTCTTTGGATTGATTGGATTGTGAGGTTATTCCTTTACTCTTTCTATGATTGTATTAATTTTCTCTCGTGCTTAATCTCATTGATCATATATCGATTCCCCTTGATTTGTTGATTAGGAAATCAAATAAATTTTAATAGTAGTTCCCTCTAGATTGACAACTTAGAGAAATTAGTATTATGCTATTGGTTCCCATTTTCCATACAACCTGCTGAGATTGTTATTGATCATACTACTAAGGATTGGAGGATACTGGTTGAGAATCTAAATCCCTTAGTTTGTGTAGAGAATTAATTGCATGCAATTGTATGACTGGTTGCTACACTTGCATGTACCTATCTATTCCTGAACTTCCTGCTGCTATTGAATTAAATCTTGAAGGTTAGTAGGGATTTGTTTAATAGTTAGGGTTATCAGGACTGGTTGGACTGATAACTAATTCAGAACAGGGATTAGGACTTTCATGAGTATTGAGGACTATGAATAATCAATGATCGATCTATCAATCTGAAGTGTGGATATTTGTTTGGCTGAGTTATTTTCCCTATTTGATTTCAAGTCTTTGTTTTTATTTATTTATTTTATTTATTTTGGTTTTAATCATAAACCCCCCTTTGGTTACTTGTTGGTATACAATTACATCATTGGAATAGTATTTGATTCTCCGTGGGATTCGACCCTTACTTACCAGACTACATTAGTTAGGTTTGTTAGGAATTATTTTGTTTAGGTGTCACGACAACGCCTATCAATAGGTTATCTATTGGTAAAAAATAAGATAATTTTTATATATATTTTTATTGTATTATATATCAAGCTCTCTTTATTTAAACTCTCTATAGATGCACTTATTTCACCCAAATTTATATTCTTATTAGTTTACTCTACAAAAACCTCTTCCTCTAAACGTACAATGGCCGAAAATTTACACTTCATTGAAAATCTCAAGTTAAAGGCTAATGTCACTTGGAAGATTCGAGTTCGTGTGTTGCATATGTGAAATAGAACTCTATACAATAATAAAGATGTTATCACTGGTAAAGAAATGGTTTTGGTTGATGACAAGGCAAGCAAATTTTTAAAATTTTGTTGTTATGAAGACATTTACTTTTTTATCTCTTCAGATACTAACACAATTTTTAAATATTTTACAGGGGATGAAACTTTATGGTTTTATGCAAAAATCATTGTTCATCAAATTTTCTACCATAACTCAATATGGTGTATATCTAATATCCAATTTTGGTTTGGACAGTTATGGTGGTACTTATCGTTATTGTCGTCTTCCTCTTAGTATGACATTTTTCAGGACTACTAAAGTGCAACAAATTGATTATCTTTCAATACCACGAAACACATTCAATTTCGTGAATTTTGATGTCATATTAAATCATTCCGTAGAAGACGTATATTTAATTGGTAAGTGTGTTCCACATTCGTAAATTTACTATATTTATTACATTATACGTAATGATCTTAGATATTTTATAAATATATTTATTGACAAAATTAATATGATTAGCTCAATATTTTTTAATTAAAGAATCCTGAGTTTGCTTTTTTATAAGTTACAATTTAATCAATTTTCAAATCTCATGGGACTAAAATCAGTGTCGGCTAAGAAATTAAACTTATGATTAGATTTTATCATATTGAATATATTAGCTATTCTAACTTTGATTTTATTTTTTACAATAAAATATATATTAATCTATAAGAAATTAAACTTAGTATGACAAATCATATACAAAATGAAAATCAGAAAAATGGTTAATATGCAGAAGGACGTGCTTGAGAATTAACTATTAGTGAGTCTTCTACATGAAGTAATTATGGGATAGTAATTTTTTATTTACAGATATTATAGGCAATTTGAAAGTCATTGGTTCTTTTGAATTCTACAAAGTTGGTGAAAAGAAGGAAGAACATAAGAAAGTTAATATTCAATTACAAGACATTCGGTATTCACAAACCTAAACCTTTTTCTTTATATTATATTCAAATTTGTTATTATAGCTTTGTATAACATATATTAATAACGTTTGAATAATTATTTATATTGTAGGAATGCTGTCATAAGTTGTACGCTATCCGTTGTTATTTCCCTACGGCGAAGACGGATTCAAGATTAATATTCCATTGAGTGATGTTGGTGACACTGCAAAGAGAAAGAGGACAAGAGTAAGCATGATAGAGTTTTTTGGCTTTCGTATTCAAGAGAGGCACATGGAAGGAAAAACTCTTATGTGGTCTAGAAGGTTATTTCAACAGTTTGTAGTGGATGCTTACACCATGCTTGAATCTAATAGGTTAAATTATATTCGGACCCACCAGAAACAGTTGAGAGCATATTTATATAAGAACTTAAGTGAGGCTGCTATGGAAGGTAATATTGATCCTGCATCTACAGGAAAACGATTTGTTTTACCGTCATCTTTTACAGGCGGTCCGAGGTATATGATGCAAAATTACCAGGATACAATGACAATCTGTATATTTTTTGGGTATCCTAATATATTTATAACATTCACCTATAACACAAAATGGCCAAAAATTACCAGGTTTCTTAAAAAATGAGGACTTAGGCCTGAGGATAGACCAGACATCGTATGTAGAGTTTTCAAGATGAAGCTTAATGACATGGTGAAGTTTATTAAACGTGGAAAAGTTTTTGGAGTAGTGAAATCATGTAAATATCTTAACTTACTTTTGTATTTTACTATTTATTATAGTCATTTTAGCATAATGAAAATACTATTCACAATTTGTTAGATATATTTATAGAGTTTGGATCATATGCGGAGCACTCTTCCCGTGCGGACGTGCGGAGCATGCACTTTAGGGCCTTATTTGTGCACTTTAATGTCTTATTTGTGCACTTTTTCAAAAAAAAAATCTTTTACAAATTGTTTTCCAAACATTTTTTAAAATTTTTGCAAAAGTGCACAAATAAGGCTCTAAAGTGCACAAATAAGGCCCTATAGTGCATGTCCGCACGTCCGCACGGGAAGAGTGCTCCGCACCGGAACCGCACTCTATATTTATATCATTATTGTTTACATCTATATTGTTGCACTCTTGAATAAAAATTATTCTTTAGGAAAGTGACTAATTAAGGAATGATGTGTTGTTTTACTTCATTTAATTGATATTATATGTAAATTGCAGTGATATATACTGTTGAGTTTCAGAAAAGAGGACTGCCCCATGCTCATATTCTTCTCTTCTTGGATCGGACAGATACAACTTCAAGTTTTGATAATATTGATAGAATAATTTCTGCTGAGATTCCAGATCCAGTGAATGATCCTGCTCTCTTCCGTGTTGTGACTGAGTGTATGATCCATGGCCCGTGTGGATCCTTTAATATGAATTCGCCATGTATGAAAGGTGGCAAATGCAAGAAGCACTATCCAAAGGAGTTTGTGGAAATAATAACTCTCGATGATGAAGGTTATCCTATATATAGGAGAAGAAAAAATGGATATATTTTGCAGAAAAGTGGATGTGAAATTGATAATCGTTTTGTAGTGCCCTACAACAGAACTCTATTGCTCCGCTATAATGCTCACATTAACGTTGAATGGTGTAACCAGGCACAGACAATCAAATATTTGTTCAAGTGTATAAATAAAGGACATGATCGTGTTACAACATCAATGTCTAACAGTGTTGATGAGATCAATGAGTACTACAATTGCAGGTACATGATTACATTTCCAATTTACCATGAAATATAATTGCATGTGTATTATTACAACTCTAATATTTTGCACTTGGTTTACAAGGCTTGGTTAAGCTATTTAAGATTATAACGAGTAAAATCATATCCATATTTAATACGGACATAAAAACTAATATTGATATGAGTCAGGCTCCGGTGAAACGGATGCTTACGGTGAAACGTGAGGAGGAATGAGAGCCAACCATTTTGGGACAATGGAAAGCTATGATGGAACATCTATCTTAGCAAACATACATCCTCTCACACACAATCACACCCCATGGTCAACATCTGACCATTGACTGGTCAATGGTCAACGGTCAGTTTGACCGGTCAACGGTCAACGTTGATTGTTGATCGGTTAAACTGACCTTTTTTTTTTGAAATTTTTTATTCTTGTTTTTCTACACGTTTTTATCATTAAATTGTAATTAAAAAAGTTGAACAATTACTTATTAAATTTGAACAATTGTATATTAAAAGTTGAACAAAGTTTTTTGAACAATATATAAAATTGAACAATTGTACGAACAAAGTTCAACAATTGTATCTTAAAGTTGAACAATTTCATTTTTATGGTTAGACGACTGTTTCTCTAAACAATTTTTATTTTTTATTTTTTTTGGGCAAGTTTTTTTCTTCCTTTTTTTTATTGTTTTTCTACACGTTTTATCATAAAATTGTAATTAAAAAAGTTGAACAATTCCTTATTAAATTTGAACAATTGTATATTAAAAGTTGAACAAAGTTTTTTGAACAATATATAAAGTTGAACAATTGTATCTTAAAGTTGAACAATTTCATTTTTATGGTTAGACGACTATTTCACTAAGCAAATTTTTTTTTTTTTTGGGCGAGTTTTTTTCTTCCTATTTTTATTATTTTTCTACACGTTTTTATCATAAAATTTTAATTAAAAAAGTTGAACATTTCCTTATTAAATTTGAACAATTGTATGTTGAAAGCTGAACAATATTTTTTGAACAATATATAAAGTTTAACAATTATACCGAAAAAGTTGAACAATTGTATCGTAAAGTTGAACAATTGTATCATACAAGTTGTACAACTTTTTTAACAATATATAAAGTTAAACAACTGAACCAGAAAAGTTGAACAATTTAAATTGCATGAAAATTCAAACTTATAACAAAAGATAGATTGGGCAATACTTCATTAAAATTTTAACAATTGTCAAATAAACTTGAAGTTTTGTTTATAATGTAATATAAACATAATACAACTAAAAAATGTTCAAAACATAAACCCTAAATCCTAAATGTGTAGGAAAATAAAAATAGAAAAACGGCAAAAACGGTCATGCACAACTAAAAAATTATTTAAAAATGAAATTGTTCAACATTAAGAGACAATTGTTCAAATTTATATACATAGCGAACACAGTTGTCGAACTATAAAAATGAAATTGTTCTACTTTAAGATACAATAGTTCAACTTTTCATGTATAATTGTTCAACTTTAATATTGTTCGAATTTTAATTGTGAAACTTTAAACATACAGTTGTTCAACTTTAAGAACTAATTGTTCAATTCTTTTCATACAAATTTTATAACGAAAACGTGTATAAAAAATAATGTTTTTTTTAAGAAAAAATTTATTTTTTTCTTAAAATATATATATATATATGGCCGTTGACCGGTCAACGCTGACCGTTGACCGGTCAACGCTGACCATTGACCGGGATTGAGTATGGTAGGGTGTATGGTAATATTAAAATGAATGGTCTAGAATGCTCCTCATGTTTCACCCTAAGGGTGCTCCTCACATGAAGCTAACTCTGTTTATATATATTTATATTATGTTGATTCATAATGCATAGGACATTTTAATATTTGACAATTTGTTTTTTACGACAGGTATATATCTCCTCCTGAAGCAATTTGGCGACTATTTTCCTTTAGCATTCATCATAGAACTACAGCAGTGCAAAGGTTATGTTTTCATCTTCCGGATGAACAAAGTGTCGTCTTCGATGATGATGATCCTATTGATGCTATAATTGAAAGACCTGGAATAGATGGCTTAATGGCTTGGATGGTATATAATAAGAGCTCTGCAGAAGCAAGAAATCTGGCTTACTATCAATTTCCAAAAGATTATGTATGGAAAGAAGATAGTAAGGAATGAAGCAAAAGAAAGCATAATAAAGGGTCGACGACAGTTGGTAGAATTTACCATGCTTCCCCAGGAAGTGGAGAAATATATTACCTACGGATTTTGTTAAATCATGTGAAAGGTCCCACTTGCTATGAGGATATCAGGACGGTGGATGGTACAGTTTATCCTACGTTTAGAGAAGCGTGTTATGCACTTGGTATATTGGACGATGAAAAGGAATATATTGATGGTATATTGGAAGCAAGTTTTTGGGGCACTGCAAACTACCTTCGAAATTTGTTTGTTATGCTTCTCATGTCAGGTAGTATGTCTAGACCAGAATGTGTGTGTGAATCTACATGGAAAGTATTATCCGATGATATTATTTCTCATCAACGAAGAATCCTTCAAATGAGAGGTATGGTTTTCTATAAATATCCTGTTATTTATCTAATAATTCACATTTGAATATGCCTTTTTGAACCATTATCATGATAAATATCCTGTTACAACATTATCATGAGAGATCCAAATAACTTCAAGTAATTTTTTTTTTACTTTTAGTATAATAAAATTACTTATGTTAAAAAAACAGTATGTAGCAACTATCTTTCTTTTGAGACTATAACGCTCTACCATTTAATCTGATAATAACCAACTGAAATAAGATTTTTATCATGATTTTATACAGTCTATTGAATTATATATATTAAGTTCAATTGTCAGCTCATATATGTGAGAAATTCTAAACAAAGATTTATCCTATCAGTTTTCCTCATGATTTTTTTTTTCAAATTCTTACTACTAATTAAAATTAATATCAATTGTGTGTGCAGATTTATGCCTTAGTGAGGAACAATTGCAGAATTTTGCTCTTGCAGAAATAGAAAAGTTGTTACACAAAAATGGAAGTAGCTTGAAATATTTTCCATCGATGCCGCAACCCGATCAGAGTTTGATTTCAGATGGCCTCAACAAGTTGATTCAAGACGAGCTTCGACAATAGAGAAGAGTTGATAATTGAGCTTCGAAGCTTACTTTCTAAATTAACAAATGAGCAAAAAGAGGTTTATGATGAAATCATGTCTGTTGTTGAATCAAACAATGGTGGGGTATCTTTTTGTATGGGCATGGTGGAACAGGAAAAACATTCATATGGAGATCTCTTTCTGCTGCTATTCATTCTAGAGGTGAAATAGTTCTTACTGTTGCTTCAAGTGGTATTGCGGCCCTGTTGATTCCAGATGGAAGAACTGCTCACTCAAGATTTGCAATACCTATTCAGATTCACCAGGACTCCACCTGCAATATCAAGCTTGGTACAGAACTCGATGAATTGATTTCAAAGGCCAAGCTTATAATTTGGGATGAAGCTCCAATGGTTAACAAATTTTGCTTTGAAGCATTAGATAAGTCTTTGAGGGATGTGATGCGATCTTCAAATTCAAATAGCTTGAATCAACCTTTTGGAGGTAAAGTTGTGGTATTTGGTGGGGATTTTAGACAAATACTACCTGTAGTGCCTAGAGGAAGCAGACACGATGTTGTTTATTCCATAATAAATTCTTCATATTTATGGAATTCATGCAAGGTTCTAAGATTTACAATAAATATGAGACTACAACATGGAGGTACAAAATCAGAAGTTGCTGAAGCAAAAGAATTTTCAGAATGGATATTAAGTGTTGGAAACGGTGATCAAGGCGGCTCAAACTATTGAGATTCCTTCTGATTTGTTGATAACTGAAGCTTCTGAACCAATTCCAACAATTGTTAAAGCTATATATCCTTCTATTCTGGATATCGAAGATCATGCTCAGTATTATCGAGAGAGGGTTATTCTTGCACCCACCTATGAGATTGTTGATAAGGTGAATGAATACATGTTGTCTCTACTACAAGGGGATGAAAGAGTGTATCTTAGCTCATATAGTACTTGCAAAACAGATGAAAGCAGCTTTGATGATGTCAGTGTTTATTCAGTTGAATTCCTCAATGGCATTCAATCTTCCGGTATACCAAGTCATGTGTTGAAGTTGAAGGTAGGTGTTCTCATTATGCTACTGAGGAACATTGACCAATCTGCAGGGCTATGTAAGGGTACCAGATTGTTAGTCACTCGACTTGGGAGTCATATTGTAGAAGCTAAAATTATTTCTGGAAGCAATATTGGACACAGAGTATGTATTCCACGCATGGTACTTACACCATCAGACACTCGATTCCCATTCAAATTTCAAAGGAGGCAGTTTCCAGTGGTTGTTTGTTTTGCCATGCCCATCAACAAAAGTCAAGGACAATCACTATCTCAAGTGGGTCTGTTTTCGCCAAAACCTGTTTTTACTCATGAATAACTTTACGTTGCATTTTCTAGAGTTACAAGTAAAAGTAGGTTGAAGATCTTAATTGGTAATCTTCAAGGTTGTCCTCAGAATACCACTACAAATGTTGTATATAAGGAAGTTTTTCAAAACCTGATATGACTAGGTATGTAATTTTTTACTTCACATACAAATTTAGATTGAATAGCTATGGTAATACTTTCAATTATTGTGGTATTTCATATTTATAATAAATATTAACATATAAAAGTATTAATCTTTTTTTATGAGGAAATAATTAGACGGGGCCTAGCAACGATGTGAGGTCCGGCCTAGAGCATCCATTTGGATGAGAACATGAAGTTCTGGGTTTGATTCTAAATCAAATCTCGGAGGTGAGAAGCTGAGTTTAGCAATTTTATCAGCAGAGCGGTTCACCTCCCGAAAAACATGCCTTATAAGGACTTCCTGAAAAGAACGGAGATCGATAAGGATGTCAGCGATGACCATTTCAATTTCCAAGGGCAAGTCCAAGTGCCTAAGATGGAGTTGATAAGGCACAGATTGTCCCCTTCGATTTTGATTTTATTAAGACGAAGGGAGACAGCTGTTTTGATACTGTTTTTCAGGGCTAGAATTTCAGCCATTAGGACGGAGAGGCATCCGTATTGTTTGTTGGACATATGGATTGTTTCACCATATTCATTTCTGATGATGAAGCCCGTACCTGTTTTACCATTTGGTATTTTCGTACCATCAAAATTTATTTTGCAAAATCCTGGTTTTGGTTTATCCCATTTAATGTTTTTAGTCTTACACCTAATGGATGGGTTGAGTTTTTTAGTTATTATTTCCTCTATATCCGATACCTTACTTTTATTCCAATTCTGGATTAGGGTTTTTATGTATATTGTGAGATCTTTGATTTTGCCCGGGTTAGGTGTTTGGAAGATTACTTGGTTTCTATTGATCCAAGTGCCCCACCAGGTGGTAGCAAGACAAACCCATTCGTTTTTAGTGAGTAAGGATTGTAGTTCACGGATTAAGTCAATAGATCTTTTGTTATTAGTATTTAAACTTCTAATAATGAAATCAATAGGAGGATCTTGTTTCTTGATTTGTTCTAGCGTTTTAGGGCACTTGAATAAGAAGTGGTTTAGGTCTTCATGCGAATTATTGCACGCGTCACATGCTAGTGGGACTGAGACATGTTATTGTGATAGCCTAGCTTTTGTAGGTAGGCCATCATGACATATTTTCCATAAGAAATTCTTCACTTTTGGGTAGGTATCAAGTTTCCAAACACATGACAGGTCATTAGTATGGGGGTTTGTTTGTTTGGTTATTAATTCAAAGGCTGGTTTAGTAGAGAACCATCCAAATTTATTTGGAGCCCAATAGAGTCGATCGGGGATGTTGTTCTTTGGTATTTGGATATTGTTAATAAACTCAACAGCTTCATCCTGAAGCACACCTTTTAGTTTAGGAGTATCCCATTCTTTGTTAGTGATGAAATCACCCACTTTGGTTTGGTCGTCAAAGTAGATGTTTGGGAGAATGTAGTCTTTAAGTGTGGGTCCATGGGTCCACCCAAAATTTGATAGAGTGGCCATCACCAATGAGCCATTGCAGACCAGCTTTAAAGTCATTGCGAAGTTTGAGGAGGTAACCCCATTGCCAAGAATGGTTCGTTTTCCTAGTGTAGTTAAGAATATTATCATTTTTTAGATATTTTTCTTTGATGATTTTGACCCAAATGTTATTCGGTTCTGTAAATATTTTCCAAATGAGTTTCATTTGAAGAGATTTATTCATGTCTTTCGTTTTACGGATTCCTATTCCTCCATTTTTTTTTTTTTGCAAATTTTATCCCACCCGATAAGTGGTTTAAATGATGTATCTTTGTTCCATAAGAAATTTCTATTAGTTTTATCCAGTTTTTGGTGTAGGGAAGCTGGTAGCATAAAGCATTGCATGATGTAATTAGGTTTCGCGGCCAAGTTTGCTTTGATAAGGGTAGCTCTTCCCTCAAGGGAAAGGGAACTAGCTTTCCACTTGGAAAGTTGATTATTTGTTGCAATAATAGTGTCTTGGAAGGTATTTTGATTAACTTTTCCATTTATGATAGGACAACCGAGATATTTGTCTAGTGAGACCGAACTGGGAATATTTAGTATTGCTTGGATCAATAATTTGGTATTGTTCGATGTATTGGGTGTTGTTTAAAATGCCGATTTATGGTAGTTTACACGTTGCCTCGATATGGAGCAGTAATCTTCAATTATTTTCTTAAACATTTTGGTGTGTTGCACCTTGATTATCGTTTTATGATTTGTAATTCAATGGAAAAGCCTGGGGTGGCTTCGGTGTGGAACCCGAGGTCACTAGCAGTAATACCTTTCTAAATGGGTTAGAATTTTGGGGTGTTACAGACTTGGTATCAGAGCCGAAAGTTTTAAAACGGGTTTGGGATTTCATGAACCATTTACTCGTTTTTGAAAATGCTTTCAAGGGCTCTGAATTTTCAAAATGAAAAGAATTTGAAATAAAACCGTTCATAGTCGTGCCTTCTTCTTTAAGTCTAATATGGAACCAACTTCTATATTTAGAAAGACTAACTCTCGTTTCGTCATCCGTAGGATATGGGTGCCTGCTTTTCTCTCCCGAAGAATAAGGAGGAAGTTGAGATAACTCCACCCTCCCCTATGGAGCTGGACTTTTCGATTCCACTTCGTTGTTTCGAGGTCGGAGGACCAAGTGAACCACCCGAGGAAGTAAAGCACGTACTTCCAGAGTCAGTTGTGCTAGTATCCGACCAGACCATGATTCTAGTGGTCGAGCTGGTAGTAGCACCACAGGAGAACGTGGGAAATGAGGTAGAGTTGTCAAGATATGCTAGAGGATATTACGACAACGACTACATGATTGAGACGATCCTAGAAGGGGAAGAAAGAGAAGAGGATGAAGAAATCCTAGAAGTGAATGACGAAGCAGAGGAAGAGCCTTCGGAGTACTCAGAAGGGTACCTCGCGAGTGACATTGAGATTGAATTAGTTCCGGAAGAGGATTCTGAGGAGGATCCAGTGGAAGACGAAGATCCAATAGAGGATCTCGAGGAAGTTCCAGTGGAGCAAGCACAAGAACCTGAAGAGCTGAGTCACTTGTTGGTAGATTATGGGGACTCAGGGATGCAATATGTGTACCCAAGTCCGCAACTAGAACAAGTATACTCGTCGATGACTGATGCAGACTGGGAGAATCTCTATGTCGAATATGGCATCAGAGAAAGGAATGATCCACGGAACACATCTGAGGACCCACAGTCTCTTTGTGTGTGAAGGAGGCGAAGGTCGATCCCTGAACTATGCGAAATACTTCGCTAGAGTGAGGAGATCTCTTTTGAAGAACAACGTCAATGGGACGAGATGACCAACCGTGCTCAAGGTCGAGCAAGGCCAGGAGGGCCAGAGATGAATGATCAGGGTGTTACCAGGCCAAGTATGGGGCCGAGAGCACCAGGATCAATAGATGAACCGTGTTTACCGGGGCCAAGTAGGGTGAGAAGTTTATCACCAGACCCTGATGAAGAACCCCGTCCTAAGAAACCCTGTGTGGACAACTTGCCATATAGGAAGCGTTTCGGGGGACTTTGAGAAAGGACCGATGTAACTATAGTAGTTTCCTTTTGGGTAATACTCTAGTGTACATGCGGTAACTTAGTGAATTCTCAGAGCAATTTTGTCCTAAAGCTCAGGAGATTTCCCTTTTTGTAAAACCTTATGTATAAGTTGAAGTTTATCCAATAAAGTTTACCTAGTTTAATCTTTTCCGAGTTGATTTTGCTACATTAAGTATATTGGAAGATATTAATGTATGAAATCCTTGGAATTTGATCGGTAAGCAGATGGTGAACACAAGAAACCACACTCGTAACGGTGTTGGACCGAGTAACAATCCCAGACCAAACGAGAGGAATGCAGCAAACCTCGAGGATGTGCATGAGTCTGCATCCAATATTAACCCTGGAGGCAATGGCCAAGCTCAGGCCAACGCCCCAATGGTTTTTGACGCTGCTGCAGTTGAAGCAATTCGGGGAATTGTCATGCAGGCATTCACCGACATTGTGCGACCTCTCGCACCTCAGGCACACGATGTTCCAATTCCGCCAGTGGTTCCAAGAGCTGAGGAACCTAATGTCCATGTACATCAAGAGAATGTGATCAGGAATAGAGATGATTATGGCCGAGCTTTAAAGACCATAAACTTTATGAGACCCGACAGTTACAATGGGAAAGGTGAGCCAGTCCGAGTGACTCACTGGTTTTCCCACATGGAGCGGTTATTCCGCAATGTGGAATGCACTGAGGCTAAAAAAATGCATATAGCGTCTCTCCAACTGAAGGAAGATGCTAGTGAGTGGTGGGAGAACACCGGTCTTGCTGAGAGCCCTGATCTGAATTGGGCAACATTCAAGACCAAGATGACTGATCGATTCTTCTCTCGGGCTATGAGGGAAGAAAAGCATAAAGAATTTCTTTATCCGAAGATTGATGGACTGAAGGTGACTGAGCTGACAACCAAGTTCAATCACCTATTGCAGTATGCTGGATCGGAGGTATCCAGTGAGGAACAAAAAATTTGGCACTTCCATGAGTGGATGAGCCCAGAAATTAAGCCAATGATGTTGAGCCACAGCTGCTCTACCTTAGAGCAATATGTGGATGCTGCTTACAAGTTAGAGGTGACTCTGGATGAGTTGACCAAGAGAAGGAATCGTCGCAAAATCAACCTCAGGCGAGTGGATTCAAACGTCCTGCACCACCGTCTAACTTTCCTAAATCTAGTAAGGCGAAGACGGATGGGACTCAAGGAGGGTCAACACAGCAATCGGGTCAGGGCAAGAGTCTGATCCAATGTTATAATTGTGGTGCCGTTGGGCACAAGAGTAGTGCGTGTCAGAAGGAAAGAAAGACATGCTTTGGTTGTGGACGTGAAGGGCATGTGCAAAAATTCTGTCGGCAAGGAAAGCAGAAAGGTGCTGAGTCGCAACATGGGTTAGTTAATTAGAGTAACCGACCTAGATTCAGACCAGTGGAGGCTCCTAGCCCTTCAACCCAGACAACTGCTCAGAACAAGGGGAAAGCCCCAGCTGCTTCTGGAGGACAAGGTCAACGTCTCTACGAGATGCGTGAGATGGATGGACCTAATACTCCGATTGCTCAAGGTACTCTATACCCCCACTCTACTTTAGTATGCATATTGTTTGATTCGGGTGCTACCCATTCCTTTATATCTGAGAGCTGTGTTAGTAAGTTAGGGTTAGTATGCAACGAAATTTATGAGCCTTTCGTTGTGAACCTTCCTAATGGTGACCATTTAGTGGGAACCAAGCGATTGTCAGAATTTCCAGTTACCATTCAGGGTAAGGAATTCGAGGCGGATTTGATCTGCATTGTCATGGCTCCATATGACATTATTCTCGGTATGGATTGGCTGACACGTCATGAGGCGGTAATCGACTTTAGTTCAAGGACTGTGACGGTGTCATCTGGGGGCCAGAGATTATGCAAGTTTAAGGGTCGGAATGACGCTGATAACGGCAGGCTTATCAATGCGATGGCTGCGTTTAAGCTACTTCGACAAGGTTGTGTCGGGTACCTTTGCTATCTGGATGCGCCCATGAAAGATGAACCATCAGTTCTTAATATTCATGTGATTCGTGAGTTCTCGGATGTCTTTCCAGAGGAAATTCCTAGACTACCCCCGCATCGTGTCGTGGAATTTTCTATAGATCTCGAGCCTAGTACTGCGCCGATTTCTAAAGCACCGTACCGGATGGCTCCTGCTGAGATGCAAGAATTGAAGAAGCAACTGGAGGATCTTCTTGACAAGGGATATATAAGACCGAGTGCATCGCCTTGGGGTGCTCCAGTTTTGTTTGTTAAGAAGAAAGATGGGTCATTTCGACTTTGTATCGACTATCGTGAGTTAAACAAAGTCACGATCAAGAACAAGTATCCTTTACCTAGGATTGATGATCTGTTGGATCAGTTGCAGGGAGCAAAAGTCTTTTTCAAGATCGATCTGAGATCTGGTTACCACCAGCTCAGAATTCGTGAGGAAGATATTCCGAGGATGGCATTCCAGACAAGATATGGTCACTACGAGTTCGTAGTTATGCCATTCGGACTTACCAATGCTCCTACAGTCTTTATGGACTTGATGAATCGATTTTTTCACCAATACTTGGATAAGTTCGTGATGGTCTTCATCGATGACATTTTGATTTATTCTCCGAATGAGGAAGTTCACGAGGAACACCTTCAGATTGTTTTGTCAATCCTTAGACAAAATCAGCTATATGCTAAATTGTCTAAATGCAATTTTTGGATCAAGGAAGTGGCTTTCTTAGGCCATGTGATCAATGAGAAAGGAGTAATGGTTGATCCCCAGAAGATTGAAGCGGTAGCTAATTGGAAGCGGCCTCAGAATGTGAAAGAGGTGCGCAGTTTCCTTGGACTTGCTAGATACTATAGACGGTTTGTGGAGGGATTTTCTAAGATCGCTCTACCTATGACCGATTTACTCCGCAAGGTCCACAAGAAATTTATCTGGGATGATAAGTGCGAGGCCAGTTTCCAGAAGCTGAAACAATGTCTGACCTCTGCACCAGTATTAGCGCTGCCAGAAGGAAACGATGGATATGTGGTCTATAGTGATGCTTCTAAGAATGGTTTGGGTTGTGTGTTGATGTAAAGAGGCAAGTTTATTGCTTATGCGTCAAGACAACTAAAGAACTATGAAGAAAACTATCCGACACATGATCTGGAGTTAGCAACGGTAGTGTTTGCGCTGAAGATTTGGAGACATTATCTCTATGGTGTGAAATGTCAAGTTTTCACTGACCATAAGAGTCTCAAGTATGTATTCACTCAGAAGGAGTTGAATATGAGGCAACGACGCTGGTTAGAGCTACTCAAGGACTACGATCTTGAATTGTTGTATCATCCGAGCAAGGCTAATGTAGTAGCCGATGCATTGAGCCGGAAGACATCGTACGAGACTGTAGTGGCTTTGCTTATGGCTCAAACCAAGATGAACCAAGGATTGTGCGAGACCGAAGTCTTGTACGATCAACGTAGAGGATACCTGAGTATGCTTGAGATCCAAGCTACACTTCTTGATCAGATCAGAGAGAAACAGGTTGATGACGTGATCTTGGTAAAGTTGAGTAATGAAGTGTTGAACGGGAAAGCTCCCGGTTTTGTGATTCAGGAAGATGGATTACTTTGGTTTATGAACCGAATTTGTGTGCCTGACGTTAATGGTCTTCCCCAGTTGATGATGAGGGAAGTCCATTCGTCAGCCTATTCTGTACATCCAGGCTCTAGCAAAATGTACAAGGACCTCCGAAAGAAATTTTGGTGGCCCAACATGAAATGGGATGTAGCAGAATTTGTGACGAAATGCTTGACTTGTCAGAGGGTCAAGATAGAGCACCGTAGACCAGGTGATGAATTGCTACCTCTTCCAGTTCCAGAATGGAAATGGGAAGATATCGCCATGGATTTCGTCACAGGATTACCCAGAACCCGAACTCAGAAAGATGCTACATGGGTGATCGTTGACAGACTCACGAAGAGTGCTCACTTCGTGGCTATCAAGTCAACATGGGGAGTCCAAAGGCTAGAAGAAGAATATCAATGAGAGATTGTCTGTTTATATGGTATTCCCAAGACCATTGTATCGGATCGTGATGGCCGATTTATGTCGAGATTCTGGAAGGAACTCCACAAGGCCATGGGAACTGAATTGAGATTCAGTGCTGCTTTTCATCCTCAGACTGATGGACAGTCCGAGAGACATCCTTCTTGACTTTCTCCTTTTTCTTTGACCGCTCCTTTTGCTCCTTCTTGAGCTTGCATAGCTCCCTCAAGAAGTTTGCAAAGCGAGGCATCGCTTTGCTCAATTGGGAAGATGACAATGATGATGATTTATCTAGTCACCCACAAGTATGCTTTTGAATTGTAACATTTTTACAAATGAAGTCCTATTTGGTTTTTTCTTAGTTTATGAACTTTGTTTGTAATCTTTTTAATATTTTTTTTGTATAATAAGGTATGCTTTTGATTTTGTCACAATTGTCGTATAGCTTATTATGTTTTCTATTTTTTTGAGCTTTTTAATACTAGATACATTTTTTTGGATATTTCAGGAAAAGACAGAGGAGAATAAACCAAGTACTGATGATAAGGAAGTTGTGGAAAATGAAGAACCAAGTACTGATGTAGAGGAGGGTAGAAAGGCTGACGAGGAGGTGGCCATTGGAAAAGTGATTGCTAGGGATGACGAAAAATCAACTAATGATGGAGAGGATGATATTAAGGCTGGTGAGGAGGTGGCCATTGGAAAAACAGAGGAGAATTTCGAAGCGGATAAAGAGGACCAAGAATTGGGTAAGAGAAAGACCCAAATCAAGAAAGCGATGGACGCCTAAAAGGGTCCTCCCTGAGTGCAATAAACAAAAGTCTAAGCACGTGTCCTTCCCGTATACTAGTCTGGTAGATGAAAAGAAGGTTGATAGAACATCAAATAAGGTTGTGAAGGGGAAAAAAATGAAAAAAGGTGTCCAAAAGAATAAAGGCTGCTGGAAATTCCGATAAAATGGCCGAGTTGTTTAATTGGCTTGAGTCTGAAAGGTTAGTTACTTGTATATATATATGTTGTTGTCAATTAATTGAAAATTACAGATTTAACTGAATTATGCATCTTGTGGCAAACTGGCAATGATGATGTATAGATTTTTAAGTTCATATTAAGTTGCATAAGGAAGTTCTAGTTACTTATATATGAGATCTAGTATATAGGATCATTGGCTGTCGATTATCTATTTTTAAATTCATTTTAAAGTTGATGTCATTTTGTGGTAGTGAGGATTAGCACAAGGGGCCGACTGGTATTATGCTAGACAAGGTTTTCTTCTAGCGTATAATTGAACCGAAAAGTTGGCTAGAGTCTGAAGTAAGTGTTAGTTTTAGATGATTGCAATTATATTTTAAAACATTTTCCAAGATATGCTTCTAATTTGAATTTGTTCTTTGGACAGCAAATGGAGCAGGTCTTGTTCTTCATGCGTGAAAATGTACAAGAAAAATCTGATGTGTACAAGAAGGTTGTGATTCTAGATATATTTTGGGCGAACCACGTGTCCAAAATGTGGAAGGAACAGACAAAGGGTGTTAGTTCAAAGACTGAAGATACCTTGTTGAAGTACTGCTTCGGCTCAACTCCAGAATTGTATGGCAAGTCGTGGGAGGAGGCTGAGGTCGTGTATGTGCCATTCAATTTAAAGAACAAGCATTGGATTGCATTGAAAATCGAGCTTATAAGCTGGTGCATTTATGTGTACGATTCAGATGTCAATCTGTATAGCTCAAGCCATGTGGAGAAGTTGCTTATGCCGATAACACAAGGGCTTCCTCTAATTTTGAAGAACTTTAGTCCATTGGCTAAGCTGCATGAAACAAGGGGTGACCAACCTTTTAGTGTAACCCGTGTTACTGGTTTGACATCAAATAAGCGGGGGTAAGTGAACATAATTAAGTTGTTCTTAGGTTTGAAATTCATACTATTAACATGTTAATTGGTTGTGCAGGGGTGATTGTGGGGTTTACGCTCTCAAATACATTGAGCTATTAAGTGCTGGGATGACTGACTTGTCTGTCGTTGAGGAAGGTTACATGGATGAATATCGGAGTTATTTGGCACTAAGTGTGTGGAATTGCAAATGGGATTCCCCTTGAATTCCGATTGGGATAATTCATATGTATTGAACTTCCAAGTACAATTGTTTATTTTGCTCGTGTTTGTCAAGGTTTATGAGGGTCTATTTTTTTGGCTATGTACCCTTGTATTAGTTTAATCATACTTTAGATTATGTTACTAATTGAGGGTCTATTTTGTAGACTATGTACCCTCATTAACAATTATGCAATGTCAAAGTTTTTTATTTCATCAGGATGTGTTGTTTGGATTATGTATTTACTTTGTAATATGACATGATGAAAATCAATGTTCAAGAACGGAAAACTAAAAGATCAAGTTTGTGATTGACAAGACGTGGTCTAGATAGAAGGATGAAAATCATGTTATTACAACGTATAGAGTGGTCTAGATAGAAGGATGATCATGTTATTGTAAAGTATAGAATATGTATCTTGAACGAGAAATATACTCTTCCTTCAAAATCATATAGGTTGTTATCACCAAACTACCATTTTTAATAGGGTGACCGGATAACTTATCAAAATTCACATCGATTCCAAAAGACTAATACCGGATATTTGATGAAATCATGTAGGTTGTTCATTTGGATCCCAAAAAGATCTTGTTCACCACACACTATAACTGCCTGACAGGATAAACATAATATCATGACCGGATACTTAGTGAAAACATATGTAGTTCATATAAATCCCCCAAACCTCTTGTTTACTAAACAACTATTCAAAATATTGACAATATACTATAAAACAAATATCACCAGGCAACTATTTAACGACTTCAATGAAATTATGTAGGTTGTTCATTTGGATCCTAGAAAGGTCTTGTTCACCACACAACTATTACTGCATGACAGGGTAAATATAATATGATGACCGGATCCTTAGTGAAAACATATGTAGTTCATATAAATCCCAAAGATTGACAGGTTGTTTTCTATAGGGAGACCGATAATTCTTGAACAGATAATCATGTGATATGCAAACTTATAATGTCTTGTTCACTATATGAAAGGAGAAACAAAGTTACTTCTAAACCCTAAATCCAAACAATGTACTTGAAAACAAACCAAAACAAAGTATTTCCATCCAAGCAAAAGGACTAGTGTGTTTCACATTCTGACAGGATAATAATAGAAGGATGACTGGTCAGGGTAGTGGCCTTGTACAATTTCTCTGGTAATGTCCCCGCTGACCGCACCTTCCACAACGACGAACTGCAGAAAAAATTTTCTCCCAATGTGCGCGGAACCTGTTCTTCCTAGGTCTTCCAACACACCTTCTTACCAGTGGTGGATGACACATCATTGCCGCAATCGATGGAGGTACTTCCCAATGCTCAATCGGGGGAACTGGATGCACAGTTTCCTTATACACTTCTTTCATTTTATCATTCTTCAGCAAAGGATGCACCAAATCCGCAATATCCATGTTTCTATTTGTTGATACAGCTATGACATGAGTGCAAGGAATTTGATCAATTTGAAATACCTTACAGTCGCATGTTCGAGCATGTAGATTGACTTCAAACCTAGATGTGCCATCAGTCACCTTTGCTTCAAATTGACTAAGCCTTCGCACCGCCATTGTGATAGACCTCAAGTACCTGGAATCAAGTATCTCCCTCACGCTTCCCGTGACGACGTCATCCCATTTGTCAGCTTTTTCCCTTCGTTCAACAAACCACTTGCATAAGGTATCTAACATCTTATCAAACATGGCAACAATAGGCCATGCACGTTCCTCTTTGAAGACAGAGTTCATGCATTCGGTGTTGTTGGTCGTCATAATGCTAAATCTGTTTGAGGTAAAATGTGCCCTGGACCAGTTCTGAAATCCTGCTTCTTGTACATATTTACCAATATGTGGTGACGAGTTGCAAAGTTCTCTAAACTGATTATTTAACTCTTGAATGGTATATGCCTTCGCAACCTTATTCCATAGGTCAAGCAAGTCTCATTTCCCATATTTGGCCTTCCAGTTTTGGTATATATGGAAGATGCAATACCCATGAGTAGCGAATACGTAGTTGTTCCTCAATGCCCTTGTAATGCTTGCATGACGGTCAGAGATGAACACCAAGTCATGACTGTCTGGTACAACAACTTTCAATTCGTTGAAGAAAAATGACCAAGAGGCATCATTCTCACTGTCAACAACAGCAAATGCAAGTGGAAAAATATGTTTGTCTGCGTCTTGCGCCGTAGCAAGAAGAAGAACACCCCTGTATATGGCACTCAAATGAGCACCATCCATCGATATCACCTAGAAAATAATAGAAAGAATATGTTGTGAGACAACTATAAAATTTGTCGAAAATGTTAATAACAAATGATCTTGTCAATCATCAATATTTATCCTGTCACGTTCAAAATTTATCTCCGGAAGTGTCGGTCAGTCATCAATATTTATCCTGTCATGTTTAAAATTGTATCTCCAGAACTACTTAATCACATAGTATTTAAGACAACGAAATACCTTTCTCAAATTGGGAAATGCCCTGATACCTGCACCTAACGCCCAAAACACATATTTGAATCGTTGGTTAGCATCTCTTACAATAGATGTGTGAGATCCTAGATTTGAGTGCTTGAACATATGCAACCACGAATGCACACGACTATAACTTTCTTCAACTGAACCTCTTACTAAGTCTTGGGCTATCAAGCGCGCTCGATTTGCCTTATAGTAGCTTGCATTCACACCCATATCTTTCATGATTGTTTGGATCTCTCTTGCTCTTACGCCTTTATTTCCACCAACAAACCTATGAGACAATAAACATGTTGCTTATAATGTAATCATGAACAAAATTATTCAGTACATCATATTTGTTTTCTTACCTTGTCCGTATTTTCTCGGCAATCATTTGTGCAGTTGCTAGTTTGTGGTGGTTGTGCCTTGATCTCATGACGCATGTATGCTCTCCAACAAACTTTCGCACGACAAACAGATAAGTTTCACGTTTGATAGAGCCACGACACTTGAATGAGCAGTTATTGTCGATGCACCCTACTACATAAGTGCTTTTGTCAGACTTCTTAACATTCAACTCGAAGCAATCACGCAAGGCAATGGAATTTAACACATCCTTCAACTCCTTTTTCGAATTGAAATATTGTCCAACATGGATGTGCATCGGGCTATGAAACCCGTTATCGTCGTATTCAGCATTAAGTACAGCCCATTCTCTAGCACTGCCTTGGTTTTTGTAATGCTTCTCTTCCACTTCTTGCAGAATATCCTCATCAACATCAATAAATTGGGAATCAACATCATCCACTAGATCCCCACAACCATCCTCTTCATTTAATTCCTTGTTGCCAAGGTCATAACCTGCAAAATCCTTTCCCGCAAATGCATCCTCATCTTCATCAAGGTCTACAAAATCACTTTGTTCATCATCGATGAGTACTACTATCACTTCTTTACCTTTATTCCTTGATGCAGACATAGTGGTCTCTTCATCGTCGCTGCATATTGAAACGACATTTGCTGGGAAGCTGTTCCTCTCTATTTTCCTGTCACAAGAGCCGCTTGCCATGGGAGCAATCTTCGGAGAGGAATTATTATCATCATCGATGATTTCATCCAGAATCCTGTCAGTCTTAATACATACCCGGTCAGTCTCCCGAGTAGGACTGATATTCAACACAACATGTGGACTCTGTGAAACAGGTGGTGCACTTGCCGGGATTCTCATGTCCCGCACTAGGTCTGAATCCTCGATATGAATGGATTTACTCTCAAATACTTGCTTCAGAAATGGGCTCTTTTCTTTCAGTACAAGGCTTGCGTAGAGCTCTATAGGCCACACTCCTTCTTTTGATGATTTTGTATTGAGAAACTTGTAGGCATTACACTCATTGGTCATCTTCTCGACAATCTTTCAGAATCAAAGGTCATCTTCTCGACAATCTTCTTCTTAAGGGCCTCAAATTTTATGCTTTCCGACACTACAATTGCTTTTGGTTTTTTCTGTCCTTCGTAAGACCACTTATCTCCAAAAACCTTCCATTCACCATCGGTAATCAGAGTGAACAAGTAGTTGCTTCGAACTAAAAAATATCGGAACATAGAAGACATGAATACTACATGTAAAAAAGACAAGATCGACAGGATAAAATATGTTATATGATAGGATCGAAACTTACCCATGTTGCCTTGCGAAAATTAAAGATGACGACTTCAGTGGTTGATGAACAAATGGAGTTGGTTGGGGCTGAATCTGTGATACCCCGTATTTCTGTAAGGTTATTTTGGGAATTTTTCCGAACACCCGTTTTGTACATCGGATTTAATTCAGAGAGTTTGAGACAATCTGTAATGTGCTCAATCTCTGTAATATTTTTCTCAGTGAAATAAAATACAGACGACGTACTTTGGATCTTAATACTCGTTCGTGTATGATTATTTTTATCCCGGGTTAAGCCGACGTCATCCAAAAGCCAATCGGAGGAGGATGACCTGGCGGCGCCCGCCGCAATTAAGGCGGCGACCGCCGCGAAGGGCTCGAGGCAACAGTTCCCTCGTCTTCTAGCTGGGCGCAAAGACCAGGAAACGGCGACCGCCGTACAGTGCGGCGACCGCCGCCAGTTGCCCGCCGCATTTGTTTTGTTCAGCGGCGACCTGTGAAGGCGCGGTGCCCGCCGTAAGCTAGCTGGGGGCGTAGGCCTGTGGTCGTCGGCGAGCGTTTGACGAGCGCCGAATTAGCCCCTCCACATCGCGTTTGTAGCCATGATTGTGTTCCCTGGGCTTGGGCTATAAATGGAGAAGGTTTGGGATCAGATTGAGCACGAATCCAAGCTCAAATCCCTCTCAAATCGCTCGCCGGAATTTCTGAGCCTCGCCGGAGTTCTGAAGTCGTTCGCCGGAGCTCTTTTGGTGTTGTTTCCAGTTGCTAGAGGAAGCCTTGGAGGCCCTTAGACGCCTAGAACCCAAAGCAAGGCTAAAGGGAGACGAATCGCTCGCCGTCGGTGAGTTTCTGTTCTCGATCATTTTTCTGGTGTTCATCGCGGCGCCCGCCGTAAGGCTGGCGGCGACCGCCGCCATGAACACACGGCGACCGCCGTAAGGCCGCCGGCGACCGCCGCCAGAAGGCTGTTGGCCTATTTTGGCCTCGACTTTGGTGGTCGTCTTTCGGGCGTCGTTCCTTTCGATTTCTTTCGTCTTTCTTTAGATTCGTACTAGCTATTGTCGAATCTAACTTAAGGTTTCTATATGGGTTGGCTCGAAGGAATCTGTGCTTTCAGAACTGTCCCTGTGTCGAGCCCGGAATCCCGTTGTCTCTAGCTTTGTTCCAGATCTGCGGATTAAGGCAAGTGGCGGTTCGCTCTTGCTCATCGTTCCATATTTACATTAATTATCAGTTGTTTATCTGAGTAATTAATTTGGAATGATTATTGTGTTCGTCTGGAAACGGTTTTGTTAACTGTTTTGGAAAACTAAAATATGATGTTATAATAGGTTGTATATCTGTTAGAACAACGCTATTATATATAAATATGTGAATTAATACAGATATTATTATAGGTTGTATATGGTTAGAACAACGCTATTTTATCTGTAACTGGCCTTGAGGGCATTGATATGAGTTATTGTTGCGTTTGTAACTGTTTAGTTAGAACGAGTATTCGTAGGAATGCTACTGTGTATCTCAGTACGAGTGCTAGTCATTTCTTGATAACCTGGTGGTTAGGATCTAGTTCCTACCATTCTTCTTTAGTGTCGTCGTAAGGATTTAGTTCCTGATTCCGCCTTAGGGATATAGTTCCCGCGGGATTTAGTTCTCGATTCGACTCTTGGGATTTAGTTCCCGAGTCAACTCTGCCTTAGGGATTTAGTTCCCGAGGGATCTAAAAAGATTATAACGTGATGTGGGTTTTGAAATTAAATAAGATAAAGTGCCCGAGTGCACATAATTAATATACCTTTGGCGAGTAGTGCAGCTAAGTAAATAGTGCAACTAGGAAAGCTCGTCTCGACTTTTGATCAGAGTACGTTCTCTTTCCAATCTGGATTCGCTGTAAGCGATGAGGTTGGTCGTGAACCGAAACATCTAAGTCATTTTTTCAATCACTGATTTGTAATTCTTTAAACGTTCCAGATTTGTCATAATTTCCTTAAGACTCAATTCCTTTGGAGTCTTTTTTCGGGTCGATTTCTGTGAAGATTAAGTCTTCCAGAATCTTCTCTTGTGCATACCTCTTGTTGTTATTCCGTGAAAGTGTCGGGTTATGTATCGTTCTTTCGGTTATTATTCGAGGGACAATGATAGTAAACGGTTACGATCATTCGAACCACTCTGCTTTGTACCCTTGCATAGTCTTTCATTAGACTAACTCACGAACATTGTTCTCCGCATGTGGACTGGTGTTATCCGTTCGATTCGGCACATCAGATAGAGTGTAGATGAGAAGACTAGAAGGACTATGGAGTCAACGGTGGCTTTTCGATGTTTTTAATAATTTCTTTTAATCAGGTTGAGATCCTTGGGAGATGACCATTGTGGTCAAGATCCTTGTTTGTAATACATTTAAAAGACTTTCGCTGTAACTTATTTACTCTGTTATATATTTTATAAGACTTTCGATGTACCTTGTTTAAAGACTTCCGTTATACCTTGTTTAAAGACTTCCGTTGTACTTTGTTTAAACTCTGTGTTTATCCTATTCGGGATTGTGATGTAATCCCGGGACTCATGTTTAATATGAATAAAATTATGCTTTTGTATCCTTTGTATCTCATAATTGTATTTAAACGGTAAAGCCTTGGGTGATCTCGGTAAGGAACACTGAGGTCATTGGCGGTAATACATTTCCAAATGGGTTAAGATTTGGGAGTGTTACAGAATCAGAATGTTAATGAGGGTGAGTAAAGATTCCAAAGCAATTGAGTTTTTTTTAGGAAAATTGTTTCCAAAAAGATATCACAAAATCTTTTAATAACCGTAATTATAGGAGAGAGAATAAACGCAATTAGTGATAAATATTTCAGGTTTTTTACTTAAATATTTCCTTTTTCCATTTTTAATATAATATCTGTTGACATGATAAATATGGAGGTCAACAATCTTATTCTTAAGGGCGTGAAACTTTACTCTTTCGACACCACAATACTTTTGGTTTTTTGTGTCCTTCATATGACCACTTATCTCCCCAAATCCTCCACTCACCATCGGTAATCAGGTAAGTAACGACCTAACAAATACACAAACACAATAATTTATGAATATTACGCCCACAGTAACATTGAAAAACAACATGTTAGGACAATATATATAGTATGACAGGACTAAAACTTACCCATGGATGCTTCCATGAAATTATAACACTCGACTTCGGGAAAAAAATAATAAAAAAATATGATGATATCAATGGTGTAGGAGGAACGAAGAGGAACAAATTAGGGTTTTAGGGTTGATTAGGTTGAATCGATGACTGTCAGGATTTAGAAAAGAGGATGACAGAATCGTTACAAAACGTTTGATAAGGATTTCACTATATCTTTAGTTTCCATCTTTAATACTTTTTAGTTTTTATCTTTAATAAAAAAACAAAAATCATTTTTTACGATTTTGTTTACTACTTTATAATTTTTATTTGAGTTTCTTTTAATTAAAAAAAAATTATTTTTCAGATTTTTTGTTTTAAAAGAAAAAAAAAATAGAATTTATGACAAAAATATCCAAATAGACATACTTTGCTATTTTATAATTTGTGGGGTATTTATACAAACTTTTACAAAAAAAAAGGGTATGTATGCAAATTCGCCTATAAATTATACACGAGCCGATTCCGCGAAACCCTAGACGGCAAAGGCTTACAGAGGAAGAATAGGAGAGGGAAACAAACGGAAGAAGAGGAGCAAAAATGGTGTCGGGATCAGGAGTGATGTCACGCAGACAAATTATTGATGCTAGGCATCACATGCTCGGCCGCTTGGCTTCCATCGTCGCGAAGGAGCTACTGAGCGGCCAGCGCGTCGTGGTGGTTCGATGCGAGGAGATCGCTCTCTCCGGCGGCCTCGTCCGCCAGAAAATGAAGTACCTCCGCTTTCTCAGGAAGAGGATGAACACTAAGCCTTCCCATGGCCCCATTCACTTCCGTGCGCCTGCCAAGATCTTCTGGCGCACCGTCAGAGGGTACTTCCATTCTATCTATCTATGTTGTTTGTTTTGTATTTTTGGTGGCCATTGCATTTTAAGATCAACGTTTTGTTGAATGAATTTCACTGAAATTTTATCTCATTTCATTTCTTTCATAGTCAGGGAATATGTGATGTGTTGATTGATTTATGGTCTATTGATTATGAAAATGTTGCTGAACTGAACTGTTGAGTTACTCCGTCTTGTGACATATTGGATGAACAATTTCAAGCTCCATTTTGAAATATGTATTTCTTTTCACTTGATAAGGAAATCGTACTTATTGCTAAGGCATCATATTGACAAATTCAGTATGATTACGAACTTAAATGGAGCACATTATTGAAACTTCGGCATTGCTAGAAAGTTTGATATCTATTTGTTGATTGGATGAACTTTAAACTTAATCGGCTCAGTACTTGTCAAATCTATTAGATTGTTTGAAGTGGTTACAGAGGATACAAATCACAGATCACAGATCACGTCATTCATTCCAAGCCAATATTCATTGCTTAAATTTAGCATTAGGAGTACATTGTTAATGATGATTGCTCTGCCAATTTAGGATGATTCCCCACAAGACAAAGAGAGGAGCTGCTGCCTTGGCAAGGTTGAAGGTGTTTGAGGGAGTGCCTCCTCCATATGACAAGATGAAGAGGATGGTTGTGCCTGATGCTTTGAAGTAAGTCATCATTCAGATTCACTTTATCCATCCTCCATGTTTCAGTCTGAAATATGTTAACCCTATTTTCTTGCATTTTGCAGGGTCCTGAGGCTGCAAAAGGGACACAAGTACTGCTTGCTCGGCAGGCTTTCAAGTGAGGTTGGCTGGAACCACTATGAGACCATCAAGGTGATTAAACTCTTCTTCCTTTTCACAATGAATGGTTTCTTTTGACACTGCTTAATCTACCAACTGGAAATAAGCTCTGAAGAATTCTTGATATAGTAAATTGAATTGATTGGAAGATGATTCGAACTGATGCCTTTCCAACTGGGTTAAGCTAAAAATGAAATCAAGTATTAGCTTGATGAAAACGATACCGAATTCATCAGATCAACATGCCAGCTAGTATGTGTTGTGTTGTAATTGGATTGATATATATATATATGTGCATCGTATCAATTCTGCCGCATTACACTATTCACAGTTTTCAGTGGTATAAGTTGTTGTGAGTCATCATTAGTGTGTTAGTGCTGTCCCGTTGCTATTGTTATTTGTTAGTGGCTGACTTGTCTTGCTAACAACAGGAGCTTGAGGCCAAGAGGAAGGAGAGAGCTCAGGTTGTCTATGAGAGGAGGAAGCAACTGACGAAACTGAGGGTGAAGGCCACAAAGGCAGCAGAGGAGAAGCTTGGCTCCCAGCTAGATGTTCTTGCTGCTGTCAAATATTAGAACAACACTCTAGATATTGTGTTGCAGTTTTGTTGACTTGAGTGTAGACAACTTTAGATTTACATTTGGGTATCAAGTATTCTGATTCCTTTCCTCTTCTACCAACCCTTTTTTCCCCTCTTTGAAGGATCATTGTATTCTGCTCAACTGTTGTCTGCTTTATATATCTGAAGTTCTTTCGAGTTTGCTTTAGTAGGCTCAGATTTATACCTTGTTCCATGAACTCCAAATCAAGCAGCTTACACTCTTGTCCGGGCTTGGAGTACTAAATAATCAGAATTAACTGCATAAATACAAAGAATACCAGATGCAAGTTACAACAGTGGACACAAATTATGTTCCTGAAAATTAAATGTTGTGGGTATCAAGAAAAGCGAAAGACTTAAATTTGTAGAGTATGGATGAATGTAATTTTGGGATAACAGTGGAAAAACCCATAACTAAATTTCCCCTACGCAATTAGGCAAATTATAGAGAAACATTCCAATTCCTACTATCACAGTCAAGCTTGTTCTTAAGCCTGAAACTTTGCTTCCAAATCCAGAAACAATCATGTATGTAGTGGTGCAGAATCCCAGTTTTACATCACTTTACTATACCATAAGGTGATAGTTAATCCTGGTACTCATTTTTATATGGATGAAAAAGTCCTTGAGTAATAATTATGAACACATCAATTTGAATCCTCTAAATGTTTTCCATGATCAATTGCACTCTTCGTTTTCAAGCCAACTAGACATGATAGAGAGCAGTAAAAGTTATTAAAACTTGAAAGCCAAGCCTCATCCCTGATACTCTGATAGATAGCAAAGCTTACTAGCCATTAGACTTCAGGTTACCATGTAAGTTGACCATAAACAAAGATTAAAAAGAAACATGTTCAAAGTATATTACTTGCATAATCATACCCGCATGTAACACCATGATCATCACTTCCTCTTTTGCTCCCACCTCCACCATCCAATTTTTTCATCTCCACTACAACCACCACCTCTAGGGACAGTTTTACAATCGCCATGTTTCTTTCATACAAATATAAACCAACACCATATTCTTCTGCAATGTGATTCAAGTTTAAGGGTCATCAAATCGAGATTGTACCTATGGGGTTGAGATTGAGAATGTGTTTTTGGGTCGGATTCTTCCTCTTCTTCGAGTTCCCACTCGCCATTCTTAGTGAACAAGATGGTATATGAATCCTCTCCAACTCCTTTCTCTATGCTACTTGAGAAGTTGCAAATTTCTTACCTTGTTCCTTTTGAACAGGTTTCCTGAGCTTGTCATGTGGTGGAGTTGAAGGCTATGTTGATGCACTGAACATAGAATGGACTCCTGACAGCAACTACATCACAACTGGGAACACCACAGCTGTCAACTACATTGGTGGCACGTCGTCTTCTGGTTTGCCTGTTCGGTTCTTCTCCAACACACGGGGGCGAAACTGCTACCATCTGCCTTTGCCAAAACCAACATCAGTTCTGGTAAGGGTTCGGTTTGTGTACAAGAACTACGACAACCTGAGACGCCCTCCAGCCTTCTTTGTCTCCCTTGGAACTGCCATGGCTAGTCATGTCAACCTCAACAAGTCTGATCCATGGACAGAAGAATTTGTGTGGGCAGCTACAAAAAGAAATGACATCCCACTTTGCTTCCATTCCATTCCAAATGCAGGGTACCCTGTGGTTTCCTCCATAGAAGTTCGCCCTCTTCCTAAAGGCGCTTACAGAAGAAATAAGCTGCTCAGGAAATCATATAGGATCAACTGTGGTTTCACCAATGCTTCACTGAGGTGATGATCTTCTTTCATTGATCAGACTTTATCTTCTACAAGTGAATGTTGATCAGCACAACTCATTCTTGCACTTAAATAGGTACCCGGTAGACCCATATGATCGTATATGGGATTCGGATATAAATTTCAGTCCATCAAAAACCTCATCAGCTGCATTTAGTACACACCTAAACTCGAATGCTTTGTCAGCAAGCGAGCTCCCTCCTGCGGATATTCTCCAAACAGCAAGAGTGTCCCTAAGAAAGAGCACCTTGACTTACAATCTAGAGCTTGACAAGATCGGAGACTACTACATTGTTCTTTATTTCGCTGGACTCCTTCGAAGATCCTCTTCTTTCAATGTCCTGATCAATGGGGATCTGGTCCAATCAAATTACACAGTAGAGAACTCAGGAGTAAATGTTCTCTACCTCACTCAACGCACAACAAATAAGCTGAACATCACTTTTCAAAATGTGAGCTCCTATACTCAGGTCAATGCCATTGAAGTATATGAGATCATTGATGTTCCCCAAGAAACATCCTCAACAACAGGTGACATTGTCCCCTACTTTTCTTTCAAATTCTTCACATCCTCAAGCTCTCCTATCAACTTCTTGATTAATGCTCTTTTATCCATTGCAGTTTCAGCATTGCAGGTTATTCAACAATACACTGGCTTGGACTTGGGATGGCAGGATGATCCATGCTCGCCAAAGCCATGGAATCATCTTCTCTGTGAAGGGAGCCTCGTCAGATCATTGTAAGTGACAGATTTCATCTCTCTTATGAGCTCTGAATTGTACTAATATCGGCTTAATCATTACCGTTTGTAGGGAGCTTTCGGATATGAACTTGAGGTCAATCAGTCCCACATTCAGTGACTTGCTGGATCTAAAAAACCTGTGAGCTCCTCTTCAGAAAGCTAGGATGCCACTTATTTAGTACTTAACAATGACTTGTAATTCACAGGGACTTGCATAACACATCATTAGAAGGAGAGTTGGAGAACTTGGGCAGCCTCCTGCATCTTGAAAAACTGTAATTATCTATTTGTATTCTTGATATGTAAATGATGGGAACAGGGAATTGAACAATTGGGTGGTTGCAGGAACTTGAGTTTCAACAATCTTACATCATTTGGAAATGATCTGGATAACTTGATCAATCTCCAAGTCCTGTAAGTCTAATGAATCATAACACATATTCTCTTTCGTCGCTCTCTTTGTAAGGCTATGCTAAATTTCAAGATTTCTTCTCTTATTTTAAGAGACCTGCAGAATAATAGCTTGGAAGGAGCTGTTCCAAGAAGCTTGGGAGCCCTGAAAGACCTTCATTTACTGTAAGTCTGTAAGCATAACCTCTTTGAAGTTGATGATCAGCAAATTGCCCCATAGAAGATACTTTTGACTGTATAACAACCTGATTATCCTTCTCAGGAATTTGGAAAACAACAAACTGCAGGGGCCTCTTCCACAATCTTTGAACAAAGAAAGCTTGGTAGTGAGGTAAGGAGAGATGAATCTTGTTCTAGTGTTCCTTTGTTGGCCTACAAGCTACCGGCATTTGAACAGCATTTGTGGGTGGGCAGGGGATCAGGAAATGTGTGCCTTAACTTCTCCACATCACTGTGTGGTAGAATTCCATTCCATGGACCAATTGAGGAACCACAAGTCACCATTATCAACAACAGGAAGAATTCTGGGAACAAGCATATTGCACTTATACTCGCTGCAACAGCAGGATTCCTATTTCTTGTCGCCTTCACCTTTATGCTAGTTTTCTTATACACAATGATTAAGACAAATGAAGATCCATATGCTACAAGTAGTAAGCCCTTAACTTGTATACATGATCAAACCATAAAGTTTGTGTTTGTAATAACTATTAAGTGTAGTGACATGGTTTTAGGGACATTTCTTGATATGAGAAACTGGAATTCATCAGCAAGGGTCTTTTCTTACAAGGAAATCAAGGCAGCAACAAACAACTTCAAGGATGTTATAGGCCGTGGGAGTTTTGGACCCGTTTACCTTGGGAAGCTCTCAGATGGGAAGACGGTTGCAGTCAAAGTGCGGTTTGATAGAACTCAGCTAGGGGCAGATTCTTTTATCAATGAGGTTCAGTCTCTCTAGTCTTCTTTTTAACTATGTTGAAGTGATCAATTCTGTTTCTGTGGAGTGCTTAGTATGTTGAGTTACAAGCTGTGTTCAGGTGTGCTTGCTGTCAAAGTTTCGCCATCAGAATCTGGTATCCTTAGAAGGATTCTGTCAGGAATCGAAGCAGCAGATATTGATTTATGAGTATTTACCAGGGGGATCACTTGCTGACAACCTATATGGTAAAAGAATCATAAGCAATCTTACCTGAATAACTTGATCTTATGTATTTGATTTTGTTTGTATTTCATCAGAATTTTCTGTATATTTTCAGGTACAAATAGTAAGAAGTTCACATTAAGTTGGGTTCGGAGGTTAAAAATTGCTGTTGATGCTGCAAAGGGTAAGTCATTATGGAAATTCAAGTTAATTGCATTCTACAACACAGTTTCTCAAGGATAATTTGAACTATAATCTAGATCTCTTAACCAACTTGGAAGCTTCTGTGCAGGATTGGACTACTTACACAACGGGAGTGAGCCACGAATAATACACCGCGATGTGAAGTGCAGCAACATACTCCTTGACAGCCAGATGAATGCTAAAGTGTGCGACTTTGGCCTCTGTAAGCAGCTAACCAGAGCCGATGCCACCCACGTCACCACTGTTGTGAAGGGCACTGCTGGATACCTTGATCCTGAGTGAGTTCAGAATGCACTAGTATTCAGAAGAACAAATTTGGTGTCTCATTCTCATGCTGAACACTTTGTCACTGCAGATATTACACCACCCAGCAGCTAACCGAGAAAAGCGACATGTATAGCTTCGGCGTTGTTCTTTTGGAGCTTATTTGTGGGAGGGAGCCTTTAACTCACTCTGGAGCTCCAGATACATTCAATCTGGTTTTATGGGTACCCTGCAAAACCCCAGATACATTCTATGTTCTGTTTAATGCTCCTTTAAACATTTTTCATGTTTAGCATTTTCAAGTCTGACAAGGGCAAATGGAAGTGCAGGCAAAGCCTTTCTTGCAGGCAGGGGCATTTGAAATAGTGGATGAGAGCATAAAGGGGGCATTCGACATGGAGAGCATGAAGAAAGCAGCTTCTTTGGCATCAAGGTGTGTGGAGAGGGATGCTTCTATCAGGCCTACAATTGCAGAGGTCCTAGATGAACTCAGACAAGCCTATACCATTCAGCTTGCTTATCTAGCAACCACTGGCAGTGGTCACCCAAATTAAACACAAACACACCTTTTCTTATAAAGATGCAAGCAAAGACATTGGCTTAAGTTATATAGTTGAACATCAATCTTCTATTATTCTCTACTTGTTTATCTCCAGTTCTCTCCATCAGTCTCTACTCTCTGAACATCAAGTGAGATCCAAGAGCAGATTTTGATACTAATTCTATAGCAATGGAAAGAAACCTCTTTACTTCTCCAATTCCATACCATACTGTTTTATCTATTTCACACCGCTTTATTAAGAGCTAAATCTAACCAAATGTATGTCTATTTCTCTCTCTAGGCTTCATCTGCATATAATCTTTCTGAATTCGTTCGAGTAATTATAATTGATAAGAAACGAACAAATCTCTCCAGGCTGAAAATAAAATTGAACCGAAAAAAACAAAGCGCCAAAGTAGAGATTCACCGATAACGCGGTAAGAGGGAGAATCGAAGCCTCGGAGCCTTCGATTTAGGAATTAGGATAATGACAAGCGAAGGAGACCGGCGATCAACGATTAATCGTTTCCCTAAATCGGTGATGCGGCGCCAGCAAGAATCCTCAATCGGAACGGATCGGATCGGATTTGCGTGTAATTTCACGATTGCCGTTGATTGGGATGAGATTCAAATACTTTACTGCAGAACCGCCATTGGCTGGGTTAATTTTGGAGGGGAAAATTGTCGGCCGGTTCCCAGTGGTAATCAGCTAAGAATATAGTCCATTCAAAATAAAATAAAAATAGTCCGTTTCAAGTTTTCTGTGTAAGTAGACGTGTGAAAACACCTTATCCCCATTCGAATTTTCTAGGCTTAGATTCAACTAGAAAATTCGTGAGTTAAGAATGATTCGAATTTGACTAGTTTGTTTGAATATTAACGTGTCACATTGAAAAATTCGGAATAAAAAATATAGTATATGAGATTGATGTGCTATTTTTTATAATTTTATTTAATTTTAGTATGAAATTTAAGTGGGTCATGTACGTCGTAACACATCAGAATTAGTTTGTTTTGGGGACGTTCTCAGCAACTTCCTAATCTATGGCTTCGCGTAGGGCGAGATCTCGGGCTCCACGGTTTAGTTTTGATGTTGATATTATTCCTTCATACTTTCCCAAATCGTTCATGGTTGTTCTCGAGCTCCGACAACCTTCTCATACGCCAGATTCACCTGAAAACGCCCCAAAGATGGCTTCCCCGAGGGCGGGCTCTCCGACGCTCAAGTCAGTATTCCATACGAAAAGCATATATGCATATATATTTATAAATGACTGGATTTGAGAGATGTTCATTTATCTATCAAACTTACCTTGGACGAGCATACGCATCCTTTATTTCATTAGTAGAGTGTTCTAGCATTAAGTCTTTCATCAAAGACTCATCTATAAGGCTTATGAGTATCAGCTCATCTACTAACGAATCTTAATGCTCTCACTGAGAGCCTAGAGTTGCCTTAGCAAAGAACCCATCAATCCATTCCGGTAAACTTGTAGATAAAGCCTTATTCGCTTATGCATAAAATGGCCCTAAGCCGACACTTCATGTCAATGATCATAAAATCATAACAAACCATGGTCTAAACACATCATGCCTTAAATGATCAAATTGCTTACATCAACATATTAAGAAATCAAGGGCAACATGATATTCGCAACATAGCAATAATTATCCCTAACTATCATTCATTCAAGTAAAATAATACATGGAGCATCAATCAATCATCTCGAGGAAGTGAGGTAAGCATAGCATAGGGTAGCCTGTCATCAAGCAATTATGAACAGATTTGCATCATTAGAGAGCCACATGGTTGGGGCTTTGGCCAAAGGTCATCTAAAAACCTTAGTATTATCTTTCTATTCGTTCAGATCGCGCATCAAACATTGCACAGAGAAGCAATTAGGAGCAGAAAATGACATTGCACATCACATGTTGCACACAGAGAAGCATTTGTTATCAACTAGAGGCATGGGTGATTAAATGATTCACATCATACAGAATTCAACGGGTTAACTTCATCGATCATATATCTGAATTCAATTACTCATAATAAGATCAAGCAAGAGAGATATCACTCAATCCTTAAAATCACAAGCAATTGCATGGCAGATCGTTTAGGGTAAAGTGAGTATCGAATCCAAGTCAGATGGCCTTCAATCAAACCCAAGCAAAGGAATCCAGAAATGCTAGAAGGGAGAAAGGAAGAACCGTCTTCGTGAAGGACTGGAGAGCTCGTTAGAAAGCTTTGAAGCCGACAATGGGATTTCCACCGGAAAGCTCCTGACGCCACTACTCCCCTTCCTTGCTCCAGTTGAAGTGCTTGAAGCTCTTAAGCTTTCCCCGCGCGAATCCCGTAGAGTCGGAGGAACCACTCCTCTGCAAGCTAAAACGAGCGGGGGCGTCGCACTCGCCGGAGACGATTCCGAGTGAAGCCGACGATGAAGCTTTGGCCCGCCTCCCTGCCTTGTTCCTTCCCGTCGCCCCTCACTGTTATGTTCCTGCTTCCCCATTAGAGCTTCAGAGAGCCCCTCTCCCTTTTCCCAAAACCGTAGCCCCCTCTTGTTTTCTACTCTAAAAAAGTTCTTGGGCTTTTCTTCTTCTAATGGGCTTTTAGGCCCATCTAATTCTAGTTCCCACAGTTCCCATGTTTTCTAAATGAACAAAAGTATTAAGCTCATAAAAAACTTGATCCTGAATGAACGCGATAAATAAATATTGAAGCAAGAACACAATGATTTTTAACGAGGTTCGGACAAAACATATTCCTCATGGCCTCAAGCATGAGAGCCAAATCCACTAAATATGTCCAAGAGTGATGAGAATACAAAATTTAGGCCAGATATATATAACGCGATAAATGAAGCAGGGGATATCAAACTTTGGGGAAAAGACGCGATGTTTCTAAGATGGCGATCACGAAGCCTTTCATTCTTTCACAATATATTGTTGATGAAGAATACAACGCGAT
Organism: Rheum nobile; assembly: GCA_027886185.1. Taxonomy (NCBI): domain Eukaryota; kingdom Viridiplantae; phylum Streptophyta; class Magnoliopsida; order Caryophyllales; family Polygonaceae; genus Rheum; species Rheum nobile. Next base: position 2,403,964 of record WOAB01000232.1, on the reverse strand, counting down.
GTACTGTAGATGAAGAACGCAGAGCTTTCTACTTGCTCACAATTACACAAGAATCATCACATATCTTTGAAAGGGTTGGGACAGGCCTAAGACCCTGTTTTTCCCCCTTCCTCCCCATTTCATGAGGGATCCTCGGCTATTTATATGTGAAGGGTCTTGCTCCAAGTTGGTCCAGAGGCCGGGATACGTGTCGTCTCGTGATTCACCCGGTGACAGACGTCGACAGATAGGTGTTGAGTCGTGATTGGACCAGCAAGGCGAGTAGACACGTGGCAATTTTGGAAAGATGCATGGCTGACATTAGGGGTGAGCAAACAGATCGATCCGATCCGTTATACCGGATATCCGGTTCAAAAAATTTACAAAACCCCGATCCGTATCCGGTCCGTATTGAAATGGATATCCGGTAAAAAGGACCCGGATCGGATCGGATATCTGAGCCGGATATCCGAATTATCCGGTTACTATAAATCTATTAAAAATAAATCAATATATTCATTTTTTAAATTCAAAAGTAATAAATTGTAAATTAAGAAATAAAATTTATAGGTTGTTTCTTAATTTGTTCGTACGATTTAAATTACACACTTATTATTCATATGAAAATATATTTACAATATTTTACTTGGACAACAATATAAATATGTGATTAAGGATGTAAAATTTATTAATATATTACTCAATATATTAGTTATAATAAACAAATTTATGATTATAAATATTATATGAATAGTACCGGATATTTTCGGATATCCGGTAAGCTAAATATCTCGATTCGTATCCGGTTCAAGTATCCGGCAAAATCACCCGGATCGGATCGGATACGGATAAAAACTTAAAGGATATTTTCGGATACGAATTTTTAGGATACGGATCGGCGGATTTTCGGATCGGATCAGCCAGATCAGATATATTTGCTCACCCCTAGCTGGCATGCCCGGATTGGTCTCAAGGCGGTTTGGTCATGTCTGACGTGATCATATAGAATGGACGCGCTGGAGATATTCTGGAGTCCATTATTGCTTGTCGCGACGAGCTCTTTTACGTGTTGGGCGCGTTCTTCTCGTTGGCTCGCGATCTTCCTTGTCGATAAAAACCATGAAGGGAATAAATGTGGGTAATCAACACGTTGAGTGCTATATGAAAATAGCGCGGTCCAACAGTTACAACGATGAGGGGAATTAAATTCGTGATCTCGTGGTCATAAGATGTCATATTTATTGACTAAGATGGGAAGAGCTAGAAAGTTGCACTATAAGCCAAATTTGAACATGGTCTAACAAATAAAATTGGTCAAATGTTTCGTCAATAAATTAGTTTGAAAAAATATGCAAATAATTTAAAAGGTCAAAGAAACAGAATTGGTATGGGTGAAGCTCAAATATTAATGGGCCATGATCAGTATCACTGATCTTGTGCCATTCATGAGCACAACCGGTGAAGCTAAAAGAAAGTGACATGAGTATAGAGAGGCATGAACCGACCAGATCCGTATGAATAAATTCAATCCTTCCAAACCGAATCCGATCAAATACCAAAAAGTCAATGAAATGTACAACCTAAAACCTGAATTGACCCAATCCAATATAGCCCAAAACTGAAATGGTCTAGAAACTGGAATGGGCCCGAAGTCGAAACGGACAGAACCCGAAATAACCCGAATTCAAAATGACCTCAATATGAAATAGCTCAAACTCGAAAAAATTTAAAAATAACTCACAACTCAAGTAGAAAATTTTGTTCGCATCGTGATGTAACAGATAATCCAAAGTGATAAATTTTATATTCATGATGTCTACTATTGTAATGCAACCCAATAAATACTATGCAAAAAGCTTAACTCAACCCTATATGCGACATCCAAAATTCAAATTCAACCAACTTGCACTGATCGAAACCAATCACAACCCGTTCGACGATAATCGAGACCAAACATTAGCCGACCCACGATAAACCGTGAACAAGGCCCGACCCACGTTAATTGAAACCCAAACGAAACCCGAATCACATCAACCAAAACCAATCACAATCCGACCTATGCTACCCCGAATCGAACAAGATCGAATAAACACATATCCATACAAGAGTTAGGCCGAAAAGTAATTCGACCCAAAATAGCCTGGATCTGAAGTGGACCGAACCAAAACCAACCCGAATGCCACCTCTACATGAGTACATATGCTAGATTTTAGAATTGTGGTAACTTTAAATTTCATAAACAATACCGTTTTATTGTGTAGATACCAAGTTGAAATTTAAAAATGTTCGGGCCAAGTTAAAGTGGTGGCAAATTAGATATCTTTAAACATTACTTAGCGAGGAGGTGAATATGTAGAAGCCTTTCTCATAAAAGTGTGTTAAAGCTCCTAAACATATCACTTGTTTCGATCATCTTCCACTTTTCCACGAGTGATGGTGATGATAATTTGTTCTCATAATTGACTTATCAAAACAGGCCAACACCACACACGTTGCAACCTTTGCTATGGAGTGGTTATAATCATGCTGAATAATGATATATCGCAAGTTGATCGATCAGCCGACACTAGCTAGCTAGGATGTAGTACGAATTAAGCTGGACCAAACATTGCTTAATTTGGTTTATGTTGTCAATTCGTTTCAACATTTGCAACCTATATAGCATGTCAAAAGCCATATATATATACAAACTTAATTCCACCCCCATATATGAAAAGTATAGATAAGATATGCTTTGGGAAAAGTAGGAAGATAAAAATGGCATCCCTTCGACTTTCGAGGAGCACGTAAACATATATGATTTGTCAATTGCTTTCAGATAAAACTGGGACAATTGGCATCATCAATACTGGAATATAGCATCTAATATTTAAAGTTGGAATATAATTTATCTAATATATAAGTTTAATGGTATAGAGAATAACCCATTTCACATCGAAAAATTGAGACTAAATAATCTAATATATAAACTTAGTGAACTACTCCTCTTATTGTCAATTGGTTTTAGGATGGAATCTCACTGGACTTATATGCTAGGCCCATACGCGCATGTGTGCACAGACTGACACGTCACCCTTTTATCGGCCCACCGGACTTTAACATGGTATCAGAGCGGTTCGGTCTGGGTTTGGACTCCTGATTGATTGGGCTTGTCGGCCTTAAAACACTAACGGGTTTGTCGGCCTTAAGGTATGATGTCAAGTGCCAACTGGGTCAGGCCAGTTGCCACTTGAGGGGGCGTGTGGAGAATAACCCATCCCACATCGGAAGTTGGGACTAAATAGCCTAATATATAAGCTTAGTGGACTACTCCTCCTATTGCCAATTGGTTTTAGGATGGAACCCCACTGGACTTATATGCTAGGCCCATACGCGCATGTGCGCACATATTGACACATCACCCCTTTATCGACCCACCGGACTTTAACAAATGGATTACTCATCCTATTATCAATTGATTTTAGGATATAACCACACTAAATTTATATATTCGGTTTATCTGCGTTTATGCGCTCGTGTCCGCACGATCCTCAATCATTCCTCAATCATTGTAGGTACACGTACTTTCACAATTGAGATCACTTTTCTAATACCACGATTATGAACTCAAATCCGAATTACAAAATAAGAATTATATTTTACACTTTCGCCTATCTTAATTTATGTGGTATCTTTCTTTGATAAAGTCCAGTGGGCCGATAAAGGGGTGACGTGTCAGTCGGTGCGCACATGCGCGTATGGGTCTAGCACATAAGCTCACACGCCCCCTCAAGTGGCAACTGGCCTGGCCCAGTTGGCACTTGACATCATGTCTTAAGGCCGGCAAGCTCGTTAGTGTCTTAAGGCCGACAAGCCCAATCAACCAGGAGTCCAAACCCAAACCGAATCGCTCTGATACTATATTAAAGTCCGATTGGCCGATAAAGGGGTGACGTGACAGTCGATGCGCACATGCGCGTATGGGCCTAGCATATAAGTCCAGTGAGATTCCATCCTAGAATCAATTGATAATAGAAAGATTAATCTACTAAATTTATATAATAAGTCTTTTAGTCTTAACTTTCCGATGTGAGATATGTTATTCTCCACATTCTTCACCTTAACGTTCTCCCACAAGTTTAACATGTATCGGTATATATCCTTACGCGAAACTTTAGTTCAAGTTTATTTGATGTTCTATTTGATTTTTTCCATAGAAGGGACTTAGGCTATATATGTGCGTTTATTTAATATTTTCTTTTAATTGCATGATGAATCATATATGTGAATTTCATCCTATTTTTAGAAACATTCTATTTGTATTTTTTTTGGTTGAAAAAGTTTTTCGGTTTGGACTGTTAATATTTGTAAATTCACAAATCAATTAAATTCATTTTTGGTTCATTTTGTAATTTCATCGCTATGATCAATCGTTCAGGTTTTATTTATTTACAAGAAAAATGAATACACTATTATAACAAATATATGACCTCAAGCTCAACCCACGAGGATATAACGATACAATGCGGAGACGTTGAAGAGCATTGTCATCCAAGAAATATTTTAACCACAAAAGTTAATAAATAGTATGCTAAAGTAATTAAAATAAACAGTTTACATCAAGTAAATGAGTATAACTAGGGGTTATGTTCCTATGAAACAAACTTTTACATTGAAAAATGACACGAGTTGTTTATGCACTATATTATTCTATATTTGTGCATCACATTTTCATATGTTTGTGCATAATAACTATATTATTATGTGCATCATATTTTATGGGGTGTCCCTATATATACACGAAAAATCGTCTAAATACACACTATTTAGTGCGTTATGGCTTAACGTACAGGTTGGTGCGTTATGCCTTAACGCAGAAGGGACAAAACGGAATAAAAGTGAAAAATATCCAGAATTTGGTACGTTAAGGCTAAACGTATGGCATTGTAACTGTGCGTTAAGGCTTAACGCACAAAAAAAAATTGCATTTTTTTATAACCATTGGTGCATTAAGGCTTAACGCACAAAAAAAATTGCACTTTTTTTTCCTTCTATAATCATGTAGAAAATTTCAATACGAGTCCGTACATATAAAATTCGTCCAAAACGGACATCGTTTGCCCCTCTAAAAGCCCAAAAAACGGACATCGTTTACCCCCCCGTACATATAAAATTCATCCAAAAACGAAGTCTTTCTACCCTTTTTTTTACAATAGAACTTCAATACGAGTCCGTACATATATATACTATGGTTTTATTTTATCGTTATATCTAATTTGGTTATATCATATCGTTATATCCTATAGTTATATACTATGATTAAATCTTATGGTTATATTCTATTGTTATATACTATGGTTATATCCTATATTATATTCTACGGTTATATACTATGGTTATATCCTTATAATTATATCCAATTTGATTATATATACTATGGTTATATCATGTATTATATTCTATAGTTTTATAATATGATTATATATACTATAGTGTTTCATTAAATCTAGTATATTTAGACTTATACACCATAACATTTCATTAAATTTCATATAGTTACACTTATGTACTATAATATTTCATTATATTTTATATAGTTACGCTTATATATTATAGTGTTTCATTAAATCTAGTATACTTAGACTTATATATTATAGTGTTTCATTTAATCTAGTATACTTAGACTTATATACTATAGTATTTTATTAAATCTAGTATACTTAGACTTATATACTATATTATTTCATTAAATTTCATATAGTTACGCTTATGTACTATAGTATTTCATTAAATTTCATATAGTTACGCTTATGTACTATAGTATTTCATTATATTTCATATAGTTACACTTATGTACTATCGTATTTCATTAAATCTAGTATACTTAGACTTATATACTATAGTATTTTATTATATTTCATATAGTTACACTTATGTATTATAGTATTTCATTATATTTCATATAGTTATACTTATGTACTATAGTATTTCATTAAAACTAGTATACTTAGACTTATATACTATAGTATTTTATTATATTTCATATAGTTACACTTATGTACTATAGTATTTCATTAAATCTAGTATACTTAGACTTATATACTATATTATTTTATTAAATTTCATATAATTACACTTATTTACTATAATATTTCATTATATTTCATATAGTTATACTTATGTACTATAATATTTCATTAAATCTAGTATACTTAGACTTATATACTATAGTATTTTATTATAATTTATATAGTTACACTTATATACTATAGTATTTCATTATATTTCATATAGTTACACTTATGTACTATAGTATTTCATTATATTTCATATAGTTACACTTATGTACTATAGTATTTCATTAAAACTATTATACTTAGACTTATATACTATAGTATTTTATTATATTTCATATAGTTACACTTATGTACTATAGTATTTCATTAAATCTAGTATACTTAGACTTATATACTATAGTATTTCATTAAATTTCATATAGTTACACTTATGTACTATAGTATTTCATTATATTTCATATAGTTACACTTATGTACTATAGTATTTCATTAAAACTAGTATACTTAGACTTACGTATTATAGTATTTCATTATATTTCAAATAGTTACACTTATGTACTATAGAGTCTATAGTATTTCATTAAATCTAGTATACTTAGACTTATATACTATAGTATCTCATTAAATTTCTTATAGTTACACTTATATACTATAGTATTTCATTAAATCTAGTATACTTAGACTTATACACCATAGTATTTCATTAAATTTCATATAGTTACACTTATGTATTATAATATTTCATTATATTTCATATAGTTACGCTTATATATTATAGTGTTTCATTAAATCTAGTATACTTAGACTTATATATTATAGTGTTTCATTTAATCTAGTATAGTTAGACTTATATACTATAGTATTTCATTAAATCTAGTATACTTAGACTTATATACTATATTATTTCATTAAATTTCATATAGTTATACTTATGTACTATAGTATTTCATTATATTTCATATAGTTACACTTATGTACTATAGTATTTCATTAAATCTAGTATACTTAGACTTATATATATTATAGTATTTTATTATAATTCATATAGTTACACTTATGTATTATAGTATTTCATTATATTTCATATAGTTACACTTATGTACTATAGTATTTCATTAAAACTAGTATACTTAGATTTATATACTATAGTATTTTATTATATTTCATATAGTTACACTTATGTACTATAGTATTTCATTAAATCTAGTATACTTAGACTTATATACTATATTAATTTTTTAAATTTCATATAGTTACACTTATGTACTATAGTATTTCATTATATTTCATATAGTTACACTTATGTACTATAGTATTTCATTAAATCTAGTATACTTAGACTTATATACTATAGTATTTTATTATATTTCATATAGTTACACTTATGTACTATAGTATTTCATTATATTTCATATAGTTACACTTATGTACTATAGTATTTCATTAAATCTAGTATACTTAGACTTATATACTATAGTATTTTATTATATTTCATATAGTTACACTTATGTACTATAGTATTTCATTATATTTCATATAGTTATACTTATGTACTATAGTATTTCATTAAAACTAGTATACTTAGACTTATATACTATAGTATTTTATTATATTTCATATAGTTACACTTATGTACTATAGTATTTCATTAAATCTAGTATACTTAGACTTATATACTATAATATTTCATTAAATTTTATATAGTTACACTTATGTACTGTAGTATTTCATTATATTTCATATAGTTACACTTATGTACTATAGTATTTCATTAAAACTAGTATACTTAGACTTATGTACTATAGTATTTCATTATATTTCATATAGTTACACTTATGTACTATAGAGTCTATAGTATTTCATTAAATCTAGTATACTTAGACTTATATACTATAGTATCTCATTAAATTTCATATAGTTACACTTATGTACTATAGTATTTCATTAAATCTAGTATACTTAGACTTATATATTATAGTGTTTCATTTAATCTAGTATACTTAGACTTATATACTATAGTGTTTCATTTAATCTAGTATACTTAGACTTATATACTATAGTATTTCATTAAATCTATTATACTTAGACTTATATACTATAGTATTTCATTTAATCTAGTATACTTAGACTTATGTACTATAGTATTTCATTAAAACTAGTATACTTAGACTTACGTATTATAATATTTCATTATATTTCATATAGTTATACTTATATACTATAGAGTCTATAGTATTTCATTAAATCTAGTATACTTAGACTTATATACTATAGTATCTCATTAAATTTCATATAGTTACACTTATGTACTATAGTATTTCATTATATTTCATATAGTTACACTTATATACTATAATATTTCATTAAATATAGTATACTTAGACTTATATATTATAGTGTTTCATTTAATCTAGTATACTTACTATAGTGTTTCATTTAATCTAGTATACTTAGACTTATATACTATAGTATTTCATTAAATCTAGTATACTTAGACTTATATACTATAGTATCTCATTAAATTTCATATAGTTACACTTATGTACTATAGTATTTCATTAAATCTAGTATACTTAGACTTATATATTATAGTGTTTCATTTAATCTAGTATACTTAGACTTATATACTATAGTATTTCATTTAATCTAGTATACTTAGACTTATATACTATAGTGTTTCATTTAATCTAGTATACTTAGACTTATATACTATAGTATTTCATTAAATCTAGTATACTTAGACTTATATACTATAATATTTCATTAAATCTAGTATATTTAGACTTATATACTATAGTATTTCATTAAATTTCATATAGTTACACTTATGTATTATAGTATTTCATTATATTTCACATAGTTACACTTATGTACTATAGTATTTCATTAAAACTAGTATACTTAGACTTATGTACTATAGTATTTCATTATATTTCATATAGTTACACTTATGTACTATAGTATTTCATTAAAACTAGTATACTTAGACTTATGTACTGTAGTATTTCATTATATTTCATATAGTTACGCTTTTATACTATAGTATTTCATTAAAACTAGTATACTTAGTGTAACACCCCCAAATCTTAACCCATTTGGAAATGTATTACCGCCAGTGACCCCAGTGTTTCTTACCGAGATCACCTCAGGCTTTACCGTTTAAATACAAATTATGAAATACAATTGATATATAAAGATCAAAGCATAACATTAATTAAATAAAACATGAGTTACGGGATTACAACCCAATCCCGAATAGGCAAACACAGAGTTTATGTAACACCCCCAAATGATTACCCTTTGAAAGCATTACATGTCGATGACCCCGGATATAAAATCCCGAAGTCACCCCAGGCTTTTCCAAACGATATAACTATCAAACCACAGTTACAATACCAAATATCATAACTTTCATTAAAACCAAGGTCTCGGAACTACACGTGATTCCATACATTAAAATACATTATCAGAATTTAATACAGCGGGAGTCTTGAAAACACAGAGTAGTCTTAAAACAAGACCTTTTTAACACAGCGGAAATCTTTGAAATAACAACTGGGTCTGGATCGAAATGATCACCCGTCAAGGATCTTAATCTGAATAAACTTGTAAAAACACCATTTGCCGTCATAGTCGTTCTAGCCTTTTTGAACCTGCAACAAATCTGATGTGCCGAAATGAACGGATGACACCAGCCAACAAAGCAGATAACAAAACAGTGGGTTAGTCTACAGAATAGACTAGCAAGGGCACAAAGCAGCGACATTTACATTAATACAATCCATTACTCATTCTCATCGATTCAATAACATTCATATCTAACTTAACTCCTACGTTCCTCGAAACGTAACCCAAGAGACATTACCCTTAATTCCTTATGACATTATTCTGAAATGATTCATCTACAATAATGCTTATAACACAAGCTCACTTATAAGAGATGACCCTTAATCTCTTAGAAGATTAACTCCACACATTTTATCCTTAATCACTTCATCATCTCACAACCTTATCTCCATACTACACATCATGTAATAATTCTTACCGAATCCTTATTACCTCAAGGTCATCAACATATCATATCCTTAAACTGTGACCTTTCTATTAAAGTGGTCACCTTATAACACAATCACTTTACAACTTAATCCTCCTCCAAGAGTTGCACCTTAAGCCTTATAGACGACATACTCACACGATGCCGATCTTTAACAGTTGCCAAGAGTCATTACTCTACATTCTGCACACAATCTACTATCCATCCAGGACTTAATCGCAACATTTCCTTATGTTACCTCAAATTAATCTCAAATAGATCTCCCCAAAGGATACCTATGATTTCGTACACTTGGCTTACCCAAAAGCTTTAACCATTGGTCCTACATGGGTCATATTTTACTTATGATCCTGACCTTTCTAACTCCGGATTTCACAGTCTTACTCAAGACCACAATAGAGAAAACGAGTTCCTGAAGAATTACCCCTTTAATCAATTATTCCTTCCCAACACTTTATCCGCACTAATGCATACAACATGCTTAAGAGCAGATATACAGCTTTAAACCTTAGGGTGACAATTAAGTCCACCCAATTAGTATAACTACCCAAGCTTATTAATTATGTGCACTCGGGCACATATCTTATTTAATTATAAAACACCCATTACTGAAACACGTTAATGTTATTAAGAGTGATAACAAGGCTTAAATCACAGGGTGACAATTACGTCAACCCAAATTAAAACACACACAACACACACGTGGGACTTAACATTATTATGCCGAGTAACAACGACGTTGTTATTACACCGGGTGACCTTACGTTCACCCTGATTGCACTATTACAATGCTTACACTTATTAATTATGTGCTTAACTGCACTTATCTTATTAAAGTACAACACACACACACACACTGTCGAAGCTTTTAATATTATTCCGAGAACACGGAAGTTATTATTACACCGGGTGACCTTACGTTCACCCTGATTGCACTGCCACATCGCTTACAAATTAATTTACAGGGTGACAGTTACGTCCACCCCAATGCACTAGCTAAGTGCTTAATACACATGACTTCAATTAAGCTCATCCAATGGCGCTTGCAAGGCACTTAAACACTTCAGATCCTTACATGTGGATAAGAAGCATAGGTCATGACCCTTAAATTATTCGGAATTAATCCGAGGAATATTATGATTTAAAGAAACGACAAATCCTTACATATGGATAAGCGTTCCCACGAATATTAAATTATAAAGAAATGACTAATCCTTACTTGGATTAGCGTTCCTACGCACATTAAGTTATAAAGAAACGACTAATCCTTACTTGGATTAGCGTTCCTACAAACACTCGTGTTAACTAAACAGTCTAACACATCAATTATTCACATTAAAGCCATCCAGGCAATTAACTTAAACATAGAGATAATAGAAACAGCTAATCCTTACTTGGATTAGTTTTCCTATTAATCCACATAAATGTCCGGAAGGCGATCACAGATAATAGCGTCGTTCTAGCAGATATACAACCTATTATATGATTTTACAAAACAGTTTATAAAACCATTTCCAGATAAACACTGTAATCATTCCAAATTAATTACTCAGAGAAACAGCTGATAATTAATGTAAATATGGAACGATGAGCAAGAGCGAACCGCCACTTGCCTTAGTCCGCAGAAAAGCCTAATGACGACGGAAATCCGGGCTCAACACAGGTATAGCTCCGACAGATTACGGGTCCACACGCGATCCGGCATATGACATATTAATTAATATCAATTAATTTGACTGGACAAATTTAAGGAATTATATTTATTAAATATTTATGATATTAAATCATAAAATATTTATTAAATTTTCCTATAAAAAAATACGGACGAAAGGGTATCGAAAATATACCGCTCGAATGATTTCGGGTTGAAATTGGACTGGATGCTTAAATGGGCCTCTCGGCCCAACAACAACAAAAACAGAGGGGGGCCCACCAACACTATTCATCATCTCTTCCAAATCAAACCACCCATTTCACGTGAAAAGAAAACAGAGGGGCAACAGGGGGGTTCTCGCCGGAGATGCCTCGCGCCGGTGGAGATGCAGCGAGACAAGGCTCGAGCAGGGGAGCTTCGGCTCGCCGTGGCTGGGCAGTAGGCAGAGCGGCCTGAGCGGGAGCGAGAGAAAACAGAGGAGGGAGATCGAGAGGTGTGGGTCGTTGGCTGCTCCCATCGAGCTCTTTAAATAGCCCAGGGAAGTCCCGACCAACCCCTCGCAAGGTGTGCCCCGACAACCACAAGGCTCGACGTGGGCATGCTGGGAGGAGCTCGAGGAAGCTATGCCGGGGAGGGCTCGAGAAATGAGTAGGGAAGACAACAGTGATGGGATTGAAGAATATAAAATGGGAATGTGAAATTTAACCCCGGGAATTATATGTTTGTCTCCAAACAAATATTCTAAAGCCCGAAAATACGTCGAATGTATTTTATACTACTCAGATAATTATTACGGATATCAAGGAAATTTCAAAAAATTCAAACTCCACCGAAAGCAAAACAATTAATTAGTCAAGGTTGAAAAAAATTACCCAAATATCCTTACAAAAATTTAGGGATATTACAGTTTAAACACAATACATCGAAAGTCTTATAAAGTAGAGTACAACGGAAATCTTAAATTACAAACCAAAGTCTTGTCCAAAAGATCTCAACCTGATTAAAAGAAATTATTAAAAACATAAAAAACCATCGAAAAGCCATCGTCGCCTCCATAGTCATTATGATCTCCTTAACTAAACTCTAGCTGATGTGCCGAATCAAACGGTTGACACCAGCCCACATGCGGAGAACAAAGATCGCGGGTTAGTCTACTGAATAGACTAGCAAGGGAACAAAGCAGAAGGTTCGAAGTAGTTGTGTTAGGTTAGACTCATCGTCCTCGAATAATAACCGACAACGATAATCAACCTTCACACTTCTACAGAATAACAACAAGAGATATGCACAAGAGAAGACTCCAACTGAAGTGAGTCGTAAGAAAAAATGACAAATCTGGAAGTTACAGAATCAACCATTAATGATTTAAAAGCTGACTTAGATGTTTCGGTTCACAACCAACCTCACCGCTTACAGCGAATCCAGATTGGAAAGAGAACGTACTCTGATCAAAAGTCGAGACGAGCTTTTCTAGTTGCACTATTTACTTAGCTGCACTACTCGCCAAAGGTTTATTAATTATGGGCGGACCTACGGCCCTTATCTGTTTGTATTTCAAAACAAGCAACCGCGTTACAAGCTTTTAAATGTGTACACCCTCAATGGCACGACACATCTTAGTATGCGTTTCATCGAGATTGACGCACACCGAAGGGATAAAATCCCGAGAATTATGACACCAGCTAAGTGTCCTGTCTCTATACTCCTGTATAAGAGACCGGTCATGACCTTAAAATGGTATTGGGTGGGGACGAGCCACCCCTCTACCTGATTATAAAGAAACGACTGGACAGAGTCCGAGTAACGTTCCTGCTACTAGTGCTAACTAAACAGTTCCAGGACAACAACAGTTCAGGATAAATCCACATAAATGCCCGGAAGGCGATCATTAATAATAGGGTTGTTCTAACAGATATACAACCTATTATATGATTTTCCAAAACAGTTTATAAAACCATTTCCAGACAAACACAGGAATCATTCCAAATTAATTACTCAGATAAACTACTGATAATTAATATAAATATGGAACGATGAACAAGAGAGAACCGCCACTTGCCTTAATCCGCAGAAACTGGAACAAGCCTAACGACGACGGGATTCCGGGCTCGACACGGGTATAGCTCCGACAGCACAACGACCTTCGAGTCGACCCATAAGGAAACCCTAAGTTAGATTCGACAGAACAACGGTACGAATCTAAAGAAGACGAAAGAAATCGAAAGGAACGACGCCACATCGACGACCACCAAGACCAAAGCCAAAAAAGGCTTCTGGCCACTGACGCGGGCGCCGTGTTCATCGCGGCGGTCGCCGCCAAGAACACGGCGGTCGTCGTGACGAACCCAGAACAACGGCGAACAACGAAAACTCACCAAACGATGCGCGTTTCGACCCCTTTCCTGCCTTGCCTGGTTTCTGACTTCCAAGGGCAACCAAAAGGCTTCAAAAGGGCTTCTGGAAACACCACCAAACGACACCGGCGAGCACTTCAGAACTCCGGCGAGAGGAACAAACTCCGGTGAGAGGAAGATTTGAGGATTTCAGCTTGATTTGTGCATGAATCTGACCCCCAATCTCCTCCTTTTATAGCCACAGATCGAGGGACACCGCGAAGGTCTAGGAGGGTATCGTGGCGGGGCTAAAACGGCGAAGCGTCAGACGACTCCGGCGACCACAAGGCTATGCCCCCGCTAGGAAACGGCGGGCGCCGTAATTCCTTGGTCGCCGCTTCACAAATGCACTACGGCGGGCGCCGTAAAACCGCGGTGGTCGCCGTTTTCTGGTCGTCGTGCCCAGCTAGAAAACGAGGCCATTGTTGCCTCGAGCCCTTTGCGGCGGGCGCCGTGACAATTACGGCGGGCGCCGCCACCGTGGCCTTGTCCTTCTCAGCCTTTGGACGATGACAACTTAAACCGGGATAAAAATAATCGTACACGAACGAGTATTAAAATCCAAAGTACGTTGTCTGTATCTTATTTCACTGAGAAAAATATTACAGAGATAGAGCACATTACAGAATGTCTCAACCTATCTGAATTAAATCCAACGTACAAAATGGGTACTCGGAAAAATTCTCAAAATTCCCGAAATAACCTTACAGAATTACGGGGTATCACACTTAGACTTATGTACTATAGTATTTCATTATATTTCACATAGTTACACTTATGTACTATAGTATTTCATTAAAACTAGTATACTTAGACTTATGTACTATAGTATTTCATTATATTTCATATAGTTACACTTATGTACTATAGAGTCTATAGTATTTCATTAAATCTAGTATACTTAGACTTATATACTATAGTATCTCATTAAATTTCATATAATTACACTTATGTACTATATTATTTCATTATATTTCATATAGTTACACTTCATTAAATCTACTATACTTAGACTTATATATTATAGTGTTTCATTTAATCTAGTATACTTAGACTTATATACTATAGTATTTTATTTAATCTAGTATACTTAGACTTATATACTATAGTATTTCATTAAATCTAGTATACTTAGACTTATATAGTATAGTATTTCATTAAATTTCATATAGTTACACTTATGTACTATAGTATTTCATTATATTTCATATAGTTACACTTATGTACTATAGTATTTCATTAAAACTAGTATACTTAGACTTATGTACTATAGTATTTCATTATATTTCATATAGTTACACTTATGTACTATAGTATTTCATTAAAACTAGTATACTTAGACTTATATACTATAGTATTTTATTATATTTCATATAGTTACACTTATGTACTATAGTATTTCATTAAATCTAGTATACTTAGACTTATACTATAGTATTTCATTAAATTTCATATAGTTACACTTATGTACTATAGTATTTCATTATATTTCATATAGTTACACTTATATAATATAGTATTTCATTATATTTTATATGTACGGACTCGTAATAAAATTTTATACAAAATTATAGTAGAAAATGCATAAATACCAACAAAATTTATTACAATGCGCTATATACCGGGCACCAAATTGTAAAAAAAATTGGTAGGAAGGCTTCATTTTTTGGGCTTTTGGAGGGGCAAACGATGTCCGTTTTGGACGAATTTTATATGTACGAACTCTTATTGAAATTCTCTACATGATTATGGAAGAAAAAAAAGTTCAATTTTTTTTTGTGCGTTTAGCCTTAACGCACCAATGGTTATAGAAAAAAAATGCAATTTTGTGTGTGTGCGTTAAGCCTTAACGCACAGCTACAGTGCCATACGTTTAGCCTTAATGCACCAAATTCTGGATATTTTTCACTTTTATTCCAGTTTTGTCCCTTATGCGTTAAGCCATAACGCACCAACCTGTACGTTTTGTAACACCCCCCGATTTTAACAATTCGAAAGTGCTACTGCCGATGACTCCGGACGTAAACCCCGAAGTCACCCCAGGCTTTTCCAAATGACATCACTGTCTTAAACACAGTTACAATACTAAAATCATAACTTTTATTAAACCATATGGTCGCGGAATTACACATGATTCCAAAAACGACCCAATTCATCAGAAATACAACAGCGGAAGTCTTAACAAATTAAATAAATATAACACAGCGGAAGTCTTTTAAATACAACGACAAAACAATTGTCGAAAAACAAAACACCGTCCATCCTCATAGTTGCTCTAGCCTTCACTGATCTGTAACTGTATCTGATGTGCCGAATCAAACGGATGACACCAGCCCACATGCGGAGAACAAAGTTCGTGGGTCAGTCTAATGAAAGACCGTGCAAGGGCACAAAGCAGAAGGTTCTAAGCAGACATATTAGGTTCGACTCGTCGTCCTTCGAATAAAAACTGAGTACGACAATCAACCATCATACTCTACCAGAAAACAACAATAGACAACAACATGCATGAAGAAGATTCTGGAGACCAAGTCTCACAGCAATCGAACAAAGAGAGACTCCAAAGAAATGAGCCTTAACGGAAATATGACAAATGTTGGAAAACTCATGCAAACACACAATACACATCATCACAATATCGCATACGAGCGATCTATAACTAAGACGAGTTTTTCCTAGCTGCACTAGCGCCTAGCTGCACTACTCGCCAAACATTTTAAATAAGTGCTTTACTCATACCGCACTTTATATTAAGGTCAAGGCATTTTCATTATGTGCATACTCATGGCACGTATCTTATTAAATGTCAACACACACACACATCACGTTACAAGCTTTTATGATCTGCTCGTCCCGAGACGAGAGATCCTTGGGAATACTCCCTAGATTTGTGACACCTGCAGAGTGCACCACCTCTTCACCCGAGTAAAGAGGTTAGTCATGACTCACCAATTTATTATAAAGAGACGACAATACCTCCATCCATTGTCCCTACGAATACTCGTTCTGACTAAACAGATAAACACACAACCACATCTCACAGAACCATCACAGCTCTTCCTGCACAACTATCTATATCTTTGCCCACCTGGCAGTCATCCTAGATTTAACAATCTAAACACACACACAATAAATCACATCAAAGACCCTTACGGCCTTCACCTGCACAAAATATCTATATATACTAGCGTCGGTTCTAGCAGAATATACAACCTAGTATAATATCAGTTTTTAATCACATAACGTTATCAAACAATTTCCAACATACTTAACAATCATCCCAAATTATTTAACAATAAAATAATTGATAAATCATCAAATATGGAATGATGAACAAGAGAGAACCGCCACTTGCCTTAGATCCGACAAGTTCGAACCAAGCTGAGCAACGTCTAGTTCCTGGATCTGAAACTGGAGCAAATCTTGGATAATAAATGATGACTCTATGCCTTCCCCTATGACGGCGAGAGACGAAGAGGACCTTCTTAGGGTGCGTTCCGATGGACCGATGACTAGAGCCCGTGCTAGAAGCATTGCCAGAGCTACTCAATCTCTAGTCACCCGCATGGATGCAAGCTTCGGGTCCGAACCAAGTTGTTCATGGGTCTCCCTTTCGATCCTTGATTTCTAGGGGGGTTATCTTGCGATTCCTCCTCGGGCCCGTTTCTATTTATAGCTTTGCTTGCTAGGGTTTCCCGCTTTCTATTTATAGCTTTGCTTGCTAGGGTTTCCCGCTTTCTATTTATAGCTTTGCTTGCTAGGGTTTGCTTTTCCTTTCTAGAATGATGTAAATGGGTTGGGCCTTGTATCTTGGGCCCAAGCCCATTAGGGTTTCCTCTTCAATCCTAGTTTCCCTTTGTTTTTCTATAAATAGGGTAGAACTTCCATGTAATCTTCAAGTTAAGTTTAAGACAATCTAGTGGAGAGTCCCTCCTAGTTGTCCCTTGGCTTCAAACACTCTCTCTTTCTTTGAAGGCTCTCCTAGCCTTTTCTCAAAGTTCTCTAAGGAGCCATAACGTTGGCCTCCTTCCACCACCTCGGGTGTTCATAACGTTGAACCCCTCCTCCCATCCGCCGCCAGGGTTTGATCCGCCAAACCCAAGAAAGGGGAACATAGCGTTGTTTCCCTTGAAGGAGTTCGTGAAGAAAAGCCAAGAACACGAAGAACGCGAAGAACGAGTGCTTGCTTGGGAAGAAAAAACGATCCGGACCTACGATCGGTCTTGCTCCGCGGGGATCGATCGTATCAATAAATCCCTAAGAAATGGTCCATAACAAGACCCTAAGTTAGATTCAATATACTTATATATGAATCTAAAAGAATACAAGAAGAAATAAAAGGAAACGAGCCAAGCCCAAAGCCAAACCACAAAACACACACTTCGGACAGCCTTGCCGCGGGTGCGGTGGAGGCCTAGCGCCGGGTGCGGTCAAGTGACAGTGGCCAGCTCGCGACAGCAACAATGGAGTTTTGCTTACCCAAATCGATTTGTTTCCCTTCGATTCGTCAATGGTTTGCTCTCCCAACACTTCAAAGCTTCTCACAACACTTGTGGCAACCTTCTAACACTCAAGAGCCCTCTCGAATCAAGCTCAAACTGTGCCAAAAATGGCGATTTCAGAGGGGAGAAAAACAGAGAACAAAGGAGAAGAAAAAGGAAGAAGGAGAAGCCTCTTGGCTTCGGTTTCGACCCCCTTTTATAGCCCAAAACCAAGCCACCACCAAGGGGACAAGGCGGGAGCAAGGGGACAAGGCGAAAGACCCACTTGGCCTGCCCACAGACTGCCCAAACAGAGCTACAGTAACCGTCTCGCGAGAAAGACGACACGGCTCAGGGAAATGGTCTCGCCGCGGGTGCGGTGGCTCCTGGCGCCGGGTGCGGCCACGGCAAAAAATCGTCCCTCTTATCCGAATTCAACTTGGGTTAATTTCCTTAAACCCGGGTTAAATATATTCGTACACTAACGATACATTAACCCCGAAAACACTTCAACTGTATTATATAATGCTCGGAAAATTTTACAGAGCTCAGACCCTTTACAGAAAGTCCGAAACTCCCTGAATTAAATCCGTCTAGCAAAACGGGCATTAGAAAAAAATTCAAAATACCCTGATAAAATACGGGATATTACACGTTTAGCTTTAACACACCAAATAGTGTGCGTTTAGACAATTTTTCGTGTGCATATATCTTTTCCCTATTTTATGTGTTTGCACACCGGATTTTTCTATGTATAAGCATCACATTTTCGTACTTTTATACATACCATTTATGTGCACCACATTTCATGTATTTAGGCATCATATTTCATGTGTGTACACCACATTTTTCTATGTTTGTGCATCACATTTTCATGTGTTTGTACATAGCACTTATGTTATTATGTGCACCACATTCGATATGTTTGTGCACCACAGTTCATTTGTTTGTGCACCACATTCTCATGTATTTGTGCATAACATTTATGTTATTATGTATATCACATTTATGTTATTATGTGCACCACAATCTTGTGCTTGTGCACCACACATTCTTACATAATTAATGCACATTTTAAATTTACAATGGCTCGTGTGTTTTTTGACTTCCATTTGTATAGTAAAATACTACTCCCTCCGATCAAAAATAAATGTCGTTTTAACCTTGGATACACTATTTAAGAAAAGTATTAAATACACCTACAATCTTACATTTTTTTTTCTCAATCTTCCCTTTTAATAAATAATCACTATACTCTTGAGCCAATGAATGGACAAAAAAAGTCAACAAAAACAAATTCCAACAACTATTCTTATAACCCACTCTTAACTAATTGCCTAGAAATCCTAAAATGGCATATAAAATTGATCAAATTTCAAGTGCTAAAACGACAGTTAATTTAAATCAGAGGGAGTATATTGAATGAAATGTGTGCTAATCACATGACCATTTTAATGAAAATATAATCTCAACCCATACATTTTCACAAAAATGCATAATATTGCACACCAATGCACATACGTACTTTAAATAAAATACTAGTAGTCCACAATTCAATGTAATTTAGGTGCACATTTGAACATACTCTGGTGCACATTTTGCTATAGCGTGATGCACAAAAGATGATATGCGCTCAACAAATTTTAACCGTGAAATATACAGATAAAATTCGACAGTGCCGATGTTTTGGATTTATAATGAAAAATCAATATGGGTTGTTTGTTTCCGGATCTAGACGGTTGTAATTTGTCCACACATCTGCAACTCAACCTCCATTTGCACCCGATCACCCCCCTTAAGATAATTCAAACTTAATATAACTCAAATTGTTCAAACATAACACAACTCAAATTGTTCAAACATAAATAAAAAATGTTCAAATTTGATCCACAAAAGTTCAAACTAATAAAAAAACATAGAGTTGAACAATTATTCATTAAATCTGAATAATTGTATAACAACTTGTACTTTTGTTTATAAGATAGTTCAAACTTATTATAACTCAAAATTGTTCAAATATTTACAAAAAATGTTTAAACTTAATATAAAAAAGTTCAAACATATACAAAACTTAGGGTTGGACAAGAGTTAACTTTATATAGATTGTAAGTTCAACTTTAACAATTGTTCATCTATATTTAACAATTGTTCAACTTTATGTAGTAAATAAAGTTGTTCAACTTAAAAATAAAAATGATCAACTTTAAGATATAATTGTTCAACTCCATATACATAGTAAATATAATTGTACGTTCAACTTTAAAAAGTAAATTGCTTTCAAAATTAAACTTTAAAAATTGAATTGTTCAATTTTAAGATACAATCGTTTAACTTTAGACAATGTTTTTTTATGATAAAAATGTATAGAAAAAAATGAACAATTGACCCGAAAAAATAAAATAGAACTGGTCAACAATAACTGTGGTGGTAAAATATCATCTTTAATATTTATTTGTCTTTTCTTTAGTATCTATTTAAATTATCAACCACCATATTTAACGGGCTTTTAGATTGTTGAGGCCCAAGAAGGTATTCAATTAGCTTACCATAAGGAGGAATGCATTTAATTATCTAAAAAACTTTAATCTCTCTCTCTCTATCTATCTCTCTCATTCAATTGAACGTTCATCAACTTTTCTCTTTGCCTCCTTACTGACTTGAGTGTCGGAGGTGAAACGGGGAAAAAGCCCTGCCTTTGACCTTTCTCTATGTTCGTAGGGCAGCAAAAAGAGGATATGAAGGGTCGACGTTCGTCGAAGTTGCATGCTCTTGTCGTCGTCATCATCTATTTATTGTGGTGACAGAAATTTACTACCACAATTTGGCGCCGTCTGTGGGAAACGAAGGTGACGATGAATCACCGGGGGCGCACTTGGAAAGATGGATTCCTTCTCGGATTCGTCTTGTGACATATTTTTTTAAATTAGTACAACTTTTGATTTACTCGTTTTTGCATGAAATGTGGAGGGATCAAACTAGATTTTTCAAGGTTTCTGTGGGCTTTAGTATAACTCCATTCCGACATCTATGCAACAAGAACGACTTCTCCAAAGTCGGGGTCAGATTTAGAGAAAAATCATGCAACGTAATTTTCAAATCACTACAACTTCCAATTCGCTCGCCCATTTTGTGAAATTTGGAAGGATCAAACTAGATTCTTCAAGGTTTTTGTGAGCTTTGGAATCACATTCAAACATCAGTGCAACAAGAGCGACTTCTCCAAAGTTAGGGTCAAATTAAGAGAAAAATACTGCAACATAATTTTTGAATCACTGAAACTTCCAATTTGCTCGTTCGTTTTACGTGAAATTTGGATGGATCAAACTAGACTCTTCAAGGTTTCTGTAGGCTTTGGAATCACTCCGTTCCAACTTATGTACAACAAGCACGGCTCCACCAAAGACATGACCAAATTCAGAGAAGAACACACGGCTAGCGTAGTTGGCACAAGAGCTGGTATTCTATTCCCCCACACCGGGTTCGACCCACATTCAACTCAATCGGTAAATTTCTACACCAAACTTGTTCAATCTAAATTCAATTCGATCAATATTGATGTAATTCGAATAATTAGATTTAATTATTCTATTACTATATGTTTATGCCATGTCGGTACAAACTTTGGAGCGAATCGCTAACTAAAGTGACTCATGGATTATGTCGACAAAGATGGTCAATTCCTTAGAAATAGAATCTGAGTGTTGGCTATGAAAAACTGACAATCATAATATTGAATTAAGGTCCGGGGCAACTAAAGTTCTCATTAGCTGGTTTGACAACGACAATGATCAATAGAGGAGAACTTAACAACTAAGTTTTTAGCTCTTTCTCTTAAATGCATGGTAAAGCATCATAGTATTTGAAATATATCACAATTTGTTTGAAACAACAAGCCTACGGGCCGCAGGGGCACGAGCTGCAATCTTATCCTATTAGCTTACGGGCCGCAGGGGCACGAGATGCCATCTTATTCTATTAGCCTACGGGTCGTAAGAGCATGAGTTGTCATCTTATTCTATTAGCCTATGGGCCACAAGGGCACGATCTGCCATCTTATTCTATTCGCTTATGAGCCAAATGGACACAAGATGTCAAAATCATCGCATCGGTTATGCACTATGGACATGAGCTATCAAACCATTGCATCAGTTATGCACTATGGACACGAGCTATCAAAATCATTGCATCAGTTATGCACTATGGACATGAGCTGTCAAAACCATTGCATCAATTATGCACTATGGACACGAATTGTCAAAAGTCAAAACCATTGCCTCTGTTATGCACTATAGACACGAGCTGTCAAAACCATTACATCGGTTATGCGCTATGGACATGAGTTGTCAAAACCATCGCATCGGTTATGCATTACAAACGACAAGGTTACATGGGCAAGCGCACAAGACCGTGCGTCTCACCACACGACCATGTGGCAAATCTAGGTAAAATTCACCTTCATCTATTTTAAGTAATTACCAAGTCGTAGCCAACGCACGGGCCGTGCGGTCGACTACACGGTCATGCATTCCCATTTGGTAAAAAATAAAAATCCAAGTCGTAACCAACACACGGGCCTTGCAAAAATTCTCAAAAAAATCACGTAACGCACGATCGTGCATTTTCCTTTTCTAATTTTGTTCCGTCTGTTCGAGGCCAACGCACATGTAACACCCCCAATTTACATCAGAGATATTACATGCCAGTGACCTCAGACTTTACCGTCCAAGGTCACCCCAGGCTTTTTCAGAACAATTAAGCTAAAATACATACACAATTACATATTAATTGAAAGATTAAACAGCGGAAGACTTTAAATTACACAGCGAAAGACTTTAAATTACACAGCGTAAGACTTTAAATTACACAGCGGAAGACTTTTAAAAGAGCCAACTTAACATGGCTAAATTATAAAGATACATCAAGGTAACACTTAACAATCTCAAAACACTTAACAACTTAAGATACTGACTTTTAAATCTTCGCCTGCAAGCTTCTTATCCTTCAATAGGTTACTTAAACTCCGGGCATCAACTCCTGATGTGCCGAATCGAACGTATGACACCAGCCCACATGCGGAGAACAAAGTTCGTGGGTTAGTCTACTGAAAGACTAGCAAGGGCACAAAGCAGAGGGGTTCGAGTGATCGTAACCGGTTACTATCATTGTTCCTCGAATAAAAACCGAAAGAATGATATATATGTAACACCCCCAAATTTCACCCATTTGAAAGTATTACTGCCGATGACTCCGGACGTAAACCCCGAAGTCACCCCAGGCTTTTCCAAACGATATCACTATCAAAACCCAGTTACAATACTAAAATCATAACTTTTATTAAACCACATGGTCGCGGAATTACACATGATTCCAAAAACGACCCAAATACATCAGAAATAAATGCAACAACGGAAGTCTTTTAAATAACAACAAAATATAACACAGCGGAAGTCTTTTAAATACAACGACAAAACAACTTGTCGAAAACACCGTCCATTCTCATAGTCGCTCTAGCCTCCTCGGATCTGCAACTTAACCTAATGTGCCGAATCAAACGGATGACACCAGCCCACACGCGGAGAACAATTAACGTGGGTCAGTCTAATAAAAGACCGTGCAAGGGTACACAGCAGATGGTTCTAAGTAGACATATTAGGTTAGACTCGTCGTCCCTCGAATAATAACCGAGTACGACAGTCAACCACCATACTCTACTGGAATACAACAAAAGGCATGAACAAGATTCTGGAGACCAAGTCTCACAGCAATCGAACACAAAAGAGACTCCAATGAAATGAGCCTTAACGGAAATATGATGACAAATGTTGGGGAACATCCAAACAATTCAAACAAGTGCTAACTTAAACAGTTCAACACATCACAAATCACATCAAGCCTCACGTGCTAACTTAAACAGTTAAACACACAACAAATCATATCAAAGCCTCACGGCCCACACCTGTACAATATATATATATACTAGCGTCGGTTCTAGCAGAAACACAACCTATTATAATACCAGATTTTTATCACATAACGTTATCAAAATTGTTCCCAACATAATTAAGAATCATCCCAAATTATTTAACAACTAAACTATTGATAAATAATTGAAATATGGAATGATGAGCAAGAGCGAACCGCCACTTTTCTGGAATAGACGAGCTCGAACAAAGCTTAGAACAACGGGTTCCTGAGTCCAAAACGGGGACAGATCTGGAATAATAATTCCCTAAGAAATGACCCATAACAAGATCCTAACTTAGATCAAATATCCTCATAAATGAATCTAAAAGAATAGGAAAAGAATCAAAGGAATCGAGCCACGCCCCAAGCCAAACCTCCAAGAACACACTCTCGGATATGGCTCGCCGCGGGTGCGGTGAGAGCCATACCACGGGGTGCGGTGGACAGACAGTGGCGAAGGGGAGCTCGACAGCCATGGAGAATTTCTTACCCAAAACCGATTTGTTTGCTTCGATTTGTCTATGGTTCGATCTCCCAACACCTCAAAGCTTCACACAACACTCAAGAGCTCCTTCTAACACTCAAAGGGATCTCGAATCTCACACAAACGAAGCTCACAAGCTCGCTCAACAATGGTGAAAAACCAGAAAAACAGAGGAGGAAGAAGAAGAAGAGCTCACTTCGGGTTTAACTCCCTTTTATAGCTCAAATCCGAGCTTCCTCAGGAGAAACAAGCAAGGGGACAAGCCGGAGACAAGGGGACAACAAGTGGAGCAAGTGGCGAAGTGGCCAAACGGATAGAATTTCAAAAAAATCAACGCGAAGACGAAGACCTCTGCTGGCAGAGCTCGCCGCGGGTGCGGTGAGGGCTTCCACCGCGGGGTGCGGTGAAGGCAAAAATCACCCTCTCGTCCATTTTGTCCTATCTTACCAAGAGATCAAATAATCTTAATCCCGGGTTAAATATATTCGTGCCATCATCTAGCACAAACATCTCAAGCAATTTCCTCGCATAATTATCTTGCATTAATATCTTATATAAATACCGTGTACAAATATCTTATATATAAATATCTTGCACAAATACTTTATATAATTATCCTGCATATATTTGTAACACTCCAGGCCAAGCTAACACAGCAACCAAGCCACCCACCCACCCACCTAAACGATGCCGGTGCCGGTACTGGCGCCGCCTGAGAGTCCACAATTATCTTACACGAATATCTTATATAAATATTTTACAACAATATCTTATATAATTATTTTGCAACAATATTTTATACAATTATTTTGCAACAATATCTTATACGAGAAAAGCTGGAAAAAATACCAAAATTTCCTTACCAAAAATGAGGGATATTATAATATAACCCGACACTTTCACGGAGTGATTAAACAATTAAGTAAGCACTGAAGAGAAGACTCCAAAGAAATTGAGTCTCAAGGAATTAATGACAAAACTGGAACATTAACAGAATTACACACAATTGATTTAAAAGCTGACTGAGATGCTTCGGTTCACTACCAACCTCACCGCATACAGCAAATCCAGATTGGAAAGAGAACGTACTACATTCGAGTCGATACGAGCTTTCCTAGCTGCACTATTACTTAGCTGCACTACTCGCCGAAGGTTCATTAATCATGCGCACTCGGGCACATATCTTATTTATTTACAAAATACACTTTACTGAAAACCATTAATGTTATTAAGAGCGGCACACAGCTTAATCACAGGGCGACCATTACGTCAACCCAAATTAACACAACATACGAAACTTATTAGTTAAGTGCTTAACCGCACCCATCTTATTAATCACAACACACACACGCACACACAAGACTTAAAATTATTATTCCGAGAACAACGGAAATTATTATTATTACACATGGTGATCTTATGTTCACCCAGATTGCACTGCCACAGCGCTTATACTTTAATTTACAGGATGACAGTTACGTCCCCCCCAATTGCACTAGCTAAGTGCTTAATACACAGGACTGCTATTAAGCTCATCCAATGGCGCTAGCAAGGCGCTTAAACACTTCAGATCCTTAACAGCGGATAGGAAACATAGGTCATGACCCTTAATTTATTAATCGGAAATTAACCCGAGGAATATTACGAATTAAAGAAACGACAGATCCTTACTTGGATCAGCGTTCCTACGAACATTAAGTTATAAAGAAACGACTAATCCTTACTTGGATTAGCATTCCTAAGGACACACGTGCTATACTAGCAATAAGATTAACATTAACTTCACAAAAGTACCATCACGGTAATTATCACAAATAATAGCGTCGTACTAACAGATATACAACCTATTATAATATCATCTTAATCACGTTCATTTATGAAATTAGTTCTCCAACCGAACAACAATTCACTTTAATTTAATTAACAGTTAAACACTCGATAATTAATAAAACATGAAATGATTAAGCAAGAGCGAACCGCCACTTGCCTTAATCCGCAGAACAGGAACAAGTCTAACAACGACGGGACTCCGGGCTCGACACTGGTACAGCTTCGACAGCACAACGACCTTCGAGTCGACCCAAGAGAAACCCTAGGTTAGATTCGACAGAACAATGGTACGAATCCAAAGACGACGAAAGAAATCGAAAGAAACAACGCCTCGACGACGACAACCAAAGCCAAAAGCCAAAGAGGCATTCTGGGCTCTGGCGGCGGTCGCCGTTCTTGGCGGCGGTCGCCGCAGTTCATCACGGCGGGCGCCGTGAAGAACACGGCGGTCGCCGTGAAGAACTCCGACGACAGAAACGACGAGAAAACTCACCCAAAACATGAGCGACTCGGCCTCCTTCAACTTGCTTTGGTTTCTAACCACCTAGGGCTACCAAAAGCTCCTCGAAGGGCCACTGGAAACACCACCAAACGACACCGGCGAAAGCTCCAGAATCCGGCGAGGGCAAGCTTTTCCGGCGATACAATTTTGGAGGGATTTAAGCTTGTTTCTATGCTAAATCCGAGCCCAAACCTTCTCTATTTATAGCCAAATGCCAGGGAACATCATGACGGCTACAATGGCGACGTGGAGGCTACGAACGGCGCTCGACAGACGACGCCGACGACCACAGGGCTACGGCCCCCGCTAGCTTGCGGCGGTCACCGTTTTTAAGCTTGGTCGCCGCCTCACAGATACACTACGACGGGCAACTCACGGCGGTCGCCGCACTGTACGGCGGTCGCCGTTTTCTAGCCTATCGCCGAGCTAGACGAAGAAGACGTGGCGCCTCGAGCCATTCGCGGCGGTCACCGCCACTGTGGCTTCGCCCACCTGGACGACGTCTTAAACCGGGATAAAAATAATCGTACACGAACGAGTATTTAACATCCAAAACACGACGACTGTATATTATTTCACTGAGAAAAATATTACAGATACAGAGCCCATTACAGAATGCCTCCAACTTTCTGAATTAATTCCGACGTACTAAACGGGCGTTCGAGAAAAATCCAAAAATCCCCAAAATAATCCTTACACAAATACGGGGTATCACAGCACGACCGTGCGAAATTAGTGCCGCCGCGCGCTCACTTGTCCGGTTTATTTCAACCCAAAAGATGATTTGGGCAGACTCTCAGGCCTTCTCTAAGGGTCCAAATGGGCAGTTGATGTAATTTTTTGGGGCTTTCGACCCTCGATTAGCCTCGAAAGCCCGAGGGGCATTTGTTGAGGTAAAATATCATCTTTAATATTTAATTGTATTTTCTTTATTATCTCTATTTAAATTATCAGCCACCATATTTAATGGGTTTTTGGATTGTTGAGGCCCAATAAGGTAATTCAATTAGCTTACAATTTGGAGGAAGGTATTTAATTATCTAAAAAACCTCACTCCTCTCTCTCTCATTCAATCGAACGGTCATCAACTTTTCTATCTTCCTCCTTACTGACTTGAGCATTGGAGGTGAAACAAAGAAAAAAGCCCCGCCTTTGACCTTTCTCTATGTTCGTAGGGCACCAAAAAGAGGATGTGAAGGATTGATGTTCACCGGAGTTGTGGATTTTCGTTATCGTCATCATCTATTTATTATGGTGACATAAATTTGCTACCACAATGACCATATAGAAGACTTGCCTAGATAAGATAACGTTTTTCCCAAAGCGAGTTCTCCCCCAACCATGGCGGCACCGTCCACTAAAATTTGTCCCTTTTTAATGCATTTATCCTGTTGAATCTAGGCTTTTTGATGCATAAAAGTATTTTTGTTGGAACGTTGTCCTTGTTTCTGTTGCTAATGCGGGCTTTATGCAATCGGTCGAATCACATAAATATCCCTTCAACACAGGTAATTGAAAGGATCTCAGAGACCCACCAAAATTGTATGCTAATTTTAAAATGTGTATATATATACACCCTAACATCATATAAAAATTTCCTTTTTAATTAATAGAGGGTACACTAAACGAAACTTTTTTTAAATATTACTATTTTATAATTAACAAATAAGGAAACACAAATTTATAATAAGGTGAATATTTGATATCTTAAATATTGAAACTTAGCATTTCGCCGAAAGTATATATACTCCATCAGATTATTCAGATAGGGAACATACAAAATCTTCTCTAAAACCAAAGTCCTCTTAGTCTGGTGATAAGGAGCCTGTCTCCTTGCCCAAGGATGTGAGTTCGATTCCAGGGACGGCGGTATAACCCGAGTTTTAGCTAGGGTAGGAGCCCGTCTGTTGTAGGGAGCCCCGCTTCTAGCCTTTCAAAAAAAAAAAAAAAAAACTTCTCTAAATGTTTTTGGTAAGACAATATATAGCAGATTATTCCGTTCGTACAATAATTTTTCCCCTTTTCCCCTTTTCCCCTTTAAAATTCCCCCATATATTTTGGTGTTGATGCTATATACTTTTCTCCCTTTACCATAACTCTGTTTTGTTGGGCTTATATAAGTAGGGGTTGAAATGAGTCGGATGATGGATGGATGGAGCCATTTCATCATCCGATTTGTGAATTAAATCCTTCATCCGACCCATCCGTCATCTGTGAAATCTTTCACCACATTCGTCCATCCATCATCCAACGGGTGATTCAGGTGGGTCGGGTCATCCACATAATATTTTATAATTATTTAAATATAATTAGTTATATGATTAAGTGCAAAAAGTAATTAATTTTCTTCAATATATGAAAATAATTATTCTAAATATAGGATTTGATGGACGTTCATATAAAATATTCTTAGAATATTCACCATTAAACAAAAAAAAAACTAAAATTAAAGTCATACATTTTAATAAAATAGAATCAGAACTATAATCGTGGAAGGATGAACAAATGAGTGGGTGAAGTACGGGTGATGAATCAGTTGATGGGTGAGATTTACATCACCTATACGTCATCCGTTTCACCAAATCCACTAACCATCCATCATCCAATTTATTACGGATAATTATCCATATATTTGGGTCGGATTTTTCGGGTGAATCGGTCACCCACGGACCACGGGTGATTTTCAGCCCTACATATAAGAGAAAATGATTGACGACACTATCGACATACAAGAATAACCATTACAAGGAGTACGTATACATAAAGAAGATGCCGTATTGGCCCATATGAAGAAAGAAATGAAGTGCAAATGCGTATTATCCGTCACCAATTACGACGGAAACCTATATAACTTTTATAGAAATCACAATAATGTCAACTTGGGCGGCCATTAATTGAATTAATATGTATGGGCTTTTAATTACTGATCACTTCAACTTTGTAACGCTCGATCGTAACATCATCAAAGTATGACTGCATATATATACGATACAACACGTACGTGATATCTCTCACGTCATTGGCCCCATCCCCACTTGTCTCAGGCCAATTTCCCCACTACTTAGGTGTGAGCTAATTAAAGATGAGGGGAGAGTAATGAATTAGGTGAGGCATGCTATATGTATACACGATTACTTTTCAATATATAGGCAAAATTATCTTTTAGCATATAGGCTCGCACATAATGTGAGGATATGCTTTTCACGTTACACGTAGGAGAAGACCTTTTGAAGCTCCACATGTAACGTATAGAGCAGCTCCACACATAACGTAGGGAGAAACCCCACAAGTAACTTGTGGAGTTTATAGACCCAATTGGGTTTATGAAGAATTTTTTTATAGATATTAACCAGTTCATAACCACACGTTACGTGTGGAGCCACTCCACACGTAACGTGTGGTTAAAAAAAAATTTACTTCACGTTACGTGTGGAGTCACTCCATATATAATATGACGATCCTATGTGTTGAAAGGCAAAATTGCCTATGCGCCAAATAATAATGACTTATGTATATGGCTTTTTATCAACTCTACTGATCGATCATGAGTGGAAGTGCGATTTTGTTAATTGTCATCGAAATTGGAACTTTAAGTTCTCGATGGTTGAGCTCTATATTGTCCGAACGTGGTGTTTAAATAATAACGAGGCCAGGAACCGTTAATTGTTAGAACGTAAGTCCATCTAGCTAGTGAATATTAAAATCTAATATATATATATTATATATTATGTGGATTACTCATTTCTATTGTCAAATATATTTATATTATTTAATTCACGAACTACAATCAAATACGACCTAAAACACACTTGAAAACTCAACCCTAGCTAGTTACACCTGCTACAACCTCTAAATTAAGCTCGAACTTAATCTCGAAACATTGCATCTTGCACGATCTCTCTCAATAGTCTTGGAAACACGTGAAATGACCTAGACCACCACCATGCTAGTACTCCGGCCCGGCCCTTATATAGCATTTCTAAGCTACGATTATAAAATAATATATTTATTCCAACAAAGGTACGTAGAAACATGATTTTTTTATCTTCGTAAACTATATAGAGTATAATATACTAACGGAGAAGCCTCCCATTTACGTGTTAGTCTCACATTGTTTTTCATCTATGTGTCAATATTTCTAAACCATAACATTTTTTTATAAAAAAAAACAATGTGGAGACTTTTCTTTGGTAAATTGTGTAAGAGACTTGTATACAATATAATCACTAAAAATATCTTATAAACCTAATAGAACATGGAGCTTAGTTTGAAACAAATTCATATGTACTACTGGAGACCAATGTCAAACTATTGAATTAACTGAAATTTGATATTTCATCGATATTTCTAACCTATAATTCTTTTAGAAAGATTGAGATTTATGGATTTTAATTTCTTTTAACGGGTTTAAGCATATTTTTTATAAAAATAACAGTTAAATTAAAATGAATTGTCAACATATTTCCTAACGGTAGAACAAATCCACAATCAGCACTCATGGCTGAAATCATAACACTAAGAAACAACATTAAAAAAGCTATATCACTCAATCTTAACAAGATAGAAATTGAAAGAGATAACTTGTGCCTAATTAACTCTCTTCTAGGCATCTAGACTTGCTCGTGAGAAATTGAAATGGTAATCGCTGATATCCTCATCGATTTCCGTTCTTTTCAGAAAGTTATGATAAAGCATATTTTTTGAGAAGTTAACAAATCCGCTGACTTCATTGTCAAACTCAGCTTCTCTTCCTCAAAAATTGTCTTAGAATCCAACGAAGAATTGAAAATTCTCATCTTTTGATATGCTCTAGGCCGAATCTTATACCGCAGCTAGGTTTCGCCTAATTTTTTCCTCATAAAAATAAAAAAATCAGCAATGCATGCATGATGCATGTATAATGCTTTCATACGCCATATAGCCTTGTGGCGAAGAAAGTTTCGATACATTCCAATCAAATCACGACATTGAAAAATCAAACCCAACAAAATATTCCGTACGAAGGAAAAAAAAATCAAATTTCAATTAATGCCGTTTCGCCCATGCCTCCTCATTCCCCTGCCGTTAATAAACGGCCGTCTTAAAAGCAAACCCACGGGAAAACGAACCGTACAATAAAGCCATCTGATCACGCAGCCCGCGTGATCCCCCGAATCTCTCTCCCCCGCCGTCGACTCCGTTAACTCCCGACTTGACGGCTCCGTTTCCTGCTCAAATCCAATCCCCCTCTCTCTCTCCTCCGCTCCCTGCGTTTCTGAATCTCTGATAGCGACGCTCCGTTGCTTGTGACAGCTACCTCTCACCTTTTACATTCACACTATTCAACAGAGTTTTCTTGCTCTCTGTGTCATTTCCTCGAATCTATTATAAACAATTTCTGCAGCTACCTTTTTCAGAGAGATGATGGTGTTTTTTTTCCGGTGATCAGCTAGCTAGGTTTTTCGGAATGAATTAATTCCTTCTCGCTACCTTGTTCCTCCCAGGTCTGTGCCGATTCCTTTTGCTTATCTGTTTTGTCACCTTCTTGTTTTATTGCGCAATAATTACAAAAGACTTCAATGGAGATTGGACAAAGAGGAAGAAAGGGACGATTGTTTATTGGAAGCTTCTCGCTTTCTCATTTATTTATTTTTTGCGCAATGCGGACATTTTTCTTCTCTTTCTCTAGTTGCATATGCTTTTGTTTTTGTTTCGTGATTCTTTTTCCACTATTTTTCTTTTCTTCTTGTTGATTTCCTTTAATATCGTGGTGGGTGGAATCTTGATTCGTTTAGTTTCCGTGAGTCGGAACTGAGTAGATTTATCCCAATTTTGTATGACAGGGAGGGAATTACTTTCGTAATTGATTTCAGATCTGTGGAATCACCTTTTTTTTGTTGGGGTTCTACTGGATTTGATTTGAAGATACACTCGTGTTGATTTGTTCACGTAGCCAGCAATGCCAGGTACTTCTTCATCATCAGCTTGACTGCGAAATTCAACTCATGGATTGGTTGCTTTTGTAGGTTTTCCTTGATTTCTCTCTTTGGTTTTAATTCGGTGAAAAAATGTTCCCTTAGGAGAAATACATGCTTATCAGGAGGATGATAGAGGAAGAAAATCAGACCTTGAGACTTCAGAGGATGAGCCTCGCAGGACACGGATCAAGACTTTCAGGAAAAAGGCTGTGAATGCCTCCACAAAATTGACTCATGGTATCAGGAAGCGTTGCAAACAAGTTGCCCATTGTCAGTTTGCAGCTCTCGAAGTGGAAGACATACGAAACGCTGAGGAGGAGGATGCTGTGAATGCATTTCGCCAGGTTTTGGTTGAAAGAGATCTGCTACCCAAAAGTCATGATGATTATCACACAATGCTGAGGTGAGGATACAGTAAGTTGCTCAAGTAGGAATTCAATGAATCAGTTGAACTGGTTAATGAGTACTTAAACAATATGCTTGTGAAGTTGAACTGGTTAATGAGTACTTGTACAGTTGATCATCTGTGAAGTTGTTATACATGATGGCATGATGCTATTCTGTACTGTTAGCATGTTAATGACTACTTGGATAATATGCTTGAAAATTTTGCCCTGTTTCTGGTAATGACAGGGTGAATATGTTGAACTGGTTAAAACCAAAGTCGCTTGTTCTTTGGCTGTAGTTACCCTTACATGATCATTGATCTCTAATTTTTTGTATTAGTTTGATTTTGTTTCTTTCATATTGAGAGTAACTGTAATTGGAATTGATATGGCTATGGTGAGTAGTAATATATTGGCATCACAAATACCAAACAAATTAAAGATTCGTAGCTGCTATATGCTATTTTGGGAATTTGGCATTCTAGAAACTGTACAACCATGGATTTTTGCAATTACTGGGTCGTTTCTTGTCTTATTTGCTTCTAGGGTCTTGCTGGTTTTGATCAGTATACCATAAATTTAGTCACCCTTTTGAGGTTAAAGTGGCTGCTAACAGATTCTCATCTTTTACGGGAAAGGCCATTCAATTTTTTATTTTCTTATGCTGTAAGTTGAGTCTAGATTATTGTATATGCGGCTATTTCATAAAAAGGGCTTGCAATTTACTTCCTTGCAGATTTCTCAAGGCAAGGAAATTCGACCTTGATAAAACTCTTTACATGTGGGAAGAAATGATTAAATGGAGGAGAGAAAATGGAGTGGACACAATTATCCAGGTAAGCATTAACACTCTCAGTCTGTTATATTTCTGATACTTTTACATGGAGTAGATTTCTCATTGTTATAAGAAAAAGCTTAGCATAATTGATCCTATCCTTTTATATGGTAGATGCACTTGACCATCGTTTGTACTTTGTATGTTAAAAATGTACGTTTCTGAATTTTCATTTGCTTTTTCTGCATGCAACATCAGCAAAGTGACACAATTTTGCTTCCAGTTTCATTGCTTATTGTTGTGTTTTTCTTTTAGAACTTAGGAAGAGGTACTAAATAGTAAATACCCTCTTCTAACCGAAAAAGAATTATTCCTAGGTGGCTGTACAAACTTCATTTATTGTTTGCTTATTATCAATTTTACTGTAATGTAATTGCTCAGGATTTCACGTACGATGAATACGAAGATGTTCAACGTTTCTATCCGCATGGTTATCATGGTGTAGATAAGGAGGGAAGACCTGTTTATATCGAACGCCTTGGAAAAGTTGAACCTAGTAAGCTTATGCATGTCACTTCTATAGATCGCTTTTTGAAGTACCATATTCGGGGTTTTGAAAAGGCTTTTGCTGAGAAGTTCCCTGCTTGCTCCATTGCTGCAAAGAGGCATATTGATTCTACCACTTCAATTTTGGATGTCCATGGACTGGTATTGGTCCACTGCTCGCAATATTTAGGAAGTACCTTTTAAGCACATTCATATAACCTCCTGTTACAATATAAATGATGCAGAACTGGATGAGCTTTGGAAAGGTTGCCCATGATCTTGTCATGCGCATGCAAAAGATTGACGGGGACAACTATCCTGAGGTGACATGGGTGTTGTAGGAGTTTGAAGGATATAATTTTTGTTGGTACTATTGCTAAACACTTTAATGTGATATCTTAATACCGTGCAGACATTGCATCAAATGTTTATAGTTAATGCCGGTAGTGGATTCAAGCTTCTATGGAACACAGCTAAAGGCTTTCTTGACCCACGCACTACCTCGAAGATACATGTAAGGGTCATGAAATATTTATTTTGTAAGGCATCTGGTTTATCTGATAATTGCTTAAATTGGTTATATTCTGTTCCTACAGGTTTTAGGCAATAAGTTTCAACATAAGTTACTGGAAGTAATAGATGAAGGGTATGCTTTATTTCCTTACCGTTGCTCAAAGTATTGCTATTTCTATTTTCCGAAAGAAGTAATCTATAATTCCTTGTGCAGACAATTGCCTGATTTTCTAGGTGGGTCTTGTTCCTGTCCAGGCGAGGGTGGGTGCCTTAGATATGACAAGGGACCGTGGAATGATCCAAAAATAATGAAAGTATGTGCTGTTCATTTTGCTTATTTATTTACATCTTGAATCCCTCAATTGCAATTTTGTTTTAGGTTACGCCAGATGCTTTAATTTTTTTTTATATCTTGCAGTTGGTGCATGTTCAACAAGCAATGCTTTTCAAGAGAACGACTAGTTCGTCTGATTATGAAGATTTAAAGGCGAAGTTACTTGCTTCAAAGGTACAAATCAAATGAATCTTTGACCTGATGTTTCATCTATGGGCTATGGCGATGTGTGATTTTACTGTATATCATTTTATTTCTCGTGCAGCCTGCAAGGAGTGGTTCGTTTTATCTTGACTTGGCTCCAAAGACGGGGCATATGTTGCCTGAAATGATGCAACAAGGCTCTCTTCCTAATGAAGTATGTTTTCTAGAGGGCAAGTCTTGGGAGGACAATCTAGCCTTGCATGGAGTTAAATTTACTTCTACATAGGAGCAATATCATCTCTTTCATTTAAATTTGCTCCTTTTTAAATATAAATATTTGCATCCTATCCTGGATTTAACTGATTGTGTTTTTTTCGTTCAATCGTTCATCCTTTTCCATATCAGAGGACTGGCAAATCATCATCTCCTGGTGGGCAGAAGGAGCTAGTCAGTACTCAAGCTGTTGTTGCAGATGCTTATTCAGCATGTAAGTTATAACAATATAGTCTTTTCTTGCTATTTTCAATTGAAACGGCCTTTCATTATGCTTGCATTATGTTTGCATGTCTAGATTTATTCAAGTATATACTGTGAAATGCCTGATGCTAAGATCTCCATGTGTTGTTATAACTTCTGACCAGGTGGCGCACATGAAAATACTGATCAGGTGTCATTGAAATTCGTTTCTCTTGTGGGGAGTTCAGCAACAAGTATTACTGTAAAACTTTTGGCTTGTGTATATACTTTATTTCGCATCTTGGGGGAAATCTTTCGGGTTAGACATGAAGAGAAACTGTTGAAGCAACACCAAAAAATGGTGTGCCAGGATGCAAAAGCTGAAAAAACTGAAGAAGATAAGCTTCGCCCATGCTGGCAAAGGATTCAACATCTAGAAGCTATGGTCACAGATCTTGTGAACAAACCTACGAGGATCCCTCCAGACAAGGAGGACATGATTTCTGAATCCTTGAATCGAATTAAATTTATTGAATATGATTTACAGAAAACGAAAAAGGTAAGCAATTCAAACAAAATGTTAGTATCTTCATTCAAGCTTATCATTGTTTAGTTTTGTAACCTATATAAGTTTTCACAGGCCCTGCTTGCTACCGCATCAAAACAGGTTGAAGTTGCTCAATCACTAGAATGTTTGAAGGAAGAAAGCCTGAATGTAAGTTCCAATCTGTCTCATATAAAATGCAGAGTAGCATCGAGGTCCAGGTAGCCAAAAATTAGAAAATTTATTTTTGTTTCTTCTGAAGAAATAACTAGGTTGCCACTCAGGATGAGGTGCCTCATTCAGACCCTAGCTGTTCGGTTCAGCTGTTTTCTTTATACAATGGCATTCCATTACCACTTCTGTAAATAATGGCCAACCATATATCACTCTAGCTGCAGTCTATAACTATATTTATTCATTGTTGGTGCTTTGTGGATGAATAAATGTGATTGGTATAAAAACAATTATTATATAGCCGTCCTGGTGTATGCAGTTTAGATGGTGTGTAGCGGTGTAAGCCTATATCTGTTTTGACATGATTAATAAGTTGCATATTATATCTGTGTTTGGCTGATAGTATTTACTATGTAATATCATATTCCATGAATTCAAGTAATTTCTTTGTGATCTTGACTTCGTTGATCTCTCTTGCATGCTCAAAATTCCTTTCACTATACCTTCTTTATTGTTTACAACTTTTTGATGAAACACTATGTTCTTATTCGAATCACTTTATACATGTCTATTGGTTGATTTGATACTTGCTTCTCTTGAAACAGCAAGGAACAAGCTGTTGGATGAGGAGTCGCAAGTCTGCTGCTGCTTCCAAAAGACTAAACAATCCAGCCTAAACTTTCCACATGACAACTTAATCTTCATAACAAATGGCTACTGCAGCTTGGTCACTTTTATGCTGATCAATTGCCTGCATTTTTTCAGCCCAGGTAACTCCTGTTGCCCTCAGCTGTATCAGTAATACACTTCCCAGCCCTCTTAAGTCTTTAACTTTTCTGTGTGCATGCTTTCCCTTATTCCTTTCCAGGCCCTTGCTATTTTTTATTGCACAGAGTTGATAAAAGGGCGTGGAATTCTCACCTTGGACATAGCACAACAATTGTGTAACATGTGTAGGCGGTATAGATTATGTTTTACCTGCGAACGACTATTACTTGTACGTAATCTAAGTGAACTCATCAGATTTTGAGAATACCACAACATGAAACTCCCTATGTATGTAAAGAGATGGGAATTGAAATAGCTTACTGGAGTTACTGCTTAGTTATGTTCAAATCCGCCATTGTTGTTTCTCCCTATAACATTGACAATTTTGAATTTTTGTTAATAGCTCATGTTGTTGTATTGAATGTACCCTGAAGAATCAAATCGAAAATTTCAATTTGTACATATATAAGAGAATGCAATCATAGTAGGGAATAATTGGTAGTAGTATAGTCAAAGACCAATTCGACCTGAACTAATCTCTAGAAAATTATGACCTGGTGATAACCCGAGGCCAAATGCAATACTTAATTGACTAACATTTGCAATTGCAAGCCTACCATATTTGTATATTTAACGTATCCCCTCTAAATACAACTCTTGCCAATTCAGGACATGTTACAAGTTTCCGTTTATGTCGTTAGATTGAAGCTTGCATTGTCATTATAGCTACCCACAAAATAGAAAAATTTGCTATAAATCTACTTCCACAATTAGCAATCTAATTCATCCTACCTTCTTCTTTGCTCCTACTTATGAAGCAATAAATTCAACTTCAAGTGAAGTACATATCCCACATTGAACACAAAATGCCATCTCAATTTGTCCTTTATCATTCCTTAACACTTTCCCTTCACTACATTTTGAACACAAAGTAGGTTGATTGAAGTACCCTATGTTAATAAATTTAGGTCCAACTTTTCATTGACTTTATTAAAAGTAAGTATCCATAACTACATGTCTACATCAACAAATAAAATACAACCACCAAAACTAACACAATCCTTGGACACTGCATAATCACATGCACAAGAATTATGGTTTGAAGCTACTAAAGTCAAGTAGTGACCGCTTAAACTACAACGTATTATGGTATTGTTCAACACTCATTATTAAATGGCGGCTTCCTGTTTTTGTCGGTGCAGTAATCATAGTTGACATACTTCTTGTACTAGTCAAAATCTGCTTTTTGCTTGGGGGTTAAGTCTTGAATCTTGCCCCACCAACTATTCTTGTCACAATCTGGGTTAGAATCCTTGGGACAACCTTCAATTCTAAATGGGCCAGAGTAGTAGGCCCTGAAAGGTTGTTTGCTCCAGTCCACGTTTCCGGCCCAATCCGGTGCACTCCAGATGGTGCCCATTAGGAATTGGTGCTTTGCTAAAAAGGTTTGCCCTTGCCGTTTTCTTGAACACCCTGATGGGGATCTTGTCCACGTATATTCTACAGTTTAATCCCACCATTTAAGTATCGATTGCAATGTTTTTTTATAAAAAAATGAATTAGGTCAACCTCATACAAGAAACCATGGTCAATCTAGGATATCTTTTCGAATGGGAATACAGAGTTATAAATTGTTCATGATTTCGTCTAACTAGGTTTAAACTCTTGGAAATATTCTTCAACTTATAATATGTAGATGGTCTGACCTCTTGAAATAAAGATATACTTTATCTACTTACCCTATAAAGATTGGGTTCCAAATAATTTGATAGGAATGGAAATCTGCAGAGGGATTGAACCACAAATCAAGTCTTTGTTCTCTACTGTCGACGTCGTCTATGTAGAAGTTTAATTGCAAGAGCTTCCCACTGATGAACTCAAGATCAATCTCGGTGTGATTCTTTTCCAGGGAAGTCATCTGAAATCATCACACAAACACAATCACACAAACACAATCACACAAAATGGGTTTGAGTTGGATTGTTATTAGTTCATAATCTTTTTTTTTACAACATTGTAAGAATAAATAAAGTTACTAGTTTTATTTTGAACTTACTTTAGTATGTTGTAATCACACCCTTTGAATCCTTTATGTTTGGAAGTTTGATGTTCATCTCAAATGACCCAGAAGTATAATCAATCTTGGATCTAAATCCAGATCCTGGAAATCAAAGAAATGAACAAAATGATGTTATTTTGAATGCTATGAATGGTAAATATGTCTTGGGTACTGTTCAAATTAGTGAAATTGTGTAAATTTTAGAAGCTTGGAATTGTCTTTTTTTTTATGTCATGAAAAGGGCTCATTTTGCATTCGATTCTTTATACTATATGTGTAAACTTCCATATATAATCATATAAAAACATTAGTAGAAATTGTTGCAATTTTTCCTCATTAAATTGAGAAAAAAAACCTGTTGATTTGTCCATGTCAAACTCCATGGTTTTCCCCATCATTATTTTTTACTTGGTGATGACCGTACAATATGTTGAAATACTTCTCAAAGGTTTCTTCAGCTCCAAGGACTCCACCGTAGAATGCCACCATCACCGCCAATGCCGCCACTAGGACGTTGGCCAAAGGACACCGTCTTCTAGGTCCCATTTCTGATGACATGTTTCTTATTAATTTATTTTTCTATTTATGAAATTATCTTTTGAATTTTGTTTCTTGTTGGTGGGTACGTGTGAATATATATATAATCGTTTGCTATGATATTTGGATCCTTAATTTGATCATTCAAATTTAGAAATAAAGACGTGGTAACCTTTTTTTCCGTTCAGATAATAGTTCATCTTCATTTAAAAGAAAAGGTTGATAGAATAAATCTCCCTAGCTATTTTTGAGTGAAATCATCTTTAAAGCACACATGTTTTCTATTAAGAAGCCATGGTTATAAATGAAATTTAGAGTTAACATTTTTGGTCTACAAATCTTACAAAAGTGATAATGCATCACATCATTAAGAATTAATTTTTAAATTAATACATCGCTTTGATTAAAAATACTAGCATTGAGAGATTGCAACTGTTTTTGTTCCTTATAAAAGCCAAAGTGACAATTTACCACATCTTTCAATTACGAGTAAGATTTAATGGTTGTGAATCCTGTGATATACTTTGAATTAACATATGTCATTTTATGTGTTCATAGTAGGCACAAGATCATTACTATGAAGTGGATGATTGAAATCTTACCCTCATAATTCTCTACCGACGTGAACCCATGCCATCACCACATCGGTTGTCTTCTTAATCCTTCTCCTCTGTATGTCTTCTTCTTCCTCTGTTTTTAGAGAGCGTAGCCTTTGAAGTCTTGCCTCTTGCGAGCACAACGTTCAAACTCGTGCGTCTTGAAGTCGTCGTTTATGACATATCCTTCTAATTTCTGTTTGTTCTTTTGGGTGATGCATAACAACTTTCATCAATATCGTCTTATAAGATGGCAAATTTTATCAAGGTAAGGTTAATTTCTTGTTTTTGGGCTGGATTTCACAATAGAGGAAAAAACCCTAATTTCTATTCAACCACAACTCCCACTAGAACCCTAACTTTTTATTGTTGAATTTCATTTTTTGGTTTGTTTATGATTTCAACTATTTTCATGGTGGTGGTGGTTCTGATTTTTTGGATTGGGTTATCGATTTGGGCGATGCGGAAAATGGCACCTTCGCATTGTTGGGCCTCGATTTTTTGGCCCATTAGATCGGCCCAATAGCTTGAACCAAATCTACCTTCTAGAAGATCCGATCAGAAACAACCTCCAGAGATCTTGGTCCGGTCAGTTCAACCTCCAAATATCTCGGGGCGACCAGTGGTTAGAGCGACGACCTCCGCGGATTTCGGAGCGACCAATACGCAGTTAGACGACTCCCGCAGATCTCAGACGATTTTAACCGACCCACGTGCATGATAACCTCTTCCATGAATCTCAAGCGGATTTACCAACCAATTCAAGCCAAGAACTAGTATAAATATAGAGAAAACTATCTTGTAACCACACATTGTCATTCTTACTTAATTCAAGCAACTTTCTACTATTGTTCTACTCGAAATACGAGATCATTCTTGTACTCAGTCCATTACTCCAACATTGAAGCGACCAACGACTAAATTTATGTATTTGATTAGTCTCTCATTCAAGGGAGATAAGTTTATATTACATCCGTTTAATCTCATTCTCTTGATTGATTAGTTGATTTGGATTATTTAGATATTATTGATCTTATTGTTGTCTAGTTGTCCCCTCTTTAAGCGATTCAGGTCGGTTCGATCTTTTTCGCCCAAAATAATTTGGCGTCCACCGTGGGGCATCTAGCCAATCAACGATCCGATCAACGATCCATTCCACATCCAATCATGGCCGGTTCCGGAGATCCCATGATCATCACTGAAGAGCAAGTCACCCTGGTCAGAAATCAAGCCGAAGACGTCATCAATCCGCTCATCTTGGACACTCGAATCCAAGAATTAGCAAAAAGCATGAGCATCCTCCAAGAGGAACTCACTCATCAATGCCTAAGAACCGAAACCCTAAGTATCCAATCTGAAGTTGAAATTGTAAGACTAATCCGTGAAAATGAACTTTTGAAATCGCATGTGAATTCGGTTGCATCGGTCCCAGGGGGATCAAGGCGCGTAGTCAACACCGAAGGATTCCAAACACGCTTCAACATGAATGGGGCAATCCCGACGCCCATGGCTCTGGTCACTCAGAGCGTCGTTCAACCCATTGGTATGTTTCAAACTGCTTCAGTCAGTACTTTCATGACTAACGCACCAATTCCCATGACCGAGCCCACAGAAGCTCGAGTAGTCCCTCCACAGATCACCCCGCCGATGGACCTACGAGTCCTCATACAACAAGCTATCAACGAACACATGAAGGCCTTAGACGACTGCATCGCTCAGATTCCAGGAGTCCTGCAGCCGATTGAAAAGGAAGCAATCGACGGATATGAAGACTCACCGTTCATAGAGGCGATCGCTCGCGTCGAGATCCCTAAAAAGTTCCATGTCCCCAACATGCCCAACTATGATGGGACCGGGGACCCTGAAGATCACGTTTCCATTTACAAACAGAAACTAATGACTATCTCTATTCCAAGAGGGAATCGTGAAACGATCATGTGCAGGTCAGGTCAGTTCAACCTCCAGATATCTCGGGGCGACCAGTGGTTAGAGCGACGACCTCCGCAGATTTCGGAGCGACCAGTACACAGTTAGACGACTCCCGCAGATCTCATACGATTTTAACCGACCCACGTGCAGGATAACCTCTTCCATGAATCTCGGACGGATTTACCAACCGATTCAAGCCAAGAACTAGTATAAATATAGAGAAAACTATCTTGTAACCACACATTGTCATTCTTACTTAATTCAAGCAA
The DNA here is from genome assembly GCA_027886185.1 of Rheum nobile. Classification (NCBI taxonomy): domain Eukaryota; kingdom Viridiplantae; phylum Streptophyta; class Magnoliopsida; order Caryophyllales; family Polygonaceae; genus Rheum; species Rheum nobile. The sequence continues at coordinate 2,360,580 of WOAB01000232.1, read as the reverse complement.
CTTTATACTATTATTCTACTCGAAATACGAGATCATTCTTATACTCAGTCCGTTACTCCAACATTGAAGCGACCGCCGGCTAAATTTATGTATTTGATTAGTCTCTCATTCAAGGGAGATAAGTTTATATTACACCCGTTTAATCTCATTCTCTTGATTGATTAGTTGATTTAGAATATTTAGATATTATTGATCTTATTGTTGTCTAGTTGTTCCCTCTTTAAGCGATTCAGGTCGGTTCGATCTTTTTCGCCCAAAACACGCATCTCATTGCTTCAAAAGTTTCAACAATGCATTTGCCTACATTTGACGGGCTTAGATCTTTACACACTCGCATATGGCCATATATAATGATATGTACCTTCCCTTCTTGTTTGAAAATGCATGTTCCAGTTCTTATTTTCTTCCATGTTGATTAAACAACTTTCCCCATTTAAGGTGATTTAATAGAGGTCGGGGTTTTTCATGGCATGCTTTGTTCTATGTTGACATGTACAAATTTTATGATGTTGCAAACTCATGCTTATTACTTGCCTTCTTGTATCTTGCTCCATGACAAGATTTGGGCGGCTAAAGATCAAGCTATTCTTTCTGTAGTCATGTACATTGCTAGCTAGATGTAATTGTAAATTATATTTTCCATTCAGTTGCAGGTATGATAGAGAACTGTTAGGCCCCACAATCAATTCTTCCCAAAATTGTTTATGTGTTTGCAAGGGTTAGTCCTTCAGTTGACTTATTTTATTTTGTTAATAGTTGTTGGATTGAATATATAGAATATTTTTTATATGAAAATAACACATGTAAAAGGAGTTTAATGTTGCATGCATTCTCCTTATTATGTAATTGTTTATGGTTTTATTTAAGGATGGGCATCCGGTCCGGTGGACCGTAAATATTTTAATGTATTGACCGTGGACCAGACCATTACGGTTCGGACCGGGAAGACCAAATTTTATAATTTTTTGCATTTAAATTGTTTGATTACGGTCCGGACCGTAAAAATTATGGACCGGACCATAAAAATTACACTAAAAAATGTTTTAAACCTTTTTTTTTAATTTTTACGGTCCGACTGGTCCGGACCGTAAAAATTACGATCCACACCAGACCGGACCGTAAAACCAAAAATATAAAATTTCCGGACCGTGGATTGGACCGTGATGGTCCGGTCTACTTTTGTCCATCCTTAGTTTTATTGAATGAGTAACTAGTTAACTCAAGTAGCTAGTGGAATGCTTATATTGCCAATGTTGGTGATTCCGCTGAATATAATGTTGCCATCCAACTTTTAGAAGCACAATATTTGGCGTGTGAAGGGCCTCATACAAGTAAGGAATTTCATTCCTATTTTTTCCATGTTTGTCTTCTGTTTTCAGTGTTCAGCTCTCTCTTTTGACTATTTTATATTTTCAAGCTCCTTCCTTTTTTTGTGAATCTCTGCACTATTTAGACCAAATTTGCTTAAACATTATTTATAGCATTTATGTTAGAATGATATAGTATGTAAACCTACATTCAAGCTAGGCTCCCCTCTACTGCATACTATCAGTTCAGTTACGCACTTAACCTAATTTGATTTGGTTATTGTCTTCAAAGAAATATTGTTTATCTGTACTCTATTCTCATTGAAACATCTATGAACTTAACAATAAAATACCATGAAGATCTTATGCAATCTAAATTTTGGTTGACCGTCTTTATAAGTTTTACACTTGTTTAGTATTGACTAATAGTGAAGGTATTCTGTAACTCTGTATCCTATTGTTTATAACAAATTCATTTTTTTTTATCTCTTCACTCTTCATCACCACTTTAGACAAAAATATCATCAAAATCTTTTTTTTTCTGTTGCTAATGGTGGTTTCGTTGTTGTCAACTAGTCATGTTGTTGCTGTCATTTTCTTGCTGTTGTGGGGATGCTTTGCTGATGCTACTGATTTTTCCAGTGTTATTATTTAATTTATGTTGGTGAGAATGTTAATGTTTAAGAATTTTCCTTTTCCCATGATGTTGTTCGATGATGCTCTTCAATCTTCACATTGATTATGCTCTTGGATTGATATGTTGGGTATGCTCATCGAGTGTCATTTTATGCAGCCGCTCCCAAATTTTACTCATTTTGGGTTAGGAGGAATTATTTATGGTGCTTCTATTTTAGAGTTCCATGTTATAGGACAATCTTCGCCACATCCCTTGTCAATTGAATTCTACGACCAATATTTTAGCTAATCAATATTAAATTTCTAATGCTAATACTAGAGTAGACTTGTGCAACGAGTCAATTTATCTCATATAATCATTTATGTAATAGTATATTATTCAAATATTTAATGATTTGCCATAAGATATATTAAGTTATGAATTCTCAGCAGTGTGAGCCCTTGTGATAAGGGAATAAGAACTTACACAAGTCCAACTAGAGACCAAAAATAGATAATTTAGCATTCCTCTATCAAAATGGCTCCAACATATACTCCCCCAATATCACTTTCCCATTCTTCAAATTTAATTCAAGATCAACTCTGGTAATAGAGAGAAAGATCAATATGTTTTATCTCGTAGGTCACCTTCATATCAACATACATAGCCAAGACGTGTACCTATATGTCATCATATATAATCACTATCATTTCATTCAACAGAATCATAATAAATATGATGGATTTGAAAATAAGCACTATCTTTGAGGGAAGGGTTGATTGTTCTGATAACTGGGTGCCTAACTAGAATGAACTATAAAGTATTCTTGTGTATGATAATTTAAAAAGAACAATGCTAAATATCAAGTCACCAAAAGATCATTTTCATGTTGGCCTAAAAAACATTTTGACCATAAACAATGTTCTTTTACGTTTGAAATTTTAACTTCACAAGTAAATTTTACTTTGAAGTTTCAAGTTTAAAATTATTGCCACCATGGAACCCCCCTTGGACTGTCCCTGACAGCACATCCATCACTATAGTAAAAAGGAACGGACTTAAAACCGACTCTTGGTGCAAACCTACGTTGACCCGAAAGTACTCTGTGTCTCCACCTAGGGTACACACACTGGTCAAAGCACCCTCGTACATGTCTTTCAAAATTCTAATATAAGAGCCTAACACCTGCTTCGCCTCCAAGCACCCCCAAAGTAATTCTCTTAGCACTCTATCGTAATCCTTCTCCAAATCTACAAAAGACCATATGTTCTTTTAAAGAAAATAATGTCGCACACAATGTTCTTTTACATTTGAAATGTTAATGATACAAGAGAAATTTACTATATAGTTTCGACTTTAAATTTAGTTTTTTGAATGAGCATTGGGCACATTATTATCATCCATAAAGTTATTGTCACAGAGTAAAGATTTCCATGTCATATTATACGCAAGAAGCATGTAACAAAAATAAGTATGTACTGCTTCCTTACAACTCTTGCAACAACGTCTGTAATGATGCCTTATTTCTTTAACCTAGTTTTGAATTAGGGAAAATTAATAGAAATGAGGTTCATGGAAATCAAGTGTCCTTCCTAAGCAAAAAACCTTGAAGTTCTAGAAGGAAACAAAATGGTACAAGCTTAGGTGATCCTACTAAAGTGATGAGAAATCAAAATATAGTAAGCTCAAATTTAAGACTAAGAATTATTCTATCATAAACTATTAATTATCTTGCCAAACACTAAAATTATCTTGTCAAATGCTAACTAGTATTTTTATAATGCGAGTAATCTATATAATTCTGTCACGACGTAAGTATTATTCTTGTAAAGTAAAAAATAATTTAGGATTTAGTAAAGTAAAAATTCCCCGTATAAAAAATCTAGAAGGATAAATGACAAGTTTTTGTCATAAAAAAGCTAATTTGTCACAACACAAAGTTTAAACAATTAGACGTATGGAACGAGTATTACTTGTACGTAATCTAAGTGAACTGGTCAAATTTTGAGAATGCCACAACATGAAACTCCCTATGTATGTAAAGAGAGGGGAATCGAAATAGCTTACTGCTTAGTTATGTTCAAATCCTCCATTATTGTTTCCCCCTATAACATTGGCAATTTTGAATTTTCGTTAATAGCTCATGTTGCTGTATTGAATGTACCCTGAAGAATCAAATTGAAAATTTCAATGTGTACATATATAAGAGAATGAAATCATAGCAGGGAATAATTGGTAGTAGTATAGTCAAAGACCAATTCGACCTGAAATAATCTCTAGAAAATTCTGACCTGGAGATAAGCCGAGGCCAAAGGCCAGACTAGATTGACTAACATCTGCTATTGCAAGCCTACCATATTTATATATTTAACATATCCCCTCAAAATAAAACTCTTGCCAATTCGGGGCATGTAACAAGTTTCCATTTGTGTTGCTAGATTGAAGCTTGCATTGTCATTACAGCTACCCACAAAGTAGAGAAATTTGCTATAAATCTACTTCCACAATTAGCTATCTAATTCCTCCTACCCTCTTCTTTGCTCCTACTTATGAAGCAATAAATTCAACTTCAAGCAAAGTATATATCCCACATTTAGCACTGAAAGCCATCTCGATTTGTCCCTTATCATTCCTTAACACTTCTCCATCACCACATTTTGAGCACAAAGTAGGTTGATTGAAGTACCCGATGTTAACAAACTTAGGTCCAACTTTTCATTGACTTTATTAAAAGTAAGTATCCATAACTATATGTCTACATCAACAAATAAAATACAACCACCAAAACTAACACAATCCTTAGACACTGCATAATCACATGTACAAGAATTATGGTTTGTAGCTACTAAAGTCAAGTAGTAACCACTAAAGCTAGAAGGTATTATGGTATTGTTCAACACTCATTATTAACTGGCGGCTTCCTATTTTTGTCGGTGCAGTAATCATAGTTGATATACTTCTTGTACTGGTCAAAATCTGCTTTTTGCTTGGGGGTTAAGTCTTGAATCTTGCCCCACCAACTATTCTTGTCACAATCTGGGTTAGAACCCTTGGGACAACCTTCAATTCTAAATGGGCCAGAATAGTATGCCCTGAAAGGCTGTTTGCTCCAGTCCACGTTTCCGGCCCAATCCGATGCACTCCAGAGGGTGCCCATTAGGAATTGGGGCTTTGTTAAAAAGGTTTGACCTGCCTTTTTCTTGAACACCCTGATGGGGATCTTATCCACGTATATTCTGTAGTTTAATCCCACCATTTAAGTATCGATTGCAATCATTTTTTTATAAAAAAATGAATTAGGTCAACCTCATATAGAAAACAATGGTTAATCTAGGATATCTTTTCAGATGGAAATGCAGATTTATAAATCGTTCATGATTTCTTCCTAACTAGGTTTAAACTCTTGGAAATATCTTTCAACTTATAATATGTGGTCAAAACTCTTGAAATAAAGATGTTCTTTTATCTACTTACCCTATAAAGGTTGGATTCCAAATGATTTGATATGAATGAAAATCTGCAGAGGGATCGAACCACAAATCAAGTCTTTGCTCTCTACCGCCGACGTCGTCTATGTAGAAGTTTGTTTGCAAGAGCTTTCCACTGATGAACTCAAGATCAATCTCGATATGATTCTTTTCCAGGGAAGTCATCTGAAATCATCACACAAACACAATCACACAAAATGGGTTTGAGTTGGATTGTTATTAGTTCATAATCCTGTTTTACAACATCGTATGAATAAAAAAAGTTACCGGTTTTATATCAAACTTACGTAATATGTTGTAATCACACCCTTTGAATCCTTTACGTTTGGAAGTTTGATGTTCATCTCAAATGACCCAGAAGTATAATCAATCTTGGATCTAAATCCAGATCCTGGAAATCAAAGAAATTAAACAAGTGATGTTATATTGAATGCTATAAATGGTACATATGTCTTGGGTACTATTTAAATTAGTGAAATTGTGTAAATTTTAGAAGCTTGGAATTGTCCTTTTTTTATATCAGGAAAATGACCCATTTTGCATTCGAATCTTTATACTATATGTGTAAACTTCCATATATAATCATATAAAAACATTAGTAAAAACTATTGTAATTTTTCCTCATTAAATTGAGAAAAAAACCTGTTGATTTGTCCATGTCAAACTCCATGGTTTTTCCCCCATCATTATTTTTTACTTGGTGATGACCATATAATATGTTGAAGTACTTCTCAAAGGTTTCTTCAGCTCCGAGGACTCCACCGGAGAATGCCACCATCACCGTCAATGTCACCACTAGGACGTTGGCCAAAGGACACCGTCGTCCATATCCCATTTTCGACGGCATGTTTCTTATTAATTTATTTTTTATTTATGAAATTATCTTTTGAGTTTTGCTTCTTGTTGGTGAATATGTATGAATATATATAAAATCGTTTGCCGTGATGTTTGGATCCTTAATTTGATAATCCAAATTTAGAAATAAAGATGTGGTAACCTTTTTTTCCGTTCAAATAATAGCTCATCTTCATTTAAAAGAAAAGGTTGATAGAAAAAATCTCCCTAGCTATCTCTGAGTGAATTCATCTTTAATGCACACATGTTTTCTATTAAGAAGTCATGGCTATAAATAAAATTTAGAGGTAACATTATTGGTCTACCAATCTTACAAAAGTGATAACGCATCACATCATTAAGAATTAGTTTTTGAATAAATTATTAGCGTTGATTAAAAATATTAACATTGAGAGATTATAACTATTTTTTGTTCCTTATAAAAGCCAAAATGACAATTTACTGCATCTTTAAATTACGAGTAAGATTTAATGGTTGTGAATCCACTGATATACTTTGAATTAACGGATGGAATTTATGTGTCCATAGGAGGCACAAGATCATTAGTATGAAGTGGATAACTCATCACATCATTTAGAATTAATACCAAGCTTTGATTAAAAATATTAACACTGTGAGATTGCAATTGTTTTTTTTCTTATAAAAGCCAAAGTGACAATTTACCGCATCTTTCAATTATGAGTTTTAATGGTTGTGAATCCTGTGATACACTTTGAATTAACTGATGGCATGATTTGTGTCCATAGTAGGCACAAGATCATAACTATGAAGAGGATGATTGAAATCTTAACCTCATAATAACAAAGTGTTATATTAAGTTAAATTGACAAAATTTGACAAAAACTAATGTCTAGTTTTGAATAAAAATAAGAAATCTCACATTTTTTATAACGCATTTGAGATCACACTTTGAACTAATTTAATCTAACCTACTTATAATGTTGGCATTTTGTAACAATTAATATATACTATTATGTATTATTTATTCTTTTTTAATATAAATAATTTTATTATCAATAATTTCTCATAATCAATAGAAAAAGTGGTCATTTTTATAGAATTAAAAAATGTTCAGATATTATCTTAACAAAGTTTATGGTATGAAATCAAATATGGTAATGTTATATAAATTTTACCATATATTTTCTATCCATTTAAATGTATAGATATTATCTTATTTATTTATCTATTTTATGTAAGAACTAAAATAACTATTTGATAAAAAAATCTCATACACTTATTCGTAAACCAAATTATTGACATTATTTAACTTTTAGTTTTTCAAATTTATCGAAACATCTTAACAACTCTTAAAATTCATTTATTTACCTAACAAAAAATATATAAAAAATAAAAAATAATGAATTATCAAATTATAATAAGTGAATAGCCCATGCATATGTGGGGTTAAGTGGATAGTTGTCGTAAGAATTTTATACTTATATCAATGTATTTATATATATACACTAAATCCCTTCTTCTCTACCTTACGTGCCAGCTTGTAGGCTAGGTCACGTAGTAAAATTTAAATACCAATACATGTTAAAAGATCAAACCTACAATTTAGGTGATTATTTTTCCTATGTATTCAACAAAGTTCCAATTTCGAATTTTGTTAACAAAATCCGTGCATGGAACAAGAATATATGCTAGTATTTATCTATGTTTAATAACTAAATCACTTTTAATATACCAAATTGTATCATGGGCACGGTTAATAATACTAATATTTATTATATTTTTAATAACATACCCCCTCTTTTTAATAATACTTCTCGTTTTAACTTTTGACATAACTATTAATGAATATAATCATTAAACTAAAACACTATAAGCGTTTTCTAAAATCTATAAAGTAATAATAACCCACCTCATTTCTAACTAATACGCAAAGAGAATTTACATACAAAGTGGCATGTGTGCAATTTTCAATAACATACCTCATAACTCACCAAAAATCATTACCTAAAAGGCAAAACCCTAAAATGGGAAATATTGTTTAACAAAAATAAATGGTTGAAACGATACTTATTACCGAACGGATGGAGTATTATTTTATATGATAATATATATTCTATTATACGTTATTTTTTAGAGAAATTAGCAACTTTTACCCCCAAAAAATATTGTATTGCAAGATTAGGTCTATTTTTGGTCAAATAGCACTCTTGCATAATTTTTATCACACGGATATTCTTCTTAGGGGCAAAATTGTCCAGAAAATTACATGGATTCTCAAGTCTTTCAATTTCTTATTTTTGAGAAAAAGGTAAATTCTTTTTTCATTTTAAAATTTCTTTTCAATATTTTGGATTTAGAAAAAAGTAATTTAAACACAAAAATTATTTAAAGAATATGTAAAAAGGAAAAAAAATTGAAATAAAAAGGGTTTGGGAACCATCGTCGTTCTCTAGCCAACTGATAATTTCTCTACCGCCGTGAACCCTTGCCATCATCACCACAGCGGTTGTCTTCGTCGTTCTCTAGCCGACCGATGATTTCATTACCGCAGTGAACCCTTGCCATCTCCACAACGGTTGTCTTCTTATTCCTTCTCCTCTGCATGTCTTCTTCTTCTTCCTCACGTTTTTAGAGAGCATAGCCTTCAAAGTATTGCCTCTTGCGAGCACAACGTTCAAACTCGTGCGTCTTGAAGTCGTCGTTTATGACATATCCTTCTAATTTCTGTTTGTTCTTTTGGGTGATGCATAACAACTTTCATCAATAGCGATTAACAAGACGTCGAATTTTATCAAGGTAAGGTTAATTTCTTGTTTTTGGGCTGGATTCCACAATAGAGGAAATAACCCCAATTTCTATTCGACCACAACTCCCACTAGAACCCTAACTTATTTTGTTGAATTTCATTTTTTGGTTTGTTTTTGATTTCAACTATTTTCATGGTGGTGGTGGTTCTGATTTTTTGGATTGGGTTATCGATTTGGGCGATGCAGAAAATGGCACTTTCGCATCTCATTGCTTCAAATGAAGATGAGCTATTAAACATTATTTATAGCATTTATGTTATGATATAGTATGTAAACCTACATTCAAGGTTCCCCTCTACTGCATACTGTCAATTCAGTTATGCACTTAACCTAATTTGAATTGGTTATTGTCTTCAAAGAAATGTTGTTTACCTATACTCTACTCTCATTGAAACATTCTATGAACTTAACACTAAAATATCACGAACATATTATGTAATCTAAATTTTGATTGATCGTCTTTATAAGTTTTACACTTGTTTAGTATTGACTAATAATAAAGGTATTCTGTAACCCATTGTTTATAACACATTCCTGTTTTTATCTCTTCACTCTTCATCACCACTTTAGACAAAAATATCATCAAGATCTTTTTCTTTTTTTATGCTAATGGTGGTTTCGTTGTTGTCAACTAGTCTTGTTGTTGCTGTCATTTTCTTGCTGTTGTGGGGATGCTTTGCTGATGCTACTGATTTTTCTGGTGTTATTATTTAATTTCTCTTGGTGAGCATGTTAACATTTAAGAATTTTCCTTTTCCCATGATGTTGTTCAATGTTGCTCTTCAATCTTCATATTGATTACGCTCTTGGATTGATATGTTGGGTATGCTCATCAAGTGTCATTTTATGCAGTCGCTCCCAAATTTTCTTCATTTTGGGTTAGGAAGAATTATTTATGGTGTTTCTATTTCAGAGTTCCATGTTTATGGGACAATCGCCACATCCCTTGTCAATTGAATTCTACGGCCAATATTTTAGCTAATCAATATTAGTTTACTAAATAGGGTCTTCATGTTCGGGATTCTCCAACTACTACTCTTGTATCTTTACTGCATGCAGACCTTGTACGTCATATGAACTTTCCATTATCACGGGATTTATCCCTTTTTCTGGAAAAAAAAGAACAAAGAATTTCTGATGCTAATACTAGAGTAGACTTGTGCTACTAGTCAATTTATCTTATATAATCATTTATGTAATAGTATATTATTCAAATATTTAATGATTTGCCATAGGGTGTATCAAGTTATGAATTCTCAGCAGTGTAAGCCCTTGTGATAAGGGAATAGAACTTACACAAGACCAACTAGAGACCAAAAATAGATACTTTAGTATTCCTCTATGAATACCAATTACCAAAATGGCTCCAACATATACTCCCCCATTATCACTTTCCCATTCTTCAAATTTAATTCAAGATCGACTATGGTAATAAAGAGAAAGATCAATATGTTTTATCTCGTAGGTCACTTTCACATCAACACACATACCCAAGGCCATACCTATATAGCTATATGTCATCATATATAATCACTATCATTTTATTCTGCAAAATCATAATAATATGATGGATCTGAAAATAAGCACTATCTTTGAGGGAAGGGTTGATTGTTCTGATAACTGGGTGCCTAACTAGAATGAACTATAAAGTATACTTGTGTAGATTAAATAAAAAGAACATTGCTAAATATCCTGTCACCAAAAGATCAGTTTCGTGTTGGCCTAAGAAACATTTTTACCATAAACAATGTTCTTTTACGTTTGAAATTTTAACTTCACAAGTAAATTTTACTTTGATGTTTCAAGTTTAAAATTATTGCCACCAAATGAGCATTGGTGACAAAATTGTCAACCTTAAATTACTGTCACATTTGAAAATTATTTGAAATGAACTATTACGCAAAAAATGGGTTTACAGGATAACTCTTAGTCTATGACAAGAAGTTGTGAAAAACTACATTAGTTTATATACAATTGTAATGTTTAGAGAAAAGTGTAAGAATTACAGGCTACAAGTGTTCTTTGATTCCAAACAGTGATTACATATAACCAGTATTTTAAAATTCCCCGCCTAGGGCCGCCTAAGCCTCACCTAGGCGCTAGGCGGTCATCCGCCGCCTAGGACCGCCTAGACGAGAATAAGCTTCTGATGTTGTGGAAGCAACATCATCTTAGAAGATGGCAGGTGCATAGAATATATTTTTGGGTTATGTTTTGTAAAATAAGGCTCATAATGTAATATCAAACCTCATCCCAACATAGTTATATAAATATTAATGGACTTCATCCCAACATAATTATATAAACATTAATGGATTTGAGAGAACATAGTAAAATAAGCAAATGGATTAGGCATTAATTTTTAATCTACCTAGGGCCTCGTCTAGCCGCCTAGGTGCTAGCCCCGTGTTGAAACTTGTAGGACATTGCATATAAAGCAATAACTACAATACATGTTAAATATCATGTCACCAAATTAGCATCTTCATGTCAACTTAAAGAGAATAATGTCGCACACAATGTTTTTTTAAATTTGAAATGTTAACAATACAAGAGAAATTACTATATAGTTTCGACTTTTAAAATTAGTTTCATTGAATGAGCATTTGGCACATTATTATAAATTATAATGCATAAAATTATTGTCACAGAGTAGAGATTTCCATGTCAATTTATACGCAAGAAGCATGTAACAAAAAGAAGTATGTACTTTTGCCTTATAACTCTTGCAACAACGTATGTAATGCTGCATTATTTTTCTTAGCCTAGTTTTGAATTAGGGAAAATTAATAGAAATGAGGTTTGCGGAAATCAAGTGTCCTTCCTAAGCAAAAAACCTTGAAGTTCTAGAAGGAAAGAAAATGGTACAAACTTAGGTGATCCTATTAAAGTGATGAGAAATCAAAATATAGTAAGCTCAAATTTCAAACTAAGAATTATTTTGTCATAAACTAATAATTATGTTTTCTAACACTAGAAATTATCTTTTCAAATATGAGAATTGGCCTGTCAAACCATGGTGATATTATTTGAAACCTTACATCTCCTATTATAAACTTATTATTTTTCTGTCACCTACATTATATAAACTTTGTAGTCCGAACAAGAACTAATGAAATACATCAAAGCCGGCAAAATTATCAAATGCTAACTAGTATTTTTATAATGCGAGAAATCTATATAATTCTAGTCACGGTGTAAGTATTATTCTTGTAAAGTAAAAAATAAGTAAGGATTTAGTAAAGTAAATATTCCCCGTATAATAAATCTAGAAGAATAAATGACAAGGTTTTGTCATAAAAAGGCTAATTTGTCACAACACAAAGTTTAAACGATTAGACATATGGAACACTCAAAAGTAGTGTAATTAGTCGCAACACAAAGATTTATATACATTTGAGTAGTGCAATTTGTCGCAACACAAAGTGTTAACCATTAAAAGTCTGAAATGAGATCCAACATAACACTAAAAAGGAAAAGAAATACAAGAACAACAATAAACTAATTTTACATTAGTTCGAACTTATAACCTTAAATTTTGTATTATAAAAGTATTAAGTTGTCATAGACTTAGAGTTATCTTGTTAATCAAGGAGTTATTATTTGAAACCATACAACTCATGTCTCTAACTGCTAATCTTCATGTCAACCTAAGCAAAACGAATTAATAGTCAAAGTCTTTCTACGTTCATGTTAATATATATAGTACACACGTTGTATTTTAATTTGATAGATATAACTTCACATCAATATGAAAGTAAACTAAGAGATTTAAGAAATGAATTACTTAAAACATTGAGTCTTCAAATTCCTCTCATCGAGTAAGCATTTTTCCGTTGACCTTGAAAGTTTCAATAGATGCATACTTTAACGGACTCTTAACTTCTCTTTGTGCATACTTTCCATTGTTCCTTTCCAGGCCCTTGCTATTTTTTATTGCACAAAGTTGATAAAAAGGGCATGTAATTCTCACCATGGACACAACTTAACAACTGTGTAACATGTATAGACGGTATAGATTATGTTTTACATGCGAAAGACTATTACTTGTATGCAATTTAAGTGAACTGATCAGATTTATACAATACCAAAACATGAAACTCCATATGGAGAGGGGATTTGAAATAGCTTACTGCTTAGTTATGTTCAAATCCTCCATTGTTGTTTCTCCCTATAACATTGACAATTTTGAATTTCTGTTAATAGCTCATGTTGTTGTATTAAATGTACCTTGAAGAATCAAATCGAAAATTTTAATTTGTACATATATAAGAGAATGCAATCATAGTAGGGAATAAATGGTAGTAGTATAGTCAAACACCAATTCGACCCGAACTAATCTCTAGAAAATTATGACATGGTGATAAGCCGAGGCCAATGGCCATACTTAATTGACAAACATCTGCAATTGCAAGCCTACCATATTTGTATATTTAACGTATGCCCTCTAAATGCAACTCTTTCCAATTCGGGGAATGTTACAAGTTTCCATTTTTGTTGCTAGAATGAAGCTTGCATTGTCATTACAGCTACCCACAAAGTAGAGAAATTTGCTATAAATCTACTTCCACAATTAGATATCTAATTCCTCCTCCTTCCTTTTTTTGTGAATCTCTGCACTATTTAGACTAAATTTGCTTAAACATTATTTATAGCATTTATGTTATGAATGATATAGTATGTAAACCTACATTCAAGCTAGGTTCCCCTCTACTGCATACTATCAGTTCAGTTACGCACTTAACCTAATTTGATTTAGTTATTGTTGGAACGATGACGTTCCCTCTAGTTTTGATAATGATAAACTCAAATGCTTTTGATGGTTTTTAGTGTGACTATGAGTTTCAGGGAACGATTGAGTCAAAGGAACGATGAAAACCAGTGAAGAGTCAAAACAGAGAAGCAAAGGAACAGAGAAGCCAACAATGAGGAAATCAACACGCTGGAACGAAAGAAGAGAAGAGACGCGTGATTCTGAACAGAACAAAGAAGGAGAACAACGCAAGGAACGGAGGACGTGCGCTGAAACCCTAAAGCGCCGCCGAATCTCTGTTTTGGAAAACAGATTTGGAAACGCAACTTGGGCCTCAAGGAAGATCTCGGTAAAGAGATATTGTGGTTAGAATATTTCTAGAAAAGATTGTATAGGATTTTAGGATCTTATTTTCCTTAAGTAAAATTAGGGTAAATCAGAGAAAATTCGGAGACTACATATGAGACAGCTGCGAACTTCTTGTGACTAGACAAACCACAGAACTGAGAGGATATTCAGTGAGCAGAGCATTCGGAACAGAGAAGAGCATTGGAAAGAAGAAAAGAGAATTCGAAGAAGAAGAAGAAGAACCTACAAGGGACGTGACTTTGGTGAGTTAAGTACTTGTTAGGGTTTTGAGTGTCTAGTGTGTTATTAGGAACTTTGCATTAAGGAGTCTAGATATCTAGGAGTAAACTAGATTGAGATAAGACTTGCTTGTTTGTAATTCCAGAAGTAATAATACAAGTAGACATTTGAAATCCTACTAGGGAAACCTAGAGGTAGAGGTTTTATCATTCAACTAGTTGGTTGAGTGAGTTTCCTCTATAAGGAACGGAGTCTGTTACTTTGTTATTCTGTTGTTATATTCCGCTGCCCAAGGAACGAACTTTCCGTTCCTTGATCTAACACACTCGATTCAACAGTTATTGTCTTCATAGAAATGTTGTTTATCTGTACTCTATTCTCATTGAAACATCTATGAACTTAACAATAAAATATCATGAAGATCTTATGCAATCTAAATTTTGGTTGATCGTCTTTATAAGTTTTACACTTGTTTAGTATTGACTAATAGTGAAGGTATTCTGTAACTCTATAGCCTATTATTTATAACAAATTCATTTTTTATCTCTTCACTCTTCATCACCACTTTAGACAAAAATATCATCAAGATCTTATTTTTTCTGTTGATATTGGTAGTTTCGTTGTTGTCACCTAGTCTTGTCATTGTTGTCATTTTCTTGCTGTTGTGGGGATGCTTTGCTGGTGCTATTGATTTTTTTGGTGTTATTATTTAATTTATGTTGGTGAAAATGTTAATGTTTAAGAATTTTCCTTTTTCCATGATGTTGTTCGATGATGCTATTCAATCTTCACATTGATTATGCTCTTGGATTGATATGTTGGGTATGCTCATCAAGTGTCATTTTATGCAGCCGCTCCCAAATTATACTCATTTTGGGTTAGGAGGAATTATTTATGGTGCTTCTATTTTAGAGTTCCATGTTATAGGACAATCTTTGCCACACCCCTTGTTAATTGAATTATGCGGCCAATATTTTAGCTAATCAATATTAAATTTCTAATGCTAATACTAGAGTAGACTTGTGTAACGAGTCAGTTTATCTTATATAATCATTTATGTAATAGTATATTATTTAAATATTTAATGATTTGCCATAAAATATATTTAGTTATGAATTCTCAGTAGTGTGAGCCATTGTGATAAGGGAATAAGAACTTACACAAGACCAACTAGAGACCAAAGACAGATAATTCAGTATTCCTCTATGAATACCAGTTACCAAAATGGCTCCAACATATACTCCCCCAATATCACTTTCCCATTCTTCAAATTTAATTCAAGATCAACTCTGATAATAAAGAGAAAGATCAATATGTTTTATCTCGTAGGTCACCTTCATATCAACATACATAGCCAAGACATGTACCTATATATCATCATATATAATCACTATCATTTCATTCAATAGAATCATAATAAATATGATGGATTTGAAAATAAGCACTATCTTTGAGGGATTGGTTGATTGTTCTGATAACTGGGTCCCTAACTAGAATGAACTATAAAGTATACTTGTATAGATAATTTAAAAAGAACAATGCTAAATATCCTGTCACCAAAAGATCATGTTCATGTTGGCCTAAAAACCATTTTGATCATAAACAATGTTCTTTTACGTTTGAAATTTTAACTTCACAAGTAAATTTTACTTTGAAGTTTAAAGTTTAAATTATTGCCACCACGGAACCCCCCTTAGACTGTCCCTGACAGCAAATCCATCACTGTAGTAAAAAGGAACGGACTTAAAACCGACTCTTGGTGCAAACCTACGTTGACTCGAAAGTACTCTATGTCTCCTCATGGGGTACACAAACTGGTCAAAGCACCCTCGTACATGTCTTTCAAAATTCTAATATAAGATCCTGACACCTGCTTCGCCTACAAGCACCCCCAAAGTAATTCTCTTGGCACTCTATCGTAAGCCTTCTACAAATCTACAAAGACCATATGTTCTTTTAAAGAAAATAATGTCGCACACAATGTTCTTTTACATTTGAAATGTTAACGATACAAGAGAAATTTACTATATAGTTTCGACTTTAAATTTAGTTTCTTTGAATGAGCATTGGGCACATTATTATCATCCATAAAGTTATTGTCACATAGTAAAGATTTTCATGTCATATTAAACACAAGAAGCATGTAACAAAAAGAAGTATGTACTGCTTCCTTACAACTCTTGCAACAATATTTGTAATGATGCCTTATTTTTTTAACCTAGTTTTGAATTAGGGAAAATTAATAGAAATGAGGTTCATGGAAATCAAGTGTCCTTCCTAAGCAAAAAACCTTGAAGTTCTAGAAGGAAACAAAATGGTACAAGCTTAGGTGATTCTATTAAAGTGATGAGAAATCATAATATAGTTAGCTCAAATTTAAGACTAAGAATTATTCTATCATAAACTAATAATTATCTTGCCAAACACTAAAATTATCTTGTCAAATATGAGAATTATCTTGTCAAACCATGGTGATATTATTTGAAACTTACATCTCCTATCATAGAGTTATAATTTTCACGTCACCTACATTTTATTAATTTTATAGTCCTAACAAGAACTAATGAAATACATCAAAGCTGACAAAATTATCAAATCCTAACTAGTATTTTTATAATGCGAGTAATCTATATAATTCTAGTCACGACGTAAGTATTATTCTTGTAAAGTAAAAAATAATTAAGGATTTAGTAAAGTAAAAATTCCCCTATAATAAATCTAGAAGGATAAATGATAAGGTTTTGTCATAAAAAGCTAATTTGTCACAACACAAAGTTTTAACCATTACACGTATGGAATGAGATCCAACCTAACACTCAAAAGTAGTGTAATTAGTCGCAACACAAAGATTTATATACATTTGAGTAATGCAATTTATCGCAACACAAAGTGTTAACCATTAAAAGTCTGGAATGAGATCCAAAATAACTTTCTATTATATGAATTTTCTATTATAGAAGTATTAATTTGTCATAGACTTAGAGTTATCTTGTTAATCAGAGTGTTATTAATTGAAACCATACAACTCATGTCACTGACTGCTAATCTTCCTGTCAACCTAAGCAAAACGAATTAATAGTTAAAGTCTTTCTAATTACGTTCATGTTAATATATATATATATATATATATATATATAGTGCACACGTATTTTAAATTGATAGATATACCTTTACATTAATATGAAAGTAACCCAAAGACATGCTAATTCACAAATGAAAGTTAAATTTAGCAAATGAATTACTTAAAACTTTGAGTCTTAATATTCCTCTCATCGAGTAAGCATTTTTCCGTTGACCTTGAAAGTTCAATAGATGCATACTTTAACAAACTCTTCACTTCTCTTTGTGCATGCTTTCCGTTGTTCCCTTTCTAGGCCCTTGCTATTTTTGATTGCACAAAGTTGATAAAAGGGCATGGAATTCTCACCTTGTACACAACACAACAACTGTGTAACATGTATAGGCAGTATAGATTATGTTTTACATGCGAACGACTATTACTTGTACGTAATCTAAGTGAATTGGTCAAATTTTGAGAATGCCACAACATGAAACTCCCTATGTATGTAAAGAGAGGGGAATTGAAATAGCTTATTGCTTAGTTATGTTCAAATCCTCCATTATTGTTTCCCCTATAACATTGACAATTTTGATTTTTCGTTAATAGCTCATGTTGTTGTATTGAATGTACTGAAGAATCAAATTGAAAATTTCAATGTGTACATATATAAGAGAATGAAATCATAGCATGGAATAATTGGTAGTAGTATAGTCAAAGACCAATTCGACTTGAAATAATATCTAGAAAATTCTGACATGTAGATAAACCGAGGCCAAAGGCCATACTAGATTGACTAACATCTGCTATTGCAAGCCTACCATATTTGTATATTTAACATATCCACTCAAAATAAAACTCTTGCCAATTTGGGGCATGTAACAAGTTTCCATTTGTATTGCTAGATTGAAGCTTTCATTGTCATTACAGCTACCCACAAAGTAGAGAAATTTGCTATAAATCTACTTCCACAATTAGCTATCTAATTTCTCCTACCCTCTTCTTTGCTCCTACTTATGAAGCAATAAATTCAACTTCAAGCGAAGTACATATCCCACATTTAGCACTGAAAGCCATCTCGATTTGTCCCTTATCATTCCTTAACACTTCTCCATCACCACATTTTGAGCACAAAGTAGGTTGATTGAAGTACCCTATGTTAACAAACTTAGGTCCAACTTTTCATTGACTTTATTAAAAGTAAGTATCCATAACTATATGTCTACATCAACAAATAAAATACAACCACCAAAACTAACACAATCCTTAGACACTACATAATCACATGTATAAGAATTATGGTTTGTAGCTACTAAAGTCAAGTAGTAACCACTAAAACTACAAGGTATTATGGTATTGTTCAACACTCATTATTAACTGGCAGCTTCCGGTTTTTGTCGGTGCAATAATCATAGTTGATATACTTCTTGTACTGGTCAAAATCTGCTTTTTGCTTGGGGGTTAAGTCTTGAATCTTGCCCCACCAGCTATTCTTGTTACAATCTGGGTTAGAACCCTTGGGACAACCTTCGATTCTAAATGGGCCGGAATAGTATGCCTGGAAAGGCTGTTTGCTCCAGTCCACGTTTCCGGCCCAATCCGGTGCACTCCAGAGGGTGCCCATTAGGAATTGGGGCTTTGCTAAAAAGGTTTGACCTGCCTTTTTCTTGAACATCCTGATGGGGATCTTGTCCACGTATATTCTGTAGTTTAATCCCACCATTTAAGTATCGATTGCAATCTTTTTTATAAAAAAATGAATTAGGTCAGCCTCATATAGAAAACGAAGGTTAATCTAGGATATTTTTTCAGATGGAAATCCAGAGTTATAAATCATTTATGATTTCGTCTAACTGTAATATCCCGTATATTTGCACGAATAAAAATTTCGAATTTTTCTTAAGCCATATTGCTAGTCAGATTAATTTTGAAGAGATACGAACATTCTGTGTAATGTTTGGCTTCTGTAATAATTTTCTGAGCAATATAAAATACAGTTAAGGTATTTTTGGCTTAAAAGCTCGTTCGTGTACAAATATATTTAACCTGGGGTTAAGTAAAATTACCACTTAAGGTAAAAAAGGACAAATGGGGAATTTGGCCTAATGCCTTAGCCTCCACACAGCTCACGAAATCAACAGCTGGAAGGCCACTTGGGGCAGCTGGAAACTAGCCTTGATGACTTGCCAAAGCTAGGGGGCATAGCTTGTCCACCTCTTGGTACACATGTCTTCATATTGGTCTTCCTTGTTTGCCTATAAAAGAAGAGGACAAGTCGTGAGAAGGGCCAGAAGTTAGCTCCTCAGCACGTTTTTGCTGTCAAAACAACCCAGAAATCTGTTTCATGAGCTGAACTTCGTGATCGATTCACTCATTCGTTTGGCGAGATCAAAGTTGCATATTGAAGGTGAAGTGTTGCTTAAGAGGGTGAAAAGAATATCCAAGTTCGAATCGAACCCGAGGTCGATCGAAAGTGGGTAAGAAATCCCTTGAAAGTCACTGTTTTTCCCTTCAAAATCCGTGATTTTGCTGAACTTTGAATCCGTTTTTCGTGGTTGTTCTGGCCTTGTTTTGATCTGTTCTCAGGGGCCTTTTGAAGCTTTTTGGAAGCTTAGTAAGGTGGTAGAAACAAACCAAGGAGAATCGAAGCCAAGGGGGTTCGATTTAGGTGAGTTTCCCCCGTTGCCAGCCTTGTCCTCGCCCCTGCCTGTGTGCCGCACCCCGCGCCATGTGCCCGCCGCACCCGCGGTGGCCATGCCGGTTGTGTGTCTTGGTGTTGGGCATGGGCTTTGGCCTTATTCCTTTGTCTCGTATTCCTTTAGATTCGTATATGTAGATATTGAATCTAATTTAGGGTCTTGTTATGGGTCGTTCCAGAAGGATTTATTATCCCAGATCTGTCCCAGTTTTGGACTTGGAAACCCTTTAATTCTAAGCGTGCGAAGCTTTCATCGGATCTAAGGCAAGTGGCGGTTCACTCTTGCTTATCATTCCATATTTCCATTAATTATCAATTGCTTAATTGTTAATTAATTTGGATTGATCATTGTTCATGTCTGGGAACAGTTTTATGAAACTATCTTTGGAAATTAAGATGAATATTATAATAGGTTGTATATCTGCTAGAACAACGCTATTATATATATATATATAGACCTAGATTGAAATATATCTATGATGTTAGCCGTGATGGCTTTAATATGATTATTTGACTGTTCTGAACTGTTTAGTTAGAACGAGTATTCGTGGGAACGTTACTGAGGCCCTGGAGTCCAGTCGTTTCTTTATAATCAGGTAGAGAGGTGGCTCGTCCCCACCTAATACCAATTGGATGGTCATGACCTACCTCTTTACTCGGGTGAAGAGGTGGTGCACTTAAACAGTGTCACAAATCTTGGGAGTGTTCCCAAAAGATCTCTGATAGGCGTTGTCGTGACACCTATACAAAATAATCCTAAACAAACCTAACTAATGTAGTCTGGTAAGTAAGGGTCGAATCCCACAGAGAATCAAATACTATTCCAATGATGTAATTGTATACCAACAAGTAACCAAGGGGGTTTGCTGATTAAAACCAAAATAAATAAAAACAAAGACTTGAAATCAAATTGGAAAAATAACTCAGCCAAACAAATATCCACATTTCAGATTGATAGATCGATCATTGATTATTCCTAGTCCTCAATACTCATGAAAGTCCTAATCCTTGTTCTGAAATAGTTACCAGTCCAACCAGTCTTGATAACCCTAACTATTAAACAAATCCCTACTAACCTTCACGATTTAATTCAATAGCAGCAGGAAGTTCAGGAATAGATAGGTACATGCAAGTGTAGCAACCAGTCATACAATTGCATGCAATTAATTCTCTACACAAACTAAGGGATTTAGATTCTCAACCAGTATCCTCTAATCCTTAGCAGTATGATCAATAACAATCTCAACAGGTTGTATGGAAAAGGGGAACCAATAGCATAATACTAATTTCTCTAGGTTGTCAGACTAGAGGGAACTACTATTAATAATCTAATTGATTTCCTAATCAACAAATCAAGGGGAATCGATATATGATCAATGAGATTAAGCACGAGAGAAAATTAATACAATCATAGAAAGAGTAAAGGAATAACCTCACAATCCAATCAATCCAAATGCTTCAATTGTCTGCCTGAGCAAAAGGGAAAAACAACGATGAATGAAACTAGGTCTAACTATTTTCTCTGTGGCAACTAGGTTTTGAGAATTGGATCCTCTCTAAAAAGTCTTAAACCTAACTTATATACTAAAGTAATAATTCAGAAATAAAGAAAAGAAAAATAACAAACTTGGAAATAAAGTTTCGGAAATAAAATAAAACGGGAATAAGAAAACTCGTAAAAGACTTTCAGCGCATCTCCACCGCGGGTGCGGTGGCTCCACCGCTGGGTGCGGCCATTTAACAGAAACTCCAATTCTCTGACGACCTCGCCGCGGGTGCGGCAGTGCCCACCGCTGGGTGCGGTGGGATTCCAGTACTTCAGCTTCTGCGACACTTCAGTAAAAACGCCATAACTTTTGATTCCCAACTCGGATTGCGCTCATATTTTGAGGACTTGTAGTAGACTTCAAGATCTAACTCCTCGAATTGGAATCACTCCATTTGGACATCTGAGTAGAGAGAACGAACCATTTAAATTCAGCCCACTGTTCTTCTACTCTTCTCTTCACTTCCTTGGCGTCTTCTCCTTGTGGCTTCCTATGATCTCCAAAACAGCTCAAACACCTCCAAAAACACCAAACTTTGCCCCCAAACGCCATACACATGAATGTGTCTAAATCTACCCGAATGGCACCAATAAACCCTCTAATAACTCTTACTTAAGCCCTACAAAGTAGTGCTTATCAATCTCTCGTCTCGGGACGAGCTGATCCTAAAAGTTTATAACGTAATTGTGTGTTTTGGAATTAAATAAGATAAGTGCCGTAGGTTCGCACATGATTAATATACCTCGACGAGTAGCGCAGCTAAGTAATAGTGCGGCTAGGAAAACTCGTTTAGACTTGAATGTAGTACGTTCTCTTTCCAATCTGGAGTCGTATCATGCGGTGATTCGCATTATACGGTGAGGTTGGTCGTGAACCGAAGCATCTCAGTCAGTTTTTAACGTTATGTATATACATATGAAACTATAATGTTCCAGACTTGTCATATTTCCTTAAGACTCAATCTCTTGGAGTCTCTTTCGGGTCGGTCTCTGTGGAGATTCAGTCTTCCAGAGTCGTCTCTTCTGCATACCTCTTGTTGTTATTCCGTGAAAGTGCCGGGTTATGTATCGTCCCTTCGGTTATCATTCGAGGGACAATGATAGTAAACGGTTACGATCACTCGAACCACTCTGCTTTTTACCCTTGCGTAGTCTTTCATTAGACTAACCCACGAACATTGTTCTTTGCATGTGGGCTGGTGTCATCCGTTCGATTCGGCACATCAGACAAGTTGCCACCCAGTGAAGGCTAAGAACGACTATGACGGACAATGTTTTTGATAAGTTTATTCAGGTTGAGATCCTTGGCGTTGATCGCTATGGTAAAAACTTGTTTTACCTTTAAAGACTTCCGTTATGTATTTACTCTGAAACAATGTTTTATCCTACGGAGATTGGGTTGTAATCCCCTGACTTATGTTTTAATGGATGGTTTGTGGATTACATAAATGTTATTTATGATTTGAATAATCCGGTTTAGCCTTGGGTGATTTCGGAGGTGAAATCCGAGATCACTGGTGGTAATACCTTTCCAAATGGGTTATAAATTTGGGGGTGTTACACTAACTAGGTTTAAACTCTTGGAAATATCTTTCAACTTATAATATGTAAATGGTCAAAACTCTTGAAATAAAGATGTTATTTTATCTACTTACTCTATAAAGGTTGGATTCCAAATGATTTGATAGGAATGAAAATCTGCAGAGGGATCGAACCACAAATCAAGTCTTTGCTCTCTACCGTCGACGTCATCTATGTAAAAGTTTGTTTGCAAGAGCTTTCCACTGATGAATTCAAGATCAATCTCGATATGATTCTTTTCCAGGGAAGTCATTTGAAATCGTCACACAAACACAATCACACAAAATGGATTTGAGTTGGATTGTTATTAGTTCATAATCCTGTTTTACAACATCGTATGAATAAAAAAATTATCGATTTTATATCAAACTTACGTAATATGTTGTAATCACACCCTTTGAATCCTTTACGCTTGGAAGTTTGATGTTCATCTCAAATGACCCAGAAGTATAATCAATCTTGGATCTAAATCCAGATCCTGGAAATCAAAGAAATTAAACAAGTGATGTTATATTGAATGATATAAATGGTACATATGTCTTGGATACTATTTAAATTAGTGAAATTGTGTAAATTTTAGAAGCTTGGAATTGTCCTTTTTTTTGGCCCATTTTCGTTCGAATCTTTATACTATATGTGTAAACTTCCATATATAATCATATAAAAGCATTAGTAGAAACTATTGCAATTTTTCCTCATTAAATTGAGAAAAAAACATGTTGATTTGTCCATATCAAACTCCATGGTTTTTTCGCATCATTATTTTTTACTTGGTGATGACCGTACAATATGTTGAAGTACTTCTCAAAGGTTTCTTCAGCTCCGAGGACTCTACCGAGGAATGCCACCATCACCTCCAATGTCGCCACTAGGACGTTGGCCAAAGGACACTGTCGTCCATATCCCATTTCTGACGGCATATTTTTTATTAATTTATTTTTTATTTATGAAATTATCTTTTAAGTTTAGCTTCTTGTTGGTGGATACGTATGAATATATATAAAATCTTTTGCCGTGATATTTGAATCCTTAATTTGATAATCCAGATTTAGAAATAAAGATGCGGTAATCTTTTTTTCCGTTCAAATAATAGCTTATCTTCATCTAAAAGAAAAGGTTGATAGAAAATATCTCCGTAGCTATCTCTAAGTGAAATCATATTTAAAGAACACATGTTTTCTATTAAGAAGTCATGGTTATAAATAAATTTTTTGAGGTATTTCTACCAATCTTACAAAAGTGATAACGCATCACATCTTTAAGAATTAATACCTATCTTTGATTTAAAATATTAACATTGAGATATTGCAACTATTTTGTCTTCTTCTAAAAGCCAAAGCGACAATTTTCCGCATATTTAAATTACGATTAAGATTTAATGGTAGTGAATCATGTGATACTAGTTTAAACCCTCGTGTCATGCACGAGCAGACTTATATATGAAATGAGAATATATTGACATGTAGTTATATTAGATTTTTTCTAAACATATACATATTAATAGAAAGAAAGTGATTAAATATATATATATATATAAATATTATAGGAAAAAAATTCACTCTAAATATATGTAAAAATAATAGTGTGATTTAGTATAATTTTTCTTTAGTATATATATATATACATATAGTAAAGGGGAAAAAAGAATCTCAATGAACTAAATAAATAGTTAAAAATTATTGACTCGGAAAAAAAGTTTAAAATAATTCATAGGTTATGTAGTTAACGAATATCTTCTTCTTTTTTCAATTAATGATGTTATCTTTAAACAATTTTTCTCCTATTCTACCAAATATTTTTCAATTAATGGGGTCTCTATCTATGTTTTACAAATAAAACAGATTAAATTATATCAATTTAATCGGGGTTGTATGTTGAATAAAATGGGTTGATACAATCAAAAAATCCATAATTAATTATATTATTATATATTTGTTAGAGGTTAATAAGATAATTTATTTAGATATTTGGTGATAAGTTAAAATTTAAGTTAGCTAAATTATAGAAGATTTTTAGTTAAAGTGAAATAGAAAAGTATCTACTTATATATATTTTTATATAAATTTTGATTTTGATAAAAGATTTTTAGTTAAAGTAAAAAAAAATAAAAAATATATATATATTAAAATATATGATTAAATTTTGATTTGATAAAAGCTTTTATTTAAAGTGATGTAAATATTAAAAATTAAAATGAGATGGGTCCAGAAACGTTCTAGTGGCTTTAAAAGGTTCAGCTTTAATATATAGTAATAGATAGATGATGGATGCAATCTTCCTATATATCGCTTATTTAATTACCTGATGTGTTGCCTCTCTCAATTTGCACAGGTTTTCTTGTTGATCGAATTACTTAAATCCGATTAATCTATCTATATATATATTAAGATATATGGTTAAATTTTGATTTGATAAAAGTTTTTATTTAAAATGAAATAAAAATTAAAAATTAGGTGGGCCCAGAAACGTTTTGATGGCTTTAAAAGGTTCAACTTTAATATATAGTAATATATATATATATTAAGATATATGGTTAAATTTTGATTTGATACAAGTTTTTATTTAAAATGAATTAAAAATTAAAAATTAGGTGGGCCCAGAAATGTTCTGGTGGCTTTAAAAGGTTCAGCTTTAATATATAGTAATAGATAGATACTTTAAAAAACACGATTTCTATTTCACGCATCGGCAAAATTTTTATTTCACGCACTGGTTGATACGTGACGCCTGGTGTGATATGGAACGTGACGCCTGGGAGAAGTTGGTCCGTGACGTGTGGGTATTGTTGGTGCGTGACGGCCGGGTGATGTTGGTCCGTGACAGACGGGTTGGGCGGATGCGTGACGGATGGATCAAGCACCAACAAATTGAATGTAACTTGTCCCCACCTAACTACATTAACTACCATCACATATTTCCTTTCAACATTACGGCACATTAAACCCTAAACCACTCTTCCCTTTCTCTCCCACAAACTCTTCCCTTTCCCTCCCACAAAACAAAACTTCCATCTCCATCATCTTCCAAGAGTCAATCCATGGCAAATGAAGATGCTTTTTCCAACTTCAATGGTGGAAAAGATCTTGCATCCCAATACATTTACAATGAGGTATGTATTTTAAGCTTTTACATTACGTATTAGTAAAAGTTAAGATTTTTATGGTTTATTCTTGTGAATGTATGTGATTAAGTTGTTCTTATTCCAAAATAAACACTTTCTTAACGTAATTTTAATAGTTGTGATTATATGTTCATAAAATTTTGATCTTTGATCAATGTGTACTAAAACGTTATAGACTTTGTGTGAAAAAACTGCATGTTTGAGTATTGAGTGATGTTATGTTGTGCAAAACTGTCACCTTTGTTTGATTCTGTTTTTTGAATCAAAACTGTACGTGACGCATGGATTCTATTGGGGCGTGACGCATGGCTTCATTGAGTTTGTCAAAAGTGCAAGACGAAGGTGAGGCTGAGGTGAAGTGCAAAGTTGCAAGATCTTTGATGGATCAATTTTATACGAATGAGTTCCCCAATCTGTCAGCTGATGATCAAGAAAAATGTGTCTCGCGACTTTACGACATTGCTCGCCCTGAGAGGACCAGTCTACAAGAGCCGGCTATTTTGAGGCATAAGGGACGACCAATGGGAGCTCCAAACAAAGATAACACTAAAAGACATCCTTCTTCATGGGAATACACATACAAAGAGATGGAAGGGACACCTCCCAAGAAGCAACGAGGTAGGCCACCAACTCCCACTAGCCCTACAGCTCCTATCACTCCTTTTAGGCCATCTCAGGTTAGAGCTCCCAACAATCCCGTGGGTCAAATGTTTCCACCACCGTTTCATGCTCCACAGTCCCTCATTAAAGAATTTGAACCGTATATGGATATAGTTCCGTCGTGTATGCGTGAACACATAAACGGTTACTTTGATATTGTGGGTGATGGAAACTGTGGATACAGAGCCGTTGTAGATCAAATAGGCATTGTGAAGGAACAATGGAGGAGGGTCCGACAATCCATGATTGATAAGGTGAAAGAAATCTTTCCATTGTATAAAGAGACTTGCCTCTTTCCTATTACCCCAGAAAATACGCTGGATGGAGTACTGGAACAACTTACATGGTTTGACGACGGGATAGCCCCAGGAAAAACTTGGATGGTGATTCCGGATATGGGTTGTCTGGTTGCTTCTGCATTCAATTGTGCAGTTGTCGTAGTGGGTGGTCTAAATGCTACTTTCTTGCCTTTGCAAGCGGTTCCACATCATCCATGGGATGCTAAGCTGAAGACGATATGTATCTGTTATGTTAAGAAGGAGAGTCATTTCATTTCGGTATGTTACTAATAATTTAATAAATTTTTATTCATTATCTAAACTCGTTAACTAGGCAATTGAATACGTTCTCCATTATTTTGTAGGTGGCCTTATCAGAGACGTCACCGTTGCCTCCAGTATTTTCCATGTGGGAGCATGCAAAGGATGCGTCTGCTGCTTATCTGTATGATCCATTCACTACTCAGCTGATGGCGTATGGACCTTCCAGAAGACAGAGACGAGGCCGCAAGCCGACTTAAATATTTATGAATCGCACATTGTAATGACATTGTTAGGACAACTGTGTATGTTTTTAGAAGTTAAACGTGAGAGTTTTTACTTAATCCCGAATTTGATAGTTATGGCAAATACTCAAGAAACTACAATTCCATAAAGAGTGCAACACTCCCTAAAACTCAACCAAAGTAGCAATATAACAAACTCGAATGAACTTAATCTTCGTCTTCCTCCTCCTCAACATTTCCATGCTCGTAGGGTCTGAAATCCTGGATGCATTCTCGCACAGCTGTGCGCATGTTGTAAAATTGTTCTTCTTTCGCATTATAGAAAGGATTTAGACAATGCAATGTTTGTCCAATAACCTACAGAAATACGTATAAATTAAGAGTGACATTGATATAATTACTGTGTAAACAAATATCCAACACATTTTTTACCCGCACTAGATCTCTGATGCCAGCATCCTCAGGCCTCACACATGGGTGTGTATGAGGTATGTACCACTCTATGTAGTCGGCACTACACTCGTATCCTTGTAAAGCTGGAGGGCCCATCTGTCGGACCCAGATGGAGTGTTGACTTCTTGCATCCCAACTCCAGTTTGACGAGGGGTCATACTGTACTACATAACTCCTAAGTGTCGTAGCTCTGTGCGCTTTGATGGGCTCTATAACTGGCCGGGGAATCCCCTGTACCACTCCAAATTGCCTGGATACCCGATCCGACATATAAGGCTCGGTAATTTTGAGAAAAGAGATGACCCCATGAAAAAAGACAGGAGCCAAATTCGACTGGTCGTAATTCACGTAGCCATAGGGCTGCCAGTCAACCTACACAAAAAATGGTGCAATTACACAATTATAATACATAAATATGAGAAATAAACTACGTGACAGATGATACTTACATGCCTAGCTTGCATTAAATCCAACTCTTCCCTGTAGTTTCTTCTATGCCTACTAGGAGTTTGCACAGGGTGCCATCGACTCGCATATGGCACATCGTCGTCGAAGGAGGGATTCGCTTGTGGGCGAAAGCTAGGAAAGTACTGATAGATCCAAGTTTGTACATAAGTGTACAACAACAAATATATCAACCTAGCTTATACAATAATTTGTAATTAAATTATATAAAAACAATATGCAACAAAATTCTTACCAGCAACAAGGTGTAGCAGGTGGACATCTGACGATATTCATGTCGTGAACACTCGCCCAATGACTGATACATGAATGCCAATGCGCCAGAACCCCAAGAAAGATTGGAAGTATTACCAATGTTACTCACGAAGGTCACATAAGGAATGAGCAGCATGTGTTGGGACTTGTCTGGAAAGAGGGTCGAGGCCATCAGGTACCACAAATAACCAGACACGATCTCCTCATCTTCTAGATCATGGGTCAAGCAGTGGGTTTTCAGAGCGTCTGTACTGACACCACTTCTAGCCATTTCTGGAGTCAAGGAAAAGAATTGTATTGCCTTCAGCGCTTGTTGATTGTACAACTCATTTTTTGCCTTGAAGCGATCCTCGAGAGGAAGTCCCATTCCTTGTCCTTCAATATGGAGGCCCATAATCATATACACATCCAGGAGAGTGATTGTCATCTCTCCAAATGGCATATGAAATGAATTTGTTTCTGGCTGCCATCGCTCCAGAAATGCTGAAATCAACGACTGATCTACATAACTGTACAACAGGTCTTGCAAATAAGTTAAGCCGCTGCTTTTGGCATGATCGCACCATGCATACTCATCGTCAAGCTTCCATTTTCATAGCTGCTCTTGTCTGAGCTGAAACGTGAGAGTTGGTCGCTCCTATAAAAAGAATATGTTAGATACATAAAAAAACAATAGTTTAATAACAGACTCAAGTTTTGATAACTTACAATGCCCTGATAAATGAAATATGCAGTGTGGGCCGTGAAACTAAACAGCAGATCTGGGATCACCGGACCTCCCGGTACAGGTCCTACCAACTTCGGTTCGATAGCATTCCGACCTCTAACCCTAGGCCTTCTAATTTGTGTAGGTTCAGCCTGTTCATGCGTCTGTTCCTGCGCTGGTTCCTCGACATGAGGCTGTTGACCATGCCAATATGCTTGCCTACCCATACCTCCTGACCACATGGGCCAATCACTAGTCTGCTCAGCTACAGGAGGTACGTACCAAGCACTCTCCTGCTGAGCTGGAGGAAATACAGACCATGTCGGATCCTATAAAACAAATTATTAGTACAAAGTATTAAAATAACCGACAGTTTAAGAATATGTATAGTTACTTACCACATTCGAGGTATTTTGGTATAAAGGTGGATCATCCATGTGCGTGTTGTCCAGTGCCGGTTCTTCATGCACAGATGATGCAGGAGGGTCACGGCTCGTACTCGGTCTTGCTTCGGCATTGTTTTTTTATTTCTTGGCCATCGGCCTCCTCCTTTGATATACGTTTACTTGTTCCTGATCTTGCTGCTCATGTAGAGCGGTCCACCGTCTGTGACGTGCAGATCTGGTTTGGTTGTCCATTTGAAATAGAAAAAAACAAAAATTTAAGGAGATCAACAACAATAAAAACAACCAAAACAACAACAATAACAACACCCTAAACCAAAACAACAACAATATCAATAACAACAACATCAACTAATACAACAACAACAAACAAGACAACAAAAACAACAACTCTGGCAAGTCGTCCGTCACGCATAGGGTCACTTGGCCCATGACGGACGACATCAACCTGAGCGTGACGGATGAGCTCTGGCCAGGCGTCACGGATGAGCTCAGGCCAGGAGTCACGGCCCAGATCTAGGTAACAACCCTCACAGATCCAGATCTGTGGCCAGAATTCGTAAATATCAATGTCCAAATGTCCAGATCTAAATGTCCATAGCAATTTTATAGATTGGTTTGTGCAGATCTAAATGTTCAAATCTAACCCTATACAAGTAATTACAAATTGAAAAAAATTCTAAATTCATCTAACAACTTCAATAATTTTAACATAATTGAATTAAGGTAAGATTAAGTTGAAATTTAACTAACCTTGATCGTGACGAGCCACTCCAGTCGAAACGTGACGGATCGTCCTTGGGAGCAAACTTGGGAACAAAAGCAAATGAGAGAATGAGAGTCGGGGGAGATGAAGCCGCTGCTTTATAGCAGCGACTTCGTCCGTGACGGGTGGTCCCGGTTTGGGCGTCACGGGTGGGATTCTTTGGCTCGTCACGGATGGGAGCATCTAGCTCGTCACGGGTGGGAGAATCTGGCTCGTCACGGGTGGGATGCTTTGGGGCGTCACGTATCAACCAGTTCGTGAAATAAAAATTTTACCCGTGCGTGAATTAGCAATGGCCTATTTTTTTCCCGTATGAAATGGCAAGCAATACTATATTTTGAATTCTTCCAGTTAATGGCTATAATTGTGGGATTTAATTACAACATAGTCAATTTGCTTTTATAATAATTCAAATTAATCTTTCTTTATAATATGAATATTTAAAGGAAAATTTAAGGGTTACTACAATGGACAAAAATATTTTTTTTATTAGAATCAATATGTGACGATGTACCATTCAGCTAGGTGTAAAATTTCGTACAAATTTCAAAGTAATATATTATTGAAGCTCAAAATTACTCCTCACGTGTAGTTTAACTGGAATTCACTAATAATATACTCCCTTCGTTAAATTTTAATTGACGTTCTAGGCTTAAGTTCTTGTTAAGTTTTAATTGTCATTTTAGACTTTTTTACCTTTTTTTTTTCCAGATTTACCCTCGTGTTTAGTAATTTTTTTAAATATATTTTTTGGGTTTTCATTTTTTTATTCATTGCTTTCCCATTTTCTAGGAGAAAAGTAACAAGAGAAGATTTTTTTAATTTTTTTTAATGAGATTTTATGAGCAATAATAAAATAATAATTAATCATTAATCATAAGGGTAATCTGGGAAAATAATTGATTTCTTATTTTGTCTGAAATTTGCTACAACGTCAATTAAAACTTAACGGAGGGAGTAGATAAGATTTATATAAATATATTGATAGATTTATATAAATACATTGTTAGAAAGATTAATAAGAATCATTATAAACAAATTTAATATTATTTTCCCAAAGAGATAAATATATATATGAGATTATAGATAGATTCTTAATTTATGTGTATTTTATTTAAAAACTAACATTTTTAATTATAAAGAATCCAAAATTATTTTTATGGTATTATTTATACATTAATTATATTCTATTCATTGAAATGTATAAAGAAATTATGGCTTAATTTGAATCAATTGTATATAAAGGTCAAGTAATTTGAGTGATAATTGACAACAAAACAATTGCAATAACTTGATGCTTTGTTTTAACGATATTTCTCTATAGAATCGATCTATTTCCTATTCCAAAATATCTAGACTTTGGCATTGTCATGTGTGTGTTTTGGTTTTGTAGACTTTGGCATTGTCATGTGTGTGTTTTGGTTTTGTCACTCTGTTACTTGAATTACATATACAATTTTGTTTGCAGTACCCAAAGAACTATATATCATAAATAGTTATGTATAAGTATATAAATAAATTACAAATATAATTAAAATAGTTTAAGAAAACATAATCATGAATATGTAATTGGTATAAAGAAGTAATACCTACACATATGTACATTTTATTTGATATGATACTTGTATTTTTGTAAGGAAATTAATCCGTAAAAGTCTGCATGATTAAATATATATAAAAATGTTAGAAAGTCTAATTATTTAGAAATAAATAAATATTTAATGGAAATTATTGTAAATTTTCAACCAACAATATAATATATTGTATATATATAGATAAATGAATGATTTAATTATTTCAAGAATATATGTTTACCATTTAAGGATGCCCAACTTTGAGGAACTTTTGGCATAGTCATTCACAAATCACAAATCTACACAACTTGATTTCAATTGGGATCTTATGTGGCTTACTTGCCTCCATAGTTGGCCGGTCAATTTGGTGTGGAAATGTATTCTTCCTAAATCGTCAATCTTTGTGAGGAGCTTGGCCTTCACGTATTCCTACAATGATAAACACTTAAACACGTCATACATAGAAAAAACATCACATTTCAAGAATAAACTTAATCATATTTAATCGATCTTCATAAGCTTATATCAATAAAAAGATTCCTGAAAAAAAAAATCATACTTGCAACAACTACTGTAACATAACCATAAAAATAGAAAATGACCCACCTTCATCTTAAGCTACATCCTTTCATCATTGGTAATGTTTGGTCGGGTTTTCAGATGATCATTTCATCTGCTATCAACTACTTAAGGAGAATAAAATATATTAAAATTATCAATTAAATGCGTATAGAATTAACACATGTTATGAATACATTTATTCATTATCTAAATTGATTTAATTGCCCATAGACATGAACCTCTATAGTCACAAAGGTTACAATATTTTCATTTCCCTTTATTATTATGAATAAATATACTTGAATGGTGAAATTTAAATACGATAAAACTAAAATATTGTTATTAATACATTGTCCATTGGCATGCAACACCAATGACATTTGAAAAGTCTCGTGTAAATTACACAATTCTAGGTGATAAATGTAATGAAGAATTTTTCTCCATTCATGCACTTATTTTGACATAATCACGATAATAAAATAAAAATTATTAAGTTTATAGGTTGCCTATATCCCAATTTTAAGTATTTATGATTCAATTGGTTGGTGAAAATAAATATCCTTAATATAAGAGATTTATTTGGTGATACAAAAAAACGAATTTATGTCAACTTTTCGGTTTTTGGGAGCTATAAACGTATTTCATGCAATAACACTATATTAATTATTCTTAATTGAATTTAAAAAAGATAAAATCACATAATACATATAGTACTTTATAGTTTTAAAAGAGACGTTATGTCTATAAATTCAATTAATAATTGGTAAAATTAATAATAACTTCTAATCACTAATATTGATTTGGTCTATTAATTTTTTTACTTAATATTTTTCAATTTCTCAAAAAGATATGAAGGTATTCTAGTGATGGTATTTTGATTGTTTTTCATACTTAATAGAAATATAAATTAAACTATGTTGAAAATTTAATATGAATATATAAGAGTTATATAACCACATGAAAATGAGGACTTTATAATTGATTAATATGTAGTAATTGTATATAATTGTGAATCAAAAACTTTTTATATTATATAGAAGATTATAGATTATTAATATAATTATTAATATATGAAATTGTCACTTTAGTATTTTTTGAATTTCAGAAATTGTTTAAATTGTGAGCTAAATAAATAAGACATGAAAAGAAAAAAAAACTAATTCATTTTTAAATGTTAACATTCAATGACCTAAAATACTAACTTTTAAATATATATAGATAGTTATAAGAGAATATTAGATCCTTCACTTTCTTGAATGTTTTTACGGATTTTAATATATGAGACGGTTATAAAGAAAGTGGGATGGAGGTTGTGCAAAATGAAAGAGTTGCATTTATGAATATGACATGTGTCAAATATTTAGAATACCAAGTGTCATATATTTAGAGTGTGAAGTGGAACAATCTTTTGCTTAAACATGCATATTGCTTTAATGATTTAGAGAGATAAAGAAACATTTCCTTGGTGGACTTGTACGTCGAAAGAGTTAAGCCTTGATTCAATTGACTTGCACAACTATTACATATATAGTGTTAGTTATTAAAGACGTCGGTCAAAAAATGATTGATAAAATGTATTCAAAAGTATGGTCACGAAACAAGATGGACAATAACTTTGAACAACTAAAATCTTGCGAGCGTAAGTTTCAAGAATTCCAAACACAATATCTCACTAATATTTCATAATGAATCTCGGACCAAATACCACATACACCTCTTAAAGTACAACAAACTACTAGAATTTCAAACCAAAGGAAACAAACATGGTTGACTTTGAAGTTTGACATGAAAATGGCATGATAAATTACTGGAACTTTATGAAACAAATGTTGCTTAAATTTGGATTTCATTGATTAAGTCAACATAGTAATGACATGTGTAACATATACATCATTTTATGTTCTAGTTTCTAACCACCCTCTTATTAGTTGAGATAGCATATGTCGTTCAAAGTCAGAAGGTGGGCTAGAGCTACAGAAATCAGAAAACTTGAACAAATCTATGCAAATAAAATTTCTATGGAAATTACTAGTGAAACCCGATAATATGTGGGTTAACACCATTACCGAAAAATATCGCGGATCAAATGTTATTTTCATACAAGAAGAAATCAAGGAAGTCATGGCAGTTTTCTCGACTTCTCCATATTCATGACATATTTAAAACAGAATATTTTGGAAAGTGGATAACAGCAAAACAATAACTTCTAGACTAACCACTGGGTTCAAGACTGTCAATTACAACCATGTTATAAGTCTTATGACAATATCAACATTAATCTTAAAGTTTTGCACTTCATCACATCTGATCATAACCGGGATATCCTCAATCTCCAAGGACTTGTACACTTGTACCCCCTCATATAGTTGTGAAGATTCTCAATATTCCCATTCATGAAACTGATGATCGTCTTATTTGGAGGCTATTAACCAATGGCAACTTATCTATCAAATCTTCAAGAAGTCTTACCGAATACCCAACCCCTTACCCAATTTTTGATTTCCCTTCTTGGATTTGGAAACTAAATATTTCTCCTAAAATCAACAACTTTTTATGGAAATCGCTCACAAATTCTTTGCCAACTACGGAACGTCTGAATCGACACTATTAAAGAGTTTCCTCTCAATGCAGTCTCTGCAATTAAGATATTGAAGACACATGTTGATAGCTCCATGACCCGCTCATTGACGGCGAAGGACGAAGAGGGAACAACGGGAGTGCATTCGAAGAGACCGGACGACGAAGACGCTGAGCTCGCGGAGGATGCTGAGGGGAGGCGACCGCCGTAGGGCTTATGGCGCCCGCCGCCGTGTCTCCGGCGCCCGTCGGCGTGATGTGGACTTGCGAGTTTTGGCTTCGGATTTCCGGCGACCACCGGCGGCGCCCGCTGTCGTCTTCACGGTGCCTGCCGTTTTGTGCTCGGCAAGTTCGTTGGCTATGACTTATGGGCAACGGTCGCCGTTTAATTACAACGGCCACCGCCTTTCCCAAAGTTCGTTCCACGTCAGCGTTTCCAAGCTTCGTCGTTTTAATGAACCATTTTATTGTTATTCTTTTATGTTATTTCTTTTAGCCTATTTAAGACTTCAACCCCTATTTTGTATCTTTTACGTTGAGTTTAAGCAGTAAAGTTGAGTACGCTCCTTCCCTTGAATTCCAACGTCAATCCTTCGATCCCACGGATCATCTATCCCGTAGCTCGTCACTTCGAGCAAATCTACACCGTCTCTTCGATTTTCAAGATCATCTCTTTGATCTTTTTGTCATCTCTTTGACGTAATTGGGGATTATCTCTTTAACCCTAGGAAAGCCATCACTTTGGCTACTGCGGAGAAGAATCAATTCAAGCTTGAGGAGTCAAGATCCTGCGTTGCAGACAACATTCAGGGGTTGTTCGCATCAACTGGTATCAGAGCCATGCGTGCCGTCTACTACGATGATGACAATCCCTATGATGTTCCTCATGGCTCCTATAGGCGAGAGGACCAACGCTATTGGGACCGACGACAAGACATGCTTGCCCGTATCGCGAAGCTTGAACGTGAGCGAGCTGAGATCTTACGTGAGAAAGATGAGGTCTTCCAACGCATTAGGGAATTAGAGGAGGTCTTAGCCGAGGAGATTGCCCGAGAGCAAGCCCAATGTGATGCGGATTTTATGTTGGTCTCTCAATGCGATCTGTATCCGTTCGTGGTGACTCATTCTCCACAAGGCATTGATTTGGTGGATGTGGAACCATGTCCTAGTGTTGACTTGGTGGATGTGGAATCATGTCCTATGTCCTTCGATCATCCCAAGTGGGACGAGTATGAGGAAGAGGTCGTCGAAGCCCTAATCTTTGATGGTTGTTCGTCACAACGCAACATGTCACCGGCCCTTCCGCCGCCCTCATCACCGCTTCTGCAACCAATGGTCGTATCGGTTAAGCTTGAGGTTTATGTTGTTGTTCTTACCCACCTCGCTCCCACCACAATCATAGAAGATTCAGTCGCAAAGGTGACAACTTTGATGTTATTCGAGCCGGATGCACAACTTGTTCCTTTGTTCTTTTTTGATGTTCGTGTCTCTCTACTTGACGCTTCTTTCTTCATCCACGTCGAATTAGGGACGATTCGAAGTCAAGAAGGGGAGATTGATAGCAACATGCATGAGAGAATTAATCAAAGGCCTCCAAGGAAGAGGCTCAAGCAAAGGGTGAAGTCTTGTGCAAGTTCGAAATTGGTATTTCTCGTTTGATTATGGACAGTCTTCAGTAAAACAACCATAACTGTGGTTAGAAAATTGATCTCGAGATGATTCAAGATGCGTTGGAAAGCTGATTCAAGGATCTTGTGAAGACCGGCTGCTATTGGCTCGGTCTCGGGATGTCTCCCCCATCATTCAGGGACGTCGTCCTTGCTTTTTACTTGCTCATTTAGCGTGTCCTCTCACTGTTACGGATCTTGTTGTTTTACCCACTATTGTGCCTTCTCTTTTGCAGGACCCTGGGGATGTGATGCCGGATGCGCTGCATGTGGGATTGCCACCTACTACCGCTGACTATGGTGTGCTTCCTATTTTCCATGTCCCTGATGTTTCTCCTCATACGTCTCCTGCTATGGACGACAAGGATGAAGCGGGGACGCTTCACAGCCAAGAAGGGGAGATTGATAGCTCCATGACCCGCTCATTGACGGCGAAGGACGAAGAGGGAACAACGGGAGTGCATTCGAAGAGACCGGATGACGAAGACGCTGAGCTCGCGGAGGATGCTGAGGGGCGGCGACCGCCGCAGGGCTTACGGCGCCCGCCGCCGTGTCTCCGGCGCCCGCCGGCGTGATGTGGACTTGCGAGTTTTGGCTTCGGATTTCCGGTGATCGCCGGCGTCTTCACGGCGCCCGCCGACGTCTTCACGGCGCCCGCCGTGAGCTAGGCGGCGCCCGCCGTCGTCTTCACGGCGCCCGCCGTGAGCTAGGCGGCGCCCGCCGTGAGCTAGGCGGCGCCCGCCGTCGTCTTCACGGCGCCCGCCGTGAGCTAGGCGGCGCCCGCCGTCGTCTTCACGGCGCCCGCCGTGAGCTAGGCGGCGCCCGCCGTCGTCTTCACGGCGCCCACCGTGAGCTAGGCGGCGCCCGCCGTCGTCTTCACGGCGCCCGCCGTGAGCTAGGCGGCGCCCGCCGTCGTCTTCACGGCGCCCGCCGTGAGCTAGGCGGCGCCCGCCGTCGTCTTCACGGCGCCCGCCGTGAGCTGGGCGGCGCCCGCCGGCGTCTTCACGGCGCCCGCCGTGAGCTAGGCGGCGCCCGCCGTCGTCTTCACGGCGCCCGCCGTGAGCTGGGCGGCGCCCGCCGTCGTCTTCACGGCGCCCGCCGTGAGCTGGGCGGCGCCCGCCGATGTCTTCACGGCGCCCGCCGTTTTGTGCTCGGCAAGTTCATTGGCTACGACTTATGGGCAGCGGTCGCCGTTTAATTACAGCGGCCGCCGCATTTCCCGAAGTTCGTTCCGCGTCAGCGTTTCCAAGCTTCGTCGTTTTAATGAACCATTTTATTGTTATTCTTTTATGTTATTTCTTTTAGCCTATTTAAGACTTCAAACCCTAGTTTGTATCTTTTACGTTGAGTTTAAGCAGTAAAGTTGAGTACACTCTTTCCCTTGAATTCTAACGTCAATCCTTCGATCCCACGGATCATCTATCCCGTAGCTCGTCGCTTCGAGCAAATCTACACCGTCTCTTCGGTTTTCAAGATCATCTCTTTGATCTTTTTGTCATCTCTTTGACGTAATTGGGGATTATCTCTTTAACCCTAGGAAAGCCATCACTTTGGCTACTGCGAAGAAGAATCAATTCAAGCTTGAGGAGTCAAGATCTTGCATTGCAGACAACACTCAGGGGTTGTTCGCATCACATGTCATCTCTTTTTACATGTCCATACACAAGACAAATGATTTGGAAACTTAAATGTATAACGGGTCAAAAGTTTGTCTTTCAAAACACATTGACACTCCACAATGGAGTCCTATTCTGCTAGAGGTCCAGTATATCCCCTACTTGTCTTACTTTCTTTGGTGGAATATTTAGAAACACCGAAATTCCATTATATTCCACAAAGATCACACACGACAAACCAACAAGCCTTCACAAGTAGCCATCCTTCAATTCTATGATTGATACGCGACCAACTCTTCATCCCAACAAGACATAGTCGCAAAAAAAAGCAAAACAATGAAGCCTCCGTAGAACCTCATCTGCAAACAACTGCCCTCACACTTGCCAAAACTTAACTTTGACAGCTCTAAATGCATTGGCCAATCATCTCATATTGGATTCATTATAAGAAACCATAATAGAGATGTAATCTATTTAGATAGAAAACAAATTCCGAATTTGCCCATTCTTCAAATTGAAGCATATACAACACTAGAAGGTGTTCAGAAAGTCGTTTATTTAGGTATTAACTATTAACAACCTAGTTATAGAGAGTGATAACTTAATAAAGCTGTTGATTTTCTTGTGATTCATCACATCAGCTCGTCTACATTCAAAAGTTTCATCTGCACCTTTATAACGCAAGGATTGTCTTTACTTAATCTATGTAACACTAGATAAGAGTTCTTAAAAATGAATTCGAGATTAGAGATGATTTGTAAATCTCATGTAAAAATTATCAAATGTGATGATTTAGGCTTGTACTTTACTTAAAAAGAGAACCTAATATTTATCATATAGCAAAAAATGGATCGATTAAAAATGTGAGAATGTGAGGGAATGTAGTGAAGTGTAAGTGATCGAGCAAAACTCAAGGTGATCGAGCTAAACTCAAGGGAGAATTATGAAATTAAGTTACGAATGAATAAAGTGTATACGTGAGAAGAAACCCAAGTTCAGTAAAAAGGTATGTAAACTCCATTAACAAGAGAAAACATCAAGAGAGCTAGAACGGAATTCTGTTATTTCACTCAACTAGATGAGAATGTGACTTACAAGGAGCCTTATAAAGGCTTTACAGATATTAATGAAAATATCTAAAAGACAGCTAAGCAATAACTGGACTATAGACTATATTACTATATTTCATATCCCCCCCTCAAGCTAGGACAGGGGTAAGGACAAAAGGCCTAGCTTGGACACCAGAAAATTGTATTGAAGTTCACCTAAGGGCTTAGTAAAATGTCTGCCAGTTGCAGGATGACTTCACATGAAGAGGTTGAACAAAACCTTCTTGAAGCTTGTCGCAGACATAGTGACAATCAAGGCGAAGGTGCTTAGTATGCTCATGAAAAACAGGATTCTGAGCAATATGAAGAGCTGCCTTGTTATCACAGTGAAGGGGAATGGGCAGGGTAATGGAAATGGCAAAATCAGAGAATAAACACTGTAACCAGACCAGCTCACTAGTTGATGCGGGAGCATCCAAGACCTCAACCAAGGTGCCCGCAAGAGGAGGTGGTCCCCTCACAAGAGCTCAAGTCAAGCTCATGCAAGAAGAGTTCGGGAACTTGGCTAGCCTACATGTCTCAAGGGAACCCGCCCAAGTTGAAGACTACACTGAGACGAAGCTAAGGACGTTGGTGACCTTTCAAGCCAAGCCAAACCAAGACGAACAAAGCGCTCAAGAGTTGAAACCCAAGGTCCTGACTCGGCCCACCAAACTCGGCCGAGTTATGCTTAGTTATGGCGACCCCTCAGCAAAACTGCCATATCTTCTGATTCCCAACTCCGATCACTCTCAAATTTTGAGTAGTGAAACTAGACTTCAAGATCTATCTCTGAGAGAGAACGGACCTTCTAAAGTTAGGCCAGAAGTTGAGCCTCCTGACTCGGCCCCAAACTCGGTCGGGTCCAGGCCGAGTTTGGCCCAGTGAAGCTGCCCCCATCCTGACTCGGTTTGAAACTCGGCCGGGTCTGAGCCGAGTTTCCCTCAGTT
The DNA here is from genome assembly GCA_027886185.1 of Rheum nobile. NCBI lineage: Eukaryota > Viridiplantae > Streptophyta > Magnoliopsida > Caryophyllales > Polygonaceae > Rheum > Rheum nobile. Next base: position 2,319,675 of record WOAB01000232.1, on the reverse strand, counting down.
AACCTCCTTTTGTCTCGGTTCTTGTTGGGCTTTTATGGGCCGCCCCCTTAGCCTATTTAAGACCTTTTGCTTTCTTTGTTACTCAGTTTTTTCCCCATTATGAACCTTTGCTTTATGCAATATGAAGATTGAGAGCTCCATGGGAGTGTTTCTCAAAGTTGATTCGATCTAGCTTGGTTGCTCTTGCGTTGTGTCAATTTCGTCTATGATCTTGGTGCTCCAAGGCTTCACTCGCCCCCTTCTCGTGCTCTTTGGATACGTCCATCATTGTGTGAGATTGTAGAAGGAAAGGTCGATTGTGTACATTGGTTTGGTTCTTGGTGGCATTGTTTGCCAAGGGTTTCTCCATTACATCTTTCGGTTGTTCTTATATCCTTGTTCTTTCTTTATTTCCTATCATTTACTAACTTGTTCTCTTTGTGTTTTCTCTTGTTTCCATCTCCATCTTCCATTCAAGTCGCTTGGCGTCTAGATCGGGCCACCCGCGGCTAATCCCCGCATCACTAGTGGTCTTAGACATACTCCGATACTCGGCTTCAACTGAAGATTTGGAGACAGTATTTTGTTTCTTGGTCTTCCAAGAAATCAAGGAGTGTCCGAAGAAGACACAAAACCCAGTAAGGGATCGGCCACTGTAAAGACAATTCCCCCAATCAGCATCACAGAATGCAGACAAGGAAGAAAAATTCACAGTGGGAAAGAAGAGGCCAAGATCCAGTGATCCACGAAGATATCGAACAACATGTAATGCAGCCTTGTAATGAGGCTCTCTGGGTTGGCTCATGAACTGACTAAGATGCTGGACAACATAAGATATATCAGGTCGGGTCATATTCAGATACAGAAGACGCCCAACAAGTCTTCTATATGATTATGGATCAGGCATAAGCTCTCCTTGATCAATGGACAAATTGAGGCCACGAGGAAGAGGAAATGAAGCTGCTTTGCAGTCATGAAGAGAAGTGTCATGTAACAAGTCAGAAATATATTTCCTCTGGTTGACAAGAGTACCACGAGAGGATCTGGACACTTCAAGGCCTAAAAAATATCTCACTAAGCCAAGATCTTTAATGGTAAATGCCTTGTCCAATTCTGCTTTGACAAATTCAATAAGAGCATCATTACTGCCAGTGACCAACAAATCATCAACATAAACCACTGTCACAATCAAGCATTGAGGAGAATTCCATATAAACAATGAATGATCAAACTTGGACTGAACAAAACCCAGGTGAGTAAGAAACTTAGTTAACTCAAAATTCCACTGCCGAGAGGCCTGTTTTAGGCCATAGAAGGAACGGGACAACTTGCAAACCTGGTCAGCTGAGCCCTTATCATAACCATCAGGAAGTTCCATATATACTTCTTCATCAAGGAAGCCATGAAGAAAAGAATTGTTTACATCGAGTTGGTGTAGAGGCCAGCACTTCGTGGTGGCAAACGCAAACAGCAATCTAACTGTGGTAAACTTCGCCACAGGGGAAAATGTATGCTTGTAGTCTTTCCCTTTGATTTGATTGTAGCCTTTGGCAATAAGCCGGGCTTTGTATCTCTCTACAGTCCCATCAGGCTTAAATTTTATCTTGTAAACCCACTTATAACCAATAGCTTTGTGGCCAGCAGGAAGATTAGTAAGAGTCCATGTATGGTTGGTTTCAAGGGCAAGAAGCTCTTTGTTCATGGCATCAACCCATAAAGGGTCTTTGCTGGCTTCTCTGTAAGAATATGGTTCTTTAAAGGAAAAGGTTTTGGTAATAGAAGCAACAAAAGCAGAGCTGTAATAGCTAGGATCATCAAGTGAAGAGGCTAAAAGGGAAGTAGATGTTGGTAATGTAGGACAGATAAAATTCTGGAGATGAGCAGGGTGTGATGTAGTTCTGGTATACCTCCTGAGAGGAGGTGATGGGTCTTGAGGTATAATGTTGGAAGATGAAGATGGAGATAATGAATCAGGATGACTCATTGTAGGAGATCCGGGAATAGATGAAGAAGGAGAAGATGGTTGAATGGAATGAGAAGAAGATAAAGAGTTGGTAGGAGAAGGTGAAGTAACTGGAGATGGTAGGATAGGAGAGATAGGAAAATGGTCACTAGGAGGACCATGGGCAGGGTTAACAAGTGGTAAAGAGTATGGTGAAGTTAATGGTGGAGAAATGGATGTTTCGTGTTTAAATGGGAAAATATGTTCTTGAAAGATAACATCTCGGCTTGCAAAAATTTGTTTAGTGGTCCAGTCTAACAACTTGTAAGCCTTTTGGCCATGGGGATAACCAAGGAAAACACATTTCCTAGCCTTTGCAGCAAACTTATCTGCAGACTTTCCTCTTGCCAAAGCAAAACATTGACAACCAATGACCTTTAGTTGATCATAGGAAGGAGACTTGCCATGCAATCTGGTGTAGGGAGTCTCCCATTTCAAAACAGCAGATGGAAGCAAATTGACAATGTAGGTGGCAGCTAATACACAGTCGCCCCAAAATCTGATGGGTAATCCAGCATGTAATCGAATAGCCCTGGCAGTCTCAATGAGATGTCTGTGATTTCTCTCGACTCTGCCATTTTGCTGAGGTACATAAGGAACAGATCTTTGATGGATAATACCCTTAGCAGCAAACAACTGGGAATAAGCTCTTTGAACAAATTTTGTGCCATTGTTTGTTCTGATCTGTTTGATATGAGCACAAAATTGTGTTCCACCAAAGCAATATAGGTTTGTATAACTGAACTGACTTGATCCTTGCTCTTGATCAAGTGTGTCCAAGTAGCTCGACTACAATCATCAAGAATAGTTAGAAAGTACCTGGCACCAGAATAGGTTGGGGATTTGTAGGGACCCCAAAGATCAAGATGTACTAGTTCAAATAAAGAACTAGCAATAGAATCACTCATGTGAAAAGGTAAAGCATGAAATTTTGCCAACACACAAATCTCACAAACATCAGTGTTAGAAGCTACAACAGAAAATTGACAAATGTGCTTCAGCTTAGAAACTAAAGTGTGCCCCAGTCTGGCATGAATCAAGTCAAAACTAGGCTTATTTGCAGCACTATGATCAACATGATCAAGTTTATTTGCAGAGAGAAAAGTAGATGAATATGCAGATGAAAAATTATCTGCAGAGGACAACACAACTCTGTAAAGTCCTCCTCCATGCCTCTTAGCAGTGAGAACCTCCTTTCCATGATCAAGGTCCTGAAATATACAAGCATCTTTGTCAATTTTCACTCGAAGATGACCATCATCAAGTAACTTACCAACATACATTAAATTCTGCTTGAATTCTGGGACAAGAAAAACTCCTTTCAGTTTGAGCCTAGTAGGTAAATGAATATCTCCTACAATAGTTACTTGTTTCATCGAGCCATCAGGTAAGCAAATGTTCAAGGGTTTGGTAAGTTTTCTTCGATAAATCAATAGTGAAGGATTACATGTCATATGATCAGAAGCCCCTATATCAATGATCCAAGACAACATATTATCTGCACCATGCCTAGAAGAATGCATGACAAATGCCTTACATGAGAACTCCAGAGAAGCTTTTCCTTTCATCAGCTTCATCACTTCTTGACACACATCATTGATCAAGATAGGATTTATTCCACCAGCTGTTTCTTTGCAAGTATCATCAATGTCAAGAGGATTATCAGATTGCTCCACCACATTAGCTGCAGACTTCTCAGAATTTTTGTTCTTCAATTCTTGGAACCACTCTGGATAGCCATGTATCTTGAAGCATTGATCTACTGTATGACCTCGCTGGTTGCAATGACTGTACAATCTCTCCAGTTTAGCTTTCTTAGCAGCTTCTTTCCGCTCAAGATAGCTTCCTGAAGAACTAGAATTTCCTCTTCCAGTACCAAAAGTGCCTGAATTCCCAGTACTAGAGTTAGAGCCTTTTCCAGAGTTGAAATTCCTAGGTCCTCGACTAGCATTCAATGCACTAGTCTCATGTGAGCTAGAACTCCCAGCTGTGACAGCCTTTTGCCTCTCTGATTGTTGAACGAGATGATATGCCTTGTTAACAGATGGTGCTGGATCCATTGCTAGTATGTTGCTTCTAACAGTCTCGAAACTGTCGTTGAGTCCCATCAGAAATTGTGTTAATCTTGCACTATTAGTTTGATCCATGGTTTTCTTGTTAACACCGCACGTAAAATTCTTGCAATTACATCATGGAAATTCCTCAAGATTTACAATATCATCCCAGATTCGCTTCAATTTTCCAAAATAATCAACAAGCGAATCTGTTCCTTGAGTCAAATTCGCTAATTCTCTACGCAATTGATACAAGAGAGGTCCATTAGACTCTCCAAATCTCTCATTAATTTCATCCCAGAGTTGCTTAGACGATGTAACATTCATGAAGCAATTCTTAATCGAATCTTTCATAGAGTTTATAATCCAGCATCTCACCATGTAATATGCGCGAATCCATTGTTCTTCATCTACCGAATTTTCTTCAGGTTGCTTCACGGTTCCAAGAATGAAACCTAGCTTGTTTTTCGCACCAAGTGCCAGCTTGATTCCGTTGCTCCATCCAAGGAAATTGTCCCCATTGAAGACGCTTGCAATAAGCCGTGCTCCAGGATGATCCGAATTGGACAATTCAATCGGATTACTTTTGTTTCCAGTTCGATTACGGTGTTCTCTCAATTATTTCAGCAATTCCTCCATATCTCAATGAAACAGTAGGATCAGATTAGGGAAGGAAAATAGGTGTTGAATCGAAATAGGTTGCGAAAGATAGAGATTATGAGCCTAGAGCTCTGATACCATGAGAAGAAACTCAAGTTCAGTAAAAAGGTATGTAAACTCCATTAACAAGAGAAAAGCTCAAGAGAGCTAGAACGGAATTCTGTTATTTCACTCAACTAGATGAGAATGTGACTTACAAGGAGCCTTATAAAGGCTTTACAGATATTAATGAAAATATGTAAAAGACAGTTAAGCAATAACTGGACTATAGACTATATTACTATATTCCATAATAAGTTAGTGATCGGATAACATAATATTAATTAGTGTTTTCAACCAGCAGTTCCCATGTTCAACTTACAGAAATAATATAAATTTTAAAAATTATTTTTGAGATCATCCTAAAAAATATCGTATAGAAGTAAATATTTAAGTTCACGAAATCATCTCTTAAAAATGTATTTTTTTAAAATAAAAATAATTTCTAAACAGTTAAACTAGGAATTCATTTGAATTCTGTTAAAATGCATTATTTATATTAAATTGATAGTTTAATTTAACATAAAATAATATATTTTAATATATTCTAAAAAAAATCCAAACAGACCTTAAATCGAAACACACTCTAAATTGACTAGGATATTCGAAATATTTCAAGGATTCAATTGAGGCTCAAGGTTCCTTGAACTGTTGGTTCCTGAACAAGAAACACCAATCCCACTGTCTCAAAATAGTAAAACATAAATCCAATCTTCTTCATTTATAGTTTTTTTATTTTTTGGAAAAATCTTTATTTAGACTTGAGAGTACTTACCAGAGTTTTCTGTTCCAAAAGAATACTAGAGTTTTAAAACAATTAGTGTATTACCTGTACCATACACGTGTATGTTGAGAATAAGAGATCTCACAAGACATGTAGTTTATATTTAATTAATTTTAAGTTTTACATTGTAAAAATATTACATTTATTCAGTCAAAAAATATTTTATATTTGTATGTTAAATAAAAAGCATTTATCATGAATAATATTGTAATCATATAATTAGTTTGAAAGTTTATACAATTAGTTTATAAGTCAAGCGCTTACTTAAAATGTATTTAATAATTTTTTAAAATTGATAATATTATTATACGTGATCAATAGTATAAATATATGATAAAGATTGGTCAAATAAAATAATTAATAATTAAAAGTATAGATAAAATAAAACATATGAAAACAATTTCTTAGTTTTTTTAAAAATATTTGCACAATAATTTTTCATGTTTTTATTAAAATAAAACTTATTTGCATAAAGTATGGTCACATATAAAATTAGATTAAATAGTGATAAGTGAATGATTACACAATATTTCAAGTTGAGTTATGTTATATTTTGAACATTTTGAGTTGTATTAAGTTTAAATTATCTTATAAACAATAGTTTAAGTTTACTGGACATTGTTCAATATTAAATTAATTATAGCTCAACTTAATATTTTCAAAAATTTGAACAATTTGAGTTATGATATATTTTGAACATTTTTAGTTATATTATGTTTAAATTATCTTATAAACAGTAGTTCAAGTTTACTGGACATTATTCAAATTTTAAGGAATTATAGTTCAACTTTATGTTTTCTAAAATTTGAACAATTTTCATTTAAGTTTTAACAACTTGAGTTATGTTGTGTTTTTAACATTTTTAGGTGTATTAAGTTATATTATCTTATAAACAATTGTTCAAGTTTACTGGATAAAATTTCAAATTTTAATGAATTATTGTACAACTTTATATTTTCTCAAATTTGAACAATTTTCAATTTTGTTTGAACAATTTGAGTTATGTTATGTTTTGAACATGTTGAGTTGTGCTAAGTTTAAATTATCTTATAAACAATCATTCAAGTTTACTGGTCAATTGTTCAAAATTTAATGATATATTGTTCAACTTTATATTTTATTGAATTTTGAACATTTTGCGTTCATGTTTGGACATTCTGCGGTTATGTTTGAATGAGTTGTTTAATGTTCAAACATTTTTTATTTGTAATAATTTGGGGATATCATACAATTTAATGTTCAAGTTTATTGAAAAAAAATTCAAACTTAAATAACATAATATTCAACTTTATCTTTGTTATAAGTTTGAATTTTTATGCAATGTATTTGAGCATTTTTCTGATATGTTTGAAAAAATTAAATTTGTTCAAAAATAGTTGCATATTATTCAGTTTTTGTTAAATATTGTTCAACCTTTGTTTTATGAAGTGAAAAAAAGGAAAATATGGCTTAAAAAACTTGTTTGGGGGTGGGGAAATTGATTCTAAAAAAAGGAAAAAACTTGCCTGCAAAAAACAATAGTGGTTGGCCAACATTAATGGTCAAACCATGACCTTGAATATTAGCTAAGTGTAAGATAGCGTAAATGTAATTGAATGAACCTTCTATCCTAACCTCTCATTATCAAATTACTTTATATTTATCTTAAAATGTGAAATCTCTCAATTGAAAAAAGCTCAATTATAATTATAAGTAATTAATTTTTTTAATCTCAACTTCTCACAAATAATACAATTATTATAGGCAATTTCTTTGTGCACTACTTTTTTTTTCTGGGTACACTAAGCAAGATTTTTGCGTTTCATGGCAAAAATATCCAAAAAAATGCATTTTGGTACTCAGATGAAACGCATGTATTTTGCTTAAGTAAAATACCAGCGTTTCAAAATTATTTTTTTTAAAAGTGAAACGCAAGATCTTTGCTTATACTATGGTTATATCTTATAGTTATATACTATGGTTATATCTTATAGGTATATCCAATTTGGTTATATTTTATGGTTATATCCTATAGTTATATACTATGATTATATCTTATAGTTATATCCAATTTGGTTATATCTTATGGTTATATCCTATAGTTATATCCTATGGTTATATCCTTTAGTTATATACTATGGTTATATATTATAGTTATATACTATGGTTATATATTATAGTTATATCCTTTTGTTATATAATATGGTTATATCCTACAGTTATTGTGATACCCTGTAATTTTGTAAGGCTATTTTGGGAGTTTTTGGATTTTTCCCGAGCGCCCGTTTGGTACGTCAGATTTAATTCAGAGAGTTAGAGACATTCTGTAATGTGCTCTGTATCCGTAATATTTTTCTCAGTGAAGAATTATACAGTCAAGGCCTGTTGGAAGTCTATACTCATTCGTGTACGACTTTTGTTATCGCGAGTTAAGATTAATACAAGATTCTCTACCCAATTGGTTATTGCCCAAGAGGTTCAAATGGGCTAACCATTGGTTAATACCCAAGGGCACAAATGGAAAGCTTTTTGCTCCTTTAAACCCTAGAATCCCCTCTATAAATAGAGGTGTTGGGTGAAGGGTAAATGGGAGTGGAAGACGCGGAAACCCTATCGAAATCCCGACTCTCAAAAACGCTCTCAAAGAAAATGCTTTCCCTCTCGGAAGGCTTGAGTGGATCGTTGGAGGCTTGTTCGGTGTCGTTCTTGGAGGCCAAAGGATACTTGGAATGCCCTTAGAAGCCTAGAAGCCAAGCAAGGCGAAAGACGAGCCAAATCGAGCGTTTCGAGTAAGATTTCCTCTCGTTTTTCAAGTTTCTGTTCAGCGACGGCGACCGCCGCCAGGAAGAACGGCGACCGCCGCCATGAAGACGGCGACCGCCGCCATGAAGCCGGCGACCGCCGTGAAGAACGACGCCCACCGCCGTGAGATGTGTTATCACCGGGAGAAGGAGGCCCATGAGCGGCGCCCGCCGTATTGGGGCGGAGCCCGCCGCCGTGAGACGGCACCCGCCGTATTGGTGGCGGCGCCCGCCGCCGTGAGACGGCACCCGCCGTATTGGTGGCGGCGCCCGCCGCATTTAAGGCGGCGCCCGCCGCAATTAAGTCATGGCCAGCCGTGAGGTGGTGGTGGCCGGGAGGTGTTGTCGTGGCTTCCGGGACCTTCGTTCGGGTTTCGTTTCTTTCGATTCCTTTCGTTCTTTCATAGATCTGTGTTTATGTTTGTCAAATCTAACTTAGGGTTCCTTTTATGGGTCGACTCGAAGGTGTTTGAGCTAGCGGAGCTATACGCGTGTCGAGCCCGGGATCCCGAAGTCGTTGTTAGGCTTTTCTGCGGATTAAGGCAAGTGACGGTTCGCTCTTGCTCATTCATTCCATATTTACATTAATCATCAGTAGTTTATCTGAGTAATTAATTTGGAATGATTATCTGTGTTTATCTGGAAAAGGTTTTGAAAACTGTTTTGAAAATCATATTAATAGGTTGTATATCTGCTAGATCGACTCTATTATCTGTGATCGCCTTCCGGGCCTTTATGCGGATTTATCTGTATTAATGTTGTTGTGTATCTATAAGTTAGCATGAGTAGGAACGCCGGGATTCGGAGAAGTCCATTAAGCGTTTCTTTATAACTGTTAGGGCAGTTGAGACCCATACGATAGTAAGAGGCTTGGATCCGGGGAGATCCATTCTTCGATGTTAATTGAGAGGTCGGATCCTGTGAGTTCCATACCTCGAGGTACGAGTCCTGTGTGATAGGATATGTATGTTAAAAGTTTATAAGATGTGAACTGTGTTTTGAAACATAAATCAGATAAGTGCATTGGACGCACAAACTTAATGAACAATCGGCGAGTAGTGCAGTTAAGCAAATAGTGCAGCTAGGAAAGCTCGTCTCGACTCGAATGTAGTAAGTTCTCGTTCCAATCTGGATTCGCTGTGAGCGGTGAGGTTGGTTGTGAACCGAAGCATCTCAGTTAGTTTTTAAAATCATCGTTGTGTGGTTCTGTAAGATCCAGACTTGAATGTAGTACGTTCTCTTTCCGATCTGGATTCGCTGTGAGCGGTGAGGTTGGTCGTGAATCGAAGCATCCCAATCGGCTTCTGAATCATTGTTGTCTGATTCTTTAAACTTTCCAGATTTGTCATATTTCCTTAAAGACTCGATCTCTTGGAGTCTCTCTTCGGGTCGGTCTCTGTGGAGATTCAGTCTTCCAGAGTCGTCTCTTCTGCATACCTCTTGTTGTCATTTCAGTGGAAGTATGGTGATTGACTATCGTACTCGGTTATTACTCGAGGGATGATGAGTCTAACCTAATACGACTGCTTCGAACCTTCTGCTTTATTCCCTTGCTAGTCTATTTCGTAGACTAACCCACGTACATTGTTCTCTGCATGTGGGCTGGTGTCATCCGTTCGATTCGGCACATCAGATAGAGTATTGTTGTGAAGACTAGAATGTCTATGAAGACGACGGTGACTTTTCGATGTTTTTAATAATTTCCTTTAATCAGGTTGAGATCTTTTGGGTAAGATATTGTTTAAAGACTTCCGTTGTGTTTTGTTAAAGACTTCCGCTGTACTTCGTTTACGCTTTATAAGACTTCCGTTGTATTCATTTAAACTCTGTATTTGTCCTATTCGGGATTGGAATGTAATCCCGGGACTCGCGTTTCATTTGAACATTGTTATGTTTTGATTTGGATACTTTGATCATTATGTGTCATTGTATGCCTTAAATTGTATTTAAACGGTAAAGCCTTGGGTGATCTCGGTAAGGAACACTGGGGTCACTGGCGGTAATACCTTTCCATTTGGGTTAAGATTTGGGGGTGTTACAGTTGTGGTATCAGAGCTAAAAGTTTTTAAAACGGGTTAGGTATTTGAAAACCGTTTACTCATTTTACTTGAAAAGTATTTTGAATTTTCAAAAGTGAAAAGAATTTAAAGACACCGTTCATAGTCATGTCTTCTGTATAGTCTGACATAGTAAGCTTGCTTCTATGTCTAGAAAGACTAATTCCTTTTCTGTTGTCCCGCTAGTTTGGGTGCTTTTTGTTCTCTTCAGTGAAATCCGGGAGAAGCCGAGGAGGTTTCGCCATCTCCAGTTAGGCTTAATTTCCAGTTCGCTCGTTGTTGTTTGAGGTTGAAGAACCTAGTTCCTTAGTTTGAGTTCATCAATAGAAATTACCAAGTTGATCTATCCTAAGTTGATTTATTACGATAAGTATATCAGTATGGTGCTAATGTGATGAGATCCTTGGGATTTGATCGGTGAGTAGATGACGAACACAAGGAACGTTATCCGTGATGGTGCTGGGCCGAGCAACGACCCCATACCAAATTCGAGGAATGTTGCAGACCCGTCAGAAGTGCATGAGTCTGTGAACAATAATCAGGGAGGCAATGGCCAAGCTTGGGCCGACGCTCCAGTGGTGCTGGATGCAACAACAGTCGCAGCAATTCGGGGAATTGTCCTGCAAGAAATCACCGAGATATTGCAACCAATCACACCTCAGGCACAAGGAGTGCCAGTAGCTCCAGAAGTCCCGAGATTTGAGGAACAAGGGAACTATGTGCTACAAGGAGGCGTGATCAGGGATAGAGGAGAGTATGGCCGAGCGCTGAAGGCTATTAACTCTATGAGACCTGACAGCTATGATGGAAAGGGGGAGCCAGTCAGAGTCACTCATTGGTTCTCTCTTATGGAAAGGTTGTTCCGTAATGTTGAGTGCACTGAAGCGGAGAAAGTGCACATAGCTTCTCTACAGCTGAAGGAGGAAGCCAGTGAATGGTGGGAGAGTACCGGCTTAGCTGATAGCCCGGTGTTGACCTGGTCTATGTTTAAGGCCAAAATGACGGACCGTTTCTTCTCTAGATCTATGAGGGAGGAGAAGCACAAGGAGTTCTTGTATCCGAAGACGGAGGGGTTGAAGGTGACAGAGCTCGCCACTAAGTTCAATCATTTGCTGCAGTATGCTGAACCACAGATAACCAGTGAGGATCAGAAGATCTGGTACTTCCATGAATGGATGAACCCAGATATTAAGCCATGGATGGTGCACCACACATGCTCTACTCTGGAGCAGTACGTGGATGCAACCTACAAGATTGAGGTAACACTGGAGGAGTCCGCTCTTAAGCGAGAGAAGCAGGTTAAAGGAAAGGGTGGGCAGCAAGATCACCAAGTTGGTTCGTTCAAACGACCGGCATCACCTACCAAGTTTGAGAAGTCTGGTCGTGCTAAGACCGAGACAACTCAGTCTGGCTCTGTCAGGGGCTCAGGTTGGAGCAGCAGGTCTTTTCAGTGTCACAATTGTGGTGCTTCTGGGCACAAGAGTTTTGAATGTCGGAATGAGAAGAAGGCGTGTTTTGGCTGTGGAAAGGAGGGGCATATGCAAAAGTTCTGTCGTAAGGAAATGCAAAAGGGAGCTGAATCACAGCAAGGGTCTGTCAATCAGAACAACCGACCCAGGTTCAGTCCGGTGGAAGCTCCTAGCCCTTCAATGCAGACCACTGCCCAGAACAAGGGGAAAGCTCCAGTGGCTTCCGGAAGTCAGGGTCAATGTCTTTACGTGATTCATGAGGAAGACGGACCCTATGCTCCTAATGCTTAGAGTACCTTGTAATTGCGTTATGCTTTTGTTGTCGTGTTGTTGTTATGGGTGCTACCCAGTCTTTCATTTTGGATGGTTGTAAGCTACGCTCTGTATGCGGCTAAGTTTGTGAACCTTTGGTTATGAATATTTTAATGATAAGTATTTAGTTAGAACAAATCGTCTTTCAGGAATTGTCGATTACCATTAAGGGTAAGAAATTCAAAGCGATTCGACCTAAATAATCATGGGTTCATACGATAATTGTTCTCGATATGGATTGCCGGAAGTGTCGTAAGGCAGTGTTCGACTTCAATTTTGATGTTCATGTGGTTAGAGAGTTTTCGGATGTCTTTCTAGAAGATATTCATGGTCATCCCGAATCGTGTCGTGGAGTTTGTTATTGATCTCGAGCCGAGTACCGCGCCAATCTCAGAGGTCTCGTACCAGGTGACTCCTGTTGAGATGCAAGAGTTGAGGAAGCAAATGGTGGATCTTTTGACAAGAAGTTAAAAAGCTGAGTGCATCGCCTTAGGGAAGGGTGCCCACTTTTATTTGTCCAGAAGAAAGATAGACCGTTTCGACTTTGTTTTGACTTTTGAGAGTTGAATAAGGTCACGGTCAAGAGCAGTATCTGTTGCCAAGGTTTGATGATTGTTGGATCAATTGTAAGGAGTAAGAGTTTTCTCCGAGATAGACTTGAGATCTGATTATTATCAGCTCGGGATTCGTGAGGATGATACTCCGAGGATAGCGTTTTGGATGTGAGATGGTCACTACTGAGTCAGTAGTCGCGTCATCTAGGCTTGCGAATGCCTCATCAGTTTTCTTGGATCTAGTGCATCGATGGTTCCACCAGTACTTGGATAAGTGCTTAGTGGTCTTCTCCAATGGTAATTTTTCCCGAGCAAGGAAGCTCACGGGGAACATCTGCGGATTGCTTTATCGGTCCTTAGACCAAGTCAGTTGTGCGCAAAGTGATCTAGTGCGACTTTTGGATCTAGAAGTGGCTTTCTTAGGCCATGTGATTAATGAGAATGGGGTTTTGGTTAATCCCCATAAGGGTGAATCAGTTGTTGTTCGGAAGCAGCCTCAGAGTGTGAGCGAGGTGCGCAGTTTTCTAGGGCTTGCTGGACATTATAGATGGTTCATGGAAGGATTGTTCTGAGGTCACGTCACTTAGGACCAGTCTGTCCACAAGGTCCACCAGGAGTTTGTCTAGGATGACAAGTGCAAGATCAGAAGCGTAGAGACGTTGAGTTCGAGATTGATGGCAGGGTATTTGTTAGAGTATCGCCATTCAAGGGATGTTTCAGGATTGGTAAGCGTAGAAAGCTTAACCCTCGCCACGTGGGACCATTCGAGATTCTGGATAGAGTAAGAACTCTAGAGTACCGTTTGGCATGGTTGCCTTCGGTATACCCAGTGTATAATGTGTTCCACGCATCATTGCTAAGGATATTCGTGCCAAGGTGAGTCTCGTATGCTGAGCTATAAGGACGACGAGATTCAGGCAAAAGGTACTTGAGAGGAGATGCCAGTGCGCATTCTCGAATGCCGTGTGGAGCAACTGTGCAACAAGATCGTACTGCTGGTACGGATTCTGTAGTCCAAGTCTGGGACAGAGGAAGTACTTGGGGAATCGAAGAAAAGATGCTCATACTTTTTACCGAGTCGTTTTCGGCCAAGTTTCGAGGTCGAAACTTCTTTAAGGGGGTGGTGATGTGACGCCCCGTATTTTGGCCAAGTTTCGGGGTCGAAACTTCTTTTAAGGGGGTGGTGATGTGATACCCTGTAATTTTGTAAGGCTATTTTGGGATTTTTTGGATTTTTCCCGAGCGCCCGTTTGGTACGTCGGATTTAATTCAGAGAGTTGGAGACATTCTGTAATGTGCTCTGTATCTGTAATATTTTTCTCAATGAAGAATTATACAGTCAAGGCCTGTTGGAAGTCTATACTCGTTCGTGTACGACTTTTGTTATCGCGAGTTAAGATTAATACAAGATTCTCTACCCAATTGGTTATTGCCCAAGAGGTTCAAATGGGCTAACCATTGGTTAATACCCAAGGGCACAAATAGAAAGCTTTTTGCTCCTTTAAACCCTAGAATCCCCTCTATAAATAGAGGTGTTGGGTGAAGTGTAAATGGGAGTGGAAGACGCGGAAACGCTCTCGAAATCCTGACTCTAAAAAACGCTCTCAAAGAAAATGCTTTCCCTCTCGGAAGGCTTGAGTGGATCGTTGGAGGCTTGTTCGGTGTCGTTCTTGGAGGCCAAAGGAAGCTTGGAATGCCCTTAGAAGCCTAGAAGCCAAGCAAGGCGAAAGACGAGCCAAATCGAGCGTTTCGAGTAAGATTTCCTCTCGTTTTTCAAGTTTCTGTTCAGCGACGGCGACCGCCGCCAGGAAGAACGACAACCGCCGCCATGAAGACGGCGACCGCCGTGAGGAATGGCGACCGCTGCCATGAAGCCGGCGACCGCCGTGAGATGTGTTGTCATCGGGAGAAGGAGGCCCATGAGCGGCGCCCGCCGTATTGGGGCGGCGCCCGCCGCCGTGAGACGGTGCCCGCCGTATTGGTGGCGGCGCCCGCCGCATTTAAGGCGGTGCCCGCCGCAATTAAGTTGTGGCCAGCCGTGAGGTGGTGGTGGCCGGGAGGTGTTGTCGTGGCTTCCGGGACCTTCGTTCGGGTTTCGTTTCTTTCGATTCCTTTCGTTCTTTCATAGATCTGTGTTTATGTTTGTCAAATCTAACTTAGGATTCCTTTTATTGGTTGACTCGAAGGTGTTTGAGCTAGCGGAGCTATACGCGTGTCGAGCCCGGGATCCCAAAGTCGTCGTTAGGCTTTTCTGCGGATTAAGGCAAGTGGCGGTTCGCTCTTGCTCATTCGTTCCATATTTACATTAATCATCAGTAGTTTATCTGAGTAATTAATTTGGAATGATTATCTGTGTTTATCTGGAAAAGGTTTTGAAAACTGTTTTGAAAATCATATTAATAGGTTGTATATATGCTAGATCGACTCTATTATCTGTGATCGCCTTTCGGGCCTTTATGCGGATTTATTTGTATTAATGTTGTTGTGTATCTGTAAGTTAGCATGAGTAGGAACGCCGGGATTCGGAGAAGTCCATTAAGCGTTTCTTTATAATTGTTAGGGCAGCTGAGACCCATACGATAGTAAGAGGCTTGGATCTGGGGAGATCCATTCTTCGATGTTAATTGAGAGGTCGGATCCTGTGAGTTCCATACCTCGAGGTACGAGTCCTGTGTGACAGGATATGTATGTTAAAAGTTTATAAGATGTGAACTGTGTTTTGAAACATAAATCAGATAAGTGCATTGGATGCACAAACTTAATGAACAATCGGCGAGTAGTGTAGTTAAGCAAATAGTGCAGTTAGGAAAGCTCGTCTCGACTCGAATGTAGTAAGTTCTCGTTCCGATCTGGATTCGCTGTGAGGTTGGTCGTGAATCGAAGCATCCCAGTCGGCTTCTGAATCATTGTTGTCTGATTATTTAAACTTTCCAGATTTGTCATATTTCCTTAAAGACTCGATCTCTTGGAGTCTCTCTTCGGGTCGGTCTCTGTGGAGATTCAGTCTTCCAGAGTTGTCTCTTCTGCATACCTCTTGTTGTCATTTCAGTGGAAGTATGGTGGTTGACTATCGTACTCGGTTATTACTCGAGGGATGATGAGTCTAACCTAATACGACTGCTTCGAACCTTCTGCTTTGTTCCCTTGCTAGTCTATTTCATAGACTAACCCACGTACATTGTTCTCTGCATGTGGGCTGGTGTCATCCATTCGATTCGGCACATCAGATAGAGTATTGTTGTGAAGACTAGAATGACTATGAAGACGACGGTGGCTTTTCGATGTTTTTAATAATTTCCTTTAATCAGGTTGAGATCTTTTGGGTAAGATATTGTTTAAAGACTTCCGCTGTGTTTTGTTAAAGACTTCCGCTGTGTTTTGTTAAAGACTTCCGCTGTACTTCGTTTATGCTTTATAAGACTTCCGCTGTATTCATTTAAACTCTGTATTTGTCCTATTCGGGATTGGAATGTAATCCCGGGACTCGCGTTTCATTTGAACATTGTTATGTTTTGATTTGGATACTTTGATCATTATGTATCATTGTATGCCTTAAATTGTATTTAAACGGTAAAGCCTTGGGTGATCTCGGTCAGGAACACTGGGGTAACTGGCGGTAATACCTTTCCATTTGGGTTAAGATTTGGGGGTGTTACAGTTATATACTATGATTATATCTTATAGGTATATCCAATTTGGTTATTATATCATATAGTTATATACTATGGTTATATCTTATAGTTATATCAAATTTGGTTACTAGGTGTAGCAGCCCGTGCTTCGCACGAGAAATTTGAAGATTTTGCACGGGAGTTAAAATTTAGTGAGGAAATTTCGTAGAAGGTTGGAGTTATCGTGTGATAGTGCCAGCAAAGATAATTAGATGTCGTTCGATTGTTAATATATTGATAGATTATGTTTAGACATGTCAACTGGGTCGGACGGGTCGGGTTCGGGTCAAATCGGGTTCGGGTCGATCGGGTTATAAAATTTTTGGGTCGGGCGAGTTCGGGTTGATCCGGCGGGTCGAACATGTCATTTTTTTATGATTATTATTATGATTCTTAACTTTAATAAAATAATTATAATAATATAATTAATATTATATTATTATTTAATAAAGTATATTAAAAATATTTAATCTAAATGAAATAAAATATACAAAATAAAGGGGACCCGCGAGCTCAAATTTGCGTTCGGGTCGAGTCGGGTCGGGTCCTTTTGGGTCGGGTTGGGTTTTCAGGTTGGTCGGTTTTTGACAAGTCTAATTATGTTGCATGAGTTGATGAATTATGGGATATTTTTTACATTCATATTGAAATATACTTATAGGTGTCAGTTATGAATTTAATAGCAGTGACACGAATAGAGGTTGGTGGGATAGTAGCAACGTTGCCCCGCCTTAACCAAAAGTTTACCATGCACTTCCTTGGCTCCTATTATATTGCATTCATCACATAAAATGGAAAACTTATAGTTGTGTTTCTGAATACTTTTCCCTATAACGGAGATTATGAGCTTACATATATTTCATAGTGATTATTGCCTCTACCATATCGGTGGACTGTATATATGATAATGGTACATAAATTTCATATTGATACACCGCGTCATAGTGAATAATTTGGTCAGTATTACTTCACTGATTACTCAGCTTTGAAGAATGCATGTATGTGAACCTATGAATATCCAAATTTATCATACAAATGATAATCTCCACAAGAAGCAAACAATATTCAAGGTTTCAAAAATCACAAACATTACCTATAAAAATTATATCAGTAAGGGAAATTAGTATCTTACATAGTTTTTTGAAGTCTTGCCAACCCATGAATTAACCAAATATGCCCACTATTAATAAAATATGAGAAAAATCATATATATCAACATGAAAATTTCGAACACCAAATGGAAATAGAATGAATAAATGCAGAATTTGCTAAAGAAATTAGACAACAAACATTATAAAAGTCAATCTTAGGCTTTGTTCGGCAAACACAAACTTATTCAATATGAAGATGAGATGATCTGATAACTGAAGATAATTTGAAGCTGAAATGTGTAGCTAAAATCGAAAATGATTTGATAACTGATATTTTTAAATAAGTTTGTTATGTATTCGATAAATTAAAGCTTATTTATGAGTATTCTTTAGAGATTATTTATTAAGCTAGCTTATAATGTCTATAAGCTCCTCCCCTACATTATTTTTCTAGCTTAAATTCAACTCAAATAAGCTCTTATTTCAGCTTAAGGTTCCATTTAAGTTTGAGCTTGAAAAAATGTGTTCGGTTACAAGTGAAGCTTAATTTTTGTATAAGCTTCAAACAGGTCCTTCTAGAACAAAGCCTTAGTATCAAGGTATACAGACCTTGAAAGCGTCATATAGTAACACTTGTTTTATATTCATCTTTCTTAGGTTGGCAATGCTTATGGAGTTATGGGCTCATTTCCCACATTACAAAATTCAGCTCGGCAATGCTTAAATATTCAAGGTCAAGGGAAGGTATGATGAAGGAAGAAAGTGACCTAAAGGTCCTAAACACAATTCAATATATTGGTATTACAACAAATCAACGATTAATAGTCTAGTTGAAGCAACAAGGTTTAATGGTCCAGATGTAAGAAATTTAGTAAAATATAGAGAGAAAATTAACTAAATTCAACTTGTTAAGTTCACATAAAATTTGACAAACTTAAGCAACATTAATCTACTGCATGCTTATTAAGCTAAATTGACCTTTTTTACCGAACACTCATAAAGTAGATTGTAAAAAAAGTCAAGCTCCATTAATCGCAAAAAGATTGAAAAGCCCAAAGTGGAAGCACCTTGAACAGGACTACTACTGGCCCATTTAAGCAAAGTCCAAAGCCAATGTGCCTATGTCGTTTGCTACTTCCCACTCTACTTTCTGCTTTGTAATCTCCACAATTCAATTCTCCAAATTTTCACAAGTTAAAGACGGTTGCTCGCCACTCTCCTTTCTACTTCTATTGCTAAATTGGTAGTTGTTCCTCCTCTTCCACAATTACCAAGGATGAGTTCTTCAATTGTATCGCCTTCGATTACACTGAAAAGAGTTTTTTTACCTGTTCGGAGTCCCTTACGGGGATGAATTGTTCGAGATTGGTTGGATTCAGGAATGGGAGCAGAAGTGTCAGCCCTAAGAATTTGCGCAATGCTAGGGTTTTGATGAATGTATCCGATGTATCTCAAATTTCCGTCAATGACGATTTGTTTACTGATTACAAGCCTTCTTCTGCTTTTCTATTCCCCGACAAGTAATTATTCTTATAAATGTGAATGTTTCCGAGTAAAATTACCGGCAATTGCATTAATACCCATTGGTGTAGTAATTTGAAGATTGAAGCTCTATTTGATTTTTGTGTTATAGTAAGAACAGATTCAAATCACGATCAATTCCCTTTTCAATTTAGTTAGGACTTAATTTGATGATATGAATGATCAGAAATGTCATGGGCTTAAGCTTGCTGTTGCAGGGAGCACAAGCTGTGGATATGGGTGTTGCAGCTAAGAATGTGCCAGCAGCTGCTGTTTTGTTTCATAAAGCTAATGATATCCTTGGGTATGGTTAATCTAAGTGCTAATGTCACAGTTTTATATCGGTTGAATGTTGCTGATGTTGAGAATTTTGTCATATTTGGATGTCAAGTTTTGATCTTATAGATATTTGCAACAATGGGCCAAGGGAGAAGCTTGACTCAACTATTCTAAGTCAGGTACATGTCTTCTATGATGCATTTTGGTTCTACATCAGGGGCGGATTCAATGTAGGTCCAGGGGGGCTATAGCCCCCTTGAAAAAAAAAAAATTCAAAAAAAAAAAAAAATATTTTTTACCCTTATTGAATCTAAAAATGTAATTTCAGTTAGCCTTAATAAATTTAAGCTATAAAAATTAAATTATCTTAAATTCCCCCCCCCTTATCTTATCTGAAAATGCAATTTCAGTCAATTTTAACAGATTTAAGTCAAAAAAATAAAATTACTTAAATTTTTTTTCCCTCATCTCACGTGAAAATTACCTTAAGCTTTGTAAAAAAATTAAAATTATTTTTTGCAAAATAGAATTTAAGTCACGTTGGAGTTAAGTCACAAAAAAAAAAATCGCATAGGATTTAGCCCCTCCTGGAGTCAAGTTCTGGCTCCGCCACTGTTCTACATCATCTCATCTCGTTACTCAATCAGTAGATATCATATCATTCTTCTATAGTACATAGCCCCTTTTTTGTTATTTCATACTTATTTTATATGGTCATATTTATAGTTATGTATAAGAGGTCGCTGCTCTCTTAGTGTCACTTAGTTAAGAGATCTTATTGTTTAGTTTGTCATATGAATCGGTTATATCTCTTCTTGTTTACATGTACGTCATTTTAGAGGGAAATAACTTAATTAATTTTGCTTGTTGGATTTTACAGTAATGCTCTTGATGTCCTGTCTAGCTCCATTCTGAATGGAGCTAGACTAGACATATTTTTATTCTTCAGTTTCATCAACTGTACACACATAGAATACATAACAACACATGAATATATCAATATTTTGACAAGGTTGTTTAATATACATAGTCATCAATACATAACAATGCATATAACATCAAAACCAATGAATTTCTAGAGATGTCTACTCAATAGCATTGCTACTATCACGACTAAATCACTTAGAAGAAGCCACACCGATGATCTCAGAAGACAAAATGACCAAAATATTGAATAAAATGTTAATATTGGCCTCACCATTGATTCTTCATCTCCGTCACCAAACCACAACGCCAGGTCACATAAGGCACGGGTTGTGGACTCCACAGTCACGGGCTCACAATATGGACATCTATGATTTTCAAACTTTTCTTTGAGCTTTAGAGTATTGTAGAAGGCGAAACGAAGCAAAAGACGACTATAGACTCCAAAAAAATTGTATATTTGCAATGTAATATCCTAATAGGATCTGTAAATGTGTTATCACGTTTGGAAAAAAGTGAGTATGTTCGACAATGTTGTTTTATTATTAAGCTCACAAAAAGATATAAATATAGAACACAAATCCGTATTTATTCTATCAACACTAAATTTTAATTATAACATCTAAACCCATCCAAACATACAAAAATAGTTGTATTACGGTGATAAGAGTGTGCATGAGTTTTTCATAAAATTCAAAGTTGGAATTTTCTTAAATGGTTAGGAAAGTTAATTAGAAAAAATATAAGGTTGATTTGTAACATGTATGCTATTTTTAAAAATATATAGTGTTGATTTTTTAAAATGTATGATTTTTTTATATAAAATATAAGGTTAATCTTGTAAATCATGTGAGTGTTTTATATTTTATATATTTAAAAAAATTGAAGAAAAATTTATAAATTTTAATAGACAGATTTGAGATATAAGGTAAATGTTAAAATATAATATATTTTAAATTGATTAAATTTAAAAAATAAAAAGCAAAAAACTCACGAAGTATAATACCAACCTAATTTTTTTAAAATTTTGGGATTTTTATCTAATAATACATCCACTTTTGGTTTGTTGTCGTCGGAGATCACACTAACCAACTTTGAAGCAGGGGAAAAGAATACCTACCTTCAAACTAATCTCTATTAGTGAAAATCTTATCCATCTTCATCCTCAACGTAAAGATATATGTAATATCCCGTATATTTGTACGAATAAATTTCGAATTTTCTTAAGCCCGTATTGCAAGTCAGATTAAATTCGGAGATGTATGAACATTCTGTATAATGTTTGGCCTCTATAATATTTTTCTGAGCAATATAAAATACAGTTAAGGTATTTTTGACTTAAAAGCTCGTTCGTGTACAAATATATTTAACCCGGGGTTAAGTAAATTTACCACTTAAGGTAAATAAAGCCAAAATAGGCCGAGAGTCGGCCAATGGCCTTCACCGCACCCGGCAGCATGCCCTCACCGCGCCCCGCGGCCGCTGACAGAAGCACGGACATCAGCACCTGCAGGCAACTTGGCGGGCTTGAAAATTGGCCGTGCTGACTCGCCAAGGCTAGGGGGACTAGCTTGTCCACCTCCTGGTATACCTGTCCATCAAGGGCTCTTCGTGTTTTGGCTATAAAAGAAGAGGAGACGCCATGGGAGAATGATGTGATCTGAGCCCACCTGGGTCCGCCTTCCGATGGTCTGCCTCGATCGGCGGTCTGACCCAGCGGCCCAGCCTACGGTCTACCTCGATCGGCAATCGGACCGCTGGCGCCCTGATCACAGAGCAGGGCTGCAGCCCCTGCACCCCAACCTGGAGGGAGGCTTGCACCTATTAATCCCCCAGGATGTTGTCAGGGGGATTCGAACCCCTGACACCAACTACACTGCAGTGTATTTGGTGATATGATGGGCATTCCACTTGCCCTCATATCAAAGGTCGGGTTCCGGTCCGTGCTCACCCCTACCTAGGATCTTCAACCTTGATAAAACTCTTAAAAACTTCATCTTCTTTCATCGTTGGATTCTAGCCTTCACGGAACGGAAGTTTACCTGATGTGCCATATGAGACGGATGACACCAGCCAACCATGCAAGGGAAAATAACTGATTGGTTAGTCTAATGAAAGACTATGCAAGGGTAAAACATAAATGTTCTAAGTAGTCGTATTAGGTTAGATCCATCACTTCTCGAATGAAAGCCGACGATGACAATAAACCTTGATACTTCTACAGGAATCTACGAAACAGAATGATCAAGAGAAGACTCCAAAAGATCGAGTCTTATGGAAAACGTATGAAGAGAAGACTCCAAAAGATCGAGTCTTATCGGAAAGTATGACAAGTGTTTGGGAACGTTACAATTTCACACAAGCGTTTAAAACGACTTGATCATTTGGGTCCACGACCAACCTCACCGCACAGTGCAAATTCAGATTGAATAGAGGACTTACTCTAATCAAAGTCCAGGCGAGTTTCCAAGTTGTACTTCTCACTCGAAGGTTCATTAGTTACGTGCATACTCGCACTTATCTTATTTAGTGGCAAAGCGCACATTTTACGTTATAAGCTTTTAAGATATATCATCTCATCACGAGAGATATCGAAGGTAATAAATCCCGAATGTCGGCACCAGTTGTGTGCACCTACCCTGAGTAAGGGTACAATCATGACCAGATAAAGTACTAGGGAAAAATCCTCATAATACCAGTTATAAAGAAACGACTAGACCTCGCAAGGTACATAACGTTCCTACGAATACTCGTTCTAACTAAACAGTTAAAACCACACAATAGTCCACATCAATACCATCATGGTAATAACAAATATAATAGCGTTGTTTATAGCAGTATATACAACCTATTATAATATCACACTTTTAATCACATACGTTTATAAAAACTTGTTCCCAAACGAAAACAACGTTCATCCCAATTTAAATAACAATTAAAGGCAATTGATAATTAATGGAAACATGGAATGCTAAGCAAGAACGAACCGCCACTTACCTTGATTGAGATGAATGAACGATGATGCGTTTCTGGGTCCGGGAACTGGAAACGGAATCAGATTGCAGATTCCTACGATGACAATGAACCCACCACGAAACCTGGGTTAGATTTGATAAATAATAATAAGAATATAAGGAAACAAAAGGAAATGAACGAAACGAGGGTCCCATCCGTGACCGGATCGTCCAAGGCCACGATCGCGTTTGTTAAGGCAAACCGCGGTCGCGGATGTCTGGGCACCGTCCGCGGTCGCGGATGTTCATGTCTACGGTCGCGGTCTTGAATCCGACGAACCCTAATGAACAAATCCTCATCGGCGACGTCGACGACGAGGGCTCGGACTAGAGGGCTTCAACAACCACCACTCTGACGCTTCCAACGCACCACCAATTGAGCCAAGGGAACCACCGGCGAGCCTCCGACGACGACGAGAATTCCGGCAAAGCGACGAACACGAGAGAGAGAGAGAGAGAGAGAGAGAGAGAGAGAGAGAGAGAGAGAGAGAGAGAGAGAGAGAGAGAGAGAGAGAGAGAGAGAGAGAGAGAGAGAGAGAGAGAGAGAGAGAGAGAGAGAGCTTGAGATCTGGATGACAAACCTCCCCCATCGATCAACCTTTTATAGCCATCGAGGAGGCCAGGCGAACCGCTCCAGCTCCCTCCCCCGATGAATCGATGACGAGCTCAACCAGCGAAGCCGTTGAAGACGACAATGAATTGTTTTCTGCAGTCGCGGAAATCTTCCGCGATCGCAGAAAATACCTGTTCGCATGGACGACGACAAATCATTTTCCGTGGTCGCAAAAATCTTCCGCGGTCGCGAAAAATACTTGTTCGCGTCTTTTTGCCCGGGAAAAGATTGAACACGTGCCAAAATCCCAAAATAATTAATATTTGTACCCAAACAAATATTCTAAGCCTCGAAAATATATCGAATGTATATTATAATGCTTAGGAAATTATTACAGAGATTATACGCGTTACATAATTTCCAAACTTCGCCAGAAGCGACACGATTACAGAACGAGAGTTGGGGAAATTACCCAAATACCCTTACTAAAAATGAGGGGTATTACACTCTCCCTATTACTAACCCAGACCATTCCCAGATCTGGTGACCTCGAGCCACTCCGCCTCGACTTGACCCCGACCTCATTCACACCATTGAGCTCATCATCACACCGCCCTAGCCGTGAAGTCGCACCCAGATCTGCACCCCGACCAAGGCAAGTCATGGTCAGCCCTACCACCATTATAAAGCTTACCTTGGTTCTCCAACTCTATCGTGAGTTCTTCATTCTCATTTGTTTGAATTAAGTTAAGGTAGAAACTTGAACTTGAGCCTAGGTTTTGAGAAATTGATGGATTTATCACCATAAGTTATTTTGATTTGTATTTGATGAATTTAATCATTTGGTATTAAATCTCTTAATATTCGGTTTATTATATAAGGAGAAAGTATGCACTTTAGGTATTTGATGAAATGTACAAGAGAAGCAGTATTGTCTTATTGGTTTAATCTTTTGATTTTAGTAATTTGTTTAAAATGCTGTTTGTTTATATCTATCTATTATTTGTTTCAATGAACATGTTTGGTTTGAAACTAGGGTTATTGGATGGTTAAGAAAGATTTTGAAATGTTGTTTGCAGTATTGTGAAGTAAATATGCTATAATTTGATGATGTTTTGACTTTTGTGGGATTACTACGTATAATATTTATAATGTGCTTGATGGATTGTAGTATACTTTCATCTATGGACTAATAATTTCCATATACACAATATATTACAGTTATAATGTTTATATGTATTACACAATTTCATTTAAATAGGGACTAAACATATAGCGTACTAACCTCTGAAAGGCCACTTTAAGATCAATGTTATATTTCTAATGTTTACCAAGTGAAGTATCACTATGTTTCTACAAACTTGTCAAGAAAGGTATGAAATCTTTGCTTTAGAAAGTACAAAGCAAGTGACATTAATCATTCATATCTTCTAGTGTTATAATCTTCATTCAAACGATGACAATTCTTTCATTAAGGATGAGCGGTAGCTTTGTCGACTATTTTATAGGAAGTTGCTTATATCTAGACTAAGTTGATTGCCCCTTTCTCTTATAATAAAGGTTAGTTGCATTTTGTGATGTATAATTACTTCTTCCATTAGAATTTCTACAACAAATAATACATTTCTCCCATGTAAGGATTGTTTTCTTTGTAGTGCCCTAAGCAGACCAAGAATATTGCTTGTGTATATTATGCTCTTCGATTTATACACGAGATCATCCATAAAGGATAAGACTATCTCTGAAAAGGTATATCCAATTTTTAATAATTAAATATATATATTAATCTTTAAAATCATTTCTAATCTAAGTTTATATATGACATTATCCAAAGTTTGATGGGTCCATACCATATTCAGAAGACAAGATATATGTGATTCAAGATCAATGTGCAATGTTTGTGCAGAGCTTCATAGATTATTTAGTACATAGAACATGTGTGTTTCATACTTTTTTTGCAACATATTGCACTTAACTTAGTAGAATGACTAGGTTTTCCACATTATGCTTGTGAGACTCCGACCTTTTGAATATATATATATATATATATATATATATGACAATACATTGATGTATGATATTTTGAAATTATTTTATCCATTTTGATAATTGAAGATTATATGTATGGTATAATATATATTATAAAAAAGAGAGGTGCGCATTTACCTCGGTTTATGCAGGGTTAACGATTTATCACGATTCGATCAAATTTAATACGGTATAATTTTACCGCGATTATACTTTTTTACCACGGTTTAGAATAATCTACTAAGATTCAATTTTACCACGGTTGACTTTTTTTACTACTATTACATTTGTACCACGATTGTCACATTGACCACGGTTGAACAACCGTGGTAAATATGCCACTATGATAAACATGTTTACCACAACCAAGTTTACCACGGTTCATAACCGTAGTAACCTTTGCAAAACCGTGATAAAAAAATCTTTCTTCTACTAGTGAGTAGAGGTTTAATTAATTATCTTATGAGTAATTTTCATTAGTTAAAATTTGAAGTCTATTAGTATGATTGGATGAATGTATAATATTTGATATTAAAATTGTTTGTATGATTAAAATTATGATATTATTATTGTAAGAGGTGACTGGTATGACCCGAAATAGGATAGAAAATACGATAAGTGTATCGTTATTGTTTTCTTATACATGGTATGTGTATCGTTATGTATTTTTGTAATTTAATTTCAAGCAATTAGATTCGAGTTACATTATGTAAAGCAAAAAAGAAGATCCTATGAAAATAACATGATAAAGATCCAAATGAGTATTAACGATGAAGATCCAAAAGATGGAGTGTAATATCTAAAGATTAGATCTTATGGGTTTTAGGGGTCATAGAGAAGTCTATATAAAGGGTTTACAACCTTGGTTTGGTTATACTCAATAAAATAAAAGTTTAAAACCTAAGCATACTTTGACACTTTCCTAAGTCATATATGATTAAGTAAGTAACTTTTACTAGTTATAACATTTATAACTCTCGATTGATAGGCTACATGTCATGTTACAACCTTGGTTTGGTTATACTCAACAAAATACTAAAAGATAAAGTTTTGTGTTTTGAGACATAGAGAGAAATCTAACATGCATGACATGTAGCCTATCAATCGAGAGTTATAAATGTTATAACTAGTAAAAGTTACTTACTTAATCATATAGGACTTAGGAAAGTGTCAAAGTACGCTTAAGTTTTATCTAAGATAAGATCTTAGAATCATTTTATTTATAAGGGACAAATATTATTTGAATAAAATGTACATTAACTTATTTATGTTTGAAGCATGTTTAAATTGTTTAAGGTTTTGTATGACAAGTATAATTTACAATTTGCATATTATTTCTATTGTAGATATCATGTCTGGAAATGATAACCACACAATCATCAACATGCGTTCAATCCTTGAGAAGGAAAAAAATAAATGACAACAACTTCATCGATTGAGAAAGAAACCTGAGAATTGTTCTTAGATTTGAAGGACGAACGAGAAAATGTCCTTGACACTCCTATCCCAATTCGGAGTGAGACTCCTATTGAAGCTGAAAAGGCAACTAAAAAGGAAATTAGAGAAAAGTGAGTGATTGTCACTTGCCTTATGCTGGCTTCCATGGATTCGAACCTTTAAAAGAGGTTTGAAAGGATGGATGCTAGCACCATCATTCACACACTAAAAGTCATGTTCCAGTAACATGCGATGATGGAAAGGTATGAGATCCACAAGGCAATTCTCTAGTCCAAACTCGAGAAAGGAAAGCTAGTCAGTGCTCATGTGTTCAAAATGATTGGACTTTGAGAACATGGAAAGACTTGGGTTCTCATATAGCCAAGAGTTTATTACTGGCATTATATTGCACTCTCTAGATGATGGTTCCACTCAATTTAGACTAGACGTCAATATAAGTGGAGTTGGGAAAAGTCTTGAAGAACTTCATGGGATGCTCAAGACTATTGAGCAAAACATCATGTTGAACCAAAGAAAGAAGTTCTCATGGTCAATATGGGAAAAAGGTTCAAGAAATGGGCTACTGGTAAGAAGAGGCATATGTAAGGAAAGAGCAAAGAAGTTGCTCATCCTAAGCCAAAGGCTCCTAAAAAGGCTAAAGTAGTTGCTGACCGCAAATGTTTCTATTGCAATGCAAAGGGGCATTGGAAGAGAAACTTCCCAAATACACGGAATATAATAAGAATCTAATTGTGAGTTTCAATTTAGGTATATATGTATAAAAATCCTAGCAGCAAAAGATTCAACTTGTGTATTAGATATTAGATGTGGTTAATTCTCATATTATTTTGAATGTGTAAGGACTAAGAAGAAGTAGAAGCTTGACTAAGGGAGAGGTAGACCTACGCGCTGGAAATGGAGCAAGAGTTGTTGCACTAGCAATAGGAGTTTAGTTTGCCTTTACCTTCTAGTTTAGTTTTAGTAATGAATAATTGCTATTTCATTCCCTCTATCACTAGAAACCTTATTTCAACTCATGTTTTGGATATTGAAGTATATTATTTTATCATTAAGAATGAATATTTTTATATTTATAAGCAAGATATATTTTATGCGAATGCTCCACTGAGTAATGGACTCTATGTGATGGATTTAGTATCCACTGTCTAAAACATAAATACTAAAAGACACGAATCAAATGATCTGAACACTACATATCTATGACATTGTCGTTTAGGTCACATTAGCTTAAATCGCATGAAGAAGCTCCAAAAGGATGGACTTTTAGAGTTCTAGCCTCATTTAATTGTGAATCTTTTGAAACATGTGAGTATTGCTTAATGGGAAAGATGACAAGATCACTTTTTAATGGAGTAAGTGAAAGGGCAAATGAACTTTTGGCCTAATACATACAAATGTATGTGAACCAATAAGCGCAGAAGCTAGAGGTGGTTACAAGTACTTCATAACTTTTACTGGTGATTTAAGTAGATATGGATACATATACTTAATAAAACATAAGTCTGAATCTTTTGGAAAAGATCAAAGAGTTTCATAATAAAGTAGAAAATTAACTTAGTAAGAAAATTAAAGCATTACGATATGATCATGGTGGTGAATATTTGAGTTCAGAATTTGATCATCATTTAAGGAGTTGTGAGATTTTTTTTACAACTAACTCCACCAGGAACACCACAATTGAAAGATGTATTTGAAAGGAGAAATATAACTTTGCTTGAACATGGTTTGTTTTATAATGAGTTTTGCTTATCTTCTAATATTATTGTGGGGATATGTAATGTTCACACTAAACAGGACTTTGACAAAAGCTGTAGATAAAATATCATATGAGTTATGGACTAGAAGAGTTCCAAGTTTGTTTTTCTCAAGATCTAGGGATTTATAGCTTATGTAAAATGTTTACTCTAAGAAAAGCTTGCACCAAAATTAGATAAATGATTTTTTATAGTGTATCCTAAAGAAACAAAATGATACTATTTCTACAATCCTAGTGAGCATAGAGTGTTGTTGCTCGGGATAGTGTCTTTTTGGAAAATGATTTTATTTCCAAAGAGTCAAGCAAGAGAAACGTACATGTCAAAGAAGTTCGAGAAAAGCAACAAACTGAACAACAAAATGACATGGATTACACCATGTTTGAGATAATGGTATTTGGCAATGCAATCCCGCAAGGGGAGGCCACTCATATACCGAAAATAGTGGAGTCTCAAGATCCCGCTTTTACCGTCCCTTTAGAATATGATTCTAGTGAGAATCCACAAATTGTTGTGGAAGATCCTCATGTTGTTCAACCCACACATAGATTTGATAGGTCCAGAATACGACCAAAGAATTATGTTGATTTCATATTCACTGCAAATTACGATATCTTACTTTTAGAAAGCGAAAAGCCTACTACTTATAAGGAAGCTATGACGAGTCTAGACTTCTAAAAATGGCGTGTAGTAAATTAGTAATGAAGTTTGAAATGGATTCCATGTCTGAAAATCAAGTATGAGACTTGATTGATTTGCCAAATGAGGTAACACCAATAGGATGTAAATGGGTTTCAAACTCAAAATAGACGATGATGGAAACGTATCAGTTTTCAAAGCAATATTGGTTGTAAAAGGCTGTAGACTTATTCATAATATTGACTATGATGAAACATTTTCACCAGTTATTATGCTTAGATCCTTTTGGATAATCATAGCATTTTCAATTCATTACAACTATGAGATTTGGAAGATGGATGTTAAAACCGTCTTTTTAAATGGGTATTAGAAGCAGGATGTGTACATGATACAACATGAGGGTTTTGAGGATCTAGAAAATCCTAGAAAAGTATTCAAGCTTAAGAAGTCTATTTATGACCTTAAGCAAGTATCAAGGAGTTGAAACCTCTGATTTGATGAGGCATTCAAACATTTTTATTTCATAAGATGTTAAGAAGAAGCCTGTGTTTACATGAAGTTTAGTGGGAGAAAAGTGGTTTTTCTAGTACTGTATGTGGATGACATACTCATAGGAAATGACATTCCTATGCTGGGGTCCGTCAAGGAATGACTGGAGAAATGTTTTTCAATAACACATTGGAATGAAGCTATGAACATCCTAAAATACTTAAGATGGATGGATGATTTATTGGTGTATGTAGGTGATGATGAGTTAGTCATTCAAGGATATGTTGATGCAAGTTTCCAAACAGATAGAGAGGATTTCCGATCACAATAGGGATACATCTTCAATCTAAATGGAGGAGCAGTAAGTTGGAAGATTTCAAAACAAAGTACAATGGTTAATTCTAGAACAGAAGTTGAATACATTGTCGCGTGGTGTTGTTCCTAGTTGTGCTATGACAATTGACATCTATTGTGACAACAATGGTGCCATTGCCTAATCCAAGGAGCCAAGTTCAAACTCCACATGTAGACACATGCTCATGAAGTTCCACATCATTCAAGATTATGCCGACAAAGGAAATGTGAAGCTTTGCAAAGTTCATACAAATGACAACATATCAGACCCGTTAACTAAACCTTTAACTAACCCCAAGCATGATTGCCACACTAGGTCTAAGGGAATCAAGCACATTGGAGAATGACATTGAGATTGTATTGTTTTACATTATAGAGATTGTTTTCATGAATGTTAAGCTTTTAGTTAGATTTGTTATTTGAAATAAGTTTCATTATTTTTTAATTATGATTTAGAATTAAATAAAATATCAAAGTAATTTATAATTGTCAAATAGGATCATCATAAGTGTTTTGATGAATAAAACCCTATCAAGTGAAGTGAAATTATAAATTAAAAGTTGTCCATAGTCTAAGAGTGTGTTTGGTAAGAGGAGTTGGGGTATGAGGTTGGGAGGGGTTGGAGAATCCCAACCCAATTATTATTGTTTGTTTGGGGATTTTTGGAATAGGTTTGGGATTCCCAACCCCCTTGGAATGAGGTTAGGAAACCTCCCAATTTTCTTGGGTTTGGGTGAGTTGAAAAGAGAGACCTTAAATTGTGAAGCCCAGTTTGAATCCAAAATTGTAACCAAACACACAAGTTTAAATATGGGGTTTAAAATCCTTACATTTTCAACCCGATAACCCAGCCCAACCCAAACCCGAATTTTCACCAAGCACACCCTAAGTCATTAATTTAGACATATATGACTTATTGAAAGACTATTTTGTAAGTTGATAGATAGCGTCGAGTTTCATGGGCTATATGGATATAAGGATGTCTAATCAATTACATGGATATGTATAGATGATACATATTAGACATACTGATCAGCGCTACCTTGTAGTATTTATCTAGGAGTTGTTACTAGTATTTCGGGTACCATTTAGAGATGTTAAGTATTTCGGGTACCATTTAGGAGTTGTCATCTAATTGTGTTAAGAACACAATTAGAGGAGCTTAAAATAAGACATTAAGAAGATGAGAAGAAAACCAAGAAGGAAGAGATGAAGAAGGAGTTGGAAGACTGACACATGAAGTTTTCCGCGGTTGCGGAACGAAAACGGAGCGAAGGAGTGAAAAACCGAGAATCCACGGTCGTAGAAATATCGAACAACGAGCACTTTACAGAGAATTTTCCGCGGTCGCGGAAGTTATTGTCGCGATCGCGAAAATCGATATCAGACGCGCGCCGAGTTTTGTTTCGTCCGAAGATCTGAAGACTTACTTTTTATTTTATTTCCTTGTCTTTTATTTCTTTTATTCCGGTTATTTTATTTTATTTTCATTTTAGAGTGTGTTTCCTATCTTATGGAAAGTAGGTTTTCTATATCTTTAGTTTTCCTAGCATCCACTATGGATTCATCATCCATTATGGTTCAATTTATCGTTTGTTATTTAGTATTGTTTTTCCTTTGAGTTTTTGTTTCAAGACTATGAAGAACTAAGAAACCTTTGCGTACTCCGATAATTGAATCCTTCATTTGATATATGATTGTAAGGTTATAATTCTATTCCTATTCCTATTGATTATATATTTTCTCTTGAGCTTATTCCTATTGATTCTTGCTGATTTGACTGGACTGATCAACTAGTTGATATTAGTAATTGTCTATTGCTAGAGTTTGGATATTTCGAGTTGAAATCCCTTATCTTGTGTAGCAACCATGATATTTTAGGACTAGTTGGACTAGTTTATTATGAAAGAGAATTGGTTATGTGTTAAATGATGCGAGTTGTGGTGTTGCATGTATCCTGGTTAATTCATATGTTTATTGTTGCTATTGTTCTAAATCTTGATAGTTTCTTGTGCGTTTGATAGTTAGGGTTACCAGGACTAGTTGGACTGGTAACTATTTCAGAATGGGGCAAGAATATTCATAGGAAGGAATAGAGATAATCTAGGATCCATCAATCAAATGAATGGTGGATATTTTTCTGCTAAGTACTTTTTTTCAATTGAATACAAACCTTTGCTTTACTTACTTTGTTTACTTGCAAAACAACCAACAAACCCCCATTATTACTTTGGCATACTAATTTGCACTTAGAAAGATTACCTCCTCCTTGTGGGATTCGACCCTTACTTGCATATTCTACTAAGTTAGATTTTTATGGATTACTTTGTTTATGTGTTACGACAACGCCTATCACATACCTACCTTAAGATTATTCAAATAACTTTTAGAAATTGAAGTTAAACTATGATTAATAGATTCCTCGTACATGAATATGATGTTTCTCTTATTTAGGGATTGGTATGTCTTTGACATTGTCAAACATTGTTCCGTAAAAGGCGATTACAAAGGCAGCCAATGACATTTCTGAAAATTGAGTGGGAGCTATAGCTATACAAGATTGGATAAGTCCACCAATGTAAATCAGAATGGTGTCTAGGCCACTTGAAGAGTAAGAACTGAAAATGCATGGCCGTGCTCAAATTAATTAAAAGTTAATAATTTATTTTGATAGTTCAAGCTCGGAGTTCGTGAAATAATTTGCATATTAATATGGATTACATGATATGTTATCATAATTAGACACTAAGTGTAACACCCCAACTTTTGTCGATAGTGCCACATGTCAGTGACCTCAGACTGTAAAGTCCAAAATCACCCTAGGCTTTAATCAGAACAATATGCTTAAATACATAAATAAATAAACATTAATTAATAATAGAGTAAATAATGGAAGACTTCTGAAACAAAACTTAACCTTATTAAATCATTCCTTATAAATTGAAGAGATAAGTTTTACAACTCGAAATTACAATACAACGAAGGAAGTTTAAATAAACTCTAAATACATGACTAACTAATCTAAGTATTACTTTTAATTAAGAAGAATAAATCAATACTAGACAAATTTTAAAAATAATACTTTAACTTACAATCTTCAACTGCAGTCTTTCATCTTCGATTCGTTACTTCAAGGTTGACTGAGACCTACCACTTATGTGCCTTATAGAACAGATGACACCAGCCAACCATGCAAGAAAAGAACAAGTTTGATTAGTCTAATGAAAGACTAAACAAGGGCTTAAATAAAGTGATTCTTATGATTGTATCTAGTTACTATCATTGTCTCTCAAATAATAGTCGGTAGACAGTACATAACTCAAATACTCTAATTGAAAAGATAGAAAAAGATATACGCCAAGAGAAGACCCTAAAGGAGTTGAGTCTTATAAGAATTATGTACGTTTGTTTGGGAATATTTATAATTATCACACAAAGTTTAAAAACGACTTCTTTGAATAATCGGGTCCTTAACTAACATCACCGCACGCGTGTTGTGCAAATTCAGATTGGTAAGAGGACCTTCATAGACAGAAGTCCGAGCGGGTTCCACATTGTACTTCTTGCCGGAAGGTATAGTAATTATGTGCAAAACGACACTTATCTTATTTAATTTCAAAACGTATATTAACGTTAAGGCTTTTAATTCCACAACTGATCTCGCAATGAGATATAGAATGTGACGGATCCCGAATATTGGCACTAGCTAAGTGCACCGACCACCACTTATATTCGAATAAGGGTAGGTCATGATCAAAAGTATTAGGGCAATAATCCTCCTAATACCAAGTTATAAAGAAACAGCTAAACCTCGCAGGATATATATCGTTTCTACGAATACTCGTGCTAACTAGCATATAAGTCCACACCAAATGCACAATAAATCCATACCAAAGCTCATCAAGCACCCTACAATTATAATATATATATATATATATTTATATGAGATTCGTTGCTAGCAAATATACAACCTAATAAATAAGGTTCATTTACACACAAATTTACCACACAAGTCCCCAACAAAAATTAAGAATATTTATCCCAACTTAATAGCATAATTGATTCATTGTCAATTAAGATGAATATGGAATAAATTGTAAGAGCAAACCGTCACTTGCCTTGAATCACGAAAAACTTGAACGTTGTAACAAAGATGGTTGCTTTCGAAAAACAAATTGGCTATGTGCTTTTTAACCTTTCCAAAGCGATTATGAGATGTACCCAAATCACACAACATAATTATTTATGAATATATCATTTATTCAATAATGACATTTGAAAGATACAAGTCTCCATTTTTAATTGAACTAGGATACTAAGCCCGTGCTTCGCACGGGCATGCGAGTTTTTTTTGTTTTTTTTGGGTATACGGGTTGTACTACTAATAAGCGTTAGTGCAAGTTTTCTTGTGTCATGTGTTATTAGTAAGAAGTTTTTTTTGTTGGTCCATACTATTAGGTGTTTCCAATACTCTAGCATGCAAACGATGAATGAACCACATCATGTAACAGAAGTGGCAATATGTTGCCTAATTTAAAAATGAATTTGTTATGTAAACATTTCCATGATTTCTCACGATTATCTAATTGAAAATTATAGGTGTAAACCCGTATTTTGATACATTATATATGAGAGTGTATCGTATGATCATATAAGGCCAAATTGACAGTAGAATTTTGGATGATTGTCCATTGATAGGGAACTGTTTCAAACGTGGCGATATCTCCCTAAATGGATGATGATGATGATGAGACTTTGGTAATTGCATTTGGAAGCAAAAGTGACTCCATTAGAGTCATGTGGCTCAAGCAAAATGACATTTATATAATGATAATGATCATGGGAACTATAACATGATCATGTATTCAACCTTTATTTGGGTGAATGAAAGGTGTTATAACCTTTGGATATATAAAATAAACATATGACATGTGATATGTTAATTATCCTAGATTTGAGGATGATGGGGATTTGAGGATGATGTTAAAGAATCCATACTTAGCTTAATTAGGAGTCAAATTTATAGGTTTCTGTATTATTAATTAACTTCCTTACTGAACCTTAGAAATGTTCTATTTTTTTATTGATTCTCTATTTCTAGGGCTCGAGCTTGAGAAGTATTTGAAGTACTTGAATGAAATATGTTTTTGGTGAAATTCAATTAAGGATCATATTAAATTTTCATTAGAACACTTTTCCAAGTATACTCTAATGGTTGAACCGTAGAAGATTTGAGACGTTTGTTTGAGAAAATTGAAGGGTTGTCCAAAAGATAAGACTCGTATACTTTGGGTGTAAATTGGTGAAAATCAAAGGTAGGGGTTTATTTCGAATTGAAAAAAATAACGGATGAATTCGTCCCTATCGCTTTGAAGATGAAGACAATCTGCTTTGCCGACATCATAAATACAACACCCTCCTTTATCCCAACAGACTTTGAATCAAGCTTGGAGTAAGGCAGCTTATTAAGAGCATGTACTGCAATCAGAAAAGGAAGTATTTTTTGTTTAAGATATGGATCAGTGCTGATGCAAAACAAAGGCAAAGACCATAAGTTCTAGATCAAAGGCTAATATGAAATGCTATGATGAAAAATAAAACTAATTTTATATCACATTTTTTATGCCTAAGCTAAATTAGAAGTTTATGTCATATCACATTTTTAAACTACCAAAATATCAATGCAATTTGAAACATTACAAGTTAAAGATTTAAACAAACAGAAGTTGTACCTTTCACTTAATGCGTTTACTGTTTTACAGTAAATGATGCCTCTTACTATTAGTTCACTGTTTGAAAAGTTTAAGAGCACTAATAATTAAAAACCTACCTTCGACGCATGATGCACCTACATCATCCAGATCTCTTCTTGCGTCATATACCAATTGCACCAATTCCATCCCAAAATTTGCAACAATACTCCACCAAAAAAACAGCAGTGGTGGTACTCCAAAATAAGCTAAAAAATTCAGCAAATTTAGTAACAAATTCAGCAGCAAAACGTGGACACCAGCACCGAAAAATTCAGCAAACCACCCTCTAGGATCCCATTGCAACCCTTGGTCAACAACAAAGCCAATTATGAACAGGTTTGTCCTCTTGTGATCCTTGTTTTTTTTTTTGTCTGTCCTGTGATCCTTGTTAGAACAAAGAAATGAATTAGACAAATAATTCTTTGTTTGTAAACCGTCAGAACTTAATAAATCTTCTGCTACTGAATTGCAGTGCTCCAGAATAGTGCAGGGGTGCTTGTCTAAGGCTTCTTCCCTGCTAGTTGATCGTTAGTGGCTTTTCTTGCTTCCGAAATACAGTTATAAATAATACATTATTCGTGCTTCATTTTTTTTAGTACCTGTGTAACCAGAAGCCAGATACACACCTTAGAAAATCTGACAATAGTAAAACTTAATCCCCAACGCCAAAAGAACAAAGCTAGAAGTTTTTTAGTACCTGTGAAGTCCACTTGTAGTGGGGAAACCGGAGCAGTTGGTGTAGCTAGCCACAAAACATCACTCCCAGTGTCAATCTGCACATGGAATTCCTGAGTTGGAGTTCCCAATTTTACTGTTGTGAAGTAAAGCCTGCGCAGATGACAGTAAAAAAATCAGCACACCTTCAAATGAATACATAACTGCCAACGACATTTATTACTCCTATATTGTAATTCCAATAGTCAATAAAAAAAGTGGTAAAATGAATCATGGTATAACAGAAAAGCAAAGAAACCAAATTTGTAAAATTGGGAATCAACCAAATCACAGTTATGCAAAATGAGCAAAATTGGGGAAATGGGGGGGGGGGGGGGGGGGGGGGGGCGGGATCAGAGGGAAAATTATTTAACCAACCAAATAAGGGTCACAATATATGACGTAGAGCAAACATTCAAGTTTCGATAAGTCATAACTTGCAACTGAAAATGTCAAAACTCCGTTGTAATGAAAAATTTGTTCTACTTGCTTAATATTGGTTTACTCTTCAAGACTAAACCAAAGCAAAGCCCCAAAACAATCATACTCAATTCCAAAACCCCAAAGACTGCCTTTGTCCAAAATCAGGGGAGTAGAATGATCAAGCAACTGGAGAATATCTATAACAACTATTCAAACAAATGCACTATTGAACAAACAGATATACAAATAAAAAGCAGATTGTTATTCAGATACTTGACATAGACAATAATGGATCATAACTGTAGTAAAAAAAATTGAGAAGGGAATCACTTTAGTAACAAAAAGAAATCAGGAGATTCATTTCAATGATCATAGAGCATCGAACGATCTCTAATCAAATTAGTATGATAGTTGATAATTGAAAGAGGACACAACACGAAATGGAAAAAGTGACGGGCATACAGATAGTCTTGATCCTAATGGCACTGTTTCGAGCAATCGTTAAACTCCACCGTTCTTTATCCTTCTGCTTCTTAAGCCTTGTATTTTCTTCTTCCAAGTTTGAAGCTTTCTGCTCCAACTCTGTGGTGTAGGCTTGTCACATTAATCTTCATAAGGACAACAGAACAATATTCTAAAAGAGTTCAAGGAGATGATGAAGTAGTTCATTACCAGAATACACCCCTGGAATGAGAATGGTTGCTCCCAGTACTTTCCTTCCCCGAAAGTGGGCTTCCTCCACAACTAAATCGTCAACCTCATTCCCTAGAATGAACAACAGAAACAGATGAAAGGGTCAAAAACAAACTCAGTATCATCGACTATATAATCACCTAAAAATAAGAAAGCTTTGCTTTCAACACCCCTATTGGTCAGGCAGTGCAAGATAGCAACCAATTCACCTATTGCTTTCAACACCCCTATTGATCATGCAGTGCAAGGAATTCTATTGCTTTAAAAAATTATTAATATTGCAAGTTCAAAATTCTATTCCATATAAATTAGTTTTAACACAAACAACCAATTTACTTTTTACAGGAAAAAAACTCAGTATCATTTCTATTTGGTTGTTGTTGGTTGAGCTCGATACTTCTCATGTTTCCTCCAATGCCTCCCATCATTCTATTTTATAGGGCTCAATTGTACCAAAATATATTTTGAATATAAACATACTAAGCAGAAGTGCAGAACTGTGGATCACTGCACCCTCAATTTCATTCATACATCAAATGACCAAAACAGTCTGGTAGGGCTCAATTGTACACAATATACAACTACTGATTTGGATTACGCAGTAAGAAGTTAGATTAGGAAGCGAAATTGAAGGAAAAAAAACCCTAAAAGAGGAGAATTGAGAGAGAACCTGCAATTGAGTATCATCTAAGAGGAGTGAGGTGGAGAAGGAAGCTGCGAATCGTCGATTCCTGGTGAGAAGCATTGGGGATACTACCGTCCTCGCTGCAAACAACCTCTGCATCTTCTTCTTCTTTTATCTATTGGATTATAACAGAGAGTGATGAAAGGAAGATTGAATTGCTGAATCGCAACACGCGGCTCCTGCAGTATTAAAGGGAGAGTAATCCGGACGGTTTGCAGGTAGTGCAGGCGAAGGGTTGCCACTTAAGTGCAGCCATGGCAACCAAATCCGGACGGTTTTTCAGGTAGTGCAGGTGAAGGGTTTTTCCATTCCAAAGTCAATAAATTATTGAGGGTGTGTGGCATCTGCTCGGCAAGGCCCATTCAACCAATAAATTGGTTTTCATTTTATCATTTTAGGATTTTAAAGCTTAGTATTAATTATTTTAGAATCCTAACTTTATAATAGATATAGATTTTGTTAATTTTAAATAAATCAATTTCAAGACTTTTCGATAAAATAATTATTTATGCGATATTAAAAATCAAATTAGTCATATATTCTAAATAATCATATCATATATAAATTATTTATTTATTTATTTACAATTCTAATAAATTATTAACTCAACGTATGCCACAAATTTCACTGCACTACCCATAGTAAACATGTTATAAATTAACAATTCATTATATAAGATAATAAATAATAAATATAATACGTATATTTAATTTAATTCTAATCATAATAAAATTAAGTTAATCAATCATAATTTTTAACTAGTCCATATTTAACTTAGTTAATGAAGATTAAATAAAATAAACCGAAATAATTAAAATCGTGGCAAAAAGGCTACCGGAATCGCGAATTGGCAACGACTGGAGATCGGGACAATTGAGCCTCGTCAGAGCACCACTGGAGCTGGGACCATATAATTTTGAAGAGGATGAGTTGGTGGAGCTAGGGGTGGTGCCAATTGTAACAATGAAGCCTCGTGGTGGTTGGAATCTTCCGATGAACAACTGCAACTAATTTATAGGGTTAGATACTTTGATTATGAAATTGGATGAAACTACTCCATGGGTGAAGGAGTATTTATAGATCTTTGATTGCCCATAATATTCTCTACACGATCTGAATAGTATCGAATTTTGTCAAAAGACGTAATGACGCGTCCGTAGTTATTTCTTGCCTTTTCGGGGGAAATTCAATCTTGTTTGGAGATAATTCAGCCTGATATTATGGTAATTATACACATCATGAAGTTTCAGACAAAGCCCATTCTTCAATTGTCAAAATCGAGCCCGATTTTGGGTCGAAAAGCACCATGGCCGTGAGCTCCGTGGCTAGAACGTGGTGGTCGGGCTGTTCGAATTTAATGATGACATTACACCAAATGGAGGCATTAAAAATCTTGATTTTAGGGGATTAGGTTCGGGATTGACTATGCTTTGAAGCCCATAATTTAATTTGGACAAATGAGTGCGAATTGGAGCCGAAATCGACCATTGAAGAGCCTCCGAAGTGTTGCGTTTTTTCTTGTCTTGAGGTTGAAGAAGCAATCCACTATTCAAATCGTGGCCCCCATCTATATGCTTAATTAATTACACATTTTTGCCCAACCTTTAGGGTCTGTTTGGTGCGATAACTTATAATGGCATTATTTGAAATAATGGCTTTATGATTTTTGAAATTTAAATTTTGTGAGATATGGGAAAGCGTGAAAAGTAAAAATAAAGGATTTATTTGTTATAATGACTTTATAAAGCCTTAGGCGAACAAACCCTTGTTGTGAAAAAATACCTTCATTTTATTTTTCAAAAATTACCCAAATTAATTTATAACTTATCCTAAGTTTAGTTATATATTTTAACCCAAATCTAAGTTTAAGGAAAAATTAAGTTATCTTAGCTTTAAGCTCAAATATCCTTTTCCTGATAAGCTTAACCAGGGACGGAGATTTTAGCCTAGGGGGGGCTAAAATATTGTGCGGAATTTTTTTTTTGTGACTTAAATTCAACGTGATTTAAATTCTATTTTGCAAAAATTAATTTTAATTTTTTTATGAAGGTTAAGGTAATTTTCACATGAGATGAGGGAGAAATTTTTAAAATAATAATTTTTTTTACTTAAATCTGTAAAAATTGATTGAAATTGCATTTTCAGATGGGATAAGGGAAGAAATTTTAAGGTAATTTTATTTTATTGGCTTAAATTTATTAGGGTTGACTGAAGTTACATTTTTAGATTCAATAAGGGTAAAAAAAAAGCTTAAAAAAGTTTTTTTTTTGGAAAAAAAAAAGTTAACATATAATAATAGAGCGTTAATTATAATATGGTTAAGCTCCGTCCCTGAGCTTAACCATATTATAATTAACGCTCTATTATTCTTACTTTAAATACTTTATATATAATATGATAATTTTATTTTAATTAGTATTAACATAAGTTAACATAATTTACATAATTCATGGATTAAAGAGATAACCTACTTAGGTTACTTATTATTTTATCCTCTCATGGATAAACATAATAATTCTCATCTCCTTTATTAATATATCTAAAAATTAACCACATTCATGGTTATATTTAATTTTTTATTTCCACACTATATTATTATAACCTATTTGATAATTTGTACGAAATTTATCTTAGCCTAACTTTTGAACTTAAGTTAATGAAAATTTAAATTACTCCTCCTAAAGAAATAAAATAATTTTCAGAACTTTTATTATTACCAAAATAAAGAATATGGGATTACATTAATACCCTTATGATAAAATCAAAGGTTAATATACTAAGGGCTCGTTTGGTTTGAACTTATAGAAACGATAACAGAAAGGAAACGAATCTAGTCCACTTCCACATCATGATGCTTTGATCAATTTTTTTTATCTTGGGTTAGGGTTCTAAAATTTGTGTGTAAAGAGAGGGGAGAAAGGATATGATTTCATCATTTTATAATCCACCCTTGTATTGGGGATACAAATACCTCCATCATAGTGCCAAGTGAAAAGGAAAATGAAACGAGTTCATCATTTTGATCAATAAATAATGACACTAATACCTCCATCATGGCGACTCCGTCCACTTCCCTCACCAAAGGCACTTGTTCGTTCCTTCACGTATGCGTGTGGGTGGTCTTTGGAGTGATCATATGCTTATATGTTTGTACTTGCCTGATAGTATCTCGGGGCACGTGGTCGAGCGCTTGCTTTTCCGGAAAGAGTCTCATGGACCAGAAGCTGTCGGCGGAAAAAGCCTCTTCGTTGGCGAAGGTTGAAACTAAATCCCTTTTAATAGTTAGAGTTATCGTCTTAGATTCGCCATCTTCAGGGGTGAAAATGAAAGCGACTAGTGCCCTAGAGCT
Source organism: Rheum nobile (assembly GCA_027886185.1). Taxonomy (NCBI): domain Eukaryota; kingdom Viridiplantae; phylum Streptophyta; class Magnoliopsida; order Caryophyllales; family Polygonaceae; genus Rheum; species Rheum nobile. Next base: position 2,277,593 of record WOAB01000232.1, on the reverse strand, counting down.
TCCAGTGGGCATGATGAAGGGCAGAGATTTGGAAGACTTACTCCATACTTTGGACCCGAAGGCTAAGAAGGAATCGGTGACCTGCACCCTGTTGATTGCATCGACGAGGTCGGCGCGGCCGCATTGCGAGTAAGTAAAGAAAGGTCTTGCATGAAATTTTCTACTAACAAGTGCGTATTACTTATATCTTTTACATGATTTGTCGCTCGTAGGCCCTCCAGTACTCACTTGTCGCGTTCTCCAACGTGCAAGAATTGAATGACAATGCTGACAAGCAGGTAGCTGAGGTCGAAGGCCAGTTAAAGGTTGCTAATAGGCGTGTCAAGGTTGTCGAGAGTAAACAAGTGTTGGCCGAGAAGAAACTGGTGGAGATTGAGAAGAAATTGGGAGAGGCGTAGGTCCGACTCATGGAGCTTGAGGGTAGCGTTGAAGAAGTCCGTACCAAGGATGCTCATGTCGCCACCGACGTCGGGACGTACTTCTATCTTAAGTCTCGTATTGAGATGATGGAGGAATAGGCCATATAGGCCCAATCTTCTTGGAAGATTGAGGATGCGAAGGCGAACATGGATCTTTTATACCCCAATGTCAATCCCGACAATGAGTTGTTCAAGCTGATGGGCCTTGGAGAGGGAGAACAAAGAGAGGAGGTTGACCCTGGAGCGACCAAGTAGGCTATTGGAGGTGTGTCAAGGAATCTTCCTGAGGCGGCCGAGGGTCAATACATCGTTCCTGCGGAGGTCAATGAGAGGTTAGGCGAGTCTTGATTTTGTCTAGTGAGTGGTAGTGTTTCTTGTGGTGTTCGTGGACATTTTGTTATGAACGTTTGGACAATGTATTGTGCCCCATCGTGGTGATGGGATGGATCATGTTTTGGCGACCCGTCTATCACCACGAGTCATATATTTGTAAACGTTTCAGTATTTGTTGCGTACCTTGTGTTTGCTTTGCGTTTGCTTTGCATATTTTCTTTTGCATGTGTACTTTGTCATCCATGCCTTAGTCGTGACGCGAAATGTGCGGTCGTGATGACCTGTAATTGTAAATGTTAGTATAGCATGCTTTTGTGTATTCAGGAAAGAGTTGTTTGTAGTGTAGGAAAAGACGAGTACCTTTGGATGGGACATGTCGTGTAGATGGGTTGTAGTGTATTTTTCTCTACTCCATGTGTGTCGATCGACTTGTGTATTATAAGCGTTGTTTTGTATGTATGATAAGGATATCTGTTCGGGTTTGTTGAATGTTTTGTTCTTGATGTCTTTTGTCCTTGTTCAAATCATTTCGAGGGTTCCAAAAAAAAAGAAAAAAAGGTCATGGGGTGACCGTTGGGGGTTGAACCAATGGCCATCCGATGCTTAAGTTAGTATTATTATTCAAACAAATATGATCAAGTAGACAACACAAAACTATTAAGGAAAGTAAAGTTCAGAATTGATACAACTTCAAGTGGGTCGCGTTCCAACTTCTAGGGATTGGTTGTCCGTCTTTGGTTTCTAATCGGTATGCTCTTTCCCGATGATCTCTTTGATGATGTAGGGTCCTTCCCATTGGGGTGCCAGTTCCCGTCGGCTGGGTTTTTGGGGTTCTAGAATGTTGTTCTTAGGACCCAGTGTCCTAGTTTGAAAACTTTAACGCGGACGTTCTTGTTGTATCTCTGGGTGACTTGTTGTTGATATTAGAACATTCAAATTCTGGCTTTCTCTCTAGTCTCATCTATGGTGTCAAGATTTTGTGCCATCTCGACGTCTTTTTGTTCAGGAGTTTGTAGCCTATATTTGGCAGTCGGGACGAGTTGTTCAATGGGGATGACTTCCTCACGGACGGCTCAAGTCATATCACCTAATCAAACAAAATCCTAGCAAACCTAAACAAGTAGTTAGGACAAGCAGGGTTGAATCCACAGAGATGAAGGTGTTAGAGAGTCCCACATCGATAGTTTGGGGCTTCTTCTCCTAGTATATAAGCAAGTGGTCTACTCCCCCTATTGCCAATTGGTTTTAGGGTGGAACCCCACTTGGGCTTGTTGCTAGGCCCGCCCATCTTGGCCCATTGTGATCTTTCACATGGTATCAGAGCCTGGTATGGGACTCAACTCTAACACACCCCCGCAAGTGTGACGGGCTAAGATCCCGTCGACACTTGAGTCCCATACCAGGCTCTGATACCATGTGAAATACCACAATGGGCCAAGACGGGCGGGCCTAGCAACAAGCCCAAGTGGGGTTCCACCCTAAAACCAATTGGCAATAGGGGGAGTAGACCACTTGCTTATATACTAGGGTGCTGATTCTCAATTCATCGATGTGGGATAACTCAACATACCCCCCGCAAGCGTGACGGGCACTCAAGGCCCAATCGTCACGCTTGGCCCATAAACCGGGCTCTGATACCATGTGAAATTCGTGGATCATGGCTAGACGGGGGAAGGCCCAGATATAAGCCCGAAGGGGTTCCACCCTAAAACCAATTGGCAATAGGGGGAGTAGACCACTTGCTTATATACTAGGGTGCTGATTCCCAATCCATCGATGTGGGACAACTCAACACACCCCCCGCAAGCGTGACAGGCACTCAAGGCCCAATCGTCACGCTTGGCCCACAAATTGGGCTCTAATACCATGTGAAAGATCACAATGGGCCAAGACGAACGGGCCTAGTAACAAGCCCAAGTGGGGTTCCACCCTAAAACCAATTGGCAATAGGGGGAGTAGACCACTTGCTTATATACAAGGCAACTCATCCACATATATCCGATGTGGGACTCAACTCTAACACACCCCCGCAAGTGTGACGGGCTAAGATCCCGTCAACACTTGAGTCCCATACCAGGCTCTGATACCATATGAAAGATCACAATGGGTCAAGACGGACGGGCCTAGCAACAAACCCAAGTGGGGTTCCACCCTAAAACCAATTGGCAATAGGGGGAGTAGACCACTTGCTTATATACTAGGAGAAGAAGCCCCAAACTATCGACGTAGGACTCTCTAACACACCCCCGCAAGTGTGACGGGCCATACACGGCAACAAGTCACACTTGGCCCAACAACCAGGCTCTGATACCATGGATTAATTTGTGTGTTGTAAACATGCAATAGTAACAAGAGGGTTGTGGTTGGTTTTGGGTAACAATCAAGTAAAACAAAGTAAGTAAACAAAGGATGTAAATCAATAGGGTAAAAATACTTAGCCAAGCAAGATCCACTTTTCCTATGGTAGATCGGTCCTAGGTTCTCTCTATTCCTTTCCTTTGGTTATTCCTGTCCCTAGTCTTAAATAGCTACTAGTCCTACCAGTCCTAGCAACTCTTATTATTGAACGCACAAGAAACAATCAAGATTTAGAACAATAATAGCATTGGGCATATGATCAACCAGGATACATGTCAAATAATCACAACCCACAAAGATTTAACATGCAATCAATCTTCTTTCATAATCATCTAGTCATACCAGTCCTAGATAATCATGGATGCTACTCTAGATAAAGAATCACCGATCGGTCAATTCCAAACCCTAGCAATAATTACTAAACCTAACTAGGTGATCAGTCTAGTCAAATCAATAACAATCCATATGAATAAGCGCAAGAAGAAAGATATAAACCCAAAGGAAATAGGAATAGAGAATTAACCTCGCAATCAAACCATAGAACAAGCTTCACATGCCGGGCTAAGCAATAGGTGCTTAGCTACTCATATTGATGAAAGACATAATTGTATTGAAGGGAAAAACTCTGAATAGTACTTGACTGCTAAGAACATAGAATGATGGATCCCACTCCAAAACGTAAAACTAGGGTTCATATAGTAAACTAAATATCCCTAGAAAAGATAACCTAAAAGCCCATAAAACAAAATGGGTTCAAATCAGAAAAAGAAGGAAAAGAAAAAGGAATAAAGAAAAGGAAACAAAAATCGGAGTCCTGCGGGCGCGCTCCCGCTGATGGCCGCGATCGCGGTTTGCTCTCGACATGCTCATTAAATCCTCCGAATTATGGCCATGGGCGCGGCCCTCGTGCCGCGGTCGCGGCCTCTTCGCTATCGCCCAGTTCCTCGGATTTCTTGGCCGCGGTCTTCTACTCCCCGCGGTTTTGGTCGCGGCCCTTCTCTTCTCCGCGTCTTAAGTGGTTTTCTTCATGGATCTTGCTTGGCTCCTCAGGTAGTCAGCTCTTCTCCATCTGGATGTCTTCAATTAACTCCTCCAGACCACCAAAACCACACTTCTTCGCTCCAACTCCATAATCTTCAATTGTGCATAAAATCTCACCAAATAGTGCCTCAAACCTGGTAACAATCCTTAGAAATGCACTACAAAATAGCACTGATCACTTCCTCGCTCCCGTAGACTAGTATGAATGGGCTTTGTCCAGTCATATTCTTCGGTGTCATCCTGTCGGACCATAGTATCAAAGGGAGTTTTTTGGCCCAGTTGCCTTTTGCCCATGTGAGGCATTTTTTTTGAGGTTGTTGATGATGATTTTTTTTACTGGATTTTGCTTGGCCATTGGATTGTGGGTATCTTGGCGTGGACGTGACCAGTGTATTGTTCCATTGTTTGCAAAAAGATCGTGTCTTGCTAACGATGAATTAGGAGCCATTGTCGCATATGATTTCTGAGAGGATGCCAAATCTGCACAAAATGTTACATTTTTATAAACAAGATGACGTGTTTTTCTTTTACCTCTCAATATGCTTCGGCTTCTATCCAATTAGAGAAATAGTTGGTCATGGCTAGGAAAAAGACGTGTTGTCCCGATGCGGGTGGAAGTTTCTTGATGATGTCATTCCTAATCACATGAAAGGTCATGGTGCTAGAGTCGGGTGAAGCATCTCTGATGCTTGGTGTGCGATGGGTGTGTGCCGTTGGCAGACGTCACACTTTCTGACGTAGTCGGTTGCATCTTTATTCATTATAGGCCAATAATAACCTATCATGAGAGATTTACCATATAGGTTGCGTCCCCCAGTATGGTTTTCGCATTCCCCGTTGTATAAGGATTGTAGGACGCGTCCTACCTCGGTTGTTTTAAGGCAGCATAGGTATTGGTCTGTGATAGATCATTTGAACAGAACATTATCGTTGAAATCAAAGGTTGTGGCTTGTACCTTAAGTCTTTTGGCTTCTGTTTTGTCTGTCGGGAGTATCTCATCCTTGAGACGCTTGATGTAGGATATGGTCTAGTCGTCTTGGTTGCCTACTATGTCATTCTCTATGTGGTCGCCCACTTCCGCTGAGATGACTTCTTCCAAGGGAAGTTCGTTCATTATTTGAATTTCGTCATGACTGGATGCGTTGAGGATTTTGGGGATGGATGGCGTGGTAATGTGTGCCAACGAGATGATGTGGAAGTTGTCAGGATGTAAGGTGAAGCCAAGATTTGCTAGAGCGTCGGCTTGTGTGTTGGGATCGCGTGGGACTTGCCGGATGGTGAAGTCATGGAATTACTCGCTAGTTTCTTAACGACATCCAGGTATGCCATCATCATGTCGTCTTTGGCGGAATATGAGCCTTGTACTTGGTTGACGATCATAAGGGAGTTGCAAATTACATCTATGCTCAGGATTGAGAGGTCATGTGCGAGTGTTAAACCAAATATAAGGGCTTCATACTCTACTTTATTGTTGGTCGTGTCCTATTTGCATCTCATGGCTTGGTCTATGTGGTCCCCTTGTGGTGATTTTAGCACAACGCCTAGGCCGACTCATCTCACATACGATGCTTCATCGATATGGAGTTGCCATGTGCCCCTGTCTTCTTTGACTTTCAGCTGTTTGGCCTCCTTTATGGCTTCTTGTTCCAGCGTCGGGCTGAAATCAACCACAGAGTCGGCCAAAGCTTGAGATTTGATCGTTGTCCTTGGCTCATACTCGATGTCGAATCTGCTAAGATGTATAGCCCATTTAGCCATTCGTCTTGTAAATTTTGGTTTCCTCATGATGGATTTCATGGATGGTTAGTCCTTACAATAATAGCATGTGATTCGAAATAAGTTCTTAGTTTGTTTGAGGCCATAACTAGTCACATGACTAAATTTTCAAGTGATGTATACCTTGTCTCGGCAGGAAGTAGGGAGCGACTTACGTAATAGATTGGTGACTGTTTACTGTCCTCTTCTCTTATTAGGACCACGCTTATGACTGACTCTGATACGGCTAGGTACAGTGGCAACGGTTCATCGTCCTTTGGTTTTGCTAGCAACAAGGGACTTGCAAGATATGTTTTCATGTCCTAGAAGGCTTGCTTGTGTGCTGCCATCCAAACAAACGACTTATTCTTCTTCAAGGCTTTGTAGAAGAGCTTGCACTTATTTGATGACTACGATATGAATCTGTTTAGTGCTGATATTCGTCCTGTCAATTTTTGGACGTCTTTGACACATCAAGGGGATCTCAGGTTGACGATAGCTTTGATCTGGTCTAGGCTAGCATCAATCCCTCTTTGCGTCACCATGTATCCTAGGAACTTTCCTAAAGACGCTCCGAAAGAGCATTTAGTCGGGTTTAGTTTCATGTTATATCTTTTCAATACCTCGAATGCGTCCTTCAGATTTTCGATGTGGTCTTTTTCCATTTTGGATTTGATGAGCATGTTGTCGATGTAGACCTCCATGGTGCCTCCTATTTGTTCCTTGAACATTCTGTTCACCAACCTTTGATATGTGGCCCTGCGTTTTTTAGTCCAAAAGGCATGGCCTTATAACATACGTACCTTGGCTTGTTATGAAGGTCGTTTTCTCTTGGTCATTGGGATCCATGAGAATCTGGTTGTATCCACTGAACACATCCATGAATGTTAACATTTTGTGTCTGGCGGTCGCATCGACCATGGCATCAATATGTGGCAACGAGAAGGAATCCTTTGGACATGCCTTGTTTAGGTCCGTGAAGTCGATGCACACCCTCCATTTTTTGTTGTTATTTTAAACCATGACAACGTTTGCTAGCGAATCAGGGTACTTGACTTCCCTTATCTTGCTTGTCTCAAGCAAGTTCTTGACCTCATCGTCTACGATTTTGTTGCGTTCGGTGCGAACTTCCTCCTCTTTTGCTTGACCGGAGGGTATGTGGGATCTACATTCAATTTGAGAGTAATAATATCCAGGGAGATTCCCATCATATCTTCGTGTGACCAGGCAAAACAATCAGAGTTAGATCGTAGGAAATAAATTAATTTCGATCTAGTCGAATCTTTTAAATCCGACCCAACCCTTACCGTTTGTGTTGGCTTTGAAGGATCCAACGCAACCTCATCGAGTTGCTCCATTTCTGGTTCGACGTATCGCGGGGCTCTTTCGCCGCGTTGTGATTGCTATACGGAGGACTTATCGACTGCCCCTTTCATTGAATTGACGTAACATTCCTTGGCAGCCCATTGGTCACCTTTTATTTCTTGTATCCCCCACTTAGTTGGGAACTTTATGGTCTGGTGGTAAGTGAAAGGTACAACTTTCATGGCGTGGATCCAGGGTCTGCCAATGATTGCATTGTATGGGGACGGGCAGTCGATTATCAAAAACTTTACATGTTGGTTGACTCCACTAGCGTAGGTCATCAACACGATTTCACCCCGGGTATATTTGACCTCCCCTCTGATGTAACACCCCCAAATCGTAACCCATTTGGAAAGGTATCACTGACAATGACCTCGGGTTTCACACCGAAGTCACGCAGGCTTTTCCAGTTAAACACAAATCATAACACAATGATCAAGGTGAAACACACCAAAATGTTTAGTAAAACATAAGTCTGGGGATTACATCCCAATCCCCTGTAGGACAAAACATATGGTAGTTAAATCCAACAAGTACAGCGTAATCAGAGTAAACATAGTTGAGCGGAAGTCTTTTAAAATAAAATACAAGTCTTGATCACAACGATCATCGCCTAGGATCTCAACCTGAACAAACTTATCAAAAGCATCGTTTACGTCCATAGTCGCTCTAGCCTTCACGAGGTGGTAGCTTATCTGATATGCCGAATCAAACGGATGACACCAACCAACCATGTAGAGAACAATTACGGTTGGTTAGTCTAATGAAAGACTATACAAGGGTACAAAGCAGATGGTTCTAAGTAGTCGTATTAGGTTTAGGCTCATCGTTTCTCAAATAATAACTGATAACGACAGTGAACCTTCATACTACTACTGAATATATATCAAGAGGTATGATCAAAGAAGACTCCAACGAAAATGAGCGTTATAGGAATTATCCAAAAGAAGACTCCAAGAACTTGAGTCTTATCGGATACATGACAATGATTGGAACATAAACATCTCATACAAGCGTTCAAAAATGACAAGATGTTTCGGTTCACGACCAACCTCACCGCAATAATGTGAATCCAGATTGGAAAGAGAACGTACTTTGATCAAGTCAAGACGAGTTTTCCTAGTTGCACTATTTCCTAGCTACACTACTCGCCGCAGATATATTTAATCATGTGCACTCGGACACTTATCTTATTTAATTCCAAAACGCATAATTACATTATAGCTTTTATAATCCTCGTCCGAGACAAGAGATCTTTTGGGAGTAAATCTCGAGATTGTGACACTGGCTAAGTGCACCACCTCTATACAAAACGCATAGAGGCCGGTCATGACCAACATAATGATGTTAGAGGTTTTGCCGCCCTATACACCATTTAATTATAAAGAAACGACTGGACGTCGAAGAGTCCAACGTTCCTAACTACTCGAGCTAACTATACAGTCTAACTCACTAATAATCATATCAAAACCTTCAAGGCCAACATCATAGATATATCTCAATCTATCAAAATATATATAATAGCGTTGATTCTAACAAAATACACAACCTATTATAATATCATCTTTTAATCTTTCAAAACAGTTTATCAAACTGATCTCAGACATAAACAATATTCATTCCAAATCAATTATCAATTAAACAATTGATAATAAATGTAAATATGGAATGATGAGCAAGAGAGAACCGCCACTTGCCTTAGATTTGACGAAAGCTTTAATGAGCTTTAGAGATAACGGTTTTCGGCTCTGAACTGGGAAAAATCTGGGATAATAAATCCTTTTGGAATGACCTATAACAAGACCCTAAGTTAGATTCAATATCTATATATATGAATCTAAAAGAATAAGGAAATAATCAAAAGAACCAAGCCTCGCCCGAAGCCAAACACCCAAGAACACAATCTTCGGACAAGCCCACCGCGGGTGCGCCATGCCTCACCGCGGGGTGTGGTGGCTTGGCCGCGTGGTGCGGTGGTGGCTGCCGCAGGTGCGGTCAGGTAACAGGGGCGGGGGTTCGACATAATTTTTGGAAGAAAACTCACCCAAATCGATTCGTTTCGACTTCGATTTGATCTTGGTTTGCCTTCCCAACACCTTAGTCCTTTGCTTAACACTTAGAAGCACACCTAGAAACACTCAAAGGGGTTCGAATCTTACTCAAACGAAGCTTTCAAAGCTTGAGGTTTAATGGAGATTTTCTGAGGAGAGGGATGAAGATGATCTGAGCTTGTGAGCTCGATTTGATCCGATTCCTCCTCCTTTTATAAGCCAATCAAGTAGCTCACCACCATATGACGTCAAGGAGGAGGTGGCCCGACCAAATCAGCAGGCTACGAAGCCAGGTAAGGTGAGCTACGCCTGCAACTCTGGCGCTGATGACACCGCTGACGCTCACCGCGGGGTGCGGCATGGTGCGGTGGGGTGCGGTGGCCGACCTGTTACCGCCTTCGATTCTGGCCTTCGCCGCGGGTGCGGCCACTTGACCACGGGGTGCGATCAAGGCCAAATTCGCCCCCTTCGTCTCCTTTTTGTCGTTTTTACTAAGTGGTAAAATATTTTTAACTTCGGGTTAAATATATTTGTACACAAATGACCTTTTAACCCAAAAATACCTTAACTGTATTTTATATTACTCAGAAAAATATTACAGAGGTCAAACATTACACAGAATATCCGTACTTCCCTGAATTTAATCTGACTTGCAATATGGGCATAATAAAATTCAAAATTACCCTTACAAAATGTGGGATATTACAACTGAATTAGACTAGTGGGGTAGAATTCCGGGTCAAGTCGTCCTCTCTTAAACCCATACCCTTTAAGGCATCGAGCGTCAATAAGTTAGTGGAGCTACTTGTGTCGATTATAACACGGCGGATAAGACAATTGCCGATTGAAAGAGAGATTACCAAACCGTCATGGTGGTCACCCAATTCTTTGGCCTTTGAGTCGTCAAAAGTGATGGCGGGGGCGTCGGTGGTTTGTGTTTGTCTCACCTCTGCCCGGGTTGGCCTATCGCCTTTTCTTTCTCGGTCGTACCTCTTGGAGGCCCAGTATGTGTTCCCACATATGTCTGATCCTCATGAAATGGTATTAACAATCTTAGCAGGAACCAGAGAGGGCGGTTTGTCAGATATTACCTAGTCCCTTCGATCAAGGGTCATCTTGGCCTTGTCGGATATGACGTCGCGTAGCAGCCCCTGTGCGAGGAGTCTTGCGACTTCTTTGTGGAGGGGTATGCATTTGTCCGTCAAGTGGTTGTTGAATCGTGTGTGTTAGATCAAGGAACGAAAAATACGGGATATTACATTACTACCCCCTTAATTTAAGTTTCGACCCCGAAACTTGCATCAATCAAGGCCGAAAACAATTAGGGAAAGTATCTAAGCATACCCGCCTCAGTCTCCCAAGTAACCTCTTCGGTTTCTAACTTGGAGCACAAAATCCGTACCAAAGGTACAACCTTGCTGTGCAACTGCTTCAATCTTCTAGGGTTAACCATCACCCCATCTTCATTGATCACATAGCCTAAGAAAGCCACTTCTCAGATCCAAAAGTCACACTTAGACAATTTTGCATACAGCTTGATCTGTCTAGGGACTGATAAGATTATCCAAAGATATCCCTTGTGAGCCTTCTTGCTCGGGGAATAAATCAAGAATGCCTCAAACTTCACCCAGAATGGTAATCGATACATCTGACAAACGCTTGGTAAACTTCCACAGACGAACTCCAAACCGAAATACTAGGTTCTACAACCTCAAATCATAATGAGAGAACTGGGAATTCAAGCCTAACTAAAGATGGCGAACCACCTCAGCTTTATCCGAGTCCCTCAGAAGAGAACAGGATGCACCCCTAACTTCGGGTGACAAACAGAAAGTCTTAGTCTTTCTAGACACAGAAGCAACTTCCGTATCAGACTTAAGAAGGCACGACTATGAACGACTTTTTATTTGAAAACTCAGAGCCTTTTAAAACTTTTTAGCTCTGATACCAAATCTGTAATACCCCCCAAATATTAAACACAATTGAAAGGTATTACCGCCGATGACCCCGGACGAAAACCCTGAAGTCACCCCAGGCTTTTCCAAACGATATAACTATCTTAAAACACAGTTACAATACTAAAATCATAACTTTTATTAAACCACATGGTCGCGGAATTACACATGATTCCAAAAACGACCCAATTCATCAGAAATACAACAGCGGAAGTCTTAACAAAAATACAAAATAACACAACGGAAGTCTTTTAAATACAACGATAAAACAATTGTCAAAAAACACCGTCCATCCTCATAGTCGCTTCTAGCCTCCTCGAATCTGCAACTTAACCTGATGTGCCGAATCAAACGGATGACACCAGCCCACATGCGGAGAACAAAGTTCGTGGGTCAGTCTAATGAAAGACTGTGCAAGGGTAAAAAGCAGATGGTTCTAAGTAGACATATTAGGTTAGACTCATCGTCCATCGAATAAAAGCTGAGTACGCTAGTCAACCACCATACTCTACTAGAAAAACAACAACAACAGACATGAAGAAGATTCTGGAGACCAAGTCTCACAGCAATCGAACACAAGAGAGAGACTCCAAAGAAATTGAGCCTTAACGGAAATATGATGACAAATGTTGGGAAACTTTAAACAAACACACATAAACTCAGCATCACAATATCGCATACGAGCGATTTACAACTAAGACGAGTTTTTCCTAGCTGCACTAGCGCCTAGCTGCACTACTCGCCAAACATTTTAATTCAGTGCATTACTCATAGGCACTTATATTATGGTCAAGGCATTTTAATTATGTGCATTACTCATTGGCACGTATCTTATTAAATGACCACACACACACACACATCATGTTATAAGCTTTTAACATACATGTCCCGCCACTCGCAAAACACATATCGAACCGGGTTTGTGACACCTGCAGAGTGCACCACTTCTTACTCCACTCGAGTATAGAAGTTAGTCTAGACTCACCAATTTATTATAAAGAAACGATTGGACCTCCGTCCAGCGTTCCTACGAATACTCGTTCTGACTAAACAGTTAAACACACAAACACATCTCACAGAGCCATCACGGCCCAACCTACACAAACTATCTGTATCTATGCCCACCTGGCAAACACCCTAGATTTATCAATCTAAACACATACAATAAAATCACATCAAAGTCCCTTACGGCCTTCACCTGCACAATATATCTATATATACTAGCGTCGGTTCTAGCAGAATATACAACCTAATATAATATCATATTTTAAACACATAACGTTATCAAAACTGTTTCCAACATAATTCAGAATCATCCCAAATTATTTAACAACAAAACAGTTGATAAATAATTAAAGTATGGAATGATGAGCAAGAGAGAACCGCCACTTGCCTTAGATCCGACAAATTCGAACAAAGCTTAGCAACGTCTAGTTCCTGGATCTGAAACTGGAGCAAATCTTGGATATAAAATCCCTAAGAAATGGCCCATAATAAGACCCTAAGTTAGATTCAATACACTTATATATGAATCTAAAAGAATATGAAAAGAAATCAAAGGAATCAAGCCTCAACCAAAGTCAAAATCCAAGAACACACTCACGGACAAGGCTCGCCGCGGGTGCGGTGAGACCCTGCCACGGGGTGCGGTGGACAGAACAGAGGAGAGCTTCAAGCGACAGCTCCCATGGAGAAATAAATTACCCAAATCGTTTGCAAGCTTCGATTTGCTTCGGGTTTGATCTCCCAACTCTTCAAAGCTTCACCCAACACTTGGGGCAACCTTCACAACTCAAAAAGCCTCTCGATTCGAGCTCGAACAGTGCGAAAATGGAGGAAAAACAGAGGAAAAACAGAGGAGCAAAGGAGGAAGAAGAAGGAGAGCCTCTTGGCTTCGGTTTCACCTCCTTTTATAGCCCAAACCGAGCCACCTCAAAGGGGACAAGCTAGGGGACAAGGGAACAAGGCAAAAGCCACTTGAAAGCCTACTTGGCTGCCCCAAAACAGACGCTACAATGGCCGCCTGCGAGGAAGACGACACTGCTCAGATTTTGGTCCTCGCCGCGGGTGCGGCAGGGTGCGGTGAGGGTGCGGTCAAGGCTAAAAACGTTTAGTCTTATCCGAATTCACTTTGGGTTAATTTCCTTAAACCCGGGTTAAATATATTCGTACACTAATGATATATTAACCCCGAAAACACCTCAACTGTATTATATAATGCTCAGAAAAATTTACAGAGCTCAGAACATATTACAGAATGTCCAATCTTCTCTGAATTAAATCCGTCTAGCAATCTGGGCATAAGAAAAATAAAATTTCAAAATACCCTTATAAAATACAGGATATTACAGGAGGATGATGAAGATATGATCCCCCAAGGCGTGGACGAGGAGGGCGGCAGTGAGGATCCGCTACTCAAAGAGATGAGGGTGGAAGGTGATCGTGCTCATGAGGCAATAGACGTCGAGTCTTCGTCTCGCGAGGGTGGGTTCGTGCTAGAGCATCGCGGGGATCGCCACAAAGTGTGAGAAGCTACTGGTTCTTCTTTTCAGGCCCAAGTTCCTGCCCGGAAGATGGGCACTAATCAAGATGCCTGGAATGAAGTTTGTTGCCATGTTCAGAGTGTATGGATACGCGTGAATGTTCCTCCCCTTTCTTCCTTCTTTTTTATTGCCTTTGATCTTAACCAGATCCTTCTCCTCTTTTTATGGTTCAGGTTCACAACGTTACCTCTTGGGCTCTGGCTAACTTGAAGGACGGTTGGGACAAGTCAGAAGAGCTTGCCCAAGAAGTCGCTCGTCTTCGCAGAGAGGTCAAGCTGGTGCGTTCCGGTCAGTTGGAGAAAGACAAGGAGTTAGAGGCCTTGCAGGAGAAGTGTGCACGGATCCAGTCCGAGAAGGATAAGGTCATGCAAGAGGCGCGAGAGCTTGCTGTGGAGAGGGATGAGGCTCTTTCTTGGACTAGCGATTATGCCGCGGAGAAGGAGAAGACCCTTGCGGAACTGAAAAGTGTCCGCGAACAGTTGAAGCGGGCCAGGCAGGAGGCTGTCGATGAGTATGCGGCTGGCTATCGACAGAAGTTTCGTGTAGGCTTTTTTTCCCGGTCATATTACATTTTGGGGGGTTATGTTGGGGTGAAGCAGATGGCGGAGTGCCACAATATAGCTCCCATCAAATTTGACACTACGCGGACTTTCGGCCTTCATCCGTCGAAGAGAAAGGGGTACGTCCCGCCAGCCTTGGGGGAGATTAACGGGGATTGTGAGGAGACTCTGGAGGCCTGGGGGTCAGTGCTTTACCAGACAGGGAGCCCCGTCACGGAGGGCCTGCTGCATCCGCGACTCCTATCTCGCGGAAGAGAGACCGGTCTGAGGGGACAACCGTTGTTGCTCTTCTGTGAGTCTGACCCCTTTGACTGCTTTTGGTGTTACTGTTGTAACTTTTTGACTTAGGCACGTCTGTAACCTGACTCGTTTGTTTCGTCAGTTCCTCTGGCTGATTTGACGTTGCTTCTTCTTTTATGTTGTGTTTGCGGTTTGTTTTGTCATTTCATTATATTTTGCTTATAAAAGACTTATCTTGCTTTGGTTATGAGTATCTTCATTTTTTGTGTACTTTGTTGCTTTGTATTTCTGGGAGGGAGATGGTGAATCTGGTGTTGGAGTTTTATTATGGGGGTCGGATAGTGTGCAACCGCGGTGATCGGAGGTTGGTGGCGACTCATCGATACGAGGGTGGTACTCGGCGGGTGATGCAGATGGGCGAGGTTACTATATATGACTATGGGGCCTTTCTGTACTTTGTTTCTCATCAGTTTTGGCCCAACGTGGGTAGCGTTTTCTACTTCCCGGCTGGGAAGGAGCCCCGGCGCTTGAGTCTGGTGAGGGGGAATGAAGACATGGACCAGATTGTGGCTCTGGGCGCCTTTGGGACGGTGGCTCTTTTTATAGAGCCTCCGACGCCACCCGGCTCTATGCCTCAAGATTTTAGTCGAAGGGGCCAGTGATGCTCTTCTGTGGTCCTACTCCTTCCCCCCCCCCCCCACTTTCATTTTTCCTTTTCTTTTTCTTGTGGTTTCTATGTTTTGTTTGAAGGAAAAGGAAAAGGGAGAAATGAATAGTAGGAGGCTTGTCTGGCGTTGCTGTTTGTAATTTCTCTTAAGTTTCTTTGCTATTAAATAGTTCCAAAGTGTTTGTGTTTGTGTTGTAACGCACTTTCAAATTTACATGTGTTGTTCTTCTTGTGCTCTTTTCTTTGGCTCGCGGCCTCTCTTGGTTTCTTAGCTACTTGTATTGCTCGCGGACATAACCTGCAAATTAGATCGCGATTATTTCCTTTCTTTCTTTCCCGCGGAAACTGTTGTTGAAATAAATTAGCTTGCGTGAAGCACAGTGAACGATGAAAGCTTGCTTTACCTAGAGCTCTTCTCGCTCTTTGCCCTCCAGGCTTTGTGTCGCGCACGTTTTTTTAGAGTGCCTTGTCATCCTGCCCGATTCTTATCTTGCGAACTTGCTTCAACCTTGCTTAACTTGCTCAAACTTGCTTCTGAACTTGTACTTGCCTGCGCAATGATTGTTGCCTTGTTAGATAGAGTACACATGTTTTATCCAGATATCGCATGGGGTTGTACTCACGTGGTGTGGCTTGATTTGCTTGCCATTCGCTCGCCACTTGCTTGCCATTTCACTTGCCATCTCACTTGCCACTTCACTTGCCATTTCACTTGCCACTTAACTTGCCATTTCACTTGCTACTTGCCTCTTTCTCACGCTTTTTATTGTCAAGCCTGTTGTTTAGTTATTTTCTTTTCGTTAGAAAGGGGCAGAAAGGATCGTGCTTGCTTGCTTCAGGAATAATTTTGTTTTGAGTTACGAACCTGCCGGTGTCTCCGCGAGGGCCTCAGGGGTAGTACTTGCGGAGCCTCATGACATTCCAAGAATTGGGAATTGGATTGCCGGCGTGGTCCTTTAGTCTGTAAGCCCCAACAACGACCTCCTTTGCGATAATGTAGGGGCCTTCCCAACTAGGATCTAGCTTTCCACCTTCGGTTTTGCGGAGAACCAACTCTCCTTGTATGAACCTCCGGGGCTTGACCCCCTTGTTGTGGTAGGTGGCGATACACCTCTTGTACTCCTGGTCGCGGATTTCAGCCATCTCTCTCATTTCTTCGCGGAGCTGGATCTCTAGTTTCATCTTTTCTTGGTTGTCTTCCTCATCGTACTGGAGGATCCTCTCGCTTGGGAACAGGTGTTCGACTAGAACCACAGCTTCCACTCCATACGTTAATGCGAAGGGAGTTTCCCCTGTCCCTCGTTTGGACGTAGTTCTGTTAGCCCATAGCACCAGAGGGAGTGCTTCTGCCCATCTTCCTTGAGCCTTGGTCAATCTTCTCTTTAAGCCATGCAGTATCTTCCCGTTTGCGTTCTCCACTTGGCCGTTTGTCTGAGGGTGTGAAACAAACGCGAAGTGTAGCCTGATTCCCAGGCCCTCGCAGAAGTCCTTCAACTTATCCGTGCAAAATTGAGGTCCCCGGTCTGTCACAATATCATGCGGTAGGCCGAAACGACATACTATGTTCTGCCACAGGAATTTCTTGACTTGTTCTATGGTAGTTGAGGCCAGCGGCACTGCCTCGATCCACTTTGTGAAATAATCAATTGCCACGAGCACATACTGCAACTGGCCGGGGGCTTTCGGGAAAGGGCCGAGTAGATCCATCCCCCACTTCGCGAAGGGATACGGAGAACTGATGGTTTGCATTTGGACTCCCGGCTGGTGAGAAGCGGGTGTGTGGACCTGACAGCCCCTGCAAGATTGGGCTATCTTTACTGCATCCGCCCTCATGGTGGGCCAGAAGTACCCTGCCCGCGTAGTTTTATATACCATGGTCCTCCAGCCCGAGTGGCTCCCGCAAATTCCCCCGTGCACTTCGAGCATCATACTGTATCCGTCTTCGAGAGATAAATATTTCAACCCTGCCATCGTGTAGCCCTTTTTATACAGAATTTCACCGCTTATGTAAAAACGGGAAGCCCTGATCTGCAGCTTTCTTTTTTCCTTCGGACCTTCAGGGACTTTTCCATTCTGAAGGAAATCGCGGAAGGGGATCCTCCAGTCACCTTCGCGCATTTCTTCCAAGGCCACCGACATGATCTCTTTTTCTACGGACCTCTCGCCTCTGGACTCCAGCCATACATGCCCCTTTGCCTGTAGCTTTACCTGGGAGCCCAACTTGGCCAGCTCGTCTGCCTGCCCGTTCTTGGTCCTGGGCACCGCATGTATCTCGAAGTGGTCCAGCGCGGAGCACAGCGTTATCTCCCTTCGGTGATATGCGGGGAGACTGCCCGTTTTGACTTCATACTCTCCGCGTAGTTGCTTGACCACTATTTCCGAATCACTGTAGCATTTTACGCTCTTGGCCCCGTTTGTTAATGCTAGCTCGACCCCAGCTATTACAGCCTCGTACTCTGCCTCGTTGTTGGTTGCTTGGAAGCCCAAGGACAGTGCGTACTGGTAGCTCTCGCCCCCGGGGGAAGTTAGTCTGAGTCCCGCCCCATAGCCTTCTTCATTGACTGCCCCGTCTGTAAACAAAATCCACGCGGAATGACTTTCGGACAATTCCTCTGTTCCGAGCTCGCGGAAACTCGTTTCCATCATGAAGTCTGCTAAAGCTTGTGCCTTGATTGCTGGCCTTGGGTGATAGTCGATCTCGAATTCTGACAGCTCTACCACCCACTTGGTTAGTCTTCCTAAGACTGTCGGCCTGTGAAAGAAGCTTCGTAACGACAGGTTGGAGAGCACTTGGATGGGGTGTGCTTGGAAGTAAGGGCGCAACTTCCTTGCCGCCATTACTATGGCGAGTGCAATCTTTTCTACGGGAGGGTAGCGAGTCTCGGCCGAGATAAGCGCCGGGCTAACAAAGTACACAGGCTGCTCGTGCTGCCTTACCAGGACGGCACTGATGGCCCTGGAGCTGGAGGAGATATAGAGTTGAAGGTCCTCCCCCGTCGCGGGTGCCGCCAGAGTAGGTAGTGCTGCAAGGTGAGTCTTCAGCTTGCAGAAAGCCTCGTCACATTCCGCTGTCCACTCAAACTTTTCTGGCTTTCGGAGGATATTGAAGAATGGGAGGCTTTTCTCGGCCAACTTAGAACAGAAGCGGGCTAGGTAGTTCACTGATCCGACAAAGCGCTGAACTTCTTTCTGGCTTCGCGGAGGCGTCATGTGTGATACCCCGTAATTTTGTAAGGTTATTTTGGGAATTATGGAATTTTCCCGAGTACCCGTTGTGTACGTCGGATTTAATTCAGGTAGCTTGAGACATTCTGTAATGTGATCTGTATCTGTAATATTTTTCTCAGTGAAATAATATATAGACAAGGTGCCTTAGATTTTAATTGTCGTTAGCGTACGATAATTTTTATCCCGGTTAACGTCTGGTTCGTTCAAAGCTGAACGGGCGGGAAAAGGGAGAAACGGCGACCGCCGTGGTTGGGCCCGAGAGGTCAACGTGTCAGCTTCTAGCTGGCCGTGACAGGCCTAGCGACGGCGACCGCCGCGTGCCCGCCACAGGAAAAAATACGGCGACCGCCGTGATTGTCCAGTGGGCTTTGCCCGATGGTCGCCGGCGTCGTTCGAGGCACGCCGTTGCGTCGTTTGCCGCGTCAGAGGGTTTGCAGCTCACTCCTTGGGGTTTGCATATAAATAGGTGAGCTTGGGCATGGGTTTTGGGTCATCTACAACCCCGAATCGCTGCCAAATTCGCCTCTCGCCGGAGTTTTGTTTTCACCGGTTTTCTTGTGCTCGCCGGAGGTCTCGCCGGTGCTGCCTTGGTGTGTTTCCAGAGTGCCTTTGTGAAGCTTTTGGTTAGCCTTGGAGGTTCGAAGCCAAAGCAAGTCGAAGGAGGCCGAACCACTCGTGTTTTAGGGTGAGTTTTCTCTCGTTTCAGTCGACCGTGTTCTTCACGTCGACCGTGTTCTTCACGGCGACCGCCGTGTTCTTCACGGCGACCGCCGTGATGAATACGGCGACCGCCGCCAGTGCCCAGAACGCCTTCGTGGCTTTGGCTTGGTCGGTTGTCGTCGTGGCGTCTTTCCTTTCGTGTTCTTTCGCCGTGTTTAGATTCGTACTGTTTATGTCGGATCTAACTTAGGGTTCCTTTTATGGGTCGACTCAAAGGTTGTTGTGCTGTCGGAACTATACCGTGTCGAGCCCGAAATCCAGTTGACGTCGTTAGACTATTCTGCGGATTAAGGCAAGTGGCGGTTCGCTCTTGCTCATTCGTTCCATATTTACATTAATTATCAGTAGTTTATCTGAGTAATTAATTTGGAATGAATATTCTGTTTGTCTGGAAACGGTTTTGTTAAACTGTTTTGAAAATCATATAATAGGTTGTATATCTGTTAGAACAACGCTATTATCTGTGATCGCCTTTCGGGCCTTTATGTGGATTTATCCAGTAACTGTTGTTGTGCTATACTGTTTAGTTAGCACTAGTGGCTAGGAACGCTATGTACCTTGAGGGGGTTTAGCTATTTCTTTATAACTGGTACTTGGTGGTTCATCCCCAGTACTTTCTCTTTGGTCATGACCATACCCTTTCACAGGGTAGACGCACTTCGCTAGTGCCAAATCTTCCAGGGTTCATCCCTTCGATATCTCTTGTGAGGAGATCTGATATCTCTTGTGAGGAGATCCGATATCTCTTGTGAGGAGATCCGATATCTCTTGTGTGGAGATGTAAAAGCTTATAACGTAATGCTCGTTTTGGAATTAAAGAAGATAAGTGCCTGAGTGCACATGATTAATATACATTGGGCGAGTAGTGCAGCTAAGTTCAGTGCAGCTAGGAAAACTCGTCTTGACTTGAATGTAGTACGTTCTCTTTCCAATCTGGATTCGCTGTAGGCGATGAGGTTGGTCGTGAACCGAAGCATCTCAGTCAGTTTTAAATCATTATTGTTTGATCATGTAATCATTCCAGATTTGTCATATTTCCTTTAAGACTCAATCTCTTGGAGTCTCTTTTCGAGTCGATTTCTGTGAAGATGAAGTCTTCCAGAATCTTCTCTCATGCATACCTTTGTTGTTATTCCGTGAAAGTGTCGGGTTATGTATCGTCCCTTCGGTTATTTATTCGAGGGACAATGATAGTAAACGGTTACGATCACTTAAACCATTCTGCTTTTTACCCTTGCTAGTCTATTCAAGTAGACTAACCCACGAACTTTGTTCTCCGCATGTGGGCTGGTGTCATCCGTTCGATTCGGCACATCAGATAGAGTGAAGATTTGAGGAGACTAGATTGACTATGAAGACGACGGTTGTTTTTGGATGTTTTAATAATTGCTTTTAATCAGGTTGAGATCCTTGGGCAGGTGATCATTACGATCACAACCCTTTTTGTAATATCTTTTAAAAGTTTTCCGCTGTGCCTTGTTTAAGATTTTCGTTGTACTTTGTTTGAACTCTGTGTTTGGCCTATTCGGGATTGGGTTGTAATCCCGTAACTCTTGTTTCCTCAACAATGTTATGTTTTGGAATTTATTGCTTGATCTTTGTGTATCAATTGCATTTCATAAATTGTATTTATTTGGTAAAGCCTTGGGTGATCTCGGTAAGGAACACTGGGGTCACTGGCGGTAATACATTTCCAAAAGGGTTAAGTTTTGGGGGTGTTATAGTTGTGGTATCAGAGCCAAAGGTTTTAAAACGGGTTTGGGATTTTATAAATCATTTATCCGTTTTTGAAAATGCTTTAAAAAGGGCTCTGAATTTTCAAAGTGAAAAGAATTTCATTTTCAAAACACCGTTCATAGTCATGTCTTCTGTACAGTCTGATATAGTAAGATTGCTTCTATGTCTAGAAAGACTAATTCCTTTCCCGTTGCCCCGTTAGATATGGATGCATTCTGTTCTTTTCAGAGGAACCCGGGAGAAGCCGAGGTGGTTTCACCATCTCTAGCTAGGCTTGATTCCCAGTTCGCTCGTTGTGAGTTGAGATTGTAGAACCTAGTAACTCAGTTCGAGTCCATCAATAGAAATTAACAAGTTGATCTATTCTAAGTTGATTTTATTACAATAATTATATCAAAATGATACTAAAGTGATAAAATCCTTGGAATTTGATCGGTAAACAGATGGTGAACACGAGGAACACTATCCGTACTGGTGCTGGGCCAAGCAATGACCCCAGACTAAATCCGAGGAATGTTGCAAACCCATCAGAAGAGCGTGAGTCTGTCTTCCATAATAATCCTGGAGGAAACGACCCAGCTAGGGACAACGCTCCAAGGATATTTGATAAAGCAGCTGTTGCAGAAATTCGGGGAATCGTCATGCAAGCGATTGCCGACGCGTTACGCCCGAATGTGCATCAGGCACAAGGAGTGCCAGTACCTCCAGAAGTTCCGAGGTTTGAGGAACAAGGGAACCATGTGCTACATGGAGGTGTGATCAGGGATAGAGGAGAGTATGGCCGAGCGCTGAAGGCCATTAACTCTATGAGACCTGACAGCTTCGATGGGAAAGGAGAGCCAGTCAAGGTGGCTAATTGGTTTTCCCACATGGAGCGGCTATTCCGTAATGTTGAGTGCACTAAAGCTGAGAAGGTGCATATAGCCTCTCTTCAGTTAAAGGAAGAAGCCAGTGAATGGTGGGAGAGTACCGGCTTAGCTGATAGCCCGGTTTTGACCTGGTCTATGTTTAAGACCAAGATGATTGATCGTTTCTTCTCTCGTGCTATGAGCGAGGAGAAACACAAGGAGTTTCTGTATCTGCAAACGGATGGATTGAAGGTGACCGAGCTTGTAACCAAATTCAATCATCTAATGCAGTACGCTGGACCTGAGATATCCAGTGAGGCACAGAAGATCTGGTATTTCCACGAATGGATGAGTCCAGACATCAAGCCGATGATGGTGCACCACACATGCTCTACTCTGGAGCAGTATGTGGATACAGCCTACAAGCTGGAGGTGACTCTAGAGGAGTCGACCAAGAAGCGTAACAGCCAGAGGCAAGTGCAGTACCAGCCTCAGGCAAGTGGGTTCAAACGCCCCGCACCACCATCAGATTTTGCCAAATCTGGCCGAGCAAGAACGAGTAAGACTCATGATGAGTCTACGCAACGATCTGGCCAAGGCAATAATCCGATTCAGTGCTATAACTGCGGTACGCACGGGAACAAGAGCAATGAATGTCTGAAGGACAAAAATACATGCTTTGACTGCGGAAAGGAGGGTCATATGCAAGCGTTCTGTCAGCGGAGGAATGTGAAATGAGCTGAGTCACGGCAAGGGTCTGTTAATCAGAACAACCGACCCAAGTTCAGTCCGGTGGAAGCTCCTAGCCCTTCAATGCAGACGACTGCGCAGAACAAAGGGAAAGCCCCGATGGCTTCAGGAAGCCAAGGTCAACGCCTATACGTGATACGTGAGGTGGATGGACCCTATGCTCCTAATGCTTAGAGTACTTTGTATCTGCATTACACTTTTGTTAATGTGTTGTTGATGTGGGTGCTACCCAGACTTTCATTTTGGATGGTTGTAGTTAAGTTGTGTGTGCAACGAGGTTGTGAACCTTTTGTTGTAACTCTTCTTATATATGAACCTTTGGTTTATACCAAGTTATGTTTCGTTGCTTGTTGATGGGGTAAGGTCTCGTGTTCGAGACTCACCAATAACCTCTGAGGAGATGGCTGCCTATTAATTAGGTGGAGCTACCAAGGATGGGTTGAGATGTATGGACAACGGCTCATAATAACAGAGGACGCTGGTAATGGCTGGGCCTGGACTCGGAGCCACTAGTGAGTCGTCTGTGAACCATATAGTGGGCTGGTCCAAGATGGTGACCATTTAGTGGGAACCAATCGTCTGTCGAATTGTCAATTACCATCAAGGGTAAGAAATTCAAAGCGATTTGACCTAAATAACCATGGTCCATACGATAATTATTCTCGGTATGGATTGACGGAAGCGTCACAAGGCAGTGATCGACTTCAGTTTTTGATATTTATGTGGTTAGAGGATTTCCGGGTGTCTTTCCAGAAGATATTCCTGGATACCCTGAATCGTGTCGTGGAGTTTGCAATTGATCTCGAGCCGAGTACCGCGCCGATCTCTGAGACACCGTACCGGATGGCTCCTATTGAGACGCAAGAATTGAAGAAGCAACTCAAGGATCTTCTTGACAAAAGTTATATAAAGCTGAGTGCATCACCTTGATTAGGAGTGCCCTAATTTATGTGTCAAAGAGAAAGATGGACCGTTTTGACTTTATTGTGACTTTCGAGAGTTGAATAAAGTCACGATCAAGAACAAGTATTTGTTGCCAAGGAATGATGATCTGTTGGATCAACTACAGAGAGCAAAAGTTTTCTCCAAGATCGACCTGAGATCTGGTTTTCATCAGCTCAGGATTCGTGAGGATGATATTCCGAGGATTGTGTTTCGGACAAGAGATGGTTACTACGAGTTTGTAGTCATGCCATCTGAGCTTACGAATGCTCTAGGAGTTTTCATGAACCTAGTGCATCGATGTTTTAGACCAGTACTTGAATAAGTTCATAGTGGTCTTCATCAATGGCATTTTGATTTTTCCCGAGCAAGGAAGCTCACAGGGAACGTCTGCGGATTGCTTTATCGGTCCTTAGACCAAGTCGGTTGTACGCAAAGTGGGCTAAGTGTGATTATTGGATCTAGAAGTGGCTTTCTTAGGCCATGTGATCAATAAGAATGAGGTTATGGTTATTCCCCAGAAGAGTGAATCAGTAGTTGTTTGGAAGCGGCCTCAGGGTGTGAGCGAGGTGCGCAGTTTCCCAGAGCTTGCTGAGCATTATAGACGGTTCATGGAATGATTTTTCTAAGATCACTCCACCTATGACCAGTCTGTTCCGCAAGGGCAACAAGAAGTTGTCTGGGATGACAAGTGCAAGACCAGTTTTCAAGAAGTTAAAACAGTGTCTGACTTATGCACCAGTTTTGGCGTTGTCAGAAAGAATGATGGCTATATGGTCTATAGTTAATGCTTCGAGAAATGGGTTGGGATGTGTCTTTGATGCAGAAAGGCAAGGATATTGCATACGCATCTAGACAATTGAAAACCTATGAAGCAAACTAACCAACACATGACCTAGAACTAGCAGCAATAGTGTTTGTATTGGAAACTGAGGTTACTTGGGTAACTCAGAGGTCAGTAGAAGTTTCCACCAGGAGATTGTCCGTTACATGGCATTCCTAAGACCATTGTATCGGATCGAGATGGCCGATTCATGTCAAGTTTATGGCAAGAACTTCACAAGGCCATGGGAACTGAATTGAGATTCAGCAGCGTTTCATCCTCAGACAGATGGTCAGTCTGAAAGACCATCTAGACCCTGGAGGATATGCTAAGAAGTATACGTACTCGATCATCCGACAAGCTGGGAAGACAGCCTAAGTCTGATTGAGCTCACGTACGATAATAGCTGGCATGCTACAATCAAGATGGCTCCGTTTGAAGCTTTGTATGGTCACAGATGTAGATCTCAAACTTGTTGGGTTGAGTACGCCGACAAGATTCTACTTGGACCAGAGTTGGTCGAAAGGACAACTTCGAACATTGCTCTGAGTAGACAGAGGTTGTTGACCGCTCAGAGTCGACAAAAGTTTTACGCAGATCAGAAGTGTTAAAAGTGTTGAGTTCGAGGTTGGTGTCAAGGTACTTGTCACAGTATCGCCACCCAAGGATGTTTTCAGGTTTGGTAAGCGTGGGAAGCTTAACCCTCGCTACATGGGACCATTCAAAATTCTGGATAGAGTAAGATCTCTAAAGTACCGTTTGGCATTGTCGCCATCGGCATACCCAGTGTATAATGTGTTCCACGTATCATTGCTAAGGATATTCGTGCCAATATGAGTCTCGTAGGCTGAGCTATAAGGACGACGAGATTCAGGCAAATGGTACTTGAGAGGAGATGCCAGTGTGCATTCTCGAACGTCGTGTGAAGCGACTATGCAACGAGATCGTACTGTTGGTATGAGTTATGTGGTCCAGGTCTAGGACTGAGGAAGTTACTTGGGAAACCGAGGCAGAGATGCTCAGATACTTTCCCGAGTTGTTTATTTTTTCGGCCAAGTTTCGGGGTCGAAACTTCTTTTAAGGGGAAGGTGATGTGATACCCCGTAATTTTGTAAGGTTATTTTGGGAATTATGGAATTTTCCCGAGTACCCGTTGTGTACGTCGGATTTAATTCAGGTAGCTTGAGACATTCTGTAATGTGCTCTGTATCTGTAATATTTTTCTCAGTGAAATAATATACAGACAATGTGCCTTAGATTTTAATTGTCGTTCGCGTACGATAATTTTTATCCCGGTTAACGTCTGGTTCGTTCAAAGCTGAACGGGCGGGAAAAGGGAGAAACGGCGACCGTCGTGGTTGGGCCCGAGAGGTCAACGTGTCAGCTTCTAGCTGGCCGCGATAGGCCTAGCGACGGCGACCGCCGCGTGCCCGCCGCATTTACAGCGACCGCCGCGTGCCCGCCGCAGGCAAAAATACGGTGACCGCCGTGATTGTCCAGTGGGCTTTGCCTGATGGTCGCCGGCGTCGTTCGAGGCGCACCGTTGCGTCGTTTGCCGCGTCTGAGGGTTTGCAGCTCACTCCTTGGGGTTTGCATATAAATAGGTGAGCTTGGGCATGGGTTTTGGGTCATCTACAACCCCGAATCGCTGCCAAATTCGCCTCTCGCCGGAGTTTTGTTTTCACCGGTTTTCTTGTGCTCGCCGGAGGTCTCGCCGGTGCTGCCTTGGTGTGTTTCCAGAGTGCCTTTGTGAAGCTTTTGGTTAGCCTTGGAGGTTAGAATCC
This sequence comes from Rheum nobile, assembly GCA_027886185.1. Classification (NCBI taxonomy): domain Eukaryota; kingdom Viridiplantae; phylum Streptophyta; class Magnoliopsida; order Caryophyllales; family Polygonaceae; genus Rheum; species Rheum nobile. Next base: position 2,251,473 of record WOAB01000232.1, on the reverse strand, counting down.
AAAACAAGTCGAAGGAGGCCAAACCACTCGTGTTTTGGGGTGAGTTTTCTCTCATTTCAGTCGACCGTGTTCTTAACGGCGACCGCCGCCAAGAACGGCGACCGCCGCCAGTGCCCAGAACGCCTTCGTGGCTTTGGCTTGGTCGGTTGTCGTCGTGGCGTCTTTCCTTTCGTGTTCTTTCGCCGTGTTTAGATTCGTACTGTTTATGTCGGATCTAACTTAGGGTTCCTTTTATGGGTCGACTCGAAGGTTGTTGTGCTGTCGGAACTATACCGTGTCGAGCCCGGAATCCAGTTGACGTCGTTAGACTATTCTGCGGATTAAGACAAGTGGCGGTTCGCTCTTGCTCATTCGTTCCATATTTACATTAATTATCAGTAGTTTATCTGAGTAATTAATTTGGAATGAATATTCTGTTTGTCTGGAAACGGTTTTGTTAAACTGTTTTGAAAATCATATAATAGGTTGTATATATGTTAGAACAACGCTATTATCTGTGATCGCCTTTCGGGCCTTTATGTGGATTTATCCAGTAACTGTTGTTGTGCTATACTGTTTAGTTAGCACTAGTGGCTAGGAACGCTATGTACCTTGAGGGGGTTTAGCTGTTTCTTTATAACTGGTACTTGGTGGTTCATCCCCAGTACTTTCTCTTTGGTCATGATCATACCCTTTCACAGGGTAGGCGCACTTCGCTAGTGCCAAATCTTCCAGGGTTCATCCCTTCGATATCTCTTGTGAGGAGATCTGATATCTCTTGTAAGAAGATCCGATATCTCTTGTGAGGAGATCCGATATCTCTTGTGTGGAGATGTAAAAGCTTATAACGTAATGCTCGTTTTGGAATTAAATAAGATAAGTGCCTGAGTGCACATGATTAATATACCTTGGGCGAGTAGTGCAACTAAGTTCAGTGCAGCTAGGAAAACTCGTCTTGACCTGAATGTAGTACGTTCTCTTTCCAATCTGGATTCGCTGTAGGCGATGAGGTTGGTCGTGAACCGAAGCATCTCAGTCAGTTTTAAATCATTGTTGTTTGATCATGTAATCATTCCAGATTTGTCATATTTCCTTTAAGACTCAATCTCTTGGAGTCTCTTTTCGAGTCGATTTCTGTGAAGATGAAGTCTTCCAGAATCTTCTCTCATGCATACCTTTGTTGTTATTCCGTGAAAGTGCCGGGTTATGTATCGTTCCTTCGGTTATTTATTCGAGGGACAATGATAGTAAACGGTTACGATCACTCGAACCATTCTGCTTTTTATCCTTGCTAGTCTATTCAAGTAGACTAACCCACGAACTTTGTTCTCCACATGTGGGCTGGTGTCATCCGTTCGATTCGGCACATCAGATAGAGTGAAGATTTGAGGAGACTAGATTGACTATGAAGACGACGGTTGTTTTTGGATGTTTTAATAATTGCTTTTAATCAGGTTGAGATCCTTGGGCAGGTGATCATTACGATCACAACCCTTTTTGTAATATCTTTTAAAAGTTTTCCGTTGTGCCTTGTTTAAGATTTTCGTTGTACTTTGTTTGAACTCTGTGTTTGGCCTATTCGGGATTGGGTTGTAATCCCGTAACTCTTGTTTCCTCAACAATGTTATGTTTTGGAATTTATTACTTGATCTTTGTGTATCAATTGCATTTCATAAATTGTATTTATTTGGTAAAGCCTTGGGTGATCTCGGTAAGGAATACTGGGGTCACTGGCGGTAATACCTTTCCAAAAGGGTTAAGTTTTGGGGGTGTTACATCATGGCTACAACAACATTCACCTTCTCTGGGTTGACGTCAATGCCTCTTGAACTGATGAGGAAACCCAGAAACTTTCCCGCCTTTACTCTGAACACACACTTCTCGGGGTTGAGACTCATGCCACTCCTACGCAGCGCTTCGGATACCTTGCGGAGGTCCGCCGGGTGGTCAGTCTCTCTCTTGCTTTTGACGACGATATCGTCCACGTAGGCCTCTACTGTTTTTCCGAGCTGGTCTCGGAAGATAGTGTCCACTAGTCTCTGGAAGGTTGCGCCTGTATTTTTCAAGCCGAATGGCATTACTTTATAACAGAAAGTCCCCCGTTTAGTGATAAACGAAGTGTGTTCCTCGTCCTTGGGACTCATATTCACTTGATTATACCCAGAGTATGCGTCGAGAAAGGATAGGGCCTCATGGCCTGCCGTAGAGTCTACTAGCTGGTCTATGGACGGCAGCGGATAACTGTCTTTCGGGCACGCTTTGTTTAGGTCGGTGAAGTCGACACACATTCTCCACTTTCCATTCGCCTTTCGCACCATGACGACATTGGCCAGACACTTTGGGTATTGCACTTCTCTGATGAACCCAGCTCTCAGGAGCTTTTCAACCTCTTCCTTCGCGCCCTGCGCTCTGTCGCCCGCCAACTTCCTTTTCTTTTGTCTGACAGGTTTAGCATCATGCATTATATTTAAAGAGTGAGTCATGAGTTTGGCAGGGATACCTCGCAAGTCTTTCGGTGCCCACGCGAAGACATCTCGCGACCGGGATAACAGCTCTTCCATCTGTTGTTTGGTGTCGGGCCCGAGAGTATTCCCGATGTGTAGCTTTTCCTCGCCATCCGGAAACGGGGTAATGCACCTTTGTTCCTCTTCTATGACTACTTTTTCTAGGCGGCTTCTTACTTCCAGCTCCGTCTCTTCGACTGGACTCATTACACCGTTCGCGGAGGGTCCAGGCATACTTGCCTCTTGCAACGCTAGGACGGGCCCTTCGTTCCCTTTGAGGGCCAACTGGTAGCAAGCATGGCTCTCATCTGGGTGGCTTCTTGAAACACCGGCTCCCAGCAACACCGGGAACTTGACGAGTGAGTGGTACACAGACACAGCTGCCTAACACTGATGGAGGAAGGTTCTGCCCAGTATAGCATTGTACGCGGAGGGGGCTCTGAGGACCACGAAGTCAACTTTCTCAGCTCGGCGCCTTCCCTCTTCGTCTCCCAAAATGAGGTTGATGGTCACCGAGCCGACAGCTTTCACGTGCTCTCCCGCGAAGCCGACTAGAGTGCACTCTGTGGTCTTCAGGCGATTGGGGTCCAGGTTCAGCTGCTCGTATGTGCCCCAATAGAGAATATCCGCGGAGCTTCCTGTATCCACCAGTACCCTTTTGACTATCTTGGTTTCCATTTGGACGTGGACCACCAATGGATCGTAGCTCCTAGCTTCTGGATGCACCACATCCTTTTCGATGAAGGTCAATTGATGATGCTCGCAAATTCTTTTATCAATGTTCAACACTGGCCTGCCTTCTGGGAGAGGTGCATTGGCTATTCTCCTCGCCTCGCGCCTACTCGGGTACCCCGGCGTGTGACCTCCGACGATGGTTCCTACGTGCCCATCTGGCCTCGGAAAACCCAGCTCCCTACCCGCGGGTTGGAGGGGTTGCTGCGACACTGGTCTCGCGGGATAAGGGGCAGACTTCTTCCTCGGGGACCCATACCCTTTGCATCCGTGGGCATCATGTCCGCGGGACTGGTGATACGAACAGAACTTCTCACCCCCCTGGCGCGGAGTTGGTAGAGGGCCACGCAGAGGGGGATGGCGGGGGGTGTCATGCGGTGTCGGTGCTCTGTACTGCGGCTGCCCTTGGGGTCTCGGCGGAGTCGTTGGTCTGTATTCTCTTGTGTTCATTTCAACCATTGCATGCTGATTCACGGGTGCCTTCCCCTTATCATGCGGCTGATGACGACGGGGTTCCCAACTGGCGGTATCTCTCCTGTTGGACTCCTGCTTCCCTTTCGGGCTCGGGGACGGAGGAGGCATGCCTCGGGAGAGCTCCTCTGCCCGAATGTGGGTGTTCGCTTTTTCGAGCAGCTTCATGTAGGTCTCAGGTGCCTTCTTGCCCACGGAGAACTTAAAAGTCGAATTGGCCAGACCCTGGATGAAGGCCATGCGGGCGATCTTCTCATCAAAATCGTGAACCTGTACCACCTCCGTAGTGAATCTCCTCACGTACCCGGCTAGACTTTCTCCGTCGCGATGTTTCCATTGCTCCCTCTCAACGTACTAAGATGGGACCACAAAGAAGATTGGGAATATATGTTGGTTTTGAATCTCCCTCGATCATTAAATATCTCGAACCAACAACATGTGATTTATTCACAGCAATATTTAATGATTATCACTTTGAAGAGAGTACATTCCCAAACTTAGGGGGAGAAAAGAAAAAGGTGAACCCAAACACAAAAGAGATCACATGGAATGCAATAGCATTATCCCATCTTGATCCATGAACAAAGATGTGTGAACAAGAAGTGCAAAAGATCATTCATTTGCAAAATGTTTCAAATCAGTTACCCGATGCATTCATAGACACACAAAGAAGGTAACAAAGTCACATATATCAGCAACAAATGCTCCTGCAAGGATTGAAATACCCATTGGACAGCCAGAGCGTCCATTGTAAATGAGTCTACAACACGTCGGAAGCGTGGTAGACCGTTAGGTTCAAAGAACTTGAAACCAAGGAAATCAAAGAACTTAAAGGGTATAACAGAAGATGCCACCATGGCTTGCAATGATAAAGGCAAAGAGATTGACCATGAACACATCTCAATAGAAAATGATATATTGGATAAAGATCGAAATATCGACAATTTTGATATTTCCACAAATTATGGAATAGAAACGACATCATTTTTGATGATATTTTTGCCTACACAGTGGCTATAGATATTATGGATGAAGATGATGACATTGAACCAAAATCATTGATGAATGTCGTCGAAGAAAAGATTGGCCAAAATGGAAAGATGCCATTCAGACAGAATCAAAATCGCTTGAAAAGTGAGAATTCTTTGGGCCTGTAGCTCATACACCAAAGGGTGTAAAACTAGTCGGTTACAAATGGGTCCTTGTTCGAAAACAAAACAAGAAAAATGAATTGTAAGATACAAGACAAGACTTGTAGCCCAAGGTTTCTCTAAAGTCCCTAGAGTTGATTACGAAGAAACGTACTCCCCAATAGTTGATGCAACTACATTGAGATTCCTAATTGGCATGACTGTGTTCGAAAAGGTACAGATGCGCCTTATGGATGTGGTGACAACATACTTATATGGGTCACTTGATACATACATCTACATGAAGGTTCCAGAAGGACTAAAATTGCATGAGACCAAACCTCGAGAATTGTTCTCCATAAAACTGAAAAGGTCATTGTATGGATTAAAACAACCAGGACGAATGTGGTACAATCGTCTTAGTGAATATCTTATGAAAGAAGGATATAAGAACAATGCAACGTGTCCATGTGTTTTCATCAAACGATCCGTGAACGGATTTGCTATTATCGCAGTCTATGTTGACGATTTGAACATTGTTGGAACTCCACGTGAGCTTCAAGAGACTGTGGAATATTTGATGAAGGAATTCGAGATGAACGATCTTGGTAAAAAATAGCTATGCTTGGGATTACAAATTGAGCACCTTAAGGACGAAATCTTCATCCACCAGTCCAATTATACTAAGAAAATCCTAAGAAGGTTTAATATGGACAAAGCTCATCCTTTAAGCTCTCCCATGGATGTTTAATCCCTAAATGTCGATAAGGATCAATTTCGCCCGAGAGAAGAGGATGAAGAAATCGTTGGCCCCGAAGTGCCATATCTAAGTGCAATTGGTGCCCTTATGTATTTAACTAACAATACAAGGCCATATATTGCTTTTGCAGTGAATCTATTATCCAGGTTCAGCTCAGCACCTACAAGGATGCATTGGAACGGGATCAAGAATATATTCCGCTACCTTCGGGGCACACATGATCTTGATTTGATGTACCGTAACCAACAAGATGCCACCTTAGTCGGATATACAGATGCAAGGTACATGTCTGATCCACATAAAGTCAAGTCACAAAATGGATATATTTTCACATATGGTGTAATACCCGAGATATTTTGGGATTAATTTATGATTTATAAATTTTGAGGATATAAGATAGTGAAAATTAAAGTTTGGAAAATTAGGTTTATGAAAGAAAGGTTATCTCGGGAATGTTACTTGAGGTTTTTAGATAACGATTTTGGGATCTTTTAGGATTTGAATATCTCGATTGATATTTGAGGAAGTAGATATATTTTAGAATCAGTATGATTATGAATTGATGATATGATTTGGGAAATTAGGATTCCATGATTTTGAGGAATAGTAGTAAAACGTGATTTCAGGGATTAGGCTTTATAAGCATTATTGGGTTTATAGGCTTTGAATTTTTGAAATATGATTCGAGGTATATATTAATGACATATTTTGGAATTACAAAGTCTAAGATAATTTTTATAGTACTAGTTCCAGTACTAATGAAAACAGACGATACTGGAATGAAAACTGTATCGGTATTAGTTATATTTTTGGGAAGTCATTAGGATGCTCCAATTTTTAAATACACATATATAATATGTATTATATCATATATATGTATTTGTATAATTTAAATGGTAGAGCCATAAGAAGACAAATTAAGGAAATAGACAAATTAGGAACTTATTTCTACCAAATTTTAGAATTCTCTCCATTATTCCCTAATGAGTCGGCCACATCTTGATTTGGGCCTCCAAATTTAAGCCCATATTTCTCCTAATTAAAGTCCAATTCTAGAAATCTCCATTTTACCCATCTTTTCCACTTAATTCTAGAAAAAATCTTAATTTTTCTTCCAAGCCAAATGGCCGGCCATATAAGGATATATTTGGCACATGTTGAATTCCATTATTCTAGAAATTTCCTCTCTTTTTGATAATTACCAAAAGTGGCCATATTTATTTTTTTTAACAAAATCTAGAAACTTCCCCCAAGTCCTATAAATACCACCTACCTCCCTTCATTTTGGCCAAGGGGGTGCAGCCGGCCATCTCCTCCTCTTTAATCTTTATGGCTTACCTTCTCCATGGCTCATGTAAACTAAAATATTCCATCAAGCAACCATCCTTGAATTAGAGTAAATATAAGGTATGATTCTCTCTTTAGTATTCTTAAATATAAGTTAGATGATTAGGACATTCTTGATTAGGCTAATATAAGGTATGATCTCTTCCAAAAATGTTTTTAAAATATAGTTTGCATGATGAAGGTGCTTTTGAGTATACGGATGATACTTAGCATGCTAATAATGATTAATATAAAATTTAATGATGTTGGGAGATATCTTAAATAGATTAAAATTAAGGTTTAAGGTGAAAGTGTAAGAAAAGGGTAGAATCGTGACTTTTGGAAAGTTCTGGGTATATCCGGTAATTACTAAAAATATGGGGTTAAGATTATAAAATGAGGAAAGTCATTAGGAGTATGAGGAATCTGACGGATCCTGATTTGGAGTTATATATCAAAAGTTATGAGTGAATCTGTAATATATTGCAGATTCAGGGATTCGCAGCAATGTTAAATACCGGGCCATAGCATAAATGAGACAATAAGGATTGTTGTCTTGGACATCTTACATGCAAGTCATATGTGAATGTTTATGTGCTTTGCATAAATATTGATTATCTGTATAAGCAATATACCATAACTAGTATGTGTGTGTATGATGATTGTCTTACTTGAGTTATATATATATATGATGAGGTTTATGAGATTTGATATGTGAGGTTGGCATGATGGTATATTGGAAATAGATATGATTATATATTGAGGTTTTGATATCATAAGATAAGATTATACTGTTGAGGATATGAATATAGGTTATGATATCATTATATGATTGGGGATATAGATATGATATTGAGGTTATAGGATCGATAGTTATATAAGATGATACGTTGAGGTTTGATATGATATTGGAAATTGATATGATATTATATCGAGGTTTATAAATTAGATGTTATGATTATATGACTGAGTGATAGGATTATATGAGAATAATACTTATGTGAGAGTTATGAATGAAATGATACTAGTGGATATTGGGATATAGATATGGTATTGATATTGTGTGTGACATAAGTTGAATTATTGTGAGTTTGTGTGGCATTGGGAATAAGTTATAATGAGTTAGTGTGGTGCCTATGTGACCTATAAGTATGAGGATGAGTTATATGGAATAAGATAGGCATGTGTGGCATGTGATTGGATAGATGAGTTGTGAATAATCGTGATTAGTTTTCATATTGTTTTATAAACATGTATTAAAAATAAATGATCATTGAGTTTTTGCCTGTACGGCAACTATCTATACTTCTATACTACATGAAAAGTTGAGTTTTTACTCACAATGAATGACCCCCTTGCTCTTTTGTGTCAATAAATGAGCAATATTTTTATTTTATTTTACGCATTATAAATTCACTCAATAACTACGTATAATCATTTTTCTTTTAAAATTATTTTATAAAATAATTAAGATATTAAGAATTCTATAAACATATACAGTAAAATTTTTATGAAAAAATAACATGATTACTATGTTATAAAAGTATGAAAAGATAGAATTTTTTAATGAAATATTTATATCGTTGGAAATATAAACCCTATATTTTTGAAATGAAAATATAAACCCCATATGGCCATATAAATCCTATATTTTTGTATGTATATTACATATATGTCAGTTGAGAATGTATATAAATAATTCATAACAATATAATAACAACATATATATATATTAATTTTTTAAAATAACTTTTCAATGATACTTGAAATAATACCTAAATACAAAAAAAATACTAACTTATATACAGTAATTAAATATGAGATAAAATATACACATTTTGTGATGTGATGATATATTGACTATAAATATTTTATATAAGTATACCAATATATCTAAGATATCAACCAAATTAATCATAAATATAAATGAGAATTAAAAATGAATAAAATATTCAAAAAGCATGATAAAAGTACATTGATTCTCTAAATAATACTTGAAATAACATCTAAATACTTGATGTTTAAGCAACTTTTATATAATAATTTGATATGAGATAGAATTATACAACTTTTGTTATAAAGTTCAAAAATTGATTTTATTTCAATTCATTTAACATTAATAAACATAATAATTAGTAAAATATAATAAAATACCTCATATATGTATATATTATTTGACTATTTATAAACTGATTAGAAATTACGATAAACCCAATTGTATAAATTTTACAAAGTACAGTAATATATTAAAACATAAACTAATCTAATTATAAAAAAATATCCAAAATTAAATATGTCATAGAGCACACATGTACCTAGTTTGATAAATAATGATGATTTCGCCTGTGTGGCATTTATTTCGTAAAGTGTTTATGACGCTTGTGTGACATTTATATCGTGAAATATTTATGATGTTTGTGTGGCAACGTAATGATGATGTGGCTTGTGTGGCAATTTATGTAGCCCCTCGATTATGGCTCTTCTGCGGGTTATGGTATGTGGCACCCGATATGAGTGGGTCGATGTGGTAACCTTTACTTGTTGCGAGGGATGGTCGGTCGCCTAGCTAGCGATGATGTATCTCTGTCCCGCAGGTAAAGGGTGGTGTAGGAAGAAGGTACCTTCGTGCCCAAAAGTTCTTGGACATATTTTCGATATTATCGTATATGATTTTTATGAAAATGGTTTATTGATATGTTTATTCTTTCAATATGAAAGTATACCCGGTAGGGGTGTTCAAGCGGTCCAATGGACCGGATTTTTGGACCGGACAAGACCGGTAAAATTCTGGTCCGGTCTCCGGTCCACCATTTCCCCTTAATCCGGTTCCGGTCCGGTCCAAACCCGAAAAAAATCTGGTCCGAAAGACCGGAATTTAAATTTTTTTTTTTTTTGTAATTTATATGTTTATATGTTTTTTTAGAGATTTATATGTATTTTTTTGTAGATATTTTTAAAAATTTAATAAGTTAGGAGTATATATGTTTTATAGATATTTTTTATAGATTTTAAATAAGAATTTAAATTTTTTTTTTTTTTAAATTAAATCCGGTCCAATCCGGTCTTGGACCGGACCGGACCGGATTAAGACTGGACCGGACCTATCCGGTTCGGTCTCCGGTCCACAATTGCCCAAAAATCCGGTCCGGACCGGATGAACACCCCTAATACCCGGGTATAGTATGGTTTTCTAAATGATGCTTTACGGTCCCGATGATTTATAATTCGATTAGAAATATGATGGTGGAGGTTATGAAAATGGAGTGGCTAGATATTATAAGGAAACTTGTGACTAAGTATGATATATTGTATAAGGTTTAATAGATGTTGTGGAATTATGAGTGATACTGTGGTTCAGAAAGTGTTATGATGATAAGACTTATGGTTTGTGATTTGAGAATATGAATTATAGCGTAAAGATATTTATTAGAGGCTATGAGTTATTGTATGATAATACACATATTGAAGTATCTAAGGATATGATTCCTCGAGGTATTATAAAGGTATAGAGTTTTGTAGCATATAGTTATAAGTTATGGAAACCAATTGATGTAGGGATATATGATTTATTTGGATAAGTGGATCCATTGATATTTGTGGTATAGTTAGGTATTGAATCTACTGGTAATTGAAGAATAGCTAGGTACTTGGATCCACTAGATATTTGAGGTATAGTTAAGTGTTTATGGGAGAATTTGGAATATAGTTATGAATTGTGAAATCTATATGATAAAGAGTTATTACATGAATTATGATGATGAGTTAAGTATTATAAGAAAGCTTGAGAATTGAGTAAGTAGTAAGTTGTATTCCTTGGGGACTTAGTGAAATACTGTGAGCTATACAGTTTTGGGATATTTAGGTAATTTGTGTATCGAGGTATAGATAATTATAACCTTGGGCATTAGGCTATTATTGTGTGTGCATATATGTATTCTTTATTTATGTTATTGCATGTACTCGATTCGCTTATGACTTGCTTAGTCCGTTCAAGGACTAACCCCGTTGTGGGGTACAATTGTGGTTGCAGGCCCGGATATCAGACTAGCGCAGCAGAATCATGGAGGAAATAGGACATGCGACATGATGCTAAGTTAGGATGAGTGATATCAAGAACTGATATTGGTTGGAAAGAAACTTTTAAGGTGAGTTTTTCTATTAAAGCCTGAGGGAATTTCTGCAAAGAAATTTCTTGGCGTTGTAGCTCCCCAAGGTTTAAATTTTGGGGCATTACATATGGAGGCACAACTATCTCCTGGAGGTCAACAAAGAAAACCGTGACTGCCACATCATCAAATCAAGCGGACCTGATTGCTTTGTATGAAGCTGGAAGAGAATGTGCGACTGTACGAGCAATGATCAAATTCATCCATGAAGAATGTGGGATGAAGCCTATCACCGACAAGCCAATAGTATTGTATGAAGACAACTCGACTCAAATGAAGAAATGCTACATCAAGAGAGACCGCACAAAGCATATTGTCAGAGTTCTTTTCCACCCGTGAACGGGAAGAAGCCGAGGAAGTTGAAATCTAGCAGATCCGATCAGATGACAATTTGACTGATATGTTCACAAAGTCATTAGCTCATAAGAAATTTGCAGAGTTGGTATCCAAGATTGGAATGTGCAGATTTCGAGAGATACATTGATCTCAAGGGAGCATCATACGCGCTACACTCTTTTACCCTTCGATCAAGATTTTATCCCACTGGGTTTTGCTTGGCAAGGTTTTTAATGAGGAGGCATCAAGACGTAAAATGGGATTCATAGTTGCACTCCTTTTCCCTTCGATCAAGTTTTTTATCCCACCGGATTTTTCCTGACAAGATTTTTAATGAGGCAACATACACTCATATCCCACAACAGTGAGAATGTGAATATTCAAGAGGGGAGTATTATGAAGATAAGTGTTATGAAGATAAGATCAACCACAAGCACTACCAACATGATTGTTTGTCTCACTTGTATGATTGAAGTAGATGATTGAATGTATTTGGATGTTTGTGGTAGATTGAACAAGGTGAATTATTCACCTTCTTCACCTCCTTGAATTCATTATTGAATCATGGAGATTAACCTAAGTTTTTTCACTCCATTCTTGGCCTATAAATAGAGGCTTCATCCATTATAAAATACACACCAACAAGAGCAAGAATCAAAGTCTAAAGCTCCTTGTTATCTCTTCCTCTCTTCCAATGTTCTAAAGTTGTTCTAAGTTTTATTTTGGCAAGTTTAAGTTAGCTTGCTCTAAGTAATCATTTCATAACAAATCTAAATTGAAAATATTAAGGCAAATGAGATATATAAGCATACTAATAATTGATCAGTTTTTTCATGATAAGGTAATCTAATAAAACCTATGATATACTTTTAAAATTTATTTCTTTAATTAAAGAAATATATATGGTTATTTAACTAAATAAATTGTATGATATATTTAAGTGGACCCCATTGTTATATATTTTTTTTGAAGGTTGGATTATATGACGGAATATTATTGAATAAGATAATAAAAAAGAAGCTCAAATAAGCATGAGGGCGACAATTAAACGTGAAGTCGACTTGTAGGCGGGATGGTTGTGTTTTAGTATATATGTAGATGTAGATTATATGAACCTAACTACTTCAGAACATCTCCTCCGTACCAAGTGTACTGTTGTGGACTCTCATTCCCGCCCGCCCCACTACTTCATCGGCAATGTGGAGGCCCATACGCAAGATCGTCGTTTTTACTGGATGTCGCCCGCCCGCCCGCCCACGCAGACCTCCTCCTCCTGCCTCAGTCAAAACACAGACAGTTCCTTCGTGACTTTCGAGCCTCACTCACAACACAGACGGCCGCCGTTGGAAGCTGCGTCGCCGCTCCTTGCTGTCTATTACGGTACCTTCTTCCTCGATTTCCCTATTTATTTTATGTACGCAATTGCCATATATGTGTAGTCGAGTCAAGTGTTTATGTATCTAGGGTTAGGGTTAGGGTTAGCGTTAAAATGGAGGGGGAAAAAAGGGCTGGCTCCCTATCTAAGATGGAGGATATAATAGACGCAACAGCAGTAATCTAATTGAACGTACCCGATTGATTGATTTAGGGGCGGTAGAAAGCTGACCCTGTACTGGACCATCACTTAAAATGGCAGTGCGTTATACTACTGATCTGGTCTTCTTGTTGATGTTATTTATGGTGATTGATTCCTGCCTGACTGCCTGAGCCCTCGCTGAAGTGAATACCCATGGCCTCCCTGTTTCTTCGACGTTGTTCTTCATTTACCATCATCATCTCCGGGGTCCGCGGCTTTGCCTCCACCACCACCACGAGTAGTAGTACTACTACTACTGTAGCTCTGAAGGTCCTCTCCAGACACATCCAAGATCTGTCCAAAAAGTATAATCAACTTTTCCAAATGAGGAGAGATCTCCGCGGGCGCGGAGTCCAAATCTCAAACCTCAACCCGGTGCAAAGGCTGCTTCTGGATTCCCAGCCTAGGGTTGTGTATCAGCTTGGCTGTCTCGAGAAGCTGTACGAGGAAATCGTGCCAGCTGGACAACTTGAGTTCCTCAATCGGGATGCACCCCCACCCCCCCTAAGCTACTGTCCTCTCAGCATCATTAAGAGACAACTCACAGCTCTGCACCGAAAGCTTGCTGCCATTTCCCAAATAGAGGGATCTCTTTACCCAGGTGTACCCTTAGACCAGCAGCAACAAGATGTCCCCAACACCAATTTTAGTGTTGTGCATCATATCAATGTGCTCACCAAGGTTTTAGAGGAAATCACTTGGAACATTGCACTGGATCCTTCTAAGAAAGCCGAGTCAAGCAGAGGAGATTTTGAGGACCAGTTGAGGAATCGTGTGATGTCGGAATCAAAGAGGCTGCCTGAGATTATGACTTCTGATCACTCCATTACGCAATTCAAGACAGTAAGAAACCTGGTATTATATAAATTATTGTTCTACGGTTTTATCATGCTGAAATATATATGTATATAACGATGATTGAATATGCTTTTATCATTGGTCTAATTTATTCGATCCTTGCTAATGATTTGAGTGCGGTACAAGAGTTTAAATAAATTTCAACTTTTGATATATAGAATTGAAGTTCGATGCGAATGTAGCTGACTTGTCATGTATACCAATGACATCTCTAATAAATAAGACTTGAGTTTTAGAACTCTTCTACTTGGAGTATGTATCTGTCTGCTAGCTGTTTCTTATCTCTTAATAAAATGTCTAATTATTACCGCAGGGTATGGAAAAAAATGAGACGGTGGAATCAAAGCCACTAGACAAGAACAGATATCTTCTTGTTTCAAATGGACATACGATACATTGCTTCGATCTCAACCAAAGCACAGATCCATCTTTTAGCAATGCTGATAATGCTGATGACGTACCACTCCTTTCTATAATTGCCACTCTCAACTTGCTGGAGGAGAATCTTCCCATCAGAGTGGCTTTGTTCAAATGGAGGTCTAATGCATACATGCTTGGTGGGCAGAAGTTTCCAAACGCCTCAAGCATATACCAAAGTCATTATTCTTGCGTGGAGGAATGGGATAGGAATCCTGCTGGTCTCTTGGCCTACAGACGTAACAGAGCTCTCTATTCGACAAACAGGGACGAGCCCACGTGTGTCATCCGTGGCTTGTCTCTGGATGATAGTAAGACTAGACTATCTCACTTTGAATCCAACATGGGCAAACCGAAGAATCTTCAAATCTGGCCCTTTGTTGAGGAGATCAATGACAAAATTCATGTGATCAGCTGCGAGGGGGCTATCAACTTGCGTAACCCATTTCAATGGCTCCGTTCCCATGAGGTTCTTGACCGTGACAGTGGCTGCTGGGTTGAAGAAGTCCCAATACTTGAGAATATTGACATAGTATCGTACTTGGTGCTCGGCAAGAAAATGTATGCAGTATCTTACATCGTTAAATTAATGCTCCTTATATAGACCACCTCCTCAAGCAGCAAGTCGAAAAGGCAGAAGTTACTGCGGAAGTATTTGATCTTCTGAGTTCAGACAGCAGCTACAAGAGTTTGATAAAGCATGCATGGTGTACTTATCTGTATCATTTTGTGGTCTGGAAGATAAAGGATGCTGAGTCACTAGAGCAGGACCTTGTAAGAGCTGCATGCCAAGATGACACCTGAAGGAGAGCAGGGTGGTCTTACTCATAGCATGAAATTTATTCAGAAGCAGGTATGAATTTAGCAATTGTGAAAGGTAAAATGCTAATATTCTTGATGACTAATGTTTCCTTCGAATTCTACTTTTTATACATAGGTCATAGAAGATCAGCAGAGACTCTTGAAAGCTAAACTGAAAAATCTAACTGGTGAGACTGTTATTAAGATTTTTCAAAGGCGCATTTGCAAGCCTACCCACAAAATTATGGCTTTCTTTCAATAATATCCACTTTTGATACTATTGAATAGAGTAAGAGCATGCTAACTAGACCTGTTAATTGGGTCGGGTTCGGGTTAAATCGGGTTTGGGTCGATTGGGTTGGTAAAATTTTCGGGTCGGATGGGTTCAGGTTGAGCCGGCGGGTCGAACATGTCATTTTTTTAGGATTATTATTATGATTTTTAACTTTAATAAAATAATTATAATAATAAAATTAATATTATATTATTATTTAATAAAATATATTAAAATTTTTAATATAAATGAAATAAAATATATAAAATAAAGGGGATTCGCGAGCTCAAATTTGCGTTCGGTTCGGGTCCTTCGGGTTTGGGCTCGAGTCCTTCGAATTCGGGTCCTTCTTGACCCAGTGACGTTCGGGTTGGGATCGGATCTTGTTGGGTCGGGTTCAGGTCGGGTCGGTTTTTGACAGGTCTAATGCTAACCATTTTGGAATTGAGAAAAACCCTTGTATTTAACCGTACTTCAATTAAGCCCGCAAACTCATGAACAAGTCGAAAAGAATCCAAGAAAGCCACATTGTATGAACATTTGTAATTGTTAATCTATCCCTTTAGAACCCAAATTATAGAGTACACCGGCATGTATGAATTTCTTGTGTAATTTCACCCCAAATACATGTATAGGAAAGATTAGTCAAAGGTTAGGGCTGATTTTGATAGGACGAAGATGCAATGAATTATAATACACGTGCACGGAAATAGGATAAAATACATATATATATATATAGGGACGGATCCAGTTCAGGCTCAGGGGGCTATATCTCCCCCCCCCTCCTAAAAAAAAACTTTTTTTTCAAAAATAAAAATAAAAATTTTAAGCATTTTTTAACATTATTGAATCTGAAAACGTAATTTCAGTTAGCCCTAATAAATTTAAGCTATAAAAATGAAATTATCTTAAATTTTCCCCCTTATCTCATCTGAAAATGAAATTTCAGTCAATTCTAACAGATTTAAGTCAAAAAAATAAAATTACTTAAGTTTTTTTTCCCTCATCTCACGTGAAAATTACCTTAATTTTCGTAAAAAAATTAAAATTTATTTTTGCGAAATAGGATTTAAGCCACGTTTGAGGCAAGTGGCGGTTCACTCTTGCTTAATCATTTCATGTTTCATTAATTATCGAGTGTTTAACTGTTAATTAAATTAAAGTGAACTGTTGTTCGGTTTGAGAACTAATTTCATAAATAAACGTGATTCAAGTAATGTTATAATAGGTTGTATATCTGTTAGTACGACGCTATTATGTGATAATTACCGTGATGGTATCGTTGTGGTTTTAATATTAATCTTAATGCTTGTGTAGCACGTGTGTTCGTAGGAACGCTAGTCCAAGTAAGGACTAGTCGTTTCTTTATAACTTAATATTCGTAGGAACACTGATCCAAGTAAGGATCTGTCGTTTCTTTAAATCGTAATATTCCTCGGGTTAATTTCCGAATAATAAATTAAGGGTCATGACCTATGTTTCTTATCCACCGTTAAGGATCTGAAGTGTTTTAAGCGCCTTGCAAGCGCCATTGGATGAGCATAATTACAGTCTTGTGTATTAAGCACTTAGCTAGTGCAATTGGGATGGACGTAACTGCCATCCTGTAATTTAAAGTGTAAGCACTGTGGCAGTGCAATCTGGGTGAACATAAGATTACCCTGTGTAATAATAATATTTTCTGTTGTTCTCGGAATAATAATTTTAAGTCTTGTGTGTGCGTGTGTGTGTTGTGATTAAATAAGATGGGTGCGGTTAAGCACTTAATTAATAAGCTTCGTATGTTGTGTTAATTTGGGTTGACATAATGGTCGCCCTGTGATTAAGCTGTGTGCCGCTCTTAATAACATTAATGGTTTTTCAGTAACGTGTGTTTTATAATAAAATAAGGTATGTGCCCGAGTGCGCATGATTAATGAACCTTCAGGCGAGTAGTGCAACTAAGTAATAGTGCAGCTAGGAAAGCTCGTCTCGACTCGAATGTAGTACGTTCTCTTTCCAAATCCGGATTCGCTGTATGCGATGAGGTTGGTAGTGAACCGAAGCATCTCAGTCAGCTTTTAAATCAACTGTGTAATTCTGTTAATGTTCCAAATTTATCATTAATTCCTTGAGACTCAATTTCTTTGGAGTCTTTTCTTCAGTGCATACTTAATTGTTTTATCATTCCGTGAAAGTGTCGGGTTATTTATCGTTCCTTCGGTTTTTATTCGAGGGACAATGATAGTAACCAGTTACGATCACTCGAACCCCTTTGCTTTGTGCCCATGCTAGTCTTTCAGTAGACTAACCCACGAACTTTGTTCTCCGCATGTGGGCTGGTGTCATCCGTTCGATTCGGCACATCAGGAGTTGATGCTCGGAGTTTAAGTAACCTATTGAAGGATAAGAAGCTTGCAGACAAAGATTTAAAAGTCAGTGTTTTAAGCTGTTAAGTATTTTAAGATTGTTAAGGTGTTACTTTTATGTGTCTTCATGATTTAGCCATATTATAAGTTGGCTCTGTAAAGTCTTTCGCTGTATGTTTGCTCTGTTGTAAAAATCTTCTCTCGGTTGATGAGAGATCTTTAATTAAAGGGATTGAGTTTTCTTGAACTAATGTCTTTCGCTGTGTAATTTAAAGTCTTCCGCTGTTTAATCTTTCAATTAATATGTAATTATGTTGTGTATTTAAGTTTAATTGTTTTGGAAAAGCCTGGGGTGACTTTGGACGGTAAAGTCTGAGGTCACTGGCATGTAATATCTCCGGTATAAATTGGGAGTGTTACATATTCACAGTCATTGCGAAGCAGTGTTTAAGTGAGAATTGTCGGCGCTTCATAATAAATGGCCATTTTGTCTTTGTAGAGCTCAACGTAATTCTTGGAATAACCACTTTTCTCCCCATATGTGTTCCTGTTATAATTTCCGCCTCAACCACCCAATCTCCTAGATGAGTAATTATGAGCCTTGTGCCATTGCATAACCCTTGTGTGGGGTTTACGTTTCTCATCAGCATGACTGGAAGGCCTTCTTTTAAGTTCAATTCGTGCGGAGGCATTCCTGTCATGAATGTTTACACAAGCTTAGATGTAGTATAGCGTATATATTTGCGCGTGACATAATGCGGAGAATTACCTGGGAAATTGAGTTTGTTTAAAAACTCTACGGGATATAGGTGTTCTTGCTCAGCTGTATATGTTGAAGCCATACAGATTTCGTCCGAGCTCTTGTAAGTCTGGGCATTTCCTGCCAATGTGTTGAACATGTAAACGTTTATCTTCTCAGCATCCTCATTCAGTGGGGTGAGTATTGCTCTTTCTTGGAGGTAGGCTGCGTTTCTGTTGTTTGGCCCTAAGTCAGGGAACACTTCATTGACAATTTGCTCAATTGGGTTATTTCCCGGGGCAATGATGAATTGTTGGGCAATGATGAATTGTTGGGGAATGTTAATCCATGTTGGCTCGTCTTCATCCTCAAGCGCTATTGCTTTCGCTTTCCCATCGCCCACTTCCAGGATCCACTCATTGAATTTCTACTTGTACGTGTCAATTGTTCCATCGCAGAGTTGCTCATTCACTCGCATGCTTTGTGTTAATTTTAGTACTTCACAACTTTGCCACAAAGGAGAATTGTTAATAGATGCCTGAACAATTTCTTGTCGTCTGCCTTTTGTAACGACTGGCAATATTTGCCTAAAATCCCCTCCTAGCAAAACTGTTATTCCACCAAACAATTTCCTCCGGTTCTCCTCACTTCGTAGGCCCAGTATATCTTGTAATGTCCTGTTAAGTGCTTCAAAGGCAAACCTTTGTGTCATGAGGGCCTCATCCCAAATAATCAGCTGGACCTCATGTAACAACTGTGCTAAGTGTGAGTTCTGTGTGATACCGCATGTGCTATTCTCAAGCAGATCGATAGGGATAATGAATCTACTATGCGCTGTCCGACCTCCTGGGAGCAGGAGGGATGCTACTCCTGGGAGCAGGAGGGATGCTACTCCTGCACAGAAGATAGTAGTGAAAGTCAAATTAGTGTTAGTTCTGCATACGTTTTGCTGAGTGCAAAAATCATGGAAGGTTTTTTTTTTTAAAAGGGCTTATATATTGAATACCTGATGATGCAACGACCAACACAATCTTCCGCTCAGATCGTAGACGTGCCATTATAGTTTTGTACAAAAGAGTCTTCCCCGTGCCTCCGGCCCCGTACACGAAGTAAAATTTTCCACGTTGATTTTGGACCGATTCTATCACCTTGTTGTAAATGACATGTTGCTCTTCATTCAGCGCACTGAATATGGTATCATGCAGATTCACCATTTCTATGACGTTGTAGCTCATCTCTTCTTGTATTAGCTTATTGTCCATATTTGACAGCAATTTTTTGTCTGGAACGGGGAGGTCTGAGAAGTATGATAGGCTTTTCCCATTCCTAGAAAGTATGTCTTCAAGATGAAATAGGCAGTAGTTTTTCACCTGGTTCTCAGTGAGTGTTAAATTTGGAAATCTGAATTGCTTCCTCTTTTCGTAGAGTATGTCCTCAGAAAGTGCCTCCCAATTGTTGTTCCACAAGTTTGAGGGGCTAGTGACATCACAAAAAAGGAGTATTGTGACGAACAACTCTCGCAATTAGTGCCATGTTTCCCATAACTGTGCCTCTTGGATTGCATCAGTCCATTATGTGTCCTCATGAAGCATCCCGCGAGCATAGCATGCCTTTTGGAACGTTCCGTATATTGTCCCATCCACTGTTTTGATCTCATCAAAATTTCTTGGCCCTTTTACAAAATTTAAGAGCATCCTAAGGTAGTACCTCTCGCCCGCAGCTGGGTGGCAGTAGACAATCCGCCCAATTGGCTTCTGTTGGGACCTTTTAGCCCATACCTTGGGCGTGGAATTCCACACATATTCATTAGGTATTTCTGCGTACGTGTATTGCCTGGCTTGAGAATCAATGTTGTTAAGTGTAAACCACTCAGTGAACATTGTTTTTTTCACTTCTTCTCTCTGTAGTACTGCTTCCAGGTTTTGATCATCTGCAAGTGTGATGGTGTTTTCCCCAGGCAAGTGAAATGTCAAACGGAAGACAGCTGGTCTTGAGTAGTGAATATCAAAAGCAAATATCCGCCAAGCAGCTTCACATGCCGATAAGTACCGGCATTCAAGGAATTGCTTTATCTCATTCACCTCAATCATCTGCGCCTGTTCCCCATTCTCTGCATTGATGTTGCTTTGCATGAACACTGCAGTTGCTCTGTCTGGCCCCTTGCTGATGTATTTGAAGAGGTATTTAATTGCTCAGGAACGGTTGCACCATTCAACATTAATGTGTGCTTGATATTTCAACAACAAATACCGGTTGTATGGAACCACGAATCGATTATCAAGCTTGGCCTTTCCTTTCTTTACATATATACCATTTTCCCTACGCTGATACACTGGATAGCCATCTTCATCTACTGTAGTTGTTGCATAGAATGGCCTTGGGAAGTGCTTTATGCATACGCCGTTGCTCATGCATGGTGCGTTCTTGTTTGCCTCACCACATGGACCATGTAGCATATGTTCCATGACCAGTCTATGTGTTTCCGGATCTCCATCCTTGCAAGGGATTTCTGCCGAAATAATCTCATCAATGTCGCCTGGTGTCTTTGCTCTAATGCATTCTTGTAGCCAAATTAGTATATGGGCATGTGGTAGGCCACGTTTCTGGAACTCTATTGTGTAGACCGCTGCGAACAATAGCGAAAACAATGGATTAGTAATCTGATGTTTCAGCATTGTGGCCAAATAGTATGCGTTGCTATTCAGCTATTGTTTTGCATGGTAGAATGTGAATGGCAAATGATTAGTAGAAATGATACTATTAGGCTTCCAAAGGCAACCTGCTCCCCTTATAATATGATCAATGCAGAATAGATTTGATCAAGATAAATTCTAGTGCACCCCCAAAAAGGTCTGGCGCTGCAAGTAAGAGTGCACCTACATTTGTTGGGCCGAAAATCTTTTTCTTCATTATGTCTTGCATAAGCTGTGCAAATTTGCGTTTGAATAGCTGTGTCATAATTTCGGGCCTGTCAACACCTTGCTGCCCCTGTAATTCCTTAAGTATGTCTTCAACCTCTGGCCACTTTGGATTTGCTGTAAATGTGATAAATAGGCTAGGGTTGCCATATGTTCTGCACAAAGCCATTGCATCTTGGTAATTTTGGATCATGTACCTTGGGCTACCTGTGAAAGTGGTTGGGAGCACGATGCGTTTCCCAATTGATTTTGCTTCAGTGTCTCCTTTCAGGACTGCATCGTATATATTATTGTACAAATCTGCACGTAGTTTTTTTTGGTTGAATTTGATCCAGATTAAGCGATGTTCTTCAATTGCTGTGTATGCATCCACCAAATATTGGTGGTACAACCTGCCACCGCGCAACAATGTCTTTCCTTCATCAAGTCGTTGTTGAACCATGTAAGAGTAGTACTCTCTCATTGTAACACCTTCCCTTTGAGTTTTCCGGATTCCACTATTTGAGTAGTAATTGATGTTTTCATGGTAGCCATCTTCCCCATAGGGGAATAATAGTGGGTACTGTAAGGACATGTAAAGGGGGTGCAGTTCTGATATCCGTTGTGGGTGGTTGGATTTGGTTAGGACATAAACATCTCTTCGCCCAGTACTCTGACCAAAGTCTCCAACAATTAGGGCAGCAACTTCAGGAACCGTTGGAAGGTTGTACTGCCTTTGTGTTGGTTACCTCTCACCAATCAACTTCAACCTTAACTCAACAGAGTTATTTGATGTTGCCCAGTCCCTCGCCATTGTAAATGCCTTTGCAACGGCGCTTGTTGATTGCATCATTTGCATCAAAGCGGAGACAACTGATTTGTCTACGTCTTTACTGGTGAGATTCATGCAGCCCATCCTATTCTGGAGCTCTATGTCGGGATCGGAGAAGTACAACTGAGCATACCTCGGTGGGTCCCCTTCTTCAGGCAAAAGCGATCCTATCCTATGATAGTTCTGACCCGATATACGGAAAGTATAGGGCCCTCGAGTTTGGTTGATTTTTTCATCAATACGTGCGCCAAAGGATGTGAATGAGAAGATGATGTTGTATACTCTGATTTTCTGCCGGAAATCAATGCACTCAACGCTGGTCCCTTCATGAAGTTGTTTCAAGGGTTCCGGTGTTTCTTGTAGCCTTGGCAGTTTCACCTTGCCTTCTTGGCAGCAAATTGAAAAGGTGAGTTTGGCATCAGTTGCAGCCGCTTTTTTTTCCTCCTTCCACATTGTCGCGTTGCAGAATCGGCATTTACGCAATGGGTGTTCAAGCTTATCGTATGCCACACTTGTTCCTACAAATAGAAGGTTGTGGTTAGGAAATGCAATTGTCCTTACGATACGAAAAGTGGGAGTACTAAGCATTCTCACCACTTGATTTATGTGCTGCAGGAACAGAGCTTTTCCTTCTTGGCGCCATAGTTACGGCTTCTTCTGCAAGCACGTTGCAGCCATAATTCATAGTAGAATAGATCACAAGCCGCATGTGTAATTTCGCAATGTAAGTATGAACTTTACGCAGGCAGTTGTAAGGTAACATGTGTTGTTATAGACTGAAAGTGCGCACACAGTGGCGAAATAGCAGTTTGCACGAGGAGCAAAGTAAAATATGATTAGGTAAGGGTTCCAGTACTACGTATTTAGACATACCTGATTTCGGTAGTTGCAACCCCCAGAATGTTTGCACCCTCCCATCTTTCTGTTGTATAGTAGTTGTCCTTACTTGTAGGGTTGTATTGAAGCTTTGGAGATTGGACCCACTTCCTCCTGTATTTGTGTTACAATGCTTGTCAAGCTTGGAACTCCGTATATGCAAGCTGGGTATGGATGCAGAAGGTACTTGTCGTGTCTGAGTGTGTGCTTGCCTTCATCCTTGCAGCCTCTCCTTCGAGACAAATAAAACAGTTTTACAGTCTTTTTAGTGACGCAGGGAAGATCCCTTATACATAGGGGTTCGCCCAATTGACAATTCTTCTAGGGTTGGAGGTGAACTCTCTCTGTGCTGAAATGGTTGGCATTTCGTCCAAAGTGCTGAACATTTTGCCTCGAACAGGGGTTTGCGGTTGTTTGTCTTTGGGCCAAATAGTCCACTAATTCATCCCAGGACGGATTTTCCTTTTTTGGGCAGATTTATTTAACGCTGATGTGTTGTCTGTTTCTTATTCATAATGGGGCCTCTTTTAATGATTTAGCATATACTTGTTCCGGAGGTTTAAATTTATGGAAACCCTTTGCCTGTAGAGAATGAGTTGGCGTAATCGGAGTTGTCTTTGGCCAATTAACAGGGTATTGCTCAAGTGTTGAGGAAGACAATTAGCATGTCTGGTAGTACAGAGTCCTTTATGCAACATTGTTGCGTTTGGGGATTATGTACCGTATTTTTGGTTGTTTTCTGCACCTGCTGCCTATGATGGTCTATTAGTTGCTCATTCTTTTGGGGGTGTTGCTGTTTTCATTTGATGAAATTCTCTCCTGTTTGTCCCCAACTGCAGCGAAAGTCCGTGTACAATTTCGTGAAGTCAAGGTAGGCAAATGAAGAGGTGAGGGAAGGCCATCACAGTACGTAAATTATGAGGTCAGTTAATTCTTTCCAATTGTATTCACTTTATTGCATTAGGTGTATACATGCCTCGGAATTAGTTGTAAATGTGAAAATTTCGCTACACATCTCATGCGGATCTCGATGTGGCCGCTGTTGCTTTAAAGGTGTTGTTGGGTCTTGATAAATCTTAGTCATTATATGAGCATGTTACATGTGCAGTAGACATTACATTTCCTCTACAAAGAAATATGGAAAGAGAAAACAGGCTTCAATACTCTCTCTTTGAAGGGGTTCAATCATGCGGATTACTTCGGGAAGATGGTTATCCACGTTAGAATGTGGTCATGCCTTTCGAAGTCAGCATTTGCTCATGAGTTAGCCCAATCATTTCAATATCATATCGTTTAAAAGGTATGGTCGGTTCTCAAACAGGTGGTACAGTGACGTTAAATAATGCACATTAGATGCATAATACAACTGGAAAAGGCAAATTTTCAAAAGCTCGCTTGTCCTTTTCAAATGCGAAACTAACAAAAAACCTACAGCCTCTCCAAAAGAGTGTCTACTCCATACATCTTTTTCCTTGCTGACGTTTCACAGAGACACCTACTGTGCATATATTTAATCAATGTGTTCTTATAATCTCTGTGAATTGCAGATTTCAGGACGACGAATCAAAGGCTACCATGGTTATCCATGGTAGCCTTTGTCCATGGCAATCCAAGTGGTCAGTTGCTCAAGAGTCAACCCAATCAATGTCATATTAAATCAGGCAAAACGTGTGTTTGATGCCAAAGGAAAATAGGTCTGTGGCCTTTATTGCTGGACATTACAACCGGAGTACAAGGGGGAAAACGAAAATGTTCAAAGGTAATATGTTTCCACCCATATTGATATGATACCACTTAATACATATCATGCCTCTTCTCCATCATTCGCAGTGGTTGCAGGCAGCTTCCTTTTCAGGCTGGGCGAGTTCAATGCCCTCGTCATGTCACCACCGTTGCATGGATTAAGGTCTCCTGTGGGCTGCTCGCCTTCAGGTGTGTGGAAGCCAATTTGGGGTTCAGGTGTGGCAGTGCAAGTGACAATACTATCCTGCACATATGATGGCAATATAAAACTTAATGCCTTGCAGATAAGGCAGAAGCACATTTGCACTGAAGTGTATTGCCCGCATAGCATACCTTCGCCGTTGGTAAGCTCCTAATTAACCTGCTAGCAGTAAAACTCTCATGGTCTCCACTCTCCATGGTTAAAGTAGGTGTGTGTCTTCAGCTCAAGCACATGGCACGTGTTGGTTAGGAGCTGTATTTCGTCTGGCAGAATGTTGGCATCGGTATCGTACTACAACCAAGAGCCATGACGACAGGAGAGGGCAACATATGAGTACGTATTTGGGAATTGCGTGTTCAATTAAATGTGGTGTTAACTTAACCAACATCTTCCAAAAGCAAACTTGCCCTTTTTTTGATGAGCCCGTCCGCAACCTCGTCAAACACAGTGATAGGCAATGTTGCGGTGTTGTCTGAAATTTCCAGGTGAAGACGGTACCTAGGCACAAAAGGGTGAGGTGAGGGAGGTTCGCTATGTGTACAAGGGACATGCTAATGTGTACTTTATGGGTGATATTACCCTGTTTGCGGGAAGTCACAGATTCTGGAACATGACTCACACCAAAACTGGTCCCCAACCATCGCCACAAGAGAAATAGTACCAGCCATGGGCTGTCATAACACTTTCAATCTTCACTGTGCAGTGCAGGGTTGTAGATTCCTGGCAGTCCAAACCTTGTTTAATAAATGTGAAGTAGCAGCCTAGGATGAAAATGGGAAAGTAGGATGATACAACGTGTACTATGTACCCGAGTATTAGTGATCTTCTGCTCCCTCCCAAGATTCAGCAGCTGTAAAAGGGTGCCAGCTGCTGAATAATTGGTTGTGCAAGTATAGGCGCTTCTTCTGTCCTGGAGAATTAATTGAGGTTAGTAAGCGGTAGCATACAGGAAGAGGCCGGAGGGACTAATAAAAGTGGCAATCTAGGAATAACAGAGTTTACTCCAGCAAAGCCCTGAATGAGCAGATGTCAGGGATGCCCTTTCCATCCTGGATTGAGGTGGCAGATGTCGTAGATAAATACAGCTCGCCTGCAAGGTGCAACAGCAATGTGAATACCACTAAATGACGTAAGCAGTTGGCAATTGAAACAATCGTATTTGCTCAGAGCATGTAAGAATATAGTGGTGAGATGCTTTCACGTTCAGTTGATAACAACAAAGTGCAGGACCCAGAATGAGTAGCAGCATCGCAATACAATCAACTAAGGTGTACCTTTCCATTCTCTCACTTGTGTACTTGGAAGGATGAAAATGTAAGTGCCCTTCACAGCAGCATATCTCCTGGCAAACTCATCGCAAAGACTACCCCAAAGTGTTACCCGGATCTGTGAGCCCCTGCAAATGTAAGAATACGGGAATGAGTGCTGAGTTTCTTCTCTATGCACATCACATAGAAGGGTGAAATGCAAGGAGGCGAATATACCTTTCATTCTGAATATGTATATCAAGCAGCTGGGAATTGTTTCTAGTCGGGTTTATATGCCCAATTCGAACAACTACTCCTATCACAGCTGGCCAAAATTAAGGAGCAATGCTTACTGGTTGTTTTTTCAGATGCAAAAGGAATTCCAGTGAAAGGGAAACAGACATACCGACAAGGAACTTGGACCCGTTCAGCGCAATTTGTTCTAGCGGTGTGAGTTGGAATGGATACCGGTCGAAGAGTGAAGCATCACAGTCAAGGCTCTTCACTTGAGTCTGCCCTTCAAGGTGGATGCAGTACTTATCGCCATCGCGCACGCGGAACCTTTCCTTGTTTGGCTTCACGGTAAATCCCTTAATACTGCAACACTTGCCTTCCTCTAGGACATTTTTGAACCGATTGGCGACTCCACTCATCGCAATACAATGAACGGCACTTCCCTTAAAGATGAGGAACCAAATCAGTATTACAAGGATAGGAATAATGGGGTCATGTAGAGATACCTCCAAACTGAAAGGTCCATTACATGTTCATCGGATATGATGCAATCAGTGCTTATAGGCTTGCCCCTGAGATCTGTTGATTCCCACTTACGGCACACCATAACTCGAACTGTACAGGCAGTTCCAAACGTCAGTTGGCCTAAGGGAACATATGACTCAGCATACTGTGTTTTCTCCTTCTTAGGTGGTGTTTTGGGCACCGTCACAATGCCTGCTGCTGTTGCTTTCGTTGAGGAGGAGCTACTGGCCAAACCTGCTGGAAGAACTTCTGAAACTTTGGAGGCCATGTCTAAAGCGGTTGAAGCGAACTTATGCGGAAGCCACCATGTGTCAGTGTTCCCTATTTATACGCGCCAGCCTTCCGGGCAGTTTCGACCCAGAGCTGTGGAAAAGGTGCGGCCTTATTGCATCCATGGCTGTTTTCATCGAAGGTAGACGAAGCGATAGCCGTCCGGAAACTTACCAACCGGTGTAGTAGAACGAGCGCCCACTAAATGCACCCATGGGCGTTTCCTTGTAGGGCAGGCGAAGAGGAATGAAAATCCAAACCCATCATATTGGCCCAAAAAAACTTACTCCGCCCATTGTCACAAGAAATCCTACAATTCGAACTTATTTGTGGGGAAATCAAAATTAAAGCTAAGCATTGAATACCTATGAATCCTAACTTTTTATTAGATATAGATGTTATGTGTCACTTTAAAGTTTGGTTGGTCTTGAAAGTAATGTAATCTAAATATTTAGATATAAATTTTAATTTGATAAATGATTTTTATTTAAAGTAAAATTAAAAAAAAGAACAAATGAAAAAAATGACATATAGATAAACTTTAATAAGCTATTTTACATGTAAATAATTTAAAACTGCCCTGTTGATAAAAAGACATAGTTGTTATAATGAAGAAAGTATTTGTGCCAATTATCAACTCATCATAAAAAAATATATTGATCAACTTTGCGGAAAAAAATATTTCATGAAATGTACGGACCAATTTGTATATTCAATTTGTAAATATATATTCGATAATACCTTGTATTAATTCAAAAAAAACGTTTGAAAGATATTTAGAAAAAGCTGAATCTTGAAAAAATATAAATTTTGTAAAATTGTAATTGGTGATATCTTGTTTAAATATAAGATTGATAAAATTTACATATAAACAACCTCAAAGATTGTTATCAAAATGGTACAAATTTTAATTCATTTATTAATTGATTGGATGGATTTAATTAGATGAATATATATATTGAGGTTTTTGTTAATAGTAGATTCATGTACATATTTTTGTTGAACATCATGTTGAATCCGAAAATAAATATTTTCTTCTTATTTATTATAATTATATTTTATATTTATGTTTTTAATTAAATTTATTAAATTAAACAAAGTTTATTTAAAATTAAATACCTTTAATATATATATAGATAAGGCATAAAATTTATTTGGGTCATCTTACTCTAAATGAGCCATAAAATATATTTGAGCTTGATTATAAAAGCACATGCACTATGAGTTGGAAATTTTATATATTTAATGATTTTTGCCCATAAATTATATAGGTCAAATTATATATGCAAACTCATGAAAATAATATTACTAATTACCTAAATGAATATAAGATGTATTATATATATATAAGTTTAGTTGAAAATCTATCATATATTATTTTAACATATATTATAAGCTTATTGTATGTGAAATTTGTAGAAATCAAGTTATAAAAAAAACTGTATATAATTTTTATATATTTGAAATTAGATGTGATTAGATATTGTGATTTAAAATTGTTAATAAAAAGTAAATTAATCACAAATTGACACATAAATTATAAGGCCAAAATCAATATGGTGGCTCTAAATTCTTTTACTTTAATATATATATAGATAAAAAAGAGCGAATAAAAAAATAACACGTGAGAATGGTAGGCCCAGAAACGTTCTAGGAGCTCAAAAGGGGAGAGCTTTAATATATAGTAATAAATATAGATATATATATATATATATATATATATATACTTTAAATTTCAAAATGAAAACCAAGGGTACATAATAACCATGATTATCAAGACAATTTTCAAAATGTGAAATTTATGGGTTGAAAATCCGTTAGGTTTAGCAAAATTTTATAGATATTGTATAATTATAATTTTAAGATTTAACTAACTTTTTAAAATCATATCTAGTTGAAAAGTTGTTAGTGGCAAATTTAAAAATTAAGTATACTTGAAAAATAAACTAAAATGAAAATGAAAATTAACCACAATTTGACACGTCAGCCTGATGGGGCCAGAATAATTCTGGTGGTTCGAAATGTGATAGTTTTAATATATATATATATATATATATATATAGTGGGCTTGAGTATAAAAGCACATGTACTATGAATTAAAAATCGTATATATTGTATGATTTTGGTCCATAAATTTATATAGGTCAAATTATATATGCAAACTCATGAAAATAATATTACTAATTACATAAATGAATATAAGATGTATTTTATATATAAGTTTAGTGTGAAATCTATCATATATATTATTTTGACATATATTATAAGCTTATTGTATGTGTAATTTATAGAAATCAAATTTTATAAAAAAAAGTTATATATAGTGTTTATATATTTGAAGTTAGTTGTGATTAGATATTATGATTTAAATTTTTAAATATTTGAAGTTAGTTATGATTAGATATTGTGATTTAAATTGAATAGAATTGTTAATTAAAATAGTGAATTAATCACAAATTGACACATAAGATTTGTGGGGCCGAAATCAATATGGTGGCTAAATTCCTTTGCTTTAATATATAGAAGCATTAGCAAAAACTATCAGATTCCAATAGCCCGTTTGCAAAAATATCACATTTTAAAAAGTATAGCAAAACTACCATAAAGCTACAGAACTTTATTTTTAAGAAAAGATAAATTCATATTTACTTTTATCTTTTCTTTTGATAAAAACTCTACTCTTAATAACTGTTAATTGCTTCTTAACATTTGATAACAGGGTTTAGTCTTCTCCCCTACATATACCCCTCACCTTCCCCTCAGCTCCAATGGTGGCAGCATCGGCATCAAAAGCATAGGCTTCTCGGAGCATCCTCAACACCTCCGGCCTTCGAGCACGCCTCCCCTCTGCCTTCGATCCGTCTCGAGTCTCCGCTGCCTCCACAGTTTTTCTGCGTCTTCTTTATTCTCGACTCGCATCCTGGTGTTCTTCGTGCTCCTCCGGCGACCAGCCTCCACCGCTCCGCGTCGCTCGCCTCCCCTCCCACCTTCTCATTCTTAATTAAACTTACAAGTTTGTTCAAGGGCCAAATTAGGGCTCGTCGGTGAAGCTACGACATCGGGATAAGAGGGCTTTCGAAGGGGACGCAAGGGCACAAACTAATGGTGGTGGCAATTGCGGCGGCGAAGCTCGGTGGTGGTCGAAATTGCACAAGGAACAGTCGTGGCGGGATTTCTAGGGTTCATGAGATTGAGAGTGAAATTTGATTTTATTCGCGATATAAACCTTCTGATTCCACAAAGATTTTACGCGTCAAGATCATATCTTCGAAGCCCATGGGTTGATTGAACAAAACGCGGAAAAAACGGGACCGAAATCGGCCTATGACAGCCATGGATGGTGCTCGCCGAGAGCTTGGGCTGTTTGGAGGAGGAGGATGAACAGTAAATGGTTCGACCCTAATGCTCTGAAGTTTTATGATATAACAGAGCATTGACCTGACTTCGTATAAATGTGGTCTAACTTCGTACACACATGGTCTGATAAAGTACATAATGCTCTGAAGTTTTAAAGTACCTTGTTCATCGTCTATATACATCACCACCAAGCCTTGTTCGACCCTAAGAAAAACACATCTTGATTCATTAAATTCAAAATCTGACCACGCCATCGTCTTTGCCATGCTCAAGTTACTTAAACCCGACTCTTGAATCATTTAAAATCACCTCCGAACGACATCGAATCACCTCCGTATCGGCCCGCGTTGCGCATAGAAAACCGGTAACTATTCCACTTTGAAGATCCTAGACTTCGCGACCTATCTTCGGAGAAACCTTGCAGCGTCACAAACCCAACAACACCGCCCTTGCTACATGAGGTGGAATAATACTCTCTTATTTTAGTTGGTTTTTTTCTTCCGTGTTCTGATCGAAGTGATCTATACAGCAAAATTTAAAAATTGCTACTTGTTTTCACATGTTTACTATTTAATATGTGTTCTAATCTCTACAAGAGAACATCATTTGAAATTTTGTATAAAAGTGTAACAGGGAGGATGCTGAAGCATTCCAGGATTTACATTAGACCACACTAATTAATTTTGGAGAAAACTCCATGCAAGCAAAAGGAGGCAACTGAAATCACGAGGCGATATTTGTTCTTCGTTTACAGCTAAACTATATACAAAGGGATTCACAACTCTAAAGAACCACAAATCAGGTTTTATTACAAGTACAACATATATTGGAAACTTGAACCTCACATGGAATTGGAAATTTTGCAACTAAATGCCGCGATAAGGTCAAAAGAACCCCTCAAATTCATTTCCGGTTCTACAAAGAGTAGATTCAGTGATAAGCAAACTATATACAAAGGGATTCACAACGGGCTCTTTTAAGTAGATCGTTGGTTAGTCGAACGACAACCCCATGTAGCAAGGGCGGTGTTGTTGGGTTTGTGACGCTGCAAGGTTTCTCCAAAGATAGGTCGCAGAGTCTAGGATCTTCCACCGACGTTGAAAAAGAGATTCAAAGTGACATTGTTACCGGTTTTCTATGCACAATGCGGGCCGATACGGAGGTGATTCGATGTCGTTCAGAGGTGATTTTAAATGATTCAAGAGTCGGGTTTAAGTAACTTGAGCATGCCGAAGATGATGGTGTGGTCATATTTTGAATTTAATGAATCGAGAGGTGTTTTTGTTGGGGTCAAACAAGGCTTGGTGGTGATGTATATAGACGATGAACAAGGTACTTTAAAACTTCAGAACATTATGTACTTTATCAGACCGCATGTGTACGAAGTTAGGCCACATTTAAACGAAGTCAGGTCAATGCTCTGTTATATCACAAAATTTAAAATGTTAGACGATTTTAAATGTAAGAGCAATATTCACTTTAGTTCTATCAATATGCACTAATTCTTTTTGAATTGTGATTTAATTATACACCTTTTGATTCATTAAATTCAAAATTTGACCACACCATCGTCTTCGCCATGCTCAAGTTACTTAAACCCGCCTCTTAAATCATTTGAAATCATCTCCGAACGACATCGAATCACCTCCGTATCGGCCCGGTTTATGCATGGAAAACCTAAACTCTTAAATCATATATCACAAAATTTCAAATGTTAGCTAATTTCAAATTCAGAGTAATATTCACTTTATCAGGCCACATTTATACGTAGTCAGGTCAATGCTTTGTTATGAAATAAAAGACCATTGACCTAACTTAATATACATGTGACCTGACTTCGTATAAATGTGGGCTGACAAAGAACATAATGCTCTGTTATGTAACATTTGAAATTCTATGATATAACAGAGCATTGACCTGACTTTGTATACATGTGACCTAAATTCGTATAAATATGGCCTGACAAAGTACAACATTTGAAATTATGTGATATAACAGAGCATTTACGAAAATGAAGTTTTAAATGTTAGTCGATTTTAAATGTCAGAGCAATATTCATTTTATCAGACCACATTTATACCGAGGCACTGAAGAGTGTACAAGAAAGTCTAATATATAAGAAGGTTGATTTAGCAATTCGAATCTTTAGAAAATCATCGAAAACAGACGAAACATAGCACACAGAATTATTTGCTAACACACTGTAAATTCGAATCTTGTAGTGAACGATGTAGAAGCGGCGGGAACATAGCACACAGAATTACGCTCTCCATAATTGGCGACCCAATCGGATCGTGTCTTGTCTTACGCTCTCTATAATTGGCGACCTAGCCGGATCGTGTCTTGCACAACGCGGGCCGATACAGAGGTGATTCGATGTCGTTCGGAGGTGATTTTAAATGATTCAAGAGTCGAGTTTAAGTAACTTGAGCATGGCGAAGACGATGGCGTGGTCAGATTTTGAATTTAATGAATCGAGATGTGTTTTTTTAGGGTCGAACAATGCTTGGTGGTGATGTATATAGGCGATGAACAAGGTACTTTAAAACTTCATAGCATTATGTACTTTATCAGACCACGTGTGTACGAAGTCAGACCACATTTATACGAAGTCAGGTCAATGCTTTGTTATATCACAAAATTTCAAATGTTAGCCGATTTCAAATTTCAGAGCAATATTCATTTTGTCAGGCCACATTTGTACGTAGTCTGGTCATTACGCTGTTATAGCAGCTTTAAGCATAACCACTTTTATACAAGATTTCAAATGATGTTCTCTTGTAGAGATTAGAACACATATTAAATAGTAAACATGTGAAAACAAGTAGCAATTTTTAAAGTTTGCTGTATAGATCACTTCGATCAGAACACAGAAGAAAAAAACAAACTAAAATAAGAGAGTATTATTCCACCTCATATAGCAAGGGCGGTGTTGTTGGGTTTGTGACGCTGCAAGGTTTCTCCGAAGATAGGTCGCGAAGTCTAGAATCTTCAAAGTGGAATAGTTACCGGTTGTCTATGCGCAACGCGTGCCGATACGAAGGTGATTCGATGTCGTTCGGAGGTGATTTTAAATGATTCAAGAGTCGGGTTTAAGTAACTTGAGCATGGCAAAGACGATGGCGTGGTCAGATTTTGAATTTAATGAATCGAGATGTGTTTTTCTTAGGGTCGAACAAGGCTTGGTGGTAATGTATATAGGCAATGAACAAGGTATTTTAAAACTTCATAACATTATGTACTTTATCAGACCACATATGTACGAAGTCAGGCCACATTTATACAAAGTCAGGTCAATGCTCTGTTATATCACAAAAATTCAAATGTTAGCCGATTTTAAATTTCAGAGCAATATCCACTTTATCAGGCCACATTTGTACATAGTCAGATCAATACTCTGTTATATTAACTTTAAATCTTTAAACTATTTTTCCCTATCTCTTACCATAGTCATGTGTATATTTATAAATTTAAAGAAATAATTTTCTATTAAAAATCATATAATTTTACATTTCAGTTACGTAATTACAAGCATTATAGCATAAATCTTCATTCTACTCGGGCCGATACGGATGTGATTTGATGTCGTTCGAAGATGATTTCAAATGATTCAAGAGTCGAGTTTAAGTAACTTGAGCATGGCGAAGACGATGGTGTGGTCATATTTTGAATTAAATGAATCGAGAGGTGTTTTTCTTGGGTCGAACAAGGCTTGGTGGTAATGTATATAGGCAATGAACAAGGTATTTTAAAACTTCATAACATTATGTACTTTATCAGACCACATATGTACGAAGTCAAGCCACATTTATACAAAGTCAGGTCAATGCTCTGTTATATCACAAAATTTCAAATGTTAGCCGATTTTAAATTTCAGAGCAATATCCACTTTATCAGGCCACATTTGTACATAGTCAGATCAATACTCTGTTATATTAACTTTAAATCTTTAAACTATTTTTCCCTATCTCTTACCATAGTCATGTGTATATTTATAAATTTAAAGTTAATATAACAGAGTAATGACCTGACAACGTACAAATATGGCCTGATAAAGTGAATATTGCTCTGAAATTTGAAATTGACTAACATTTGAAATTATGTGATATAACAGAGCATTGACCTGACTTCGTATAAATGTGACCTGACTTCGTTTAAATGTGGCCTGACAAAGTACATAATGCTCTGTTATGTAACAAAATTTACGAAAATGAAATGTTAGTCGGTTTTAAATGTCAGAGAAATATTTATTTTATCAGACCACATTTATACTGAGGCACTGAAGAGTGTACAAGAAAGTCTAATATATAAGAAGGTTGATTTAGCAATTCGAATCTTGGACCTTAATTAGTCTAGCTTGAACTTTGCTTTTGAATGAAAAATGAAGTTAAAAGTAAAGTATGTAATTGGTCTAGATAAGGGCTGCAAGATCTATACCATTATGGAGAAGGTACAAGTTTGAAAATGTCAAAGATGTCACCAAGATAGGAATGATTTTTTAAGTGAATTGAAATTATGCATTAGATACTCTGTCACACTAGAACATGTATCAGCCCACTTTATGCATAGAAAACCAGTAACTATGCCACTTTGTTTCTTATTACGAAACCAACTAATGTTCGTTTCAAATTTAAAGTTGATATAACAGAGTAATGACCTGACAACGTACAAATGTAGCCTGATAAAGTAGATATCGCTTTGACAATTCAGCTTCAGTGTTCATTCAAGATCAAAGCAACCCATATGGACATCACCACCAAGCCTTGTTCGACCCCCAAAAAAACACATTTTGATTCATTAAATTAAAAATCTGACCACACCATCGTCTTCTCCATGCTCAAGTTACTTAAACCCGACTTTTGAATCATTTGAAATCATCTCTAAACGACATCGAATCACCTCCGTATCGGCCCACTTTGTGCATAGAAAACCAGTAACTATGTCACTTTGAAGCTCTTTTTCAATGTCGGTGGAAGATCCTAGACTCCGCGACCTATCCTCGGAGAAACCTTGCAGCGTCACAAACCCAACAACACCACCCTTGCTACATGGGGTTG
Source organism: Rheum nobile (assembly GCA_027886185.1). Classification (NCBI taxonomy): domain Eukaryota; kingdom Viridiplantae; phylum Streptophyta; class Magnoliopsida; order Caryophyllales; family Polygonaceae; genus Rheum; species Rheum nobile. The sequence continues at coordinate 2,215,816 of WOAB01000232.1, read as the reverse complement.
TCGTTCGACCAACCAAAGAGCTACTTAAAAGATGGCTAAAGAGAGTTGTTATTGAGGTTTCTTGCTCTTTATCAGACCACGTGTGTACGAAGTCAGACCACATTTATACGAAGTCAGGTCAATGCTTTGTTATATTATAAAACTTCAGAGCATTAGGGTCGAACCGTTTACTGTTCATCATCCTCCTCCAAACAACCCAAGCTCTCGGCGAGCACCATCCATGGCTGTCATAGGCCGATTTCGGTCTATGACAGCAGACACCCACCGCGTAAACCCAAAAAACAAAAACATAAAAAACATTGTGTTACAGCCTCATCCCAACTCACAAATCAAAACCCACAAATCTCTCTTTCAGAAATCTCAATCCTAAACCCAAAATTTAAAATTATAAGGAAAACAAAAATAAATCTTGAATTTGAATAAGATCAAATCCAAAATGGGGCAAAAGAGAAGCAGAGCAGCGAGCAGAGCGTGGAGAATCCTCCGTATAGCGTTGATGTGGGCCCGGAAAGGCGGGATCTTGAAATGCCGACTGATGGCGGAGCTGAAGGACATCAAGGCGCTGCACCGACACTCCTCCTCCGTAAGCCGCCGCCGCATCGACTCCGCCGCCGTCTACGGGGAGTGGGAGCTCTCGTTCGACTAAACCCCCATCCTCCGACTCGGGATGAGCCGCCCCGGTTCGCTCCGGTTCAAGCTCCCCTGCATCAAGCCCTCCATCGTCGACTTCGACTACGATTTCGGAGAGGAGATCTACGCGGGGAGGACGAGCTTGCTCGAGAGTGAAAGTGACGAAGTGGATGAGGATGAAGGAGAAGACTGCGATGTCGGAGACGGTGGTTTTGCAGTGGGAAGCAGAGGAGAGGAAGAGGGAGACTAGTAAAATTGTGAAATTTGGGATTAATTAGGTTAGATTAGTAGGATTAGGATTTTCTTTTATCTTTAACTTTTAGAATTTTTAATGCTTTATGTGATATTTACATTTAAAAGAAAAGATAAATTCCACACTCAACAATAGCAATAATACCAGAAGCCGTACAAAATTCTGATACTTTTGCAATACTTTTGAAAATCTTGGATTTCTGCAATCTGCTTTTGCAAATCTGGTATATTTGCTAATGCGCCTAATATATATATAGATATATATACTTCAAATTTCAAAATGAAAACCAAGGGTACATAATAACCATGATTATCAAGACAATTTTCAAAATGTGAAATTTATGGGTTGAAAATCCGTTAGGTTTAGCAAAATTTTATAGATATTGTATAATTATAATTTTAAGATTTAACTAACTTTTTAAAATCATATCTAGTTAAAAAGTTGTTAGTGGCAAATTTAAAAAATTAAGTATACTTGAAAAATAAACTAAAATGAAAATGAAAATTAACCACAATTTTACACGTCAGCCTGGTGGGGCCAGAATAATTCTGGTGGTTCGAAATGTGACAGTTTTAATTAGGGTTGATCAAAAACCGGGTCGACCCGGAATTTTGGACCGACCCGGACCAGTTTGGACCGGACCGGTTCTATCCGGTCCGGTCCAAGGAATTCTAAAATTCCGGGTCCGGTCCGGTCTCGGTCCGGTCCGGTCCGACCCGGATTTTTAAAAATATATATATATATATAATTTTTGAGATTTTTGAAGTTTTAAGGTTTAGGGTAAATTATATTTAAGAGTAAATTATATTTAAATTTGAGGATTTTTTCATGTTTAAATTTAATAAAACACATTTAAAATTAAAAAAAAATACAAAACCGGTCCAAATAGGACCGGACCAGACCGGTCCGGACCGGATATTTCCGATCCGGGTTCCGGTCCACCATATTTGGTGTTTCCGGGTCCGGTCCGGGTCGGTCCGGTCCGGTCCGGGTTTGGACCGGTGCTCAACCCTAGTTTTAATATATATATATAGTGGGCTTGAGTATAAAAGCACATGTACTATGAATTAAAAATCGTATATATTGTATGATTTTGGTCCATAAATTTATATAGGTCAAATTATATATGCAAACTCATGAAAATAATATTACTAATTACATAAATGAATATAAGATGTATTTTATATATGAGTTTAGTGTGAAATGTATCATATATTATTTTGACATATATTATAAGCTTATTGTATGTGTAATTTATAGAAATCAAATTTTATAAAAAAAGTTGTATATAGTTTTTATATATTTGAAGTTAGTTGTGATTAGATATTGTGATTTAAATTTTTAAATATTTGAAGTTAGTTGTGATTAGATATGTGATTTAAATTGAATAGAATTGTTAATTAAAAAAGTGGATTAATCACAAATTGACACATAAGATTTGTGGGGCCAGAATCAATATGGTGGCTAAATTCCTTTGTTTTAATACATATATAGATATACATACTTCAAATTTCAAAATGAAAACCAAGGGTACATAATAACCATGATTATCAAGACAATTTTCAAAATGTGAAATTTATGGGTTGAAAATCCGTTAGGTTTAGCAAAATTTTATAGATATTGTATAATTATAATATTAAATTTTAACTAACTTTTGAAAATCATATCTAGTTGAAAAGTTGTTAGTGACAAATTTAAAAATTAAGTATACTTGAAAAATAAACTAAAATTAAAATGAGAATTAATCACAATTTGACACGTCGGCATGGTGGGGCCAGAATAATTCTAGTGGTTCGAAATGTGACAGTTTTAATATATATAGATATAGTGGGCTTGATTATAAAAACACATGTACTATGAATTAAAAATCGTATATATTGTATGATTTTGGCCCAAAAATTTATATAGGTCGAATTATATATGCAAACTCATGAAACTAATATTACAAATTACATAAATGAATATAAGATGTATTTTATATATAAGTTTAGTGGGAAATCTATCATATATTATATGCTTATTGTATGTGTAATTTGTAAAAATCAAATTTTATAAAAAAAAAGTTGTATATAGTTTTTATATACTTGAAGTTAGTTGTGATTAGATATTGTGATTTAAATTTTAAATATTTGAAGTTAGTTGTGATTAGATATTGTAATTTAAATTGAATAGAATTGTTAATTAAAAAAGTGAATTAATCACAAATTGACACATAAGATTTGTGGGGCCGAAATCAATATGATGGCTCTAAATTCCTTTGCTTTTATATATACTAGTTTAAACCATCGTGCCATGCACGAGCCGACTTATATTTATGAAAGAAAATTTTAGTACATGAATAAATGTCACGTGAATACAAATTAATGACTATATGATTATAAAAGATAAGATGTACATGTTACTTAACCAATTCTCAAGAACATTTTTTTGTATATTTAGAGTGAAATAGTATCCGAGATTGAATTTATGAATCGAAATATACTATTTTTTACTTCAATTCAATAGGTTAGTACAATGTTATATGTCAATCTTTCAATAATATGTTACTAATGATATATTTAGATCTATATTATTTTTAAAAACTTCTTAAGTTTGTTGATATAATATTACTTTTGTTAGCTTTTTTTACCTTTTGTAATATATTGAAAATAAAATCATATTAATTTACTCATTGTTTTATTATTATATATATGTTAGACATTTATATTATCGTAATTATTAATAAACTAAATTAACTCAATTGGAGAAACAAATAGAACCCAATTGCATTATATTTCATATATGTATATTGATATTTTCATACATATTTTTTATTCATCATCAATTATTTCAAGTTCATAAATAATTTGTAATTAAATCTTGAAAATGTGAAATATATCAAGTGGATTTTATTTCTATCAAATTTAGTGGGTTTATTTAAAATTCAAAATGTGAATGCATTCTAAGTAAATAAACAATCATTAAAAATATACATGGCTTCTATTTAACGCTCACCCTATATTTCTTAACAGCGCCCACCCTACACCCGTGACTTGCCAACGGACGAACCCCTACCCACCGTGACTCATTAACGGAAGAAACACTACCCTCTGTGACTCATTCACGGACGAAACAACACCCTCCGTGACTCATTCACGGAGGAAACCATTATCAATTGTCGCAATAAATGTATGTCCCCACCTAACAGAATTAAATTACCCCTTCATATATTTCGGCAATCACTCTTCTACCTTAAAAAAAAATCTTTCACCCTCAAACAAAATTTCATAAATCCAAGTACCCATCATCATTTTTATGGCACCATGAGTGAAGGGAATGATTCATTCATGTTCAATCACAACGAGGTTAGTTCCTTTTGTTTCTAATTCAAACTAGTATTTTTATGTGGTTGTAGTCATTATCTTTTTTACTTCAAAGCATGAAAATTTTGATTTTTACTTGTTAAAAGTCTAAACTTTAACTGTTTGACGAACGATTTGTGAATGGAGATGTCCTTCGTACAGGTCTGTTGAAGTTCATAGCTGATTTTGATGTTCAGTCGCAGCGCATAACTGCACCATCGGCTTTGATTCCTTCGTCTACTGGGCGATGGCAGAAGCCTCATGTTGATTTTCTAAAATTGAACGTCGATGCTGCTGTGCTTGGTAGCAATGTTGGCTTTGGAGCAGTCTGCAGGGATTGTATGTAACACCCCCAAATTTTAACTCATTTGGAAAGGTATTACCGCCAGTGACCTCGGATTTCACCTCCGAAGCCACCCAAGGCTTTACCAGTTTGTACACATCATAAAACAACAATTGTAATACAAAATATCATAACTTCATTTAAACCATAGTCGCGGAATTACAACACAATTCCAAATACGACAAAATACAGAGTTATTGCAATACAACGGAAGACTTAAAATAATTTACCAGAGTATTGACCTCAGTAGTCAACGCCCAAAGATCGTAGCCTGATTAAAACATCTTTAAACACCGTTCACGTTCGTAGTCGATCTAGCCTTCATGGATCCTCAACTCATCTGATAAACTCATCTGATGTGCCGAATCGAACGGATGACACCATCCCACATGCAGAGAACAATTTCCGTGGGTTAGTCTACTGAATAGACTAGCAAGTGACCAAAGCAGAAGGTTCGAGTAGTCGTATTAGGTTTAGACTCATCGTTTCTAGAATAAAAGCCGATGACGATAGTCAACCTTCATACTTCTACTGGAATGAATAAATATTCAAAAGATATGATCAAGAGAAGACTCCAACTGAACTGAGTCTTATGGGAAAATCCAAGAGAAGACTCCAAAGGAACGAGTCTTATCGGAAACATGATAAATGTCTGGAACATTAAAGTTTCACATACAAGTCATTCAAAAACTGACTAGATGTTTCGGTTCACGACCAACCTCACCGCATAATGCGAATCACCGCATAATACGAATCCAGATTGGAAAGAGAACGTACTCTGATCAAAGTCAGAGCGAGTTTCCTAACTGCATTATAGTCTAGCTGCACTACTCGCCAAAGGTATATTAATTATGTGCACTCGGGCACTTCATCTTATTTAATTCCAAAACGTTCATTCACGTTTCAAGCTTTTAAAATCTCATCCTCGGCGGATATTGAGATATAAGATTGGGAATAAATCCCAAAAAGTGGCACCAACTGTTGTGCACCTTCCCTGTACACGGACAGGGAAATGGTCATGACCAAAAGAAAAAGTGTTGGGGCTTGGACATCCCATCCACTTGGTTATAAAGAAACGACTAGTACTCACAAGGAGATACTGAGTAGCGTTCCTACGAATACTCGTTCTAACTAAGCAGTTCAAAACAGTCCAAATCATATCAAAGCCATCAAGGCCAACATCCTAGATATATTTCAATCTAGATCATATATATATAATAGCGTTGTTCTAGCAGATATACAACCTATTATAATATTCATTTTATTTTCCAAAGATAGTTTCATAAAATTGTTCCCAGACATTAACAATAATCAATCCAAATTAATTAACAATTAAGCAATTGATAATTAATGGAAATATGGAATGATAAGCAAGAGCGAACCGCCACTTGCCTGGAATAGATTCGGCGATGAATCTAGACGAGACGACTACCGAAAATATCCTTCCCAAGGATATGGCTTAAGTTTCAGATAACTCCAACTGATTACGAGTCCACACGTGATCCAGCAGATCACGTTCTAACGCTCGAATACTTTTTGGGTCAAAAACTAGACTGGGAGACAAATGGGCTTTACGGCCCATCAAGAAGCTAATTAAGTGAAGGGGCCCACCTTGTCTCCTTCTTCAACCTCCCTCACGTACACAACAATGGCAGAACAACAACAACAATCGGCAGCAACGATCACGCCGACGCTGGGTTTCTTGCCGCTTCGTCGCCGGGGAGAGCAGCCACCACCAGCAGCAGGTCGGAGCAGCACCACCCCCACTCCGCAGCGGCGCGGATTGACGGCAGCAGCGACGGTTCCAGCACAACACCCGCTCAGCAACGCCTCGTCGGGAAGAAGCTCTCGACGCCGGGGTGTGCAGTGGCGGAGCTTCTCGACGACGGGATGGCGAGCTGGGAGAGGCTCCACTGGTTCTCCGAAAGGGGGCACAACAACGGGGAGGAGGATCCGTTGCAGAGCTTGGCGGAGGAGCACGACACGCGAACAGGGCGTCGTCGGCTTCGCTGGGTTTCACGTCTCCGGGGAGCTTCACCGAGAAGAGCACGGCTGAGGACGATGGCAGAAGGCGATGCCGGGGAGACAAGTTGGGAGAAACGACGAAGGGCGAGCAGAGGCTCGTTGGCGAAACAAGGGATGGACGATCGGAGCAAGGGAGAGGTCACGTCACCGGCGGCTTGAACGAGAGGAGACGGGACGAGAGGACGATGGGCGAGATGATCGGGTGCCTCTTTGCCCCTTTCTGATTGAGCTGGATAAGAAGCCCTAAAGAGGAGGAGGACGTGCCCGACCCGACTTCAACAAGTGTCCCATGTCCTGAGGCTGGCATGGACACGCGGCAGTTGGTGATCAAAGTGATACAGGGCAAGTTTGGTATGAATCTTTAAACCCCGGAAATTATATGTTTGTATCCAAACAAATATTCTAAGTTCCGAAAATACATCGAATGTATTTTATACCACTCAAGGAATTATTTCGGATATAATGGATGTTACGGAAAATCCGAACTCCGTTGAAAGCGAAATAATTAATTGAACGAAGGTTGAGAAAATTACCCAAATACCCTTATTAAAATTGAGGGGTATTACATCACCTCCCCCTTAAAAGAAGTTTCGACCCCGAAACTTAGGCCGAAAACATCTTGGGAAAGCGTCTATGCATATCCTCCTCAATTTCCCAAGTTTCTCAAGTAACTTTTTCTGTTCCGGACTTGGATCACAAAATTCGTACCTACGGTACCACCTTGTTGCGCAAGTGCTTCTCACGGCGCTCTATGATATGCACGGTATCGCTTCATAAGTACCATTTGCTTGAATCTCAATATCTTCATAGCTCAGCACATGAGACTCATCAAGTACATACTTTCTCGACAAGGATACGTAGAACACATTATGCACTAAATGTGCTGATGGTGACAATGCCCAATGGTACGCTAAAGATTCCATTCTATTAAGAATTTCAAATGATCCCACGTAGCGAGGGTTAAGCTTTCCATGCTTACCAAATCAGAATGGTGACACTCTGACAAATATGTTGTCACTAACCTCAACTCGACAGTCATGCGTTTCAGGTCTGCGTAAGACTTTTGTCGACTCTGAGCTGTCAACATCCTCTGTCTGATTAAAGAAATGTCTGAAGCAGTCCTCTCGACCAACTCTAGTCCAAGCAGATTCTTGTCGGTATTTCATCCCAACAAATCGGTGATCTGCACTTCCTCAACCATACCACTTTCTAAGTTAAAGTACCATCCTGGTATTAACTCGAGACCATCCTCAAAGTCATAATCATCTAAAATAAATGTCTCCAAAATTATTGCACTAGGCTCATTATACCTTAAGCATGAGAATACATATGTTCCTTCCACTTCCTTTAAACTTCATATAAAGTATATACCTTATCTGCCTTATATTCCAATACCCGACCTCAGTGGTCTTGAAATATCACATTTCCTAATCCCTTTAAGTATGTACTCCATAATTCCCTTACTCAACATAATCGGGCTTGGCCTGAGTGCCAACTTCTAATTTGTATCCTTTTGATGTTGATTTAGCCAATTCATTTAATCCCTTAGCAACTTAAACCTTTAAGATTCCTTAACATTCTCAAACATAATCATAACACATTCACTCTTGCATTCCTCAAGACGAATCACACGATATATTACTCCTATTTCCATAATCAGAGTATCCACAAAATCTCCAATATCACCTTGCGTTCATGCACTCTTCCTCCTGAAGACCTTACTTTTCTTACATATAAGGATACAACATCTTTCCACTAACTTTCTTTCGACAATCCACTCTTCGAGTGCATATATAGAATTCAACTATACTTCAACTTAGTATTTCCCTTGTCATATGTACCTAAATCCTTAGATACATGGCTCACCTATTGCCTCAGGTACCTTAATCACATTTGGCCTTTGTGTCATATCTTTAACTCAAAATCTTTGTTCATGTAATCCCACAGTCAGTAATACCACAACCTATATCCGATGACCTCAATATGATCCACCAATCCATTCCCTAGGATTATCTTCTTGTCTCTCCCAAATGTGCCATACAATCACCTCAATCAATATGGGTTACTTATTTCCTCAGGTCTACTTGATATCGTCCACAAACCTTCTCTATATAATGTCATGCAACCATTCTCACTATGTCCATAAGACCTTGACTACTTTATAACAATAGTCTCCAAAATCATCATAATTACATTACTGTACCTTCAATAGGAGAACATGTATTTCTCTTCCAATTTCCGTATAGAAACAATCCCAAATATCGAATCTTAGTAACCTCAAAACATTACACCTTTAATTTCCGTAAAGATATCTTCCGCAATGTGTATATACAAGTAACACTGTTACCTTATTCCTTAAACGTACATACAACCATTTTCCATGCTACATCCTTTTGGTCTATCGATATCCTCTAGATAACTAGGCTCTACACCATAACCTTTCAACTTCAAGTGAGCTTTCTTCCAACACAATCGTTCACAACTTGATTCTTCCAACAAGTGTTATACCAAAGTTTTCATAGACGACATACTCACTTAATATCCAAGTATCAAACCTCGAAAATTTCCAAGTATCATAACTCTTTATTCCCTGAAAGGATAACTTTCCAAATTCAGACATTTGGCCTACTTAAATTTAGCCCTAAAGCTCACTGCCAATTAAGATCTCTAGTTTTCTCGAATCAAGATCGCGATAAATCAATTAGCACAGTTGTGCCTAATCACTTTATTTCCCTTAACGTGACATCTGATCGCAATAACCGATGTCAATCACTCTCTGTCCAATCCTTGTATCGCTTCTATTAAGCCTCATAATGAACCTCAGGTAAATCTTCCAAGACAATACATACGGATTCACACCCTTAGCCTTTGCGAAAGTCTGATCCTCTGATCCACAATGGACATATTCACTTATAATGTCCATAATCATAATTGTTATGACTTCACCAAATAAAGTGTACTTTTATGTAACATTTTGCTACTTTAGGTCGGCCCCATCACAGGGTTGCAGCCCATACACCCCAAGGTAGAAAATCACCCATGTAGGTTGTTAGAGAGACTCGAACCTGAGACCTCTCCCTTTACCAAGCAGCAAAATGCTAACTTGATATCATCTGTTTAGAGGACTAGATTCTCTGTGAGCTATCTCTCATATAAATGTACTCTCTTTTCAACAGTCTATCCCCATGGACGACTATAGTATGATCTTATAACTAGGCATTTCGAACTTCACGTAGTTTACTCATACGTACTTCTACCAAAACAAATATTTAGGGTACACATACGGGAAGAAAATTCTTAATCCCACAGAGTATTAACCACATACATTTGTTTCTTCTCTAGTTGATCAAGTAACGTAGCCTGAATCTCCAGCATGTTCAGGTATCCTCTACGCTGATCATACAAGACTTCAGTCTCGCACAATCATTGGTTTAGATTGGTCTGAGCCGTAAGTAGAGCTACTATAGTCTCGTGCGGTGTCCTTCAACTTAGTGCATTGGCTATCACATTAGCCTTGCTCGAATGATACAACAGTTTCATATCGTAGTCTTTAAGTAGTTCTAACCAATGACGTCGTCTCATGTTCAATTCCTTCTGAATGAACACATACTTGAGACTCTTGTGATCCGTGAAGACTTGGCATCTTACACCATATAGATAGTGTCTCCAAATCTTCACCGTAAATACTACCGCTGTTAGCTCTAGATTATGCGTCAGATAGTTTTCTTCATAAGTTTTGAGTTGTCGAGATGCATATGCAATAACTTTGTCTTTATGCATCATCACATAACCCAAACCACTCTTTGAAGCCTCACTATAGACCACATATCCCTTATTTCCTTTCGGAAGTGCTAGTACTGGTGCAGAGGTCAGACGTCGTTTCAATTCTTGAAAACTGGCCTTGTACTTGACATTCCAGATAAACTTATTATGGACCTTGCGGAGTAGACCGGTCATAGGTAGAGCGATCTTAGAAAATCCCTCTACAAACCTTTTGTAATATCCAGCAAGTCCAATAAAACTGCGCACCTCCTTCACACTTTAAGGCCGCTTCCAGTTAGCTACTGCTTCAATCTTCTGGGAGTCAACCATCATCCCCTTCTCATTGATCACATGACCTAAGAAAGTAATTTTCTTGATCCAAAATCACACTTAGACAACTCAACATATAGCTCATTTTGTCTAAGGATTGTCAAAAAAAAAATCCGAAGGTGTTCCTTGTGAACTTCTTCATTCGGAGAGTAAATCAAAATATCAGTAATGAAGACCACCATGAACTTATCCAAGTACTGGTGAAAACATCAATTCATCAGGTCCATAAAGACCGCTGGAGCATTGGTAAGTCCGAATGACATAATTACGAACTCATAGTGACCATATCTTGTCTGAAATGTAGTCCTCGGAATATCTTCTTCACGAATTCTGAGCTGATGGTAATCGGATCTCAGATCGATCTTGAAAAAGACTTTTGCTCCTTGTAGTTGATCTAAAGGATATTTATTCTTGATCGTGACTTTATTCAACTCTTGATAGTCGATACAAAGTCAAAACGATCCATCATTCTTCTTGACAAATAACACCGGAGCACCTCAAGGCGATGCACTTTGGCCTTATATAACCCTTGTCAAGAAGATCCTCGACTTGCTTCTTCAATTCTTGCATTTCAGAAGGAGCCATCCGGTATGATGCTTTAGAAATCGGCGTAGTACCATGCTCAAGATCAATAATAAACTCCACGTCACGTTTCAGGGTAATCTAGGAATCTCATCCGAAAAAACAACATGAAATTCACAAATAACAGGGATATCAAGAATTAAAGGTTCATCTTTCATGAGAGGATCCAGATAGTAAGGTACCCGACACCACTTTGTCGAAGTAGCTTAAATGCAGTCATCACATTGATGAGCCTGACGTCATCAGCGTCATTCCGACCCTTAAACTTGCATACACTCTGGCCCCCAGATGACACCGTTACAGTTCTTGAGCTGAAATCAATTACCGCCCCATAATGCGTCAGCCAATTCATATCGAGAATAATGTCGTATGGATCCATGTCGATACAAATCATATCTGCTTCAAAGGAAAAGACAAGCACCCATACCTTACGGGGCAATCAAGAGGGGAATTAGTCTTTCTAAATATAGAAGTGGACTTCTATATCAGACTAAAGAGAAGGCACGACTATAAACGGTTTTATTTCAAATTCTTTTCATTTTGAAAAATTAGAGCCTTTGAAAATATTTATCAGTCCAAATGAGTAAAAAGGTTTTAAGATACCCAACCCATTTTAAAACTTTCGGCTCTGATACCAAATCTATAATACCCCCAAATTTTAACCCATTTGGAAAGGTATTACCGCCAGTGACCTCAGATTTTACCTCTGAAGCCACCCAAGGCTTTACCAGTTTGTACACATCATAAAACAACAATTGTAATACAAAATATCATAACTTCATTTAAACCATAGTCGCGGAATTACAACACAATTCCAAATACGACAAAATACAGAGTTATTGCAATACAGCGGAAGACTTAAAATAATTTACCAGAGTATTGACCTCAGTAGTCAACGCCCAAAGATCGTAGCCTGATTAAAACATCTTTAAACACCGTTCACGTTCGTAGTCGATCTAGCCTTCATGGATCCTCAACTCATCTGATAAACTCATCTGATGTGCCGAATCGAACGGATGACACCAGCCCACATGCAGAGATCAATTTCCGTGGGTTAGTCTACTGAATAGACTAGCAAGTGACCAAAGCAGAAGGTTCGAGTAGTCGTATTAGGTTTAGACTCATCGTTTCTAGAATAAAAGCCGATGACGATAGTCAACCTTCATACTTCTACTGGAATGAATAAATATTCAAAAGATATGATCAAGAGAAGACTCCAACTGAACTGAGTCTTATGGGAAAATTCAAGAGAAGACTCCAAAGGAACGAGTCTTATCGGAAACATGATAAATGTCTGGAACATTAAAGTTTCACATACAAGTCATTCAAAAACTGACTAGATGTTTCGGTTCACGACCAACCTCACTGCATAATGCAAATCACCGCATAATACGAATCCAGATTGGAAAGATAACGTACTCTGATCAAAGTCAGGGCGAGTTTCCTAACTGCATTATAGTCTAGCTGCACTACTCGCCAAAGGTATATTAATTATGTGCACTCGGGCACTTCATCTTATTTAATTCCAAAACGTTCATTCACGTTTCAAGCTTTTAAAATCTCATCCTCGGCGGATATTGAGATATAAGATTGGGAATAAATCCCAAAAAGTGGCACCAACTGTTGTGCACCTTCCCTGTACACGGACAGGGAAATGGTCATGACCAAAAGAAAAAGTGTTGGGGCTTGGACATCCCATCCACTTGGTTATAAAGAAACGACTAGTACTCACAAGGAGATACTGAGTAGCGTTCCTACGAATACTCGTTCTAACTAAGCAGTTCAAAACAGTCCAAATCATATCAAAGCCATCAAGGCCAACATCCTAGATATATTTCAATCTAGATCATATATATATAATAGCGTTGTTCTAGCAGATATACAACCTATTATAATATTCATTTTATTTTCCAAAGATAGTTTCATAAAATTGTTCCCAGACATTAACAATAATCAATCCAAATTAATTAACAATTAAGCAATTGATAATTAATGGAAATATGGAATGATAAGCAAGAGCGAACCGCCACTTGCCTGGAATAGATTCGGCGATGAATCTAGACGAGACGACTACCGAAAATATCCTTCCCAAGGATATGACTTAAGTTTCAGATAACTCCAACTGATTACGAGTCCACACGTGATCCAGCAGATCACGTTCTAACGCTCGAATACTTTTCGGGTCAAAAACTAGACTGGGAGACAAATGGGCTTTACGGCCCATCAAGAAGCTAATTAAGTGAAGGGGCCCACCTTGTCTCCTTCTTCAACCTCCCTCACGTACACAACAATGGCAGAACAACAACAACGATCAGCAGCAACGATCACGCCGGCGCTGGGTTTCTTGCCGCTTCGTCGCCGGGGAGAGCAGCCACCACCAGCAGCAGGTCAGAGCAGCACCACCACCACCACTCCGCAACGGCGCGGATTGACGGCAGCAGCAACGGCTCCAGCACAACACCCGCTCAGCAACGCCTCGTCGGGAAGAAGCTCTCGACGCCGGGGTGTGCAGTGGCAGAGCTTCTCGACGACGGGATGGCGAGCTGGGAGAGGCTCCACTGGTTCTCCGAAAGGGGGCACAACAACGGGGAGGAGGATCCGTTGCAGAGCTTGGCGGAGGAGCACGACACGCGAACAGGGCGTCGTCGGCTTCGCTGGGCTTCACGTCTCCGTGGAGCTTCACCGAGAAGAGCACGGCTGAGGAAGATGGAAGAAGGCGACGCCGGGGAGACAAGCTGGTAGAAACGACGAAGGGCGAGCAGAGGCTCATTGGCAAAACAGGGGATGGACGATCGGATCAGGGGAGAGCTCACGTCACCGGCGGCTTGAACGAGAGGAGACGGGACGAGAGGAAGATGGGCGAGATGATCGGGTGCCTCTGTAACACCCCCCAAATTTACAATTGAAAGTGCTACTGCCGATGACCCCGGACTGAAAACCCGAAGTCACCCCAGGCTTTTCCAAACGATATCACTATCTTAAACAAAGTTACAATACTAAAATCATAACTTTTATTGAACCACATGGTCGCGGAATGTCAACACAATTCCAAAAACGACCCAAATACATCAGAAATACAACAGCGGAAGTCTTAACAAAAATACAAAATGACACGGCGGAAGTCTTTTAAACACAACGACAAAACAAGTTGTCAAAAACAAAACACCATCCATCCTCATAGTCGCTCTAGCCTCCTCGGATCCTACAACTTAACCTGATGTGCCGAATCAAACGAATGACACCAGCCCACATGCGGAGAACAATATTCGTGGGTCAGTCTAATGAAAGATTGTGCAAGGGTACAAAGCATAAGGTTCTAAGTAGACATATTAGGTTAGACTCATTGTCCCTCGAATAAAAGCCGAGTACGCTAGTCAACCACCATACTCTACTAGAAAATCAACAGTAGGCATGATAAAGATTCTGGAGACCAAGTCTCACAGCAATCGAACACAAGAGAGACTCTAATGAAATGAGTCTAAACGGAAATATGACAAATGTTGGGAAACATTCAAACAATTCAAAACAAGTGCTAACTAAACAGTTAAACACATCAACAAATCACATCATAGCCACAAGTGCTAACTTAAACAGTTCAACACAAGCTTTTAAACGAAAATCACCACACTATCTTATTCACAACGACCCTTAACTTAGTCAATTATAAAACACACAAACATGCTATAGGCTCTTAAACCATCTCACCCCTAAGGATATAGAGATACAATAGTCGGGAACTGAATACCTCAGGGAACTAAATCCTTAATTATGTACATCACCGTACTTAACTCATTCACTTAATCTTGGCTTCCTTAAAATAGGAGAACACACACATTTCTCATTTCCTTAAATGAGAAAGACCCGAGCTCACACATTAACTTCTTATAATCAGGCATTAAACCTTGAATCTTATAACCTCAATTTCCTTAAGACACTTCCCAAAATTTCATTATTCATTAACATCAGAATTGGCCCTAATGCCAAATTCTAACTTAAGATCCTTATGGAAATGACTTAACTCATTCCTCCCATCACTTATAAGTGGTAACTCTTAATCTCTTAATTCCGCACATTAATCCTTAATCGCAACGTCACTGAACTTAAACACAACGGCACTTATAACACTTACCTTATCATTAATACTTTTAATATTAAAAAGAGCAGCTATCAAGCTTTAAAACCTTAAGATGACAATTATGTCCACTCAGATTAATACTACACTGCAGACTTATTAATTATGTGCGTAACCGCACTTATCTTATTAAATTACCACACACAAGTTATTACACAGGGTGATCTTACGTTCACCCAGATTGCACTTATACGGTGCTTAAACTTATTAATTATGTGCTTAATTGCACTTAAGGCTTTTAGTTATTATTCCGAGTAACAACGGAAATTTAAGACACATGATGACTTACCGCCACCCAGATTGCACTTATAAAGTGCTTACAATAGAATGGCGCTTGCAAGGCGCTTAAACCCTTCAGATCCTTACGTGTGGATAGAAGTAGAGTCATGACCCTTAAATTATTCGGATTACCCCGAGGAATTAACACGTTATAAAGAAACGACTAACCCTTACTTGGATTAGAGTTCCTGCGAACATTAATTATAAAGAAGCGACAAATCCTTACTTGGACTTAGCGTTCCTACTAACATTAATTATAAAGAAACGACAAATCCTTACTTGGACTTAGCATTCCTACAAACATTAATTATAAAGAAACGACAAATCCTTACTTGGACTTAGCGTTCCTACAAACACACGTGCTCTACAAGCATTACAATTAACATTAAATTCACAATAATACCATCACGGTAATTAACACACAATAAATCACACAGAGCCATCACGGCCCAACCTGCACAAATATCCATATCTATGCTCACCAGACAATCACTAAAGATTTAACAATCCACACACACACAATAAAATCACTTCAAAACCATCACGGCCTACACCTGCACAATATATGTATAATATACTAGCGTCGGTTCTAGCAGAATATACAACCTAGTATAATATCAGATTTTTATCACATAACGTTATCAAAACTGTTCCCAACATATTTAACAATCATCCCAAATTATTTAACAACAAAACTATTGATAAATAATCAAATATGGAATGATGAGCAAGAGAGAACCGCCACTTGCCTTAGATCCGACAAGTTTGAACAAGGTTGAGTAACGTCTAATTCCTGGATCTGAAACTGGAGCAGATCTTGGATAATAAATCCCTAAGAAATGGCCCATAACAAGACCCTAAGTTAGATTCAATACACTTATATATGAATCTAAAAGAATATGAAAAGAAATCAAAGGAATCGAGCCTTGACCAAAGCCAAAATCCAAGAACACACCTTCGGACAAGCCTCGCCACGGGTGCGGTGAGGGCCTGCCGCGGGGTGCGGTGGACAGACAGTGGCCAAGCTCCGCAAACAGCTCCCATGGAGAAATAAATTACCCAATCGATTTGTATGCTTCGATTTGTCTATGGTTCGATCTCCCAACACTTCAAAGCTTCCAACAACACGCAAGAGCACCTTCTAACACTCAAGGGACCTCTCGAATCAAGCTCAAACAGTGCGAAAATGGAGGAAAAACAAAGGAGGAAAGGAGGAAGAAGAAGGAGAGCTTTAGCTTCGGTTTCACCCCCCCCCCCCCCCCCCCCTTTTATAGCCCAATCCGAGTCTCCACCAAGGGGACAAGCTAGGGGACAAGGGAACAAGGCGAAAGAGCAAGTTGCAAGCCCACTTGGCCTGCCCACAGTCGCCAAAGCCACTTGCGCGAGAAAGACGATGACCGACTCTATTTTTGGCCCTCACCGCGGGTGCGGCAGGGTGCGGTGAGGGTGCGGTCACGGCTAAAAATGCTTCTTCTTATCCGAATTCACTTTGGGTTAATTTCCTTAAACCCGGGTTAAATATATTCGTACACTAACGATATATTAACCCCGAAAAACACCTCAACTGTATTATATAATGATCGGAAAAATTTACAGAGCTCAGAACATATTACAGAATGTCTAATCTTCTCTGAATTAAATCCGTCTAGCAATCCGGGCATAAGAAAAATAAAATTTCAAAATACCCTTATAAAATACGGGATATTACAGCCTCTTTGCCCCTTTCTGATTGAGCTGGATAAGAAGCCCCAAAGAGGAGGAGGACGTGCCCGACCCGACTTCGACAAGTGTCCCATGTCCTGAGGCTGACATGGACATGCGGCAGTTGGTGATCAAAGTGATACAGGGCAAGTTTGGTATGAGTCTTTAAACCCCGGAAATTATATGTTTGTATCCAAACAAATATTCTAAGTTCCGAAAATACATCGAATGTATTTTATACCACACAAGGAATTATTTCGGATATAATGGATGTTACGGAAAATCCGAACTTCGTTGAAAGCGAAATAATTAATTGAACGAAGGTTGAGAAAATTACCCAAATAACCTTATTAAAATTGAGGGGTATTACATTGTACTAGTATGGTGGTTTTTGCTGCAGGTTCATGTGTTTTAGGCAATGATAATGTTTTGTTGGCTGAAGCATTATCTTGTCGGTGGGGCGTTCAAGTTGCAATTCGCCTGGGTTATTCGAAGCTTGTAGTTGAGACAGATTCAATGGGGTTGTTTAGAAGGCTAACCGGAGGGCGAATGGGCCGTTCATACGTTGATTCCGTGGTTGATGATGTTGTAGCAATGTGTGTCTCTTTTACTAGTTTGTCTTTTTCTTTTGTACGACGTCAGGGTAATATGGTTGCTCATTTAGCTGCTAGATTAGTTATCTCTCTGGGTAGTGAAATTGCGTATCTCTGTAATTTCCCTCAAGGTATTCTGGGCCTTGCGGAGATTGATTTAATTTAATATACGCGGATTTCTTTTCAAAAAAAAAGAGTCTAAACTTTAACTAGGTTAAAGTAAGTTGTTGCAAATAGATTGTTTTTTTGATGTTGTTCTAGTCATTAATGTGTGTTTTTAGGATAGTTATAGTCAAATTTATAGTGTTTCTATTGTGATACCCCGTATTTCTGTAAGGATATTTTGGAATTTTGAGATTTTTTTCCCGAGCGCCTATTTGGTACGTCGGATTTAATTCAGAGAGCTTAAGACATTCTGTAATGTGCTCTGTCTCTGTAATATTTTTCTCAGTAAAATAATCTACAGTCGACGTATTTTGGGAGTTAATGTTCATTCAGGTACGAATACATTTAACTCGGGGTTAAGATAATTACCCCAAAAGTCAAGAAGGGCAAAAAGGTAAATTTCCTACCTCTTCCCTAGGGTTTTCCTATAAATAGGAAGCTTGGTGGAGAGAGAGTGAAAAGGATGAAGAGAGAGAGGAAGAGAGAGAGAGAGAGAGGAGGATTTCAAAAACGCTCTCAAACACTCTCTCTCGGGTTAGCTCTCGTCGGATCGTCGGAGTGCTCGCGGTGTCGTTCTCGTTGGCCAAGGAGAAGCTTGGGAGGCCTTAGAAGCCTAGAAGCCAAGCAAGGCGAAGGACGAGCCAATCGAGCGTCGCGGGTAAGATTTTCTTCTCGTGTTTTTCAGTTTCTGGGAGCGACGGCGACCGCCGGCTCGAAGCAGCGACCGCCGGGTTGAAGACGGCGACCGCCGTGAGGATCACGGCGACCGACGGCATGAAGGCGGCGACTGTCGTGAAGAACACGGCGACCGCCGTGATGGAGCGGCTCCCGCCGTGGAGAATGGCGCCCGCCGCGAAGAGGTTGCTCAGTCGCCGTGATGGGTGGCCAGGGAGCGGTGCCCGCCGTGGATGAGCGGCGCCCGCCGTGCTTGAGGCGGCGCCCGCCGTGCTTGAGGCGGCGCCCACCGTGCTTGAGGCGGCGCCCGCCGTATTTAAGGCGGCGCCCGCCGCAGATTGGGCGGCGCCCGCCGTGATTGTGGTGGCGCCCGCCGGCTTGTTTGGTTATGGTCGGCTGTGGTTTGTGCTTCCGAGGCCTTCGTTCAGGTCTCGTTTCCTTCGATTCCTTTTGTTCTTTCGTATATTCGTAGTGTTGTTTGTCGAGTCTAATTTAGGGTTTCTTTGTGGGTTGATCCGAAGGAATCTGTGCTGACAGATCTGTCCCTGCGTCGAGCCCAGGATCCCATCGTTGGACTTCATTCAAACACTGCGGACTCAGGCAAGTGGCGTTTCGCTCTTGCTCGTTCGTTCCATACTTCCATTAGTTATCAGTATTCATCTGAGTAATTAATTTGGAGCAATTATTGTGTTTGCCTGGAAAGGGTTTTGAAAACTGTTTTGAAAATCATATAATAGGTTGTATATCTGTTAGAACAGCGCTATTATTGATGATCGCCTTTCGGGCATTTATGTGGATTTTATCCCATATGGTTGTTGTGCTGGAACTGCTTAGTTAGCACAGGTAGACAAAAACGTTACTTGGACTCAGTCCAGTCGTTTCTTTATAATCAGGTGGATGGGTGGCTAATCTCCTCCCAATACCTTTCTACGATCATGATCGGTCTCTTCCACAAGAGTGGAGAGGCAGGACACTTAGCTGGTGTCATTATTCGGGATCTCTTCCCCTGTCGGTGTGCGTCACTCTAGACGAAACGTACGCTAAGATGTGTTGCCCCAATTGGTGGGGGTGCACATGTAAAAGTCTTATAACGTGATGTGTGTTTTTGAAACATAATCAGATAAGTGCTCTTGACGCACAATAATTAATGAACATTCGGCGAGTAGGGCAGCTAGGTAATAGTGTGATACCCCGTAATTCTATAAGGATATTTTTGGGAATTTTGGATTTTTCCCGAGCGCCCGTTTGGTACGTCGGATTTATTTCAGAGAGTTTGAGACATTCTGTAATGTGCTCTGTATCTATAATATTTTATCTCAGTGAAATATTATACAGTCAAGGTATGTTGGGAGTTTATACTCGTTCGTGTACGACTTTAGTTAACGCGGGTTAAGAATATTACCCAAGAGTTGTTATTTAATGGACAATAGTACAAGATTCCTTATCCGAAGGGTATTGTCCAAGAGCTAATATCCAAGAGGCAAAAGTACAAGAGTATTAACCAAGGGTTAATACCCAAGCTCCCTCCAAAACCCTAGTCTTTGCCTATAAATAGAGAGTATGGGGTGAGAGTAAAGAGTAGAAAAAGACGCCATTACGCTGTCCATTTCTCGTCTCTCAAAAACGCTCCCAAAGAAAAATACTCTCTCTCTCGGAAAGCTCTCGTGGATCGTTGGAGGCTCGTTTGGTGTCGTTCTCGGTGGCCAAAGGAAGCTTGGAAGGCCCTTAGAAGCCTAGAAGCCAAGCAAGGCGAAGGACAAACCAAATCGAGCGTCGCGGGTAAGATTTCTCGTCCGTTTTTAAGTTTTTGTTCAGCACGGCGACCGCCGCCAGGAACGGCGACCGCCGCCAGGAAGACGGCGACCGCCACCAGGGAGATGGCGACCGCCATGAAGATCCCGGCGCCCGCCGTGATGAGCCCGACGACCGCCGTGTTGGGGACGGCGACCGCCGTGAAGATCTTGGTGCCGCCGTGGAGAAAGCCGATGAGCGGCACCCGCCGTGATGGTGGCGGCGCCCGCCGCAATTGTTTGGTGGCCGGCCGTGAAGGGTTGTTGCCCGGGAGTTGTTGCGTTGGCTTCAGAGACCTTCATTCGGGTCTCATATCCTTCGATTCCTTTCGTCTTTTCATAGTTTTTGTGTTGTTGTTTGTCGAATCTAACTTAGGGTTTCTGTATGGGTCGATTCGAAGGTATCGGAGTTGCCAGATCTGTACCTGTGTCGAGCCCGGGATCCCGTCATTAGACTTCGTTCAAACTGTGTGGATTCAGGCAAGTGACGGTCCGCTCTTGCTTAATCATTTCATGTGTTAGTAATTATTAAATGTTTAAACTGTTAATCAAGTTAGAGATTAAGATGATCGAGATTAATTATTAAATGTTTAATTGTTTAACGATGGTTGTGTTTGGGAATTAATTTCATAAGAAATCAAGATTAAGATGATGTTATAATAGGTTGTATATCTGTTAGTTCGACGCCATTATATGTGATAATTACCGTGTTAGTGCCATGGTGAATTTAATGTTAAATCGTAATGCCAGTATGGCTTTAATGTTAATCATGTTGCTAGTGTAGCGTGTGTTTGTAGGAACGCTAATCCAAGTAAGGATTAGTCGTTTCTTTATAATCTAATATTCGTAGGAACGCTGATCCAAGTAAGGATCTGTCGTTCTTTAAATCGTAATACTCCTCGAGTTAAATTCCATAATCGTTTAAGGGTCATGACCTATGCTTCTTATCCACCGTTAAGGATCTGAAGTGTTTTAAGCGCCTTGCAAGCGCCATTGGATGAGCCTAATTGCAAGTCATGTGTATTAAGCACTTAGCTAGTGCAATTGGGGTTGATACCCTGTAAATTTAAAGTGTAAGCACTGTGGCAGTGCAATCTGGGTGAACGTAAGATCACCATGTGTAATAATAACTTCCGGTGTTCTTGGAATAATAATCTTAAGTCTTCTCTGTGTGTGTGTGTAATATCCCTCAATTTATAAGAATATTTTGGAATTTTTCTAACTCCCGAATTACTAGACGGATTAATTTCTGAAGAGTTTTGGACTTTCTGTAAGAGGTTTGAACTCTGTAAATTTTTCCGAGTATTATAAAACACAGTTAAAGTGTATTTGGGGTTAATTTGACGTTTATGTACGAATATATTTAACCCGGAGTTAAAAAATTTAAACGAAATCGACTTCGGATAAGAATTAACGAAATTGGCCTCCACCGCACCCATGCCGCACCTTGCCGCACCCGCGGTGAAGACCAATTTCCAGAGCAGTGTCGTCTTCCTCGCGAGGCGGTCACTGTAGCTCTATTTTCTCTGTTTTTTGGGCAGTCAAGTGGCTCGTCCACTTGTCCTTCGCCTTGTCCCCACCGTGTTTCCTTTGAGGAAGCTCAGAATTGAGCTATAAAAGGGGGTCGAGACCGATTGGAGAGCCTTCGTCTTCTTCTCCCCTGAGCTCTCTGTTTTTCTCTATTTTTGCCCACTGAAATCTCCATTTTCGCGGTTGTTCGAGCTCGATTCGAGAGGCCACACGAGTTGGGAAAGTTGCCCCTAGTGTTGGGTAAAGCTTTGAGGTGTTTTGTGATCAAATCGAAAGCAAAACGAATCTTGGAATCGAGTTGGGTAATTTTTCTTTCCGCCATGGCTGTTCGCTGAAGCTTTTCTCTGTTATGTCCACCGCACCCCGCGGCAGGGTATCACCGCACCCGCGGCGAGCCTTGTCCGTGAGGTTGTTCTTGGATTTTGGCTTTGAGCAAGGCTTCAATCCTTTGATTTCTTTTCATATTCTTTTAGATTCATATGTAAGTGTATGGAATCTAACTTAGGGTCTCGTTTTGGATCGTTCCAATGGGATTTTATCCAGGTTTCGTTCCAGATTCTAGATTGAGGACCCGTTCTTGAGAGTTGTCTTAGTATTCGTCTTTTCTAAGGCAAGTGGCGGTTCGCTCTTGCTTTTCATTCCATATTTCAATTATTTATCAATAGTTTAGTTGTTAAATAATTTGGGATGATTCTGAAATATGTTGGAAACTGTTTGTTTAAGTAATATAATTAAAATCTGATATTATTATTAGGTTGTATATTCTGGTAGAACCGACGCTAGTATAAATATATATATTGTGCAGGTTAGGCCGTGATGGCCTTGTGTGTGATTTGATTGTGTGTTAGACTAAATAGTTAGCACGAGTATTCATAGGGGCGATGGGCTCTAGATTGAGGCTCAGTCGTTTCTTTATAACAAGTGGTGAAGGGGCATACTATAAGTCCCCGACACCTTGTGTTGTGGTTGTTGTGGATAAGGTCGCGGACTCTATATGTGGTCCCGTCTCTTCAGATCGTGTTGTGGATAATTAAAAGTTTATAACGTGTTGTGGTTTGTTGTGGAATCTAAAATAAGATATAGTGCCTTAAGTGCACATGATTAAATTACTTTGGCGAGTAGTGCAGCTAGGCTCTAGTGCAGCTAGGAAAAACTCGTCTTAGTTCAGGTCGCTTGTATGCGAAGCTATTTGTGTGTTTGCTTGAGTTCCCCAACATTTGTCATATTTCCATTAAGACTCATTTCTTTGGAGTCTCTTTTGTGTTCGATTACTATGAGACTTGGTCTCCAGAATCTTCTTTCTCATGCTTATTGTTGTTTTCCAAGTAGAGTATGTTGGTTTATTATCGTACTCGGTTTTTATTCGAGGGACGATGAGTCTGACCTCATACGTCTACTTTGAACCATCTGCTTTGTGCCCTTGCATGGTCTTTCATTAGACTGACCCACGTTAATTGTTCTCCGCATGTGGGCTGGTGTCATCCGTTTGATTCGGCACATCAGATAAATTAAGGATTCGAGAAGGTTAGAATCGACTAGAAGAATTAACGATGTTTTGATAAATTGTTTTGTTTAAGACTTCCGCTGTGTATTATTACATTTTGTTAAGACTTCCGGTGTAAACTTTGTATTAATGTATTTTGTTGTATTTGGGAATGGTTGTATTCCCAATACGTTGACTTTATAAATGGTTGTAATAAAATGGTATTATAACTGTGATTTGATTTTATATCAATTGTAAAAGCCTGGGGTGACTTCGTGATGTGAAATCTGAGGTCATCGGCGGTAATACTTTCAATCGAATTTGTGGGGGTGTTACAGTGTGTGTGATAATTAAATAAGATAAGTGTGGTTAAGCACATAAGTTAATAAGTTTGTGTGTTTGTTTTAATTTGGGTTGACATGATTGTCATCTTGTTATTAAGTTGTGTGCCGCTCTTAATAACATTAATGGTTTTCAGTAACGTGTGTTTTATAATTAAATAAGAGATGTGCCCGAGTGCACATGATTAATAAACCTTTGGCCAGTAGTGCAGCTAAGTAATAGTACATCTAGGAAAGCTCGCCTCGACTTGAATGTAGTACGTTCTCTTTCCAATCTGGATTCGCTGTATGCGGTGAGGTTGGTTGTGAAGAACCGAAGCATCTCAGTCAGCTTTTAAACCATCTGTGTGTGATGTTTTTAATGTTCCTAAACTGTTGTTTGATTCTGTAAGCATTCCCGTTGTCGTAATTTCCCCTAAGACTCAAACTCCCTTGGAGTCTTCTCTTCAGTGCATATCTAAGTGTCAATTAATTTCCAGTAGAAGTATGATGGTTGATCATCGTACTCGGCTTTTACTCGAGGAACGATGAGTCTAACCTAATACAACTACTCCAATCTTTCAGCGTGTTTCCTGCCCTTGCTAGTCTATTCCTTAAACTAACCCCTTGTGTTTTTATTTATCTACAACGTCATGGTGGTGTCGTCCGTCCGTTTCGGCACATCAGGAGTTGGTGCCAGGTGTTTAAGTAACCCATTGAAGGATAAGGAGCTTGCAGTCGAAGGTTTAAAAAGTCAGTGTTTTAAGTTGTTAAGTGTTTTAAGATTGTTAATCAATGTACCTTCATTTTAGCCATGCTTTAAATCGGCTCTTTAAAGTCTTCCGTTGTGTCTTTAAAGTCTTCCGATGTGTATTTAAAGTCTTCCGTTGTTTAATCTTTCAATTAATATGTAATTATGTCATGTATTTAAGTTTAATTGTTCTGGAAAAGCCTGGGGTGACTTTGGACGGTAAAGTCTGAGGTCACTGACATGTAATATCTCCGGCATAAATTGGGGGTGTTATAAATAGTGTCGCTAGGAAAGCTCGTCTTGACTTAAATGTAGTACGTCCTCTTTCCAATCTGGATTCGCTGTAAGGCGGTGAGGTTGATCGTGGACCGAAGCATCTCAGTCGGTTTTTAAATCATCGATTATATGATTCTTGTATTAATTAGACGTGCCATACTTCCTTAAGACTCAGTCTCTTTCAGGTCGGGCTCTGTGGAGATTCAGTCCCCCAGAGTCGTTCCTTGTGCTTACCTTTTGTCTTAAACCTTCTGTTTGGTTCCCTTGCTAGTCTATTCATTAGACTAACCCACTGTATTTTTGTTATCTGCATCGTCATGGTTGGTGCCGTCCGCCTGTTTCGGCATATCAAGTAAAGTGTAGTTGAGGAGACTAGAATGGCTATGAAGACGACGGTGGATTTTCGGTGTTTTAAATGATTTCCTTTAACCAGGTTGAGCTCTTTCGAGCAAGGTAATATTTTATAAAAATTTCCGCTGTGATTTGTTTAAAGACTTCCGTTGTATTTATTTAAACTCTGTGTTGTTTCTATTCGGGATTGGGATGTAATCCCGTAACTTACGTTCCTTTGATGGGTGTTTTGTTTGTTTTGAATGCTTTGATCATTATGCATCTTAGCATTTCATAAATTGTACTTAAACCGATATTAGCCTTGGATGACCTTGGTAAGGAACACTGGGGTCACTGGCGGTAATACCTTTCCAAATGGGTTCAGATTTGTGGGTGTTACATCTATTGCAAGAAAAAAAAAACAGTGGGACGGTAGAAAAAATCACTCAAAGGAACAACTGCCATTTTTACTTTGAGAAAAAACTTCAACGTTAATTAAGCATTCCTTCCGTGATGGAAGAAGTCGCTCACTCCGTCACGGAGGGAGAAGCTTGTTCCGCCATAGAGGGAGGTAGTCCATCCTTGATGGAGAAAAGCATCCCTTCCGTGACAGAGGGAGATGGTCCGTCCGTGACGGATGTGTTTATGCATATTTACAGAATATTTATATTTTACTGTAAATCACTATTTTTTTAACAGGAAAGTAATGAAGTTTATATTGGTCTTAACGACCTAAGGATTAATGACGGGTTTGCATCAACATTATAAAATGGGACGTCTTCTTCGTACACGCTCGACCATGGATTTGTACCATCAGAAACATTTCTGAATTTCACGCTTCACGATGGATTTGGCCATGTGTTTGTATCATCAGAATCAATTCCTCAGTTTGGATTCCCACCATTGCACACACAGCCGCAGTTTGGGGTACCCTTAGAGGATGTAAACTAAGTTTCATCTGATTATTCTGAGTTATTTACTACAGATATTGTGTTCTACACCAGGGATGAGGCAATTAAGTGGCTTAAAGAGACTGGGTTTCAAAATAACATGTGTATCAAGATTAGCCGAGATAGAAAATCAGATGATCGTCATCTCGGGAAGACTATGTTGTTGTGTGAAAGAGAAGGAATATACACCCCATCTAAATGTGGAGAAAACAGAATCCGGAAAAACACACATACAAAGAAATGTGGGTGTCCCTTCAAATTGATGTGTCGTGAACATCCTAGAGGCTCATGGAAGATCGATGTTGTACATGGAACTCACAACCATGAGATTGGGTCTAGTTTACATGGGGATGTATTAGCTGGCAGGCTCACAGATGAGCAGAAGAGATTGGTGCAGTCAATGACAAAGACACATTGTACGCCAACCCAGATTGCAACTGCATTGAACGAGTTCCCAGGGAACTGCACTAGAAAGAAGCAAGTGTACAATGAGCGGTACAACGTACGAAGGGCTAGGATGGAAGGAAGAACATTTGTCCAACAATTCTTCCTCAAATGTAATGATTACGACTATTTTATGGAGCATAGGGCGGACGGTAAAACCAATAAGATTACGACTACTTACATTCTACCCCTAAGACAGTTGTTTTACCGTCCGCCCGGTTGCTTGTGTAAGGATATTTAACGCCCTTTTGGCTGCTACCACACACACACTAAACAAACTAAAACATCCCACAAAGAGTGTATCAAACAAGCTACCACATTTAGTTTGTTTAAACAGTTGTGAAGACACACACTAAACAAACTAAAACATCCCACAAAGAGTGTATCAAACAAGCTACCACATATAACATGTTCTAAACAAGCTATCACACACACTAATCATCATCAGATTCATCATCTGGAACACGACGACTGCCAAAACCGGCCTCAAAAGTTGATGGATGTATATCACCTCTCAGCTCACGTAAAGATCTTTTAATGGCTTCATGAATATCAGCAGGGCATGTATCCGCGTCTACAAATGGGGAGAGCAACTCCACGACCCGTCCAATGCTCTACACATATATGAAATAATAAATATAGCTACAAAGTTTATTTCATATTTGAGACATAAGTGTGAAAGACATATTATCACTTGAGAACGTGAATCCCTTCGCTCATGATATGTGGGCTCGACGGTAGCATCGGGAGGGGGCGAGACATACATGTGTGTGAGAGGCTCGTACCACGCCATGTAATATGCGTTGCACTCAAACCCATGTATGGTTGGAGGGCCCATCAACTCAAGGCTAATGGAGTGCAAGTTCCTACAATCCCAAATCCAAGTACCCGTGTCGTACTCAACTATGTAACTCTTCAGCTCGGTGGGTCTGATCGCTCTTAGTTGCTCTATAATTTTTCCTGGTATCCCCTGAACCCGGCTGAACTGTCTCGCGACACGATCCGGCATGTATGGTTCGGATTTGGACAAGAATGATATAACACCATGAAATCTGGAAGGGGCAAGGGCTGAACTAAAATCAAGCACTCCATAGGGTTTCCAGTTAACCTAACACAAACATGTTAAACTTAGTTGGCTTGTAAGTTGATATCACACAAATTTGAAACAAGAAGAGTAAAGTACTTACATCTGCCGCAGACATACAATCCAACTATGCTCTGTAATTGTGCATTTCACTGGGTATATTAGTTGGCTTGGTTGTACCACTCCATCGCACAACATATGGCACATTACCATCCCATAAATGATTTTGTGCAGGACGAAATGAGGGAAAATACTGATAGATCCATGCTTGTACATACATATATGTATAGTCACAAGTACTTAAATAATTCAAAGTATGAAATGATAAACAAAATAAAAAATTCAATAAAATTGTTACCTGCAATAAGGTAGTACATGTAGACATAATTCGACAGTTAAAACGTGAACACTCTCCTAGTGCTCGGTACAAATGTGCAAGAGCATCCGATCCCCATGAACTAGTCTGAATAGGCGCGAGATCCTGTACGGGGCCCAAATATGCCACAGGAATCCGGTGCAGAGACTTGTCAGGAAAGAGCGTGGAACCAATGAGGTATAACATATAACCTGAAGCAACGACCTCAGGATAGTCCTGCATATCTGGGCTCAGGCAATGTCTGCGTAGCGCCTCGTGCTGGAATCCTCGACTCTCAATATCTAAGGTAGACATCATTTCTGGTGTCATCCTAAAGAACTCCATGGCCTGTGCACCTTGTAGGCGTCTCAAACTTTTCATGTCCATCACCCTTTCAGAAATCGGTTGTATAACTGCATCTCCCCCTATGCTGATACCCATGATAACACACACATCATGGAGAGTAACCGTCATCTCTCCCCATGGCATGTGGAAAGTGTTGGTCGACTCTGGCTGCCATCTCTCAATAAATGCAGAAATCATTGGCACATTGATGTGATCATACATGATGTCCTGCAGGTGAGTAAGGCCGCTGCTTCTGGCGAGCATACACCATGGAGATATATCATCTAGCCTCCATGCTTTCAGCTGTTCAGCTCTTAACTGAACTGTCAGTGTCTTTCGCTCCTGTAAAACAAAAAATAGTGTTCCGAGATTAATATAACAATAAAATTAAATAACAGTTAAATCAATTACAGAAAATAATTTACTTACCTTGCCCTGATAAATATGGTGCGCCACATGGGCTTCGAAACTATGCAAAAGGCCTGGCACACGAGGGCCTCCAGCGCAAGACGTAGTCGGAAACGAATCTATTACCATCCCACCCACTCCTCTACCATGTCTTCGCGATGCCTGTCTTCGAGTTCGACATGTAGCTGGGGCCCGAGGATCATTGTGTGCAGCTGAAGCTGGAGGATCATCGTGTGCAGAAGTAGTCGGTTCCTCTCTGTCTATGTCATCCCCTCTCCCTGTCACATGAAACTCGTCTGTCAAGGACGGATCGTAAGTAAGTGATGACTCATATGCAGTGGGCATCTAATATGCAGTCATATCTTCTGGCCCTCTTGACGGCTCGTAAGTAAGAGATGGCTCGTATGCAGCAGGCATCTGATATGCTGTGAGCATCTGATATGCATGCATATCTTCTGGCCCTCTTGACGGCTCGAAGGGCTGTGATGGATCGTATGCAGGAGGCATCTGAGATGCAGTGGGCATCTGATATGAAGGCATATCTTCTGGCGCTCTTGACGGCCTACGACGTGTTCGGACATAGTGATGATCCATCTGGCGAATTGTGTCTCTTCTACGAGCACGCCCCGATCTAGTCTCATCCATCTGCAAAATAATACAAATTTGGGCCTGAAAATAGTGACTCGTTAGGATTAATCTTTCTTTCGTATATAACCTAACCTACCCCGATCTAGTCTCTAGCTTTACAAATATGGGCCCGAAAATAGTGACTCAAAAATAATAGATTTAATATATATATATAGATAAAATTTCACCTACCCACAAATTTGTAGTACAATATAATATTTATTATTTGTTGAAATATTATACAAAACTATTTTGAAAAAGACTAAAAAACCCAAATATAAATCATATAATTAAAAGAGGTCAACTCAATTTATGTTTGGATTTAATATATAATTCTTTAAAAGAGATCAACCCATCGAAAAAAAATCCATTATATAACTTTATTTTAAAATTACATATTTAGTCAAAAGTTTCATTTATCAAATCTCCAAGTTTGTTGCCGGATGCTCCTTAGCCCGGTGGTGGGGACTATGCTCCCTTACCCATAGGTCAGGGGTTCGACCCCCAAGAGCGGCATGACCCCAGCTTTAGCTGGGGTAAGGGGCCCGCCTGTTGTAGGGGCCCCCGCTTCTAGCCTAATAAAAAAAAATCTCCAAGTTTGTTAAATAAGATTTTATTTAAAAATTTTTTGGGTTAAAATAAATTAATCTTAAAAATTTTAAAAGAAAATTACCCATAAATTGACACATAAGCATGGTGGGGCCAGAATCGTTCTAAGAGCTCAAAAAGGGAGAGCTTTAATATTTAGTAATAGATAGATTAACTATGATATAATTTACATTTTGATGAATAACTATATATTAAACTTAATAAATTATTACCAACTAAGAAAATAATATAATATTAAAATAACATATATGTTTAAATATAATATAAGTAGTATTATAAGTACTCGTTAGGATTAATCTTTCTTTCGTCTAGACCGCTCTTTCCTACGTCAAAGGGATGACATGCATTTGTGCTTAATCTAGGTTATTTTATGCATTTTATATTGCATTTATAGCTAGTTGCATTGTTTTCTTTGTTATGGAGGTCTACACTAGGAGATATGTGTTTTCAGGTACTTGGGTGGATTTTTGGAGCTGTCTGTGGATGCTGTTGGAACCTCGGATGTCATCTGGCGACTAATTGGACGAAGCATGAAGAATTTGGGCCGGAGGCAAACTAAAACGAGAGGTCGTGCGTTTTGGATTGAATTCCCTTCAAGGGGTCATGCGTTCTACCGCACGGCCGTGCAAGCGGTGATTTCTCGCAATTAGGTTGTGTTTTGCCTGTGCGTTTTTCGCACAGGCCGTGCGGTTTCGTACCTGTAGGGTTTTGGTCGTGCGTTTGACCGTACATTTTTCAAACAGTCAAGGCATGGGCCGTGCGTTTTATCCGAATGATTTTATTTTTAGAATATGTATAAATACTTCATTTTAGGTTTTTGGAGGGATCTTTTGCCACTTTTTCTAACTCTCTAGGCCTAGTTGTTTGCCTCACTTTGAAAGACTCCAACTTTGGAGATTGTTCTACTGGATTCAAGACTAAGTTTCTCTTCCTCTTTAATCTTGTTTATGATTTCCATTGTTATTATGATTTCTTTGGTTGATTTTGCAATTATGTCTAGCTAATTTCCATATTTCTAGGGTTGAGGTGATCCCAACTATGTATAGGTAGACTTGTTTGATATTTGTCTGAATGGAAATCTGAAACTTTGTTGATTCATTCCTATATGCTTTATGCCCATATTAGCTTATGCAAATTGGATCCTATTAGGGTTTGCAACCGAGAGGTAAAAACGTTAATGAATAGTCAAATAGGGTTTGAGACCGAGAGGTAATAACTTCTATTGGAATCCTAGGAATTGAACCTGAGATTTTATCACTGCAAGAGCATCATAATTTCTCTTGTGGATTAATAACTATCATAGAAACCCTAAGATTAAATTGGATTTAACAAGTCGCGAGAGTGAATGTTAATTAAGTTTGACCTTAGATTCTAAGTACCCAAAGGGTCTAGATCTTGATTAGCAAGTTGCGAGAGTGAATGTTAATTGAATCTAGGCACATTTACTATCATCCGAGAGAAAATAATAATTACCTAAGATAGTTACCTTCAACAAAGACATACTAAATTCAGACATTTATCTAGTTAATTCTACTGAAGCATAGTTGTGGGAATCCCTTGCCTTGGAAACTTTCCCTTCATTGAATCATCAACTACATTTGTTTCTTAATTTTAGTTATTAGTTCAACAAAATTCACAATCTTTTGGCTTAGCTTACTAGTTTAAGATATAATCGATACTACATAGTTCTCGTGGGAACGATACTTGAAAAGCTACAACTGAACTCATACGCTTGTGGGTAGGTTTTTGTCCTATCAAGTTTTTGACGCCGTTGTCGGGGACTATTGCTAGTATCAGTTGTTTTCCTACAACTGGTTCGACTAAGTCTTTGTTTTATTTTTGATCTTGTTTTTTTGTTGTTTCTTTGCTTTCAGACTTGTTTTCTATAGATGTGAAGAGCCCTAAGCGCTGGTGATCTCAACGACTACGATCCCGAACCTGAGCATACTCTTCGTGCTAGAAGAAGACAACAACGCGAAGCCAGAGAACGAGCAATGGATGACAATAGAGTGGAACAAGATCCTGCTCTGGAAGTTCGAGAGCCACGTATGACGCTTGGTGATTATGTGATGCCAAATCACCTTGGTCCTATTTCTGGTGTGGTCCGACCTCCTGTGCAAGCTCATAACTTCGAGCTGAAACCTTCCCTGCTCAACATGGTTCACCAGAATCAGTTTAGAGGTATACCTTCTGAGAACCCACACCAACATTTGGCTACCTTTATTGAGGTCTACCTTCTGAGAACCCATGAGGGCCTAAACTATTTATTGAGGGTTGAGTGATCCTTTCTTTTGGATGGTGATACTTGTAATCAGAGCCATATTTGCAGTTCCCAGTCCTCATGAAATATCGACATTCGGGCTGATCAAGTCTCTCAGGGAAGCTCGAGATCTTTGACAACGAATCAAATCGCCCATTCATAGCAACTCCTTCTTGATCCTTGGCATTGTAAAAGCTGGTCCCGTAAAAGGTAGTAGGAGATACAACTCCCTGATCAGTGCAAAGATATTAGACAATTAGATTACATCCTTGTGCTGAAGCAGATCAAAAGTAGATGATTGTAAGGAAAATACATACAACATAAGTGCTCCAGCCTTGTGCAGTCATAAAGCTCGGAGAGGAAGGAATAACAACATGTGCATATGTTTGTGGACCAGGTAATCTTGAACCTAATAGATATGGAGACCGGGGTAACAACCATGTTGAAACTCCATTATCATAAGTTATACCAGACGAGGGGTAAAGCGATGGATTCATTGCTCCAAAGGCAGGAGCACCAGATATAGGCAAGACCGTCTCAGCAGAAGAAGGCTGGGGGTGGTTAAACTTGCACCTTGCTCCAAATTTGCAAGTATAATTCCGCATGTAATATGGGCAAGGCCTTGCATCTTGACACAATTCATAGGGGGATAGTCAACAAATAAAGTCAAATTTTTACACATATACTAAATTAAAATGTTGAGCGAACAAGCACCTGACGAGTAGGTAGGCCTAAAGCATTCAGTGGTGCCTCTCCAACAATTCCCCTGTCGCTTGGATGGTGATACTTGCATGATGATCCATATTTGCAGGTTCCGGTCTTTACATAAAACTGCAAAGCTCTACCAATTAACATTTGTCGAGTAGTATAACATCAAGACAACATAAACATAAGACAGACATTTTCTTATCATGGTTCCGGCCAATGTCTAATAAAATTGCACATGATGGATCAGCAAAGAAATATAAATTTGCTTCAAGTAGGGGCTCAATATATAGTTCATATTCAATCAAATTGCATTTGAAGTTTTACAACAAACATGTAGCTTCTCCTTGAGATAACAATAGTTCAGAAAGTATATATTAATCTCGGTAGCCTCTTAACTTTTGATTTCTAAGAGATACCATTAGTGATAGAACACTAGAAATGAACAAACAATTGGACCAACCAAAACCTCCCCAGAAGATGACACTTTTGCAGCAGCACATATCATACTCTACCTACACAGCATTCAAAGATATTATCCAACTTCTTAAATCAAACAGTAAACCGGTTCAGTTAATTTCCCTTGAAGACAAAGCACATATAACACCCCCAAATCTTAACCCATTTGAAAATGTATTACCGCCAGTTACCCCAGTGTTCCTTACCGAGATCACCCAAGGCTTTACCGGTTTAAGTACAAATTATGAAATACAATTGATACATAATGATCAAAGCATTCAAAACAGATCATAACACCATTTACATGAAACATGAGTTACGGGATTACAACCCAATCCCGAATAGGCCAAACACAAAGTTTAAACAAATACAGCGGAAGTCTTAAAAAAT
The DNA here is from genome assembly GCA_027886185.1 of Rheum nobile. NCBI lineage: Eukaryota > Viridiplantae > Streptophyta > Magnoliopsida > Caryophyllales > Polygonaceae > Rheum > Rheum nobile. The sequence continues at coordinate 2,181,889 of WOAB01000232.1, read as the reverse complement.
TATAAACAGAGTACAACGGAAGACTTTAAACAAAGCACATCGAAAGTCCTTAGAAAAATACCTTGCTCGAAAGATCTCAACCTGATTAAAATAAATTATTAAAAACAACCAAAAATCACCGCCGTCTTCATAGTCATTCTAGTCTTCTCAACTACACTCTATCTAATATGTCGAATTGAACGGATGACACCAACCCGCATGCAGAGAACAATGTTCGTGGGTTAGTCTACTGAATAGACTAGCAAGGGTATAAAGCAGAATGTTCGAAGTAGTTGCGCTAGGTTAGACTCATCGTCCTCGAATAATAACCGACAACGATAGTCAACCTTCACACTTCTACTGAAACAACAAGAGGTATGCATAAGAGAAGACTCTAGAAGACTGAATCTTCACAGAAATTAACCCGAAAAAAGACTCCAAGAGATTGAGTCTTTAAGGAAAAATGACAAATCTGGAATGTTTAAGAATCAACCAACAGTGATTTAAAAGCTGACTGAGATGCTTCGGTTCACGACCAACCTCACCACTTACAGCGAATCCAGATCGGACAGAGAATGTACTATGATCAAAGTCTAGATCATATAACGATGATTTAAAAGCTGACTGAGATGCTTCGGTTCACAACCAACCTCACCGCTTACAGCGAATCCAGATCGGAAAGAGAACGTACTATGATCAAAGTCGAGACGAGCTTTCCTAGCTGCACTATTTACTTAGCTGCACTACTCGCCGAAGGTTTATTAATTATGTGCACTCGGGCACCTTATCTTATTTAATTCCAAAACGATCAACACGTTATAAGCTTTTAAATATATGCCCTGTCACGCAGGACACATAACTAAGGAATGAACCTCACAGAGTCCAAACCCCTGAATCTATCTCGAAGGAATGAACCTCTCAGAGTTCAAACTTCTACTATCGCTGGGTCTTGCTCGCCCTTAACAGTTATAAAGAAACGAACGGACTTCTCAGAGTCCAGGCGTTCCTACGAATACTCGTGCTAACTAACAGTTCAAGCACAACCATAGTTCGGATAAATCCACATAAATGCCCGCAAGGCGATCATAAATAATAGCGTTGTTCTAACAGATATACAACCTATTATGTTATTTTCCAAAATAGTTTATAAAACCATTTCCAGACAACACAGTAATCATTCCAAATTAATTACTCAGATAAACAACTGATAACTAATGTAAATATGGAACGATGAGCAAGAGCGAACCGCCACTTGCCTGAGTCCGCAGAGTTTGAACGAAGTCTAACAACGGGATCCCGGGTTCGACACAGGGACAGATCTGGCAACACCGATTCCTTCGGATCGACCCATAAAGAAACTGATGTGTCCCTGTGTCGGAACAACTCTTCTACGTCGGATCTAGATCGAGATGTTCACCGGAACGTCGCGGGGTAGGCACGAACAAGTCGTGGGGTTGTGTTTAGGAAGGGGAATGCGAGGGATATGTTGTGAACCGTGACGTGGTTCAATCGGGTCTAACCAGTTTTGTGACGCCGATGCTTAAGGGAGGAGATGATCTCAACTGAGGCTTAAGCTTTAATTTCAACGTACTTTAAAACGATTATAATGGAGGCTTTAAATAGCCAAGAGGCTCGTCCAAGAACCCTAATGGGCTTGGGCCGAGTGACAATGCTAATGGGTTAGTCTTCTCTTGCAAGAGAAGACACACACCGAACGGAAACGACATAATTAATGAAATCTAGAAAGAACGCGTTAAAGAGAACGCGTGAAATGATAAAGGTGGTTGAGCCACTTGACGGGCGAAACTTGTTGAGGCAGGAACGCGATCTCTGGGACTTGCATGAAGACGCTTGATGAACATCGCGGTCTTCATGCTTGGCTCTTCTGGGATTCTCGTTCATCGCGTTCTTTCTCGTCTTGAACCAAGGTGGTCTTCAAGGTCTTGGTTGCATGGGTCTAGCCTGAGCCCGGCTTGGGTGAGGGCTGGGACGCATCACCCTCCCTCCCTTAGATTCGAAGCGTCCTCGCTTCGAGCTTGGTGGGGCTAGGGGGAGCAAGTGCGTGATCGGCAGTAGATAGATGATGTCATGCAGGGGTCCGACTCTTGGAACTTTGAATGTGATCAAGTAGAACTCTGGTCCAGGAGAAGGCGCGTCATCTGGTTCTTCAGTGAACAGCAAGGAGCAAGAGCCCGTGGGAACTTGTTCAACAATCATCGCGTTGAATGTCGGCTCAGTAGGGGTCGCGATGAATGTCTGCTCTGTAGGCGGCGCGTCGATTGTCGACTCAGTAGGCGTCGTGGTGATTGTCTGCTTCATGATGAATTCGAGCTCGGTGGGCACCGCGATGAATACTGACTCTGGAGGCGCCGCGGTGACGAGCACAACAGGGGGTGCTGGCGCGCGCTCGGGAGGACTTGCTAGATCGGGGACGCGTGTTGTGATGGAGATCGGTTCCACTGTCGCGTTGTTTGTCGCTGTGGCTGTTTTAGTCGTTGTGAGCGCGGCGATGGCAGCTAGGAACTTCGCCCTGTAAGAGGCCACGTTCTTCTCCATTTGTTCTTGTCGGTAGGCCGCGTCCTTCTGCATTTGTTCTCTTTGGGAGGCCGCGTCCTTTTGCATTTGTTGGAGGAACGCAAGGATCCCCGCGGTCGTGGCTTGAGCATCGTCAGCGGCCTAGTGCGAGGTGTTGTTGTCGTCCGTATCTGTCCCTGTAAGCACCATGACAAGCGCAGGAAGAGCGTGAGGGGGCGGCGTGGCAGGTTGATGTGCGAGATTAGGGTTTGGCGCGGCCGCGGCGGAATTAGGGTTTCGACAGCGCAGCCTTCGTATTTTGCCCTTTTGGAGGGGCGAATGAACTCCGATTTGGATGAATTTTATATGGATGAACTCGTCTTTAAGAGCTCTACAGGAATCTGAAAAAAAATCTCAGAAAAGAGAAAAAATTTCTGGGCGGAATCTGGGAAGAAGTCGACGACGTTCTTGATGTCGTTGGTGGCTCGATCAACTGGCGCTCTGATACCAATTTATGTGTCCCTGTGTCGGAACAACTCTTCTACGCCGGATCTAGATCGAGATGTTCACCGTAACGTCGCGGGATAGGCACGAACAAGTCATGGGGTTGTGTTTAGGAAGGGGAATGCGAGGGATATGTTGTGAACCGTGACGTGGTTCAATCGGGTCTAACCAGTTTTGTGACGCCGAGGCTTAAGGGAGGAGATGATCTCAACTGAGGCTTAAGCTTTAATTTCAATGTACTTTAAAACGATTACAATGGAGGCTTTAAATAGCCAAAAGGCTCGTCCAAAAACCCTAATGGGCTTGGGCCGAGTGACAATGCTAATGGGCTAGTCTTCTCTTACAAGAGAAGACACACGCCGAACGGAAACGACATAATTAATAAAATCTAGAAAGAATGCGTTAAAGAGAACGCGTGAAATGATAAAGGTGGTTGAGCCGCTTGACGAGCAAGACTTGTTGAGGCAGGAACGCGATCTCTGGGACTTGCATGAAGACGCTTGATGAACATTACGGTCTTCATGCTTGGCTCTTCTGGGATTCTCGTTCATCGCGTTCTTTCTCGTCTTGCACCAAGGTGGTCTCCAAGGTCTTGGTTGCATGGGTCTAGCCTGAGCCCGGCTTGGGTGAGGGTTGGGACGCATCGGAAACCCTAAGTTAGATTCGACAAACAACAATACAGATCTACGAAAGAACGAAAGGAATCGAAGGAAACGAGACCCGATCGAAGGCCTCGGAAGCCAACACAACAACCCGGCAACAACCAACTTCACGACAGGCGCCGCCCCACTTACGGCGGGCGCCGCCTCAGCTACGGCGGGCGCCGCCTCAGCTGCGGAGGGCGCCACCTCACTACGGCGAGCGCCGCCTTCACCACGGCGGGCGCCGCCCAAGGCTGCTCTTCTCCGGCGGTGGCCGTTCTTCACGGCGGTCGCCGTGCTCTTCACGGCGGGCGCCGTGTTCTGGCTGGCGGTCGCCGTCTTCAAGCCGGTGATGACATCCAATTTGTTACACGTCTAGGACATGCATTTGTGTTTAATTTGAGTTGTTTTATGCATTGTGTGTTGCATTTATAGCTAGTTGCATTGTTTTTATTCGTTATGGAGGTCTACTCTAGGAAATGTGTGTTTACAGGTACTTGGATGGATTTCTGGAGCTGTTTAAGGACACTGTTGGGACTTAGGATGTCATCCGAAGGCTAACGGGACGAGCTATGAGGAGTTTGGACCGGATTCCGAGCTGAAACGAGAAGTAGGGCAGAAACACAAAGTGGTCGTGCATTTCATCAAGAGTTAAACAAGGAGGCCGTGCGTTTTAGCGCACGGCCGTGCAGGCGGTGATTTCTCGTTGTTTGCCTGTGCGTTTTTTGCCTTGCCTGTGCGTTTTGCCTGTGCGTTTTTCGTATAGGCCGTGCGGTCATGTTTATGTGTATTTTGGTCGTGCGCTTGCCCGTGCGTTTTTCGCACGGCCAAAGCACGGGCCGTGCAGTTTACCCGAATGACTTTATTTTTAGTATGGGTATAAGTATTTCGGATTTTAGGTTTTTCCGGACTTTTGGCCATTTTTCTAACTCTAGACCTAATTGTTTTGCCTCCTTGGAAGAGATTGCAACATTGGAGATTGTTCTACTGGATTCGAGACTAAGTTCATCTTTCTCTTTAATCTTGTTTATGATTTCCATCGTTATTATGTTTTCTTTGGTTGATCTTGCGATTATGTCTAGCTAATTTCTATATTTCTAGGGTTGGGGTGATCCCAACTATGCGTAGGTAGACTTGTTTGATATTTGTCTGAATGGAAGTCTGAAACTTTGTTGATTCATTCCTAGATGCTTTATGCCCAAATTAGCTTATGCGAATTGGATCCTATTAGGGTTTGCAACCGAGAGGTAAAAACGTTAATAGGTAGTCAGATAGGGTTTGAGACCGAGAGGTGATAACTTCTATTGAAATACTAGGAATTGAACCTGAGATTTTATTATTGCGAGAGCGTCTTAATTTCTCATGTGGATTAATAACTATCATAGAAACCCTAAGATTATATTGGATTCAACAAGTCGCGAGAGTGGATGTTGATTCAGTTTGACCTTAGATTCTAAGTGCTCAAGGGGTCTAGATCTTGATTAGCAAGTCGCGAGAGTGGATGTTAATTGAATCTAGGCACGTTTACTATCATCCGAGAGGAATTAGTAATTACCTAAGATAGTTACTTTCAACAAAGACGGACCAAGTTCAGACATTTATCTGGTTAAGTCTACTAAAGCATAGTTGTGGGGATCCCTTGCCTTGGAAATTTCCCCTCCATTGATTACAATCATCACTTGCATTTGTCTCTCAATTTTAGTCATTAGTTCAACAAAACTCATAATCTTTTGGCTTAGCTTACTGGTTTAAGATACAATTAATACTACATAGTCCTCGTTGGAAACGACACTTGAGAATACTACAACTGAACCCATACGCTTGTGGGTAGGTTTTGGTCCTATCAAGTTTTTGGCGCCGTTGCCGGGGATTATAGCTAGTATTAGTTGTGTTCCTACAACTGGTTCGACTAAGTCTTTGTTTTATTTTTTATTTCGTTTTTTGTTGCTTTGCTTGCAGACTTGTTTTCTACTCATGCGAAGAGTCCTGAGCGCTAATCTCAACGACTACGATCCCGAACCTGAGCGTACTCTTCGTGCTAGAAGAAGACAACTACGTGAAGCCAGAGAACAAGCCATGGGTGACAACAGAGTGGAACAAGATCCTGCTCTGGAAGTTCAAGGGCAACGTATGACGCTTGGTGATTATGTGCTGCCAAATCACCTTGGTCCTATCTCTGGTGTGGTCCGACCTCCTGTGCAAGCTCATAACTTCGAGCTAAAGGCCTCTCTGCTCAATATGGTTCAACAAAATCAGTTTGGAGGTCTACCGTCTGAGAACCCACACCAGCATCTAGCTACCTTTACTGAGTTGATGGACACAGTGAAGATCCATGAAGTGTCCCAAGATGCGCTCAACCTGCGAGCTTTTTCATTCTCTCTGAGGGACAGGGCCAAAGCTTGGTTCAAAGCCCTACCTCCAGGGTCAATCACAACTTGGGATGAGCTAGCAAAGGCATTCCTGCAGAAATATTTTCCACCGAAGAAGACTGCTGAGATGAGGAATCAGATTATTGCCTTCCAGATGAAAGACCAAGAGTCTCTCTATGAAGGGTGGGAAAGATTCAAGGAATTGTTGCAGTTGTGCCCCCATCATGGGCAGCAAAAATGGACCATGTTGCATGTCTTCTACAACGCTATTGACTGTCCTACCAGACTAATCATTGATGCTTCAGCGGGTGGAAGAATCATGACTATGGACGTTGATGATGCTTGGGATTTGATCGAGGAAACCGCTCAACACTCTCATTATTACAGTGATCCGTGATCTACTACAAGTTCCAAGAAGCCTGCAGGGATGTATGAGGTTAGTTCTGGCACACACCAACAGGCTCAGATGGACGCTATGGCACAAGAGATAAAGAGGTTGAATCTATTGGTGCAAAAGTCTCAAGCGCAGGGTGCAGGGCAATCCACACAGGTTGTTTCCGGTGTAGTCTGTCAGTTTTGTGGAGATGGTGACCACACTATATCATCTTGTCACCTATTCACTTCTCAGAACGAATCTCAAGGAGAAGTGAACTACATGAATAACTTCAACAGAGGACCTAGGAATGATCCATATTCCAATACCTATAATCTTGGGTGGAGGAATCATCCAAACTTCTCCTACAAGAATGACGATGCTCAGCAAAGACCGCCTCCAGGGTTCCAACCGAGAGCCTCTCAATCGCAAAATCAAGCACCCGCTCAGACTTTTGATAATTCCGCACTTCAGTCTGTGTTGATGGAAATGGCTAAAAATCAAGGGACCATGGCTTCTCAGTTGGAAGCCCTATCCAAGATGGCTAACAACTTTGAGAGCTTGCCTAAGAGGATGAACCAATTGGAGAATCAGTTGGCCCAAATTGCTATGAATGTTCCTAGGTCTGCTGGTCAACTTCCTGGTCAACCTGAAGTCAATCCTAGGGAGCATTGTAGGGCTGTCTCTCTGAGTGAAGAAAAACAGTTGGAGGAGAACATACAAAGAGAAAAAGAAGCGATAAAGGAGCCTGTGGAGACACCACAAGAAGAAGAACCCAAGTATGTTGCTCCCCCACCATACAAGCCACCTCTGCCTTTTCCTCATAGAAGGATTCAGATACAGCTAGAGCACCAATTCGTGAAGTTTAAGGAGATGATGAAGAAGTTGTATGTTGACATACCTTTCACAGATGTCCTCACTCAAATGCATGCATATGCTAAGTTCCTGAAAGAGATTCTGATCAAGAAGAGAAGGTTGGAAGACTATGAGACTGTGGCTCTGACAATGGATTGTGCTGAGAAGATGCCAAAGAAACTACAAGATCCGGGTGAATTCTTTATCCCTGCATATTTTGGCAATCTGACCTATAATTGTCTTTGTGATCTCGGGTCTAGTGTCAATGTTATGCCTTTGTCAATCTGCAAAGAACTGAAATTGGGTGAGCCTGTTCCATCCAAGATGCGTCTCATTATGGCTGATAGGTCTGTTACTCAACATGTTGGCATAATAGAAAATGTCCCTGTGAAGGTGGGAAAGTTCTTCATACCAGGAGATTTTGTGATACTTGACATGGAGGTTAGTGATAAAACTCCCATCATCCTTGGGAGACCATTTTTAGCCACTGCTGAGGCTAATATTGATGTCAAGAATGGGAAACTTTCATTCACAATAGGGGAAGAGAAGATTGAGTATAAATATTTCAAGGATTACTTCCTTGAGATATACAAAAACACTCCACCAACTCCTATCACAGATGCCTGCTGTAAGATTGAGGTTGATCCCGAGCAAGATGAGATCATATCTGACATTGCTTGTCTGTTGGATTTGTCTTGGGGAGATCCGGACCCAGATGATGGTGAGAATGCTAATGCAAAGAAAAGGCAAACTCCAACGAAAAGGAAGAAGGCCAAGAGAATGGTTGAGTTCAAGAGTGGAAACATGGTGTTGTTATCCCATGAAAAATCCAACATGTTTCCTGGTCCTAAGGGGACAAGATGGTCAAGACCATATAGGGTGACTCGAGTTCTGAAAGGTGGGACAATTCAGTTATGGCATAAGAACTCTGGAAAATTCAAGGTGCAGAGTCGTCGATTGAAGCATGTTGTCACATCTGATCCGATCAAGCAGGGCACCACCGACCCTCCTGATCCGAATACTTAAAGTTGATGGAAGGTCAGGCTACGGACCTTAAACAAGCGCTTCTTGGGAGGCAACCCAAGGTATGTATTTCTTTCAAAAAAAAAAAAAGGGAGAAAATCGGTGTTCGAGAGCATCGCACAGCCTGTGCACTTTTTCGCACGGCTGTGCGTTTCTGGTAGCTGTTTGAATTTAAATTAATTTCCCCTCTTCGAGAGCATCGCACGGCATGTGCACTTTAGTGCACAGCCGTGCGTTTTTGGGAATTTAATTTAATTCTCACTTCGAGAGCACCGCACGGCCTGTGCACTTTTTCGCACGGCCGTGCGTTTTTCTCCTGGAAAAAAAATAATAATAATTCCTCCCCTTCTCCTTTCTTTTCCTCCTACCCTGCCTCCTCACCCCCGAACTCCCTCTCACCCATCCCTTCTCCTTCCACCTCCATTCTCGTTCCCCTTCACCGAACCACATCGACCACCGGCGACCACATCCCGCTGCCATTCCTCTCCGCCATCCCTTCTCCCTTCGACCTCCGCTGCACACCACGGCCACGTCGGAGCTGTTCCACCCCCACCACCACACCGCCCCTGATTTCATCCTCACCCTCTCGTCGGCGACCCCCCAACCCCGAACCGAACCCATATCCGCGCCCGACCTGCTCGCGAGCCACCTCCCTAATACCCCTACCACCCCTTGTTTGAAGCACTATGGCTTCATATCCACCGCGGCGTGCCCAACCGCAGCAGGGTGTTGCTAGTATCTACTATCATAACATGTTCGGGTACCCCTTTGACCCGAGCGCCAAGTACCCACCACCACCTCCTCAGTAGACTTCTTTGGTGCGTTTCTTCTTCCTCTTGTTAATTTCCTTATATTGGGGACAATGTAGAATTTAGCTTGGGGGGTTGACATTCATTAGTAAGATGACACGTTTCCTTTTGCATTTGCATTTAGTATTAGTTGTCCATATATTTTTTTATGATGTTTGCATGCATTGCATTGTTGGATGTTGGATTTGACTCCCTTGTTTCTTTCCTTTGTTTGTTTTTCTTGCAACCCATGCTTTATGAGTCCCCTTAACATGTTTTGATTGTTAATATTACAATTGCATTATGGGCATGATATGACTGATCAAACTTTTGACAATAACCTGAGCATGTGGACTTTGATTGAGATGTGTTAGAACCGATATTCTAGACAAAATGTCCTAGTGAGCTTGTTAGCCTTTTTTGGACTACAATTGCATAAGTCCTCTTATTTTCTTGTGTGATCTCTCTTTGCTTGCTATCTCTAGAACTTGCTTCAATGCCTCTTCGAGACTGCATTTAGGACTTATATGCATTACATTTTTGATTGAGGCATTATTTTCATGAGCCAATATTTTCCTTGACCACCCTAATATTATTTCCCTCTGCTTGAAGCCCTCTGAGCCTTATAGCCTATTCTCTGAAAGCTCCACAAAGCAATCCGAGCCTATTATATATCCTACCTATCCAGGGGATTGAATTTTAGTTTGCTAAGTGTGGACATGGACTAAGCTTGGGGGAGGAGCATAAATGGTGGGTGATCATTCATATGTACCATTCTGTTCAATATATATGCTTCCTTCTTCTTCATTGAAAAAAAAAAAAAAAAAGATAAAAAAAAAAAGAGAAAGAAAAAGAATGAAGAAGAAGAAGAAAAGAAGTGCGTAAACAGAATGATGAACTTTGGGTTGTTATTTTTGAGCTTATTGTAAAATCAGTTTATGCTTGGTGTTATTTTTTGTGAAATTCTTTTTTCTGGATTTAGCACCACATGGCCAAAATTTATCCATGCCCTATCAAAACACCTTGGCCCCATTACAACCCTATTTATATGTCTCATGATTGTGTTTTGCATTGTCTCCAGCAGTGGAGATCTAGATATTGTTGCAAGCTTATGGTAATTAGCATTCAAAGTAGAGAATTGAGCGAAACACATATCCCAACACTTGAGTGTGAGTGATTTTATATTTATCTTGGTGAGGTCTAGAGTAGAAGAACTAATTTCATCTTGTCATTGATTGAGAAGTATGCTAGGAAGGAAGTTGTCATTTGTTTGGACTTTCATGGTCATTGTTCACTTGTCTCTTGGATTGAAACAACCTTAACATATTTTGTGGATTCATTGATTATGTACTTGCTTGAGGACAAGCAAGGGTTAAGCTTGGGGGAATTTGATGACATCCAATTTGTTACACGTCTAGGACATGCATTTGTGTTTAATTTGAGTTGTTTTATGCATTGTGTGTTGCATTTATAGCTAGTTGCATTGTTTTTATTCGTTATGGAGGTCTACTCTAGGAAATGTGTGTTTACATGTACTTGGATGGATTTCTGGAGCTGTTTAAGGACACTGTTGGGACTTAGGATGTCATCCGAAGGCTAACGGGACGAGCTATGAGGAGTTTGGACCGGATTCCGAGCTGAAACGAGAAGTAGGGCAGAAACACAAAGTGGTCGTGCATTTCATCAAGAGTTAAACAAGGAGGCCGTGCGTTTTAGCGCACGGCCGTGCAGGCGGTGATTTCTCGCTGTTTGCCTGTGCGTTTTGCCTGTGTGTTTTTCGTATAGGCCGTGCGGTCATGTTTATGTGTATTTTGGCCGTGCGCTTGCCCGTGCGTTTTTCGCACGGCCAAAGCACGGGCCGTGCAGTTTACCCGAATGACTTTATTTTTAGTATGGGTATAAGTATTTCGGATTTTAGGTTTTTCCGGACTTTTGGCCATTTTTCTAACTCTAGACCTAATTGTTTTGCCTCCTTGGAAGAGATTGCAACATTGGAGATTGTTCTACTGGATTCGAGACTAAGTTCATCTTTCTCTTTAATCTTGTTTATGATTTCCATCGTTATTATGTTTTCTTTGATTGATCTTGCGATTATGTCTAGCTAATTTCTATATTTCTAGGATTGGGGTGATCCCAACTATGCGTAGGTAGACTTGTTTGATATTTGTCTGAATGGAAGTCTGAAACTTTGTTGATTCATTCCTAGATGCTTTATGCCCAAATTAGCTTATGCGAATTGGATCCTATTAGGGTTTGCAACCGAGAGGTAAAAACGTTAATAGGTAGTCAGATAGGGTTTGAGACCGAGAGGTGATAACTTCTATTGAAATACTAGGAATTGAACCTGAGATTTTATTATTGCGAGAGCGTCTTAATTTCTCCTGTGGATTAATAACTATCATAGAAACCCTAAGATTATATTGGATTCAGCAAGTCACGAGAGTGGATGTTGATTCAGTTTGACCTTAGATTCTAAGTGCTCAAGGGGTCTAGATCTTGATTAGCAAGTTGCGAGAGTGGATGTTAATTGAATCTATGCACGTTTACTATCATCCGAGAGGAATTAGTAATTACCTAAGATAATTACTTTCAACAAAGACGGACCAAGTTCAGACATTTATCTGGTTAAGTCTACTGAAGCATAGTTGCGGGGATCCCTTGCCTTGGAAATTTCCCCTCCATTGATTACAATCATCACTTGCATTTGTCTCTCAATTTTAGTCATTAGTTCAACAAAACTCATAATCTTTTGGCTTAGCTTACTGGTTTAAGATACAATTAATACTACATAGTCTTCGTTGGGAACGACACTTGAGAATACTACAACTGAACCCATACACTTGTGGGTAGGTTTTGGTCCTATCAGCCGGCGGTCGCCGCCTCTATCCGACGGTCGCCGTCGCTTAACAAAAACTGAAATACGAGAGGGAAAACTCACCCTCGACGATCGATTTGGCTCGTCTTTCGCCTTGCTTGGTTTCTAGGCTTCTAAGGGCCTTCCAAGCTTTCATTGGCCACCGAGAACGACACCAAACGAGCTCCGACGATCGGCTTGAGCTTTCCCGGAGAGAGCATTTTTTAGAGTGTTTGAGAGCTTTTGCTTTTCTCTCTCTCTCTCTCCCCAAGCTTTCCTTTTATAGCCAAACCCTAGGGTTTAGGAAGGAGGCTTCCAAGAAGCTTCCTCTTGTACCTTGTTGACCTTTGGGTAAGTGTCTTAACCCCGGGTTAAATATATTCGTACACAAACGAATATTAACTCCCAAAATACGTCGACTGTATATTATTTAACTGAGAAAAATATTACAGAGATAGAGCACATTACAGAATGTCTTAAGCTCTCTGAATTAAATCTGACGTACCAAACGGGCGTTTGGGAAAAATCCCAAAATTCCAAAATAGCCTTACAAAATTACGGGGTATCACAGCACAAACAATTCCATTCATAGAAAATTAGAAACCAACTTTATATTAGCAGTCTGTATAATACAATCAAATTCAATTAATGAAGCACATACCCCACAATCAGGCTGTCCAGTTCTCTGTGGTAGCTCTCCTCTACCCTAAACATTCTGCACCCAAAAAAATCATATTTAATAACCCAGAAAATTCACATATGTTAACATTTACAGTGGATGATATCACCATGGTATGTTATGATATTATAACAGGTAACTTCATTAGAAAGGCATTAGAGAAAGATCAAATACTTACATTGGCTGCGTGTGCAGGGTGATTGAAATGGCATTTACTGCCGTATCCACACAAGCCAGTCCTGAGATAGTATATGCAATCTGGCTCGCCAGGCCGATCAGGGTACGGAGGTGAAGAATCACCCCCATTGGTTTCATCATACTCTCCATTACCTTTCTCAATTTTCATCCTCCGGATCCCCTCTACAAAAATTACCATATAGAAAATATATAAATGCAAATTTGAAAGGTAAAACTGAAGGAATATGATTATATTCTGCCCCGAGTTCCTTTTAATTGTTAACCTAAAACAGGAAAGGGAGTTTCAAAGCTCGGTTCTATAATGATCCACAATATATAAAGGAACCAGCAACCCTTTTATTAAGAATCAGGTCTTAGATTGCACTAAGTAGCCAATCTAATGCTCAAGGATCTTAATGAGAAAATCAATCAAGGGAATAATGTTTTGCAAACTAAACCAAACACCTGATATTGTTAATGCATCATGATTGAATTTGTGAGGTAACTCTCGTCCATCACTATTGATCTCAAAATAAGAAAAATATCTAGATTTAACGCAAAAAATCTAGCACGGGAGTGGACTTTAATTAAGTGAAATTCCCGATCTAAAGGAATCACACAAACCTTTTATCGATGAAATTAGGGATTGAGGCAATAAAAGTGAGAGAAACTGACCTTCAACTGAAAATGAGTGAGTTTCTGGGGGTTTTGCTCGGATCTATTGTCGCCTCTATCTTCTACGCGACGAGGAGGTGGGAAGCTTTGGTGGAGACAACCCGTTCGCCGCCAGTGTTTGGCTCCGTCTTCCTGGTCGCTGCTATCGTCATTGGCAACCCGTTCGTCGCCACTTGCACCCATTCCGCAGTGATTTCCGACTTGAGGCTGGAGTAGTGGCGCATCGGGAGAGACGTAGTGCGTCCGAATTGGAAGCCCTAACTATGAACGACACAAAAGAGAGAACGAGAGGGAGGAGGGGGGTGAACGAAGAAAAACCGCGGCCGAGTCCATGAGCATATAATTTTTCTTTTTATTATTTTAAATCAACCGGACCACGGTTTGAAGAAAAACGTGGTCCGTGTGACATCTTTTTATTCTTACCGCATTTATTTTGAAGAAATATGGTGCAAATATAATTTTCTTGGAAAAAAGCAGTTAGTCCGCGGTTATCATAAAAACCACGGTTCGTATATATTGCTTATCGCGGTTGTATATTTCCGCTCCAAAATATGCGCAGAGAATCTCTATTTTTGTACTAGTGTCATTTTTCAAACAAAGCATAACTACTAAATTAAATAATGAATTGAAAGATGTATTTCAGTATTCGATGGCCCAAAATGAATTTTTTCAGCTTAGTGTTTGACTCTCCCTTCCTTGTTGTAATGGCCCAATAATAAGGTCGTTTCTCAATTTATATATTGTTGACTTATAACTTAGTGATAATTAATTACATAATTATGAAAACTATTATAGCATAATTAGTGTACGTAGTTAATAAAATTGTTTATGAATCTCACCACCTTTATTTAAAATGTGCAAAGTATTATATTTAGTTAGTTTTTTTTTGGAAATTATATATAGGTTTGTATTATTATTAAAATAAAGAGATTTTATTTAATAATTATTTATGAATCTCACTACCTTTATTTAAAACTAGTGCTTGACCCGTACCATGTACGGGTAATTAGATAAATGAATATAATAAGGGCCTTACTATTCGGCGCATAGGCAAAATTGTCTTTCAGCGCATAGGGTCGCCACGTTACGTGTGGAGTGGCTCCACACGTAACGTGGGGTACATTTAAAAAAAAAATTAATCCACACGTTACGTGTGGAGTGGCTCCACACGTAACGTGTGGTATTTTTTTTTATAAAAAAAAAAAAAAAAAAAAAAAAAAAAAAAAATTAACATCACGTAAAAAAATGTCTAAAACTTATATTTTTTTATCAATGTTAAAATGTTAGGAAATTATTCCTAACTGGATGGAGGATGCTGGTTTGAGAACGTGAGCTGATTTTTTTTGTCTCCATGAAGGTTCAAGCTAGCGTACTTTTTTATCTGACATTTGATCATTTCAAGGCTTAATACATCATTGCTTATACGCCCTGCTTATTGCTGTGCACATCTTAAGCATTCATTTTTTGTTCATGTATGTAGTATTGGATAAGTCTGACACTGGTCAAGCTTGGAGTATTAAAAATTTGAGGTTATAGAAAGAAAACTTCTTAGTAAAATATATATATTTGTTTAGAATTGACTCTTAATTTTCCAGCTAAGATACTTCATATTACAATCATTGCTCATACCACTTTTTGTCTTTTTTGGGGTCCTGTGACACCCTAAATCCCATGCCCTAGAAAACCCTAGGGTAAGTAGGGTTTCAGATTTAGGGTTTTCAAAACCATATTATTTTCATACCCTATCATGCTTGTAGCACATAGGGAGTTCATACCACATTTTGTCTTTTTTGGGATCCTATGACACCCTAAATCTCATGCCCTAGAAAACCCTAGGGTAAGTAGGGTTTTGGATTTAGGGTTTTCAAAACCATATTATTTTCATACCCTATCATGCTTGTAGCACATAGGGAGTTCATACCACTTTTTGTCTTTTTTGGGGTCCTGTGACACCCTAAATCCCATGCCCTAGAAAATTCTAGGGTAAGTAGGGTTTCAGATTTAGGGTTTTCAAAACCATATTATTTTCATACCCTATCATGCTTGTAGCACATAGGGAGTTCATATCACATTTTGTCTTTTTTGGGGTCCTGTGACACCATAAATCCCATGCCCTAGAAAACCCTAGGGTAAGTAGGGTTTCGGATTTAGGGTTTTTAAAACCATATTATTTTCATACACTATCATGCTTGTAGCACATAGGGAGTTCATACCACATTTTGTCTTTTTTGGGATCCTGTGACACCCTAAATCCCATGCCCTAGAAAATCCTAGGGTAAGTAGGGTTTTCTAGGGCATGGGATTTAGGGTGTCACAGGACCCCAAAAAAGACAAAAAGTGGTATGAGCAATGATTGTAATATGAAGTATCTTAGCTGGAAAATTAAGAGTCAATTCTAAACAAAAATATATATATTTTACTAAGAAGTTTTCTTTCTATAACCTCAAATTTTTAATACTCCAAGCTTGACCAGTGTCAGACTTACCCAATACTACATACATGAACAAAAAATGAATGCTTAAGATGTGCACAGCAATAAGCAGGGCGTATAAGCAATGATGTATTAAGCCTTGAAATGATCAAATGTCAGATAAAAAAGTACGCTAGCTTGAACCTTCATGGAGACAAAAAAAATCAGCTCACGTTCTCAAACCAGCATCCTCCATCCAGTTAGGACTAATTTCCCAACATTTTAACATTGATAAAAAAAAGATAAGTTTTAGACATTTTTTTTACGTGATGTTAAAAAAAAAAATTAAAAAAATTAAAAAAATTAAAAAAAAAATTAAAAAAAAAAATACCACACGTTACGTGTGGAGCCACTCCACACGTAACGTGCGAGCCTATGTGCCAAACGGCAAAATGCCTATGCGCCGAAAAATAATCGTGTATAATAATATATGAAACAAATATAATAATAATTTGATATTTAATTTGAGAGAACTTTCAAAATACATTAAACTTGTAATCACAATATTGATAATAAACGTAAGTATGTTATAAAGTTGCAAATATAAAAACATGGAAATTATATATTTTGGAGGACTTCGTTGTATACAACATTAGTCGTCTCAGAGATTGTCTTCCTATTTTTGTCTAAAATCAACACCTTCAAACCTTTCATGCTTGTAACCCGAGATAAACCAACATAAAGTTGAATTAGGTGCTACATATAATCAGCAACTAAAATATAACAGGAGATTACTTCAGGAAAAAGCTTTACAAAGTCACTAAATCTACGTAGTGTATATTCCATGGATGGTTGTGATTGCTTGTGGGGACTCGATCTATGCCAACTTGCACCCTGTAAAAATGTCTATCAAAGTTTTATAAGAAATAAAAAAAATGACAAAGACAAGCTTGCAATATTGAAAATCTTGATCAAGCACATATAGACTACAAGTGCCAGCAGAAATTCTACTACGAACTTCTAGGATTAAATTCTTCAAAATAAATTATTATGCAATGTATCATGCATACATGATACATATTCTTCATATCAGATGCTTTCAAATGATGTGCAAGTAAATTTCTTTCTTGTAATAATCTCTATATCTTATCAGCAGTAACTTTAAACCAAAGCAATAAGGAAAAAAAATCAACACATATATTAACAGATTAAAGGTCTTGACATCTCGTGAAGTGATGCGAAGTACAAAGTTCTTGTTAAGATTCATGTAAGTAAATTGTCTATAACTATTAATAACTTGAAGTTTGATTCAACATCTTGTAGGCCACTTCATTGACATCATAATTTTGAGAAATATATTACCCGGCTATACAATGTATCTAAACTAATATGACATAAAGCTGACGAGTTTTGGGCATAGTTGGCTCCAAATCTCAACTTCTATCCGGAAGAGAAAAATTAACCCATCAAAACTAAGGGGAGTTCGAGTTACTATCATCATCACCGCCAAAACCCTCATCATTTCCGCCCCCGCCACCACCTCCAGACCCGCCAATCCCACCAGAACCTGAAGAACACTTCCAATGCTAGCAGACGCGGAATCATATTGCAAAGTGAAACCATTACACTTATCATCAGAACATGAAATAAAATATGAAAATTCTGAACCACTAATCTGCAATTCCAAGCTATCGAAAAATAAAAGCTTGCAGATAACAGAACCTAAACTATTGCTTAACCTAAATCATCACAAGTACAATTGAAACTCCATGACTTCAAAAATTACGGATCAGATTCAAGAGAGTTAATACTTACAGGCAATAGAAGGAACCAAACTAACTTATAGGTCGAGATTGAGCAGTTGGGCATATCCATTTAATTTGCACCAGCAAAGATTAAGCATACCACTGTGTATTGATCAACTATAGCTGTAATAAATGAGAATTGTGCAGAATTTATATTTCTCACATTTGGAAGTGGAAGAGTCTCCAAGAGTTGGGACCAACTGCCATATGAAGAAAGCATTGTTAGCTAATCAGATAATGAAAATTAGTCTCTCCATGCAGCAAAAATTTATAGTTGGACCACGGAAAGTATAGGTATTTCTTATCATCAAGTTATCAAGTTCGAAGAACTCATTGCCTATATAAGAGAGGAAAGTTCTAAAAGAAAAGAGCCATGTGATCTACAATTTACAAACACATATATATAAATATTAGTTCTGTAAGATGAATGCTCTAAACGATAAAGACGTTGCCGTTGCTTGTATGTTGCTTAAGCTTGGTCTATAAGGGGACCCCACCTAGGAAAAACATGCATATAAATATAATCAGTTGAACCACACACAGGAACATGCAACTTTTTTTTGAAAAGGACAACTAAACAAAATGCAAATACATAGTGCAAAAGCTTTATCAAAATACAGTAGAGCACTAAAAGCAGACACGTTTGCATCTCAAAAAAGAGAAAAGACACTGACATACATATAAAAGAGGCTTTTGAAAATTGGAAAAGAAAGGGGGGAAATAGGCTTTTGAAAACCTTGTTCAAGATGTTCTAAGAAAACTGTAATATCAACCTTGTCTGCAAGTCACTGCAAACAACTTAGTTAAGAAGCTCTCAGTTGCTTGTATTGTGCAGAATGTTCAAGATGTTCTAGGAAAACTGTAATATTATATATAGGAATGAATTGCACAGTTAATTCATATATGTTGCGTCTGTGTAGGTGGTAAAGAAGATGCATCAGATGATCATGAGTATAAGTGTATAACCATATTAATGAGCATCATATGGTAAAGATAAAAGGTCACTGAAGGATATAATCACATCACGACAAGAGAAAGTAGGGTATGTTGTGAATATTAATGAACTTCCACAATGCAAGCCTTATTTTGACATGAAGGGAGTTAATCAGCAATATGCCAATAAATATTGGGAAAGGGAAAATTTTGCTTACAATAATAGATAAATAAAGTGAGCTAATGTTATCCAGCAGACCACCAGTACCACTTGAAGATTAAAAAAATCTATAAAAATTAACATTCTTCCTTGTCAAGGAGTTCACATTCATAGGCAGTATCAGTCAACAATAATATATTATAAGTTTCTAGTCCTGTGGCCAAAATTGTCAGATTGTGGAACATGAAACTACACAACATGTCTGCAAACACATCAACCTTTTTCCAGTTAGAGATTATTTTGATCTTTAGGCTAGTATAGGCGTTGGAGAAGTGTGAAGAAGTGTATAGGAAGTATAACGTCAGCAAAACAGTCCGTGCACAAACCATGGAACATAACATCAAATTCTTCTTAATAAAATATGAAGATGTTTACCACGTTCCTAATACTCTGTTTTGTTTTTGTATATAGTTTATCTAATATCTAAAGCAAAAATTAAAATTCTCTTTGAGTACCAAACATGACTATAAGAGTTATAATTTTGAGATTTATCATTGCAATGGTCAATACATGACAAATGTAGTTTAAAAATGAAGAAAAGGCTGCTCAAAGACTAAAACATGACTATAAGAGTTGTAATCTTGATATTTATCATTCAATGGTCAATACATGCTGATAAATGACTAAAATAAGACAAATGTAGTTTAAAAATGAAGAAAAGGCTACTCAAAGACTAAAACAGAAGATAAAAAAAATATGTATGCACTAAAAATTAAGCCTTTTAGATTAGTGTAGCACTGATTTACATATTATGACACACTAAGTGTAAATCTCCCTCAACTCAGATCATCACTCACAAGTGATAATGATGTAAATTAGTTAGTAATAGTGATATACCAAAAATCATATTATGTATAAAATCTACCAAATTTCAAGTTTTTTTTAACACGTGATAAACAGTAGAAAATGTGATAAACCTTGATGGGATCGCAACCCGTCCCTTTACCCTAAAGACCTTAGACTTTCCCAAATGAACAAATTAGTCGTATTGCATTTGAACCGGAAAAACTATCAGCCCTACAAATGAATACAATAATTAATAATTCTTTCAATGTCTTATAAATACAGAATTGATCTACTTTTACATTTTCAAGTAATGATTCATCCAGTAAATATTCAAAAAAGACTGTAATACTTCAAGGTACAACATGGTAGGACGTTCCTATCACACACAAGTTAAATATTAAAGAATTACATACCTTTTTCCTCTCTTAGACATTTTGACAAACACCTTGAGTGCACCATGTACCATTACATATTGAAAAAGCACACCTACAAAATATAAAGAAAGGTCTCATAAGTTTATTAGCAAGATAATTAAGCATCACAAAAAGACCATCTCTAAAAGTACATAGGCACCTCAATTTTGTCTCAATTGAAGCAGTAACAATATCTCCAAGCCTCATAGTCTCATAAGCAACAACAATCAAGTAAAGCTTCCTAGAAAAACCTTTATGATACCTGAAGTATACAGTACAGAATGATGTGAAAAACAATAAATAAAGCCCAATTATTCTTACACTAAAATCACACACACTATACAATACTTTTACGAACATATTGATTCAGATAGAAAAGCAAGCTAGTAAAGGTAGTAGTAAGCATAAGAATACAGAAATAAAGAACAAACATAAGTAGGGTTTAGGAAGAGATGCTACCTCTGGAGGCGAAATTGGATGAGCAATTGAAGGCAGTACAAATCTTGTGGAAGAGACTCGAACTGAATTTCTCAAAAGCAAGTATATACAGAAGCAATTCAAGCTTGGGTCAACACTAGTCGAGCAATGGAAACTAATTTCAACATCACAAAATCACGTAAAAGAGAGATTCTCAACTCTCCCCCTCGTCCGACCTCGCGGGAGCAGCAGCGACGGCGCGGGACGGTGGAGTAGCGGCGACGGCGTGGGAGCACTAGGACGATGAATCGAAGGAGCAGTGATTGCGGAGGAGCACAAGGATGATGTCAGATGTTGTAGGGGAAGATACAAGGATGGGAGAGTAGTGAAATTGTTAAATGGATGAGAGGAGAGAGTAAGAAGTTGGAGCGGTTTCAGTTTAGCAGAACGTGGTGCAGTTGAGGGAGATTTAGAAGAACGTGAAGGTGCAGTTGAGGAGGAGGATACAGATGTCAGTCATAAAATTTACCAGATGTTAGATGGAGATTTTGCCAAGGTGCATTTTTTTCTACAGAGACGGACTCACCTTTAGAATGTATTAGGGTTGATGTGGCTTTTCGATGAGATCAAGTATTCGTTGTGTTTCATCCCACTCGACAATTTGAACAGAATTATAAAAATACATATGTAATTGTAATGTAGATAAAAGGTTATGACTAATTATATTCTTATTGTTATCTTGTTATTCATTGAAGTTGTGGGATTAAGTTTGTTACGGAATATAAAAGTAATTATAAGATCATAAAATATGTTTGTTTTTTAATTATAATTTCTCTCTTGATATGCTTTTTCTCAAATAATTATTTGATCTTTACTTTCTATTGTCCCTGTAGTAATAGTCACTCATACAATGTTACAAATAATGAAAGAAATGAAACAATAACTTTCAAATCATAATGATATAAATAAATTTTGGTAGAGATATAACTTACTAATAAAAATGACATTACATATTCCTTATAATTAATATGTCATAACATAAAGAGACAAAGAGAAAGCACTCTAATCTATTCTCCCTCTTCTCCGACTCCCCAAACTCCACCGTAAGGGACGAATTGGAGCCCCGCACTCCCAGAGTCTTCGACTATTGATCCTCTGATGACGACGATAGAGGCTTCTCTCGTGCGTCGTCCTCTAGTTACGCTCGGGATGGGGTAGTCAAGACCGTCGAGGTAGTCAAGCCCTGAAAGCAACAAAATAAAGCTTATAATATAAAAATGAAGATAATATCAAAACCTTACCAACTTCCAAACATCATCAACAATGGGGAGCCCACTAATTTATTTTTCCAGAATTATCTCTAGCGATGCATGGAGAAATGTTCAAAAAATCAGCAGAAATGAACTAAAATAAAATTAGGTTAGAAGATACCAAGAACACTTTATATACATCTAGATATAACTATTATAAAAATAATGAGATATGGATATATGTGATATAGATATATGAGAAACGGATATCAAAACTTTAGGAGCTTCTAATTGTTTTTGACTTTTGTCTATGAGATATTGAGATTTGAGATACATATATTCTTAAATTAGTTAAACAAATAATTTTAAAATCAATCAAGTTTGTTAATATTAATGATTAACTACTTTTTAAAAATTGAAAAAATCCATAAAATGACACGTAAGCTATGTGGGGCCAAAAAGATTACTAATTACATAAATGAATATAATATGTATTTTATATACAAGTTTAGTAGAAAAATCTATCATATATTATTTTGACATATATTATGAGTTTATTGTATGTATAATTTGTAGAAATCAAATTTTTATAAAAAAAAATTGTATATAGTTTTTATATATTTTAAGTTAGTTGTGATTAGATATTGTGATTTAAATTTTAATTTTAAATATTTGAAGTTAAATGTGATTAGATATTGTGATTTAAATTGAATAGAATTATTAATAAAAATGGATTAATCACAAATTGACACATAAAATTTGTGGGGCCAGAATCAATATGGTGACTCTAAATTTATTTGCTTTAATATATATATATAGATAGATAATAAATCATGTACCTTTGAGAAAAACATGATTATTTAACATTAAAAGTTGTGTATAAAATTACACTTTTTAAACTAAAATGAGGGAATTTTAGAAAAATATGTCAGTAAGATAAAGTACTTATATCATATAATTATTTGTTGAGCCCACATTTATTAAATATAATTATATCATTAAAAATAATATTTTTATAAATTAATTGTCAAAGAAACCCTAAATGTAATAACATGAGGAGTGAGTTGACATTACAGAAATTTGGGAGTAATTTGTTGAGGTAGTTAAATTGTACAGTGGAGAGTTCGACCGAGGATTCCTGGGTTGAAAAATGGTGAAGTGGACTAGGGAAGGGGCCACGAAAGAAGGAGACTGGTGGAATGAGAATTCTGAAGAAAGGCGGAGGAGGACAATGTTTCTATTACCCAAATACAAATGGAGAATCGTCAAACTTGGCTTTGGTTGGACTTGGAGAAGCTCTTCATTCCTTCATAAACCATTTCTCCTGCCCCCTCTTCTTCTTCTCTCCTCTCCCACAACACCAAACCCCTCTTTCACAGATTTGGCTTTCTTTGATTTGAGTCTTATTATTCAGTTTGGAAATTTTGCTTGTCTTTGGTCTGCTTTTTGTCTGAATTGGGGCTTACAAGAATCCTTTTCTGCTGATTTCCCAGAATTCCTTTGGCGTTTTTTATGGCAGTAAGTTGCTAGATAAACAATTCCCTTCTGCTATTTAATTGTAGTTTTGAATTAATGTCTCTGTGGCTTTGTTATTTGCCTTTTGTTCACTTGTTTCTTCTGGGCAGAAGAACAAAATTGAGACTTACTGTAGTGATTTCCCCAAATTGGGTCTTCTGTTTTCCAGTGGCTTTTGGGTATTTGTATATGGATCTTGTTGTTTGTTTGTTGGTCCGAAAATTGGGTCATATTTATATAAAGATAGTAGGTTTGATCAAGCTGAAAGTTTACAAGATAGTGATGTTGATTGCAGTCTAGCTGGTGAGATTTTAGGCTGGATTGTTTCAATTTGATGACAAAGATGTCTGTCTGTATGTTTCTTGCTGTCATTTTTGTTTATTGTGTATGATCCGAGTCAGATGTAATATAAACGTTTTATTCTGTTTGTAATTCTGTAAATTCTTCTAGGATATGAACTTTCCACTTTTACAGTGCGCTGCTCATTTGGTCTTGATTCTCTGTGCTTTGCTGTTCGAAAATAAACTTTTTTGGTTACCTAATGATAAGGATTTGGGACGCTTTCAATCCACCAACAAGGGTTTATTTCTACCTAGACCTTGTTCTGAAAAGGAATTGACTGAATTTTTCACTACCCTTTATAACTGTGTTGACATATATACTCTCAAAATGTGGTCCTCCATTGCTGTACTGCTGATTTTTCTGTCAATGATCGATTTCGCATCAGTCTGTTTGCACGCACTATTGAGCTAGAAAGGATAGCGTGTTTCTTGTATGCAAAGATCAAGCTGTTGTTGTTCTCTAAGTTTGTATTGATGTTTTCTGATTATGCTTAGAATCAAGGACAATTCCAATATTCTACCTGTATTATGATGATTTTGGCGGTCACTGATGAGATATAAACTAAGCTTTTCTTTCTGTGTTCCAGCAATCTAAGACGAACTCGAGTGAGCCTCAGATGAACCGTGATCAGGGTCCTGCTCAGGCCAGCAACCCAAACCCTCCTCCTGTAGCCAAGCCTAGGGAAAGCGGTCAACCCAAGAAGGCTGATGAACCCCTTCCAAGGCAGGATAATTCAAGTCTTAGGACTAGTTTTGACTCTCATCAACAACATGGAATACGCGGTATGAATTCTGCTGATTCTCATGCTAAACCGCATCCTGTAAAGTCGTCTGGTGGAGTACCGGTTGAACGATCCCCTATTCATCCTAGGCCGGGAGGAAGAGGCTCCGGCAGTCAGCCTTCTTCCTCTGACAGCTTGCAAGGTGCATCCGGGAAGCCTCGACCCAGAACAACTACTCGCTCAGCTCCAAATGTAAGTCCTCTTTTTCAAATTCATCTTAAATACCACAATATGGAAGTAAGTGTATCCATTGTCTAGCTCAAAAAATCACAAAAGAACACCATGGAAGTCTAGATTGAATCTGTGTCCTTGTTTTACATGTGCAATTTTCTATAGACGGACAAGAAAAGTTGAACTTTTTTCCTATGAACAAAAGTGTTTGTGGATAGATTTTGACAGTTGTTGTGATCATTTTGCAGCATAAGGGAGGTGGTCCAGCGGTTCCTGAATTTGGGGCGTGGAACAAAGACCCCGAACAAGCCGAGGGCTACACGGATGTCTTCAACCAGGTTTTAACAGAAAAAAAGACGCCAGGTCATAATTCCGCCAATACTGCAACGCCTACTCCTCGTCGCATCCACAAGAAGCAAACTGAGGTATAATACCGTTCACTACGCTTTCTTCTTCCTTAGTTATGATATGAGATTCATGCAATTTTCTTCGCCTTTGCTTTGTTCTTTGACAGGGCAACTGCTTCTCGCGTCTCTTCAAATGCTTCTCCTCTTCCAACTAAAGAGTTGTAGAGCTTTATCAAGATTGGAATTGAGCAGAACAATATGAGTGTTTACTTTTGAGTTGTTATGCAGGTAAAGAATAGCCGTGTAATTCCTTTGGATTTTTCCCGGCGATCATTCATATTCTTTCATTTGACTGCAAATGATGTATGTGCTTAGAGGGTTTGAAGCTCCCACAGTTCAAGGACTAGTGATTAGTGTGTGTGTGTATTTCTGTGTGCAACTTAAGACAAGGAAAAACAAAACCACATTTTATAGCATATTGTCTTCTTTAGACCCCTTTTTTCAAGCTCATGTTATATATTGTACACTTGAAATTGAATGTGTACACAACTCTTTATTTAGTAGTATAGAATTTTTCATAAAAAATATAGACGATATTAGTGTCAAGAATTGACCATCATTTTAGGTTATAAATAGCTAAACCCAACAGTTTCCTAATCCTCCTTAAAAGATGGCTTCTTCAAGCTCTGCAACCTCAGGAGCAGCAGCAACCAAGGCAGCCTCGTCTCCTCGCCCGGTTTCATACTGGAACTCCTGATCCGAAAGCTCCGATTTGCCCCGCGGTGCAGCCCCCGAACGTCGCCTTCTCGTCTCTGAAATGTTCATTCATGATAAGATCAACATCTTCACTGATTCACACAAGAAAAAGGACACCCATTTAGCAACAAGATGCATTCATGGCCTTACTTACTCTTGCTACTTATTAGGAGTCTCGTCTTCTCCAAGAACTCGTCCCATTCGAGCTGTTGCAGCTCCCGCTTCTCCTCCTCTGGCAGCTCGAAATTCGGCTCCCTCCCGCACATAAATGCAGCTCTACCATACACAACAAGGTTACCAATTAGTAATGTTTAAGGTATCATCATTTGCCTAATTTTGGAGCCTATTTGTTGTGATATAAACAATAGACTGGTGTATAAGCTTAGTGGGTTACTCTTCCTATTATCAATTAGTTTTAGAATGGAATTCACTGAGCCTATGTATTGGGCCTACCTGTCGTATAGACGAGTAGCTTCCGCCTGTGATCCAACAGTTCCCAGGTGAATCTGCTTCTTGTCGACTTTGATTGCTGCTTGCCACTTCATGTTCTTGAAATACACTCCTCTCAACGCGCGCCTCTCTTGTTCATGTGTATGATGCTTCCTTCTCTGTTGCCTTTTAAATTTCACCTCTTGATCTACACATTAAGCAGCAAACTTATAGATAACACAAAAAAACACTCACAGTTAACTCTTCCTTTGTCCATGTATATGAATAGACCAACCTGAGGATGGCTGTTGCATTGTGGAGCTAGATCCTAACATACTTGATGAGTTGTCAATCTGGGCAAATTAGTTAAAGGCTTTTATATCAGTAAATAAAGCTTCATCAAGATTCCAAACACACACAACAAAGGATGTTGTATCAGATTAAGGTCAAGAAGCAAACATCTTTGTTTTGTTTCTTCTCAGCTGAAGACATTGGAAGAGTGTTCACAGGGGACGCGCCGAACTGAGCAACACCTTCATCATCAAAGTACATAGGGAAAGGCACAATAGAAGAGTCCGGCAGTCCTACAACAATACACTTGTGTCAATTGATTATTGCAATTCAAGCTTATAAGAAGAATTAGTGTTGTGAAGAAAGCTGCAGAATTAGTGTTAAATCTTGATCTCCAAGCACATGATAAAGTAATCTTACCTGAGCATAGTCCTAAAAGCCTGCGCCTTCTTAAGCTAACCATTGTTAATCTGCAACAACATATTACTATCACCTTTGAGTACACAGCAGAAAATATATTAGCCTCTACAACTTATCAATCAATCAATAAAATTAAGAAAATATAACCATGTTAATCATAACTAGAATTAGCAAAAGCATTGGAACTCAAATGAAGAAAAAAATACAAACATATTTTCTAAAATCCCAAGTCCACGCAAGTCAACCCTCCACCTACCCACCCCAAATCAGCTTGTCACCTTCAAGAAGGGCCTAAAATGGAGATGAGAAACCACAAATTCATGATGACCCAACAGAGAAAACTCCCATTAGCAACTACCCCAAAGGAAATCAGACTAAGGGCAATCTGCATAGCACAAAAGGACATTGCAATTTGCAAGTGAAGAGAAAAGTACCAGATGGGTGAAGAATGAGAGAAATTAGAGGAGGGTGGCAAAATAAAACAAAGTTTAGAGAGAGGAAGAGAGCAATAGTTGAAAGGCTCATGCATCTACCACCACCTTTTCCTTGCTCATCTTTCTCTCTCTATGATTTCCATTTTTCATATAATGAAGTTGTTTGTTTGTTTGTGGTTGGCGATGGAGGAGGTTGAATTATGAGAAGTCAATTGGGGTGACCCTTTTTGCCCCTATGAATGATTGAAAACCCCCAAACCGTGGTTTGTATGGTTTGTGTGGGATAAGGTTTTTTTTCTTCCTATCTTGTTTCAGTTTAGCCTTCTTTCTCCAATGATGATGGAATATGATTTGTGGCATTTTGTAATTATTAGTGTCCATTTAGCTAAATGTAGGCAATTAAGGTGGCAGATTCTGACATGTACAAAACTTAGGAGAGGTGGGAATATAAAGAAGTGATGATGATTGGTTTTGATTAGGTGAATTTTCAATGAGATGTTTTTGGGTCACTTGAGTTTTATGAGAGTGTTAGTCTCTTTTTTGACCAAAAGTAAAAGAGAGTTTTCGAGGAAGTATATAATATATGGATGGAACTGGATTAGGGGCGGACGCTGGATTTTTGCTCAATGAAGACACAAATCCTGCGTAATTAAAAAATATTTTTTTTAATTATAATCTTAAAAAAATGAATCAATTAATATGATGGGACTAGCCCGATGTAATTATTATTAGTAGAAAATTAAGAGAGTTTATCATGAAAGATACAATATTATAAAATAATGATTTCACAATGCAATGAGAATGTATAAAAAAATCAACAAAGCAAGAATTAAGCGAAATTGAGTGAACATAATATATGCATAATAAAAGTTCTCTTCATACTCATGGAAAAAAGAATGATAAGCTGAGATTAGTTGAATAATCAGTGATTTAGATAACTAAACATTACTTAGGAGTGCTCTCTTTTATCTTGTCGAATTATATGGTATGGTTGGATCTGCTTTATATTTGGTGAGCATAAACTTTGTATGTTCCATCCTATATTTATTTAATTTACCCCTTTCAACATAGGATATTTCTCTAAGCACCCAATTTAATTTATTTAGTATGTAGAGAAAACAAAAACTTATAGGTAAAATGTATAATCTCAACACCATATTCATACCACACACACTATGAATTTAATTGAACATAACATTACATTGAATAGGGAGAAAGAAGACAATAAAGGTAGCCTTAGATAGGAATCGAAGTAAAAAAAATTATTTTTTTTTGCAGTGGGGGCCCGTGCCCCCGCTGGTCCCTACGTAAGTCCGCCCCTGAACTGGAGCATATAGAAATATAATAATTAGTTATAAATGGTTTCGGTAATTGCTTCATTCGTGATGTATAATCATTAAATTTGGGCTATAAAAAATTAGTTATTGATTTAAACTTTGAATTATGTAATTATTAAATTCTATGCCTTAAAGATTTCAAATTCTATAGAAATATAAGAAATGAAAATGTGTAACTTTCATATTTTGTGATATATTATAGAAATTTTGGATTTTTATTTGTAGGTTACTTTAAAGTAAATGTCATGCACATAATCATAATGTTGATAAATGATGTACTATAGTGAAAAGGTAAAATGTCGTTTTGAGTTTTTGGAATTAATTGTTGAGAAGAAGTATTAAATATATAGTCTATTACATCTCGAAGTTGAGTATCGATATAGTATATCTCATTTTTTTCTTATATTAGATAATATAAACTAAGTTCCATAATAAATCTATTCTACAATTATTATCGGTGATTAGTATATTTATAATTTTATATTATTATATGATCACAATATAATTAAATCATTCATTATATTATATACATTCATATACATATCTCTTGATAATTTTAAATTTCTAGATAAATATACAATTACATATACACAAACTATATTTGTTAAAAAAAATATTATGAGGATCATATTTTTAATATCATATTGTTTCATTAAGTTAATCAAAAGTATACTATTTTTTATTTTGTTTTAGTTTTATTCTTATTAGATTATCTAATATTATAAAATTATATAATAAACTAAATTTGTACTTGGCACATGCACTATGCTAGTTTACTAACATAAGGAAGACTATTCTTTTATTGAAGTGTTGGACATAAAAGGGTCAACAACTTAACGAAGCAAAAAAAAAAAAGAACTTAACTAATCTTCTCAATTACAATACACAAATTTTCTGAAATAATGTGCAATTTACATTAGGGAGTTGCCTATTGTAACACCCATTTTACCATCTATCATCACATCCTTTTATATATTAATTCACTAAACTACCCATATAAGTTAAAATATTAACTGAAATCCCAAATGACTAAATTTGTGAAACTCTTATATGTATTGACTTCTGACTTCTCCACGGCTTGATTAATTTTCTTCCTCCCCATGTCGTAGGTGGCACTTGATCTCCAAGCTCCTCGTCGTTGAAGAAATCAGTCGTTGGTTCTGTGATAGTCTAGTTGTCTTCTTTCTAGAGCCAGATCATCATAAAAATCAACATAATAAAAGTGAGAAATTAGGTTTTGTATAAATTTATGGGAAACTAGAAATCAGAGCCACGTGCGTATTGTTACTTTTGTTGAAGACGTATTGATCTGGTATCGGTGCTTGGGTGTGCGGTGAAGCATTGTCATTAGGGGGTATATAGAATGACATAAACTAATGTATTATTGAGTTTACGGTGGGGATTTGCCTGGTTTTGCATTCGAATGTTTAAAGTTTGGTTGTACGCGTAATAGTATGATGCTTGATTATATGTATTTGGTTTGAGAGCCTGAAATGTGTTGTCTTGTATCAAACTTTGCTTGTATTAAAAGTTTCGTGTTTGGGACAACGGGAGAAGTTGTATGCCTGATACCTAATATTGGAATGCTATGCAACAATGCACTCTGTTGAATGAGCACGTCGCTCAGCGTTAGAGCTTGCAAATGAAGCAATTGAGGAGTCTACGATGCCCCAAACCTGCGACAATAGAAGCTCGTCTGGTTAAGGCAGTGGATTTATTCTTCTAAAGCTATTTAAATGTTTGAGCACCAAAAGATTCTTAAAGCGCATATTTGTATAAAATATTGCATTCACGTACCTCATGTTTGTCGTCTTGGTTGATATGCGTTCCATGCTATCCAATGGTGACAAATGTGTTGTATCATACGGTGCTAGACTTGGGACATGAGTAAATATATGTGAGCCAACTATGGTGAAAGCGTTATATTATGATGGATATATTGCGCACCAAGTATGTGTTGTGTAACATTATAATCCTATGTGCTGATCATTTTCGCCAGGTTTATCGATTTTAGTGGGTCCGGTCATATTTTACGTAGTGGGTTATAGTACTTACAATCATTTCGGTGTCCAAGTGATTGAATGTCTCTTTGAAAACTATATTTCATGTGTAATTAGCTGGCTCTTTCCCCGTTGGTAGTAACAGGACACTGAGTCCTTGTGGGTGTGTAACTCGAGAAACTGCCACATAGAGCTGACCATGACAGAAAACTGACCTTGGTAAATACAACCCGACATGCCTGAGTGATTGCCTCTGACTTTTATTGATAGTCATAGCATAGCAAGCTTATAGTGGGAATTGACGACGTTTCATGACGAATGGCCATTTAGATTGGGTGGCGTTTAGTGTTATCCTAGGAATTAGGACTTTATTTCCTACGCACATGCCAGTAATGATCTCAACCTCAACCACCCACTCCCCTAAATGCGTAATGATGAGACGGGTGTCGTTGCACAGTCCTTGTGAAGGGTTTACATTTCTTAGAAGCATCACCGGCAACCCTTCCTTCAATTCAAGTGCATGTGGTGGGATTCCTGTAATTTAGTGTCCATGTTATTTTC
The DNA here is from genome assembly GCA_027886185.1 of Rheum nobile. Taxonomy (NCBI): domain Eukaryota; kingdom Viridiplantae; phylum Streptophyta; class Magnoliopsida; order Caryophyllales; family Polygonaceae; genus Rheum; species Rheum nobile. The sequence goes on along the minus strand of WOAB01000232.1, from coordinate 2,150,840 downwards.
ATTAGTTGATGAGTTTACAACTTATCAGGCATAGTGTATGGAAATGTAAGCGAACTATACCAGGGAAATCTTGGCCGTTCAAGAATTCGGGTGGGTACAAATGTTCTTGTTCAGCCACATCGGTAGATGCCTTGCAAATTTCATCAGCACTTTTGTATGTCCTCATTTGGCCGTGCAGACGGTTGAATATATAGCGGTTTATCTTATCTGCATCTTCATTTAAAGGGGTTAGGATAGCTCTGTCTTGGAGGTATGACGGGTTGGTTTCATTTGCCATGAAATCTGAAAAGACTTTGGCAATTAGCTACTCAATCGGATATGTCCCTGGTCCGATTATGAACTCTTGTGGGATCTCAGTCCATGTTTCTTCCTCTTTATTGTATAGAGCGATTGCTTCAGCATTTCCATCTCCGATCTTTTGAATCCATTTGTTGAATTGTTATTTATGGATGTCAATCTCCCCATTGGCCTGTTGGTCATTCACCCTCATGCTCTTTGTTAACGTGAGAACCTGACAATGGATCCAAATAGGTGAGTTGATGATGCAAGCCTGAACGATGTCTTGTCGTTTTCCTTTGGTAATTACTGGTAATATTTGCCTGAAATCTCCTCCCAGTAGTACTGTTATACCGCCAAACAGCTTGTGTTTGTTATTTCCATGTTTGATGCTTTGGATGTCTTGTAATGTTCTGTTCAATGCTTTGAATGTTTTGTCGAGGTTGAAATATAAAAACATGCTTACTTCAAACCACAAGTTTGAAATTGTAGATCATTCCGTCCTTGCATGCTCCCCGCTCGCTACGGAATCATCGTCACGACCCGATTCATCGTCAGATGATGAAACGACAGCTTCTTCTTCGACATGGTTTTGTTTGGGGTTTTGATAATAGGTGTGACCTCATTTGCCCCATCATGCCTGGCATACAAAGAGGAAAAGCATGAATGTACGTTTTAAAATCAAACGGCATGCCTAGAGTCAATTAAAATGATCCTTACTTGTCTTCCTCCTCTAAGGCATCTACATCAATGACACGGTCTCCTACAAGCTGCTTTTCATCATCTACGATAAGGGGCGTAGTAGACAGCCCACTTTCACCCTCTTTTTCCTGCACGGTGTGATAGTATTGTAAGAAAAATTGTATTTTTTTAAGGAATTAGAATTAAGAAGTATAACATGAAATGAATCTTGGTTCAATGCCCACCTTAAGAATAGGACCACTGCTTATAATCCATGAGACGGTGAATTTTTCAGTGTCGTTAGAGGCGGCGAAGTATGCATGCGTTTTGATCTCAAACACATGGTATGTGTTAGCTAATTGCTTGATCTCTTGCGGGAGCACACATTCTTCTGGGTCGTCCTGCACAAGTCAAAGGGCCAAATTTAGTAACTACATTAAGCAAACTTTAATCCGCGTATTGTGTGAGGTCCCATTGTAAACTTACATACACTTCTCTCAGTAGGGTCGCAGCTTTCTTCTTCACCAAGGTTTGAGCAAGGTCATCGAACACAGTTACTGGAAGGGTTGCTGTGTGATCTGAAACTTCGAGATTTAGTATGTACCTGTACGGAATTAGAGGCTCACTCAATTGTGCTTTGTGGATATGGATTTGGGCGATTTAATTACAAATCAAAGGCGCACCACATACCTGATCCGAGGGAACTCAACCGTCTTACAACAGGGAGTACAATAGAACTGGCCTCCAACAGGGGTCAACCCCTTCCTACAGTTACGTCCATCGCATGAAGGATGGTTCCAACTATTCTCGGGTAGTATCCTTTCAATCTTAACCTCAATGTTGAAGGTGGTTAAGTCCTACAAAACAACAAAGCTTTGTCAATGGGTGTTTCTTTAAACGGGCATAGATTGAAGCCTGATTAGATTCCATATTACAAATACCTTTTTTGGAGAATCCTTCTGCTCCCTTCCTAGAAGTAGTAGCTCTAAGAGGGTTCCTTGTCGGGCAAAACTTGTAGGGAGGGATGGCAATGACGTAGGCAGACCGCCGATACTGGGATGTCGCATACGGTGGATTAGAAACATATTTATAATTGCATGAGCATATAGCTGTACGTGTAGTCCAAATATGTACCTCATTTCATGCCTTAATTGCTTGATAGCAGTTATGTCCTCCGTGTCATACAGCGTCGTGGCCGAGGTGGTGGACAAATAGACATCACATACGCATGTAGCAAATGGCTTAAAGTTGTTTGGCGTGTAGTTTTCTAAAATGATAATAATTAAAAAAGGGTTACAGTACCATTCCATTCTCGCACGTTCATGGAGGCCAAAGCAACAATATATGGGGTCTTGGCCCGTTTGTTGCCCTGAAGGAAGTTTTTGCCTATGCTGTGTCACATGGAGACCTTGATCATGTTTCCCCTGTGTGTATCACAAGAGGCCAAACGCAGGGTAAGTGAAACATATACGCGACGTATATGACGGATGGCATGAAGAGCGGCATGTAAATTGTATCTTTCGTTCATGAGGTGGAACTCAAGTAGTTGAGCACCTGTAGGAGTGGTTCTCACGGTCCCAATATTAATAGGTCAACCTACAACATCTGGCAGAAAGGAGAAGCATTAGCGGGTAGGTAATTAACATTGTATTACTGAACCTAATGACATTACATTTAGAAGGCATGGAATAAGTCAATGTCTACGTATAAAATGGAACATAATTGAGTGGGCAAAAATTGACTGAACCGGGACGACCCTTTGTGATTGAGACACAACTTGAAAATATTTCACTTTTGTATGCGCACCACAGTGCAAATATGAAATGCGGTATGGACGTATTTGTTTTGGATGAAAATAAAAAACTCTAAATCAGTTAGAATGTGTTCTAGATAACTCTCCTGGGTCAGCTTGGTAAAACAGTCGGCAACGAACATAAATGAATGTTCAAGTTTAACCCTAGCGAAGCGTTGAACAAAATTTTATTTTAGGCTCGGGATTACATTTACGTATGATATATTGGTATGGGTTATAGATTGGGCTAAGCTAATATTTGTAAGGGCCGGATTTGGCAGGGCCATATATCAAAAATACAATAATTTGGGGTTTCTCCCGAAAATAAAAAGTGAATGTTATTGCTCATGGTAATTAGTTTTTCCCCTTGAGCGGATATCCGTCTGATACTTAATGTATACGTATAGAATGGAACATAATTGAATAACCAACTGTCATTTTTGAATTTAACCAATCATTTATTGTGTAATATACTTTTGAGTTTTGTAACAATTCTAATGCATTTAAAATGTTTAAATATAAACAAATGAAATATGGTAACTTTTCACATATTTTAACGTTTAACTCCTATATAATAACAATCACCAACATATTTAGTATGAATTGAATCCATTAATAAATCAAAACGTAATAATCTACTAAAATCTCTATTCAAAAGTGTAACTCCTATGTGTCATGTTATATTGGGTCCACTAACACGCATGAGAAATATTTAAAGAAATTTTGAGACCTGCAAACCAATTTCGAAGGTCGATAGTGTTCAATTTCACCTTAATTTGAGAATAGAAAAAATAGTAGTTTTGAAAACATAATTGTTATCGTAAAAATTAAGAGTTATGCAAAGAATTTTAGCGTAATTTTATTTGTTTAATCAAATAAAGTATGTATTAATGGATTTTTAGATACTATTTGAAAAGTATGTGAAGTATGTAATATCTCGAGATATGCACTATTTATGAAAACTGTAATGAACGAATTAAATGATACTAAAATATACTATAAGTTAAATATATTTCAATCGATGAAAATGAATGACTGTTTTATTTTCTTAGGAATTATATAACACAAAAGAGAAGTAGATGAAAATACTATAAGAAATACAACGAAATAATATATTAAAAAAAAGTATATTCATGAGAGTATTGTTATTATACTAAAAAGCTCTAAATAAAAAATGGTCATGGATTAGAGCTTTATCTATAAATGATTTTTTAAAAGGTATGAATGATATTTTAAAAACATGTTAAAACAATTACAATCATAAATAGAAAACTACGTACATTGTTTTTTGAAAATTAGATATATATAGAAACCACATTAAACTAATAAGACAAAAAACACAAACTAAATTAAATTTTTTAAACTACTTATATCCTCAAACAAATACTTTCTCTCGTGCATAGCACGGGCATCACCACTCGTATACATAATAAATCACGAATCAACAATCGGCTTTAATTACTTCGTTGGTTTTGACTTTTCAACCTCTTTTCACACTTCGCCATGAAGTCTTCCTTGACGATTTCATTCTCCGATTTTTCATCTTTCACTTCTCATCATGTTGCTTGAAACTTCGCTTCTAAGTTTCAAACATCAAATTTGCATCTCACATCTCTCCAAATTGCGCCTCTCGGAGCTCTCTCCGCGCGCTGCGCCCTTTCGAGCCAGGGATGGTTCGCGATTTGCAGGTGAGTTCAAAACTTTTTGGTCAGATTTCTTATTTTGATTGCGCTCGGTTCTTGGGTTTGATTACCCCTGTGTAAGATTTTCGGATTATTGGTGATTCTTCATTGATTTTTTAGTTTCGGTCATTCTGTATTGCCCTAATTTCCTAGGGTTTGGGTAATTATTGTATGTGTTCGTTTCTGAATCTAGGGTTTTTAGGTTGAGTGGATAGAGTAAGATTGCACCTCAATTTCACTCTTTTGTGGGTTATGTGTGCTAATTTGAAGATCCCCAATTCCAGTTCTCATTTCTTCAATTGTGTGCTACTTCTCAAATCGTATATGAGTCTCTTCCAAGCCTCATAGGCTTCCAATTTGTGTGGTATAGAATTTTCCCCAGTTTCATAAACTCGAGCTTTATCAATTTGGAGTTTATTTGTCAATTGAGGAATTACAGGTGCAGTTGATTGTTAATTAGGTGTTAATGGATGATTTGGATGCATTAGGTTGATTTAAACGAAATCTCTTTGTAGGGATTTAATAAATGTTGTAGGGATAATTCTTCAATTAGAGGTGATTGTTCATTAAGAAAGGCAAACTAAAGAGACTAAGAGTCTATATCTCTGTCTCCCTCTTTCACCAACAAATACTATATATGAAAATAAAACATATATGCTTCTTTCCTTACTATGCTTGTTGCTTGCTGGTTGTTGCATTTCATATTTGTAGTTACGAATAATAGCAGGGTTTTGTTTGCATGAGTTGGCATGAGTTTACATGAGTTGGCATTTTACTATTGCATTGAATATTTGGAGTTAGGAGTTAAACTCCAATAAGCATATCTTGGAGGAGATTTTATCAATGTTGTAGGGATAATTGTTTCAATTAGAGGTCGTTTGTAAGGCTGGAATGTGCATTGGCGAAATAGGGGGGGAATTTAAAACTGATGCTTTTAGCCATTTGATTGAAAATTGATACAGTAGAGTTTCTTGGTTGTGTTTGCTCCCTAGTACTGGTTATGTTTGCTGTCATATTCAACGTCGGGAGTATAATTGAAGCATGACTGACCTATAAGGAATTTGGAACCGTTGAGCGCAATATCTTGAACCGAGACCAGCTGGAGCGGATATCTGTCAAATCCTATCGGCCCTCTAGGTGGATTACAAACGGGTCACCATTGCGGACACGATAAGCAGGTTTTGGTGGTGCAACGGTAAACCGGCTAATGGAGTACACCTCTCTGACCACAAGCTTCCCGGTGGGTTCTTGGAGGGAGCTCGAGCTGTTCTTTTTTTTCAAGGAAGATGAAGCCATTTTTTGCTGTATCTGGGGCAAGGGAGTTGAAAACTTGGCTCCAATGCATCGTTAGCCATATTTATAGAAGGTAGATCGCAGCCTGAGAATTGTAACATGGGCAATTAATTTGGGCCCGTTACATAACAGCCCATGTAATTGGTAGTAAACATTTGCTAACGGGTGAGAGGGTTTGAAACATAAACAATAATAACGGGCATTTATTTGTACTCCTTAATTTTCTTAATTTGTGAACGGCTGAAACGTGTAACAATGGGCTGAAACGTGTAACAATTCAATTAAGGGGTTTAATTTGTTAACGGCCCAATTGACTGAAATGTGTAACAATTCAATTCAGGATTTCAGTTTTGCAGCCTATGAATTAGCAAAGAAGTTAATTCAAAAGGCATTTCTTTCCAACTACACAAAACGCTCCCGAAGATGAGAAAAAACCCTAGAAACCCATCCACGCCGCCACCCTCCCCCTAGAAATCGCCCCTCTATTCCAAATCTCCAATTGAAAACCTCTAATCCTTTTCTTTTACCCCTTCTCCATCATATCTGGGAGTTGATTCATCTTGGCCATACTAAGTATGGTTAGAAACCGCATCACATCTGAGCCCGATCTTCCAATCCACCAAGCTACGCCGATCATATACAATCGATCTGCCAAAAAATCTTGATTCTCGCTCAAATCTTCTCCCTGGAGTATGCATCTCGCTTATCTACTCAGATCCAGCCCCAAACTGAGCCCCCGACTCTTGATTCTCGATCCACTGATCTCAAACGGTACAAAAATGGGTATTTGTGCTCCTCTTCCTTCCGGTTCTGGTGTGAAAGAGGTTTCAGAGTGCCGAGGATATCCCCCAGTCACCACCTCTCCAGCCCGCTGTGATTGCTCATGGTTGAGTTGTTGGTAATTTGGCGCTCCTTCAAGTTACCCCGTCTCACCGGAAAATCAGGTTGTATTCCTCTGATCTCTATACTTTTGAACATCCTCCTTGCTTCTGGTTACACGTACAATGACCCCCTGACTAGTTTCTCCAACCTAGGCAGTTTTTGGGTTGAAATTGCTCAATCCCAGAATCTTTTCTGTGCTCTTTGCTTTGTTAATCGAACTTGTTGTCTGCCTGCTTGTGTTTTTTCCGAGCTTAGATCTTGATCTCTTGTGAAATTTTTGTCCTTGCAAACTAGACCTGAAATCTGAAATTATGATATTTTATACTCGGATATGTACACTAGAGATCGACTACTCTCGAAACCAAGAACAAATCTCGCCTTGAAAAATGGAACAAGGGAAAATATCATTATATGAAAAGTTACCCTTGAACATTCCTTACTGAACCCTTCTTCTGCGAAATTTGGGTATTGGCATGACCTGCCACTTCTGACTATGAATCTTATATCGTATAGATTAATACTTCTTCTATGTGTTGTTATAGGCATGTGGAATTTATTTTTTGAAATTTTGAACAAATTGTGATAACTTTTCCACCCCAACGACCTCACCCGGATATACCATGAATTATGGATTCTGATCTATAATAGTGATTTTCGTTGCAGTCGTAGACCTCAATTTGCGTCCAATAATGTGAACCTGATCGACTACTCTCGAAACCTTCCTTTTCTGATCCATGCTGCTAGAACTTGAGATACAAAAAACTTGAAATCTTAGTCTAGAACTGTGAATCTTTAACACCTTGAGATACATTCTTCTGCTGATGTGTTGCTGATGATAGGTTGGTTTGAGATTGTTGTTTCGGCAAGAGATGGAAGACGTGGTCGTGTGATTCCTGGTGGCTTCTAGAAACGAAAATTGATCCAGGTGTTACAGTTGCACTTCCAGAGTGTGTCTTCTTACCTGCTTGCCGGTTGTTGCTTCACCGTGTTGGCTTCTTTCGACCCGTGTTTGCGCCCTTCTCTTCCGTCTTCCTATTTTCTTGCTCCCTTTGGTTTTGTTTGTTTTCTCTTCGGTTGTTTGTTGTTACTTTGTTTCTTTCTAGCCGGTTTGTTCCGACTGCCGTTTTTACGGCCTATTGAGGATCTTTGTCAGGTGTGACTTTGATCTTCAAATTCTTACCTTATCAAAAAAAAAAAAAGTTAATTCAAGTTTTCAATCTTTTTCCACCGGACAAGTTTATATTAGATATGATTGAGGGACAGTTGTAACTCATTACGATAGTGATGGAGAGTATGACGAGGACAATACGACGTTAATTTGGTCGAATCCTGGGTGGACGGGTGATTTCAACCTTAAATTTTCTAGTGAATTGGTGATCGTCATAGCGAAGTAGCTCCATGCCTTGAGGATATTGGATAAAATTGATGTAAATAAGTGAGAAACAAGAATAGAGCCGTCGGGATGATAGATGTGCTATAAACAAATAATATAAATAAAGGGTATAATTGGAAGGAAAAAAAAGAGTGTTGTAAACTAGAAGGAGGTGTGATGATGGCCAAATATGTTTACATTATAAGGCTCCATATGTACAAGTTATCAATATAAGTTATCTCTAAGACCTTGTCGATTACACTATTAACAATGTTTACATTGGTTTGTCCAATTATCAAAAAAATTGGTCTCCTTGATACGCCAAGTTTGTCTAGTATATTAAATCAAGTGAATTAATCATATACAAAAGGAGGCAACCTTGTGAATGTGCGACACGTTGTGGGGATATTTATATGCAATGTGATGCATATTTAACTATTTAAGGTATATTGTAAGATGTATTTAGTGTGATGTAAAAAAATGGTAAATGCGTATTTTATATTTGGAAATAAAAAAGAGCAAAGACGTATTTTATCTGAATAATATGCGCATGAGCATGCATCATTGTGTAAAAAGGCTAGAATATTGTAACTATATTGAAATGTGACTCGTAGCTATAAGGGTTTGTTTGATAAATGTATTTATAAAGACTTTTTTGTTTAAAAAATACTTTTTTTATAAAAGTAATTTTTGAAATTTAAAATTTGGGTAATATTGGAAAGTGTATAAAGGGAGAATAAAATATTTTTCATAAATAAAGTCTTTATAAATAGAGGGTCAAACAAGGCCTAAATATTTGAAATGGGGTCACGTGTCACCACCACCACCATAATCCACAATTGTGGCCGTGACGAGTCCAATGGGCCAATAAGCCCATTTAATGGCCCATCAAAGCCCATTCTTACCATCTGCTTACCTAAAAACTTACAGCTTAATAACATATAATGGGATCCAGTTGGAGCGCATGGGGCCCATCATCATTCATCAGCCATCACCCTTCCTTTTCTGTGTTTTCTACTTAACTAGTGTAATACCCGTGTCTTGCACGGGATTTGTTTATTTTTATTTTACATTTGTAAGAAAGATATTTAGTAAATTATGGATGAATCATTGGTTGAATATATTTTTTATTAGATTTTTCATGTGTTACATGACTAACCGAACATTAAAACAGATTCAAGACAACTGATCTTCCAATAGAAAGGGATAAACAAATTTAACAACTGCTGGAATCTGATCTAAGTCAAAATCCTTGACCAATAGTTCATCGGGTATTTCTATTTGCGCTTCTCCATCATTATCAACACCTGCAGTTCCATCTCCGATGCTTAATATCCATTCAGAAAATTCTTTTGCCTCTTGGATCTGAGATTCAGATGTACCTTGTTGAATCCTCATGTTCCTTGTCAGTGTAAGAACTTTGCAATGATCCCACAAATAAGAGGAATTAATTGTAGCAAAAACAACATCTTGCCTACTCCCTTTTGAGATAACGGGTAGGATTTGCCTAAGGTCTCCACCAAATACTATGACTTTTCCTCCAAAAGGCTGTTCTAAAGTAAGAGGATTTGTAGCTCGTAAAATATCTCATAACGTCCTGTCTAAAGCTTCAAAACAGAACCTATTCGTCATGACTGCTTCATCCCAGATAATAAGTTTGGCGGCACATATCAACTCAGAAAGTTCCGTACCTGAACATATATGACATGTTGAATCCTCATTAACTTGCAAAGGTATTTTAAACCTCGAATGAACAGTTCTGCCACCGGGTATTAGGAGAGATGCATTTCCACTTGAAGCAACGGTAAGCACTATTTCACCTTTTGACCTTATAGCCGCCGAAAGTGCCCTCCATATATACGTTTTGCATGTACCACCATAACCATATAAAAAGAAGACACCCCCGTTATTTGATAAAACATCATTCATGATCTCATCGTACACCCCTTTTTGCTCCATTGTAAATCTAGAGAGTAATTGTGAATGTTCCTCGGCTAGACATGATTTATCATATCGAATTTCATCTTGTATAAGCTTGTTGAAACCTTCAGATATGAGGCTTGAATCTACAGAAGGCATGGTTTTATGGTGACTCAAACTACTACCATTTCGTCGTAATAACTTATCAATTTCGGCAAGAGCGTAGTTTTGTAACTGGTCATCAGTAACATGCAAATCTGCATATAAATAGAATTCACATGTCATTACAATTAGATGAGTACAATATAATCTGCCAAAAACTATCTCAAATATTATGATCAAGTAAAAAACATAAAATAAATACATACCCTTAATTCGTAGAATTCTCCTTTGTTTATCGATAATGTCATCTGCTGGAAGTCTCCATGTCTGTTGCTAAACAAACTCTAGTTTTGCCATACAATCATACACCAAAAGAAATACAAATAGACTCCTAATGTAGTTTGTTGATCCCCAATAATTTGCTTCAGTTATACCGTCAACATATTCTCTGTCATCATCTAACAACCCCAATGCATAGCAAGCTTCTTTAAACGTACTATAAACCGAACCTTCAACAGTCCTTAAATCTTCGTAGCATGTTGGTCCTTTTATATGATTCAACACAATTCTAAGATAGTACTTCTCGCCAGTACCAGGAGCTACGTGATAAATCCTTCCAACAGAACCACGCCTGTCACATTTTTTCCAATGCCTAGTTGAAGCTACCCAAACAAATTTCTCTGGAAATTCAGAATAAGTCAAATCTTTAGCTTCTGGAAACTTTTTGTTAGCCTCCATCCATTGCAGAAACATTGATTTATCACTTTCATGATCATTTAAGACAGCATCAATAGGATCATCATCATTAAACAAAACGCTTTCCTCACCGGGAAGATGCAAATTCAAACGTTGAACAGCAGGAGTCATGTAATGAATATCAAAGCCAAAAATCCTCCAAGCCGCTTCACACACAGATATATACCAAGCAGTGTAGTAGTTTTTTTATTTCGTCCATGCATTTATCACCGACATTGTTTGCATCAGAGTTTGTAATTGCAACAGTGATGCGATCATGGCCTTTGTTTATGTACTTGAATAGATACTTGATAGAGCCCGATCGGTTGCATCATTCAACATTTATATGTGCATTGTATTTTAGTAGAAGAAATGCATTGTAAGGAACCACATACCGATTATCAAGGGGAACTCCACTTTTTTCTATCGTTCTACCATCGTCACGTCTTCTGTACACAGGATAGCCATCATCATCAACAAAAGTCTGCTCAACAATTTTTTTTGGAAAGTACTTTCTACACTTTCCATCAGCCATACAAGGAGACGATGGTTTAGAAGCTCTGCATGGATCATGCATCATGAAATTTCTCACGACATCGAATAAAGCAGCATCCTCAGTTGAGTGTGGAATTTCAGCAGAAATGACCGAATCTATATCTGTAGTAGTTGGCAACTTAGATTCCTTATCCAGAAATAATAAAATATGTGCATGAGGCAGACCACGCTTTTGGAATTCAATTGTGTAAATAACTGTAAAATATTCATAAGTCAAAGATATAAGTTCAACTTAATTAATACATTATAAAAAAGCAAAAAATAATACACTTAATAGAATATAAACATGTCGGGAAAATAAAATATTTTATACACATGTAAACAATAACTAAAATGAGGACATTAAAAGAGACATTACCTGAATTAACCTTGCCAAATTTTTTGTTTACTTTGAAATCTCTGATCATGGACTCTAATTTCATGTGGAATACTCTACATATAATGTCTGGTCGATCCTCTAGTTGTAGACCCCTTTCTTCACAAAACTTGACAATTTTAGGCCATTTTGAATTGCACGTGAATGTTATGAATAGATCTGGATAATCATGGTGTTTGCATATTGTCATTGCATCTTGATAGTTCTGTTGCATATATCTAGGACCGCTTGTAAATGAAGATGGCAACACTATTCGCTTTTCAGATGATGTCGGTGCTGTATGACCCTTGATCGTTGCTGAAGCAAGATTTGTATATAAATCAGCACGTATGTTCTTCTGATGAGTTCGATGGTAGTTCAACCTTTTTGATTCAATCATTGTATAAACATCAACCAGAGATTGTTGAAACAACTTTCTAGATGACCTCAGAATTCCGGATTCGCCTCGACGCTCGTGAATTCGAAACTGACAAAATTCTTTTAGCGTAACCCTTGACCTCTTCCTTGCAGAAGTGTTGCACCTTTCACTTAAATCAATGTCCAACCGATACCCGTCCTCACCATAAGGGAATGCCAATGGATATCGAAGAGCAAGGTACAAAGGATGTAATTCATGAATCCGTTGTAATTGACCAGACCTTGTATGAAGTATAATGTCTTTGGGCTCAAAATTTGTATCAATATCACCAAGAATAATAGCAGCAACCTCTGAACTCGTTGGGAGATTATATCTCCGACCATCAGTGTTCCTATTGCTAAGCAGTCACAACTTCATATCTCTAACATCTTCATCCTTAAAGCGATCTCTGGCCATTCTAAATGCTTTTGCATGGGGGTTGTGTTGATCTATCATCTTTCTCAACTCAATCACAAGCGATTCATCAACTTTTTTTACTCTAGAGCTGCCATAAATAAAGCTCAAAGTAAAATCTAAATATTAAAAAATATTGTTATATAACTACAAGCGGTAACAAAAAAATATATATGTAATTGACATACCTTATCGCATTGATTTTGTTTGAATCCTCGTTTTCAGTATCATGTATACATAGTTGCGAAAACTTTGGGGTTGTGCCCGACACTGGTAACGAACTCCCTATTCTGTGAAAATTCTGACCATGCATTCGGTAACAATAAGTTCCACGACCTTTCGTGATGGGTGAGACCGTTCCTCCCAAAGAGGTGAAAGCAAACATCATATTGTAAGCTATAATGTTCTCACAAAATTGTTTGCTTTTTGGATGCTTATTTGTCAAAAGTTTATTCAACAACGGCGGTGGCTCTTGTAGCAAAGGGAGCTCAATTTTTCCTTTCATGCAACATAAGGAAGATATATGACATATATCTTCGCTTGAAGAGTTTTGTGTGTTTATTCTTTCAGCATGCCATAGCAATACCCCACAATGCAGACATTCATACACTGGTTCACCGTGATCGATGTATTGAACTATAACATATTAATGAGTGTTAAAGAATAAACAAAATTATGATAAAAATTTTAGACAAAAAAACAACAGACTTACCCGGGTTACCAGTATGATTTCTTGTTCTTCTATTCATCACTGTAACAGGATTTGTACCGTTGCTCATTGTTATATAGAGAATAAAGGTTGAACAAATAAAATATAACATATATATTAAATATACTAAAATGTGCTTATTTTAACGTATTTTATGTTCATCTACTATTTGTAACAATCCTAATGTAACGAAAAATAGTATCCTTCTATGCATACAAAAAATATGATATTAATTGTAAAATTACCTATATTTTGTAACGTAGATGAACACTCTGGCAAAGCAGATGAATTAGTGGTTGCTGAAATTGAGATATGTAAGTGGTCATATTTTTTGAACAATGAGATAATTTATAACATATATGAATATCCAAATAGATGACAGCGTAACTTTCATTAAGGATTTTGCATAAAATTAAGGGTTTTTTGCTAACCTGGTTCAATTAGTGGTGTTTCATGCCTCTTATGTCTAAGCACATTCATTCTCAACATCCTCTTACGTCGAGCTAATTTGTCAATGAAAAATAATTACAATTATTCAAATGCAATAACTCAATCAATTAATATTTACTCATTACCATCATACCTTGTTCAACATTTGTTATGTCAACTTGATTAGTAAGACTTGCATTTTGTACAGGAGCTGTAAATAAATACATATATCATACTACAAATAGCAAGGTAAGACAAAACATAATATAATACTTAATAACAACATTTAATAAAACAGTAATTTGGTATCATGGTTTTTCGTGTCATTTATGCTTAAAGGTTGAACTGAGTTCGTAGTGATTTGATCCGCTATTGGTAAATGTAAATCCATCGGCGTAACATTAGCGGACAATTCATAAATACACAATGACAAATTTTTCTTATACAAATACACATAAATTAAGGGGTTTTGGCTAACCTGGTTCAATTAGTGGTGTTCCATGCCTCTTATGTCTAAGCACATTCATTCTCAACATCCTCTTACGTCGAGCTAATTTGTCGATGACAAATAATTACAATTATTCAAATGCAATAAATCAATCAATTAATATTTACTCATTACCATCATATCTTGTTCAACATTTGTTATGTCAACTTGATTAGTAAGACTTGCGTTTTGTAGAAGAGCTGCAAATAAATACATATATCATACTACAAATAGCAAGGTAAGACAAAACATAATATAATACTTAATAACAACATTTAATAAAAAACAATAATTTGGTACCGTGGTTTTCCTTGTCATTTGGTTGAACTGAGTTCGTAGTGATTTGATCCGCTATTGGTAAATGTAAATCTGTCGGCGTAACATTAACGGATAATTCATAAATACACATATATTAATTTTTCTTATACAAATACACATAATAAAAGAGTATAAAATAACAAATACGCTTTGTACAATTATAACTACATTCGAACAGTACGATTACCTATTTGTGGTAGAGAAGATGAACATTCTGCCAATATAGATGAATTTCTTGTACCTTCACATTTAAGTATTAAATGATTATTTGTTTTCAAAATATATAACTTAAGACAATTCATACATAAAAGTATATTACATAATATATTTCATTAATAACTAACCATTACACGTAACATATAATGGTGTAGCTTGAGTAAGTATAGAGTTTGTGATATTTCCATTTACATTGCCTGCACAAAGTTTTGTCAAGCATTGTATAACATTATTTATTAATTTAAAATAATAACAATTTTGTTTTGCTTACCTGATGCGTTTAGTGATGTGCCATGTCGCTTATGTCATATGACATTCATTCTCAACTTCCTCCTATGCCGAGTTATGTTGTGCATTAAATTAAAAAAAAATTATTATAAATAACAAAATAACTAAAATCATATAAATTTTACGAATAACATACCTTGTTCAATATTTTGCAAATGAATTTGTTTTGTCAACATTGAATTGTACGATTCAACTGTTAACATAATCGTATACTATTATAAGCAACTTATTATGAGTACGACCCAAAATAAATTTTGATATTGGATAAACAGATTAATACCATCGCTTATATGTGATAGAGTATTTGAACATCCTGTCAATACACATGAATTTCTTGAACCTAAAAATTAAAGTATTAAATAATAATACATTAGTAATTACCTCAAACTTAAGAACTTAAACTGGAATAGATAATGAATTAGCCTGGAAATAATATAGACGTGCTACCATTTATAATTATATTGCATGCATAACTTGTTTGGTTAAGCAAGCCATAAATTACTTTTATATTGTAATTAAAAATAATATATTTTGTTCTAATATCCATGTTTAGCGATGGTCCATCCGTCTTATGTCTTAGCATATTCATTCTCAATTTCTTCCTTTGTGGAGCTAATGTGTGAATGAAAATAATAATCAAATATTATACGTACTTAAATCCCTTATTGTATACCACTTTTAAGAATATAATTCCTTGTTCAACATTGTGAATTTAATTTTGTGATGTAAGAATGACATTGTGCAATTGAACTACAAATAAATATCTATATCATAATGTACTTATTATTTCTACTAAACCAAAAAAAACATTAATACGGAAAAAAATGGAGAGTAAGACAAAAATAAATTATACAGTAGTTCGCTTGATCTGGAACACTTGTAGAAAAAAATGAATTATGACCGTTTTGATCACTTCGGGATAAATGCAAAGTCGGCGCTGTAATATTTTGTTGCACTGCATAAATACATCAATGAGTTCGAAAGTGTAAGCTTAAGAATAAAAAAAATGAAACAATAATGATATTAATTCATAGTTATAAAATAGTTATTTTAAAATAGTATTTTTACAATCATACAATTAAAGATATATTATAATTTACAACATGAAGCACTTATTACAATATAGCTGGTAGAATCAAATTAAATAACGACTTTATAGATTAACAATTACTAACCATTTGAAATATCGGACATGAGGATACGACCACTAACAAAAGAATTGTCGCTAACTCCATGAATATATCCTAGAGTATCAATATTTATACTCAACAGTAAGATTTTAATTTATTGGGAAAATTTTGAAAGAATTGAAAAGATCTTTTGACCTGATCGATTTGAATTCGTGCGTTGTCGTTTATCTCTAATAACAGCCAATCTCAACGCTCTATTATGTCGAGTTAATTCGTCCATAACAAAATTAACCTGCAAAATCTGGTTATACTTTCAAATTAAAACTTTTATATTTATTTATTTATTGTAATCACATTTAATACAGAGATTAAATAAAATATATTTATGAATAATTTTGTAAAAATAAATGTAAAAAACTAAAGGACATGTTTATATTCTTTTGTTACATGGGCTTATACGCCAAAAATAAACATCATTGGCATGGTTTCGGATGATAGGACTACGTATAGGCCTAATACATACCAAACAAAATATTATGTACTTATAAAAAATGTAATTCCCTATATGATTAAATTATAATAAATAAAATAAATAATCAATGGACATATATTCAAATTTTTTTTTATAGGTTATAACTATTTGCATGCAACATTAAACATGTTTATCGGTATATAGGCTCAAGTATGCAAAATGAGAAAGTGAAATAGAGGGCCAATTCCAAAAGCTCGTTTTATGTAACAATATATTAATTGTAAAAAAGAAATTTGTTAGTTGTCGTTTATATATAATAACAACTAATATAACCATTATATTATGTTGGGTTGAACTAAAACAATGAATGTATAATTTTGAATATTCCTAAAAAATTCAAATAATTCACATAAGAATACATAAATTTAATACACTTTATACTATACAACAATTCGGAATTTTAAAGTCCTTTTTTTTGTGTTTTGGGCCGACTGATGCAGATTGGGCCATTTTTGTAATTGGAACCACACGGCCCAATTAAGTCCAAAACAATACCAGATGCTCCCGTTCTTACCTAACCCTAATTATTTCCATTTTGGGCAAATCATTTCGCCGCTTCCTGTGTCTCTCTCTTCATCTCTCTGTCTCAGAAACCCTTCCATCTCCTTCCATCTCCATTTCTCTTCTTTACAGATCTATGGCATTCTCTTTCTCTTCTTCAAACTTTGTCACTTTCCTTCCTTTCTCACTTAATACAGACCAAATTATTTCATTTTTTTTCAAAAAAATGAGAAGTAATTGCATTTTTTTCCTGTTCTAGTTTACATCTCTACCTCCCAGATTCGATCTGCTTCAGATCCAAACACTTTCTTCTCAAAAACTTTCATACAAAACTAAAAAACCACTATTTATGAAAAGAAAATCGCAAGGAAGCGCATATCTGGATTTCGGAGGCTATGGAGAGCTAGATAACACCAAAAACGTAAGATCTCTCTCTCTCTCTCTCTCTCTCTCTCTCTCTCTCTCTCTCTCTCTCTCTCTCTCTCTCTCTCTCTCTCTCTCTCTCTCTCAGTATCTTTGTCTGTTGTTTTTTGATTGTCTGAATTGTTTTTGATTGTGTGAATTTCCATTTTCATTTTGCTAGGTATCTGGAAGTCGGACGTTCTGGAGAGCTAAATAGTTCAGAAACGTAAGGGAAACCTATCTGTCTCTCAGATCTGTTCGTATCTCTCTCTCTCTCTCTCTCTCTCTCTCTCTCTCTCTCTCTCTCTCTCTCTCTCTCTCTCTCTCACACTCTCTTTCTTTTTGTCTCAGTATATCAGTCTCTTTTTTTATTCTCTTGATTTCCCTTTCGATTTAAAAATCATCAAGAATTTGTTCAAATATTCTTCATGTTTGTTCTTCATCTAGTATCGATTCCTTTGAACTTCTATGTTACCTTGCTTCGAAATAAACCCTAAACCATCAACCTCTTCCCTTAATGATTAAAGATCTGATTCAATATTGTGTTTGGATTTTTTTAATGTCTGCATTGATTAGGTGTTTCGATGTTCATTCTATAATATCTTGAATCTTCTGGATGAATCTATACATTATATTTCATATAATGTGTTAAATAATAATAATAATAATATATAAACCGGGTTCAAAAATAAAATAACTATAAGTATATGTGTGATACGAATTGAATTGGATTCAGATAAAAAAAAATGCTTTGCTATAACGGGTTAGTGGGCCAACTTTATTATGGCCTTGATTAAATTATGATTTTAGGCCCAGTAATTTATAAATTAAATTCTCTTTTTTTTATAATGGTTAAGTGGACAACTTTTTATATGGGCTTCATTAACGACGGCCCAACATGTGTAACAATTATGGGCCAATTTAATTTTTTTCGACTTAGTGGTCCAATCTGTAAAGAACGACAACAATTAATGCCATTAAATAAAGTATAATAGTTGGGCCTAGTAGTCAATGGGCTTATAGGCCCATTTAATTTGGGTTTCGTTATTCACTTTGTTAGTGGATTATTCTGGAATCTCATCAATAATTTTAGTCGATTGACCTTTTGGGAAACCCTACCACATTAAGAAATTTCCTATTGCGCCGCTTTCATTTCCTCTCTCTACTCTATTCTTCATACCCCTAACTTCAACATTTTTGTCTCCAATAAACATCATCTTTAGCATGTAAAATTTATCTTCATCTATGGTTATTCTGTAATTACTTTCTGAAATACTGACAATATTATTTGATTCTGAGGATATGAGGAGATCATTGACTGTGGACTCTACTTTAAAGAAGAAGATCTATTTAGCTCATTGCGAACATGTAAGTTTCATCTCTCTCTCTCTCTCTCTCTCTCTCTCTCTCTCTCTCTCTCTCTCTCTCTCTCTCTCTCTCTCTCTCTCTCTCTCAAAAGTTCTATCATTCTAGAAATCCATAAATCTCTAGATCTATAAACCTATTTGTCTCATTCTCTCTATCTCGATAGAAGTCGTTGTATGGATATTTTGATTTAAACCTATGATTTATTTTCTCTGTCGCCAGATCTAATATCAGTTTCATTTAATTTTTGTTGAAACATGTTTCTGCATTCGAGATCTTGAAGAACAAACAGTCGCGGATGATGAAGAAATTTCGAATAATATTCTTAGAAATTCCAGAATAAGATCCAATGTGAGTTTCTCTATCTCTTTCACTTTATCTGGAATTTTTTGGCTTTCCAATATTTTGTAGGTAAAATATGATATTATATGAAAACAATAATAAAATCTTATATTATATTAAACAGGTTCCACATTCTAATAAATAATATATCAAAACCGGTCCACCTAGATATATATATTTTATAATATGTTATTCACATAATATGGGATTATACAGGGCTTATTGGCCCAACAACGAATTTAAGTGAATGGGCTTATTGGGCCGGTGAATGTTTTATTGCATGTTTTCA
Source organism: Rheum nobile (assembly GCA_027886185.1). Lineage (NCBI taxonomy): Eukaryota > Viridiplantae > Streptophyta > Magnoliopsida > Caryophyllales > Polygonaceae > Rheum > Rheum nobile. The sequence goes on along the minus strand of WOAB01000232.1, from coordinate 2,131,355 downwards.
TAAATATACCATTTTGTATAGTCTGGACTTTTTTAATAAAAAACAACTTGATATATAACAGATGTTAACCGCTACTTTTATGGGCTTATTGGCCCAAATATATTATAACCGAGTATAAACAGAATGAAACAATCTCAAATGACTACTTGGGCTTTAATTTTAAGGGACAATTATCAAATGATGGGCTTATTGGTCCAATAATATTTTAAACAAATTAAAAACACTGTAACGATTATAATGGGCCAATTAGGCTTAAATTTTAAGGCTGAAATTACATTTAACTAAATTGACTTAAAGAACTTTCTGAATCTCTCAATGAGAAGGCATTAGTGGGTGCAGAGCATGCTCGGATAGTTTGTTAGAATGAGCAACGGACTCTTCTAATACCCTTTCCGAGCATGTTCTGCATTGACTTGTTCAACCTAATTATTGTGGGGTGCTTACATATATGTCTTTGTCTGTATATTTCTTTCTCTATCCTCGGTCATATAATTAAAAAAACTAATGCAATTATTTTTTTCATATGAGCAAAGCTGGAGGTTGGTGAAGAAATTTCAAAGAGGAACAAAATAGGTAGGCTATCTCTCTTTTTGCCTCTCTATCTCTCTCTCTCTATATATATATATATCTCACTCTCCATCTCTTTGAATTTGCCTCTGTTTATGTCTCTCTATGTCTATGTCTATATGTATCTCTATTTAATATTATCATATCAATATATTAGGAGATGTATGACGAGGTCGGAAACCGGTGTCGTTTTCCTGTCAAAATAATCTCAATTCACCTACTAAAGAGTATAGCAAGTAAGTCAAGGTCGATCCCACAGGGAGTCGGTTATCTGTACGCAATTATGTATGATCAACAAGTAACGGGGGGTTTTGTCTAGAATAATTGTAACGTAAACAAACATGCAATTAATGACAAGAGATGAAATATGATGAGAGAAAGTATTCCACCAGACAAATATCCACACCACAATGCAATCGGTTGATCACTGAAAACTATATTTCCAAGTTCTTTTACTATCTTATCAGTGTTCCCACCTTGATCGTGAATACTATCGATTCTCACAGTTGTCGATAGACTTATTACTATGCCAATGATAAAGCACAACTGATTCTCACAGTTGTCAGCGTGCTTTAACACCAATACAGCAATAGCAATACACACAAGGATATAGGACACATGCAAGTAGAAAGACGTACAAGTACTCACTCCCCTACTTAACATGCAATTGACTCTCACACACAAATATACGCTCGGAACCCCTATACGCACAAACGTGTTTGCCACTAGATATGCACTCGGAACCCCTATATGCAATCCTAGCAATATGATAAATGCCGAAAGACCTAGTTAGCAACTCTAGGTAAACCAACATAAATCAATAATCAATTCAATCGAGAGAATCAATCCAACTTAATAAGATATAGAACAAGGAAATAGAAATCTCACAACCAATTCATTGTAGTGCTTCAATCGTCTAGCGAAATAAGAATGTTTAGCTATCCATTACTTGAAAAACCTAGAAATTATATTAAGGAAGAAGAACATAACTATCTGCGCGCCTTCTCAAAACTAACGAAAAGACCTTATATAGGTTTCTCGAAGTTGACCTAATAACCGAAATAAGGAAATAATATAAAACTAAAACATAAAGTATAAAATATCAAAATAGGAAATAACAGCACACTTCAGCCACGCGGTCTTCATTCCACCGCGAAGCGGTAATGCTCCACCGCGATGCGGTGGCTTCTTCTGGCGCGAGGCGCTTCTCCTAAGGATCTTCACCGCGGGGCGGTGACAGTGCCGTGGGGCGATGCGGGCAACTTCTTCATCCTCCATCTGCTCCAACGTACTACCAAGCGAGGTAGTTTTCTCCCTTAGCTCTGAGCAGATCTTCTTCAACATCTCCAACTTCCTTCATTAGGCTACAAAACCTCCAAGTCTGTACAACTCCAACTCTTCTCCTAAGTAACAGACTTAGCCTAATTCTCCACTTAAACTCCATCTAATATGTGTCAAAAGTCACTAGTTAAGGTGCACTAAATTGCACCTATCAAATATCCCCACACTTAGACCTTTACTCGTCCCGAGTAAATTAGCTCCATCATACTCCAATCCAGCAAAATCAAGGTCTCAAGATGTGTGACAATATAAGACACTAATAACCACAACAACTCAACAACCAACACTCCAAACAACCAAAACGAATGATGCGAGAGAACTCTAATCCTAGCTCCAGTCCAACTCCTTATCGCTCCAAAGTGGCCTACCCGACAATCCTTCTATGTCGCCCTTCTTATGACGCCTCGCCAATAGGTAAGAGAAATCCTAAACTCACTCTTTTTTCTTTTTCACTCATCTTGCCAAGGCGCCCTTTCGGGTTTTCACCAAGCCACTCATTTCATTTTACTGGATGTCTCACATATACTCACATCACTCCAGTCCACTCTTGCCCTGGTCTATTACTAGTCGGACTACCTGCTTGTTGCCTGAGCCGCCCTTTCGGGTTTTCGACTCATCCCATGATTTTTGATTGCCTTTTCAACATTTTATGGCTTTTTTTTTTGAAATAAATGCAAGTACGAAAATGCATGAATTAAAAACTGTACACTAGCTAAGATAGACAGTGAGTCTAAATCCCTCCCCACACTTGAATGACACATTGTCCTCAATGTAAAAAGAAGACAAAGCAAATAGGGAAGAGAGAAACACACTCACTGGGAACTTGGACACTAAGGATAGCCCGGCGGAGGTGGGTGCCTCCCAAAGTACTGCTCTGTGATGTAAACCTCTGCGGCGTCCAGCTACTCCCGGATGTCACGTGTAATCTCAGCTTGACGAGCCTGCAACCGAGCCAAAGTCGCCTCGTTCGCAGCCTCCTGACGTAGCTCAAATGCAGCAAAACGGACGAACATCTCGTCCCAGGAGAACTCATGAGGTGGTGCAGACGTGGAAGCCACGTCGGGGATGGGTGGATCAACATCCATGATCATGGGTGCATCCACCATAGGCTCAGGCTCCAGCTCAGCGCCCTCGGCGTCCTCAGCTTGTGGTGCCATCTCCTCATTAGCTGGTGTCTCCAACACCCCGTCCGCAGGAACGATGTCAACCACAGCAGCCTGTGGTTCCATTTCAATAACCACAGGATCAATCGCAACATCATCAGCCGATGGCTCTAACTCCTCCTCCACAGGAGCAATCTCAACATCGGAAGGAATGTACCAACCCGTGAAATCCTCCGGATACGCCAAGGGATGAGGAAGACGCACAAGATGGCCACCATGAGAACACCACATATACTCCCCCTGAGATCCGCTCAACATACCGCGACACCGCATATACTGGATGTTATAACGAATGGGCATAAGCGGGTCCAGAATGGTATCCAAAGAAATCCTGGCTGCCGCAATCAAAGTAATCAAACCTCCCTGCACAATATCTCGCCTGGTGTCCTCACGAACCAGCAGCAGCTCATGTAACCAAATAGCGAACCATCCGGGTGTCACCTCGACTAGTGGATCGATCATCGCGGAGAAAAGACCCAGACGCTTCATGGATGCTCTACTCTCCTCCATACCACAGAATGTCCGAATCAGCACTGTGTAAATCAAGCGGAGGCAAGGATGCACGATTTTATCACTAGTCTCCCAGCCCTTCTGAAATTCAGCCATCCCCGTGGCGCTCATCCAAAACTCCTTCATGGCCTCTTTGGCGGGACCATGCCTCCATCCAACTGTGCCCGGCCTAGATATACCCAGCAATTCTCGTAGCGCAGTAACAGGAAAACCATAACTCCGACCCTCGTACTTGAAGGAAATACCCATAAGAATACTCTCCTCTCGGCCGTTCACAACACGACGTCTATGGCTCTTGGTCACGGTGGCAAGAAACTGGTAACAAAGGTCGGGGTAGGTGGGGGCAGATTTGTCTAGGAAGCCCCCCAAGCCTAGTTTCTCCAGACAGTGTTGGGTCAATTCTAGCAGACCCAATTCAGCCAAGGTATCCTTATCAAAGAAGCGGGTTGGTAGCACATTCCTAGTCAACACCGCATCATATAAATTCGACTTCTCCTCAGACATGCCAACCTTCCTAGCTCTCTCCATGGTGCGAGAAAGAAAGAACTAGAAGAGAAAGGCTCGGAGAAGGGCACTTACAACCGGCCAAAGGCAGACCGCGAAGGCACCGCTGGGCGGTGATGATATCTGAGCACAGGTGCAGGGTCGCGGCGGAATGGACGCGGGGCGGCGACTGTTTGCCTTCTTCTCCAGATTCAAAAAATTTGACTCACGCGAGATGGCGACGCGAAGCGGTCACTATGCTATTCCCCTCCAAACGCCTCCAAAACATCGGCAAAAGCACCCAATTTGCATCGAGCACCCCAACACTCCAAGGAGCACCCTTCTTCAACTACGAACCACTACAGGGGACCGGAAATCAGCACAAAGGGGGGTGTATGGGTAGAGGAAGATAGTGTTGGGTTTAGAGCATCCGAGATCAGAGCTAGGGCAGGGGTGAAAATGGCGGATTGGGTGAAAGCGAGGCGATGGAGAATTTTGGGGGTTAGGGCACGGCAAAGAGAGAGAAACGGGGAAGAAGAAGGGATAAAAGGGGGATTAGGGTTTGGCGGGAGAAGTAATGAGGGGTTAAATGGGGAAAGTGGGACCGAGCCGCGGTTTTAAACTGACACCGTCAAATCCTTCGTATCCAACTCAAGGCATAAAAATATTACTCACCCGTTTAAGGTTTTTTCGGGGCCCTTTATGCCTTGCATTTTTTATTTTTTTTTAGAGTTGAGAAATTATACCAGAGGTCCACCGCGGGGCGGTGGAATCCACCGCGAAGTGGTAAATTGGCGACGCGGGGCGGTGGGATACGCTGGGTACCAAGTCTCATCTCGGATTTACTTTCGTACCTGAAATGTGAGTAACAGGCGAACGAAACAAAGCAAAATAAACTACGAAATTAATCTAAGAAAAAGAAAGGAAAAGAACTAACCCGGGTTGCCTCCCGGACAGCGCCTTGGTTTACGTCGTTGGCTCGACGTGGGTTGTGGCTCATCCTGCTTCAGCGTCAGGGTTCTCGAGTAGTGCCTCATCCTGGATTGGATCGAACCCCTCGTAGTAAGGCTTGCATCTGTGGCCGTTCACCTTGAAAGTGGTGCCGGTCTTGGGGTTGATTAGCTCTACGGCCCCATGGGGGTATACCTCAGCGATTTCATACGGGCCTGACCACTTTGATTTCAGCTTTCCAGCAAAGAGCTTAAGCCGGGATTGGAATAGAAGAACTTTATCTCCTGGCTTGAAGTCTTTCCGCATAATGTGTTTGTCGTGCCACTGCTTGGTCTTCGTCTTGTAGATGACTGAGTTTTCATAAGCGTCAAGGCGTAATTCCTCAAGTTCTTGCATTTGTAGCTTACGGAATTCACCTGCTTCATCCAGTTGCAGGTTGCACTTCTTTATTGCCCACCACGCCTTGTGTTCAAGTTCGACGGGTAGGTGACAAGCTTTTCCATATACCAGCCGGAACGGGGACATCCCTATCGGCGTCTTGAAGGCTGTACGGTATGCCCACAGCGCATCATTGAGCTTGGCGCTCCAGTCTCTCCGGTGAGCCGCTACTGTCTTCTCCAGTATGGTCTTGATCACTCTGTTGGAGTTCTCAGCTTGCCCATTAGTCTGAGGGTGGTAGGCCGTGGAGATTCTCTGAGTGACATGATATTTCTTCAGCAGGGCAGTCACCGTCTTGTTGCATAAATGGGTTCCCCTATCGCTGATTAAAGCTTTGGGTACTCCAAATCTTGAGAAAATGTTCTCCTTGATGAAACTTGCCACAACTTTGGAATCATCAGTCCTGGTGGCCTTTGCTTCCACCCACTTGGAAACGTAGTCCACTGCCAGTAATATATATAGATTCCCATGAGAGTTAGGAAAGGGTCCCATAAAATCCATGCCCCAAACGTCAAAGACTTCGCAGAAAATCAGTGATGACTGTGGCATTTCGTTCCTTCTGGTGATGTTGCCGACCCGTTGGCATCGGTCGCAGGCTTTACAGAAGACATGAGCATCCCTAAAGAGGCGTGGCCAATAAAATCCTGCTTCCAATACTTTCCTAGCAGTCCTGTTTGCTCCAAAATGACCTCCACATGCCTCAGAATGGCAGAAGTTAATGACAGATTGTACCTCGTTGTCTGGGAGACATCGACGCACAACCTGATCGACGCAATGCTTCCACAGATAGGGATCGTCCCAGACATAGTGGCGAGCTTCTCTCCGTATCTTTACTTTTTGGGCTCTGGTGTAGTCCGGGGGAAATTCTTCTCGAACCAGATAATTGACTATGTCTGCATACCATGGTCTGTAAGATTGGATTCCGAAGAGATCCATAGCTATCTGAAGAGGGACGTCAGCAAGATTTCCAGGGCAAAGTGTGATCCCAGAAATAAGACCGTGGGGCGGTGATGTGCTTTGGGGTCGCGGTGAGCTTTCCTTGCTCTCAAGTAATCTAATCGCCGCGTCGCGGTGGTCATCACCGCGGGGCGGTAGTTTCTCCAACTGCATACTGTATACAGTTCGCCGGGTCGCGGTGGTGGGAACCGCAGGGCGGTGCGTGTTCTCTGAACTGCCTTTGAGTATGAACAGTGTATCATCTGGGAAGGTGCCATGTATGGGGCTCTGTTCTCCAGGTTTATCTTCCTCATGGACGAGTCTGCTTAGGTGATCCGCTACGAGATTCTCTGCTCTCTTCTTGTCATGGATTTCCACATCAAATTCAGTAAGGAGGAGAACCCATCGGATTAATCTTGGCTTTGCTTCTTTCTTCGTCATTAGGTAACGAAGAGCAGCGTGATCTGTGTAGATAATCACATTGACTCCCAGGAGGTATTGCCTAAACTTTTCCAAGGCAAAAACGACAGCCAACATCTCTTTCTCAGTGGTGGAGTAGTTCCTCTGGGCTCCATTCAGAGTCATGAATGCGTAATAAATCACGTGGGATGCCCGTCCCACTTTCTGTCCTAGAACTGCTCTGACTGCATAGTCGCTAGCGTCACACATGATCTCAAATGGGCGAGACCAGTCAGGTGCCTGAATAATGGGTGCGCTTGTCAGGCATTCTCTCAAGCAGTCAAACGCTTTCTTGCACTCATCTGTGAATACGTAGGTCACTTCCTTCTTCAAAAGCTCGCAGAGGGGTGAAGATATCTTCGAGAAGTCCTTAATAAATCTGCGGTAGAAACCTGCATGACCTAAAAAGGAACGCACTTCACGCACATTAGTAGGATAAGGCAAAGACTGAATTACATCAATCTTTGCCTTATCGACCTCAATACCCCTAGCAGAAACAATATGACCCAAGACTATTCCTTGTTCCACCATAAAATGACATTTTTCAAAGTTTAAAACCAAATTGGTATCAACACATCTTTTAAGCACAAGTGCCAAATGGTCTAAACATGAATCAAAGCTAGTGCCATGCACCGTGAAATCATCCATAAATACCTCAATGAATTTCTCAACATAGTCAGAGAAGATACTAACCATACATCGTTGAAATGTACCGGGTGCGTTACACAATCCGAATGGCATTATGCGGTATGCAAAAGTGCCAAAGGGACATGTAAAAGTGGTTTTCTCTTGGTTCTCTGGTGCAATGGCCACCTGGAAATATCCTGAATATCCATCCAGGAAGCAATAGTAGGGTCGCCTAGCAAGGCGTTCTAACATTTGATCAATGAAGGGCAGTGGAAAATGATCCTTCTGAGTTACCGCATTCAGCTTACGGTAATCAATGCATACCCTCCATCCTGTGGTAGTCCTGGTGGGGATTAGTTCTCCATCTTGATTCTCCACTATAGTAATCCCTCCTTTCTTAGGGACAACCTGGGTTGGACTTACCCATTGGCTATCCGAAATAGGGAAGATCATATCAGCTTTGAGGAGTTTGAGCACTTCTTTCTTCACCACTTCCATCATTGGAGGATTTAGCCGTCTCTGTGGCTGCCTAGACGGTTTAGCTTCGTCCTCAAGTAAAATCCGGTGCATACAAGTCGAGGGACTTATCCCTTTTATGTCTGCAATGGTCCATCCAATAGCGGTTTTGTGCTCCCTGAGCACGTCCAAAAGCTTCATCTCTTGATCTGCAGAGAGCTTGCTGGACACAATGACTGGCAAAGTGTCTTTGGCTCCAAGAAAGGCGTACTTGAGATGGTCCGGCAGCGGCTTCAATTCGATCTCTGGGGCCTGTTCAACAGAAGGAACGAGCCTTTCACTCGGATTTAGTAAGATGGGGCCAATGCCCAAAGGATCTGTAGAGTACTTACCATGAGTGTCTAGATGAGCGATGGCTTCCTGCATGTTAGAGGGTAGAGAATATTCCTCATAGGAGGAATCCAAATTATTTTCAACAATAGACATCAACTCGTTAGAACCAGAAATATCAAAGACCTCCTGCACAATGGAATTGATCACATCAATGGAACACAGAGAATGGTCTTCTTTGGGGTATTTCATTGCTTCATAGATATTATATTCTACCCTCTCCCCATCGAATTCCATGGAAAGTGTCCCACTTTGCAAATCAAGTTTAGTCTTAGCAGTTTTCAAAAATGGCCTACCTAACAGTATAGGAGTTGCCTTTGCATCTGTTTCCATATCTAAGACATAAAAATCTGCAGGGAATATCAACTTATCGACCATAACAAGGACATCCTCTATGACTCCCCTAGGATAGACACTAGACCGGTCAGCCAATTGAATCACAATACCTGTTTCCTGCAGAGGTCCAAGTCCGAGGGATTCATAGAGAGAATAGGGCAGCACATTGATGGAGGCGCCTAGATCAAGCATAGCTTTCTCAAACCTGGTGTTCCCGATGGTGCAAGGAATGCTCCACATGCCTGGATCTCCGCATTTCTTTGGCAAGCGCTGGAATACAACAGAGACGTGTTCGCTGACCTTGACTTTCTCCTTTCCTTTCAGCTTCTGATTCCTCTTTACTATGCATAGCTCCTTCAGGAATTTAGCGTACTTTGGTACACTCTTGACAAGATTGAGGAGTGGGATATTCACCTCACACTTACTGAAAGTATCAAAGAGATCCTTGTCATCAGTAACTCTCCTTTCCTTGAGTGCTTCTGGAAAGGGTGCAGGTGGTTTCTCAGATCCAAGAGGAGGAAAGTTGGGGCGTACATAGGTATCCACCTCCTCGTCAGGAAGATCTACGAGTTCTGGGCTTTCACCGCGGGGCAGTGAGTTCAACGCGGGGTGGTGAGGGTCGCCGCGAAGCGGTGATAATGGTGTAGGAACACTGGGAGCTACCACCTCGTTGCGGTGAGAACTGCCGCGGGGCGGTGATACTGACTCTTTAGCAATCTCAATCTCAGCTCTGTCGTCCTGATCAGCAATAGGGGCGACATGTAGTTCCTTGCCACTTCGTAAGGTTACTGCGTTTGCAACATCTTGCCTTCTCTCTTTTCGTAGCTCAACGACCACATCCTTGATGTCGGTCATGAACTCTGCTATCCGCTAGAAAGTAGTCTCAGTTTTCTCCACATGTGTTGCAAAGTGTTGGGTTAGGGTATGGAGAATCGCTGCGGTCGAAGAGGGGCTGTGAGCAGTTGGTGGATCATCAATGCAAAGTTGTCGTGTTTCAATGGGCTCGTAGCTCTCAACAGCACAGACTTCAGCAGTGGTGGTATCTGTGGTTTGCCTTCCTATCCCCATAATTACTTCCCTCAAAGAAGCAATCTCTTGTGATATATGCGAGTCATGGGAGCTGATGGCACCAACTAGCATGGTTCTCGGGGGTTCAGAATATTCCCTTGTACCTTCAGCCATCTCTTTAAGCGTGGCCATGGCGACATCCGGAGTCAGATTGAGGATGCTACCACCACAAGAGGCATCAATCATTCTTCGTTCAATGTCATTCAGCCCGTTGTAAACATAAAGCACCAGAGACTTCGTATCAAAACCGTGGAATGGGCAACTCGTGCAGAGTCGATCAAACCGCTGACAATAGTCATAGAGTACCTCATCTTCGCCTTGTTCGATGCATGTGATCTCCCTTTTCAAAGCGTTTGCCATCTGAGCGGGAAAATAACGGGCAAGGAAAACCTTGTGCATCTTAGTCCAGGAGTCTACACTCCCTCCAGGTAGATGATAGTACCAATCTTCAGCCTCATCCTTTAGAGTGAACCCAAAGGCTCTCATTTTGATCTGGTCCTCAGTGACATCGGTGGGCTTAATGCTCATCAGAATGGTGTGGAACTTGTTCAGATGGAGAATGGGATCCTCTCCACTTCTTCCATAATATTTTGGTAGCAACCGAATTGCTCCTGGTTTAAGCTCAAACTTGACCCCGTCAGCCAGGGGTGGAATAGTCACAGCCAAGGGCTGCTGTACCAGATTATGTTCAGTCCATTGGCGGAGTGTTTGCGCCATTTGTACCTGTCTCTGTAAGAACTTCAACAAGTAGCGAATCAGTAGTAAAAGTGTGGATCGTAAGATAGATCCACACGGCAGTCAATCACAAATAATCACAAATAGAAAATTTGACTCCCCGGCAACGGCGCCAAATTTGATGAGGCCGGAAACCGGTGTCGTTTTCCTGTCAAAATAATCTCAATTCACCTACTAAAGAGTATAGCAAGTAAGTCAAGGTCGATCCCACAGGGAGTCGGTTATCTGTACGCAATTATGTATGATCAACAAGTAATGGGGGGTTTTGTCTAGAATAATCGTAACGTAAACAAACATGCAATTAATGACAAGAGATGAAATATGATGAGAGAAAGTATTCCACCAGACAAATATCCACACCACAATGCAATCGGTTGATCACTGAAAACTATCTTTCGAAGTTCTTTTACTATCTTATCATTGTTCCCACCCTGATCGTGAATACTATCGATTCTCACAGTTGTCGATAGACTTATTACTATGCCAATGATAAAGCACAACTGATTCTCACAGTTGTCAGCGTACTTTAACACCAACACAGCAATAGCAATACACACAAGGATATAGGACACATGCAAGTAGAAAGACGTACAAGTACTCACTCCCCTACTTAACATGTAATTGACTCTCACACACAAATATACGCTCGGAACCCCTATACGCACAAACGTGTTTGCCACTAGATATGCACTTGGAACCCCTATATGCAATCCTAGCAATATGATAAATGCCGAAAGACCTAGTTAGCAACTCTAGGTAAACCAACATAAATCAATAATCAATTCAATCGAGAGAATCAATCCAACTTAATAAGATATAGAACAAGGAAATAGAAATCTCACAACCAATTCATTGTAGTGCTTCAATCGTCTAGCGAAACAAGAATGTTTAGCTATCCATTACTTGAAAAACCTAGAAATTATATTAAGGAAGAAGAACGTAACTATCTGCGCGCCTTCTCAAAACTAACGAAAAGACCTTATATAGGTTTCTCGAAGTTGACCTAATAACTGAAATAAGGAAATAATATAAAACTAAAACATAAAGTATAAAATATCAAAATAGGAAATAACAGCACACGTCAGCCACGCGGTCTTCATTCCACTGCGAAGCGGTAATGCTCCACCGCGATGCGGTGGCTTCTTCTGGCGCGAGGCGCTTCTCCTAAGGATCTTCACCGCGGGGCGGTGACAGTGCCGCGGGGCGATGCGGGCAACTTCTTCATCCTTCATATGCTCCAACGTACTACCAAGCGAGGTAGTTTTCTCCCTTAGCTCTGAGCAGATCTTCTTCAACATCTCCAACTTCCTTCATTAGGCTACAAAACCTCCAAGTCTGTACAACTCCAACTCTTCTCCTAAGTAACAGACTTAGCCTAATTCTCCACTTAAACTCCATCTAATATGTGTCAAAAGTCACTAGTTAAGGTGCACTAAATTGCACCTATCAATGTACATTTAAAGAATTGTCTGTATCTCTATTAGTATTTAATTTTTTTTATATTAATTTTTTTAAAATTCTTTATTTGCGAGGCTTCACACCAAACACACTTTAGACCAATGAAGGTATACATATAACTAATACACTAGCATTAAGGAAGAAGTTATGGAAGACTCTGTACCATTTGTAAGTGTTTAAATTATATCTATTAGTCTCACACTGAAATGAATAATTCATTCTGCATAGATAGTACAATATATCTTTGTATGATTCTAGTTTACTGTAAGAAAATCTGTTTTCTACATGATTTTTTTTATAAGTGTTGAATTGAAAGGTAACATTTGTCATGTGGCTAAATATTGAGTTTAAACATTTTTTAGAGATTATAAATCCAATTCTAAATACATAATAGCTATATATGTTGCATGCATCCAATAAAACATAAAAGATCTGGTTTAGATGCCTATCCAAAGAATCTAAAATGATATCATGTGTAACCTAAGGATAAAACCCATGTCTTGCATATAACAAAATAAATAAACTGATGTGCACATGTATCAATAAGAATTATTCTAATATATGCAGAACTATAATAATCATGTAGCAATAGTATTTGTAATAACAAATGTATCTAACCTTTGCAAATATTTTCTTATCTATGATTCCATGTTTGCACTGCAGCTGTAAATGATAAGAGAATTAAAATTAATATTAGGAAATAGAATAATTCAATAGCTTCATAGTCTGAAAGGCCAATATTTCATATTACCAACCCTACAGTTTACATGGTGTATTTATCATATTCTAACTCCTATTCTGTGTACAAAATTTCTAATTCTCTTACATGCATTAAATACAACATATTAGCTCCAATGTAGATTATTCTGAATGAGATTCATAAACCTAATATCATGATTATACTAAGGATGACAAACCTTTAAAGGCCTGTGTAATTAAGATGTATAATTTAGTACTATCAAACTTTTTAATTTGCTTTACAAAATAATTACTTACATGTTAATAAATTTTTTCAGTTATAGGTGTAATATATAAAAAACCTAATATCAGGGTATCATTTAAAGAAGTTAGATTTACATGTTATGCATACAGTCAGGTAATGTTTTTCTGTTTCATAGTTTTGAATTGGATATTAAACAATTGGGTACATTTTTTTCCAAAGTATTACTGATGTATTTTTCTATCAGATTTGCAGGATGCATCAGATGGATGACAGAAACAACATTGTCATATCCTAGGATCATTGATACAGTATAAGTAAAGGTATGAGTACAATATTTAAATAATTCATGGTTTAATACTGTTAATATTTATATTTAACTGATTTAATTTATGTCGATGTACTTATTATATAAATTATTTGTCTTAAAGCTAAACATGGGAGCTGAGCTTATGGAGATCTCATCAGGAAGAGTGGATAATATATATAGAGGAAAAAGAAGAACTAAAGGTATGCTTTATACACTAACTTTTAGTGTAGTAATATTTTAAAATTATATATATATGCAATACATTATATGCTTTAGTTATTATGACTTGCACAGTTTTTTTCAAAGCATGCAAAAAACTTTAAGCAAAACTCATCCTGAAATTCTAGGTTTAAAAATATAAACAACTTATGAACTAATCTGATTTCTTTACCTATAAACAAACACAACAAATGATAATAAATAACACAAGTTAAACATATGCTATACCTGTAACAAAACTCAGCAATACATCTGACATTCACGATGACTTGCACACTTTTTTTCAAAGCATGCAAAAAACATTAAGCAAAACCCATCCTGAAATTCTAGGTTTAAAAATATATACAACTTATGAACTAATCTGATTTCTTTACCTATAAACAAACACAACAAATGATAATAAATAACACAAGTTAAACATATGCTATACTTGTAACAAAAATCAGCAATACCTCTGATATTCACGATGAACAGCATCTTAGGTTTCTCATAAACCCACATCCCTCACTTTACATTAACGATGATCAGCACCTTTAGGTTTTCTCATAAAACAACCCTCAGTCTTTCTCAAATCTCACAGGATATATAGAAGTTATAATTATTCAGATTATATATCTTTGTAATATATGTTAATAAATGATCTTTCATATATTTACATATACAGACCTCTTATAATACATAGAAGTTTTATATACTATCCTTGTATATGTTTTTGAATGATTCTAATTGAAATATATCTGCTCAAATAAAAACGTACAGATTTATTAATATGTTTTTTTTTCTACTTACAATTTAGATCAATAGATAATATCCTTACCCGAATCCAGACAAATAATAACCTAAGTAATTTTTAGTTTTAGTTTTATTCATAATGACTTGTTAGTTTTAGTTTTATTCATAATTGTATACCACAGAATAACCTAATTCATTTTCAATTAAAAAGTTATGCAATATGTTTTGATGAGTACAACATAATTGCATAACACTATTTTTAATGAATTCTGATATACTTAAGATAATAATATGTTCTTTTATTATTGGGCCAATAAAATTCAGTTTAAATTGGATATGAAATGACCTTCATAATGTTTAATATATATAGATTATAATTTTGCACTGCCTCAGAATATTGTAATGATTGGATTAATAACAAAACATATTGGTTTAGTAAATGTATTTAAGAAATGCAATATAACAAACAATCACTTGTCCTGAAAACAAAATGTTCTTAAATAAATATAAATATTCTAAATAATTTTCAACTAATAACAAACATGACAAGAAATGGCATAGAATAATTCTAAATAGGCTAAATAACTTTAAAATAATATAAAACACGACAAATTCTTAGCAATTTATTATTCATCTTCTTCAAAAGGCTCCTCATCTTCCTCTTCTTTAATAACATCTTTTTCTTCTTCTTCTTCGTCTTCTACTTCTGTTTGTTCTTCTTCGTCTTCTCCTTCTTCATCTGACAAATTAATAACAACATGTCTCCCATTTAAGTGTTGCCAAGGTAGACGATTAATCTTTGCAAATTCATCTAATACATCCCAAAGTGTAAGTCCTGATATTTCATACTCCATATCATAAATACACGAAAGTTGCCATGCTAACACGCATTTACTATTGAATTTCAGCAAATACTCTCTCCCTTCACCTTCAATCCATATATTTACATCACTATTGCGCCATGTGATGTAATTATGTTATTCATTAGACAATGAATCGATACGTAAATAACGATCATGGCCATATTGTAGAAACATTTCTTCAAGCCCAGTTTCGTTCAATTCAGCTTGTGTAAGAACAATAATCATAGGATTATAGGAGCCAAACGTTGAATGAAAATATGCCTCTTCAATTGGACCGAAATAGCCAGCGACATTCTTGACTGTACAGTTTAGCTGTTTGTTCGGGAACAAAATAGGGTCTCTCTCATATATGAAGGGACAAAATCGCTTATTAACTTCGTCTAAAGCATGTTTAAACCTGTAACAAATACATTTAATACATTGATAGGGTATGTAAATAATACGGCTTAACTTCATATAAAGCATGTTTAAAACATTGTATTAAAGTTACAATGGAATCACAGTGACATGTACATATACCATATTATATAAATAAAAATTAGTATATATATACATATTATTTAAACCTAACGTATGAATAAGAAAGAAATTTGATAGGAATAATGTATTAAAACTATATTAAATAAAACAGTACCTTTCTGTAGCAATTGCAAGACCAATTGGCATAGAAATCGAACACTTGATGTACTTCACCTCGTCAGATAAATCAATAGGTAAAGAAATTTTCATGTGGAAGTTATTAGTCATACGTGGAAATCTAAAAAAGTGGCTTTCGGGTAACATATCGGAAAGAAAAACAACATCAGTATGAACTGAGATGTCATGAGAAATAGGATGAACCATGACTGATTCTTAGAAAGCATATAAATTATAAAATGAGATTCTAAACGTGATGTGTGAAACAAAGTAAGAGGATATGTTTTATAGTGTACTCTGTCTTTAATTTTTAGAAATAATTAAAAGATCTTATCACATTAGTAGATACATTATACTTGTGGTTGTAAATTTGAGAAAGAATTAAAAGATATTATCACAATTATAGACACATGTAGCAAAAATGTATACTTTAAGATATAATTTAAAAAATTCGTACATATATGCATATTGAAAAGATATACTATATATTAAATATACAGTTTTTAAAGTTTTCAGGGATGAAATCATTTTTAAGGAGACATATTGGCCATGTATATAAAAATATACTATTTATTTCCATATTATGTCATATTTTATCACATTACTTAAATACATGCCTTAAATAATTTTACAAACAACCCTAAAGTCTTTTGTAAGAACGGCAGATTGTTAATTGTGATAGGATCTTTTAAGCATATTATTATGAGTATGCTCTGAGAGGATATTTTAATTGTGATTACTGCTTTATCATTTTATGTGAATAGTCAGCGTGAAAAAGTGTTTAATTTTCTAACCTAATTCAGTTATGTTTTTCAATAATCAAAGTGTTTACAAAATTAGAACTTAATGTTAATAATAAATTTGTATAACTGATTCATAACAGATTGTTAATCACAAATTTAATACCTTAGGTATTTATGAGACTGAAGTGAATTTCATTCAATGGTTTAGCACAAAATGCATTCACCACACAAAAGTATAACACAATGAAAGGAAAAAATCAACATAAATTCATTCAATGGTTTTGCAACATCATACCAATGTAAAAACTGAAAGAAAACACATGTATTCTCTGAAAACAGAAATAGTGTACTGGCTCAAATAATAGAAAAAACAACATAAGTTAGTCTAACTTTTCCTTCTTCACTTTCTTTAGAGTAACCCTCCTTTTTGTGGTTGATCCATTGCCATGATTCGTAATATGACTATCTTCAGATTTAGCACTCTCCTCCTCAGAATTGCTATTTTCTTCCTCATCATTAATGTTTATATACTCGCGCTTACGGGGTGTCGCCATTTCATTTGATGACACTTTTGACACCTCATCATTCTCTACATCGAGTGATGCCTGGTTTTCCTATAATAAGCAAAAAAACTTGGATCAATTGAAGAACCCAAATTTGAAAATAACAACAAATAAAATGAAGAATGCATACCTCTGATTCTAAACTGCATTGTTCAAACTTTTCAATCAAAGTCAAATCATTCATCATGTTTGTGACTGTGTATGCCGTAGCAGATGGAAGTCTACTAATATTAAATTGGGAAATGAGAACCCTAAACAACATTTTTTTATTTAACAACACATTTAGATCGTCTGGGATGATACTAATGTCTTCATCCTGAAAATAAAAAAGAAAACAAATGAATTAATGAATTCAGAATCATTTTATACGTATCACTTCACATTTTATAAACTTAATTGAAAACCAAAAAATTTATCTTATCTTTTGACTCAATAATGCTTGTGACTGATTTCTTTAAAAAATGAGTAGCTTCTCTATCAAAGATAGTCAGTTGAGCAGTCCCAGATCCATCTATAACATTAACTTGAATACAAAATTTGCACAAAATAAAACATATATAAATAACTCAATAAACAAAAACCAGTAAAATTCATTTTATCGTAAATTCATTACCTAGGAATTGCATATTTCACTAATGCATCACATTTCCTGCATTAAAATTGTTCTTCTTGTGCTTGCACTTTGCTTTTACACCGTTTGCATGAATTATAGTACCATCCAAATGAATCTTCAATATGGTCAATGGTGGTAAGAACAATAGCTTGGATAACCTGTAGTAATGATCATTGTAATAAAAATTAAATAACCTTAAAAACTCATAACTAATCCAGAAAACTTAACATTTGTATATAAAATGTTTAGAAATTCAACTATTCTTAACTTACCGTTCCACACTCATGAAGATGTTCATAAAGTTCATCCAAGGTTTTTCTTGCACTCACATCCAAGAAAATATCAGCAGAAGAATATGATCGCTCACTTGATAGTTATACACAACTATTACCACCTTTTGAAGCAGATTCTTTTGATATACTAAGTTTAAGAAACAATATAGTAAATTATTTACAATTAATATAACCAAATATCAAAATAATTTCATAAACAGATATGTACAAATACAAAATCAGAATATACCTTTCCTTAAACTTTGAAATCTCGCTAATACTTTCATCGTCAAAATACACCCTTGTGCCATAATATCCATTGGACACATTAGGTGAATTATTCCATTTCCCAAGCTTCGTGAACTGAACTATAACAACGACCGTATTTTGATTTGATGCGCCAATAAATGGACGACATAAATCAGTAAAATCATCTCATAGAGTACAATTAATTATATTGTTACTGTGATATAAACAAAATAAAAGTTAGAAATCATCATTTTGATTAACAGAAAATGTTTATTTTGTGAATTGATACTAAAAATTAATAAAAAAATGATAAATATTTAATACCTTGCATCCATTAATTGCAAATTAATTCTTTTACCATCTTTGCCATTGCTTTTAGTAAAGGTCACTATTTGATCACCGATTCCAACCAATTGACCAATAACATCTACATATAAAATGTACAATATTAATGAAGCATATTATACAAATAAAAACAAAATAGTTAAATGATTCTAATATGAAAATATTCAAAAACAACTTACCATAAAGAAATCTTTTATCCAATGACTCGTCGAGGATTTTTTCAAATGCAGTAAAGTTGAATCCATGAACAGGAACAGAAATGGTCGAACATAGTTTAACGGTAGTGTTGCGATAAAATATGACCTTATACTTGTGATCAGAAAACTTAAATGGTATATCATATAGGGCAACTCCGAAATTTGAAATCAAATAAGCACCTCCTTCTTTTAATAAAGATAAGCTAACCATAAAAGCTTCTTTAATGACTGCATGGATTTTGTCACCCTGAAAAATAATATCACAGAATTATAATCACATAGTTGAATTTAATTTCAAGATTAGGCACACAATTTTGTAAATACACAAAAAAATATGTTAACATGTAAACTAATAATCAGTACCTGCTCATCCATTAGAATTAGTTCAGTCGTTCCGTATTGAGTTTGATTGTCTTTCTTTGGAACTTTAAATAAATGGATTACACAAACCTTAAGTTCATGATTACCTCGGGTACCTGTAATATCCTTCATGTGCTGTATAATTTTTGACATCTACAATTCAGATTAAACAATATTCAGTATTTATAATAACATCAAAATAAAATCTAAATTACAACAGAAAAATGAATTTATGAATTTATGAAAAATGAGTAGCTTCTCTATCAAGATATGCTTTGTTTGATTTATGTCATCGTGCATTAATCTGTAAATAAACTGAGACATTTATTTCATGTGAACAGATCTGCAGTTTGGTGTAGAGATACAGAAGGGGATGATGTTCTGGCAACTCATAGGGTTCCAAGATCTAAAAAAGAAAACCTAAAGGTACGGATACTATACTAACATTGATATGAACATGAAAATATATATTCAATATTGCACAAAGTATAGTGAATGAATTATTACCTTGTATCTGAGTGCTAGATGTCCCGAATAAAACTCAAACAAAGTTAACAAAATCAATATCAATACGGTTTGAAATGTTATGCTTATGACTGAGAATATACTTGAAATAACTGAGCTATGCTTTAGTTAAGCATTACCTCTTGAATGTCTCTTTTCTGCTGTGGTTTAGGGTTTTCAATGACTGAGAATATATAGATTTAGAGTTGACTATGTGAAAGAGATGTGGTCTTGTTTTTTTTGGAAGGCATAGATCTTATAATAAGTTTTGCTTTTTATGGATGTTTTATGATATGTCAAATTTCTATCATTGGGAAACAGACAGCACATTATTTTTTTCTTAGATTATAATTATAATATAGATTAGAATATATGTCCTATTGTCTGTAATAATACTTGGATACTTTAAAAGTTGTGCAATTTTATATGTAATATGTTGTGCAGGATTATTTATGTATGTGATATTGTAATTTCTGTGAGTTTTGAGCATTATTTTGTAATTTGTGGTACAGGCTTTGTAATAGCAGGGCAGGTTTTGACCAATCACAAATTTCTTATTTGTGGTTGGTTGTGTTTATTTTTTGTCCAGGCATTTTCATAAATTGTATGGTCAAAATGTGGTTTAGTAATTTCTGGTTTGGTAATTTCATAAAACTCGGGTGCTGTCTCTGGGCAGGTTTTGGTGCATTCTATTCTCTTATTTGTGGGCAGGTTTTTTATGCTTGGTTTTTTATGCTTGGTTTTGTGCAATTATGTAATAGCTAGACAGGTTTAGGTGCATAGATAATAACTGCCAAATCCGAGTACACAAAACCTTTTTATCTATTGTGCAGACTTATTTGTGTATATGCGATTCATGCTTATTTTGTCTAGGCATTTTCATAAATTATATGCTAAAAATATGGTTTTGTATTTTCTGTGCAGGCTTGATTCAATCCATGGTCAGATAAAAAGTTTTGTAATTTTTATGCACGTTTTGTGCATTATTTTATCTAATTTGTGTTTCGTTTTGTTATGAGTTTTGTGCAATTATGTAAAGCTTATGTAATTTTTATGCTGTTTTTTTATGCTTGGTTTTGTGCAATTATGTAATAGCTGGGCAGGTTTTGGTGCATTCTATTCTCTTATTTGTGGGCAGGTTTTTTATGCTTGGTTTTTTTATGCTGAGTTTGTGCAATTATGTAATAGCTAGGCAGGTTTTGGTGCATTCTATTTTGAATGCATAATTTATCATTTATCATATATCTAACATTATTTAGGTAATGGTTTTTATTTCGTAACATATACTCTATTCAAAACATTTTATTTTTTTTGAAACCAAACGTGGTTTTATTGTGTACAAACAATTTGGGTAAGTTAATATTTATATATCATTTGTTTTGATAGATGTAGTATATTGATTGAGTATAAATTATTACCTGCCAAATTCGAATAGGTTGATTGCGCATAGATCAATAACTGTCAAATTTGAGTACAAAAAAAAAACAATGCAACAAATAAATAACGATGTGATGACACGTGGCAAAATAAGCACTATATGACATGTGACACCGAAAAATTCGAATACAGTCTCAAGACGGGTGTTACTCAATCGAAATATTGCTTTAGTTATTATATAATAGATTTTCCACTGGGTCCGATTTCTAACGGCATCGATAGAGAGAGGCCGCGGAAACCACCGACTAAATTCCGTTAATACTTCTTCCCACTTGCGTACTCCCATTTGATGTGACTTCTCACTCTCTCTCTCTCTTCTACGGGGAGAAACAATAAATATGGCGATCGGAGCGGCTCATCGGAGGTCAGCGACACGAGTGTCGGCGTTCACCGTCTTCAAGTTTATGGCGTCGGCGATTGCCGTCGCCGTCACTCTCTTATTCTCTTTCTCCGTCCTTTTCACCTCCCCTGACTCCGCCTATTCCACTCTCCACTCCGATGTAAGTTGCAATCTTTTTTTCTCCATTTGATGTTCCTCTGTTGATAGATCCGCACGATATGGTGTTCTGCCTGCATGATTCGTTTGGAATTTATGTTTAATGGTAGAGTTTCTATCTTTCTCGATGCTTTTAAATCTAGATCGAAACTCCAATTGCGATTTGTCCATAAAAGTGCGTTTTATCTTTGTAATGATTGTGGCGCAAAACTTGTATAAATGTGAGAGCACATATAGGTTACTTGATTTGCTTTAAATGTGATTGTAATGCGCTGAGATTACGTGATTTGATTTTAATGCACTAGGTTTTCCCGTGATTTGCTCAGTTTTCTGTGTTCTTAAATTTGATTCGCTCTTCATTAAATTACCACTGCCATTATTTTCTGCAATCGCACCAGAAGCCGTAGCTTTCCTTTTTTTTGACACATTTAAGTTTTTGGGATGAAATAGGGACACAGTTCTAGTTTAATTGGCAGTGGATCTATTCGGAGGTCAGTCCTAGCGCTGAAATCCGATCCATCAAAACCACGTCTTGATCAGATCAAGAAGCAAGCGGATGATCACCGGATGCTGGTGCTTGCATATGCGTCCTACGCTCGTAAGCTCAAGCTTGAGAACTCAAAGATGCTGCGAATCTTTGCTGAGCTGTCTAGAAACTATACAGATCTTCTTAATAACCCTTCACACAGGGCCCTATTTGAGAGTGATTCAGCGTCTATTGATGAGCATGATCTCCAGCAGTTTGAGAAAGAGGTTAAGGAGCGGATTAAGATGACTCGACAAGTAATTTCAGAGGCTAAAGACTCTTTCGATAACCAACTGAAGATTCAGAAGCTCAAGGACACTATTTTTGGCCTAAATGAGCAACTGATTAAGGCAAAGAAGCAAGGGGCCTTTTCGAGTTTAATTGCTGCAAAATCAATTCCAAAAAGCTTGAATTGCCTAGCAATGAGGTTGATGGAAGAGCGGATTGCTCATCCAGAGAAGTATGTTGATGAGGGCAAGACCCTTCCACCAGAGTTAGAAGATCCTTCACTTTATCACTACGCCATCTTCTCAGACAATGTGATTGCAGCATCTGTTGTGGTAAATTCAGCTGTTAAGAATGCCAAGGAACCATGGAAGCATGTCTTCCATGTCGTGACTGATAAGATGAACCTTGGAGCAATGCAAGTTATGCTGAAAGTGAAAGACTATAATGGCGCCCACATTGAAGTCAAGGCCTTTGAAGAATACACATTCTTGAATTCCTCTTATGTCCCAGTTCTCAAGCAGCTGGAATCCGCTAAATTGCAGCAGTTTTACTTTGAGAATAAGATGGAAAATGCAACAAAGGACACAACAAACATGAAATTTAGGAACCCCAAATACTTGTCCATGCTCAACCATTTGAGGTTTTATTTGCCTGAAATGTACCCGAAGTTGCACAGGATTCTGTTTCTGGATGATGATATTATCGTTCAAAAGGACCTGACTGGGTTATGGAGTATAGATATGGATGGCAAGGTGAATGGAGCTGTTGAGACATGTTTTGGATCATTCCATCGCTATGCTCAATACATGAATTTCTCTCATCCACTGATTAAGGAGAAGTTTAATCCCAAGACATGTGCATGGGCTTATGGGATGAACTTCTTTGATTTGGATGCATGGAGAAGGGAGAAGTGCACAGAACAATATCATTATTGGCAAAGTTTGGTAAGTTTATTTCTCTTCGTAGTTTCACTTTACTCACATATTTCCTTTGTTCTTATCGGCACCATGTTGTCTTTATGCATGAATGGCTCAAAACTGGTATTAACTTGGAACTATCAAAGATAATTTTGTGATATAAACTAATAGATTATCTACTGATAGACCTGTTATTTTGAGTTCTAAAGGGTATTTGTTGAATCAATTCGCATGAACAATGTGCTTCATACCGATGATCAATTATTCTCCTCTGCTTTGTTTCTATGCACTTGTGCTAATTTTATTCACATCTAAGTAAGACTATCGAAACTGCTGCAGAATGAAAATAGAACATTGTGGAAATTGGGAACGCTACCACCAGGTCTCATCACATTCTACTCCACAACAAAGCCACTTGACAAGTCATGGCATGTCTTGGGGCTTGGGTATAACCCAAGCATCAGCATGGACGAGATCAACAATGCTGCCGTGGTGCACTTCAATGGCAACATGAAGCCATGGCTTGACATTGCCATGAGTCAGTTTAAACCACTTTGGACAAAGTACGTTGACTATGAGAATGAGTATGTAGAAGCCTGCAACTTCGGTCTCTAATGTTCAAGAGTTAGATGACAAGCACGAAACATTTCCATCCTCTGAGGTCCGTCACCGTTCCATATTTATTTTCAGATTCACGCATCTACATTGTCCGCAGCTTTTCATTAAAAGCTATTGTTTGAACTTTACTTGCTACACACTTTTGCAGTTTAAAGGTCTACCGAGCAAGTTTAAAGTTTATTCAGGATTTAGTTCCAGGGATTGTTATGTATTCCAGCAACTGTATATGTTACTCGGTAATAAACTACCACCATACCATATTATCCATTCTTTTCACAATTAGTCGTATCATGTTTCTTTCATATTTGTCGACCCCCACGATATCTATGCAGTTTTCATATTCGTTTCAGCTTACCACAAACTGTAGTTCAACACCAACTCTTCGATTTTAGTGTGGCATACTCAATGGAGAAACAATCGACTCAAAACACTAGATCAGGTGTCAAGAGAATACCTGGAAGGCCAAAGCTTTAATCCTCATAGAATCAGGATCCCCAATTCACCATCAACCATTAAAGTATAATGTTCACACACAGTCCAAGGCTGCTCAAGAATTCTCATTTAAAATGGGGATTATTGTTTGCACCCGCAATTTCTTGCGGCGCACCCCAGTTTGGGCGTATCCCGGATGCGTCCAAACTGGGGGGTTTAAAAAAAAAACAATTCCTTGGGCGCAACCAGGGTGCGTCCAAGGTCTGGATGGATTATTTTTATTTTGAAAAATAATTTTTTAAAGATTATTGAACCGGTTTGGGTCTGAACCGGTTGATCTTGGGCGCAACCACGATGCGCCCAGGTGTTTTTTGTTTTTTCCCGAAAAACAAAAAAAAAAAAAAAAAAAACACCTGGGCGCATCGTGGTTGCGCCCAAATTTGTTTATATCCAATTTGGATGTCTTATAGTTATATCCAATTTGGTTATTACTATGGTTATATACTATGATTATATCTTATAGTTATATCTATGGTTATATCATATAGTTATATACTATGATTATATCTTATAGTTATATACAATTTGGTTATATCTCATGATTATATTCTATATTTATATACTATGGTTATATCATATAGTTATATGCTATGATTATATCATATAGTTATATCCAATTTTGTTATTACTATATAATATAATCATAAGGATATAGTCAAATTGGATATAGCTATAAGGATATAACCAAATCACATATAACTATAAGATATAGTCATATTATATAAGTATATGATATAACCATAGTATATAACTATATGATATAATATATGATTAAGCATACTATATAACTATAAGATATAATCATAGTATATAATTATAAGATATAACCATAGTATATAACTTTAGAATATAATATAGGATATAACCATAGTATATAACTATATAATATAACCATAAGATATAATCATAATATATAACTATATAATATAACGATATGATATAATCAAATTTGATATAAGACATATAACTATAAGATATATTCATTATATAGAACTATATGATATAACCATAGTATATCTATATGATGTAATATAAGATATAATCATAATATATAACTATGAAATATAACCATAAGATATACCCATAATATATAACTATAGAATATAACCGTAGTATATGACCATAAGACATAACCAAATTGGATATAACCATATTTATATGTGATTTTCAAAGGATATAATCATAGTATATAACTATAGAATATAACGATATGATATAACCAAATTGGATATAACTATAACATATAATCATGGTATATAACTATAGGATATAACGATATGATATAACCAAATTGGATATAACTATAATATATAATCATGGTATATAACTATAGAATATAACGATATGATATAACCAAATTGGATATAAGTCATATAAGTATAAGATATAATCATAGTATATAACTATAGAATATAACCGTAGTATATGACCATAAGACATAACCAAATTGGATATAACCATGGTTATATGTGATTTTCAAATGATATAATCATAATATATAACTATAGGATATAACGATATGATATAACCAAATTGGATATAACAATATGATATAACCAAATTGGATATAACGATAACATATAATCATGGTATATAACTATAGGATATAACGATATGATATAACCAAATTGGATATAACTATAACATATAATCATTTTATATAACTATAGAATATAACGATATGATATAACCAAATTGGATATAACTATAACATTAAATCATTGTATATAACTATAGGATATAACGATATGATATAACCAAATTGGATATAACTATAACATATAATCATTTTATATAACTATAGAATATAACGATATGATATAACCAAATTGGATATAACGATAACATATAATCATGGTATATAACTATAGGATATAACAATATGATATAACCAAATTGGATATAACTATAACATATAATCATTTTATATAACTATAGAATATAACGATATGATATAACCAAATTGGATATAACTATAACATATAATCATTGTATATAACTATAGAATATAACGATATGATATAACCAAATTGGATATAAGTCATATAAGTATAAGATATAATTATTGTATATAACTATATGATATAAGCATAGTATATAACTATATAATATAACCATAAACCCCAAACACCAAGACCTAACCCTAAACCCCAAGACCTAACCCTAAAAAACGCTACAAACCCCTTGGGCGCAACCTAGTTGCGCCCATAATTCTGGACGCAATTTAGTTGCGTCCAAAGGGTGTGTGGGGTTTAGGGGTTTGTACTCGAATGGACGAAAACCCCAAACCCTAAAAACACTAAAAACCCCTTGGGCGCAACCTGATTGCGTCCAAAAATCCTAAATCACAAACTCTAAAAAATAATAGAAACCTCTTGGACACATCCACGTTGCGACCATTTTTTTTTTAAAAAAAAAAAAAATCCCTTCTGGGCGCAACGTGGATGCGCCCAAGGTGAACCAGATTTTTTTTTAAAAAAAAAAACAAAATTGGCCATGAATCGGGTTTTTTTTAAAACCCGATTCTTTCACTTGGGCGCACCCGGGTTGCGCCCAAGGAATTGTTTTTTTTTTTTTTAAACAAAAATCCTGTTTTTGGGCGCAACCAACAGGTGCGCCACCAAAAAATCCGAGTGCGAACATTCTACCCGTTTAAAATTGGGGATGAACTGGCTGAAAAGAGGCAAAACCAATTCATTGAGACGGATTTTTCCTGTTTTCAATGTGCATAAACCAAATTATTACACTACCTGAGTGCTCACTGATACAGTGATACAACTTGGGTAAGTTGCAATAATGCCTTTCCTATTCGAGCAGCCTCATCAAGAGATTAATGACTTTGTTTTGAACATCAGAAGACATAGTACACACAACTCCAGCCCGTAATCCGCACCAGTAACTTATCTGATGCGTAACATGAAAGCTAGAAAATTAGTGCTAAACATGCACAATTAAGGCATTTTCTTAACTAGTTTACCAAATAACACTTTTGTACTAAATTGGGGCATAGAGTTGTGCAGCAAATAAGTTCCAAAAAGAATATAACCGTCACCATTGACTAAAATCGAAGTTGAAACAAAAAAAAGTGAAAGAAGCCAGATTTCGCCTTAACCAAGTCACCAACAACTCTACACACTATCAGTGAGCTAAACTTAACATATCTCATTCTATGGAAGACTATAACAAATTCTCAAACCTTCGGCCCGACTCAAAAAATCTGTGGTGGTTGTGGATCAATATCTTGGTGGTTAAGCTGTTGCTGGTACTTGTTGCGCCTTGTCCACACCATTAGCAGCAGTTCCTCCACCTCGGTTAACCCGATTGCCCCCATTGCCCATTTCACCCTTTTGGTATCCATCAAAGTTGCGGTTCTGGTATCCTCTACCATTACCCCTGTTCCCATAATCACTTCTGACAAATTCACCCCTACCATATCCTCTACCTCTGCCATAGCTTCCTCCCCGTCCTCCTCTTGCCCCCTCGTTCCTGAATCCACCTCCTCTTCCCGGAAGAAATCGTCCACGGTTGCTCCCTGCAATGTAGAATGCCACTTAGCATTATGTAACAGCCAGATATTATCTCAAGGAACAAAGTCAAGAAGAGAAAGATAGAAAATGACAGCAGTGAAAGTTGTACCTCCAGAATTTGTGGACTTTTTCTCCTCGATGAAAACTTGGCGACCACCAATTACAACGGAACCAGCCTGAAAAGAAAGAAATCAAAATTGAATGGGACAGATCTCTGAAACAGAATCTTTTTTACTGTACAACTCTCATAGCAGAAAGCCTGTCTTGACAGAAGTTTGAAGTTTGAACCGAAATATCAGTTGCAAAAAAGGAAAACTTGAGTGATAGGAGCCTCTCTTAAATAATCACACAGCATTCTGCAATGACTAAAACCAGCCTACATCACTTCATCTCTGATAAAAATCTTATCCACACGCTGATCATTTTCTGGCTTGGTTGTTTACGAAACTATTACATAAGACCAATCTCAAAGCAACTTTTGCAGCTCATCTAATAAATCCATACAATTATCAGTTCATACAACTAATTCTAAAATCTGAATCCCGTTGTAAAATATCAACACTGTGGCTTTGCTACTTTAGATCCATTGCAAATGTGAATCAGCAAAAGCTCTACAGGGAAATCTAAATGGCTCATGCTCCACACCACATTCTAGCAACTTGCAAGGTCAAGAGAGGAAATGAACTATTCCACTCATAAGACATTCACCAAGATAGCCAAATGACCAATAGACAGCATTCTACCAGAGTAAGGCCACAGCAGACACCTTCATTTTCAAAGGCTCCAAGACAGTAAGAGGGAGGAACGATACAATAAATCTCAATGTTGCAAATCCTCCTGCTACCTATGGTCTCATGGTTACTATTCATAATAGAAGTTCATACTCATACCAAACTATAATGTTACATACAAGAGCAAGGCTACTATGAGGCAACTGGAATGTGCCTCAAAAACTGTGTTTCATATGTGAATATTCTATTACTACAATCATGCATCACATATGTGAATATTCTAGGCTGCAATCAGGAAACCGCTGCAGCCAATTATAAATAAGAGGGGACTAGCCTCTAAGTTGATTATGGTATTGAATTCTGAGTTGTATAGGCTTTGCCTTACTTTTGATAGCTAGACAATGGTTAAGCTCTGCTTGTAACTCAGTGGATTTTGGCATCGGGATCCCATTGGGTAAAGATGTGTGATTGTGTGATTAGATAGTTCAGCTTAATATGAACTTTTGGCTATATTTCAAAATAATGAAGATAGAAAAGAAAAATATATTAAACAAGAATAGAAGAATAAGAGAGCGCAAGGAGATACCTCAATTGCATTTTGGGCAGCATCAGGCGTTTCAAACTCTACAAACCCAAAACAGAATCCCTGCTTCACAAAACGATTTCATTAGAAGAGAAGAAAAACAAAACAGACCAACAACACTAAATCTGGTTTCATAACTACCTTGTTGTTTCTAACTTGGACACCACCACGTTTAATGACACCAAATTCCTTAAAAGCTTCCTCCACCGTAAGAAGGACAGCATTCAATGGAAGATTCCTTATATAGATGGAAAAGCCTTCAACTATTATAGCACAAACAGAGAAAATTAGACACACAAAAACATCATTAAAGAAACAAGTGTATGATGCATAATAAACCAAATACTCAAACATCTTAGTAAAAGATACCTTCCCCATCTTGGTTGCTGCCATCCTCAGCCACATTTGAGTTAGCGACTATATTCTCAGTGACAGGGACAGGTGGTGGAGCAGCACTCACCTGTTGGTAGTGTTGCGCCTTAGGCATGGACTTCACAGGAGCAGGCATTTGTGTAGCACTCTCTTTCATTACTTTTACCTGCAAACAGTAAATTTATGTTATGGAGTATTAGCCAAAAGTGAGCATAAAGGGGTAAACAAAAGCAGCCATCAAACTAGCAATACTGTATAATCACAGATCTTAATGAAGATGGCAACAATTCCCCACTTACAATTGAAGCGTAGGTCTTCTTAGGTGCCTCCTCCGACTTCAACTCAGATTCCAGCACAGCCGCTGATGCAAGTGGAACTTCATCGACAATCTCAACTACAGGTTCTAGTTCTTCCTGTTCAACAGTTGATCCTTCCCCATCCTCAGAAGGATCATACACTTCCCCTCCATTAGCTTCCTCTGGCTGGTCAACAATCTCCGCATGCTGCACGGGAGATGCTTCTGACAATATGAAGCACAAATAATTTAGAACAAAAAGTCCAAAATGCACAGTGAAAAATAATAAGGCTGTTAGCTTGCATAAATGTATGAACAACACACTTATGCTTGCATAAACATATCAACAATCTCCACATGCTGCACTGTAGATGCTTCTGACAATATGAAGCACAGATTATTTAATCAAAAAGTCCAAAATGCACAACTACAAAGAATAAGGCTGTTAGCTTGCATAATTGTATGAACAGCACACTTACCCTGGTCTGATGAGATATGCGGTGCCACAACACCGTTAGACAAATCCTCACCATCTGTTTCTGAGTGACCATCCTCCAGATATCTAAATATGTCAGTGAGGACAAAGTAGCCCACCTCTTGAGGAGCCAAAAAGAATGTCTGAGTAAAACTCTGACATTTGTCCTCCTCCTTAACCATATGTCCAGTTATGAGGACAAGAACTCCCCCATTATAGGATTCTTGAGCATCAACAGTTTTGATCTCTGCTTTTAATGTTCCATATGATTGTATCTTAGCATTGATTTCCTGAATCCAATTAGAAACAATCAAAATCTCACACTAGAAAAGACAAGTCACGAAAAAAATTAACATATTTTCAATATGAGTTAAATCTGAATTATAGATGGAATCAATATCCTTAATCATTACCAAAATAACAGATCCATTTAATACCCTATAACTGATTTCTGACATATTTCAAACAATGTAACATGGTGGTGATCTATCTCCAATTTCAATCATAAGACTGGAAAATGCTAGTATGCAGACCAGTAGACAACTCAATTGGCCACTAAAAAAGGTACAACCATCAGGAATATATGCATAAAATAAATCACATGTGAATACAAGTTGAAGAAATAATTACATCCATTCCGGTGGTGAAGCCCATACTTCCACCATCCTGTTGACGCCCAAGTTTGCTGATGTCCTGGTAGAACCGATAAACCACTGCCGGAGACTGGTGAAGAACTGTATAATACTGCTCGGCAAAAGCTTGACCAATCTAATACCCAATAAGGAAACAAAAATATTTATACGGAATGGAAACGAAAAACAAAACCAAAACAACAAAAAATAAGCAGAAAGTCACAAGATCAGAGGGGGAAGATACCACTTCAGCCGAAGGCTTCTCTTGCTGAGCCGGAGAAGCCATCTTCCTCTATAAACACAATGCAAGCCATTATTAGAATCCAAAACAAAAAAAGGATTTTCCAAAATGATGTTAAACGAAAAATTCGCAATATAATGGAAACTACTTGCATTAAATTGCAATGATCAACGATTAACTCGAATCTATAAACGAGATCCACGGAAGTGAATATAACAATGAAGTTAAGAGGATTATCAGAGCAATTTAACCGATCTGACTGGTTTGAACTAGGGTTTTAAGACGAGATCAGCGAACTGATACGAGAGAAGGAGTACCAGTTATCTCTCTCTGTATGCTTGCTCCGGCGAGGTTTTGTCTCCGGGAAGAGAAGGCGGTTGCTAGGGTTTCGATGGTGGTGCTGGTGACGGAAGGGGATCAGCGCAAGGAAAGCGTAGGAGAGAGAAAAGAGGGTTTCCGTATTTATGCGGAGACTTGAGAAGGCATGAATCGCATGTGAAGGGACGCACGTTAAGTATTGGTACTCTTTCACCCTTACACCTATTTTTTCAATTCTAATTTAAGAATTTGTTTAAATTACGTATTATTTAATATTATAATATTAAAAATTAATATTATAATATTATTTTTAATATTATAATATTAAATATAATATAATTTAAATAAATCATAAATAGAGTTTAAAATTGCATTCAGGAAGGGTGTGTTTGACAATATGTTTATATTTAAAAAGTGTACTTGTATAAATTTTTATAACATTTAAATTTAAATTTTCAAACCTTACTTTTTCTAAATAAATACTTTATAAATAAAAAATTCTTTATAAATAAACCTACCTAACAAACCCGAATTTAGATAAAATTTAACTATACTAGTTTATTGCTCGTGTCATGCACGGAATATATTTATAATTTTTTTAGTATAGTACTAGTTTAATTCGCATGTATTTATAGTAAACGTATATATCATATCACAAAAGATATTCAAATTATGTGTCTACTTCATATTAGAAATATTACTCACAATATTAGTTAAAAAGAATAATTGATGAAAATATTATTTACACGTATTATAACAATATTTTAATAAAATAAAGATGATATATTGAAGGGTATACGTAAAACCATTCACGAATTGCAATTTTAAAACTCAACATTGTTTGTAACTTTATAATCGATTTTAACATATTTTTAATATGATTTCAACATTTTCTTTGTTTTGCATTTTTTTATTTTTTCTCTTGAAAATGAGAAGTATATATTTCCTTCAATTACTAAGAACTCAACAAATTTCCATAAAATAAATAAATTTAAAGGCCATAAAATTGGTGATAAATTATTAGGCTAAAATAAGAAGTATATATTTTCTTGTATTACTACGACCTTAAAAAATTAAGATTTCATATTTTATTTTACCCAAAAAGTAGTTTTAAAGTAACTCATTTACATTGTTATTTATTAAATCGATAGCCAAGATGTCCAAAAAATTAAAGTAGACTTTTGAGTTAAGTAATTTCATTTTTATAAAATAATATTGGATAGTTGAGTGAAAACTACAGGTTTTGCTTATAATGTTGTGAGTTTTCAGTTTTATGTCCATAAAATTATTTTTTATAGAAATAATTTGTATTCATGTAAAAAATAACAATTGTAAATATTTGTATTTATTGGTGCAAATCTTGTTAAGGTTTTGTTAATTCATAATTTGCTGATTATTTAGTATAATAATAAATAAAAAATAACAAAAAAATAACACCTTAACTACTTGGCCTATAAACACTCTAAATGCTTAAAATGAGTTAGCTTTAATATAGACTAGGTGTAGCAGCCCCGTGCTTTGCACGGGGAATTTGAAGTTTTTGAGCGGGAGTTCAAATTTAGTGAGGAAATTTCGTAGAAGGCCGGAGTTATCGTGTAATAGTGCCAACAAAGATAATTAGATGTCATTTAATTGTTAATATATTGATAGATTATGTTGAATGGGTTGATGAATTATTGGATGTTTTTTGCATCCATATTAAAATATACTTATAAGTGTCATCTATGAACTTAATGGAGGTGACACAAATACAGGTGCGTGAGATAGTGGTGGTGTTGCATGGATTGGGAACATATAGATGCGTCCTAGAGTCAATGTTATGTTGTTATCGGACATGTGCAAAACCAACTTCTCTAATTATTCATAGCAATAAATGTGGTATAGTTTCACCGAGCTTATAACGTGTTTGCAAGGGCTAAATAAAATGTAATAAAGTTAGTATCTCTAGGTTTGCTGAAGAAGTTTTAATAAATTTGTTCTCTTGGTTGCAATGTATTTTTTGTGTTAAAATGGTTGAGAATTGTCAATAACATAATTTATATAATCTAGGTTGATCCGTATATACGTATTCCTCCAGTAATTGTAATTATTTAAAGAATGTAACTACAAAATACTATCAATCTCACAAATCATAATATATGTATATGTTAATTGTTATTTTATGCGGCCAACTCCTCTGCTGATGTTGCTATTTGAGACATATAGAGGCAAGGCATGCCCCATTTATGTCGAAATGTACGTTGTTGTATATTTGATTTGGCAGGTATTTGAGAAGTTGTGTGCGAATGCCTAACATATGAAATTTCTCTTTTGATTACTATTATGCATGTATCATAGCAATCTTGTTATATGTTCCATGTATGGAAGCATAATGCTCGTTTGTCGTGGCTCCACCATTCTCCCATTGCTGAAACTTAATCCATTGCCTTAATCTTTGCAGGAAGTCCTTTGATCGAAGAAGTTATTTGATCCCTTGTGTTGTACTCTTCTTGTTGTAGTACTCATATCTTGTATTGTAGCTACGCTTCACTTTGCCAAGATTTGCAAGGTCATAGAACTTTCTCAATGAGTAATGAGTTTTTTTCTATTGCTTCCATATGATCTTAGATATGGGAGAATTGTGATTTGATGCGCTGTTGTTTATTCACTTCAACTTATAAGCAAACTCTACATATTCGACTCGATCAAGCTGTAGACTACGTGCCCAACAGTTGTATGTGTTGTGAGCTTATTATACATGTTTATAATTTGCCATGAAGTGTTTTAATCCTGACTTTATTTCTTTCAGATCTGCAAATAGAATCCCAATAGAGGAACACAGCTTTCCATGACATTTTCTTTTACCCCCATTGAAGTTACATTCCCTTAACATAATTATGTGGTTTGGTTTCATTCATATTACAGAGCCAAGTTTTCATGAAGATGTCAGGTGTGATCACTTTCTACAACCTAATAGAACCACCATATGCTTTAGCTAAATCATCAACATCCTTGTAAATTACGCGCCCTGTCATTCCTTATGTGCATCCAAGTTATATGCGGAACGGTAAGCTGCAAAAACAAAAATTGTTATTGAGTCCAGGGTTGTGCCCAAGCTCTATTGCATACTATTTGCCTGACATTTGAGACATAAATAAACACATGAAGCTTGATAAACAGAAGCCTTGCAATAGAAGTTGGATTATTAACGCGGTCGTTAACAGTTGTTTAGCATCATGTTTCGCATAGTTAGCAGCAGCACAAGGCAACGAGGCTGCATCATCAGATTGACACACAAATAGGTCAGTACATCCACTCAATAAAATAGTATAAGACTCATTCTTTATTTATAAATGTTCATTTTGTTGGTGCAATTCTTGATTGAAATCATGAGAGAGCAAAGGAGTTTATCAACCTTCAAATGCAACCTTTTTCTCCCCTCTTCTTGGTGCGAAGACATCCCATTCTTCTTGGCTGGAGCCGGGGTTCTCGGTCGGGTACCCTGCAAACAGATTTCAGCACATGTTTAAAACCAAAGTATGAAACTACTATAAATGTAGGAGTTTGCCTCCAAGGAGATATGCATGTAGAAAGTGGGTCAAAGGATGATATGTCACTTGTAGAAGTTGCCACCACTTCACTTGCTATTATGTGTTACGTATTGGTTGGTCTAGCTAATTATATATTTTCTTTTTTCTTAAATAAATCTCATTTTTTCTATTATTTATGTTTTGCTCATTGTAAATGCAGTTGGTGTTAAGTACTATTTACACTATTGCCACAAGTATATGGCCTTTGGGGCCTTCTCTAAAAATCTTTACTGCACAAAAAAATAGGAAAACGGGTAAAACATATATTTAAAACCCAGTTCAATCCTAATACTCTAACGGGGAACCCATTTGCTTTCCTTTTCATATCTCTATTTCTTCTCTTCTTCTTTTCCTCCTCCTCATCTCTTTCCTTCTATGGAAGCTTTTTTTTATTTTCGCAGTTCATTGTTGATTTGAGTTGCTTTTAGAAGTCGTAGTCGAGGATGGAGTTGGAATTGTTCGATTGGGGTTTTTGAAAATTTTGAGTTAACCTAATCGATGAACTGGAAAGAGATCAAAGCTTCAGACAACTTGATATAGCGGTTTACTTGACAATTTTATGAATTTATGGGGTAAGTTTACTAATATGTCATATTTACTTTCTCTTCAAACTATAAATGTCTCTCACTTCCTATCACGTTGTCGCTTCTCATTTTAGGTTTCTGCAACAACATTTTATTCAGTCAAGTTTCTGAGATTTTGAATTCAATACTTAATTTTCTGATCGTTAATGTAAATTTTCTTAGGTCAACTACAACATGTTTTCAAAATGGAGAAAGAAGAGTAAGCAAAAGAGGAACTCGATTGGACATATATTGAATTCGTGGACAACCAATATGTGTTGGATCTTATTTTAGAAGGTGTCTTCTTATCTTGAGTTTGAGATTTCATTGTATTCATGTGTGAAATGCAGGAAAAATTAGGATGTTACAAAAAAGCTTATATCATACTGTTGGACATATATATTATGCCTTTGTTCTTCTTTTATCTTCTATGTGGCTAAAACATCAGTTTGGAACTCAACTCAAATTTTGTTTAAGATCTTATTTCTTGTACAATTCTTTAATTTTCCCAGTTTTGTGCACTTTGAGTTCAATCATAGTGGGGATTCTGACGTATTATCAGATCTTCTTTGAACAATAACGATTGTTAGATGAGAGACTATAAGATGGTTCATATTAGATTCAGTGTGGAATGTGGATTGATTGTGGACCCTTCTGTTTTGATAAAATGCCTGAATGAGACGAGTAGTGTAGTCTCACCAAGAATATGCGAAGTCCTTGTTATGGAGACACCGAGGGTCCATTGTTTATTCTCTTAATTTGGTTCCTTTCTTTATCACTGGTCACTTGACCTTTTCTCCATCTGGTTTGTTAGATGCTTGATTATGTACTATTGATTTTGTTTGGCTTAGAAATTCGGGATAGATGCAAAAATGACTTTTATTACTCCCTCCGTCCCTTTTTGTTTTTTCTGATTTGACATGGCACATCCGCCGAGGCGGGTTTTATATCGTTAATATCTCTAATTACATAACCCTAAAAATTATAATTTTTTGATATTATCAAAGTACTCGTTGAGACGAATCAAACAAGACCCCACATGACTATATTTTTTCTTATATATTGGAAGAAATCTTGAAGATTCTCTTCAACGGTGAACAGTGCCTAAAAATCAAACAGGAAGAAGAAAAAGGGACGGAAGGAGTATATGAAAGCTATGGTTGTGATGTGTTGTTGACTTTGTTTAGTGAATCCTTAGCTTTTCTTCATTCCTTTAATGATGATAAATGATAAGGGCTTGTTTGGTATTGATATCCTGATATCAGGTATGGGTATCAAAATGGCCCATACCCATACCTGGTGTTTGGTATATCAGTATATGGATATCAATTTGATATCTTTGATATCCTGATATCTGAATTTTCAACAAGCCTGATATACCCACTTTTCAAGGGTTATCAGTGATATCTCTCTCATTCTAAAATTAAATCATCGTCTCTTCTCCTCCTCCTCTCTTCTCCTCCCCCACAATGACATAGCTATTCTTCCAAGTTCTTCATCAAAGTCGATCAAATCTTCAAACAACTTGGCTGGATCTTTATCAAGTGGTGTCTCTTTTCACTTCAATCTCAACATTACCTTTTTCTTCAAGGTAAAAATTTCTCAATTTCAGATCTATGATTTAGTTTTGCTTTAAGCAAAAATTTATATGGACTGCTTGATTATCTTGATTTTATATGGAAATTACTTTCAGATCTAGGGTTTTGTATGGAAATTTAAAGTGTTCGATAAAATGTCTAGGTAAGTTTCAGTTATGATTTACTAATTTCGTGGGTTTTGAGCTCTTTCTTGAGCTGGGTTTGTCTTCCTCTTTGTCAATATTTTTTTTGCCTTCTCTTGAATCGGTTTAAGTTCCAAGAATTTTAGGCCTATTAATACCATTTTTTCAGTCGGTGGCTTCAGGCATTTTAGGCTTGTTAATACCATTTCAGGATTTTTAAAGAATTTTAGGCTTGTTAATGGCTGAATCAATCGAGCTGGATTTGTCTATGTAAGTTGAAGTTTTGCTGCATATAGAAATGTTTGATTTTGAAGATTGATCAGAGTCCGTAATTGGCGCTGAGTTAGTGTTTTAGAAGTACTTGCTCAATCTGAAACATATAGTTAGTGGACTGATTTTTGCTGTATTTTACTACATTTTGATCCGAAACTTAGAAATTAGAGTGTGGGTGAATTTAAGTTTTTAATGATTATTAAATATTATAAGTGAAAATGTTATGTAACAGTTGCAAGAATTTCTCAAGTGTTCCAAATGCCTCCATAGTCCACAGCTTATATGTCATATCCTGATTATGCTTTGATATATATAGTTTGTGAGGCTAACTTGTTTCTGTTGGAACCCCTCGTTTGACATCCTGTGGAGGCATTTGGAACACTTGAGAAGTATTTTTCTTTTGGATTTGAATACTATTCTTATTTCTTAAAATATTGTTCTTGCTAGCTATATTGTTCTTGCTTCTCCTTTTCTTTTGGATATTCAAATTGTTTTTGTAGTATTTTTTATGGGTGTTAAGTAGATTAATTTTTTATTTTATAGAATGGATTCATATGAACTTGATTCAATAAGGAGAAAGAAGGAAATACAAGAGCTTGTACAAGTAACAATTATACGTGTTACGAAACTCATCGTCATTGCTACAACAATGATTCGCGAACGAGTTTATCAAATCAAAGAAGTTCCAATGCAAGCTAGGGATAGAATACATCATAGGTTGTCCAATCTAAATAGGTTGATTAGAGAAAGTGATGTTATATGTAAGAACGAACTTCGTGTCAATAGACACACTTTTGGAGTGCTTTGTGAGATGGTCCAAAGTATTGGGGAATTACATAGAACAAAAAATATGGAGGTGGAAGAAATGGTTGCAATGTTTTTATTTACATTAGCACACCACAGAAAAAATAGGTCTATAGCAAATTATTTTTTAAGAAGCGGAGAGAGTGTTAGTCGACAATTCAATCTATGTATTCGTGCGGTTTTAAAGTTGCATCATCACTTGCTCAAAAAACCTACACCTATACCCAAAGATTGTGAAGATAGTAGATGGAAATATTTCAAGATACTACAATCTTTTATTTTAATTATTAATAATTAAACAATTTGAATTGTTTTGACAATAATTACTTTCTCTTCCTTGATTTGTAGGGATGCCTAGGAGCTTTAGATGGAGCTTTCATTAGTGTTCATGTGTCAAATGCCGATAGATCAAAATACCGAACTAGAAAAGGTGCACTTGCTATGAATGTCTTAGGTGTTTGTAATCCTAATATGGAGTTCATATATATATTGCCTGGTTGGGAAGGGTCTGCACATGATGGTCGTGTTCTTCGTGATGCAATTTCTAGACCAAATGGTTTGAAGGTCCCAAAAGGTAATCATAAACAATTATTTAGTTTAGCTAGATGACTTTAACATCTTTCTATACATTAACACAATTTTTACTATGTGAAGGGTGTTATTACCTGGTAGATGCTGGGAGTTTCTCAAATTGATGCAATTGATGCTACTAGCTTTCTTTCAAGGAACCCAAGTGAGCTTGATGCATTCTATAGTTGTCCAAATGATGAGTGGAAGAAGTTGTATGTGGAGAGGCTCATTGTCAGATTTCGTGGTGGGCATGTGGGTGCAATTTGAGTAAGAGAAAGAAGCAGGGAAGATAATATTTTTGGTTTGTGATTGCAAGGTCATTTTGATGGTGTAATTTTTTGTGAGCTTTTGCATAACTAATCTATCAAACATTCATTCCCTAATTTTTTAGGAGGTTTTTTGCACATTATGATGATGTTGATAGATTGAAATGTAATGCTTCAATGACACTTGTAAAAACACTTTTTAAGATATATATTATGTTAGAGAATTGTGCTTTTTAACTAATGATTTTATTTAAATTATATTTTTATTATCTTCAAATTAGAAATTAACTTATTTTATAAAAATTAGGTTTTGATACCTCATATCTGAAAAAACTCTACCAAACACAGATATCAGATATCAAACTGATATCTCCTGCATACCAAACACATATATCAGTTATCAATTTCATACCCATACCTGATATCTGATACACATACACATACCTGATATCTGATATACTAGTATATGGATACCAAACGGGCCCTAAATGATTTTGCCTTACCATAAACAGGTTAGACAACCTAAGAATGATAAATGATGAAAGTAATGCAATGTGGATGTTTGTCTAACCAAATTGTAAGATCTTAATTTGCACATACTCAAATATGTAGCAACTTTCATTTCTCAAATTCCAATTATTCAAACTACATAACATTGAGTCCCAAATCAAGTTAATTTCGCAGCAAGAAGATAAGAGACCAATTCAGTGTTTTTCCACCCTTGGAATTTCACTTCAAAACCTTGACACATTCCACAAATCCCTCAAAACTTCCCAATTTCAAAATTGGAAACCATCCATATCTCATTTACGCTCAATTATCTCATCAGAAAACACAAACAAGCAAACATGCACCATCATAATTCCAAAAACAAGTGAAGAATCTGGCAACCGAAAACAAAAAGAAAAAAAACCTAATTACCTTCTGTGATTTCGCTTGGCAGGTTCGCGATTTTTGCGCTTCTTCTTATCGTGCTTGTTCTCGAAGAATCTCCTCCTCTTACACTCCTGTATAACCCCAGCTCTAAAGACCTCTCGCCTGAACCTTCCCAGAAGCTTCTCCTCGGGCTCGTGTTCCTCCACAACCACTTGAACGTTATAAGACACCGCGAGAGAAGCCAGTCCTAGCTTCGTCCTTGCCGTTTGTAGGGAGAAATGAATAGAAGAAGAGGAGTGAGAAAGCAATGGGAATTGAGTCTTCTGAGCAACCGTAAATTGGGAGGGTTTATTGGTGGATAGGGGGAGAAAGGAAGGAAGGAGATTGTGGAGAGACAACGGTGACGAAAAGCTAATAGAAGAAGCCATTGATGAACTTGTGATGCTCAAGGTGGATGGGGTTTATGTGGGTTTTTATACCATGATTGTTTTTGGATTTTTTAAGAGAAACAATAAACCTTATTAAAAGTGGAACACAAATATTAATATGACTTGTGAGAGTCAACCAATATTACCAGAAACTTCTAATTGTAGTGATGGTAACATAGATTGGGAATTTGGGGCTACTTCGCATAAGAAAGACACTCTTTCCACTTTGAACAGCAGTGTCCCTGGTAGAGTGAATGCAGACCCATCAACTTCCCAATCGCAGGAAAGACAACAAGAGGATATAATCAATAACAAGAAAAGTGGAAAAGTCAATAGCCAAAGCAGGAAATCATCTCAGTATGAATATAATTTGGTTGATCCTGATAAAATTATAGATCCAGCGACTTTAAATTTGGAAAATATCTCTAATGATAAGGATGACGACAATAAAAGTGAAGATTCTGATTTCTCCAGTGATTCATCTTTAGAGCCATATGAGTTTATTGACGATGACACTGATTTGAAAAACAATATCACACAATTGGTGGATGTTGTTGGAACACTTAGGAAAACTGATGATCCTGATGGTGAAAGTCTAACTATTTCCTGATGATGTTGATAATCTATTGATACATTTCAATGGTGTTTCTTAAAATAAAATGGGTTGTAAATCAAATTTCTTCACAACATGGTATTTTTTTTTATATCTTTTATTAAGGGAAAGAGGGGTAAAGCTGTGAATTGTGGGAAAGAGCAGGGGCAGGCAAAGTAAAAGAGAAAAGGACAGAGATTGTTTGCCCAAATCTAGCTAGTGCTGGGCCTCTATGAACCAGAAAACAATTGTGCATTTGTGATAGGAGAACAGAGAGGCAAGAAAATATACATATAAAAAAACAGAGAGAGGTTGAATTTGAGGGCCTCAAATAAAAAATAAAGCCCCTTCGGTTCCTTTTCCCTTTCGGCCAAGGCCCAAGGGAAGGGAGGGCATTAAAAAGACTCGAGTTTTCCTTTCTTCTCAGACTCTGTCTTTTCTCTCTCTTTTAG
Source organism: Rheum nobile (assembly GCA_027886185.1). Taxonomy (NCBI): domain Eukaryota; kingdom Viridiplantae; phylum Streptophyta; class Magnoliopsida; order Caryophyllales; family Polygonaceae; genus Rheum; species Rheum nobile. The sequence goes on along the minus strand of WOAB01000232.1, from coordinate 2,089,890 downwards.
TTTCATTTTTTGATGAATCTCTCTCCTTAATTAATTACAGAAAAGAGGCCAAAAATGAAAATGAAATTGAAATGTCACGTCATATTCCACACACCCATCTCCCTCTGTTCACCTTGTCACGTCATATTCCACACATTCATCTCCCTCTATTCACCTCTTGAGCTCGAAATCTATCCACCATTCTAAAAAAACACGATTTCTAGGGTTTCTCTTGCTACTACAAAGCTCCTTCCTTTACTTCTTCATCTTCTTCTGTTTCGTCCTCTTCAGCTGAAAATGGCCAGAGAAGAGCCCATTAAGTTGGAAATGAGAGAGAAATGTGAAAACCCATATCAAGAAAAGACCTTATCTCAGCAATTTAACCGCGACCCAGATGAGTTCTCGCCATTTCTCATTTGGGTTCCGATTAACAGCTCCTGAGTCGCTCCCTTGACGGCCCGACGGATGGGGTGGCAGCCGCGGCGCCGGAGACGGCGGGGCGAGGCTATTTTTGTCACATTATGGTGGTAAATGCGTTAGCTATAGTGCAATTTGTTGTGTTAATGGAAGTGGTTTGTTGTGGTGGGTTGTTATTGTTGATTCTACTGTTGGATTTACAAACCCAAATTCCCACTCCCTGTTTCAAGTGAAACGGCGGCGGTGGTTGTGGTGGTCACCTCCATTTCCGAAGCTGAAATGGGTTGACAGAAACGATAAGAGAGGAAGAGATGGAATGAAAAAGAAAGGATATATATATATATAGAGAGGACGCTCAGGTAAAACGACTCTTATGGTGAAATGAGTGCACAATTATGGAGCGTCGGATTGAAGCAAATGGATGGCTGGATGGAGTGGTTGTAGGGGTTTTATGGTAGGTGTGATCTCATAATACAAGCCCCACTAACCCCAATTACCATAAAAAACGGATAAGAAAAAAGAAAAAAATCTAAAATAGGAGAGAGAAAGAAATAACGTTCTTGGTAGTTGCGTCTTCTACGTCTGCTTCCTCTTGCCCTCCATAGCCGATTCTTCTACGTCTACGTCTTCAACAACCACACAGTCGGAATTTGTGGTTCTCAAATACCGGATTTGAACATGGAAGAAGGTTAGTTCGTAATAGTCTGATGTTCTATGATATTCAAACTGTTCGTTGTGAATTTTATGAATGATTTGTAATTGATTCGAATTTTAGGGTTTGACATTGAGTTCTTGATACTATTTTGAATACCGACATTTGATTTAACTTTGTTATGCATTCAATCCGAAAGCATTTTCTGATGACATTGTTATTAGATCACGCGCATATTCTGTATACGTTTATGCATATCAATGTTTATGCATATCAGTCTATGCAAAGAATTGAAAATCGAAATTCTGGATATTGATAAGGAAATACGAATATTTCTACATATAATGTGCATATCTATAAAATCTGTGAATATCAGATTACATAATAGGAATATCATTCAAGTGTTTTTGAATAACTGATATACATGATCATCGTGATTATAGTAGTTCATATATGTACTGATATTCATAAGCTTTGAAGAATTATGCAGTATTTGTTCAATGATATTCCAATGTTATAACCATAGTTATAATGTACGAAAAGTTTATTGCTTTAAGGTTTCCATCGCCGCCTATATGGTATACATCATGATATGCAATAATACTGACCAGTTATGTATACATATGAAGAGTTAACTGATGCGTTCCTACTTGGTTTTGGAGGACCAAGATCTTGCAATGGGAGTCGCAGCACCGAGTTGATGCGTTCTGGGAAAGAACGCATTGATGGAGATGGGTGGAACGCGGTGTTTTGGTGATGGAGCGAAGTGGGTGATATGGATTTAGGGTGGCAGCGGAATGGTGTTGTCTCGATGGAGGCGAGATGGATGTGGCGGTGTTGTTGGAGGAAGGGGATGAGAAGCAGACTTGCCTGATGATTCAAGTAGTGAAGGAGGTGAGAAGCAGATTGTGACGCCCAAAACTCAAAGGGGAGGAGACAATGGCTCAAACTCAAGCTCTGAATTATGATTTAGACGTGACCTGATTACAAAGGGCGAGGTGCCCTTATATACACATGTCGCGGGGTCTTAATGACCCAAATCTACGAAATAAATGCGGAATTGAAAGCTAAATATTACATTAACTACGGAGGATCACGATCCAATTCAAAATGGATCTGCAATTAATGCTAATTAAATGCAGAAGATCGTAATCTGATTCAAAATCATCGCGTGCCTTCGATGGTGGATAGAAGTCGTATGTTCAACGCGATCTCTGGGCTCTGTTGAAGACGCCTTAAAGAGAACGCGTTCTCTGATGTGGACTCCTCCGTGCCTTGGCAAGAAAGAACGCGTTGAATGATGGAGTTCGCCGCGTTTGCAATTGACTTAGCGTGTGCCCTTGTGATTGGGCCTTCTGTTGGCACGCGCAATGCCTCGTCTTCGACTTTCTTGGCAGTCAGACTTGGTAGGATCGCATCACCCTTCCCCACTTGGCTGTGAAGCGTCCCCGCTTCACCTTCATCGTTTTCTGGCTCCACATAAGCCTCCAAGTCTGCAACGTTGAAGGTGTTGTGCACGCCATATTCCGAGGGCAGAGCGATCTCGTAGGCATTATCCCTAATGGCTTTAAGCACTTCAAATGTGCCATCACCGCGTTGTGCCAGCTTTGACTGTCTTTTTGCTGGGAATCGGCCTTTGCGTAGATGAACCCATACCAGATCTCCCGGGCAAAAAATGACGCGCTTGCGTCCTTTCTGGTGTTGCCTTGCATTCTGTTCAGCGCGTTGCTCAAGTTGTTCGCGCGCTCTTTGGTGCAGTTCTTGGATCCATCTGGCGCGGTTTGCCGCAGTGGGATGTTCATTGTCCTTCAAAGGACGCGGCAGCAGGTCCAATGGAGTCAACGGGTTCATGCCATAAACAACTTCAAAAGGCGCGAGCTTCGTCGCGGAGTGCCTGGACCTGTTATAGGAGAACTCAACAATAGAAAGTAAGTCCTCCCAACCCTTTGGGTTGGTCTTGAGCATGGCCCTTAGCAAGGTGCCTAGGGTCATGTTGGTCACTTCAGTTTGACCATCTGTTTGGGGGTGATAACTCGTGGAATATAACAACTTTGTGCCAAGTTTCCCCCAAAGTGTTCGCCAGAAAATACCCATAAATTTTGTATCGCGGTCACTGACCAGAGAGCGCGGTATGCCATGCAATTTTACGACGTTGTCGTAAAACAACGCGGCAATTTCAGAAGCGCTATTTGTGGTCTTGCACGCGATAAAATGTGCCATTTTACTAAACCTATCAACGACGACAAAGATAGAATCCTTACCTCGTCTGGAGAGAGGCAATCCTGTGATGAAATCCATTGATAGATCTTCCCAAGGTGCTAAGGGAATCGGCAGTGGAGTGTAGAGGCCATATGGATGCGAAGTCGACTTGGCGCGCTGACAAGTGACACAACTCTTGCAGTAGCGCGTCACCTGTGTTGTCATCTTGGGCCAGTAAAAGTGCTCGCGAAGAGCAGCCAGAGTCTTGGTGACGCCGAAATGACCGCGTCCTTCGTGGGCCTCTTGGATCAGAAGCTTCCGAATTGGCGAGCTAGGGATGCACAGTCGTCCTGCTTTGTAGAGGAACCCTTCCTGCAAAAAGAAGCTATCTACTTTGCGGTCTCTAAGACACTGCTCAACAATTGGCTTAAAGAACGCGTCAGAAGCATATAACTCCTTTATCATTGAAAACCCTAGTAACTTTGATTGAAGATGGGTAATAAGAACATACCTGCGAGAAAGGGCGTCGGCGACCACATTCTCCTTACCTTTCTTATGAACCACCACGTATGGAAATGTCTCCATGAATTCCACCCAGCGCGCGTGGCGTCGGCTGAGATGGGCTTGGCTCTTCAGATAAGTAATCGCCGCGTGGTCTGAGTGTATGACAAACTCGCGTGGCCACAAGTAATGTTGCCAAGTCTTCAGTACACGAATCAACGCATACAATTCCTTGTCGTAGGTTGGGTAGTTGAGCGTGGCCCCAGTAAGCTTCTCGCTGAAGAACGCGATGGGCCTCTTCTCTTGGTGGAGCACTCCACCAATCCCAACATTGGACGCGTCACACTCTACTTCAAAATGCTTGTTGAAGTCTGGGAGTTGTAGAAGTGGCGTGTTGCATAGAGCTTCTTTTAACGCGTTGAACGCGTTGTTGTGATTGTCCTTCCAGTTCACCACGGCGCCCTTCTTGGTGAGTTCATGCAAAGGTGCCGCGATGGAGCTAAAGTCTCTCACGAATCTTCTGTAGAAGCCTGCTAAACCAAGAAAGCTTCTCACCATGGTTGGCGTTGTAGGAGTTGGCCAATCGCGAATGGCCTTGACTTTTTCTTCATCAACGCGTAGACCATCCTTGGAGACCACGTAGCCCAGGAAGTTGGTTGTGTCGGATGCGAATCGACACTTGCCAAGGTTGGCATACAATTCTTGTTTTCTTAAGCACTCTAACACAAGCCTAAGGTGCTTTACATGATCTTCCAAACAACGAGAGTAAACCAGAATGTCATCAAAGTAGACGACAACAAACTTCCCCAAAAAATCCCTTAAGACATGGTTCATTAGTCTCATGAAGGTGCTTGGCGCGTTGGTCAATCCGAAAGGCATGACTAGCCATTCGTATAGACCATACTTCGTCTTGAACGCGGTCTTCCACTCGTCGCCCTCTTGCATGCGAATCTGATGATAGCTGCTTTTGAGGTCAATTTTTGAGAAGATCGTCGCGCCGTGGAGCTCGTCAAGCATGTCGTCAAAGCGAGGGATTGGGTGCCTGTATTTGACAGTGATCTGGTTTATCGTGCGGCAGTCGACACACATGCACCATGATCCATCCTTCTTTGGCACAAGGATGACCGGGACCGTGCAAGGACTTAATGATTTCCTTACGTAGCCGCGATCAAGCAGTTCTTGCACTTGTCGCTGGAGCTCTCTTGTTTCTTCTGGGCCAGCACGATAAGCCGCTCTGTTGGGAAGTGAGGCGCCAGGCACCAAGTCGATTTGGTGCTCAATGCCTCGCAGCGGAGGAAGGCCTTGTGGTAGCTCCTCAGGGAACAAGTCCTTGAACTCCTCTAGCAGCTGGGAGATCGCGGTGGGCACGCCTTCCAGAGTAGGTGCGTCTTGGGCACATGGTGTTGGTACCAGTAAGAAACATGGTGCCTTGCCATTCAGAGTAGGCGTCAGGTCGCTAGGCCTCGCTAAGAGAAGTCTGTGCTCACAACTTCCTTGCAATTGGGTGCCTCCATTTGTGGTCTGCGACGCTTCCTTAGAACGCGTTCTTTCTAGAGAAGCCTTTTCTTTCTTTTCTCTTGCTTCTTCAGAAGAACGCGTGATCAGATCTTAATGAAGATGGCAACAAGTCAATGAAATTACCGGCGCGTTTTTCGAGGCGGTCAATCCTCATAACTCGCGCCGGCCGTTACGCTGCAAGGTATTAACCCCGCGATCGCGGTTCCTCAGCCCCGCGATCGCGGCCCCTCGTCGCCGAGCTTATAAGAGCGGGGTGTGGCGGAGGCATTTCACAACACCTCTACCACGCTCTCTCCCTCTCAAACCACTCGGATCTCCGACTCCGACCACCGCGACGACACCCTGTAGCCCCGCGACCATCGTTCCGCCACCGCGATGTCGTTTGGGTGAGATCTCCATTTCCCCCTTGGATTTCTCATTGCCTCACGAGCCGCGATCGCTGGACCCACGCCCGAAGCCTCGCGACCACTATAGCACCACCAAGGACCACCGGAGCCATTTTTGTTCAAAGCTTTCTGTTGCCCAGAAACCGCGATCGCCGTCGTCCAGCCCCGAGATCGCGGCCCTTCTTCTCCAGAGGACTTCATTCGAGCATAAACCGTGACCGCGGCCCACACCCCGCGACCGCAGGCCTCTCTGGTATTCTTTTCGTGCCTCTTACTTCTTCTTTCCACCATGTCTGCTTTCGTAAACAGCATGAGAAGCCCGAGGCACCGGCGCTATTTCGAGACGTTCAGCATGCGGAAGATCGTCCCGACGAAATTCTACGATCGACTGACGCTGCAACTACTCGGTTTGGAGGACTGCACTCAACAGTTGCTGAGCCACGGAGGGCTCGGTAATTTCATTGACTTGTCTGCCCCGACGTCCGATGAACTAACCCTGGAGTTCCTGGCCACGCTAGAATGCCACGACGACGAGATCACGTTCAACCTGCTGGGGCGACAGAGACGGGTGTCCTACCAAGGTCTGCGGGACCTTTTTGGCGTTACTGAGGAACCCACCGAGGATTGGGAAGCTGTAGGCACCTTGCCAGAGTTCTTCTGGCAAGATGCGACCCGGGATGTGATCAACCCCAGCGCCGGCGAGTACAACTACAAGCTGACGCACCCCTGTTTGAGGCTGGCTCACAAGGTGCTAGCCATGACCTTCCTTGGACAGGGGGAGGTGAACAAGGTCTCCAGGCAGGACCTTACAGTGCTCTGGTGTTTGACACCAGAGAGTCACAACATCCCCGACTGGGTCGGGCTGTTTCTCTCCAGCTGCCTACGACTGCGAGAGAAGAAGGGCGGTAAGATCTCCATGGGAGGCATGGTGACTCTTATCGTCCGACAGTACGAGATCCTTGCGGACCATTGGGAATTCCCCGACGAGAGCTACACATACAACATCAGGCTCATGAGGAGATCCCATCTGCTGGAGGCCCGTAATGGAGAGTACACTTGGCTCTCCCTGGCCGGCAACCACCACCACATGAGGTTGCCTCGTCCGATGCCTTTTGGGCCCCGAGCGAGGGATTTCTACCTTTATGCCGACGGGGAGCAGGGGTCATCGTCTGAAGACGAAGGGGACGACGACAACGACGAGGAAGAGACTGCGGCGGCAGACATGGAGAGAGATGTGCCATCGCCGCCGAGTTCCAGGGTCCCCCCTGTCCTTCCTGACTACACTCACCAGACATTTGGGTCTGGTAGTGCTTATGGCGGGGCACCCTGGGACCAGCTCCTGGACAGAATGACGAACCTGCAGCAGAGGCAGGATGAGCAGATATGGAGGAGCGCCGAGTGGGAACGCAGCATCTCCCAGAGGCTAGAGGAGCATGTGAGGAGAAGCGCTGAGTGGCAGCGCAACATGGAGGTCAACCTTGCCTACCACGCCAATCGCCTGGACAACCACCTCACCACCGTTGAGGACCAGGTGGTTCATCTGTAGAGGAGAGTTGAGGCTTTCTTCAACGCCTATGGGTATTGGCCTTCACCCCAGTGAGTCCTTCTATTTTTCCCTTATCTTTTATTTGTCCTTCATACATTGAGGACAATGCATGATTTAAGCATGGGGGAGTAGAAGTGCTCACTACCTATCTTGTATATATTTCTTTTCCAGCATTGTACTTTGGATTTTCAGCATTTTATGTTTCTAAAAAAAAAATCATGGGACAAGTCGAAAGCCCAAAAGGACGACTTGGGTAAAAAGCAGGTGGCCCGGACCAGCGCTAGGCTGGGGTAAGAAGGTGTCTGAGTGACGTGAGCTTATGTGAGCACATCTATGAAAAAAATATATATGAGTGGCTAGGATGAAAACCCGAAAGGGCTCCTAGGCAAAATGAGTGAAAAGAAAAAGAGTGTTTCTAGGATCTCATTTTACCGACGGGGCGGCACAAGAAGAGGAGTCAAAGAAGGATTGTCGGGTAAGTCACTCTGGGAGGCATAAGGAGTCATAGATGGAGGCTAGGATTAGAGGTTACTCACACCATTGGATGTCCGGGTTAAGCTTAGAGGAAGTACTCTGCTTGCCCCTTAAGCTTGTTGAGTTGTGGATGTGTTGTGAATGAGATTGGTGCCAGGAGCTTGGCATGGGTTAGGTGACTCTTAGCTGGAGGACATGCTTCCTGAGATCTTGGGTGTTGCATTGGAGGGTAAATTCTTCATTAGTTTACTCAAGGATGAGCAAAGGTCTAAGCATGGGGGAGTTTGATAAGCACTACTTTGTAGGGTTTAACTAAGAGTTATTAGAGGGTTTTATTGGTGCCATTCGGGTAGATTTAGACACATTCTTGTGCATGGCGTTTGGGGGCGAAGTCTGGTGTTTTTGGAGGTGTTTGAGCTATTTTGGATATCATAGGAGACACTGAGGAAGGAAGCCACCAAAAGAAGACGCCAAGGAAGTGAAGACGAGAGGTTAGGAGGTGAAGCCAATGAGTGAAGGCCGAGCATTAACCGCGACCGCGGGCAAGGGTGCCGCGATCGCGGTTCCTCGGGCAAGTCGAGAGTTTTCTGCATGCGCAGAGGAATGTGAAGAGCGCGGAGCCACAAGAGGCCGCGATCGTGGGTCGTCGATGCTGGAAGTTCTGACTTTTCCCGAGTCTATCTTTTCTAATTTCTTTTCTTATTTTTCCATATTATTTCGTTTCTTTTCTTATTGGGCTAGGTCATTTGTTAGAGGCTCTATATATACTCTCTTTAGTATTAGGTTTTGAGAGCTTGTTGTTTTTGGAGAATTTCAATTCATCGTTGCCACTTTTCATACCTTTGGAGTTCATCATGTTTATGAGGAGCTAAGCCTCTTTTGCTTAGTCCGGTAATGGAAGCATAAGTTTATTCATCTGGTTGTGAGGTTTTGTTCCTATATATCTTATCCTATTGAGTTATATCTTTTCTCTTGAGCAAATTCTTATTTGGATGTTTGTTGGTTTATCTAGATTGATCACCTAGGTTTATTGCTTTCATTCATATTGCTAATACTAGGGAACTGTTGGGCTAACGCTCTAGTTCGAGTAGCGAGCATAGATTATTATCTGCCATTGTGGAATTTATCTATGTAGGGAATTGATTACATGTTGAATGCTTCTGATTGAGGTGTTATGTGTATCCTGGTTAATTCTTATGTTCATTGCTGCCTTTGGGTTGAATCACTAGTGGTGCTAGGGTTATTCATTGGTAAGGGTTCTTAGGGATGGTTTCCCTATTAATCTACACAAGATCAGGACAGGAATAACCAAATAGGAAGATAGGGCATAATCAAGAAACAACATTTGAATGACTTATGTGGACATTACTTGGCTAAGTGTTTTCTCTCTTTGATATTTTCATCATATACTTTGTTGTGTTTGACTTAATTGTGACCAATCAACCTATAACCCCCCCTTTAGTGACATTGCATGCAACCACCATTAGTTTCGCTCCTTCCCTGTGGGATCGACCCTTGTTTATTGACTATACTACTTTATTTATGAGGTTTTATATTTGACAGCTAGGAACGACAGCACGTCAAATTTTGGCGTCGTTGCCGGGGAAGACAAGTTTTGAGCTTTTGGTGTTTTTGTGTGTTTCGTGTGTTTGCTTGTGTGTGTGGACCTATCTTATGGTCCATACCCGTACTGCTGACTCTTCCCCTTTAGCTATTGATTCAGAGATTGAGCGGACACTGAGGGAAAATCGGAGAGCAGCAGCACTTTTGGCAGATCCACCTAGGGCGATACTGCAGGAAGAAAATGATGAAGAAGAAGTGATGGCTGACGATCCACCCACATTGAGGCAGCTGACTGCTCCTAACTTGGAGCAGCAGCCACTGGCCATAGAGTTCCCTGACCTCCCAGCGGGAGTGAACTTTGAGCTCAAGTCTGGGCTTATTCATCTTTTGCCCCAGTTCCATGGGCTGAGTGGAGAGGACCCAAACAAGCACCTCTCGGAGTTTCACGCCGTGTGCACCTCCATGAAGCCACACAACGTAATGGAGGATCAAATCAAGTTGAGGGCTTTTCCTTTCTCGCTTAAGGATTCGGCCAACGACTGGTTTTATTACCTCACCCCAGGTAGCATCAACACCTGTGGAAAGATGAAGAAAGCGTTTCTGGAAAAGTACTGGTTTTATCCCCCCTTTAGTGACATTCATGCAACTACCATTAGTTTCGCTCCTTCCCTGTGGGATCGACCCTTGCTTATTGACTATACTAGTTTATTTGTGAGGTTTTATATTTGACAGCTAGGAACGACAGCACGTCAGTACCCCCAAAAACAAATTGCACTTTTTTTCCATATTCATGTAGAAAATTTCAATACGAGTCCGTACATATAAAATTCGTCCAAAACGGACATCGTTTGCCCCTCCAAAAGCCCAAAAACGAAACTTTCTTACCCATTCTTTCTACAATTTGGTGTCCGGCATATAACGCATTGTATTGATTTTTTTTTGTATTTTTTGCATTTTTCTTCTATAATTTTGTATAAAATTTTAATACGAGTCAGTACATATAAAATTCATCCAAAACGGATATCGTTTTCCCCTCCAAAAAGCAAAAAATCGAGAATAAAAACTTTATATACTATAGTATTTCATTAAATCTAGTATACTTAGACTTATATACTATAGTATTTCATTAAATCTAGTATACTTAGACTTATATACTATAGTATTTCATTAAATTTCGTATAGTTACACTTATATGCTATAGTATTTCATTATATTTCATATAGTTATACTTATATACTATAGTATTTCATTAAATTTCATATAGTTGCACTTATATACTATAGTATTTCATTAAATATAGTATACTTAGACTTATATACTATAGTATTTCATTATATTTCATATAGTTACACTTATGTATCATTGTATTTCATTATATTTCATATAGTTACACTTATATACTATAGTATTTCATTAAATCTAGTATACTTAGACTTATATACTATAGTATTTCAATTTTTTTTATATATAGTTACACTTATATACTATAGTATTTCATTAAATTTCATATAGTTACACTTATGTACTATAGTATTTCATTAAATATAGTATACTTAGACTTATATACTATAGTATTTCATTATATTTCATATAGTTACACTTATGTACCATTATATTTCATTATATTTCATATAGTTACACTTATGTACTATAGTATTTCATTACATCTAGTATACTTAGACTTATATACTATAGTATTTCATTAAATTTCATATAGTTACACTTATGTACTATAGTATTTCATTACATCTAGTATACTTAGACTTATATACTATAGTATTTCATTAAATTTCATATAGTTACACTTATGTACTATAGTATTTCATTAAATCTAGTATACTTAGACTTATATATTATAGTATTTCATTAAATTTCGTATAGTTACACTTATATAATATAGTATTTCATTATATTTCATATAGTTACACTTATATACTATAGTATTTCATTATATTTCATATAGTTACACTTATGTACTATTATATTTCATATAGTTACACTTATGTACTATAGTATTTCATTAAATATAGTATACTTAGACTTATATACTATAGTATATTAGTCTAAGTAAACTAGATTTAATGAAATACTATAGTAAATAATTAAATTATTCTAAACATTATGTTAAGTCTAATTTAAATGAAGCTTATGAAAATATAACCTAGAATATTTAAATAAATTTAACAAATATTGTTAAAGATTTAAATATGGTTGAAGCGATAAGGAAAATTACATAAAATTATTTTAGCCTAAGTTAAAATTGCTATATGTTAACTATGGGGTTAAATCAAATATTATAATTTTTATAAATTAATTTGGGCTGAAATTGTAATTTGTTAATTTTGGCGGAGGGCATAATTGCCACAAATTTGAAAGTCGGGGCCGCGGGTGTAATTACCCGGAAATGGCCATCTTCAACCTCCGTCCAGCAGCCCTGAAGCTCCATTTTTTAGCCTTCAATGGCAGATTTCTGGTACAATCTGAGCTCTAAAAATTCGTCCAAGTCATGGGCATTTAAGAGTAGATAATCCCGCATCTAATGGGGTGATTTTTTCGGATTAAAAGCCCCCGAATATTCTCTAATTTATCCATCTTCATCCGAATGGGCATTTAGGGCGAAATCTTTTGCATTCAAAATTGGATTGAATTACATTCAATTGGGAGGAGGTATCCTAGGGATCTTGTTGGTGGCGTTCACACCTTCAAAAACCCCTATAAATAGGACCCCGACCTCACTTCAATCTCATCCAATTTCAGAGTTGAAGTTTCGAACCACAAAAATCATTACCGGTCTGTTCTTATGAGAAATTAGGGAGAGTTAGAGTTCCGTTGGAGACGATTCCGGCACCACTAGAAGCACAATCGAGTCCTCTTCAAAAACTCAGAAGGAGTCGCCGTCGTGCAACCACCGGAGACGCCCCAAATCTCCCCTTTTTCCGGCGACGTGCATGTTCGAATCGGTTTAGCCGTGCGCGTAAGCTATGCGCACGAGCTTTTACCCTCACTTTTTGAAAATGCCCATTATACCCCTGTGCGCGTAGCTTATGCGTATCAGATCATGCTGCTAAGCTACGCGCACGAAATCGCGCCCATTTAGATAAAAAAAATGCGTGTATTTAGCCTTTTCGTAAAAATATTACTCACAATATCAGTTAAAAAGAATAATGGATGAAAATATTATTTACACGTATGATAACAATTTTTTAATAAAATAAAGATGATATATTGAAGGCTATACGTAAAATCATTCACGAATTGCAATTTTAAAACTCAACATTGTTTGTAACTTTATAATCGATTTTCACATTTTTTAATATGATTTCAACATTTTCTTTGTTTTGTATTTTTTTATTTTTTCTCTTGAAAATGATAAGTATATATTTCCTTCAATTACTAAGAACTCAACAAATTTCCATAAAATAAATAAACTTAAAGTCCATAAAATTGGTGATAAATTATTAGGCTAAAATAAGAAGTACATATTTTATTGTATTACTACGACCTTAAAAAAATAATATTTCATATTTTATTAACCCAAAAAATAGTTTTAAAGTAACTCATTTACATTGTTATTCATTAAATCGACAACCAAGATGTCTAGAAAATTAAAGTAGACTTTTGAGTTATTATAAATTAATATAGTATAGTTGAGTGAAAACTATACGTTTTGCTTATAATGTTGTGAGTTTTCAGTTTTATATCCATAAAATTATTTTTGATAGAAATAATTTGTATTCATGTAAAAAATAACAATTATAAATATTTGTATTTGTTGGTGCAAATCTTGTTAAAGTTTTGTTAATTTATATTTTGCTGATTATTTAGTATAATAATAAATAAAAAATATCCAAAAAATAATACTTTAACTACTTGGCCTATAAACACTCTGAATGCTTAAAATGAGTTAGCTTTAATATAGATATAATAGATGGTTATAATTTAATCGATATATTTAACATAATCGAAATTATCTGAAACTATAAAAATCCATTTTTCTCTCACACTAGTTTTATTCTTCATAAAGAATAAAACTATAAAAATCCTACGAAAGGGAGCACAACCGCTCTCTCTCCTCGCTTGAACGCACAACTCTTATACTTGAATATGTGTAAAAAAACAGTAAGTAAGCATTAGTTTAGTTAAGTTCAGTTTGTTTTATGATGACTTAATTTAATTTAATCCAAGACAAACTACTCTTATAACAGTTTGAAAGTGTGCATAGATATATTGTATTTGGTTCACTAAATGTGCCATATCACTGGTCTCAATCTTGAATAGGACTTTCCTTGTTGTGTTTTTCTCGTCAAAAAGGTGGGATTGAAAGAAGATGTCACCATGTGGTCACACTTAAAATGTTTTACAATATTTCCAAATATAGTAGCTTTGAATCAATTCAAGACATAACTTGTTGTAAGTGCTTGATATCGCGTAGTCATTCAATGTGTGTACTGTAACGCCCCTAATTAACCTCCTTTGGGGAGTTACAATACCAGGAATTTCTTTACAGAAATTCCCTCAGGCTTTAAAAGAAACTTATCTCGAAAAATTTCCTAAAGTCCCAAATAACATAATTCTTGAAATAATTTATTTTAATCGTCGCATCATGTCGCATGTCCTTCTCCTCCATGCTTTTGTTGCGCTACTCTGATTATCCGGGCCTACAATCATAACTGGTGCCCCATAAACGGGGTTAGTCCTTGTACGGACTAAGCAAGTCATAAGCGAAACGAATACATGCAATAACATAAATAAATGATAACTTATATGCACACACCATAATATCCTAGAACCCAAGGATATTATCAGCTAAGCCTCGAACAACAATTTACCTAAATACATTGTCTTCATATCATACTCGACTTTGGCCATAAACATGGCTAACTTAAAATCTCAATATACTTATTAATGGTATCACCACTACATTCCGATTAATCACATATAAACATAGCTATTCTTCAAATAACTTAGTGGATTCAAATACCTATCTATACCTCGAATATCATTAGGATCACATACCCAGCTATACCTCAATATCAATGGAACCACACATCCAAACAAGTCATATATCTCTAAGCATCACTTATCATTACTCAACATCATATCATTATCACTTTATACTTAACCACACATCTTATATCACATAATACTTCATCACTACCAAATACCCAAGATATATCACTGCTCACTTAATCCTTAAAACTCACATATAACACTTACTCATATAATAACTATCATCATATCACAAGGACTATCATCTATATCATACTTAGCTATAACTTATTGTCTAACCCATAAACATCATCATAAATCCATTTGAATCACAAATCATCGGGATCTTTAATCCTGATTATAGAAACCATACCCGGGTATATTTTACATAACAAAAGAATAAATACATCAATAAACCATATTTCATGAAAACTCACGTTTTTATCGAATGTCCAAGAACTTTTGGGCACGAAGGTACCTTCTTAATTTTCCAAATCTGGGAGACATTAACACCTTTACCCGCGAGAAGCCAACGGCATCATTAGCTAGGCGATCCATCTTTCCCAATACATGTAAAGTTGCCCCCTTGGCATATCCCCGAATCCGGGAATAACAAGGGATAACTACCGAAATCTCGGTCACAGGCCTTAAAACAAAACATTGCTAAATCTGGCCAATAAAACACATTGCCACACAGGCGAAAACATCAACATTGCCTAAACATGCCAAATCATCAACATATAGCTAAACAGGCCAAAATATCACTATAATGCCAAAACTGGCAAAAACATCAACATAGTGCCAAACTGGCAAAACTCAACAATCTTTCAAAACACATTAAAAAAACAATATAGAGATCAATTCCGATGACTCATAACTCAACAACCTGTTCACTAGTCACATAGACTTATATCACTTATACTTCACATTGCCAAATCTGGCCTAAACCATCATCATACTCCTATTACCAAATCTGGCCTAACTCATCATCATGCTTATAAGATACAGACACATAACATCTCATCATATAACATATTACCGTGCCACCTAGGCACCGCATTAACTCATTATAACTTATACCCAATACCATTTATATCATATTTCTCATATATTCTTAACATTTAGTCATATGAATCAACTAGTCTATGATCCTCGATATAACAGTATCAATTCTTATAGCCAACCTCGATATATCGTATTGTATAATCATCAATCTATAACTTCAACACTTAATTATTTCTATAACCTTAATTATGTATTATCAATATAATCTCATCATCACAAATTACTACAACCCTCAATATATAACCACATCAATTCCTAACATTATGTCGAACCTTGACATATCATATTATATACTTATCACTCCTATATTCTCAACAGATAATTATATCTATAGAATCTCATCATAACCTTGACATATATCATATTATTCCCAATATATAATCACATAAAAATTCCTCTCATATAATCCTGATACTTAGTCATATCATAATCCTCAATATCTAATCCATGAACCTCGATAAATCATATCATCAATCCTATAACTTCAATATATAATCATATCAATATCCTCAATCACAGAATCATATCATAACCTATTTTCCTTAATAGTATAATTCCATCATATATATAATATCAATAATCTCAACATATACTCATATTATAAATTCCCAACATAGTCATAACACATGGGCGGAGCTACGTTGGGCTCAGGGGGCTAAAATCCCCTATGATATTTTTTTATTTTTTATTTTTAAATTTAATTAGTTCGATTTGCTATCAATACCCTTAGGCCTCGTTTGGTACGATTCTAGTGGAATGAGGAATCGGAATGAGGAATGGATGATTCTGAAATCATGTTTGGTTAGGTGAAAATTAAATTTTCTTTCATACCTTGGAATGGACAATTCCAAGCTCAAAGAACAATTTCATTCCATTTCAAAACCTAAGGTTTCATCTATTCCAGCAAAATTAGGGATAATTTTTTTTCATAACCGCTCCTTTTAATCGAATATTGTTTTTATTGCATAATATTAATTATTTTTATTAAATAATATTAATTATTTTTATTAAATAATATTAATTATGTTTATTGAATAATATTAATTTTTTTTAATATATAATTAAATAATATTAATCATTTTTATTAAACAATATTAATTATTTTTATTAAACAATTAAATAATATTAATTATTTTATTAAACAATTAAATAATATTAATTATTTTTAATATATAATAAAAAAAGTATTAATTATTTTAATAAATAATTAAATAACATTAATTATTTTATTAAACAATTAAATAATATTAATTATTTTATTAAATAATATTAATTATTTTATTAAATAATATTAATTGATTTATTAAATAATTGAATAGTATTAATTATTTTTATTGAATAATATATATTTTTTTTTATAAAATTATTAAATAATAATTATTATTTTATTAAATAAAGAGTATGTTCAAGAATGACTCATTCCGACAACATACCAAACGACAAGCTACATGAATGGGAATGAGTCATTTCTGATTCTGATTCCAACCCGATTCCTGGATAATACCAAACGAGCCTTAGTCCCTTACCAACAGCCGGCCCTAATTTTTGGCTGATGCTATATGCCCGACAAAATTTTCCTACTCGCACGACATTCTGTACGCTAGAAAATGGCGTACGCCATATTCTAGCGTACAGAATAAAATATGTATAAATTATAAGATTATATGTATTTTAAATTTTTTTAAAAAATAAGTATAAATCTGTACGCTAGAATATGGCGTACGCCATATTCTAGTGTACAGAATAAAATATGTATAAATTATAAGATTATATGTATTTTAAACTTTTAAAAAAAAAATTAAGTATAAATCTGTACGCCAGAATCTGGCGTACAGATTATAAAAAAAAAAATTAAAAACTTTTTAATCATGTAGAGAATTTCAATACGAGTCCGTACATATAAAATTCGCCCAAAACGGACATCGTTTGCCCCTCCAAAAGCCCAAAACACGGAGCTTTCCTACATATTGTTTTTATTTGGTGCCCGACATATAGCGCATTATAGTAAAAATTTTTGGTATTTTTTGAATTTTTCTACTATAATTTTGTATAAGATTTTAATACGAGTCCGTACATATAAAATTCATTCAAAACGGATATCGTTTTCCCCTCCAAAAAGCCCTCTTTTGAGTTGGGGCTTAGACGTATATCGTTTTTCCCTCCAAAAAGCCTCTCCATTAAACCCATCTTTTGAGTTAGGGCTTAAAGATGGGGCTTAAATGAAGGCTTTTTGAGTTTAAGCCTCCATTTAAGCCCCAACTCAAAAGAGGGGTTTAATGGAGGGGCTTTTGATCCCAAATTATATTTATATTAAATTACAATTATGTCATTATATTAAGTTATCAAAATATCATTTATATTAGATTATTAAATATACTCTTTATATTAAATTATAACAAATTTGAATTTATATTAAATTTCAATTACATGTTGCATTTTAGGTGAATTGAAAGAAAAGAAAAAAACCGCGGACGCGGCCTTGGAAGAACTCAGCTAAGATGCCAAGAAGCAAAGCCGCGATCGTATATAAGTGTAACTATATAAAATATAATAAAATACTATAGTATATAACTGTAATTATGTGAAATATAATAAAATGATATAGTATATAAGTCTAAGTATACTAGATTTAATGAAATACTATAGTATATAAGTGTTACTATATGAAATATAATGAAATACTATAGTATATAAGTCTAAGTATACTAGATCTAATGAAATACTATAATACATAAGTGTAACTATATGAAATATAATGAAATACTATAGTATATAAGTGTAACTATATGAAATTTAATGAAATACTATAGTATATAAGTATAACTATATGAAATATAATGAAATACTATGGTACATAAGTGTAACTACATGAAATATAATGAAATATTATAGTATATAAGTGTAATTATATGAAATATAATGAAATACTATGATACATAAATGTAATTATATAAAATATAATGAAATACTATGATACATAAGTGTAACTATATGAAATTTAATGAAATACTATGGTATATAAGTATAACTATATGAAATTTAATGAAATAGTATAGTATATAAGTGTAACTATATGAAGTTTAATGAAATACTATAGTATATAAGTATAACTATATGAAATATAATGAAATACTATAGTATATAATGAAAATACTATAGTATATAATGAAATACTATAATATATAAGTGTAACTATATGAAATTTATTGAAATACTATAATATATAAGTATAAGTATATGAAATATAATGAAATACTATAGTATATAATGAAAATACTATAGTATATAAGGAAATACTATAGTATATAAGTATAACTATATGAAATACTATAGTATATTAGTATATTCACATTAAATATAAAGGAAAACTATAGTATATAAGTATAACTATATAGTACACTTATGTACTATAGTATTTCATTAGATCTAGTATACTTAGACTTATATACTATAGTATTTTTTTACATCTAGTATACTTAGACTTATATATTATAGTATTTCATTATATTTAATATAGTTATACTTATATACTATGGTATTTCATTATATTTCATATAGTTACACTAATATACTATAGTATTTCATTATATTTCATATAGTTACACTTATATATTATAGTATTTCATTATATACTATAGTATTTCATTTAATTTCATATACTATAGTACACTTATGTACTATCGTATTTCATTAAATCTAGTATACTTAGACTTATATACTATAGTATTTCAGTAAATTTTATATAGTTACATTTATATACTATAGTATTTCATTATATTTCATATAGTTACACTTATGTATCATAGTATTTCATTATATTTCATATAGTTACATTTATATACTATAGTATTTCATTATATTTCATATAGTTACACTTATGTATCATAGTATTTCATTATATTTCATATAGTTACACTTATGTATTATAGTATTTCATTAGATCTAGTATACTTAGACTTATATACTATAGTATTTTATTATATTTCATATAGTTATACTTATATACTATAGTATTTCATTAAGTCTAGTGTACTTAGACTTATATATACTATATCATTTCATTATATTTCATGTAGTTACACTGATATACTATAGTATTTTATTATATTTCATATAGTTACACTCATGTACCATAGTATTTTATTATATTTCATATAGTTATACTTATATACTATAGTATTTCATTAAACTTCATATAGTTATACTTATATACTATAGTATTTCATTAAATTTCATATAGTTATACTTATATACCATAGTATTTCATTAAATTTCATATAGTTACACTTATGTATCATAGTATTTCATTATATTTCATATAGTTACATTTATGTATCATAGTATTTCATATAGTTATACTTATATATTATAGTTATATTTATGTATCATAGTATTTCATTATATTTCATGTAGTTACACTTATGTACCATAGCATTTCATTATATTTCATATAGTAGTATTTCATTATATTTCATATAGTTACACTTATATACTATAGTATTTCATTATATTTCATATAGTTACACTTATATACTATAGTATTTCATTATATTTCTTATAGTTACACTTATGTACCATAGTATTTCATTATATTTCATATAGTTACACTTATGTATTATAGTATTTCATTAGATCTAGTATACTTAGACTTATATACTATAGTATTTCATTAAACCTAGTATACTTAGACTTATATATTATAGTGTTTCATTTAATCTAGTATACTTAGACTTATATACTATAGTATTTTATTAAATCTAGTATACTTAGACTTATATACTATATCATTTCATTATATTTCACATAGTTACAGTTTTATACTATAATATTTTATTATATTTCATATAGTTACACTTATATACGATTGCGGCTTTGCTTCTTGGCATCTTAGCTGAGTTCTTCCAAGGCCGCGCCCGCGGTTTTTTTCCTTTCTGTCAATTCACCTAAAATACAACATGTAATTGAAATTTAATATAAATTCAATTTTTTTATAATTTAATATAAAGGGTATATTTAATAATTTAATATAAATGATATTTTGATAACTTAATATAATGACATAATTGTAATTTAATATAAATATAATTTGGGATCAAAAGCCCCTCCATTAAACCATTCTTTTGAGTCGGGGCTTAAATGGACGCTTAAACTCAAAAATCCCCCATTTAAGCCCCATCTTTAAACCCTAACTCAAAATGAGGGTTTAATGGAGGGACTTTTTGGAGGGAAAAACGATATCCGTCTAAGCCCCAACTCAAAAGAAGGCTTTTTGGAGGGGAAAACGATATCCGTTTTGAATGAATTTTATATGTACGAACTCGTATTAAAATTTTATACAAAATTATAGTAGAAAAATTCAAAAAATACCAAAAAATTTCACTATAATGTGCTATATGTCGGACACCAAATAAAAAAAATAGGTAGGAATGCTTCGTGTTTTGGGCTTTTGGATGGACAAACGATGTCCGTTTTGGTCGAATTTTATATATACATAATTATACTTATTTTCTTTTTAAAAAGTTCAAAATACATATAATCTTATAATTTATACATATTTTATTCTGTACGCTAGAATATGGCGTACGCCATATTTTGGCGTACAGATTTATACATATTTAAAAATAAATAAATCAAAATACATATAATTTTATAATTTATACATATTTTATTCTTTAAGCTATAATATGACGTACAGAATGTCAGTCGAATAGAAAAATTTTGTTGTGCATATAGTAGCCTCGTAATTTTTTCCCATCTCCAAATGGACCAAATCTGAAATCTCCCTCCATCCATCTTATCCAAATCTCCCCCGAATCCCAGATCCAGTCGCCGCCGACCCCGCTCGAGTGCTCGACGGCTCGACTAGCTCTTTCTTCACGGCGGCGGCGAGCCGGACAAGGGGACCTGCGACTCCGTCTCCACGGCGGCGGCAGCGGCGACTCCACGGCGGGGCGAGTCACGACTCACGAGTGGAGTGTGTCACTGTGGTCTGTGGACCGGCGGCAACGGGCGACTGGGCTAGGCGGCGAGCCTTGGACAGACCGGCGGCGACTCCGACTCTCCGAGTCACGACCTCACTCCAGTACTCCACGAGTGACGAGACCACTGAGTCGGCCCATTGAGTCACTGACCAGTGACCACCGACCACGAGCCTTGGACCGTCCAAGGGGCTAGCTAGCCTTGTTAGGTTCGGTTCCTAACTTGAACTTCCCTGTGCATCTTCAATTGTTCATAGTTCATTTTCTGATTTTAGATTAATAAGGGTTGGATTTGAATTTGGTTAGCCACTTAGCCGTGGATTTAGAAATTGATTATCTATGTCACTATGTGACTATGTGAATATGCAGGCCTGTGAATATGTGATATTGACATATTGTGATGTTTTTTAAAGTTATTTTGTGGTACTGTGAATGTGATGTGGTAGTATTGATTGTTGAATATTTGGATTAATTTATTGGGGTGAATTAGTTAATTAAGATTTGTTATTTCTATGACTATATGACTAATATAGTTACATAATTTAATTATTTCAGAAAAATGAAGAGATATTTTTCAAGTATTGGTGGATCACAAAATTCTAATTCACCAAATGTAGTATCAAGTTCTAATCCTATTCCACCAAGTGTTCCGAATTTGCCTACTGCTGAGGTTGAAGTTGAGTATCAAAATTCTAATTTACCAAATGTAGTATCAAAATTCTAATTCACCAAATGTAGTATCAAGTTCTAATTCATATTTTATGTATTATATTTATTGTATTTAAAATTAATTTTAGCTAAATCGGATTTAAGCTACGTCAGATCCAACTATATAAATTTTAACCCCCCCTACTGTGAAATCTTGGCTCCGCCCCTGTATATTATGACATGTTTTAGAGGTATTTTAGACTTTCTACTTATGAATTATGTTTCTTTGTGTCATTTTATGCATTTATAATACATTATTATGTTGGTTTGAGTGCAATATATCATTTAGAATTAATTTACAAGTTTTCTTAAAAAAAAGTGCGCCTCGCCTACGAAAGGCGCACTTTTTTTTTGCGCCTTGCACCTAGGCTCCAGGGGCCCTTTGCGCCTCAGTGCGCCTTGCGCCTTTTAAAACCAAGTTTATGTCATGTTTTATCGGTATTCTAGACTTTCTACTTATGAAATATGCTTCTTTGTGTCATTTTATGTATTGATAATACATTATTATGTTATTTGAAGTGCAATATATCATTTAGAATTAATTTACAAGCTTTTTAGAAAAAAAGTGCGCCTCGCCTACGAAAGGCGCGTTTTTTTTTTTTGCGCCTCGCGTCTAGGCTCCAGGGGCCTTTTGCGCCTCACGCCTTTTAAAACCAAGATACACCTTGCAATCAGCAACATCACACACGTAGACTTTAGAAGGATTAATGAATGTGTTTCTCAATCGAATTGGACATCTCCAGAATTCACTTTTCTTCCTGGCTTCCAAAATTTAAAATTTAAAATATAACCCCCTGCCCATTATGTACCTGAATTGTAAGAAGCTGTCGATATAGTACCGTACCCTCGTTGTTCACTGTTGTGCAGGACACACATCATTTCGGATAATGCTTGACCTGTGAAATCATAAGCTTTGGGATTCCATCTAGCAAAGTTCTTAGGTACTAGGTAGTCTTGGAGGAATGTTTTCTAGGACTTGGAAGCCAAAGAAGATCCGCGAGATTACAAGGGAATTGTGAAGAATCCACATTAGCAATCACATACACATGGCAAGAAAACACACTACACATGTCCAACAAATTCATGCAAAACTATAAGCATCCGAACTCTTGCTTTTAAGGATTAAGGATAGAACTTCTTTGGACTGATGCAGTGAATTCCTTAGTTTTGGAGCTACGAATTGTTTAGCCTGGTTTGAAATTTGAATTTGCAATTTATAGGTGTCTCAGACTCCATTAGTGTATAATCATCTTTAAACTCGTCGCTTGGCTGTTGCCTGTTGTTTTCCATGTCAATTTCATTTTCCTGAATTGAGCTTTGCGTGCACCTGAGTTCTCAACGTTCTTGATTTTTGGACACTCGTATTGATATATTTGCAGGTTTCTTTGTTCTTCCACATTTTGTGGTGGCTTCGTTGGATTGGTGATGGATTTCAACGATGATGAGCCTTCAGCTCCAACAGGTAAATCATACTTATTGGATGTTGATTGCTTATTGATTTCAAGTTTGGTAAGTCAATTAGGTATAAATTTGTTTGAGCTCTGAAATATCTGACTTTGACATAGCTAAGCCTGCTTCCAAGTTTCAACCCAAGGCTAAGGCCAAGGCACGAGCTCCTCCACCCAAGAAGGTAACATCAGTTGCTAAACCATGGTTCCTCGACAAGCTGCAGACAATCAATTTGTTGCATCACCAACCAAAGTCAAAGTAACTGATAATGATATCTCAGATTGTGCTGATACTAGCAATGCCGGGATTAAGTCTACAATCTCTGTCGATCAGACCACAAATTTGCAAGCTTCATCTGGTGCTGACCCATTACTCTCTTCCATGGAAAATCTAAGCGCCATCAATTCTGGATACATGGAAGAAAATGCTAATTCTAAGGAAAGTGAAAATGATCGTTTTCTCTCAGGGGTGTCAATGATAGAGGTATTATATAAGCATTTCTGGGTCTTACTCTTTTATTCTTAATATGTATTTAGTTTTATAGCTTCTTACTTCAGACTGCAGAAGGTTTTGCTGGATTGGATTCTGGTGATGATATCATCCCTCAATCCACTATTGTGGCAGGTGCGTTGTGTTTTTAAATTGACTTGTTAGAAAGGTCCATGGTTTCATTCTCAGTGTAGTTTTGGTTTTAGTTAGCTGTATGAAAATAAACTGCCCCAATGGACCATTATTGCTTGCTGTTGTTGCATTATAAAAATTGACTAACAACAAAAAATCATGGCTATTTCAAGAAGCGACTTTTGATGCCTCGAATTCCCAGAATGGAGAAGATACGCCCAACGGATCATTATTGCTTCCTTTTCCCTTTTTAGAGATGGAGAGCGTACAGATGGAAACCCAGGTCTAATGAACTTTCTTTTAATCTATTACAGTAGCTAATTGCCAACTAGTTCTGGTTATATTTTCTTATCAGCTTTGTTTTCTTTATCCTTTTTTAATTCTTTGTAATGCATGCCAATTGAAACAGGGAGGACATGCTTTCACTTCATTCGATTTTATGTCTGAAGTTGATGTTTCTTCTGGTAATATGCAACTAGATCTCTCTCTCATTTTACCCGAGATTTTTAATTTGTTTCCTATCGTGATGAATGTTTGTCCTAACTATCTTGTTAGGAAAGAGAGCTAGTAAATTTCAGCCCAAGGTCAAGCAAAAGCACGGGAAAAAGATAATGGCAAACGAGTTTGCTTCCGATCCTAAGGAGGCATTAGTGGTTCCTTCTGAAGCTCAGAATACAAATGAGGGTTCCGTTGATGGAGGGTCACCCGATTTACCACATGTCAGGGTTGATGATGTTTTTTCCACAAATCCACATAATGAGTGCTTAATAAACCATGTAGGATCGATGGAGGCATCTCCCGAATTTATACCTGATCCTCTATCTTGCACAGATGCTACCAATGATTGCCTTCTGAACCAGATGGCAGAGTTGCCTCAGTCATCTTCTGGTGTTATACATGATAATTTGTCTCACCAAAATGCTTCTGTCCTTGAACATATGCATTCTCAACCCGTACCTTTAGTGCCTGAAGTCGGGATTATTATTGGTCAAAATGAAGAAAAGGCAGGATCAAAGAAGAGAAAGCCATCAAGTAGGTCAAATAAAGACAAAGTTACTAATGGAAGTGATAAAACTGTTCGAAAGTGGAAGAAGGCAACAGAAGCTTCCGAAAAATCCAATGAACAACCTCCTAAGAAATTCTCTCATTCAACTCGACGAAGAAACAGATCCAGTAATTGCTTAGCTGTATTGCTTACCTGGATTTGTAAGTTTCTAACTGAGATGTATCTAACTAATTGTCTTTTTGTTTTACAGTTAATAAATCGTTGCTTGAAACCCCAGAGGATGAAATTGATTACCTAAGTCTTCCAATCAAGGACTTGATAATGTTAGATGAGCACAGGGAGCGCCAAGTAGACATTTCTTTCCTACTTGTCTTTTTCTTGAATAGATTTTGGCAATTTTGTTCATGTTTCTGAAGTTCTTGCTTGACTAATACTTCACAATCTTTGCAGAATAAAGAAGTGGATACAAGACAGACGGTCGTGCCTGCTGAAGAAAATACTGCTCCTGCCGTGGAACCAGTGAAGAGGTATGTTTGATTTAACTAAAAATTTGTCAGATGTCTTCTCCTACTTTTACCTTATAATTTGAATTTAGAAGGAGAAAAAATATCCAGTTTTAATAGTTCTCTCTACTGGTCAGGAACACCTAATTGCTGTAGCTGCTTTGCAGGACTAGTGATGACATGTGGGGGGGGGGGGGTCAACCTTATGATTATGATGAGGAGGAGGATGTGTATAATTCTGCCCAAGCTGAAGGCTCTTTTAATAATCCATCTACTTCAACAATTGAACAAGATAGTGCTTACTTCAATTATCATTCCCATATGGCCAAAACACCCAGAGTAAAGTGGTCAAAACAGGACACGGAATTGTTTTATGAGGTAAAATTTCTTTTGTATGTTTATGCCTTGTGTACATATTGCTTTCACGTGAGTGTATATATGCAGCTGAACTAGGAACTTTATAGATAGCTATTTGATCTTTTCAAGATTTCTATTTTCAATGACTGAAACTTGACATTCAAAGTGGAAACTGGAAAGAGTGTACCATTCATGTCATCAGAGTATATATGCCTTTGCTTGCTTAGGACCAGTATTTGGATTCAACTTCAACTGCTTGCATTTTCATCCCACGGTTTGCAGCAATTTGGGTCTGATTTGTCAATGATACAACACCTTTTCCCTGGCCGAACGCGACAACAAATCAAATTGAAATATAAGAAAGGAGAGAGACAGCAACCCATGAAACTTCTTGATGCTCTGGCTAACCGGGCAAAAGGTACAGATCTTCATGCTCAAAATGCTCTGCTCCCCACAACTTTGCCCTTAATAATACCAGCTCCACTTCTCATGAAAATCTTGTTTGATCATTGGATTATATTATGCAGACCTTTCGCACTATAAGCTAGTGATTGGAAGACTACAAGAGCAAATTGATCAAGAAGAGGAACAACATAGGGCTGAAGAAGAAGCACTTGGCGCCAATGGAAATGAAGGCAGCCCAGAGGAGGGCACCACTGAGGATACTCAAGTATGCAAATTCGTTATCACCATTATGCTATGATGCTCAACTTTGATAATGAAAGAACCCTTCTTTTGTTTTGTTAATATACTAAGCCTCAGTTCTTGTATAACCCCCACAATTCTCCCAACCACCTAGTGTTGAAAAAAATTCAGAGGATAAAGGAAATCAGGAATGAAAAGTTGAAATGCATAACTCAACAGCATCATTATATGATTTTGTTTGTGTAGGAACCAGCACAGGATGAAGGTGCCAAATGTGAGCAGAATGGTGATGGCTTAGGTGCTGTTCAAGATCCTGATGAGGCTAAAATTGGAAGCCCCACAGCGTCAAAAGACAGCGAGCTTGATATGTATGATTGGAGTGAATACAAGAGTGACTTCTAGTCCCTCTTCAAACACTACACCGCATGCAATTTTGTTCTGTTCTCCAATTTTGACATCTGTTTAAATAAGTTTGATAGTTGTTATAGGGTGTAATTTGATACTGGGAGCTGTATGTATCCATGGAATATCATGTATTAGAAGCTGCATTTGAGGGTGATTGCAGTTTTTAGCCGAAAAGAAAACCATGTTCACTTTTGAGATAACTGTCCAGAGGTGATTGGTGAAGATCTATACCTTTCCTTAAGTTTATTCATTTTATTGTTCTTTTCCTGTGTTCCAACACTTCTAAAGTAGATTTGTCATTTGAATTGGAAAACATATTTGGTTAAATTCTTTCTACTATTATGATGCCTTATTAAAATCATTCTTTGTTATAGGTTGAGATAAGATTTGCAAATCAATTCTTTGTTATAGGTTGAGATAAGATTTGCAAATCAACTCATAGTGTTGTCCTCGGAGTACGGAAACTACAAGACACGAACCAAATCTTACAAATGAAAGTTTCATGAAAAATATTCGGTGAACCAAGTAACCTATGATCTGTTATGAACATCTTAAATGCATTTAGAAGTTTATGAACATGTTATGTAACACATATTTAATTACGTATGAATACAAATATTGTATAAGTTTGACAACTTAGATAGATTATTGGAGATAAATAGTAATGATGAATTATTCACCTTCTTTACCTTGATATTAGTCAAGAATTGTATGCTATCATCGACTTATAAATAGAGGTCTTAATCATTGTGAAAGATGCACCAACAAAGAGCAAGAATACATCTCTAAAGTTCTTGATATCTCTTCTAATACTTAAAGTTGTTTTAAGTGTAATTTTATACAGGTTTAAGTGATCTTGCCTTAATCACTTCATAACACGTTATCAGCACGAGTCTCTAAATACCGCTTGAGCTTCGGAAATCATCAAGTAACTAAATGGCAAGCATCGCAAAGAGGGAATTTGACATCCTTGAGCTATCAGGCCAGCAATACCTCGAATGGAGGGTTGATGCCTTAGCTCACCTCAAGGCAAATGGCCTTAAGGGAACGATTGTGAAAAATAATAATACCACGCCCCAGGAAAAGGCGAAAGCCATTGTGTTCCTCCGCCACCACATACATGAAAGTCTCAAAACTGGGCTTGAATGAATGTTATTGGCATCAAAATGAGGTCCTGCTCCCACAAGCACTGTACAAATGAAATAATCTAAAGTTTCAGGACTATAAGTCCATATCTGAGTACAATAGTGCTACAGGATCACGTCTCAATTGAGACTATGTGGTAATGTGATAACCCAACAAGAAATGTTGGAGAGAACTTTCTCCACTATGCATGCCTCTAATGTTGTGTTACAACAACAATATAGAGAGAGAGGCTTTAAGAGATACTCTGACTTATTGAAAGTCTTGTTGGTTTCTGAAAAGAATAATGATCTCTTGATGAAAAACCACAATCTAAGGCCTACGGGCTCCACAACAATTCCAGAAGCAAATGTTGTGGATAAAAGGTTCCTAGATGGGGATGCCAACGAATATGGGCAACAGTCACGATGCGATAATGGTCGTGGCCGTGGAGGCCGTGGTGGCTATGGTCGTGGTCAAGGCCACAACAAGGGCCATATTAATTATCGTGGTAATTATGGCCACCGGGGGAATGGCAAGCAAATGGTTCAGAAGGGTCAAACAAGACCCTCCCATAAATCGAAATCCACTTGCTACAGATGTGGCATGACTGGTCATTGGTCAATGGTATGTCGTGTAGCTCCACACTTAGTGAAGCTATACCAAAATGAAAAAAAATAAAGAAAAGGCTACCGAGACCAATCATATTGAAGGTGTGAGTAACGTAGTAATGTCTACAATAATGGAGTGGTTAAATGCCTCAGATTGAATTGATAACAACCAAATTATCATCTTCTATAATTAAATTTTTAATATGTAAATTAGCAGCATGACGGATGCCACATAGTGTTGCATAAGCTTCGGTTCGTAAAACAGACGTATTAGGTAAAGTTTCATGATGAATGAAAGAATAGTTCCATTATTGTCACGAAGTAGGTAACCGAAATGTGATTTAATGTCATGTTTCTTAGGGTTTGTTTGTCTTACAACTTATAAAGCCATTATTACAAATAAACCCTTTATTTTCACCTTTTACAATTTCCCATACCTCACAAATTTCAAATTTCAAAAACTAAAAAGACATTATTACAAATAATGTCCTTATAATACCCTTCACCAAACAGACCCTTAGAGCCATCAAAATCTAATTTAACCCAATCAACCAGTGATTTTTTCCAAATCCTGTTTGTTGTATGCAATCTGTTACATTTAAGAGTTTACGATCAAGTAATAGGAAAAGAAACAATCAATGTGATCCAGTTTTGAAATTGATTCTTTCTAAAAAATAATATATTACAGAAGTTCCAAATCACCCACCAAAGAAAAAACATTGGTAGCTGTGAGCTATTTGACGTTTTAAAAAAGTCTAGATTAAATAGAAAATCTGTTTTTTTTTTCATTTCGTACTCACCAATTTTGTGGAGAAACAAAATCTATTTTACTTGCAATGTTGCATGTTGTTGAGTCCCACATCGGAAGATGGGGTTACACTCGCCCAATATATAAGAGAGTGGCTCTCTCCACCTATCACCAATTGGTTTTAGGTTGGAACCCCACATACTTGTATGCTGGGCCTTTGCCCCCGAAGTGTCCCGTTTAACATGGTATCAGAGCCCGTTGTGGTCTGGGCCTGTTGTGGGCCGGGGGAAGTGTTGAGTCCCACATTGGAAGATGGGGTTACACTCGCCCAGTATATAAGAGAGTGACTCTCTCCACCTATCACCAATTGGTTTTAGGTTGGAACCCCACAGACTTGTATGCTGAGCCTTTGCCCCCGAAGAGAATAACGTAGTAATGTCTACAATAATGGAGTGGTTAAATGCCTCAGATTGAATTGATAACAACCAAACTATCATCTTCTATAATTAAAATTTTAATATGTAAATTAGCAGCATGGCGGATTCCACATAGTGTTGCATAAGCTTCGGTTCGTAAAACAAACGTATTAGGTAAAGTTTCATGATGAATGAAAGAATAGTTCCATTATTGTCACGAAGTAGGTAACCGAAATGTGATTTACTGTCATGTTTCTTAGGGTTTGTTTGTCTTACAACTTATAAAGCCATTATTACAAATAAACCCTTTATTTTCACCTTTCACAATTTCCCATACCTCACAAATTTCAAAAACTAAAAAGACATTATTACAAATAATGTCCTTATGATATTCTTCACCAAACAGACCCTTAGAGCTATCAAAATCTAATTTAACCCAATCAACCAATGATTTTTTCCAAATCCTGTTAAATGCCTCAGATTGAATTGATAAGAGAGTGGCTCTCTCCACCTATTACCAATTGGTTTTAGGTTGGAACCCCACAGACTTGTATGCTGGGCCTTTGCCCCCGAAGTGCTCCGTTTAACATGGTATCAGAGCCCGTTGTGGTCTGGGCCTGTTGTGGGCCGGGGGGAGTATTGAGTCCCACATCGGAAGATGGGGTTACACTCGCCCAGTATATAAGAGAGTAGCTCTCTCTACATATTACCAATTGGTTTTAGGTTGGAACCCCACAGGCTTGTATGCTGGGCCTTTGCCCCCGAAGTGCCCCGTTTAACACCTTGAATTAAAAGCCCCTCGAAACCCCCGCGCTATACGTACCTGAAATGCAACCAGTCGTCGTCGTCGGTCGTTGCTTACTGCCCGTTGTCGTCGTTTTCCAACACCATCTGAGTTTTGGAAGAGCACTTCTCTTCCGGCCCGAAGAGTCAAACTGGCCTCGAATGCACATGTGAGAAATTTAATTTCAATATAAATCGACCGAAATTCCTCAGTCGAATTCGGAATTCCCTAAAATCAATTTAAGTTCGAATCCTACAATTGGAGGCTACAACTTCAAAGTCCTTACCCAATGCATACCTGAAATGCAACCACTGTCTTTGCCTCTTTGTCGGCACCTCACCGTCGTTGTCTGCCGTCGTCCGCTTGCAGTTGTCGTCTTCCAACTTTGTCCGCACTTTAGAGTCCCTGCTTTAGTGCTTCTCTATCGCCTCCCTAGGAAGACGCATGTGATGGTAATGTGGATACCCACGCAGAACTTTGATGGGCCGATTCCCTTAGGAGAAGGTTGGGCCTTTGTGTCTTATTAATGGGCTTTTCACATTAATCTGTGCATGTCTATAATCTCATTTGTGAAACAAAATAATCTATTCAAATATACAACTTCTTATAATTTATTCATCTGTGATAATATTTCAATTAGATAATATTAATCTAAAATACTAGATTCATAAATATGGGTTCCTTTATACATATAAAACCACAAAATGCACATTATTCAACATCTAAAACATAATACATTCAGATGCTCTTACTTTAGGGTTGATAATAATATTTATTAGTGATTTAATGCACTAACCTTTAAAAAACAAGAGTTTGAGATCACAAAGAACATGGAATAGCTAGGGTGAGTGATGTAGAGTCTTCCGTATCTAATGTAAAGAAGTTTGAAAATTTTCATTTACAAAATGCTTGGCAGTTTAAATCTGAACAAAAGGAGCCAATGTCATAAGTGATCAAAGCTCCTATTGTAAAAGAACAAAGAGCTTACATGCATAAAAGAAACATGTTATAATTAGGAATTTAATCATGTGAGAATGATCATTATGATATAAAATAAGAATGATCCTATAGCCCATGGATGTAGACAAATTCAAGGGCTTGGATCAAACTTTCATTAAAGGGGGCATGTGCCATGCATATGACCCCTTTGTCAAACTTTTCTTGCCGGTCAATGTCGGCGTCGACCGGGCTTTTTTTTTTTTTTTTTTTTTTTTCGGGTCCAAAATTTGTTTTTTTGGGACAAAATTTTCATTTTCTGGATCAAAATTTTTTATGCACATTCCTTGCTACAATTATGCACATTTTATTGAAATTTCATGCACTTTTGAAAAAAAGAGCAATGCATGTTAAAAACTAAATGAATTTCACATCTAGTATAAAAATAAATGCACAAGTATACTATTCTATGCGCACATACATGCAAAAACTCATGCACTTCAATATTTATCCATACACGGTCTAAAACTCATGCACATTTTCAACACAAATCCGATATATGCACTCATAGTGCAAATTAGGTGCACAAACAAGTCATTATTCATGCACATACACGTATAGATGTTTTCACTTCACACGTATTGCACTAGATGTGCATGCAAATTGGCTTGAATGTGCATAATATTTGCATTGTATGTGCTAGTACAAATCATGTGCACATACAAGTCATTGTACTCGCACAAACATGCATAGACATATGCACTTCACACGTAATGACTTGAATGTGCGTGCAAAATGGCTTGAATGTGCATAATGTTTGCACTGGATATGCGAGAAAAATCTGGACCCCGAAAATAAACATTTTAGGAGAAAAAAAGCGTGAACGGATAGAAGTTGATGAAATCTTGCGTGAATGTGCATAGAAAATTTTGGGCCGGATACAAAAAAATTGCCCAAAGAAGAAAAAAGTTGACCCCGTAGAAAAAAAAGGATGAACGGTTTTACGTTGGTCAAAAGTGCATGAAATCATGTTGGAATGTGCATAACTTTTGCAAGGAATGTGCATAGAAAATTTTGGCCCAGAAAATGAAAACTTCATCCCAAAACACAAATTTTGAACCCGAAAAAAAAACGCCGGCATTGACCGCCGATGACCGGAGTTGACCGGCGGTCAATGCCAGAGTTGACCCACTTAAGTGATCATGTGTCATACACATGACCACTTAAATGAAGTTTTTATCTCTATCCTTAGATGGAAGTTCATTATCATTTTACACCATAAGTTACATTATCACTTGATCAAGCCCTTTTATAATTTATCTTAATAATGAAGTTGACAGCACGAAGAATATGCAATAGCTATTGCTTAATGTACCATCTTTGATATCTAATAGAGATTATATGTACAAAGGCAAGTTTAAAGTGTCTACTTAATTAATATTAGTAACACTACACACGTGTTAAGCATGCATCACTTTGCGTTTCATACACATACTTATACGTTTATATTACCCTGACCTAATATGTCTAACGTTGAACATGGAGAACATGTGTTAAACGGGGCACTTTGGGGGCAAATGCCCAGCATACAAGTCTGTGAAGTTCAACCTAAAACTAATTGGTAATAGGTGGAGAGAGCCACCCTCTTATATAATGGGCGAGTGTAACCCCATATTCCGATGTGGGACTCAACACCCCCCGGCCCACAACAGGCCCAGACCACAACGGACTCTGATACCATGTTAAACGGGACACTTCGAGGGCAAAGGCCCAGCATACAAGTCTATGGGGTTCCAACCTAAAACCAATTGATATTAGGTGGAGAGAGCCACTCTCTTATATACTGGGCGAGTGTAACCCCATCTTTCGATAAAAAAACTCACGTTTTTATCGAAAATATGCCCAAGAACTTTTGGGCACGAAGTTACCTTCTTAATATTTCAAATCTGGGAGACATTAACACCTTTACCCGCGAGAAGCCAACGACATCGTTAGCTAGGCGATCCGTCTTTCCCAATACAGGTAAAGTTGCCCCCTTGGCATATCCCAGAATCCGAGAATAACAAGGGGCGACTTCATGAAGGGTTTATTCTTCCTTCATAACCCACCAATCGCCTGGTTGTCTGCCACGGCTGGTATCCACACACAAGAATGCTGAAGTCATCGATGCCCAGATTGTCAAAACGGGTTTTGACCCAATTACGAGCCGCTCCAACTTTCTTATGGAACATCTCTTGGAAAGAGGCGACTTCACGAAGGCTCACCAGGTGTATGATGAAATGCCCAACAGAAACATCATCTTCACCAACACCTTGATATCTGGCCATGTGAAGGCATGTGATCTTTTCACTGCTAGGAGGTTGTTTGATAATGTCGATGTTAGAACAAATGTGACTTGGACTATTATTATTGGCGGATACTCGAAGTACCATTACCTGTTGGATGCATTTAGGCTCTATCTCCATATGTGTAGAGATGGCACTGCGCCATATCATGTGACGTTTGCTTCACTTCTATCTGGGTTTATTGACGTGAAGGTGATGAGCCAAATGCTTCAAGTTCATGCCCATGTTGTCAAATTTGGATGTAATATAGATGTTAAGGTCTGCAATACCTTGGTGGATTGTTATTGCAAATGCTATCAGTTGGGTTTGGCTTTAAGGGTCTTCAATGAAATGTCTCAATGGGATTCTGTGACCTTCAATACCCTGATCTCAGGGTACTCCGACAACAGGTTGAATGAAGAGGCAATTGCTTTATTCATGAAAATGCGGGATGTGGGTCTTGAGCCTACTGATTTCACGTTTGCTGGGGTTTTGGCTGCTTCCGTTGCTCTTGGATACTTGACATCAGGTCAGCAGGTTCATAATTTATTGATCAAGACAGGCTTTGTGCAGGATGTTTTTGCTGGCAATGCTTTGCTTGATCTCTATTCGAAGCATTACTATTTAAACGATGCTGCCAAGCTCTTCTATGAGATGTCAGAGCGGGATGGCATTTCCTACAATGTCGTAATATCAGGCCTAGCACGGGAAGGGAAGTACTTGGAGTCTCTTGTTCTTTTCCAAGAATTACAGTGAAATAACTTCACTAGGGCTGAATTTCCTTTCTCAACCATATTGAGCGTAGCAGCCAACGTACAAAATCTGAACATGGGTAGACAAATCCACTGCCAATGTGTTGTGACAAGAGCTAGTTCAGAAAATCAAGTGGTAAATTCCCTTGTCGATATGTATGCAAAATGTGGCCAGTTTAAAGAAGCCAACCTGATTTTTGATACACTGTCCGTAAGAGGAACTGACCCTTGGACAACCATGATTTCAGGTCTAGTGCACGGAGGATTTTATGAAGAAGGTATAATAAAGTTTAATGAAATGCACATGGCTAATGTGGTGCCAGATCAGTCCACTTTCGGTAGCGTATTAAAGGCGGTTGCAAGTTTAGCTTCAGTGACATTAGGGAAACAGCTGCACTCTCACTTAGTCAGATCCGGATTCTGGCTAAACGTGTTCTGTGGAAGCGCGTTGGTTGACATGTATGCAAAGTGTGGGTCCATGGAAGATGCTGTCTAGGCCTTCATGGAGATGCCTGGGAGGAACGTTGTCTCATGGAATGCTCTGCTCACGGCTTATGCGCAAAATGGAGATGGTGAGGGCACTATCAAACTATTTGAAGAAATGATTTCTTCTGCAGTCCATCCAGACTCGGTGAGCTTCCTTAACGTTCTAACTGCTTGCAGCCATTGTGGGCTAGTTGAAGAAGAACATAAATACTTCAATGACATGTCTTTGCTGTATGGCACTGAGCCAAAGAGAGAGCACTATTCATCAATGGTTGATGTGTTGTGCCGCCGTGGACGCTTTGACCAAGCAGAGAGTTTGATGGATCAAATGCCTTTTCGTCCCGATGAGATAATGTTATCATCAGTTTTAAACTCGTGCAGGATTCATAAAAGCTGGGAGCTTGGGATAAGAGTGTCTGACCAGCTATTCAGCATGGAGCCTAGTGATGCTGCTGTTTATGTAAACATGTCTAATATTTATGTTGCAGTCGGGCACTGGGAAAATGTCGCTAAGTCGAAGAAGGCAATGCGTTTGAGAGGAATTAAGAAGGTTCCTGGTTACAACTGGGTTGAGATTGAGAATGTGGTGCATGTTTTCTCTGCGAATGATCGATCGCATCTATGGTGGGAGCAAATTCAGATAAAAATAGAGACATTGTCAGAACAGATGGAGGAGCTAGGCTACAGAGTTGAGACAAGTTGTGCACTCCATGATTGGGATGAAGATGTCAAAGCAGAGTCACTGAAGTACCACAGTGAGCGCTTGGCGATAGCATACGCGTTGATTAGCACCCCGGAAGGATCACCGATACTGGTGATGAAGAATTTGAGAGCTTGTTCGGATTGTCATGCTGCAATCAAGCTAATCTCGAAGATAGTTAGGAGGAAGACGACTGTCAGAGATTCGAGTAGATTCCATCATTTTGAAGATGAATTTTGTTCCTGTAGGGATTACTGGTAGAGTTTTGGGATGCTGTGTTGTTATAGCATGAAGGGATTTGGCACTCTTACCAAGGCTAGGGCTGAGCACGGGCCGACCGAACCGAACCCGACCCGAACCCGAACCCACATTACTTCGGTTCGGGTTTCAGTTTGACCTTTTTAGTGTTCGGGTTTCGGGTCGGTTCGGGTTCGGTTTGGGTTTTAGCCTAGTTTTGCCTTTTTTTCTTCTTCGAGGGTTGTTTAGCCCGAACCCAACCCGAACCCGAAGACTTCGGTTCGGTTTTCGATCTCGTGTTTTTGGGGTTTCGGGCTTTTCGGGTTCGGGTCGGTTCGGGTCGAGTTCTGGCCCGTACTCACCCCTGTCCAAGGCCTACAATTGCCAAATGTATTTCAGATTGAACACAAGGGTTTCATGAATTAATCATGCCAATGATGAGCTCTAATTCAAACCATAATTTACAATAGAGAACATCTCCATCAACTGGTGGAACGAACAAGGGACGTTCTTAAAGGCAAAAACAAGTATAGGACATTAAACAAGTGCCACTTTTAACACCAAGCAGAAAACCATCACACAAGATTCTGAGTATAGACACAAACTAGTAGATTAGCCCGTGCTTTGCACGGGATCTTGAAAATAAAAAAACTTTATTATTTATAAATAATAATTTATAATAATATTAAAATAATAATAATGAATAACTTTAAAATAAAATTAAAACGCTTAATACTAATTTTGTCATATATTATACCAGAAATATTAAATAAAGACTAATAATAAAAATATGTCTGACAATAATTTTATCAAATTTGAAATCCTAGTATTCAATAACTAACCAATATGTGAATCCAAAATATACCATAAAATAAAACCAATATGTGAAGAATATGTTATATAAATATTGAACATAAGCTAACCAAAATGTACCATAAATAAATATAAAATCATATAGTATTCTGCCATAATTTGAGTAAGGAAATATATGTGGAAGAAATAGATATGGAATCTTGCTAGAAAATTAGAAGAGGGATATAGCATAATTAAGAATCTAACTTATGCCAAAATTTAGCTACAGAAATATATATGGAAACTATATATGTAATCTTGCTAGAAAAAGATGGAACAATTATGAGAAAATTAGAAGGGTTAAGTAATTGTACAAATTAAATTGATGACTTGACATAGTTAGATGTGTGACAAATAGGAGAGAGACTTATGACTTTAATAATAGTATATAGATCCATGCCTGGTCGAGCACAAAGCCGTCAATGATCTAGTGATAAAGCTTGAATTTATCATTTTAATTTATTTATAAATTACAATGAACCTCTTGTTTTTATTTTAATTATACATCAATCATTATTATGTTTAAAATATACATTACGGATACCACATACTTCCAAACTTCATAAAAATTATTGGTTTATTTCCGTACATTTTTGGTAGCATGACAATTAGGTCTGGTTAATTTATTATGTTTTCCCTTTTCTTAAAAAAAATGAAGTGTTTTAGCCCAAATCATAGATAGGGAAGAGGAGAAGAGAATCCAGAAAGCAGAAAGCTGAAAGCCCCCACGTTTAACAGCTCCGAACTTTAAAAAAGCTAAAATGAACCCGAAACCTAAAACGCTCTCTTTTGCTACCCCCAACCCGCCCCCATAAACCCTAATTTCTTCTCGGCCACCGCCGCAACTTGAGCTCAGATGCTCCAAGCCTACCCTCTATCTCACATCTCAGAGCGATCTTCTTGATCTACATGCCCAAAGCACTACTAATCAACCCCTGCTCGATGCTTGCTTCATTGTCTTTGAATGGGTTTCGAAATCCTTTGCGGGTTGGGGGATTTTTTTCTTCCCTCCTTGCGTCAGATTGGATCTGGTTTCCCCCTAACCCCGATCCAAAATCTGAAGATCTTGTTGCCTCATTTCGCCTCCTTGTGTGCCCTTAGAGGTGGTGTCATGGCGCCGGTATGGGGTCCGGGCGTGCTTGTCCTCTCCATCACCGGATCAACCACCTTTGCTGCGTCCTGGGGTGCGCGACACAGATATAAGAGAAGCCAGAAAGTGTTGAAAGCCTTTACCAGTAGAACAGTAGAAGACGGCTTGGAGAGGGTGGCGTCGGCTCGGTGGCTTCGGCCTCTCCGACGAAAGCCCTCTCACGTCTTCTTCGCAGAGCCGCCGACGCCTCGCATCCTGGATGGGAGAGGAGAACATCGACGTGGCCGGCGAGAGCCCAATCCTACCTGGCGGATCTGGCCTTCTTCAGAAGACGCCGACACCATGAACAACCTTGGAAGCTCCCTCATCTTTCCGGCGACTTGGCGGTGGCAAGAAGCGTTTGTCCGGAAGGGGCCGAGAGGGGATGGACAGAGGTCGTGGATGCTCCTGCACAAGTGTTTTCTCTCCTTTTCCTTATCTCTTTCTTGGCAGATATGTTTGTGCTTTCTTTGTCTCTCTGCTCAATCCCTTACCCTGAACATGGTTTGCTTGCTTTCTCTTATGAGGAAGTATCCTGCCTCTTTGATTTCTTCTGAGATCTTGTTGTGTCACTTCTCTGCTGCATGTTGGCTGCGTTTTTGCTGTTTAACCGTGTTTGAGCTCGTGGCTTTGAATCTGATCTTGTTGTGTCACTTCTCTGCTGCGTGTTGGCTGCATTTTTGCTGTTTAACCGTGTTTGAGATCGTGGCTTTGAATCTGATCTTGTTGTGTCACTTCTCTGCTGCGTGTTGGCTGCGTTTTTGCTGTTTAACCGTGTTTGAGCTCGTGGCTTTGAATCTGATCTCGCACTCAGGTGAACAAGTGATCCTTATTTGGACCAAAATCCCTAGAAACGTTGAAAATATTATTGTCCGCAAGGTTCTTGAAGGATCTGTGTATCCCCAAAGAGACCCCTTTCTTAACAATCTCATTCTGACCAAACAGTTATGGAGCTACAACTCCCTGAACAATCTCGAGTGTGTTTGGTTTTTGTGCCTATTGCATAATTCCTTGAATCTTCTTTGCCTTCCTGGTCTCAGTGGTAGTGTCCAAAATGTTATATGTTTTGCTCCTTTGCTAGCCTGCATTTATCATTCCTATTTGGGCACTTGGCAGTCTTCTTTAACTTCTTTGCATTTCTCTAGCCTTGTTTTGGTTTCTGTGATTTTCTATTGGTGTTAGTGTCTTTCTTGTGACACTGAGAGTGTTATAGACTTCAATCCTTGGCTGTCTGTGATGCCGAATCTTGACATTATGAAAAAACTGAACTACTGGTTTGATTGGCTTGCTTTGTGCTCTTGTTTCTTTCTATCAGATTCTTTTACTAATCATGATCCTTACTATCTGAGATGCATCTTTACCATCGTACAGGTTGCCTGGATTATAAATGGATCAAAGATCTCCTATAAGAAAATCAAGACCACGCTGAACAAGTGTTACTCTCTGAACAAATCAAACCTGAACAAATTTCCTTACAAAAATATATCTAAGTACAGTTTTGTACAAACAGAATTGACTCTGATGCTTGGTGATTGTATCTCTCCCCTATGGAAGGGCTCTCTTAACAATATTTACACAAGAACAACTCAGGAAAGGTGCTGGTTGAACAATCATCGCCGCATTTTGAAAAAGATTAACAGCTGTAATGATTTCATCAAAATAGAAAAAAATTATTGACAAACTATTACTCCAAGAACAATACAATTATGACCACTGAACAAAATAGAGGAAACAAACGTAAACTTCGTAGATCGCTCAAGATCATTGCTCGAAAAATTTGCCATGAACAACAATGCCCGTCATTCGGGGAACGATTCCAAAACCAACGACACCAAAACCATGATGAGAAATCACCTGATTGCATGAATTATTGGTATTTACAGACTACTGAACACTACAACATTATTACCAAAACCCTTTCAAAGTCCCCTAAATGTCTTATGATATGGGGCAAATTCATTATGAGTTTTTTATGAAGATTACGACCTGGAATTGCCGTGGTATCGGAAAGAAAACCTTTTGGACGAATGTTGAATCCTTCTGTAAAATTAAACGTATCCAATTATTTGCACTCTTTGAAACTAGAACAAATAAAGAACCAAGTGAAAAAGTTTGGAGAAAAGCAGGCTTTGATCAATTTTACTGTATCCCGGCTACGGGATTCTCGGGTGGTATCTGTGTTATGTGGAAGACCTACCATCTTACAAATGAAATCCTTGAAATTGATCAAATTGATACGAGGTTTATCTCGGTCAAATATACTAATCAAATCTCGAACAAGAAACTT
Organism: Rheum nobile; assembly: GCA_027886185.1. Lineage (NCBI taxonomy): Eukaryota > Viridiplantae > Streptophyta > Magnoliopsida > Caryophyllales > Polygonaceae > Rheum > Rheum nobile. The sequence goes on along the minus strand of WOAB01000232.1, from coordinate 2,049,545 downwards.
ATGTTAATCCTTACTTATGTTCCTCCGAATGAGGCTGAGAAAAATGTATTCTGGAATGGTCTCACCTCCTTTATTAAAAATTGCTCCCTTCCGTGCATTGTCATGGGAGATCTGAACGAAATTCAAGACCCCTTTGAGAAATTAGGCGGTTTATTACCAACATTGACCAAATTCGCAAGATTACGTCATTTTAAAAATGAATGTGAACTAATAGATACCCCTATTCAAGGAAATGGCTACACCTGACGAAAAAACATTACAGAAATTGACAACATATATGAAAAACTGGATAGGGTACTCATCCATCACCAGATCCTTCAATGATACCCGAATATCTGTACCAAACATTTTGATTTTACAAGCTCAGACCACTGTCCCATCTCTATTGACTTGGACTCAGAAACACCCTTTAAAAATCAGCCTTTCAAATTTTAGAATGTCTGGATGACCAGAAAGGACTTCAGAAATATTGTAAAACAAGCCTGAAGAACTAACTATCACATATCAAAATTATATAATCTGGTATCCAAAACAAAATTATTGAAGAAACATGCAAAGATCTGGAACAAAAGCACCTTCGGCAATGTTTTTACTCAATTACAAAACATAGAAAAACAACTCTCTGAAATCCAAACCGAGATCTGTAATTCCCCTACAAGTGACCTTATTAAGAAAGAAATTAGAATCATGGAAAAAAAGGAAAAGCTCATCTGCTTCCAAAAAATCTACTAGAACCAAAGAGCAAAAGTTAAACACATTAAATTCAATGACACAAACACAAGCTATTTTCACAAAATAGCAAGTGGAAGAAGAAACAGGAAAATCATTAAAGAAATCAAAACACAAGAAGGAATTAGCATTACTGGTGAAGAAAACATTAGATTAGAAATCAGAAATGATTTCATCAAAAGATTCAGAAGCGGAAATATAAACCAAAGACTTTTTCAAGACAATCTGGAACTAATTCAATCTGAAATCTCTGACGTAGACAATCTAGAACTAATCAAGAATGTAACGAATGAAGAAATAAAAAAGGCTGTCTTTAACATTGGCTCGAACAAATCTCCGGGCCCAGATGGTATGACAACATAATTCTACCAAAAATATTGGGATATTGTAGGCCCCTCTGTTATTCAAGCTATTAAAAGCTTTTTCCTCTCCGGGAAACTGCTCAAACAGGTTAACCACACATTCATCTCCTTAATACCAAAATGTGACAATCCGAACTCCACCAATCACTATAGACCTATTAGTCTATGCTCCACAATTTACAAAATAATCTCAAAGATCTTAACAACAAGACTTAAAGGAACCATGGACAAATTAATTCACCCCTTACAAGGTGCGTTTGTTGCAAACAGGACAATTCAAGATAATATCCTAATTGCCCATGAGATCTTTCACTCCTTCAAATCGAAAAAAGGATCTGAAGGATTCATTGCGCTTAAATTAGATATGGAAAAAGCGTATGACAGAATTGAATGGAATTTCATTCTCAAAACTATGGAGAAACTTGGATTCCATGAAAAATTTATCAACTGGATAAGAGAATGTATAACCACAGTCTCTTTTTCAGTACTTGTAAACAACGGACCGACATAAATTTTCAAACCGACAAGAGGACTCTGGCAGGGTGACCCCCTCTCCCCTTTCCTATTTATTTTGGGATCGGAAATCCTTGCTAGAAAACTACAAAAAGCTTCTGAAAACCTCGTAATCCTTTGGGATTCCAAATCACTCATCAAGGATCAAGAATCCCTTTCCTAGCCTTTGCTGATGATATTATGATCTTCTCAAAAGCTAAACAAGAGCACTGTAAAGAAATAAAGGACATTATTGATGACTACTGTAAAATCTCAGGACAAAAAGTGAATTTTCACAAATCAGCGTTTCAAGTCACTAAAAAAGTTACCAATCAAAAGAAAATAGCGATACAAGGTATCCTCACCATTACAAATATGATATCCCTTGATAAATACCTTGGGTGTCCTATCATTAATGGCAGAGTAAACTCGAATACGTTCTCGGATCTTCTACTCAGTACACAACAACAACTCGCAAAATGGAAATCAAACTCTCTGTCCCAAGCAGGCAGAACAACTCTGATCAAAACCAACCTGGCTTCTAGACCAAACTTTCTTATGCAAAGCTTTATGCTACATTCACACACACACTGAGCTTGACAAGCTAAACAGATCATTTTTTTGGAACAAAGATAGCTCCTATAAGCCTCTGATAGGCTGGACATTTTTTTGTAAACCAACACAACAAGGAGGCCTTGGCCTGAGAAAATCTAAGGATATGAACAAAGCCCTACAATTCAAATTGCTATGGAAAATCTTAGCAGAACCAAATAACTTCTGGGTTAGAGTTGTTACTGAAAAATACCTAAAAACAATCCATATCTTTCACTACGAGAAAAAAAGAATCTGCTCTTGGCAATGGTCCAAAATGATTGAACTCATTGATGAATTCAAGTCTGGACTAATCTGGCAAGTTGGTAATGGCAAAACAATCAAATTCTGGCTTGATATTTGGATTTTCAGATCCCCGTTGAGTGAATCCATAAACACACAAGTTACCTTGAACAAAGATGCTACGGTAGCCGATTTTATGCTACCAAATAAAACCTGGAATAAGAATCTAATAGAACAATACTTACCCCATGACTTAGTAACAACGATTACATCAATCCCAATTCTGTTGAATGATATTCATGATAGAATGTATTGGGAAGCCAACAAGAATGGTTGGTTTTCTACAAACTCTGCCATGGAACTAATTAATAGAAACAAAAGATATACTGCGTATGACTCCTCTTGGATCTGGAAAATGGACACTTACCCCAAAGTTAAAAACTTTGTTTGGAAAATACTGAAAAACGGATTACCAACAAAATCAAGACTAATAGAAAAAAGGGGTAGCAATCCCCCAGGAATGCATCAGATGCAATGCACAATTGGAGGATTTGAATCATTTCCTATTCCATTGTAACCATACCAAGAAAACAATAGAGAAAATGAACCGATCCACATATGGTATTATTACTTCCATAAACATAGCAAATAGAAAAATCAATGAAATTATTGATGAAATTCGACAAAAAACCGATCGCTTGCAGTTTATAGAATTACTGGTTTCTTGGTGGGGAATCTGGTTCTATAGAAACCAACAAAGCTTTGGAAGCCCAAATAATGATGCCAACCACATCAAGGATGTTCTGAATTATATCAAACAACAAATTGAGAACTGGAATAAGACGAAAACCTGGAATCCTGACTGCCTAGCAGATGACAGACCGAAACCTCATAGAACAAATAACTTCAGACGACCAATAAAAAAATGGAAAAAACCGCCAGATAAAATTATTAAAATCAATACTGATGGATCAACAAAAACGAATGGTGAATCTAGCTTTGGCTACATTTTCCGGAACAACAAAGGTGAACCTACCTTTATCTTCGGGGAGAAATGTGGTACCTCAACCCCATTAAAAACGAAAACGCTTGCGGTAAGAAATGCCCTGGTAAAGGCCTATGAATTAGGCATTACCGACATACAACTTGAATGCGATAACCTGACCGTTGTAAATGTCCTATACCAAATCTGGCACTGTCCATGGGATATTGAAATGATTATTTCTGATATCCTGTGTGTTTTACAACTTTTCTCTTCAGTGCAGATTTCTCATGTCTTTCGGAAAACAAACGTGGTGGCCGACTTCATCGCTAAGGAGGTCCAACTTAGTTCCTTGGAAGATATTCGAACAAGTTTAGAATTTGTAATTCTCATCCGAAAGGATGCTATAGACTGAGAAACCGGCTCTTCTGTGATTTCCAGTCTAATTCTTACTTAATCAAAAAAAAGAAGAAGAAAGAAAGCTGAAAGCCCCAAGTGTGTGTCCCTGGATCCACCACCGTTGTGTTATGCGTTTTCAATCCGAAGGAGTTTCCAGGTCAGCCCTTCTATTTTCCTTATCCTCCTCCTTCCCTCTCCCTATCCGCTGTATCAATACGCTCTTCCGTTGTATCAAACGCAAACCCTAATCCCGAAATCAGGAAAAAGTCGTAGCATCAGATTATTCAATTTTTTAGGTTTGACAAATGGAGTACTCATAATTGGAAATTTGCAACTCAATTCCAAGGTTCAAAATTCTATTGTTTGACGCTCCTGATGAACATTTGATTTTTTTTTTTCATGCTACAGTATCGCTTTTGCTTCTTATACTTGTTTGATTCTGGTCATTTTTGCTAGTGTATCTCTTATGGTTTATGATTTGTAATCCTAGCTGTATTTATTAACGTATCTGGCTTTTCCTTTGGTAGTTCGAATCGAGTACCAAACCAAAACCTCTATAATTTCCGAGTTATGTATTCTGTTCTTGGTGCACTGATTTGAATTGCATTGTTTCTTAGTTTATTTTGATTTTGATTGTGAGCGTAAATAGAATTATATCGGTATGTGATGATTATATACAAATATATAATTTGGAAAATCACTAAAATTTTGTGAATTTCATGGACTATCTCCGTTGGATTTCGATGAAATATAATTATTTTCATTTTTGTAATGATCGATGACGTTTACATAAAAAAAGTGAGATAATTTGAAAAATCACTGTAATATCGCCATGAAGTGTGTATCAATAATTTATTTTAATTAGTAATTTTAATATATTTCCTACTATGTATAAATATTGGCGAGTGTTGCGAAAACGGTTTAATTCCGACGTTAGAATTGTTTTCGGGTGATTAATATGATATTTTAATACTATATATATAAATATATACCTATGTTATATAATTAAAATATCCCTAATCACTAAAAGACAAAATCCTAATTTTGTAATTATCTATATATTTAAGCCTATTTATCAATTAAGGAGATATTTTCTCCTTCACTTTCTAGATTTCTCCTTAGCCTTGTTTATCTCCTCCTTGGCCTCTCCATTCGGTACACACATGAACACCACCGAACCACCATAGCCACCCCTCCATCACCACACTTTTCTTGCTCTTTCTTGCTTCCACCACCAAGAACACCACCGCCATCACCTTGCTAAGGTAGCTCCACCTCCACGGAATGCCCTCCTTGCTCAGCCGTGGGCACTAGAAGATGAGGCTGTCATTGTTGGATGGTTGGGCATGAAATAAAGCTTACCATAGTGGTCACCACTTAGTAACCCGGCCACATCATAGTCGGTGTTCGAAGTCAGCCACCACACTTAGCATCCATGCTGATTCAACGGTTGCCACGTTAGCACATAAGTCTAAGCCAACGATGACAAATGGAATACATGCCATCAGCATACATGTATGCTGATGGCATGCCACCTGTGAACTGGAACAAAGCATATACAATAGTAAATTAACCCTTATAAAAAAACAAATGACCTGAAAAATAACAACATTAAAAAATTTAGCTTGCTAATTAATTACCACCTCACACGTCAACAAAAGGAGACATGTGGACATTGTATATGCAAAAATAAGGGATGCCAACTCTCATTTTTAGGTAGTAAGGATATAACAATTTATTTAAACATCATATATAATAAAATGAAAAAAAACATATAAAGAAATTACGATGGTAACTTATCGAATTGATAGACTTAATGGTTAAGGAGTGTTGATACTTATTATGATAAAAATTGAGATGTATAAATTATAAAATAGTTTATTTTAAATGTCGGTTAAAATTATTTCTTTTGATCGACTTTGTTCAAGATTTAAACATAACAGAAAAAGCAATGTATACTCAAATCAAATAATCTTAGGTTTAAATTTCCTTTAAACTAAAAATGTTTTAAAATTTAGTAAATAGTTGTTTATATAAAATTATCATAATATTTGAAAGTTGCAATTTGGTTAAGACTTGATAAATTTTAAGGTTTAAAGTAAATTTGGATTTGAGATTTATAATAAATTTTTTATTTGAATTTGACAGAGTTGGTTAAGTGTTACCTACCCGTAAAATCAATAACAAATGTGATATCGTTTAATCAATAAAAATGTAATATTAAATAATTTCTATGAAGATTAAAAAATATAATTCTTAGATTATTGACTATAATGTATTAATTTCATAATGAGTCGTTTACAAACTTATTTGGAACAAAAAGTATTGACTCCTATTGTGTGTTGCCTTCATCCATAATATTATACTTTCACTCCTTACCATTACCATATTGATGATGCGCATCTTTAATCAAGTTGGACGAAACATGTTGTTGTAGTATGATTTAACACACATTACATACTCATCTGATTTAAAAACATTATATATACATACATAGAGAGAGAGATAGAGCAATGGAATTTGCTTCAATAATTCAATTTTAATAATGGGTATAATAAATACTATTTATGTTGCCGAATTGGTGAACTGTTATTTATCTAGTCGAATTAGGTAAATAGATATATATAGTAATGTTTAAAGTAAAGTATAATGGAATAATTATATAAGGAAATCTAACTCTTTGGAATTATATTTTGAAGGAAATATCAGTCTTCTCTCATATATTGTCCACACAAAGATTTGTAATGAGATCTTTAAAACGTCTGTTTCTTGTTGGTGGATATTCATACATCTGGTGGCAACTACAAAATGGATAGCATTGCCAGAGTGGTTTGATATGTATTAATGTCATTGATATGTATTAATGTCAATCAGACTGGACAACCTTACCATTCAAATGCTTCTACATAATTAGTTCAATTTGATTATTCAAACTATGCCAACGTTTGTATCTAGAATTAGCTCAACTCTACTATTTGAAATTGGCAATTACTCATTTATATTTATCTGAAACTTGAACATAAAACCTGGCATGCACTTCTGGTTCATATAGCTAAATTGAAATATTATATTTCGATAAGTGCTTATTTGATGTGACCTTGCCTTTCATGACGGCTCAAGACGAGGAAGAAGCCATGAGCCTACGCTCACAGGGCCCAGTGACAAGGTCTAGGTTCAAGGCCATCACCGCCGCCGTCGCATCACTTATCGCACGCGCCGTCGCCAGCCAAGGAAGCCCAGAGACCAATCCAAGGCTCGTCGTCCTCGCCACCATCGGAAGTGAAAGAACGCATTCTTCTGAAGACTTTGACACTTCGTCGTCTCACGCGATGATCTCTTCAAAGCCTTCACCGCGTTACTGAGTTTCACGCGTTCTTTTTAAGACATTATCTATATTTGGTATTTCCAGCTTGCTTTAGATAGTTTCCTTATTTACAGTGTTTTAAATAGTTTCCTTATTTACAGCGTTTTAGATAGTTTCCTTTCAGTCATTCTATCTTTTAGGGTTTGTGCCTTTTGCATGCTTGCATGGGCTAGCCCTTAGGCTCGTTTCGACCCAAGCCCATTAGGTCTTGGTCGAGACCCCTTGGCTATTTAAAGCCTCCTTTGTTAATATTATTTCTTACGTTCAAATTAAAGTTTAAGGTTTTAAGTCGAGTGTTTATCCTCCTTCCCTTGATCAGACGTCACCCATATCCCTCTCATCCCCATTCCCTCCGCCGCCGACGCTACGACAACCGCTTGATCTTCTCAAGCACATCTATCTTCGCATCTCCTTCACCCACAGTCGACGCTACGACATCAACGACTTGTCCCTTCAAGTCGCCTATCCCTCCATTCAATCGCTTCCGCCACCGCTATCCATCTCCGATCAACTCGCTTCCATCACCACCATCAACGCGTTCTTCCGTTCGCGATCAACTACATCATCACGTTCCACAGCAGAATCACCACACCGAGTGACTTCCCAACCAAGACTAGATCCAAAGGCACCACCTTTGACAATTCGGCTTGTCAGAGGAGACAAGGACACATCAACTGGCATCAGAGCCTAGTAGTCTTGTAAGTCACGAACTCAAGTTTCACTATTGTTCACGATTTTTTTTTCTTGCCCACCATCGTTTGCTTCACTGAAAGATCACGAAAAACCATAAAATTTCCATCTTTTGCTCATCCTTCGGTTTCTACAAGGTCCTACCTTGGCCGAATTTTTTTATTGTTCCCCAAGTTTTGGTGTGTTAGGTAATTTTGTTATCTTGCATGCTAGAATATTTTGTTTCCTTATTTCATGCGTGGATAGAATTTCCTTGTTTGCTAGATATTACTTTTTAGGTTGTTAAACCGAATTTCCATATATAAGATATCATCAAATCTTATCTTCTCTCTCTTATATCTAACATCACACTTGTGATATTCTTGTTACTTAGACCTCTTTATTTTATTTCCTTTTGCAAATCCAAAAAGATCAAAATATAAGATCTCGGATATTAAAAAAAAAGATATTCAAAAGATATTCAAAAAAAAAAAGTTTCCAAAGTTAGGGAAAACCAAAATAAGGCAACCCTAACCCACATCGGTCTAAGCTCATCTTCTATATCTCTCCACCGTCTAGGTCAAGCTTCTTAGAAGGTACTTTCTTGCTAATTAGGTTGCTTTGTTTACGTTTGTTTTAGGGTTTCAATTTGTTCTTGTTTGTTTGATTGCAACTTGCTTGATACACCATCTCTTGTTCAAGCCTAGCCGCCCTCACGGCAAGACAAACAAGCCCTACCTACGTGAACTTTGTGACTTGACTAGTGATTTGCTTGGTTGTTGTTCTTTGTTGTCTTTTGGTTCATTTTTACTCCCATGTCTGGTCGTCTTGTTATAGACACCATGCAGATTGGACACAGTGGAGACGACCGCGACGATAACACCACCAACCCACAACCTCCACAGTTGGGTCTCCCTCAAGACCCACCACCAGCAGACCAACCCCGCGATCCAATCATGGGGTTGTCCGAAGATCAAATCTTGATCCAGGCTCTTCGACAAGAGAACGCGACTCTCAGAGCCAACCAACAAGAGGCACCCGTTGTGCCAACCCCAACACCACCTAGTGGTCTGGACGCGCCGCCTCCCACTGGAGCAACCGATGCGGTCCCCTCCAAGACACGCGTGGACAAAGGCAAATGAATTATGCCGTCCACTTCTCAACATCAACCACAACTCAACAGACTGCAGAGTGTCATTGAGAGCCGCCGAGGCTTCGATCCCCAGAAGGATCGCTACGTGCCCAGAGCCACCCCCGGTGGCCACGACACCGGCTCCGACCGCGACGCCGATGACTTTCGAGGTGAGTACTCTGAACCTTACAACTTTGATGATAGGTATGCCTCTCGGAGAACCCAGCGCCGTGTGCCAGATTCCATACCTCGCGATGGCCGACGTCGTCAAGCCGCTCAAGCCGACGCGACGCCAAGAAGACCAAGCCGCCGCGACACTGGACATACGCGACGCGATGATCACTTGAGGACACCACCTACCCAACAACGCAGCCATGATGTACGCGATCATCTTCGACACCAGAGTGTTCGAACACCGCGTTACGGATCTGATGGCTACGCGTCGATCACACCCAATGTCCAAGACGACTTCGACGAGTACGATGACGAAGAGATCGAGGATTCAGGTATGATCAATCCTAATTTTTTCCATCCACCTCTTGGAGATCCACTTGAATTGCAGGATCACCCATCGGATTGGATCCCTTCACCGCGTGTCCGGCCCCAAGGAGAACGCGTTCCAAACATTGGCGGCGAACGCCGCGATGTTTTGCAAAGAGACAATCGACGCGACAACTATGATCCCCAGCCATGAAGACGCCAACGCGATGACACCTACGTGCCCAGGGATGAGTTTGTCCGTAAAGATCGTAAACAACGCGATAGACACCAGGTTGGACGCGATAGACCACATGGCTTACGCGCCTTTGAGAACCCTCTCTACGACGCTGTGCCAAACAACGCGCTCAACCAAACAAATGACCAGCCTCGATACCCGCGACATCAAGTCAAGGTAAAAATTGAGCATTTTCATGGTGAATACAACCCCTCTGTTTTTCTTGAATGGATGCAGGCTACAGAGTACACCCTTCGCTATAATCGAGTGCCACCTGAGGATCATGTCGATGCCGCGACACTTAACTTTCGAGGAGCCGCCCGCGTGTGGTGGCATAGATTCGAAGATGACTGCGTTCGTCGCCACAGGACACGAGTCACAGAATGGCATCAACTCGTCTATGTGATGACCAAGAAATACGTGCCTCCAGACTACAGGAATCAAATGAGATTGGAGATTGCCATGGCTCGCCAAGGGTCGTTGACTCCACTCGAGTTCTTTTCCAAGCTTGAAGACATGTATTACAAGGCCAACATCTCTGTTGCACCATCTACCTTGAGGACCAAATTCTTGAGTGACTTGAACACCAACATCCGTGATCAACTAGAGATCTTGCCAATCAAGGATTTGAACACACTCACACACACGGCGATGCAAATTCATGCACAATTATCTCACCGAAAGTCTTACACATATTCCACTGGCCAACAAAGGTATTCTTCTAACACTAGTGGATTACCTTATACTAATGTTCGCCCTAGTACCTCTACCACAACCGCCTCTAGCCAAGCCTCCAAGGCAAAGCCCGCGACGCCAACCACCGCGCCGTGCCAGAACGTGCCAAGACAGGCTCCAGTGAGCAACGATCGCGCGCGTGACATTGAATGTTACAAATATGGTGGAAGAGGCCACTACAAGAAGGATTGCCCCAATGCTCGCAAAGTATTATTCTCCATAACCGCCGCCGGCTATGAGTCTTGTGAAGACGAGGAGGCCACACTTGATGCGATCTCTGAAGGCAACGAAGAAGAGGACGAAGACGCGTATGACTACTAACCCGCTTCTCTGCACGCAGGCACACCATTGAGCTTGGTGACGCGTCGTCTCCTCACCGTCAAGGAAGCCAGCTTACGCGATCAACGAGAGAACTTGTTCCACACAAGGGCTCTGGTTCAAACAGCCTCCTTGAGTGTTATTATTGATGGCGGATCTTGTGCAAATATTGTGAATGAGAAGGTTGTCAACCACTTCAAATTGCCTACGACGCCTCATCCACAACCTTATGCCCTCCAATGGATTTCTTCTAGTCCAGGTAACATAGTTTCTCGCCAATGTTTAATTTCTTTTTCCATAGGACAATACTGTGATTCTATTCTTTGTGATGTCATTGCAATGGACGCCACCCATATTTTGCTTGGGCGCCCATGGTAATTTGACAGGCGCGTGCTCCATGATGGATATTTGAACACTTGTGTGTTTAATTACCACGGGAAGCGCGTGACTTTGCATCCAATGTCTCCCCATGAGATCTTGCAGGACCAGGTAGAACGCGATCGCCAGAAAGCCATCGAGGCCGTGTCCACTAGGTCACAAGAACGTCCAGAAGAACTACAGAGGCAAAACTCCTCCAAATCTGGCAACACTTTGTCTTCTCCAAGCACTGGCAAGAAGAAACACAATGCCACAACTGGGACACCGCGTGCCCCACAAAATTCGGGAAGTGCCTCTCCACAATTCGCCGCGTTGTTGCCACCACCGCGTCCTTTGCAAGGAACCTGTGAGCAACGCGTTCTTCTGGCCAGGCCCAGTGACCTCACTGAATGTGTCACTGGCAAGGCTCCCTGTTTTCTACTTGTGCCAACCCCGTGCATACCTGAGTCGTCGACGAATGCGCCATTGCCAACAACGATCGCGAAGTTGCTTGCCGCGTTCCGCGATGTTTTCCCAGAAGAGTTGCCACAAGGATTACCTCCCCTGAGAGGCATTGAGCACCAAATTGACCTTGTGCCAGGTGCTTCTTTGCCCAACCGCGCTGCATATAGAGCTGATCCAGAAGAGACCAAAGAGCTACAACGCCAAGTCCAAGAATTGTTGGATCGCGGGTACGTAAGGGAATCTCTTTCCCCTTGTGCTGTGCCTGTGATCCTTGTGCCCAAGAAGGATGGCACATGGAGAATGTGTGTTGATTGTCGTGCAATAAACCAGATCACAGTCAAATATAGGCACCTTATTCCACGCCTTGATGATATGCTTGATGAACTTCATGGCGCGACACTCTTCTCCAAGATCGATTTGAAGAGTGGTTATCACCAGATCTGAATGAAAGAAGGTGATGAGTGGAAGACCGCATTCAAGACAAAGTATGTGCTCTACGAGTGGCTTGTCATGCCCTTTGGGCTCACGAACGCGCCCAACACCTTCATGCGCGTGATGAACCACGTGTTGAGATCTTTCCTTGGCACGTTTGTTGTCGTTTATTTCGATCACATCCTTGTGTATTCACAAAGCCTGGAAGACCATGTCGATCACCTTTTCCAGGTGCTCGAGTGCCTTCGACACGAGAGCCTGTTTGCCAATCTGGCAAAGTGCTCATTTTGCTCCGAGTCCACCAACTTTTTGGGCTACATTGTGAGTAGCGATGGTTTACGCATTGACAACGAGAAGATCACGGCCATCAAGGACTGGCCCATGCCTACAACACCAACACAAGTGCGAAGCTTTCTCGGCCTCGCGGGATTTTATAGGCGTTTTGTATGCGACTTCTCCTCCATTTCCGCGCCACTCCATGAGCTCACCAAGAAAGGAAGCACCGTTTTGTGGCATGCGTCCCATGAACGCGCCTTCTCGGCCTTGAAGACCGCGTTGTGCCAAGCTCCTTTACTCCAACTCCCAAATTTCACCAAACACTTCGGAGTGGAGTGTGATGCCTCTGACATAGGCATTGGTGGTGTGCTACACCAAGAGAAGAGGCCCATTGCCTACTTCAGTGAGAAGCTCACAGGGGCAACGCTCAATTACCCCACCTACGACAAAGAGCTTTATGCATTAGTACGCGTGCTGAAGACTTGACAACATTACCTTTGGCCGCGTGAGTTTGTCATCCACAGCGATCACGCCGCGTTGAGCTACTTGAAGAGCCAAGCTCACCTCAATCGACGCCATGCTCGCTGGGTGGAGTTTCTGGAGACATTCCCTTATGTCGTTGTTCACAAGAAAGGGAAAGATAACATTGTTGCTGACGCGCTATCTCACATGTATGTTCTCTTGACTCAAGTGCAAACTAAAATTTTGGGTTTTTCTTTGATTAAAGACTTATATGCTAGTGACCCCTTCTTTGCCCCCATTCTTGAGCATTGCCTGAGATCGCGTGAGTTTGAGACCTTTTACCTTTCTGAGGGTTATTTGTACAAGGCTAGTCGTCTATGCATTCCTAGATCTTCCATTAGGCTCCTATTGATTGAAGAAGCATACGCAAGTCGTGGACATTTTGGGATTAGGAAGACCTTAGACGCGCTTAGAGAACATTTCTTTTGGCCTAAGATGACCCACCAAATGACTAGGTTTTGTAGGAGTTGTGTGACTTGTCAGAAAGCCAAAGCTAAGTCTAGTCCTCACAACCTCTACACTCCTTTGCCCATTTCTAGTGCCCCCTGGAAAGATTTGTCTATGGATTTCATCACGGGTTTGCCCCTCTCTAGACGAGGTAAATACTCCATTTTTGTGGTCGTAGATAGATTTTCTAAGATGGCACATTTTATAGCTTGTACGACAACCCATAGTGCTAGTGAGATTGCCGACCTATTCTTTGAGCATGTGGTGCGTCTTCATGGAGTCCCGCATACCATAGTGAGTGATAGGAATTCTAAGTTCGTTGGTCATTTTTGGAGAACTCTCTGGGGAAAGCTAGGGACCAAACTCCTATTCTCGACTAGCTACCACCCCCAGACCGATGGCCAAACGGAGGTCACAAATAGAACTCTAGGATCCCTCCTTCGCACAATGCTCAAAGCCAACCCTAAGCGTTGGGAGGACTTACTATCAATTGTCGAGTTTTGTTACAATAGATGCAGGCACACAACGACCAAGTTGACACCATTCGAAGTGGTGTATGGCATGAACCCCTTGACACCACTGGACTTGTCGCCGCGCCCTCTCCGAGACCCAGTACATGTCTCCGCCTCCAATCGCGCTGATCAAGTCCAAGAGCTTCATCGAAGGACCAAGGAGCAACTAGAGAGGAGGGCCGCGCAGTATGCCTCACAAAAGAATTCAGGCCGCCGCCACGTCGTCTTTGCCCCCGGAGACCTTGTCTGGGTGCATCTACGAAAAGAGAGGTTCTCCTCGCGGCGAAAACACAAACTGGCACCGAGTGGAGATGGCCCTTTCCGCGTGATCAAAGCCATAGGGGACAATGCCTATCAACTCGAGCTCCCACCAGAATTTGGAGTCCACGCGTCCTTCAACGTGGCTGACTTGACTCCATATGTTGAGCCAGAGTTTGATGATGGTGAAGCGGGAACGCTTTACAGCCAAGTGGGGGAGGGTGATGTGACCCTGCCTCCCATGACGGCCCAAGACGAGGAAGAAGCCATGAGCCTACGCTCACAGGGCCTAGTGACAAGGTCTAGGTCCAAGGCCATCGCCGTCGCCGTCGCGTCACTTATCGCACGCGCCGTCGCCAGCCAAGGAAGCCCAGAGACCAATCCAAGGCTCGTCGTCCTCGCCACCATCGGAAGTGAAAGAACGCGTTCTTCTGAAAACTTTGACACTTCGTCGTCTCACGCGATGATCTCTTCAAAGCCTTCACCGTGTTACTGAGTTTCACGCGTTCTTTTTAAGACATTATCTATATTTGGTATTTCCAGCTTGCTTTAGATAGTTTCCTTATTTATAGCGTTTTAGATAGTTTTCTTATTTACAGCGTTTTAGATAGTTTCATTTCAGTCATTCTATCTTTTAGGGTTTGTGCCTTTTGCATGCTTGCATGGGCTAGCCCTTAGGCTCGTTTCGACCCAAGCCCATTAGGTCTTGGTCGAGACCCCTTGGCTATTTAAAGCCTCCTTTGTTAATATTATTTCTTACGTTCAAATTAAAGTTTAAGGTTTTAAGTCGAGTGTTTATCCTCCTTCCCTTGATCAGACGTCACCCATATCCCTCTCATCCCCATTCCCTCCGCCGCCGACGCTACGGCAACCGCTTGATCTTCTCAAGCACATCTATCTTCGCATCTCCTTCACCCACAGTCGACGCTACGACATCAACGACTTGTCCCTTCAAGTCGCCTATCCCTCCATTCAATCGCTTCCGCCACCGCTATCTATCTCCCATCAACTCGCTTCCATCACCACCATCAATGCGTTCTTCCGTTCGCGATCAACTACATCATCACGTTCCATAGCAGAATCACCACACCGAGTGACTTTCCAACCAAGACTAGATCCAAAGGCATCACCTTTGACAATTCGGCTTGTCACAGGAGACAAGGACACATCATTACTTCAACCAACTTGATATATATTTATGCTTTCAATAAATCAAAGGTGATTTGAAAATTAGGTTATAAAGAGCATAAGAATGAAGAAAAAACAGTCAAAATTAAAGTTTTGCCTCTCTAGATAATATTATAATTCTGAAATTCAATAACCAAGTGGTGGAGCAACATAAATTGTTATTCTTATACAACATTCATACCTAAACTTTAATCCATTTTATGCTTCTTTCTTGTAGTCCATCTCCTGCATTCAACATGATTTACATGTATTCAATATCAAGCTCTAAGAATATTCCCTCAACTATGAGAAGAGTGGAAGAAAAGAAGAAAAAGAATCAACATAAATGAGGAAAAATATTATTTGGATAATTGACTGACCACCTTGAACCAAAATGGAATTACTGCCTAACGTCCTTCAACATATCCAAAATTAATATATGACTTGGTTGAGTGAGCCTTCAATGAATCAATGGTGTATCACACTAAGCTTTATAATAGTAATTCATTAATACATAAAATCTATATTGTTAGATTCTACTTGTTGTTGAAGGAATTGCATTTTGTTTCTTGCCCGATCTTGTTCAAATAAGGAACAAAATAGAGAAGAAATAAGCCATTTGCATAACACATGATCTTCTACCTATCACCAAAACCCAAATACTGTGTACATAAAAAAATGGAACAATGCCTTCCATAGTAAAAGAATGCAATGTTTTTATTATTATTCTAAATGGTTGTTGGATCAGAACATATAATGCTTATTTTTCCCATTATTCTTTCTTTGATAATTTGTGCTACCACTGACTTTGTCTACCTTCTATGAATTTAGTTCAGAAAACAATGACTTTAGTTTTAGATTCTTGCCTAAATACATGTGCTATAAGAGTGTTAGCACATCATTTGTGCAGATTCTTCTGCAGTATAATTGCTCTATATGTGTGTTAGGTTTACATATACCTTTTCTATAATAAGACTAGTTCATGAAATGGTAAAAGAATGGTGAAGAATCAAATTGTATAGGAGTGAGCAACTCTAAAGTGCCTTTTTCTTGCATTCAAACATGTCATTTGCATATTCTCATTCATATTATATGTGCTTTGTAGCTTTTATTCTTCCTTAATTGGTATATCCCATCTTCTTATTTGTGTTTTCCTTACTTTTCATGCTTTTTTTCTCCAGCTTGTTTATCTGAATATGCCCTAGAAAGGTCCTGATTTGATTGTGGACAAAAAATCAGTTAATGGGCAATTGATTTGCTAATTTCACTATATTGTAAAAATTAGTGGCAATCAAGACTCATGTGGTGCCATTACTTGTATCACACACACTAGAATACATTTCCATTGAGCATGAATATAAAATATCAGCTTTTAGTTCAACTTGAAAATCTTATTTCACCTTCCAATTGTGTTTGATTATCCCACGTAGGTCATAAAAAATAACCTTGCTTATGCACTTTTCTCCTGGTTTCACCCGGTCTTGTTGCTCAGGTGGCTTCAAGCTCCGTATCAACTAGCTTGTGGGAAAAACATTTGCAGACATATAAGAAGACTTGCATCCTTGTACCTACATTAGCACAAATATGTTGCTGATGAATAAAATTGCATTACAGAAGTTTCCGTATTGTGTCAATATCCAAAGCATTTGCTAGTTTCCGTATTGTGTCAATATCCATATCATTCGCAAGGCATTGGCTAAAGTAAGCGATCAGTCTACGGTCACTTATAAGGTGTGATTCCTTATGTACCAATACCCTAAAATCATCCATTAACAATACTTTTCTGTAAATATCAACCATTAAAAAAATACTGCAGTTCCGCATAGATATCTTGTCAAACTTTCATGATCATATCTTGTGCACGAAAGGAGAAAGCTAGTATTTATTGAAAGAAGCAAGTTCAGGAGGAAAGAAAAGGTAGGAAATATTATAGCTACTACACTTGAATAAATAGACGTGCTAACCCTAGAATCTTTAACTTCCAAAACATCCCAAATGACAAGGCATATGTGAATACACTGGGGTAATGTGAAGAGTTCCATTGTGCTCCTGATCTCATATTCTATTAAAGCTCAAATTTTGGTGTTGTGATGTCCACTGGGCAGATCAAATTGGCAATGGATTATAATTGAAGAAATTGTGGAAGTGGATGAAGCAAACAACGAGGAAATCCTACGTAGAAGTTTAAAGGAAAAAGGAAGAGATCATCAATAAGTACAAGTTCCGAGAGCAAGATACATTGACTTGTATTGAAATTAGATGTCCAAATCCTACAAACTTATGATCTATTACGAGAATCCCGGAGAGCTGATCTTATTTCAATCAAACTGAAGGAGTCACTGTCTTGACTATCCAGCCAAAAAGATCCAGTAGGCAGATTTTTACTCTCAGCACATGTATTTGAAGGGAATTTAGATGCTTAAAGCGGAATTTCAGGAAACTATTTCCTAACATCTAACAAGGATCTCATGCATGAACTAATAGGAATATAGTATAGTTATAGTTACATACCGTTTGATGCGAGCCTGAAACGTTCCTGTAGGATTTCAGCGGAGATCGAAAGCCCCAAATGTGACTTCTCTAATTGGTCCACACGAGTCTGGAATCTGGATCGCCTTTGATCTCGTCTGCTAGAACGACGAACGAAGGAGTCAACCTTTGGTCTTCCTTGGGATGGTTCGACCGTAGCCTTGAAGTGGAGGAAGAGAATTTCTTGTGAACTATTTCACATATACTGCCGTAAGCTTCCTAAGTCTTCAAGATATCACATATGTAATATCATATATATATTATCTTTAGTTATGGATACAATATCTTTATATTGTTTCCATATATCTTCTAATAAGATACCTCTTTATCGAGTAATTATGAATGATAACTTTTACCCATTAATAATAAAAGCCAATATCCCAATTAAAGTCAATAGGCCGAAATCCATGTCCCACATGGGCTTTCGGTTCGATTTGATCCAGCCCGATAACTCTATGTGTGTGACCTCATAGGACCCGGTTATTATAGCCATGGGCCTAACCCGATTAAGCCCATTGATCGTAGTTGGCTTCTAGCAAAGCACTACGACCCCTAAAATTTCCGGATTGTAAATCTCCATTAATTGTCCTATTTCATGTTCGGTAATTGCACCTTTGATTAAAGGACACAATTCCTTCAATCTCTCACTTGTCCTTAAAACAAGTGTGCAATATTAAATCCCTTTGTCTCTTAGTGTCTGATTTGATGATATGTTGACATTCATATCTCTTATCAAATGTATTTCTTGAACTCCTGAGTTTGAACTGTCAAATAACGGATGATTACAGATAATCCATCCGAGCATGGCCATGCATTTTTCAGTTCTCGCTCTTCAAGTGGCCAAGACACCATTCCTGTCCAATGTATCACAGTATACATGAAGCAGGAGGACTTCTCCAGTCTTGCATGACTATAGCTCCCACTCAACTTTTGGCAATCCCAATCACTGCCTTTATAACTGCCTGTTACGGTCAGGGTTTAACAGCGTCAAAGACATACCAATCATCAAGAGAAACCATATCATACTCATGTCTGAGGAATCTACCAATCATGGTTTAACTTAAAGATTCTTCAAGTCTTTTATGAAAACCTTTAAGGTAGGTCAGTCCCATACGTATCATCCATACATATCGATGTAATTGACTAGACATCTTAATGTCCCTATAGCCCATGAAACCTGGCGCTATAAGTCAACTTACAATATAGTCTTTAAAGGAGTCATTTATGTCCTGGTTAATGACTTAGACTACGGACTTCGAATAATTTATAACTTCAGTTCACTTAATGGGGTTTCATTCACCAAAACACTTATGATGAGCCCATTTGCGAATTATAAATTATTTGGACATTTTATTCAATTCCAAGCAACAATTGAATAAGAATGACAGTGTATATCATATAATCAAGCATAAAACATGTCTATCATACATAAAGCAAAGTTCATAATGTAAGACAATACAATCTCAAATCCATTCTCCAATGTGTTTGAGTCCCTTGGCCCTAGTGTGACTATCATGCTTGGGCCTAGGCATGTGCTTGGTCAGTGGATCTGCAATGTTGTCGTCCGTGTACACCTTGCACATCTTCACGTCACCCCTTTCAACGATGTGTCGAATGAGGTGGTACTTTCGCAGCACATGTCTGGATTTAGAGCTTGAGCTCGGTTCCTTAGCTTGGGCAATCGCGCCATTGTTGTCACAATAAACGTCAATTGCCTTTGATACACTAGGAACAACACCGAGCTCATCAAGGAACTGCCTAATCCAGACTGCCTCCTTCGCCGCTTCAGAAGCGGCAATATACTCTGCCTCTGTTGTAGAATCTGCCACTGTGTCCTGCTTGGAGCTCTTCCAGCTCACAACTCCCCCGTTCAGAATAAAGACATATCCTGACTGTGACTCATAGCCATCCCGGTCTGTCTGGAAGCTTGCATCAGTGTAGCCTCGTGCGATCAACTCGTCATCACCCCCATATACCAAGAAATCATCCCTTGTTCTTCTTAAGTACTTCAGGATGTTCTTGGCTGCACACCAGTGTGTCTCTCCTGGACTCGATTGGTATCTGCTGCACATGCTGAGAGCAAATGCAACATCTGGGCGAGTACATATCATAGCATTCATGATGGATCCTATAGCCGAGGCATAAGGGACCTTGCTCATCTTCTCTAGCTCAGCAGGTGTGCTCGGACACTGCTTCTTGCTGAGATGTATGCCATGCTGCATGGGTAGGAATCCCTTCTTGTAATCCTGCATCTTGAACCTGTTAAGAATCTTATCTATATACGTTCCTTGACTTAGTCCAATCAACTTCTTAGATCTATCTCTATGGACCTTGATCCCCAATATGTACTCTGCTTCTCCTAGGTCTTTCATTGAAAACCATTTCTTCAGCCATCCCTTAACAGACTCTAGCATCGGAATGTCATTTCCAATGAGTAGTATGTCATCCACATACAAGACTAAGAAGACCACTTTACTCCCACTAAACTTCTTGTAAACACAAGGTTCTTCTTCGCATCTAATGAAGTCAAACTCTTTGACAGCTTCATCAAAGCAAATATTCCAGCTCCGAGATGCTTGCTTAAGTCCATAGATAGACTTCTTAAGCTTGCATACTTTCTTAGCGCCTGCTGGATCCTCAAAATCCACAGGTTGTGTCATGTACACATCCTCTTCTAAGTATCCATTTAGAAAAGCGGTTTTGACATCCATTTGACAAATCTCATAATCATAATAAGCGGCAATGGATAAGAGTATTCTGATGGATCTGATCATTACGACCGATGCAAATGTTTCTTCATAGTCTTGACCATGAATCTGTTTAAAACCTTTGGCAACCAACCTTGCCTTGTAAACAAATACATTTCCATCATTGTCTGTTTTGAGTTTAAAAACCCATTTGCATCCTATGGGCTTTACCCCATCTGGCAAATCTATCAAGTCCCATACTTGATTCTCAGACATGGAATCCATTTCAGAATGCATGGCTTGAAGCCATTTTTCAGAGTCTGGTCCCGTCATTGCTTGCTTATAGGTTTCAGGCTCTCCGCTTTCTAAAAGCAGGATGTTAAGGCCTACATTCAAGACAAAATCATCATATCGCCTTGGTTGCATCCTCGGCCTGTTTGATCTACGTGTGGGTTCAACAACTGGAGCACTCTCCACAACTGTTTGTGGTTCCTCATTTGGTTCCTGAGGTGCAGGTGCTGGTTCCTGGATTACATCCTCTTGGGAATGTACTTCTCCAGGTACCAATATCTCCTCATCGACATCATCTATGTCGGCTTGTTGTTGGGTTTGTTGCTCATCTTGAACTTCTTCAAGAGGAACATTTCTCCCACTTGACTTCTTGGAAATAAATTCTCTTTCCAAGAAGGCACTATCCCTTGCAACAAACACTTTGTGCTTAGTAGGGTTGTAGAAGTAGTATCCCTTGGTTTCTTTGGGATATCCTATGAAAAAACATTTATCTGACCTGGGTGCAAGCTTATCTGACTGTAAACGTTTTACATAAGCTTCACATTCCCAGATCTTCATGAAGGACAAGCTTGGAACTCTTCTTGTCCATATCTCATATGGTGTCTTGTCTACAGTCCTAGACGGGGTTCTGTTTAGTGTAAATGCAGCGGTTGTGAGGGCGTATCCCCAGAAGGATGTTGGAAGACTAGAAAAACTCATCATTGACCTGACCATGTCCAACAAGGTCCTGTTTCTCCTTTCAGACACACCATTTAGTTGAGGTGTACCTGGTGGGGTCAGTTTTGTGACTATCCCACACCGTCTTAAATGATGATCGAACTCCTGGCTTAGATATTCACCATCACGATCAGATCGAAGGGCTTTAATCTTCTTGTCAGTATGAGTTTCTACTTCATTCTGAAACTCCTTGAACTTTTCAAAAGATTCAGATTTATGACTCATTAAGTAAATATACCCATATCTACTCAAATCATCAGTAAACGTTATGAAGTATTTATAGCCTCCTTTAGCTTCTGTGCTCATTGGTCCACATACATCTGTATGTATTAGCGCCAATAGCTCAGTAGCTCTTTCACTTTTCCCGGTGAAAGGTGACCTTGTCATCTTGCCCATTAGGCATGATTCACATGTTTTAAATGATTCACAATCAATTGATTTCAGAATTCCATCTTTATGGAGTTTCTTCATGCGGTTCAAGCCAATGTGACCTAAGCGACAATGCCACAAATAGGCTTCACTCATGTCATTCGTCTTTTGCTTCTTTGTATCAATGTTATAGATTTTAGATTTAAGTTCAATCACATAGAGTCCATTACTCAAGGGTGCTCGGGCATAGAAAATATCATTCTTATAAATAGAAAAGCAATTGTTCTTAACAATAAAATCATAGCCCTCAGAATCCAAAACCGAAAACGAAACAAGGTTCTTAGAAATTTCAGGAACGTAATAACAGTTATTAAGTTCTAAAATCAAACCAGAAGGTAAAACTAAGTCATAGACTCCTACAACAAGCGCAACAACAGTTGCCTTGTTTGCAACACGTAGGTCTATCTCTCCCTTCTCCACTTGCCTCCTACTTCTTAGCCCCTGCACATTCGAAGTAATGCGAGCACAGCATCCGGTATCTAATACCCAAGTAGTGGCAGTGGTTGTTAAGATTTCAACAACGTTAACACCTGAAGTGGGATTCACAGTCCCATTCTTCTTGTCTTCCAGAACGTCCTCGCGTCTTTCGGATCTAAGAACAATTCTCAAGTTCCTTTCCCTATCGATATTGTTTGTACCGTTGAGCTTGTTTTTGTCAACAATTGACCGCATGGTGAATTTTAAATCGCTACTAGACATGATTGCTACAAAAGGAAGTAACATGCAGATAAGTTTATGCTTGATATGCAAAAGCTTAAATTTTAAACATGCTTCAAAAATTAAGCAAATGCACATTTTATTCAAACAAGTTTGTCCCCAGTGAATAAAATGATTCCAAGATCCTATTTCAGATAAGACCTTAGCGTATTTTGGCACTGCCCTAAGTCTCATGTGATCTAGGTAAGTAACATTTACTAATTATAACTCTTTATAATTCTTGGTTGATGGCCCACATCCCATGTTAGACTCATCTCTATACCTCAAGATCCAAAACTTTGTCTTTTGGTCTCTTGTTGAGTATAACCATATCAAGGTTTATGAATCCCTTATATAGATCCACCCTCACTATCCCAAGGTCAAAGAAGGACACCTCACTTTGGCGAAACCTATCCAACGAATTCCAAGGGCCTCATGGGTTATGATATGGAAAGACAATACCTCAATATTCTTTTAGGGACTTAAGCATGCAATGGTTGTCTATTTACTAGTGAACAAAATAGCATAAACAGACAAGCAAACATGCAAAGCTTAAAGAAATAATAAAGCATTCAAAATGCAATAATTAAATGTGATCCTAGTATGGCCCCTAAAAACCAAAATTAAAGATCTAATCTTCATGGGTCTTGTCCCTCTTGGATCTCCATCCTTGGTACCCTTCATGGATCTCCATCCTTGGTCTTCTTAGGATCTCTCTTCTTGTATTACATAATTTTTTTTTAAAAATAATCTAATTGCTGAAAATTAAATTACAAAAATACATAACGATACGCAAATCGTGTACAAGAAAACATAACGATGCGCATATCGTATTTTTCTATCCTAATGTGGGCCATACTAGTCACCTCATGCAAGCAATAATATCAAGATATCATAAAACATGCATGCAATAATAATATCAAATATTATTAATAATATTAATCTAATTAATAATAATGACCAATTTAACTAATTTAAATAAAACCATATTAAAATAAATAAATCATCTCATGACATAAATAATTTAATATCAAATTCTTAATTCAAATTAAAATCAATATATAGCATTAATCATAATTAATCATTAAAATGCATTATTGGATAAGATATGCATAAACAAGATAATATATCAAATATCCTTATCTTAATTAAGTGAGAATCTATCCTAACAACTTTTAGGAAATTATATTGTAGATAATATCAAATATCATCCAATTGGACAAATAAGATCTTATCTTATACTTTTAGGAAAATATCCTAAAACCCAAAATCTATCCAACCGGACCGAGTCGCGCCCGAGTCCAACCCGGATCAACCCGTGCCCACCGAACCAAGCAGCCCCTGCGGACCGACCCGAGCCCAGCCCGGACCAACTCCACCCGCGGACCGCCTGGACCACCTTCCACCGAACCGCACCATGGTCTGCCTGTTGCGTGCAGAACCGGTCCAATCCGAGTCTGCATCGCGCGAGTCATGCCTGGTCCAGTAGGGACCATCCGTGCGGGCCAGGTCATACGCCCAGTGACTGTGCTGGACCCGCGCGCGCCACTGCGCAACTGGGTCCAGCCGTGGTCACACCGCTGCGCCGGGTCCGGATCTGATCCGGTTCGACTTTTTTTTTTTTTTTTTTTTTTTTTTTCCAGAATTTTTCATAAAAACAGAATTGATAAAAAAACAGAATTTTGGGTGATTGATCCATCTTATGAAAATCAAAATCTTCATCTAATGATTTAAAACATGTCAAAAAATCATATTTCTTGCATAATTAAATCACATGAATCAAGTATGGGTAGAACAATTTTATATGCATATTTGTTTATAAAGTTCTACAACTTTACTAATCCAATCAATCAAAATCATAATTTTAATCATGCAAATTAACCTATATATCAATTTACCACTCAATTTGAATCAAGACATGTATCAAAATTAACTCTTTTAATATTTTGATCCTATCAATTTATGCAAGAGACTCTGATACCACCGAAGGAAATTTAGATGTTTAAAGCGGAATTTCAGGAAACTATTTCCTAACATCTAACAAGGATCTCATGTATGAACTAATAGGAATATAGTATAGTTAGAGTTACATACCGTTTGATTCGAGTCTGAAACGTTCCTGCAGAATTTCAGCGGAGATCGAAAGTCCTAAGTGTGGCTTCTCTAATTGATCCATACGAGTCTGGAATCTGGATCGCCTTTGATCTCGTCTGCTAGAACGACGAACGAAGGAGTCAACCTTTGGTCTTCCTTGGGATGGTTCGGCCGTAGCCTTGAATTGGAGGAGGAAGAGAATTTCTTGTGAACTATTTCACATATACTGCCGTAAGCTTCCTAGAGACCAAGTAATTGTTCTGTACGTCTCATTCTCTTCAAGATATCAGATATGTAATATCATATATATATATATATATTATCTTTAATTATGGATACAATATCTTTATATTGTTTTCATATATCTTCTAATAAGATACCTCCTTATCGAGTAATTATGAATGGTAACTTTTACCCATTAATAATAAAAGCCAATATCCCAATTAAAGCCAATAGGCCGAAATCCATGTCCCACATGGGCTTTCGGTTCGATTTGATCCAGCCCGATAACTCTATGTGTGTGACCTCATAGGACCCGGTTATTATAGCCATGGGCCTAACCCGATTAAGCCCATTGATCGTAGTTGGATTCTAACAAAGCACTACGACCCCTAAAATTTCCGGATTGTAAATCTCCATTAATTGTCCTATTCCATGTTCAGTAATTGCACCTTTGATTAAAGGACACAATTCCTTCAGTATTTATCTTTACCACATGTGTAACAGGGATATAATTTCACATGTCCATCAATATATCATAACCAATACCTATAGCATAAGCATCACAAAAAATGATTTATAATGATACACAAACGAATTATAAACCACATGCGCATTACACGAATAATAACCAAAATACTTGAAACACTGACATTGAACAACAAAAATATGAAAACAATCAGTAACAGCTTAGCAGACACTTTGACCCATCCAGAAGTGTTAATTATAAGCGGCAACTCAGATCTATTAGGATTTCCATTCTCATAAAATTTACATTCCTTCTTGTAGTAATCATAGAGTGCCCGTATGCACTTCTTGTATAGTTCAGGATCCCGCTTAGAAGAAACATCTCCAAAGAAATAGCATCTACAAAAAAGAGAATAAAATAAAATTTGAAAATATAAAAGGATAAGAGAAACAATTAGCTATTTCATAGTCATAACGAACTATTAAGAATTACAGGCTATAAAAACCACGAACATACACTTTCTTAAGCACTATTTATATCATACTAAAAATACAAATTAGTTTTTGTACCTCTCTGGAGTCTTCAGACATGGGATTGTTAATTCTGAACAAAGAGCAAAACAAATAAATCAATCAATAGTCAATACCACATTTGAGATTGTCATTTTCAATATTTCAATACAAAAATCATTCAGAACTGAGAAGTTATATATGAAACCTAAAATTCACTAATCAAAGTAGTAAGTACTTGGAGTTATCTTCTCAATAACAGTAAGTGAGAGGCAACCATGAGCAGTGAACTCCGGCTGCCCAACATCAGTATCTAAATAAGCTACACTTTTATATCTACCTCACAGAATAATGCAATAGATTACGGAAACTGAATTCCCTTATCCTCAAAAGCATACTTCAAAATATTAATCATAAACTACAACCAAACTTGTCAAAATCAAAGCAAAATTGCATAGGGTTTAAAAGACAAAACATACCATCAAAACCTACATAAACATGGAGAACTGCTTAGATACCATTCTACTTCTAATTTAAAATATGAAAGAGGAGAAACATGAGGAGCAGAGTGATAAGAAGATAGCGAGAGAAAGTGGTAAATGTTATGTATAATAAAACGATTAGTAATTTATTTACAATAGTTGATTAAATTTATAGTGTAGTATGTTAATATAGTAGATTGAATTAGTATAATCAGTGGCATGACCATAAAATTTATTTAGCAACAAAATCATAATAGGACGGTCAATTGAAAATAATTTAATAGGTTGTCCTATTGAAAATAGTTTTATTTTATCAATGAATCTAACCATATAACTAAAATATACTATAAATATATTTAATAATAATAATATGAAAATATTAATATATTGATTATATAAATCATTAATTTTTTGTAGTAATGAAAATGTAAAATAGTTATATTTCTTGTGGCAAAATAAGATGTATTGGTTAAAATAAAACGGTCGGATCGAGAAAGTCGCCATACTATTGCATCTGATCGGAAGAGGAGGGTTGTGAGTGTCTCGTAGGAGACGGAGGTGGTTAGTGAGGACGTGGTTATGGATGATGCCCCTACCACTACAGCTACAGAGAATCCGGACTTTACTACCGGCCCTTCTACTCTCCCGGAGGATCCATTGCCTACCTCTGACAACATAGATGTTGAGCCTATTGCTTCCACATCAGGGGCGCCAGATCTATAGGACCCACCTGAGTAGCACCCACCTCAGGAGGAACCACCTCAGCAGGACCCACCTCAGCAGGTCTCACCTCCGCCGGAGCCAGCTCAGTAGTATCCTCCTGTGTTGAGGAACTTTGATACACACATTGCGGAGCTTATATGGAGGATGGCGTCATTGGACCCTCCTGAGAACGTTGTTAGGAGTTTGAGGGTTCAGACACGTCCGACACAGTTTGAATTTTGGAGGGATCGTATTCCTAGAGGGGAACCTGAGGAGGGCTCATGGTTTTGGATTGCTCAGCAGACGGGATTGACGGGTTTACTTGATTTTCAGTTCGGCAATGTTGATCACACCCTTATTTTAGCGTTCATCGAGCGCGCATCCAGAGACGAACACCTTTCACTTTTCATTCGGCGAGATAGGTCATACGTTACATGACGTTATGATGATTCTAGGGCTGTCGATTGAGGGATTTGCAGTGACGTCACCATGGACCAGTCACGATAGCGAGCTGGCGGAGTGTGAGGCGTTGTTCCACTATCTTTTTGGCATTGATTCCGAGTACAATTTTGATGACGATGATGCTAACATGGTCTGTGAGCTTAGGAAGGGCCGGGTCAAGCAATTTCAGTTAGGGAGGCATGTGCTAAGGATGATTGAGGAGGGTGCTTATCTAGAGGATATAGCAGCTGGTTTCTTATGGCACACCATGTCGGCTAGTCTTTTCGTTGACAAGATGATGAACGAGTTGAGGACTCCATTGTTACCTCTTTTTGTGGATTGGGAGTGTGTCGTTCATACATCTCGGGGCACCGGGGTTCTAGCTTTGCTTTTTAGAAACCTTAGAGAGGCTTCTCGACGCGGAGCTGCACAGTTGGCCGATTGCGCCCGTCTCCTAGAGGTAGACCTTTATTATAGTTCGATTGTATTTTAAATCATTAATATAAGGTGTTTAATTGTTTATAACTAATGTCTTTATTCCTCCATACGTAGGTTTGGATTTGGACGTACTTTGTATACTTCCCGGACAACCCTAACCTCAAGGAAGGTGTGGACGACGACCTTCGACGCGCTGCACGATATTGCGTTGGTCGGACCTCTGTCCGTTTAAGTGACAACCAGTTACACTATAGACGGATACTGGACGAGTATAGGCCAGAGGATGTACGTATTCTTATTCCATTTTAATATACTATAAGATAGGCTTAATGAATTATTAATATAGGTTTTGTATTTTTATATTAATTGCAGATACGGTGGATGTCGTATGAGGGTCTTGATTTCTGAGGTGCTCATAGGGCCTCCACGTATCGAGGGACTATTCATTTTCTTGATGTAGAGGAGCCCTACATGCCGGATAGGCTTACCCTCCAGTTCGGTTATCGACAGAGCATGCCCCTCGATATCATAGAGCATGAGGTTATAGTGCGTCCTCATGATTTTAAGGGGAGGAGGCGATACGTCTTGTACATTGACTCGCATTGGCACAGGTGGGACCAACTTGAGCATCATCTTTCCCCTTACATCTTGACGAGTCCTCCTGCCACGATGGCTTGGGATGTCGACGACGCGTACCTGGACTGGTATCTACATGTGTCGCATCCTTATGTGAGTCCGCATGCGCCAGTCCAGCCTCGTATGTCTAGAGGCCCACCTCCGGCTATCAACGCGCATAGGGTATGTTTCTTGTTCCATTATTTGTTCTTAATAATTATTTTACGAAAATCCATGTATTGAAAATATTTATTTTCATTTGCAGCGTGTGGCGATGGGCAAGGTGTATGTTCATGAGATTATAGAGGCATGTGGTGGCGATTTGCTACATTGTTGGCAGCATATATATGACATACTTGCCAGCGACGTCATCCTTGTAGCTCCTCCGCTTGTACGGGCATCACATATGTCTTCTCAGCCTTCTAGTGCAGTCGAGTCTTCTAGTGCAGCCGAGACACGAGCGCATTGGCAGCATGTGCATTCTATATTTGATAGAGAGAAGGCAGAATCATCTAGGATGGAAGAAGAGCGTGCAATAGCTCAGCAGGCAGCATCTCAACCTATGCAGGCGGATCCTCCAGATTGGGCAGGCAATGTGGATTTGGGCGACGACGTCGTCTTGTGTAGTGATTCCGACAGTTGAGATAAACTTATTTTTGTAAAAATGTTTATTTAGATATGTTGTAGTGACTTTTCTAGTGACTTTTGTAAAATGTTAATTTCTACTATGACTTCTTTGTTCATCCATATTGATTTTTGTAGATTTTTATTTGGTTATTTCTACAAGAAATCGATAACAAATTACTTCATTAAAACCATAGAATACAATACAACATTCGGAATGAAAAAACATATACAACATTACAAATCCACACGATTACATCCAAATAACTATAGGATTGAGTTGGTGTCATTGCGTTGTGCATATTTTCCCGTTTACCGCCTCAAGAATCCTATAGCAACGTAAGCCTCCGATAACCAAGTCAAACTCGCCGAACTTGCTGATTTGCCCCTTTCCCTCGCATCAACACATAAATACCTGGATTCTACAAATTTCGGTTTCTGAACCGGAGTTTGTAGATTCCCAGTATTTTTGTGCTCCCGCAAGAAAAAGGGGCAAATCAGCAAGTTCGATGGGTTTGAATTGGTTATCGGAGGCTTACGCTGCTATAGGATTCTTGAGGCGGTGAACGGTATAATGGCCACAAGGCAATGACTCCAACTCAATGCTGTAATAATAACATTATTCATACATTTGAAGACTAATGTAATAAAAAAACTAACAACATCCAAATAACTACAAAATTGAGTTGGTGTCATTGCGTTGTGCAGATTATTCCGTTGACCGACTGAAGAATCCTAAAGGAGGGTGAGCCTATGATGACCAAGTCGAACCTGTCAAACACTCTGATTTGCCCCTTTTTCTAGCAACAACACATAAATACTTGAAATCCACAAACCCCGGTTCAATATCATATAAGAAGCTCCTTATAATATTGAACCGGAGTTTGTGGAATCCAAGTATTTCTGTGCTGCTGCCAGAAAAATGGGCAAATAAAAAACGACGGGTTTGACTTGGTCATCGAATGCTCACCCTTCTTTAGAGTTCTTGAGGCGGTGAACGGGATAATGGCCAGAAGGCAATGACTCCAACTCAATGTTGTAATAATAACAATATTCATACATTTGAAGACTTATGTAATCAAAAGACATGGTTATAACTTATTGCTTGTAATCATAACCCCGATAATATATCTTCTTCCTCAACTTCATGTTTGAATCTGAAAGGGTGTTGCACAACCTTTTAAGCTAATTTCTTTCCAGCACCAATTCTTTGATAATCTTGACAACATTGTCGTCGTACGGTGGATCAACCCACTTAAAGGTACGACAACCTCTCATCTCCCCATCCTGCTCCATTGGGATGTAATCCTTGCATGTGAGGTACCTTCTTTTATAGTGAATGGACATGTCGCAAATGTACAAGACGACTGGGAAATTGCATTGGCACATTGTAATCGAAGCCAATGCACTGCTGTACGTGCTGGACGACGAAACCATACTATCCAACGATCTTGATGTTTGGGATCTGAAATATGATTTTTTTATCGCAATCTATAAACTCTTAAAAAAATAAAGCCAAAGAAAGATGAATAACGTTACCGAGAAACTGAAGAAACCCTCGTGGGTCGAGTTTTCTCCTCTGCATGGTGGATCTTGAGCTCAAGAACGCACAAATAATGACCGTTGATAATTAAATCCACCGAACTTGAATGTTGGTTTGGATGTGGATGAGAATGAAATTGGATGTGGTATTTATAGGCGGAACCATAACATTTTGGACGGCACCAGGTGCAGCACAAAGGCCTTTTGGACGGCACCAGGTGCAGCACAAATAAAACACCTCACACAGAGTTGTGCGGCACCTGGTGCATCACAAATAACCCTTTTGGACGACACTTGGTGCATCACAAATAACCCTTTTGGACGACACCTGGTGCAGCACAAAGTGGTACATAAATCACCCAAAATTCCCCTCTCACATTATTATATACTATGGTCATATCTTATAGTTATATCCAATTTTGTTATACCATATCGTTATATACTATGGTTATATCTAATTTGGTTATATCATATAGTTATATCCAATTTGGTTATATCATATGATTATATCCTATAGTTATATCCAATTTGGTTATATCATATGATTATATCCTATAGTTATATCCACTTTGGTTATATATTATATTTATACAACCAAAGTTATATACTATGATTATATCATATAGTTATATACTATGGTTATATCTAATAGTTATATCTAATTTGGTTATATCATATCGTTATATCCAATTTGGTTATATATTATATTTATATTATATACTAAGGTTATACAGTATATAACTATATCATATTGTTATATACTATGGTTATATCATATCATTATATCCTATCGTTATATCCAATTTGGTTTTTATATTATATTTATATTCTATAGTCATATACTATGGTTATATCATATAGTTATATCAATTTGGTTATATCCTATAGTTTTATCCAATTTGGTTATATCATATGATTATATCCTATAGTTATTGTAATAACCCTAAAAAGTCCCAAACTATCATTTCTGTATGAAAGGCATAATGGGCAATTTTTGTAACCTCTATGATCTCTGTAATAATCTTTTGAACGTAATAATATACGTTATCGCATTTTTGGGCCTTAAAATATTTTTAAGAGTGCTAAAAATAAAGTTTTGGCATGCCCTTTAACGAGATCCGTGACCAGAGGCCAAAAGGACGCGTTCGCGACATTTCCGCGATTGCGGAAAAGCTGTTCATCGTCTCCTTCATTTTTCAGCGTTTCGCCGGTTCGAATTTCCCATGAGTTCGTAACTTCGCCGGTGGGGGATCTGGAGCGTTTGGCTTGCCCGACGTTGAAGCTCTCCTTCCCCTATAAAAGGAGGTCGGGGGTAGCTTGATTCATCATCCACAACTCTCACAACCTCTTTTTCTCTCGATTTGCATCGTCGCCGAAGTTCGTGCCCTCATCGGAGTTTTCTTCGGAGTCTTTGTGGTCTTCGTTGTGCCTTGGAAGCTTGGAGTGGTGGTGAGCCCTCGTTCGAAGCCAAGGAGGTCATCTTCGAGTCGTCGGTAAGCCCCGAAGCCAAAGGAGAGTCGCATCGAAAGGGGCCCGTGATCACGGGGATGAACTCCGCGACCGCGGAAGCTGCCCAGAATTCCGCGACCGCGGAAGTCCAAACCGCAACCGCGGCTTGCCCTGGCAAGCGCCCACGGTCACGACTCAGGCTTTATTCCTTTCGATTCGTATCGTATTCGTTTTTATACCCTTGTCTGTTCGTATCGAATCTAACCTAGGGTTTCATCGTTGTTTCATTGTTATCATAGGAATCCGTAAGCAGATTCCAGATCCCGAAATCCGTTTTCGTCAAGTCAGCTAGATTAAGGCAAGTGGCGGTTCGCTCTTGCT
Organism: Rheum nobile; assembly: GCA_027886185.1. Lineage (NCBI taxonomy): Eukaryota > Viridiplantae > Streptophyta > Magnoliopsida > Caryophyllales > Polygonaceae > Rheum > Rheum nobile. The sequence continues at coordinate 2,017,064 of WOAB01000232.1, read as the reverse complement.
TATCATTCCATATTTTCGTTAGTTATCAATTATTTTTGATTGTTAATTAAGTTGGAATGAAGTGTGGTTTTCGTTTGGGAACATATTTTATAAATGATGTGATTAAAATATGATATTATAATAGGTTGTATATATTGCTAGAAACAACGCTATTATACATGTTATTACCGTGATGGTATTGATGTGGATTATTGTGTGAACTTAACTGTATAGTGAGAATGAGTATTCGTAGGAACGCTATGTACCTTGCGAGGTCTAGTCGTTTCTTTATAACAAGTATTATGAGGATTTTGCCCTAGTACTATCTGGTCATGACTGTACCCTTACTCAGGGTAGGTGCACACAACTGGTGCCGACAATCGGGATTAATTCCCCAGATATCTCTCGTGATGAGATGATATATCTTAAAAGCTTTAACGTAAATGTGCGCTTTGTCATTAAATAAGATAAGTGCGGTTATGCACATAATTAATGAACCTTCGGGCGAGAAGTACAACTTGGAACCCGCCCGGACTTGGGTTAGAGTAAGTCCTATTTCCAATCTGGATTCGCACTGTGCGGTGAGGTTGGTCGTGGACCCAAATGATCAAGTCGTTTTAAACGCTTGTGTGAAACTATAATGTTCCCAAACACTTGTCATATTTCCCGAAAGACTCAATCTCTTGGAGTCTTCTCTTCATACATTTCCCATAAGACTCAATCTTTTGGAGTCTTTTCTTGTTCATACCTTTCTCGTCTCTTCCCGTAGAAGTGTTGAGGTTCACTATCGTCATCGGCTTTCATTCGAGAAGCGATGAGTGTAGCCTAATACGACTATTTAGAACATTTTCTATTGTACCCTTACATAGTCTTTCATTAGACTAACCAACCAATTATTTTCCTTTGCATGGTTGGCTGGTGTCATCCGTCTCATATGACACATCTAGTAAACTCCCTTTCCGTAAAGGCTAGTATGCGATGATGAAGGCAGATGATGATTTAAAGAGTTTTCCAAGGTTGAAGATCCTAGGCGTGAGATCGCTCCGATCAAGACCCTTTGTGAATTTTATTTACTTTAAAGACTTTCGCTGTATTAAAACAACTCTGTATTTGGTGTTGACAGTTGTAAAACCGTGACTTTGGTTTAAATAATATTTGAGAATTATTATGATATTTAGTATAGTTTGTGTTATTATATAGTTGTTATAAATGATTTAGCCTTGGATGACCCCAGACGTGTAATCTGATGTCACTGGAGGTAATACTTTCAAGGAAATATTTGGAGATGTTACAGTTATATCCACTTTGGTTATATATTGTATTTATATAACCAAAGTTATATACTATGGTTATATCATATAGTTATATACTATGGTTATATCTTATAGTTATATCCAATTTGATTAAATCTTATAGTTATATCCAATTTGGTTATATCTTATAGTTATATCCAATTTGGTTATATCATATCGTTATATCCTATAGTTATATCTAATTTGGTTATATAGTATATTTATATTATATACTATGGTTATATAGTATATAACTATATCATATCGTTATATCCAATTTGGTTATATATTATATTTATATTCTATAGTTATATACTATGGTTATATCATATAGTTATATTCAATTTGGTTATATCTTATAGTTATATCCTATCGTTATATCCAATTTGGTTATATATTATATTTATATTCTATAGTTATATACTATGGTTATATCATATAGTTATATTCAATTTGGTTATATCTTATAGTTATATCCAATTTGGTTATATCATATGAGTATATCCTATAGTTATATCCATTTTGGTTATATATTATATTTATATAACCAAAGTTATATACTATGGTTATATCATATAGCTATATACTATGGTTATATCATATAGCTATATACTATGGTTATAACTTATAGTTATATCCAATTTGATTATATCATATCGTTATATTCTATAGTTATATCTAATTTGCTTATATAGTATATTTATATTATATACTATGGTAATATAGTATATAACTATATTATATCGTTATATACTATGGTTATATACTTATGTCCTATCATTATATCCAATTTGGTTATATATTATATTTATATTCTATACTATGGTTATATAGTTATATAATATGGTTATATCATATAGTTATATACTATGATTATATCTAATTTCGTTATATCATATCGTTATATACTATGGTTATATCCAATTTTGTTATATCATATCGTTATATACTATGGTTATATCCAATTTGGTTATATCATATAGTTATATGTTGGGCGGTACCTGGTGCAGCACAAAGTGGTACATAAACTAACCCAAAAGTCCCATCTCATAGATCTGTGCGGCACCCTTTTGTGTTGCACTATGTGCCGCCCAAAACGGTCATATTTTGCCATTCTTAATGGTCATGAACCCATTATAAACACAAACCGAAATCATCTACTCATTCATACAATTCCCACTCCATAACTTCTCACAATCTTCTCGTGTGTTCTATTTGTTCTAATGGCGCCTTTGGTTCTCAAAGTTTACCAAAATGGGCGAATCACCTACAATCGAATGATACGCCAACAAAGTGGGATGTACATGTTTTTCCATGGCTACGAAGGTGGCGAGGTTCGCATGTTAGATATGGGGGATGTCTCGCTTGGAGAGGGGGGGGGGGGGGGGGGGGGGGGGGGGGGGGGGAGGGGGTATCATTGGTTACTTGTTCATGGCGTTATTTTACAATCCAACAACCGGGGTTCACCCTGGGCGGATTTTTTACTTCCCACCGGGTGTGGATCCTCCCCGACTCCGTGAGGTGGTAGATGAGGATCACGTAGCTAAAATTATAGCTCTTTACAGACCTGGTGTTCTAGTGACCCTTTACACCGAGGCTGCACACTCGAAACGTCATATCCCGGGTCTTTTAAAAGATCTGAAATCTGAGGATGGTGGGGAGACCAATTCTGATGAGAATTAAAAAGCTTTTTATGATTCATGTTCAACTAGTGTATGCTTTAATGTTTATGTGTGCGTGTATTTGTTAATGATTCCAAAATATTATTATTGTCTTGTATTGCATCTTCCCAAATCAACAACAAATCGAATCAACATATACGATTATAAACAAAATATACGGTCAATCTCAATCAAACTAAGCAAATCGAAATACAATGACAAAGATAGAGTCAATTACAATCCAAAAAGCCTAGGTAAGTATGTCGGATCGACCTTGTTCCACCCGCTCCTCTACATAATTCTTGAACCTATCCTTAAAGCGCTCATGACTATTCCATCCATCAACACTTGGGTACTTGTAACTGAACCACTGCCTCAGAGGGGGTGGAATTGGACAACGATCATTAACAAATCAAATCTGTAAACATAAACAATAAAATGTTAAAACAATTTTTGAAATAATAAGTAAACACCAGAGAAGTAGCGCTCCATGTACCGGTACGTAATGGTATCTCTTGCCTACATGTGAATCACATGTAGGCAAGAGATATCACATGATGTGATATCGCATACACCTTTGTCGGAGGCTCAGCACCCGGGGGGGGGGGGGGCACAATGGAAGACATGCGTGCGGTCCAAACCATGGTAAGACAACAACCGCCACTTGGTGTTCTGTGGCAAACATCAAACCTATAATAGGCATCGTACACCAGAAGTTCCTTGTGCACGGTAAAGTAATATAATTCAATTTCCTAACAAGCGCTTCCACCGTCAACTCATCCTCCCCAAGCAACGCTATGTAGTTGGCTCGATGTGTCTGGAGGTGCTTCGAAAGCTCTAATCGGACATCAATGTAGTCCTCTTCTCGACGATCTAGTAAAACGGCAAGGGAACGATACCCGCAATGACCATCGCCTTTGACACTTTGTATACTAGAAATGTATGCGAGCATGAAAATGTCAATATTCTCATGTCCCCAGTTGAAGTCGAGATACTTGAGCGACTTGTTTGAAGCGGATTTGGACTTGTTTGGAGCATATCTGGACTTTGATAGTTTAGTGACACTCGCCTTTGCTGTTGAGACTCCACTGCGAGGTCTTCCGCTAGAAGGACATCCTTTCGATCCTACAAACGAATTTCGATCCCATGGATGATTTCACCTTGGTCGTCTCTTTTTCTACAGCCGCATCCTCCTCTTCCACTCCCAGCTCCTCCTCCATATCCTTCATATTTTGCTTCTCCTTCTTACTTTTCGCATCCATATGCTCGTCCCAACCCATATTTATGAGTCCACCACAACCATGAGTGCCAAGGAGGAACTACAAGAGATGACACTACCAAGTGGTGGTGCCATAACCAGGAGCAAGGCACGAGCCATAGCAAGAGCAACACAAAGCATCGTCACAAGGAACATGGCTTTAGATGTGGAAGACTCATCAACGTTAGCTAAGACATGGACACTCTCCACCTTGTCCTTGTCTAAGTCACCGACGCCCAGCTGTGACATTGAACCTGCATCGACAACCAAACGCCACCGCCTGGCAACCACCCAAGACGGTGCCGCCTTCCTCCACAAACCATCCAGATGTGATGCCAAGCACCCCAGCTACCACCCCAGACTGGCCCCACGCCAAGGCGAGCCCTCCAAGTGATCCAAACAGGCCAATGCCATACCCTTACCGATCACGCAACCCGGCGTCGACTTTGCACACAAGCCCGACGTTTGTGCCTTTTTACTTGTATTCTTGACCTGAAATTTGGAGCGTAGTTTGGTTACGCATTTAGACAGCTTGTGTTAAAATTTCATGATTTTTGGAGAACATTTGAATTTTTAGGAATTAAGACATTTATTTATGGAAATATATCCATAAATAAAGTTAGGGTTTGTTAGGGGTGCGCCTCCCTTACCTTGGGCTCCAAGTTGGCACTATTAGGGTTAGTTTTTAACCCTTTTTAGGTTAGAAACGCAGCCTTGCTTAGCTGCCTCCTTAAATACCCTTTTGGTAGTTCTTTCGCGGGTACGCTTAATCATATTGAATCAAATTGTCAAGTAGAGTTTTCACTCCTTCTTTGGTTCTTAGGCGTCACAACTTCCTTTTGGTTACTTAGATCGATCTCAAACAATCACCTTCAACGAGACCTTCAATCAATTCCATTGGTTGTTGATTTCACCTTGCGACATATCCTTGCGCCTTCGCCAAGCCGTCGTAGAGGAGCTTTGTTGACATTCAACAAGGTCGAGAGTCAAGAGTTGGATGAGGAATCGAGCTTGCTAGATCTAGATCCTACCCATTTCACATCAATTTGGTATCCAGAGCTTCAGGGATCTAGCTAAGTTTACTTTCTCCATACTTCTTTTGCTAAACACTCTTGCATATCCATCACCTAATCCACCTTTATTTCTTGTTATTTCCGCAAAAATAAAATAAAAAAAATTCCCTTAACCTAGGACGGTTTTGTTCTTCAAGAAAGAACAAGATCAAGCCTTTACAAAAAAAAAAAAAAATCGAAGACAACTAAGAACCCTAAGACCGCACATCCATCTAAAGACTTCAATATTTCTTGTGTATTGATTGGAATATAGTTGATGCTTGCATGCTCTTGTGATCTTAGTTGCTAATCTTGCTTAGAAGTGTTATCTTTGTCCCTTCTTAACCTTGCATGCTTTCAAGAACAAATATTGATTGCATATTCTGTCTCAAAAAAAAAACTTGTGATTCATAACTTGCCGGTAAAAATAAAATAAAATTTGGAGGCCGGGCAAAACGCAACCCATAGGGGATCTACACCAAAAAAGTGTATTCACTTTGAACATAAGTCCATCGTACTTATCTTCCATCTTCTTGCATAACACAAACAAAAAAAAAACGTTAGGATTTGCATCTAGAGAACTATCCATCTTGCAAATTCTTGACCTTTCTTTGCTTGATTTATTGTTGTCTTTGGCATGTGATATTGGTCTTAATCCTAAGCCAACCACACCTTCCCTCACGGCAACCTTAAATTAGTTACCTTGCAAGTTGTTTGGTGAAAAAGTTGAGAAGTACTTGCCTGTCTTTGATTGCTTGACGATCCGCTTTGTGTGCTAAATTGTGTTGGTTTTGGAACTATGTCAAACGCAGGAGAACAACCAACTTTGGAGGAGTGCCTAGCCCGAATTAGGCAACAAGAAGACGAGATGAAAAGACTTGAGGAGGAGAAAACAAGAATCCTTCAAGAAACAGAATTACAACGAAGAACCTTAGAAGAGAAGATTGCGGACATGGAGCAAGCACAAGTCGCCAATCCACCTTCATTGCCTCTTACTCAACAAGTTGCCGAAGTGAATGCCAATCAAACAAGGCCTCAACAGACGTTCAATGCCTTGGACAAGGGCAAAGGCGTGGCCACTACATCCAACTTCCAAAGGATCAATTCGGTCATTGGGTCTAGGCAAGACCTTATCTTCAATGGTAGATGGCAACCAATGCAAACTGAACAAGTCTATGAGGAAGAGTTGGATGAAGGAGATGAGCACCTAGGAGAAGATGACATGTACAATGTTTATGATCCTAACGCCTATGGCCAACAAAGGAGGCGTAGGAGAGGCCAACAAAGAGCTCCATTGCCTAGGTACAACTCGGAGCCAACTACAAGGACAAGACAAAGATCACCTTCACCTATTCCAATGGCGGAGTTGAGTGAAGATGAATATGACCTTGAAGATGTGGCCAACCGAGGTCATAACTTACCTCCCCTTGAAGAGCCCGCAGAGCTTCCACAACATGGAGAGGGCTACCTCCCGGAACCACAAGGTCGCAGGAGAGAAGGAAGGCACCGAGACCTAGGTGTCGAAAACTACCAAGGCAATGCAGGCCATTACCGAGGCCTAGGAGATCATTACCGAGACCCACGGAGGCCGCCTCGATGCCAAGGGCGACTTGCGCCGAGAGACGACCGCTTCCCTCCACCACGGCACTTCAACCAATATGAGGACGACCTTCCTCCCTCTCTAAGGCTGTCTCGCCCAACAATTAAGGTAAAAATAGATGAATTTTTTGGTGAGTTTAACCCTTCTACTTTTCTTGATTGGAAACAAGCTACAGAGTATGCCTTGGATACTTGCGAATACAATGAGTACCAGAAAGTCCTTCTGGCTACGATGCAATTTCAAGGGGCTGCAAGATCATGGTGGCATAGATATATCTTGGAACGACGAAGGAGAGGATGGAGACCGGTGGAGACTTGGAACCAACTAGTGCATGTCATGACAAAGAAATATGTACCGGAGGACTACAAGAATAGGATGCGCCTAGAGATTGCTTTGACTAGGCAAGGAAGCTTGTCCCCGACTGAATTTCATGCGAAGCTAGATGACATGTACTACAAGGCCGGAATTGCTACAACACCGGGCTGCATGAGAACAAAATTCCTTAGTGGTCTCAACATTACTATTAGAGATCAACTAGAGGTTCTTCCTATCAAAGACATCAACAACTTGGTGCATGCAACGACTCAATTGCATGAGCAACAACTTAGGAGGAAGAACTCGACATGGAACAACAATAGTTCAAGGAGGTACGAAAATTCTAACTCTAAAACTCCCTCCTTTGTGTATAATTCTTCTACTAATGCGCAGCCTAGAACAAACACTACTAAGGTGCCAACCGAGGCACCTAAAGGTCAAAGGCAAGCCCCTACACCAAGTCAGCCAAGAGCTAGTGAACAAGCATGCTACAAGTGTGGAGGAAGAGGACACATCATGAGAAATTGTCCAAACCAAAAGAAGGTCCTCTTCACACAACAAAATGGCTATGAAAGCTTTGAGGAGGAAGAAGAGAAAGACATTGACCGAACCTACGAGGAAGAAGATGACTTTGAGTGCAATGCCATTGAAGATGAAGGCATTCAAGCCTTGTCTTTGGTAACAAGAAGAGTACTCACGGTCAAGGAAGGAGACTTAAGAGATCAAAGAGAGAACCTTTTCCATACCAAGTATAGAGTCAAGGATGTCTCTTTGAGTGTGATAATAGATGGTGGTTCTTGTTGCAACATATTGAACTCCAAAGTTGTTGATCATTTCAAGTTGCAAACACGCCCACACCCTCAACCATACAACCTTCAATGGCTAAGCAAAGGTAATAGTGATGTGGTAACAAGGCAATGCCACTTCACTTTCTCTATTGGTTATTATCAAGATACTATTTTTTGTGATGTAGTTCCTATGGATGCTACTCATCTTTTACTTGGTAGACCATGACAGTTTGATAAGAGGGCAATGCATGATGGCTTCCTCAACACATACACTTTTATCCATGGAGGAAAGCGAGTCACAATGAACCCAATGACGCCCCATGAAATAGTGAAGGACACCATGGAAAGGGCGCACCAAAAGGCCCTCAAAGAAGCTGCATTAAACCCACAAGAAGAGGCTGCCAATCGCTTGCCAAGGAAGGACACCGAGCGCAAGACTCCGAGCACTCAGCGAGCAGCACCGAGTGCCATACCGCCCAGCCCCCATGGCTTCGGTACCTCACAAGGCAAGGTAAATGCCCCTAAATCATTCGATCTTCCGTTAGCTAAAAATTCTGAAAATTTTACAAGAACTAAGAATGAACATAAGGATACCATGCTCCAAGGAAACACCCACAAAAATGGTGTAGACAATTCAAAGCATCGGGGACCCATTCAAGGCACTTGTGAGCAACGATTGCTTCTAGCAAGGAAGCAAGACATTGAGCCAATAATTCAGGGAAGTTCTCCATGTTTTCTTGTCATCCCAAATGCTTCTATTAAAATGGAGAACAATGTTATGCCCTTACCCCCTGCGATTACTTTGCTATTGCAGGAATTCAAAGATGTGATGCCGGATGAACTACCACAAGGATTGCCACCATTGAGAGGCATTGAGCACCAAATAGACTTCATCCCGGGAGCGTCACTACCTAACCGAGCTGCATATAGAGCCAGCCCTGAAGAGACACACGAGCTTCAAAGACAAGTGCAAGAGTTGATGAAAAAAGGCTATGTGCGCGAGTCTTTGAGTCCTTGTGCTGTTCCAGTCATTTTGGTGCCAAAGAAAGATGGGAGTTGGAGAATGTGTATGGACTGTCGATCTATCAATCACATCACCATCAAGTATAGGCATCCCATTCCTAGACTTGACGACATGTTGGACGAATTGCATGGTACTTCCATTTTCTCTAAGATTGATCTTAAGAGTGGCTATCACCAAATCCGAATGAAGGAAGGAGATGAATGGAAGACATCGTTCAAGACAAAATATGGGCTGTATGAATGGCTTGTAATGCCATTTGGTTTGACTAATGCTCCCTCAACTTTCATGCGTTTAATGAATCATGTGCTTAGAGAGTTTCTAGGGAAATTTGTTGTTGTTTACTTTGATGATATTCTTGTGTATTCACGTAGCCTTGATGAGCATATAGGTCACTTAAAACAGGTTTTGGAGTGCTTAAGAAAGGAGGCATTATATGCTAACTTGGAGAAGTGCCACTTCTGCAACGACCACACCATGTTCTTAGGCTATGTGGTAAGCAAAGATGGAATTCGAGTTGATCAGGAGAAGATAAAGGCGATCATGGAGTGGCCTACGCCTACCACCCCTACTATGGTACACAGTTTTCTTGGCCTTGCAGGTTTCTATAGGAGATTTGTTAGGGATTTTTCTACCATAGCTGCATTATTTGTGGCCAAAGGAATTCGTGATTCACACTGACCATGCAGCTTTAGCATACTTGAAAGCACAAGCTACACTAGGTCGAAGACATGCTAGGTGGGTTGAATTCATGGAAACCTTTCCATATGTGGTGAAGCACATCAAGGGCAAAGAGAATGTGGTAGCTGATGCCCTTTCTCGAAGGTATGTATTGCTTACTCAACTAGATGCACAAGTGTTTGGTTTTAGCATGATAAAGGATTTGTATGCTAGAGATGATTTCTTTGCTGAAATTTATAACACTTGTATGACTAATGGCGAGACCAATGGGTTTTTTGTGGATGAGGGCTATTTGTTTAAGGCAGGGAAACTATGCATTCCTCGATGTTCTATAAGAGGGCGCCTCATTCAGGAAGCTCATGAGAACCGTGGCCACTTTGGAATCACAAAAACCGTGGCTGCATTGAAGGAGAACTTCTTTTGGCATAAGATGGTTCGCCAAGTGACAAGGTTTTGTAGAGCATGTGTCACGTGCAACAAGGCCAAGTCTAGATCAAGTCCCCATGGTTTGTACACTCCATTGCCCATTCCGGATGCACCTTGGGAAGACATGTCCATGGACTTTGTGATGGGATTGCCAACTTCTAAGAAGGGGAGGGACTCGATCTTTGTGGTAGTAGACAAGTTTTCGAAGATGGCACACTTCATTCCGTGTAAGCAAACTAACAATGCTTCTGACATTGCTTCTTTGTTTCTTGATAATATTGTTAGATTGCATGGATTGCCTAGGACTATTGTTAGTGACAGGGATGTGAAGTTTGTGTCTTACTTCTGGAAGACTTTGTGGGGAAAGCTTGGTACTTGTTTGCTCTTTAGTACAAGTTATCACCCACAAACTGATGGACAAACAGAGGTGACTAACAGGACATTAGGAGCTTTACTTAGGGCTATGCTTCGAGCTAATCCACGCAAGTGGGAAGATATTTTGCCTATTGTTGAGTTTTCTTATAACAGGTCCACACATTCTGCCACCAAGCTATGTCCTTTTGAAGTGGTTTATGGAAGAAAGCCATTAACTCCGCTTGATATGGCGCCGAAGCCCCTTGGCCAAGGCGAGAGCTTTCCTGCTGCAAAGAGAGCAGAGTACATCAAGCAGTTGCATGAGAGAACCAAACTTCAATTGGAGAGAAGAGCTGCGCAATATGAGGCGCAACATAACAAAGGAAGAAAAAGACTCATCTTTGAAGTAGGAGACATGGTGTGGCTACACCTAAGGAAAGAGAGGTTCCCATCGAAGAGGCGCACCAAGCTACATCTTAGGGGGGATGGACCATTCAAAGTCATCCAAAGGATTGGAGACAATGCTTACAAACTCGACCTCCCTAGTGAATATGGTGCTATTTCTAATACTTTCAATATTAGTGACTTGCTTCCTTTTGTGTCAATAGGAGAAGATGATGAAGATAGAGGCTTAGGGACAAGCCTCATTCAAGAAGGGGAGGGTGATGAGTCCACCACAACCATGAGTGCCAAGGAGGAACTACACGAGATGACACTACCAAGTGGTGGTGCCATAACCAGGAGCAAGGCACGAGCCATAGCAAGAGCAACACAAAGCATCGTCACAAGGAACATGGCTTTAGATGTGGAAGACTCATCAACGTTAGCTAAGACATGGACACTCTCCACCTTGTCCTTGTCTAAGTCACCGACGCCCAGCTGTGACATTGAACCTGCATCGGCAACCAAACGCCACCGCCTGGCAACCACCCAAGATGGTGCCGCCTTCCTCCACAAACCATCCAGCTGTGATGCCAAGCACCCCAGCTACCACCCCAGACTGGCCCCACGCCAAGGCGAGCCCTCCAAGTGATCCAAACAGGCCAATGCCATACCCTTACCGATCACGCAACCCGGCGTCGACTTTGCACACAAGCCCGACGTTTGTGCCTTTTTACTTGTAGTCTTGACCTGAAATTTGGAGCGTAGTTTGGTTACGCATTTAGACAGCTTGTGTTAAAATTTCATGATTTTTGGAGAACATTTGAATTTTTAGGAATTAAGACCTTTATTTATGGAAATATATCAATAAATAAAGTTAGGGTTTGTTAGGGGTGCGCCTCCCTTACCTTGGGCTCCAAGTTGGCACTATTAGGGTTAGTTTTTAACCCTTTTTAGGTTAGAAACGCAGCCTTGCTTAGCTGCCTCCTTAAATACCCTTTTGGTAGTTCTTTCGCGGGTACGCTTAATCATATTGAATCAAATTGTCAAGTAGAGTTTTCACTCCTTCTTTGGTTCTTAGGCGTCACAACTTCCTTTTGGTTACTTAGATCGATCTCAAACAATCACCTTCAACGAGACCTTCAATCAATTCCATTGGTTGTTGATTTCACCTTGCGACACATCCTTGCGCCTTCGCCAAGCCGTCGTAGAGGAGCTTTGTTGACATTCAACAAGGTCGAGAGTCAAGAGTTGGATGAGGAATCGAGCTTGCTAGATCTAGATCCTACACGTTTCACATCACATATTCCTCTTGGTGCCGGTCTTTCTCGCATTCATCCTAGGCCTCCCCTTCTTGGTCTCACGACGTGGGGGTCTTCAATCTGGCATGATGTAGGTTCATCAATCTCACGCCACTTTTCCGCCATCTTCTTCAACCTATATCCATAAACTTTCCCACAAAAGAACTCTTCAAAGAAGTCCTGCACCGTGACATTATCCGCTGTGATTGCAACACCATCATCGGCATCAAGATCCTTAACATCCACCCCTTCCCATCTGATCTGCTTCCTGGAAAATATCAACTTCTTCAGGAACTACGGGTAACCCGTCTCCACATAGACCTTAATTTCGTGTGGGCAAGGCCATCCTAGTGTGGACTTCCACCAAAAATCATCACATTTGCCCCCAATTTCCCCCTCCTTTGCTAACACAGCTTGGGCGTACAACTGACAGGGGCTAAAGTCGTGATGCCCAATCAAAGTAAATCCTTAAAAACCTAACAAAGTAAAGTAGGCAAGCAAGGGTCGAATCACACAGGGAGGAGGTAATCTTTCTAAGTGCACAAGTGTATGTCAAAGGTAACAAAGGGGGGTTTGTTGGTTTGGTTTGCAAGTAACAAAATAAATCAAAACAAAGGTTGCAATAAATTGGGAAAAAGTACTTAGCCAGACAAATATCCACCATTCATTTGATTGATTGATCCTAGATTATCTCTATTCCTTCCTATGAATATTCTTGTCCCTATTCTGAAATAGTTACCAGTCCAACTAGTCCTGATAACCCTAACTATCGAACGCACAAGAAACTATCAAGATTTAGAACAATAGCAGCATGAAGCATATGAATTAACCAGGATACATACAACACAACTCGCATCATTTAACACATATTCAATTCTCTTTCACAATGAACTAGTCCAACAAGTCCTAGAATATCATGTTTGCTACACAAGATAAGGGATTTCAACTCGAAATATCCAAACCCTGGCAATAAACAATTACTAATATCAACTAGGTGATCAATCCAGTCAAATAAGCAAGAATCAATAGGAATAAGCTCAAGAGAAAAGATATAATCAAAGGAATAGGAATAGAATTATAATCTCACAATCATATATCAAATGAAGGCTTCAATCGTCGGACTAAGCAAAGGTTGATTAGTTCTTCATAGTCTTGAAACAAAAACTCAAAGGGAAAAACTGATGTAAACTGAGATTGTAACACCCCCAATTTATACCGGAGATATTACATGCCAGTGACCTCAGACTTTACCGTCCAAAGTCACCCCAGGCTTTTCCAGAACAATTAAGCTTAAATACATAACATAATTACATAATAATGGAAATGTTAAACAACGGAAGACTTTAAATTACACAACGGAAGACTTTAAAGAGCCAACTTATAACATGGCTAAATTATGAAGATACATTGAAGTAACACTTTAACAATCTTAAAACACTTAACAGCTTAAAACACTGACTTTTAAATCTTCGTCTGCAAGCTTCTTATCCTTCAATAGGTTACTTAAACTCCGGGAATCAACTCCTGATGTGCCGAAACGGACGGACGGCACCAACCATGACGATGCAGATAACAAAAATACAGCGGGTTAGTCTACTGAATAGACTAGCAAGGGTACAAAGCAGAGTGGTTCGAGTGATCGTGACCGTTTACTATCATTGTCCCTCGAATAATAACCGAAGGGACGATATATAACCCGACACTTTCACGGAATGATTTAACAATTAAGATATGCACTGAAGAGAAGACTCCAACCTGAAATGAGCCTTATAGGAAAATATGACAACTGCTAGGGAACATTAAAGTTACACACACCAATGATTTAAAAGTTGACTGAGATGCTTCAGTTCACAACCAACCTCATCGCATACAACGAATCCAGATTGAAAAGAGAACGTACTATGATCAAAGTCGAGACGAGTTTTCCTAGCTGCACTACTCGCCAAAGGTTTATTAATCATGTGCACTCGGGCACATATCTTATTTAATTACAAAACACACTTTACTGGAGCACGTTAATGTTATTAAGAGCGGCACACAGCTTAAATCTCAGGGTGACAATCATGTCGACCCAAATTAACACAACACACAAACACACACACGCACGCGCACACACGGGGCTTAACATTATTCCGAGAACAACAGAGTTATTATTATTACACAGGGTGATCTTACGTTCACCCAGATTACACTGCCACAGTGCTTACACTTTAATTTACAGGATGACAGTTACGTCCACCCCAATTGAACTAGCTAAGTGCTTAATACACAGGACTGTAATTATGCTCATCCAATGGCGCTTAAAACACTTCAGATCCTTAAAGGTGGATAAGAAGCATAGGTCATGACCCTTAAATTAATATTCGGAAATTAATCCGAGGAGTATTACGATTTAAAGAAACGACAAATCCTTACTTGGATTAGCGTTCCTACGAACATTAAGTTATAAAGAAATGACAAATCCTTACTTGGATTAGCGTTCCTACGAACATTAAGTTATAAAGAAACGACAAATCCTTACTAGGATTAGCGTTCCTACGAACATTAAGTTATAAAGAAACGACAAATCCTTACTTGGATTAGCGTTCCTATGAACACTCGTGTTAACTAAACACTCTAACACAACAATTAATCATATTAAATCCATCCAGGCAATCAACTTAAACATAGAGATAATAGAAACGGCTAATCCTTACTTGGATTAGTTTTCCCATTAACCCACATGCTATTCTAGCATTAAGATTAATTTCACAACAATACCATTACGGTAATTATCACAAATAATAGCGTTGTTCTAATAGATATACAACCTATTATAACATTACTCTAATCACGTTTATTTATGAAATTAGTTCCCAAGCAAAACAACAGTTCACTCCAATTTAATTAACAATTAAATAATTGATAATTAATGAAACATGAAATGATTAAGCAAGAGCAAACCGCCACTTGCCTTAATCCGCAGAGTTTGAACAACCCTAACGACGACGGGATTCCGGGCTCGACACAGGAACAGATCTGGCACACAAATTCCTTCGAATCGACCCATAAAGAAACCCTAAGTTAGATTCGACATAAACTAGTACGAATCTAAAGGAAGACGAAAGGAACCGAAAGAAACGACACCACAATGACGACCACCAAGACCAAGCCAACAAAGGGGCTTCTGGCCACTGGCGTCGGTCGCCGTGTTCATCACGGCGGGCGCCGCCATGAACACGGCGGTCGCCGTGAAGAACGGCGGCCAACAGAATGGCAAGAAAACTCACCAACACACACGAGGGTCACTCCTTTGGCCTGGATTTGGGTTCAGACCTCCACTAAGCTTCCAAAGGGACCTCTAGGCTTCAGGAAAACACACCAAACAACACCGGCGATTGCTCCAAAGAACTCCGGCGAGGGCAAGCTTTTCCGGCGAGACAAAATCTGAGATTGAGCTTCTGAGTCTGTGTGAAATCCGATTTCCCAAGCCTCTCCTTTTATAGCCACAGATCGAGGGAGCACAATGATGGCTAGGAGGGCGTCGTGGCGGGGCTAAAACGGCGATGTCAGACGTTCGCCGGCGACCTTCGGGCAAGGACCTCCGGGCAACAACGACGGCGGACGCCGTCATAAATGCGGCGGGTGCCGCCATCAATGCGGCGGGCGCCGCCATTAATATGGCGGGCGCCGCCATAGACCTGGCATCCCCAGCTAGGAGAAGACTCGGCTGCTCCTCGAGCCTTGCGACGGCGGGCGCCGCCATACCCACGGTGGGCGCCGCCACCCTGGCTTCGCCTCCTCAGCTCTTAGATGAAAACGATGTTAACCCGGGATAAAATTATCGTACGCGAACGAGTAATTAACATCCAAAGTACGTCGTCTGTATTTTATTTCACTGAGAAAAATAATACAGAGATATAGCACATTACAGAATGTCTTAAACTCTCTGTATTAAATCCGACGTATAAAACGGGTGTTCGGGAAAATTCCAAAAATTCCAAAAATAACCTTATAAAAATACGGGGTATCACAGAGATGATGAAAAGAGGCTCTAGGAACCTAATAATATAGAAAACCTAACAAACCCTAAAACTCAAGATAGGAAATAAAATCTTTCCAAAAAGGAAATAAAATAAAATAGAAATAAAATAAAGTAAAACTCGGATCTTCGGACGAAGCAAATCCCGTGCGCGTCTGATAAATGGATTTCCGCGACTGCGGAGGAATTTCCGCGACCGCGGAAATCTTACTGTTGAACCTCGCTGTTTGGCATTTTTCCGCGACCGCGGCTCTGGCGTCCGCGATCGCGGATTCTTCACTGTTGTACTTCTCTGCTTCTTTCTTCGTCTTCTCTTGTGGCTTGTCTCCATCTTCAATATATCTTCATTTAAGCTCTTCTACTTCACCAATATCATACTCCTTCTCCTCAACTCCATACTCAACAATCATGCTCTAAACTCGTCCAAATGGTACCCAAAATACCGGTAACAACTCCTAGTTAAACCTTACAAAGTAGCGCTGATCAAATTCCCCCATGCTTAAACCTTGCTCGTCCTCGAGTAAGCTAATAGAAACATACTCCTCCAATCAAAACCCAAGGTCTCAGGAAGCATAGCAAAACCATATCCACTAAGAACTGCACCTAAACATGTAACTCCAAGGCACCAACACAATCAACACAACACACAACATACAAGCTTAAAGGAAAGCAGAGTACTTCCCCCAAGCTTAACCCGAACACCATAGAGTGAATAAAATATAATCCTAGCCTCCATCTATCTTCTTATGCCTCCCAGAGCGACCTACCCGAATCCTCCTTATATCATCTCTTCTTATGTCACCACGCCAGGAAAAACGAGAAATCCTAATAATCACTCTTCTTCTTTTCACTCATTTTGCCAAGGTGCCCTTTCGGGTTTTCACCAAGCCACTCATTTCATTTTTTCAATAGATGGGCTCACATAAAACTCACATCACTCTTGACCAACTATTACCACAACCTAATGTTGGTCCAAGCCACCTGCTTATTACCTAAGCCGCCCTTTCGGGTTTTCGACTTATCCTAGGGTTTCTTTTTCATTATTTTTTCTTTCTTTCTCCTCAGACGACTAGCCAGTATAGAACACTCCTCCTTGCTTAAACATTGCATTGTCCTCAATGTAATGAAAGACAAAAAGATAAAGCATAGGGAAAGGCAAAAAAATAACTCACAACCTTCGTCGAGGGGCCTGGACGTGGAAGTTGTTACTGGCGGTATATCAATGAAAGCACATATCGCTGGTGTTGCGGCGTTTTCAAACTCAAACTCTACCACGCAACCAAATAAATCCACTGTAAGATGTAGTGGTACATCAAAGAAACGGGGTTACACGACCTTCAATGAACACAGAATGGGAGCCCAGATGTAATCATGGTGTGGACTCTGGTGTTCCTCTTCAACAGTTGTCGAATGTCGGGCCATCATCGGTGCCAAATAAAAATATGGGGTGAATGTATCCTCCTTGGCAACATGATGCGCATCACCTCTCCATGTAGAACTCGGACCGTTGGCCTCGATACAACTCTTTTTTTTCTTTTTCTTTTTTAAGCTAAGGGAGACTTACAGTGATATTTCCGCGACCGTGAAAAGTTTTCCGCACCCGCGGAAATGTTTCTGGTGCGAGGTCGACACCGTCTTCAATTTGGCTTCGGGTCTCCTTCCTGCAGGTTAGTCTAAAAACAAAACAAAATGAAACAAAACAATAATAAAAAAACATGAAAATGAAAAGACATGAAAATAAATACATACCTCGGGTTGCCTCCCGAGCAGCGCCTTATTTATTGTCGTGGCCCGACTTGGTGCTCTCCCACTCAACTTGGGTTGCTCACATCAACCGAACACTCGGGGTCACAATCAGGAGGGTGTCTCTTTGCATCATCTATGTTGAATCCGACCCTCACCCCATCGAACTCCATTGTGAGCGAACCGCTGCTCACATCAATTTTTGTACCTGTCGTGTTCATGAACGGCCTTCCCAGCATCACAGGGGATGCGTTCTTGTCTTGCCCCGTATCCATCACAAAGAAATCCACAGGGAAGATTAGCTTGTCAACTTCTACCATCACGTCCTGCACCACTCCTTATGGATACACATAGGAATTGTCCGCCAGTTGGATCACAATCCCCGTCTTCTCTAATGGTCCAACCTCTAAAGATTCATACAGTGAATGAGGTAAAACATTGATAGAGGCACCCAAATCTAGCATAAAGTTTTCAAACATGGTGCCACCTATCTTGCAGGGAATAGTGAACATGCCCGGATCACTGCATTTCTTGGGCAACCACTTTTGCAGCATAGCAAAGACGTTCTCACTCACTTGGACCTTCTTCTTCTCCTTCACAGCCTTCTTCCTTTTTATCTTGCATAGTTCTTTCAAGAATTTGGCATAGCGAGGGATACTTTGAACAAGTTTTATCAAAGGAATATTTACCTCGCAGTTGCTGAATGTCTCAAATAAATCCTTGTCGTTCTCCACCTTTCTGGTGTCCTTCAGTGCCTCAGGGAACGGAGCGGGTGGCTTTAACGAACTGAGCGTAGGGAAGTTGGGCTGAACGTAAGCATCATGGACGTCTTCGAAAGCGTCTGGGGCTCCAGGAGGTTTTCCGCGATCGCGGATTTCTGTCCGCGGTCGCGGAAATTCCTCAAAACCATCCTCTTCAGCAGAAACTTTTCCGCGATTGCGAAAATCTGTCCGCGGTCGCGGAAAAGCGTCGATTTGTTTCCTTGTCTCCAGGAACAAATCCGCGATCGCGGCCTTCTTCTCCGAGGTCGCGGATTTCTTTCTGTTGGGTTCGAACTTCATCCACGTGTGTTCCGCTCCTCAGCATCATGGCGCATACGTTCTCCCTCGGGTTTACTACCATTTGAGATGGTAGTTTTCCCGAGTCCCGGGCCTCTAATTTACTCATTGCGATGGAGATTTGCCCCACTTGCTTCTCCAAGTTCTGAATACTTGACCGCATCTCTTGATTTTGTTGGACCATAGTGTTGGCCAACGTTGTCATATTTTGTGCGAGAGTCTCCTGGTGCCAGGCCACATCTCAAGTTTGTGACCCCATGGTGTTTACAGTGCCAGCCAACGTCGATACGCTCTGGGTGAGAGATTTGATCATGTCATCGCTGGACATAGAGGAACTGGGGCTCTGGCCTTGGGGTCTTGGGTCATATGGAGCTCTATATTATTGTTGTTGACCCCCAGGCTGCTGATATTGTTGTGGGCACGGTAAGAACTGCGGTGGCCTCTGATGATACTCTTGATTTTCCTGGCCTTGAGGAGTACTCTGCTGATTTCCGTATCTCAAATTGGGGTGATCTCTCCACCCTGGATTGTAGGTATTGGAGTACAGGTCATATCTCGGTCTAGAAGGACTGAATCCTCCAATAGCATTCACCTCAGCAGTGGGTTCCTGCATCGTGGGACATGTATCAGTAGGATGCATCGTGTCATAGGATATCCCATAAGACTTGACTTACTGTTGGCCACCCTTCATCATGTACCTCCTCATCATCTCCTTCATCTCCGCTATGTCAGATAGTATTGAGGGTGATGGCTGAGATTATGCAGCTTTGACTGATTAGGCACTCGCCCTCTTGCTGAACTGTCTGAGCCCTCAGATAGCTCAAAGAATACCTCATATGCTTCGGCTGGCGTCTTGTTCAAGATGTTTCCTCCACATGATGCGTTCACCATCCGATGCTCCTCGTCAAGAAGTCCTCCGTACAAATAAAGTACAAGGTCTTGTTCTGAATACCCATGGTAGGGACAACTAAAGATCAACCTCTTGAACCTCTCGTAGTACTCATACAACATCTCAGTAGCATGTTGTTCAATGTTGCTGATGTTCCTCTTCAGGCTATTGAGTTTGGTCGCAGGAAAGTACTTCTCCAGGAAGGCTTTCTTCATTTTAGCCCATGTATCAATGCTCCCTGGAGTCAAATAGTAGAACCAATCATTGGCCTCATCCTTTAGATAGAAAGGAAAGGCCCTCAGCTTGATCTGGTCCTCAGTCACGCCTCGTGGATTCATGCTGGTGCAGACGGCATGGAACTCAGACAGATGTTTGTTGGGGTCTTCTCCACTCATCCCATGGAAGTGGGAGAGTAAGTGGATTAACCCAGACTTCAGCTCGAAATTTACTCCATCCGCCAGCTCAGGGAACTGCACAACCAGCGGTTGTTGCTGCAGATTCGGGGCAGTCAACTGTCTCAAAGATTGTTGTTCGTCAGCCATCTCTAGTTGCGTACGGGCTGCTATACGGTGCCTAGAAATTGTCCTTTCGATCTCTGTATCAAAATCTAACAATGGAGAGTCAGTAGCACAGGTGTGGACCATAAGATAGGTCCACACAAAAATTGGCACACAAACACACACAAAGAAAAATTAAAACTTGCCTCCCCGGCAACGGCGCCAATTTGACAAGGGCTAAAGTCGTGATGCCCAATCAAAGTAAATCCTTAAAAACCTAACAAAGTAAAGTAGGCAAGCAATGGTCGAATCCCACAAGGAGGAGGTAATCTTTCTAAGTGCACAAGTGTATGTCAAAGGTAACAAAGGGGGGTTTGTTGGTTTGGTTTGCAAGTAACAAAATAAATCAAAACAAAGGTTTAATGGGAAAAAGTACTTAGCCAGACAAATATCCACCATTCATTTAATTTTTTTTTTAGCAAAGGTTAAATTTTATTGATAGTGTTAGGATTGATCCTAGATTATCTCTATCTCTTCTTATGAATATTCCTGCCCCTATTCTGAAATAGTTACCAGTCCAACTAGTCCTGACAACCCTAACTATCGAACGCACAAGAAACTATCAAGATTTAGAACAATAGCAGCATGAAGCATATGAATTAACCAGGATACATGCAACACCACAACTCGCAACATTTAACACATAATCAATTCTCTTTCACGATAAACTAGTCCAACTAGTCCTAGAATATCATGTTTGCTACACAAGATAAGGGATTTCAACTCGAAATATCCAAACCCTAGCAATAGACAATTACTAATATCAATTAGGTGATCAATCCAGTCAAATCAGCAAGAATCAATAGGAATAAGCTCAAGAGAAAAGATATAATCAAAGGAATAGGAATAGAATTATAATCTCACAATCATATATCAAATGAAGGCTTCAATCGTCGGACTAAGCAAAGGTTGATTAGTTCTTCATAGTCTTGAAACAAAAACTGATGTAAACTGAGATGATGAAAAGAGGCTCTAGGAACCTAATAATATAGAAAACCTAACAAACCCTAAAACTCAAGATAGAAAATAAAATCTTTCCAAAAAGGAAATAAAAAGGAATAAAATAAATAAAAGAAAATAGAAATAAAATAAAGTAAAACTCGGATCTTCGGACGAAGCAAATCCCGTGCGCGTCTGATAAATGGATTTCCGCGACCGCGGAGGAATTTCTGCGACCGCGGAAATCTTACTGTTGAACCTCGCTGTTTGGCATTTTTCCGCGACCGCGGCTCTGGCATCTGCGACCGCGGATTCTCCACTGTTGTACTTCTCTGCTTCTTTCTTCGTCTTCTCTCGTGGCTTGTCTCCATCTTCAATATATCTTCATTTAAGCTCTTCTATGACCAATATCATACTCCTCCTCAACTATATACTCAACAATCATGCTCTAAACTCGTCCAAATGGTACCCAAACACCGGTAACAACTCCTAGTTAAACCCTACAAAGTAGCGCTGATCAACAACATTCTCAAGCATTTCTCATAGCACTTTTCAAGGATTCGCTTGAATAAGACCTTAACCCACTCAGGGCCAGTTACTATCTCCATGGGAAAGGCAGTGCAGTTCTTAGTCATCTCAAACCGGATCTTTTGATGCTGATCAACAAACATGTTGTCAATGTATTGTACAATTGTGTCGAACCCTCCAACAGATGTCTCAATCATGGCCTTAAGCATAGAGTGCGGACCCTCAACCCTGAAAATAATACACACGTTTATGTTTTACTAATTGACTTTTAAAACCCAACTTGATTGCAAATGTTTGTAAGAAAGTTACATGTTTGATGTTCTTGTGGAAAAATGGAGAACATCATCGCACCATGCCACAACTAGCTTTTCCTTATGTCGATTAAACCAAGTTTCCTCGACACATCTCACAAGGCCTTCATCCATGTCTCCTTAAAGTGAGCAAGTTGCTCTCCATACTCCTCCTTTGTGTGCGACCTCATCACCCGACGAACACTTTCCGAGAATTTCTTCTCGTCAATTTTCATCAACTTAGCATATGCCTTCACATTACGGTCTACATGGACCTGACACAAATGATGCCGAACCTTTGGAAATACCTTATCGGTGGCCTTGATCAGTCCTAGCTCTTGATCAGACATGATGCATACATGACCTTTCCCCCCGAACAACCACTTCAATCGTGTCAATGCCCATGCATAGTGGCTTGCTGTCTCCATTTTAATGAACGCTAGAGCGATGCAATATGTGAAGTTGTGTAATAACCCCTAAAAGTCCTGAACTGTCGTTTTTTAAGAAAGACGTGTTGGGCAATTCTGTAATCTCTATAATGATATTTTGAATGTAATAATATATGTTTGGTATGCTTTGAGTCTTAGATTATTTTTAGAAGTACTAAAAATAAGATTCTAGCATGAGACCGCGAGAGGAAACCGCGACCAAGACCCAGAGGTGCGACCGTGGGTACGCCGCGACCGTGGTTTTGTCCGTGGACAACCGCGATCGCGGTTTTGAAACCGCAATTGCGGGTCTCTGTGGATTGTCTTCTTCGTCGTTCTTATCCGAGAACGCCGATTCGATTTTCCCACGTTTCATAACTCCGCCGTTGAGGGAGGATGAATCATTTGGTGTGGCCGGCGTTACGCTCTTTCCTACCCTATAAATAGGGGCCTTCAGCGGAGAAGAGTATCATCCACAACATCTCGATCTCTCTCTTCCCCTTGTTTTGAGCCCTCGCCGGAGTTCGTGCCTTCGCCGGAGTTTTGTCGGAGTTTGTAGTGTCGTCGGAAGTGTCTTGGAGGTGTCGTAGTTGTAATGGTCATAGCGAGTTCTCGTCCGAAGCAAGTAGTCGCCGTCTCCGTCGTCGGTGAGTCTTCGAGGCCGATTTATTGTCGTGTCGGGAGGGGGAACCGCGATCGCGGTTATGAACACCGTGACTGCGGCTCTGCCCAGGAAACCGCGACCGTGGGTATATATACCGCGACCGCGGCTTTGCCCAACAAAGCCACGATCGCGGCCATACAAGTCGCAGACGCAGCTTAGTCTGTTTCCCTCATTTTTGTTTTGTTGTTGTGCCATATCTAATTAGGGTATTTGTGCCTCATTTCGCGTGCGTCGGAATGGACCTTGGGACGTCGGTGGACTTCAACGGGAATTCCAATAGGCTGTTGAGCTCGTGTTCAGTATTTCTGATCCGCAAGTCTGATCTTCGTTCGTCTAATTAAGGCAAGTGGCGGTTCGCTCTTGCTTATCATTCCATATTTCCTTTAATTATCAATTACTTGATTGTTAATTAAAATGGAGTGAAGTGTTGTTTTCGTTTGGGAATAGATTTATAAATGATGTGATTAAAATATGATATTATAATAGGTTGTATATATTGCTAGAAACAACGCTATTATACATGTTATTACCGCGATGGTATTGGTGTGGATTATTGTATGGATTTAACTGTGTAGTTAGAACGCGTATTTGTAGGAATGCTATGTACCTTGTGAGGTCTAGTCGTTTCTTTATAACTGGTATTAGGAGGATTTTTCCCTAGTACTTTCCTGGTCATGACCTACCCTTATCCGAATATAGGTGGTGGTGCACACAACTGGTGCCAACAATCGGGATTTATTCCCAAGATATCTCTCGTGATGAGATGATATACCCTAAAAGCTTTAACGTAAATGTGCATTTTGTCATTAAATAAGATAAGTGCGGTTATGCACATAATTAATGAACCTTCGAGTGAGAAGTACAACTTGGAACCCGCCCGGACTTTGGTTAGAGTAAGTCTTCTTTCCAATCTGAATTCGCATTGCACGGTGAGGTTGGTCGTGGACCCAAATGATCAAGTCGTATTTAAACGCTTGTGTGAAAACTATAACGTTCCCAAACACTTGTCATACTTTCTGAAAGACTCAATCTTTTGAAGTCTTCTCTTCATACGTTTTCTATAAGACTCAATCTTTTGGAGTCTTCTCTTGTTCATACCTCTTCTTATGTTTTCGTAGAAGTGTTGAGGTTCACTGTTGTCATCGATTATTATTCGAGAAGCGACGAGTGTAACCTAATACGACTACTTGGAACCTTTTCTATTTTGCCCTTGCATAGTCTTTCATTAGACTAACCAACCGGTTATTTCCTTTGCATGGTTGGCTGGTATCATCCGCCTCATACGGCATATTAGGTAAACGTCCCTTTCCATGAAGGCCAGAATATGATGATGAAGCCAGATGACGTTTTAAAGAGTTTTACATAGTTGAAGATCCTAGGCGTGAGATCGCTCAGATCAAGACCCTTCGTGACGTTTATTTTTTTCAAAGACTTCCCCTTTGTTAAACAATTATGTATTTGGTTTTGTATATAATTGAGAACAGTTTAAAACCACGATGTTGGTTGAATAATGTTTGGGTGAATTTTATGATATTTAATAAAGTTTGCATTATTATATATCTGTTATAAAATAGTTTAAGCCTTGGGTGACCCCAGATGTGCAATCTGAGGTCACTGGCGGTAATACTTTCAAGGGATTATTTAGGGGTGTTACAGATTTGGTATCAGAGCCAAAAGTTTTAAAACAGGTTTGGGTTTTCAAATCGTGTTCTACTCATGTTGAGAAATGCGTTGGTTAAATCCAAAAGTTGAAATTTTGAATGAAATCATACTTGAGTAAAAAGTGTATTTTAAAATCTCTGCCATTCAAGTCGTGCATTCTTTCCAGTCTGATATAGTAAGTTCGCTTCTATATTTAGAAAGACTAATCCTTTCTCGTCGCCTCGCAGGATATGGGCGCAATCGTATTACAACTCAGGAGTAAGAAGGAAGCCGAGGTGGTTCCACCACCTCCAGTTAGGCTTGAGTTTTCGGTTCTCCCTAGATGCGTTGAGGTCGGGGAGCCAAGTTGTCCACCTGAGGTGGTGAAGACCGTACTCGAGGAGTCGGTAGTGTTGGTGTCCGATGGGGCAAGGGGTCCCGAGGTGGAGCCCGAAGCAGACCTGAGGGAGGACACGAAGGAGGCGGAGTCGGAGGAGTACCATGGAGGGTACTTCGACGGCGACTTCGAAGAGGAGGATCCCGATGAGGATCCAGAAGAGATCGAGGAAGAGGATCCAGAGGAGGACCCGAAAGAAGAAGAAGATCCGGAGGAAGAGGACCCTGAAGAGGACCTCGAGGAGTTTGCCTATGAGTCAGATGGTCTAGAGCACCTGCTTGAGGACAGTGAGGACCCGAGAATACAGTTCATTTACTCGAGTCCAGTATTGCCGCCTGATGAGGAGTACACCCCTTTGTCCCCCGCTGCTTGGGAGGCGCTTGGGATTTCGGGTATCGACAGGAGGAGATATGGGCCGCTGGATGCACCAGTGAACCCGTAATTTATCCCCACTCCGAGAAGGTAGATGGTGAACCCTACTTCTCGGCACGTGCTTCATCAGAGCAAGATGGTTTCCTCCAAGGCTCATATGAGGGCAAGGCCTTGGGAATCGATGGGTGCCCCGAGGGTGGTCCCGACCCAACATGTCAGGTCGAGACCCCGAGTGCTTGTTGAGCGTATGGAGGAGTGGATGAATGCCTTGTATGATATGGAGGAGAGGACTTACGAGACTGAACTCGGTCTCTCCTGTATGCTAGAGGACGTCCGCGAGCTCCAAGAGAACATCAGGCAGGCCAAGCTGCTACTCAACCCTCAATACAAGGTGAACATGGCAGATTTCCAACCAGGGTTCCTTGAGGAGTTTTGCTACCCACCAGTACCTGAGGAGGGGCCGAGTGTTCTGTGACTGAGGAGGGACCAAGTGTACTGAGGCCTAGGGGAGAGTCGTGTGCTCCGGGCCCTAGTAGGTCGACGAGTCTGACACCGAAACCCGAGGATGGTCCACCTCCGAAGAAAAGATGTCAGAGGTTCGACGGGTATAGGAAACTCTTCATGGCACCGTGAAGGAGGACAGTGGTGTGCCTTAGTGATTTTTTTTTCTAGTTGTTTTGTTTTGTTAGAGTTGTAGCCTCCTAGCAATTTTGTCTTTTCGCTTAGGAGGGCTTTTGTAAAACTTATCGAACTCAGTTTCAGTTCACTGCATCAATAAAAGTTTACCAGCTTGATATATTCCGAGTCTATTTTATGCGTTGTGCATTTTAAATATGATATTAATGTTGTGAGATACTTGGGAAATTGATCGGTAAACAGATGGTGAACACAAGAAACACCATTCGTGCTGGTGCTGGGCCGAGCAACAACCCCATGCTGAATATGAGGAATGCCGCAAATCAAGGGGATGAGAGCGAGTCGGTCTCTCACAATAATCCCGTGGGCAGTGGCCAAGTTCCGGCCAATCCTCAAGTGGTATTTGACACTGCGGTTGTAGAAGCTATTCGAGGGATCGTCATGCAAGCGGTCACCGACATAATGCGGCCAATTGCACCACAGGCACAAGGTGTTCCGGTTCCTCAGGTTATCCCTGAATTTGAGGAGCCAGTTATTCATGTGCCTCAAGATGATGCCGTCAGGAACAAAGGGAACTATGGTTGAGCTTTGAAGGCCATTAGCTCTATGAGGCATGATAGCTATGATGGCAAGGGGGAACCAGTCAAAGTGGCGTATTGGTTCTCGCACATGGAGAGGTTGTTTAGAAACATCGAGTGCACTGAGGCTGAAAAAGTGCATATTGCTTCCCTTCAACTGAAGGAGGTGGCTAGCGAATGGTGGGAAAGCACTGGGCTAGCTGATCATCTGGGGTTGAACTGGGAATGTTTAAGACAAAGATGATCGATCGTTTCTTTTCTCGTGCTATGAGGGAGGAGAAACATAAGGAGTTCCTCTACCCAAAGACGGATGGGTTGAAGGTGACTGAGCTTGCGGCCAAGTTTAATCACCTGTTGCAGTATGTTGGGCCGGAAGTGTCCAGTGAGGGACATAAGATCTGGCATTTCCACGAGTGGATAAACCCAGACATCAAGTCATTGATGGTGCGCCACAGATGCTCTACTCTGGAGCAGTACGTGGATGCCGCCTATAAGTTGGAGGTGACTCTGGAGGAGTCGGCGAAGAAGCACAATCGCCAAAGACCGGCGCAGAGCCAGCCTCATGCAAGTGGGTTCAAGTGACCCGCGCCACCGTTGCACTTTGCCAAGTCTGACCGGGCTAGAACGGAGGCAACACATGCAGATTCTACTCAACGCTCGGGCCATGGCAAGAACCCGATCCAGTGTTATAATTGTGGCACGCCGGGGCATAAGAGCAACGAGTATCCGAAGGACAAGAGAACGTGTTTTTCCTGCGGAAATGAGGGGCACTTGCATACATTTTGTCCGCAAAGGAGACGGAAGGGAGCTGAGTCACAGCAAGGGTTTGTTAGTCACAACAACCGATTCCGACTCAAGCCGGTAGAAACTCCTAGCCCTTCGACGCAGACAATTGCCCAGAATAAGGGGAAAGCCCCAGCTCTTTCTAGAGGTCAAGGTCAACGGCTATATGAGATGCATGAGGCTGACGGACCGAATGCTCCGATTGCCCAAGGTACTTTATACCTCCATTCTACTTCTGTGTGTATATTGTTTGATTCGAGTGCCACTCATTCTTTCATTTCGGAGAACTGTGTGAGTAAGCTAGACTTAGTGTGCAACGAGGCTTGTGAGCCATTTGTGGTAAACCTTCCCAATGGTGAGCATCTAGTAGGAACCAAGCGTCTGTCTGAATTTCCGATTATCATTCAAGGTCGGAAGTTCGAAGCGGATTTGATCTGTATAGCCATGGCTCCATACAACATTATTCTCAGGATGGATTGGCTGACGCGTCATGGGGCGGTAATCGATTTCAGCTCAAGGACTGTGACAATTTCATCTAGGGCCAGTTTGTATGCAAGTTCAAGGGTCGTAATGATGCTGATAACGAAAAGCTCATCAATGCGATGGCTGTGTGTAAGCTACTTCGACAAGGTTGTGTTGTGTACCTGTGCTATCTGAATAAGCCCAAGAAGGATGAGACCTCAGTTCTTGATATTCATGTCATATGCGGTTATTCAGATGTCTTTCCGGAGGAGATTCCCAGTTTACCCCCAAATCGTGACGTGGAGTTCACTATTGATCTCGAGCTTGGTACCGCGCCGATTTCTAAAGCACCGTATCGGATGGCTCCAACGGAGATGCAAGAGTTGAAGAAACAACTCGAGGACCTTCTTGAGAAAGGGTATATAAGGCCGAGTGCATCGCCTTGGGGCGCTCCGGTCTTGTTTGTCAAGAAGAATGACGGATCATTCAGACTGTGTATCGACTACCGAGAGTTGAACAAGGTCACAATCAAGAACAAGTATCCGTTGCCTAGGATTGACGATCTATTGGATCAACTGCAGGGATCAAAAGTCTTTTTCAAGATCGATATGAGATCTGGTTACCATCAGCTCAGGATTCGTGAGGAAGATATTCCGAGGACTGTATTCCGGACGAGGTATGGGCACTACGAGTTCGTAGTCATGCCATTTGGGCTTACTAATGCTCCGTCAGTCTTCATGGATCTGATGCATAGATGTTTCCACCAGTACCTGGATAAGTTTGTGGTGGTATTCATCAACGATATTCTGATCTATTCCCCGAGCGAGGAGGCTCACGAGGAGCATCTTCGAATCACCTTGTCAGTCCTTAGACAAAATCAGATGTACGCAAAGTTGTCTAAGTGTGACTTCTGGATCAAGGAAGTGGCTTTCTTAGGCCACGTGATCAATGAGGATGGGGTTATGGTCGACCCTTAGAAGATTGAAGCGGTAGCCAACTGGAAGCGACCTCAGAATGTGAAGGAGGTGCGCAGTTTCTTGGGGCTTGCAGGATATTACAGACAGTTCATGGAGGGATTTTCTAAGATCGCTCTACCTATGACCGGGTTGCTCCGCAAGGTCCATAAGAAGTTCATATGGGATGACAAGTGTGAGGCAAGTTTTCAGAAGTTGAAAAAGTGCTTGACGTCCGCACCAGTTTTGGCGCTACCAGAGGGAACTGATGGTTATGTGGTCTATAGTGACGCTTCAAAGCATGGGTTATGATGTGCACTGATGCAGAAGGGAAAGGTTATTGCATACGCATCTCGGCAGTTGAAGACCTATGAAGCAAACTATCCGACGCATGATCTGGAATTAGCGGTTGTGGTATTCGCATTGAAGATTTGGAGGCACTATCTCTATGGTGTTAGGTGCCAAGTATTTACCAACCATAAGAGTCTCAAGTATGTGTTCACTCAGAAGGAGTTGAATATGAGACAACGTCACTGGTTGGAGCTACTCAAAGACTACGACATCGACTTGTTATATCATACGGGCAAGGCTAACGTAGTAGCCGATGCATTGAGCCGGAAGACGCCGCATGAGACCGTAGTAGCTTTACTCACTGCTCAGACCAAACTAAACCAAGGATTGTGCGAGATTGACGTCTTGTACGATCAACATCGAGGATGCCTGAGTATGTTGGAGATTCAGGCTACGCTACTTGATCAGATCAAGGAGAGGCAGGTTGATGATGTGATCTTAGTGAAGTTAAGCAATGAGGTGTTGGACGGGAAAGCTCCCGGATTCATGGTTCAATATGATGGATCACTCTGGTTTCAAGACCAGATTTGTGTGCCTGAAGTGGATGGCCTTCGCCAGTTGGTGATGAAGGAGGCCCATTCGTCAGCTTATTCTGTACATCCAGGATCCATCAAGATGTACAAAGACCTCAGGAAGAAATTCTGGTGGCCCAATATGAAGTGGGACGTAGCACAATTTATGGCGAAATGCTTGACTTGTCAGAAGGTCAAGATAGAACACCGTAGACCTGGTGGTGAACTGCTACCTCTCCCAGTGCTAGAATGGAAGTGGGAGGATATTGCTATGTACTTTGTCACTGGGTTGCCGAAGACTCAGAGTCAGAAGGATACCATATGGGTAATCATTGACAGGCTCATGAATAGTGCTCATTTCATGGCCATCAAGTCAACATGGGGAACCTAAAAGCTATCAGAAGTTTTCCTACACGAGATTGTTCGTTTGCATGGTACGCCAAAAATCATTGTATCGGATCATGACGGCCAATTCATGTCGAGATTCTGGAAAGAACTCCATAAGGCCATGGGAATTGAGTTGATGTTTAGTACTGCATTTCATCCTCAGATGGATGGACAATCTGAGAGGACCATCCAGACACTGGAAGATATGCTGAGAGCTTGTGTGCTAGATCGTCCGACCAGCTGGGAGAACATCTTAAGTCTGATTGAATTCACGTACAACAATAGCTGGCATTCTACCATCAAGATGGATCCATTCGAGGCTTTGTACGGTCGGAAGTGCAGATCTCCAATTTGTTGGGATGAGAATGCCGACAAGATTCTACTCGGACCGGAGTTTGTCGAAAGGACTGCCTCAAACATTGCTTTGATCAGACATAGGATGTTGACAGCTCAGAGTCGACAGAAGTCTTATGCAGATCTGAAGTGCATGAATGTCGAGTTTGAGGTTGGTGACAAGGTGTTTGTCAGGGTGTCACCATCCAAGGGTGTGTTCAGGTTCGGCAAGCGTGGGAATCTTAACCCTCGCTACATGGGACCATTTGAGATCCTTGACAGAGTGGGGTCTCTAGCGTATCGTTTAGCATTGCCGCTGTCGGCACATCCAGTGCATAACATGTTCCACGTGTCCCTTCTTAGGAAGTACGTACCAGATGTGTCTCATGTGCTGAGTTATAAGGACATCGAGATTCAGGCAAATGGTACCTACGAGGAGATACCCGTGCATATTCTCGAACGCCGCGAGAAGCACTTGACGAACAAGGTGGTACCATTAATGCGGATCCTCTGGTCCAAGTCTGGATCTGAAGAGGTAACTTGGGAAACCTGGGAGACTGAGGCTGATATGCTTAGTCGTTTTCCCGAGCTGTTTTTGGCCTAGTTTCGGGGTTGAAACTTTTTTTTAAGGGGGAGGTAATGTAATAACCCCTAAAAGTCATGAACTGTCGTTTTGTAAGAAAGACGTGTTGGGCAATTCTGTAATCTCTGTAATGATCTTTTGAATGTAATAATATACGTTTGGTATGCTTTGGGTCTTATATTATTTTTAGAAGTACTAAAAATAAGATTCTAGCATGAGACCGCGAGAGGAAATCGCGACTAAGACCCAGAGGCGCGACCGCGGGTACGTCATGACCGCAGTCGCGGTTTTGTCTGTGGAAAACCGCAATCGCGGTTTTGTCTGTGGACAACTGCGATCGCGGTTTTGAAACCGCGGTCGCGGGTCTCTGTGGATCGTCTTCTTCATCGTTCTTATCTGAGAATGCCGATTCGATTTTCCCACGTTTCGTAACTCCGCCGTTGAGGGAGGATGAATCGTTTGGTATGGCCGGCGTTATGCTCTTTCCTACCCTATAAATAGGGGTCTTCAGCGGTGGAGAGTACCATCTACAGCATCTCGATCTCTCTCTTTCCCTTGTTTTGAGCCCTCGCCGGAGTTTTGTCGGATTTTGTGGTGTCGCCGGAAGTGTCTTGGAGGTGTCGTAGTTGTGGTGGTCGTAGCGAGTCCTCGTCTGAAGCAAGTAGTCGCCGTCTCCGTCGTCGACGAGTCTTCGAGGCCGATTTAGTGTCGCGTCGGGAGGGGGAACCGCGACCGCGGTTATGAACACCGCGACCGTGGCTCTGCCTAGGAAACTGCAACCACGGGTATATATATTGCGACCACGGCTTTTCCCAACAAAGCCACAATCGCGGACATACTAGTCGTAGCCGCGGCTTAGTCCGTTTCCCTCATTTTTGTTTAGTTGTTGTGTCATATCTAATTAGGGTATTTGTGCCTCGTTTCGCGTGCGTCGTCGGAATGGACCTTGGGACATCAGTGGACTTCAATGGGAATTCCAGTAGGCTGTTGAGCTCGTGTTCAGTATTTCCGATCCGCAAGTCCGATCTTCGTTCGTCTAATTAAGGCAAGTTGTGGTTCGCTCTTGCTTATCATTTCATATTTCCTTTAATTATCAATTACTTGATTGTTAATTAAAATGAAGTGAAGTGTTGTTTTCGTTTGGGAATAGATTTATAAATGATTTGGTTAAAATATGATATTATAATAGGTTGTATATATTGCTAGAAACAATGCTATTATACCTGTCATTACCGCGATGGTATTGGTGTGGATTATTGTGTGGATTTAACTGTGTAGTTAGAACGAGTATTCGTAGGAACGCTATGTACCTTGCGAGGTCTAGTCGTTTCTTTATAACTGGTATTAGGAGGATTTTGCCCTAGTACTTTCCTGGTCATGACCTACCCCTATCTGAATATAAGTGGTGGTGCACACAGCTGGTGCCAACAATCGGGATTTATTCCCAAGATATCTCTCGTGATGAGATGATATACCCTAAAAGCTTTAACGTAAATGTGCGTTTTGTCATTAAAAAAGATAAGTGCGGTTATGCACATAATTAATGAACCTTCGGGCGAGAAGTACAACTTGGAACCCACCCGGACTTCAGTTAGAGTAAGTCTTCTTTCCAATCTGAATTCGCATTGCGCGGTGAGGTTGGTCGTCGAGCCAAATAATCAAGTCGTATTTAAACGCTTGTGTGAAAACTATAACGTTCCCAAACACTTGTCATACTTTCCGAAAGACTCAATCTTTTGGAGTCTTCTCTTCATACGTTTCCCATAAGACTCAATCTTTTGGAGTCTTCTCTTGTTCATACCTCTTCTTATGTTTCCGTAGAAGTGTTGAGGTTCACTGTCGTCATCGGTTATTATTCGAGAAGCGACGGGTGTAACCTAATACGACTATTTAGAACCTTTTCTATTTTACCCTTGCATAGTCTTTCATTAGACTAACCAACCGGTTATTTCCTTTGCATGGTTGGCTGGTGTCATCCGTCTCATACGGCACATCAGGTAAACGTCCCTTTCCATGAAGGCCAGAATACGATGATGAAGGTAGATGACGTTTTAAAGAGTTTTCCAAGGTTGAAGATCCTAGGCGTGAGATCGCTCAGATCAAGACCCTTCGTGACGTTTATTTATTTCAAAGACTTCCGCTATGTTAAACAATTCTGTTTTTGGTTTTGTATTTAATTGAGAACAGTTGTAAAACCACGATGTTGGTTGAATAATGTTTGGGTGAATTTTATGATATTTAATAAAGTTTGCATTATTATATAGTTGTTATAAAATAGTTTAAGCTTTGGGTGACCCTAGATGTGCAATCTGAGGTCACTGGCGGTAATACTTTCAAGGGATTATTTGGGGGTGTTACAAGTTGGTGCAATTAAACCTAATAATCTGGAATAGTGGCATACCGTACCTATAAATGCAACACAAAAAATACTTCAAACCCGCCCAAAATACCATTATCTACTCATAATACTAAAACGAGTAGAGTTTACTTGTTGGTTTTGTATGTCGAATCCATGATGACGACATTAGGGAAAAAATGCAACAAATGTCGAGCGTCTGGGTGAGAAACAAACAGGCACGACAACACCTCATTCCCATCTGCCCTCGTTTTAGTAGCGGTGTCCAGGAAATAGCCTTTGTCCTTCAAAATCCCTAACGACCATTGCGTCACATTCAGATTGTCCATGGATTTCAACCTTTCCTTACCCCTAACAGTATACACTTGCCTCATCGATACCGTTGAACCCGTATATTCATTCATAATTTGTGTAGAAATAACCTTGGGTCTTGCACCCGCCGCAGTATCAATAATCACTTTTCTACGTTGCTCCTTCATAAGTCGGGAAGCAAATGCATGGCCAATCAAGGTTGTCGAAAGTAGATGGTTATGGCATGCTTTTACAACCGAT
Organism: Rheum nobile; assembly: GCA_027886185.1. NCBI lineage: Eukaryota > Viridiplantae > Streptophyta > Magnoliopsida > Caryophyllales > Polygonaceae > Rheum > Rheum nobile. The sequence goes on along the minus strand of WOAB01000232.1, from coordinate 1,982,942 downwards.
AATGTCCACCCAAGAGCTCTACTAGCATTTCCTTCCCTAAAAAGACCATGCAACAAAAAAGGACAACCCTTCTTCTTTGACCTAGCTTTATTCACTCGTATCGGGCTGACATTTTTACCATCGACTAACTTCTTTTTTTTCCGTACCTAGGTAACCCGGATCTCTCATAATGAAATGTAATCCTTCTAGGCTTTGATGATTTAGTAGTGATCACATAGAAAGACTAAAACCGACCTTTTACACCCACTCCCTCAAACCGTCCATATGTGATACCCCGTAATTTTGTAAGGCTATTTTGGAATTTTGGGATTTTTCCCGAATGCCCGTTTGGTATGTCGGATTTAATTCTGAGAGCTTAAGACATTCTGTAATGTGCTCTGCCTCTGTAATATTTTTCTCAGTGAAATAACATACAGTCGACGCATTTTGGGAGTTAATACTCGTTCGTGTACAAATATATTTAACACGGGGTTAAGATTATTGCCCAAGAGTTATCATCCAATGGGCACTAAAGTACAAGTTTGTTACCCTAAGGTTTTTATCCAAAAGGCAAAGTGCAAGGTTATTACCCAAGGGATGGGAAGGAAGCTTCCTATCACCTTCCTCCCCCTTGGAGCTTGCCTATTTAAGGAGGACATTGGGAGGAAGAGAGAGCTCCTACTCAAAAGCTCTCAAAGCTCTCAAACTCTCAAAAACGCTCTCAAGGAAAACGCTCTCTTCGGGAAAGCTCAAGTCGAATGTCGGAGCTCGTTTGGTGTCGTTTCCGATGGCCAAGAGAATCTTGGGAGGCCCTTAGAAGCCTAGAAACCAAGCAAGGCGAAAGACGAGCCAAACCGATCGTCGAGGGTGAGTTTTTCCTCTCGTATTTCAGTTTCTGTTTAGCGACGGCGACCGCCGGATAGAGGCAGCGACCGCCGGCTTGAAGGCGGCGACCGCCGGCTAGAACACGGCGCCCGCCGTGATGAGCCCGACAACCGCCGTGAAGAGCCCGGCGACCGCCGTGAAGAGCCCGGCGCCCGCCGGGAAGAAACACCTTTGAGCGGCGCCCGCCGCGTGGGAGGCAGCACCCGCCGTGGTGAAGGCGGCGCCCGCCGCGGTGAAGGCGGTGCCCGCCGCAAGTGGGGCGGCGCCCGCCGCAAGTGTGGTTGTTGGCCGGTTGCTATCGTGGCTTCCGAGGCCTTCGTTCGGGTTTCGTTTCCTTCGATTCCTTTCGTTCTTTCTTAGATCTGTATTGTTGTTTGTCGAATCTAACTTAGGGTTTCTTTGTGGGTCGATCCGAAGGAATATGTGCTCCAGATCTGTCCCTGTGTCGAGCCCGGGATCCCGTCGTTAGACTTCATTCAAACTCTACGGACTCAGGCAAGTGGCGGTTCGCTCTTGCTCATCATTCCCTATTTACATTAGTTATCAGTAGTTTATCTGAGTAATTAATTTGGAATGATTATTCGGTTTGTCTGGAAAAGGTTTTATAAACTGTTTTGGAAAATTATATAATAGGTTGTATATCTGTTAGAACGACGCTATTATTTATGATCGCCTTGCGGGCATTTATGTGGATTTATCCGTACTATTGTTGTGCTTGAACTGTTAGTTAGCACGAGTATTCGTAGGAATGCCTGGATTCTGAGAGGTCCATTCGTTTCTTTATAACTTGGGTTGAGGGCGATCAAGACCCTGCGATAGTAGAGGCTTGGACTCTGTGAGGTTCATTCCTTCGATATAAGTCCAGAGGCTTGGATTCTGCGAGGTCCATTCCTTAGATATGTGTTCTGTGTGACATGGCATATATATTTAAAAGCTTATAACGTGTTGTTCGTTTTGGAATTAAATAAGATAAAGTGCCCGATCTGGATTAATAAATCTTCGGCGAGTAGTGCAGCTAAGTAAATAGTACAGCTAGGAAAGCTCGTCTCGACTTTGATCATAGTACGTTCTCTTTCCAATCTGGATTCACTGTAAGCGGTGAGGTTGGTTGTGAACCGAAGCATCTCAGTCAGCTTTTAAATCATTATATGATCTAGACTTTGATCATAGTACGTTCTCTTTCTGATCCGGAATCGCTGTAAGCGGTGAGGTTGGTCGTGAACCGAAGCATCTCAATCAGCTTTTAAATCATTATTGTTTGATTCTTAAACATTCCAGATTTTTCATATTTCCTTAAAGACTCATTTCCTTTGGAGTCTTCTTTCAGGTCGATTTCTCTGAAGATTAAGTCTTCCAGAATCTTCTCTTGTGCATACCTCTTGTTGTTATTCCGTGAAAGTGTCGGGTTATGTATCGTTCCTTCGGTTATTATTCGAGGGACAATGATAGTAAATGGTTACGATCACTCGGACCATTCTGCTTTGTACCCTTGCTAGTCTATTCAAGTAGACTAACCCACGAACATTGTTCTCCGCATGTGGGCTGGTGTCATCCGTTCGATTCGGCACATCAGATAGAGTGTAGATGAGAAGACTAGAAGGACTATGGAGTCGACGGTGGTTTTTCGATGTTTTTAATAATTTCTTTTAATCGGGTTGAGATCCTTGGGCAGGTGATCATTACGATCACAACCCTTTTTGTAATATCTTTTATCAGACTTCCGCTGTACCTTGTTTAAAGACTTCCGTTGTACTTTGTTTAAACTCTGTGTTTGGCCTATTCGGGATTGGGTTGTAATCCCGTAACTCATGTTTCATTGTGATTGATGTTTTGATTTGAATACTTTGATCATTATGTATCAATTGTATTCCATGAATTGTATTTAAACCGGTAAAGCCTTGGGTGACCTTGGTAAGGAACATTGGGGTCACTGGCGGTAATACCTTTCCAAATGGGTTAAGATTTGGGGGTGTTACAGTTGTGGTATCAGAGCTAAAGTTTTTAAAACGGGTTGGGTATTTGAAAACCATTTACTCGTTTTCGATTGAAAGGTATTTTCAAAAGGCTCTGAGTTTAAAAATAAAAATGGTGTTTTCATTTTCAACCGTTCATAGTCATGTCTTCTGTATAGTCTGATATAGTAAGCTTGCTTCTATGTCTAGAAAGACTAATTCCTTTACCGTTGCCCCGCTAGATATGGGTGCATTCTGTTCTCTTCAGAGGAACCCGGGAGAAGCCAAGGTGGTTTCGCCATACCCAATAAGGCTTGAATTCCCAGTTCCCTCGCTATGATTTGAGGTTGTAGAACCTAGTTACTCGGTTTGAGTTCATCAATAGAAATTACCGAGTTGATCTATTCTAAGTTGATTTTATTACGATAAATATATCAGAATGATATTAATGTGATAAAATCCTTGGAATTTGATCGGTAAACAGATGGTGAACACGAGGAACGTTATCCGTACTGGTGCTGGGCCGAGTAATGACCCCAGACCAAATCCGAGGAATGTTGCAGACCCATCAGGAGAGCATGAGTCTGTCTTCAATAATAATCCAGGAGGCAATGGCCAAGCTCAGGCCGACGCTCCAGTAGTGCTCGATGCAGCAACAGTCGCAACAATTCGGGGGATTGTTATGCAAGCATTCACCGAGATAATGCGACCAATCGCACCTCAGGCACAAGGAGTGCCAGTACCTCCAGAAGTTCCAAGGTTTGAGGAACAAGAGAACCAAGTACTACAGGGAGGCGTGATCAGGAATAGAGAGGAGTATGGCCGAGCTCTGAAGGCCATTAACTCTATGAGACCTGACAGCTATGATGAAAAGGGAGAGTCAGTCATAGTGGCTCATTGGTTTTCCCACAAGGAGCGATTGTTTCATAATGTTGAGTGTACTGAAGCGGAGAAAGTGCACATAACTTCTCTACAGTTGAAGGAAGAAGCCAGTGAATGGTGGGAGAGTACCGGCTTAGCTGATAGCCCGGTGTTGACCTGGTCAATGTTTAAGACCAAGATGACATACCGTTTCTTCTCTCGTGCTATGAGGGAGGAGAAACACAAGGAGTTCTTGTATCCTAAGACGGGTGGATTGAAGGTGACCGAGTTTGCCACTAAATTCAATCATTTGCTGCAGTATGCTGAACCAGAGATATCCAGTGAGCTCAGAAGATCTGGTACTTCCATGAATGGATGAACCCAGATATTAAACCATGGATGGTGCACCACACATACTCTACTCTGGAGCAGTACGTGGATGCGGCCTACAAGTTGGAGGTAACTCTGGAGGAGTCAACTAGGAAGCGTGATAGCCAGAGGCAGGTGCAGAACCAGCCTTAGGCAAGTGGGTTTAAACGTCCCGCACCACCTTCTGATTTTGCCAAGTCCAGCAAGGCAAAGACAGAAACGACTCGAGATGGGTCAACTCAGCAATCGGGTCGGAGCAAGAGTCTGATCCAATGCCATAATTGTGGTGCATCTGGGCACAAGAGTTTTGCATGTCGGAATGAGAATAAGACTTGTTTTGGTTGTGGGAAGGAAGGGCATATGCAAAGGTTCTGTCATCAGGGAATGCAGAAAGGAGCTGAATCACAGCAAGGGTCTGTTAATCAGAACAACCGACCCAAGTTCAGTCCGGTGGAAGCTCCTAGCCCTTCAATGCAGACAACTGCTCATGACAAGGGGAAAGCCCCAGTGGCTTCTGGAAGTCAAGGTCAACGCCTTTATGTGATGCGTGAGGCGGATGGATCCTATGCTCCAAATGCTTAGAGTACTTTGTATCTGCGTTCTACTTTTGTTAATGTGTTGTTGATGTGGGTGCTACCCAGACTTTCATTTTGGATGGTTGTAAGTTAAGTTCTGTATGCGGCTAAGTTTGTGAACCTTTGGTTATAAATATTATTAATATGAAATATTTGGTTAGAACAAATCGTCTGTCGGGATTGTCGATTACCATCAAGGGTAAGAAATTCAAAGCGATTTGACCTAAATAACCATGGTCCCATACGATAACTATTCTCGGTATGGATTGACGGAAGCGTCATAAGGCAGTGATCGACTTCAGTTTTTGATATTCCTGTGGTTAGAGGATTTTCGGGTATCTTTCCAGAAGATATTCCTAGATACCCCGAATCGTGTCGTGGAGTTTGCCGTTGATCTCGAGCCGAGTACCACGCCGATCTCTGAGGCACCGTACCGGATGGCTCCTGTTGAGATGCAAGAGTTGAAGAAGCAACTCAATGATCTTCTTGACAAAAGTTATATAAAGCTGAGTGCATCACCTTAAGTAGGAGTGCCCTAGTTTTATTTGTCAAAAAGAAAGATGGACCGTTTCGACTTTGTTTTGACTTTCGAGAGTTGAATAAAGTCACGATCAAGAGCAAGTATCTGTTGCCAAGGAGTGATGATCTGTTTGATCAACTACAGGGAGAAAAAGTTTTCTCCAAGATCGACCGGAGATCTGGTTTTTATCAGCTCAGGATTCGTGAGGATGATATTCCGAGGATTGCGTTCGGACGAGAGATGGTCACTACGAGTTTGTAGTCATGCAATCTGGGCTTCGAATGCTCCAACAGTTTTCATGAACCTAGTGCATCGATGTTTTAGACCAGTACTTGAATAAGTTCATAGTGGTCTTCATCAATGGCATTTTGATATTTTCCCGAGCAAGGAGGCTCACAGGGAACATCTGCGGATTGCTTTATCGGTCCTTAGACCAAGTCGGCTGTACGCAAAGTGGGCTAAGTGCGATTGTTGGATCTAGAAGTGGCTTTCTTAGGCTATGTGATCAATAAGAATGAAGTTATGGTTATTCCCCAGAAGAGTGAATCAGTAGTTGTTTGGAAGCGGCCTCAGGGTGTGAGCGAGGTGCGCAGTTTCCCAGAGCTTGCTAAGCATTATAGACGGTTCATGGAAGGATTTTTCTAAGATCACTCCACCTATGACTAGTCTGTTCCGCAAGGTCAACAAGAAGTTGTCTGGGATGACAAGTGCAAGACCCGTTTTCAAGAAGTTGAAACAGTGTCTGACTTATGCACCAGTTTTGGCGTTGTCGGAAGGAATGATGGTTATATGGTCTATAGTAATGCTTTGAGAAATGGGTTGGGATGTGTCTTTGGTGCAGAGGGGCAAGGTTATTGCATACGCATCTAGACAATTGAAAACCTATGAAGCAAACTAACCAACACATGACCTAGAACTAGCAGCAATAGTGTTTGCATTGGAAACTGAGGTTACTTGGGTGACCCAGAGGTCAGCAGAAGTTTTCCACCAGGAGATTGTCCGTTTACATGGCATCCCTAAGACCATTGTATCGGATCGAGATGGCCGATTCATGTCAAGGTTTTGGCAAGAGCTTTACAAGGCCATGGGAACTGAATTGAGATTCAACAGCATTTCATCCTCAGACAGATGGTCAGTCTGAAAGGACCATCTAGACCCTGGAGGATATGCTAAGAAGCATACGTACTCGATCATCCGACTAGCTGGGAAGACAGCCTAAGTCTGATTGAGCTCACGTACGATAATAGCTGGCATACTACGGTCAAGATGGCTCAGTTTGAAGCTTTGTATGGTCACAGATGCAAATCTCTGATTTGTTGGGATGATAATGCCAACAAGATTCTGCTTGGACCAGAGTTAGTCGAAAGGACAGCTTCAGACATTGCTTTGATTAGACCGCTCAGAGTCGACAAAAGTCTTATGCAGACCAGAAGCATAGAACTGTCAAGTTCGAGGTTGGTGGCAAGGTACTTGTCAGAGTATCGCCATCCAAGGAAGTTTTCAGGTTTGGTAAGCGTGGAAAGCTTAACCCTCGCTATGTGGGACCATTCTAGATTCTGGTTAGAGTAAGATCTCTAGCGTACCATTTGACATTGCCGCCATCAGCACACCCAGTGTATAATGTGTTCCACGTATCCTTGCTAAGGAAATACGTGTCAGACGAGTCTCGTGTGCTGAGCTATAAAGACATCGAGATTCAGGCAAATGGTACTTCAGAGGAGATGCCAGTGCGCATTCTCGAACGCCGTGTGAAGCAACTGTGTAACAAGATCGTACTGTCGGTACGAATTCTGTGGTCCAAATCTGGGACAGAGGAAGTTACTTGGGAAACCAAAGCAAAGATGCTCAGACGTTTTCCCGAGTTAATTGCGACCTAAGTTTCGGGGTCGAAACTTCTTTTAAGGGGGAGGTGATGTGATACCCCGTAATTTTGTAAGGCTATTTTGGAATTTTGGGATTTTTCCCGAACGCCCGTTTGGTACGTCGGATTTAATTCTGAGAGCTTAAGACATTCTGTAATGTGCTCTGCCTCTGTAATATTTTTCTCAGTGAAATAACATACAGTCGACGCATTTTGGGAGTTAATACTCATTCGTGTACGAATATATTTAACACGGGGTTAAGATTATTGCCCAAGAGTTATCATCCAATGGGCACTAAAGTACAAGTTTGTTACCCTAAGGTTTTTATCCAAGAGGCAAAGTGCAAGGTTATTACCCAAGGGATGAGAAGGAAGCTTCCTATCACCTTCCTCTCCCTTGGAGCTTGCCTATTTAAGGAGGACATTGGGAGGAAGAGAGAGCTCACACTCAAAAGCTCTCAAAGCTCTCAAACTCTCAAAAACGCTCTCTTCGGGAAAGCTCAAGTCGAACGTCGGAGCTCGTTTGGTGTCGTTTCCGGTGGCCAAGAGAAGCTTGGGAGACCCTTAGAAGCCTAGAAACCAAGCAAGGCGAAAGACGAGCCAAACCGATCGTCGAGGGTGAGTTTTTCCTCTCGTATTTCAGTTTCTGTTTAGCGACGGCGACCGCCGGCCAGAACACGGCGCCCGCCGTGATGAGCCTGGCGCCCGCCGTGAAGAAGGGCCAACCGCCGGGAAGAAACGCCTTTGAGCGGCGCCCGCCGCGTGGGAGGCGGCGCCCGCCGCAAGTGGGGCGGCGCCCGCCGCAAGTGTGGTTGTTGGCCGGTTGCTGTCGTGGCTTCCGAGGCCTTCGTTCGGGTTTCGTTTCCTTCGATTCCTTTCGTTCTTTCTTAGATCTGTATTGTTGTTTGTCGAATCTAACTTAGGGTTTCTTTGTGGGTCGATCCGAAGGAATCTGTGCTCCAGATCTGTCCCTGTGTCGAGCCCGGGATCCCGTCGTTAGACTTCATTCAAACTCTGCGGACTCAAGCAAGTGGCGGTTCGCTCTTGCTCATCATTCCATATTTACATTAGTTATGAGTAGTTTATCTGAGTAATTAATTTGGAATGATTATTCTGTTTGTCTGGAAAAGGTTTTATAAACTATTTTGGAAAATCATATAATAGGTTGTATATCTGTTAGAACGACGCTATTATTTATGATCGCCTTGCGGGCATTTATGTGGATTTATCCGTACTATTGTTGTGCTTGAACTTTTAGTTAGCACGAGTATTCGTAGGAATGCCTGGATTCTGAGAGGTCCATTCGTTTCTTTATAACTTGGGTTGAGGGCGATCAAGACCCTGCGATAGTAGAGGCTTGGACTCTGTGAGGTTCATTCCTTCGATATAAGTCCAGAGGCTTGGATTCTGCGAGGTCCATTCCTTAGATATGTGTTCTGCGTGACAGGGCATATATATTTAAAAGCTTATAACGTGTTGTTCGTTTTGGAATTAAATAAGATAAAGTGCCCGATCTGGATTAATAAATCTTCGGCGAGTAGTGCAGCTAAGTAAATAGTGCAGCTAGGAAAGCTCGTCTCCACTTTGATCATAGTACGTTCTCTTTCCAATTTGGATTCGCTGTAAGCGGTGAGGTTGGTTGTGAACCGAAGCATCTCAGTCAGCTTTTAAATCATTATATGATCTAGACTTTGATCATAGTACGTTCTCTTTCCAATCTGGATTCGCTGTAAGCGGTGAGGTTGGTCGTGAACCGAAGCATCTCAATCAGCTTTTAAATCATTGTTGTTTGATTCTTAAAAATTCCAGATGTAACACCCCCAAAACTTAACCCTTTTGGAAAGGTATTACCGTCAGTGACCCCAGTGTTCCTTACCGAGATCACCCCAGGCTTTACCGGTTTAAACAAACATGAAATACAATTGATGCATAAAGATCAACGTAATCAATTCCAAAACATAACATTGTCAAGGAAACAAGCGTTACGGGATTACAACCCAATCCTGAATAGGTCATCACAGAGTTTAAATCAAATACAGCGGAAGACTAAGAAAGTACATTACAATCAAAGTTATTGTCCAAAGGATTGCAACCTGATAAAAATAGTAACTAAAACGTTTGAAAACCACCGTTGACTCCATAATCGTTCTAGTCTTCACTACTTCCGACCTGATGTGCCGAATCGGACGGATGACACCAGCCAACCATGCAAGGAAAATATCGGTTGGTTAGTCTAAATGAATAGACTAGCAAGGGTACAAAGCAGAATGGTTCGAAGTAGGCGTATTAGGTTAGACTCCTCGTCCCTCGAATAATAATCGAGTACGCTAGTCAACCACCATACTCCTACTGGAATAAACAAGAGATATGCACAAGAGAAGACTCTGGAAGACTGAATCTTCACAGAGATCGACTCGAAAAGAGACTCCAAAAGATTGAGTCTTACGGAGGTATGACAAATCTAGAATGTTACAGAATCATACAACAATGATTTAAAACTGACTGAGATGCTTCGGTTCACGACCAACCTCATCGCCTACAGCGAATCCAGATTGGAAAGAGAACGTACTACATTCAAGTCAAGACGAGTTTTCCTAGCTGCACTATAACTTAGCTGCACTACTCACCCAAGGTGTATTAATTATGTGCGTCAAGGTAGCACTTATCTGATTTATGTTTCAAAACACACATCACATTATAGACTTTTACAAGTGTACCCCACCAGTGGAACGACACATCTTAGTATACGTTTCGTCGAGAGTGACGTATACCGAAAGGTTTGTGACACCAGCTAAGTGTCCTGTCTCTACACACTTGTGAAAGAGACCGATCATGATCTTAGAATAATACCAGATGGGGACGAGCCATCCCGATACCAGATTATAAAGAAATGACTGGACAGAGTCCGAGTAACGTTCCTATCTAACAGTGTTAACTAAACAGTTACAGCACAATAACAGTTACCAGATAAATCCACATAAAGGCCCGAAAGGCGATCACAGATAATAGCGTTGTTCTAACAGATATACAACCTATTATATGATTTTCAAAACAGTTATCAAAACCGTTTCCAGACAAACAGAATATTCAATCCAAATTAATTACTCAGATAAACTACTGATAATTAATGTAAATATGGAACGAATGAGCAAGAGCGAACCGCCACTTGCCTTAAATCCGCAGAATAGTCTAAAGACGTCACTGGATTCCGGGCTCGACACGGTATAGTTCCGACAGCACAACAACCTTCGAGTCGACCCATAAAAGGAACCCTAAGTTAGATCCGACATAAACCGTACTGATGTGACCTCGTCTACCATGACAGCTGCAGACGAGGAGGAGGCTATGAGTCTTAGGTCCTCAGGTCCCATTACTAGAGCACGAGCCAAAGCTATTCAAGCTGTGACTCAATCACTGGTGACCAGCCTCGTAGCAGGTCAGGGACGTCCAACTACAGATGAGGGATCCATTCTGAGTTTAGTGACAGTTGGGACGTCTACACAGTCTGCAGAGATCCCGGAGCTTACAGAGTAGAGATATTGATCGCTATTCGCCTAGTTATCGATATTTCTGATTTATGACATTTATCAGTATTTTTCCCGGATATTATTTATTATTATTTTCAGCATTTTTAGGGAGTTTAGGAGGTCATTTCTATACTTAGAATGACCGAAATTCCTTAGGGTTTTTTTTAGTATTTTATTTGTTTTATTTTTAATCTTTTTGGTTAAGGAAAAGGAAGAGTCTTCCTTTTACTTAACCTAGCTTGTAGCCCCTTTCTTCTTTACGTTAATTATACAGACTTTATTGTTGAGAGAAACTCCAATTGAGCCTCCATTAACGTCCTCCTTGATTCTCTTGGTTGAGCTTGCTCCCTCGCGTTTCTGCCATTAATTCCTTTAGATCTAGGTCGAGCTTGCTCCCTTCGTCTATTCCGCTTCCAAAACCTCCACCTCTTTCCAGCCCTAATCTGGTCGTGCACATCACCTCACCCTACGGCCAACTCCCTCAAATCCTATCGCTTCCGCAATCGCTTCCGCCTCGCCGTCGTCTTGCAATCTCCATCAACGCAGACGCCTATTCAAGGAGTTGTTTCGCCCCACTACGGATTCATCACGATCTCATCCGGGACTTGAGATCTTCTTCATAGCAAGATCACATCACGTACGAATCTAAATACGGCAAAAGAATACGAAAGGAAAGACGCCACGACGACAACCAACCAAGCCAAAGCCACGAAGGCTTTCTGGGCACTAGCGGCGGTCGCCGTTCTTGGCGGCGGTCGCCGTATTCATCACGGCGGTCGCCGTGAAGAACACGGCGGTCGCCGTGACGAACTCAGACGACACAGACGAGAGAAATCTCACCCCAAAACACGAGCGGTTCGGCCTCCTTCGACTTGCTTTGGCTTCTAACCTCCAAGGCTAACCGAAAACTTCACAAAGGCACTCTGGAAACACACCACGACACCTCCGGCGAGCACAAGAAATCGACGAAACTCAACTCACTTTGAGGGAGAGTTTTGGCAGCGATTCGGGGTTGTAGATGACCCAAAACCCATGCCCAAGCTCGTCTATTTATAGGCAAATCCCAAGGAGTGATCAACAACCCTCAGACGCGGCAAACGACGCAACGGCGCGCCTCGAACAACGCCGGCGACCGACGGGTAATGCCCACTGGACAATTACGGCGGTCGCCGTGATTTTGCCTGCGGCGGTCGCCGTAAATGCGGCGGTCGCCGTCGCTAGGCCTGTCGCGGCCAACTAGAAGCTGACACGTTGACTTCTCGGGCCCAACCACGGCGGTCGCCGTTTCTGAACGGCGGTCGCCGTTTCCCCATTTTCCCGCCCATTCGGCTTTGAACGAGCTTGACGATAAACCGGGATAAAAATTATCGTACACGAACGACAATTAAATTCTAAGGCACCTTGTCTGTATATTATTTCACTGAGAAAAATATTACAGATACATAGCTCATTACAGAATGTATCAAACTCTCTGTATTAAATCCGACGTACCCAACGGGTACTCGGGAAAATTCCAAAATTCCCATAATAACCTTACAAAATTACGGGGTATCACATCTCCTCTCCCTTACAAGAAGTTTCGACCCCGAAACTTAGGTCGAGAATAACTCGGGAAAACGCCTGAGCATATCTGACTCGGTTTCCCACGTCTCCCAAGTAACTTCTTCGGTCCCTGACTTGGACCACAGCACTCGAACCAACGGCACGACCTTATTGCGCAAACGCTTCTCCCGACGCTCCAAAATGCTCACGGGCAACTCTTCATAAGTACCATTAGCTTGAATCTCGATGTCTTCATAACTAAGCACATGAGACTCATCTGGTACATACTTTCTGAGTAAAGATACGTGGAACACGTTATGCACCAGGTGAAACGATGGCGGCAACGCCAAATGGTACGCTAGAGATCCCACTCTATCCAGAATCTCGAATGGTCCCACGTAGCGAGGGTTAAGCTTCCCACGCTTACCAAATCTGAAAACTCCTTTGGATGGCGATACTTTGACGAAAACATTGTCACCGACCTCGAACTCAACAGTCCTGCGCTTCCGATCTGCGTAGGACTTCTGTCGACTCTGAGCGGTCAACTTTCTTTGTCTGATCAAAGCAATGTCTGAAGCCGTCCTTTCGACCAACTCTGGTCCAAGCAGAATTTTGTCGGCATTATCGTCCCAACAAATCGGAGATCTACATCTGCGACCATACAAAGCTTCAAACGGAGCCATCTTGATTGTAGCATGCCAGCTATTGTTGTACGTGAACTCAATCAGACTCAAGTTGTCCTCCCAGCTAGTCGGACGATCGAGCACACAAGCTCTAAGCATATCCTCCAGAGTCTGGATGGTCCTTTCAGACTGGCCATCTGTCTGGGGATGAAACGCGGTGCTGAACCTCAACTCGGTTCCCATAGCCTTATGAAGCTCTTTCCAGAATCTTGACATGAAACGGCCATCTCGGTCCGATACAATGGTCTTAGGAATGCCATGTAAGCGGACAATCTCCTTCTGGTAAACTTCGGCTAACTTCTGGGTTTCCCATGTGGTCTTGATGGCTATGAAATGAGCACTCTTCGTAAGCCTATCCATAATTACCCAGATAGCATCTCTATGACTTCGAGTCTTGGGTAGCCCAGTGACGAAGTCCATGGAAATATCCTCCCATTTCCATTCTGGTACGGGGAGAGGTAGCATCTCACCACCTGGCCTGTCGTGTTCGATCTTAACTTTTTGGCAAGTTAAGCATCTCGCCACAAAGTCTGCTACGTCCCACTTCATGTTTGGCCACCAAAACTTCTTCCTAAGATCCTTGTACATCTTGCTAGAGTCAGGATACACAGAATAAGCAGATGAATGAGCTTCTCTCATCACCAACTGACGAAGACCTTCTGTGTCAGGCACACAGATCCGATCCTGAAACCAAAGTGATCCATCATCCTAAACCACAAAGCTGGGAGCCTTCCCATCCATCACTTCACTGCTTAACTTCACCAAGATGATGTCATCGACTTGCTTTTCTTTGATCTGATCCAGCAGTGTAGCCTGAATTTCCATCATACTCAGGTATCCTCTACGCTGGTCATATAAGACTTCAACGTCGCATGACTCTCGGTTTAGCTTGGTATGAGCAGTAAGCAATGCAACCACAGTCTCGTGCGTTGTCTTCCGGCTTAGCGCATCAGCTACTACATTAGCCTTGCCCGGATGATACAGCAACTCCATGTCGTAGTCCTTGAGCAGCTCTAGCCAGCGGCGTTGTCTCATATTTAGCTCCTTTTGAGTAAATATATACTTGGGACTTTTGTGGTCAGTGAAGACTTGGCATCTTATACCGTAGAGGTAATGTCTCCAAATCTTCAGTGCAAAGACAACCGCTGCTAGCTCAAGATCATGGGTCGGATAGTTTTCCTCGTACGTCTTGAGTTGCCTGGATGCATAAGCAATAACCCTGCCCCTTTGCATCAAAACACAACCAAGACCATACTTTGAGGCATCACTGTAGACCACATACTCGTCGTTCCCCTCTGGAAGTGCTAACACGGGTGCCGAGGTCAACCGTCGCTTCAATTCCTGGAAACTGACCTCGCACTTGTCGTTCCAGACAAACTTCTTGTGGACCTTGCGGAGTAGATTGGTCATAGATAGGGCAATCTTTGAAAATCCCTCCACAAACCGTCTATAATACCCGGCAAGCCCAAGAAAGTTGCGCACCTCTTTTACGTTCTGAGGCTGTGTCCACTTAGCCACCGCTTCAATCTTTTGGGGATCAACCATAACCCCATTTTTATTGATCACGTGGCCTAAGAAAGCCACCTCTCTCATCCAGAATTCACATTTAGACAATTTAGCATAAAGCTGATGTTGTCTAAGGATTGACAAGGCAATCCGCAGATGTTTCTCGTGGACTTCTTCACTCGAAGAGTAGATCAGAATGTCGTCGATGAAAACCACCACGAACTTATCCAAGTACTGGTGAAAACATCGGTTCATCAAGTCCATGAACACAGCTGGAGAATTTGTAAGCCCAAAAGGCATTACTACGAACTTGTAATGACCATATCTGGTCCTGAACGCAGTTCTAGGAATGTCCTGCTCACGAATCCTGAGTTGATGATATCCAGATCTCAAGTCGATCTTGGAGAAAACTTTTGCTCCCTGCAATTGGTCCAACAAGTCATCAATCCTAGGCAAAGGATACTTGTTCTTGATCGTCACCTTGTTCAACTCTCGGTAGTCGATACAAAGTCGGAACGATCCGTCCTTCTTTTTGACGAATAATACCGGAGCACCCCACGGCGATGCACTCGGCCTGACATGACCTTTGTCAAGAAGATCTTCAAGTTGATTCTTCAATTCTTGCATCTCAGCCGGAGCCATCCGGTACGGTGATTTGGAAATCGGCGCCGTACCAGGCTCGAGATCAATTGAAAACTCTACGTCACGGTTCGGGGGTAATCCTGGAATTTCTTCCGGAAAGACATCCGAAAATTCCCTAACTACAGGAATATCAAGAACCTCAGGTTCATCCTTCGCAGGCGAATCCAAGTAGCAAAGGTACCCGACACATCCTTGTCGTAGTAGCTTAAACGCAGCCATCTCATTGATCAGCTTGCCATTATCAGCGTCATTTTGACCTTTGAACTTGCACACGAATTGGCCCCCGGATGACACCGTCACCGTTCTTGAACTGAAGTCGATCACCGCCTTGTGACGTGTCAGCCAATCCATACCGAGAATAATGTCGTATGGAGCCATGGCTATACAGATTAAATCTGCCTCAAATTCCTTACCCTGAATGGTAATCGGAAAGTCGGACAAATGCTTGGTTCCCACCAAACGTTCTCCATTTGGAAGATTAACGACGAAAGGGTCGCACGAATCGTTGCACACTAAGTCTAACTTGCTAACACAGCTATCCGAAATAAAGGAATGCGTAGCACCAGAATCAAACAAAATGCACACTGAAGTAGAGTGAAGGTATAGAGTACCTTGAGCAATCGGAGCGTTGGGTCCATCTGTCTCACGCATCTCGTACAAGCATTGGCCCTGACTTCCAGAAACAGCTGGGGCCTTTCCCCTGTTCTGAGCAGTCGTCTGCACTGAAGGGCTAGGAGTCTCGGCAGGCTTAAACCTAGGTCGGTTGCTCTGATGAACTGACCCTTGCTGCGACTCTACTCCCTTCTGCTTCCCCTGCTTGCAGAACTTTTGCAGATGACCATCACGTCCACACCCAAAGCATGGCCTCCTCTCCTTTCGACACTCAGTGCTCTTGTGCCCAGCAGTACCGCAGTTATAACACTGAACTGTACTCCTGGTCTGCCCTGACTGCTGAGTCGATCCCCCTTGTGTCATCTATGTCTTAGCTCGGCCGGACTTGGCGAAGTTAGACGGTGGCGCAGGGCGCTTAAAACCACCTCCCTGGTTCTTATTCTGCATCGACTTCTGTCGGTTGCGCCTCTTGGTCGACTCCTCGAGAGTTACCTCCAGCTTATAGGCACAATCCACATACTGCTCCAAGGTAGAGCAGGTGTGGTGCACCATTAATGGCTTGATATTCGGGTTCATCCACTCGTGGAAGTACCAGATCTTTTGAGCCTCGCTGGTGAACTCGGCAGTGGCGTATTGTAGAAGATGGTTGAACTTAGATGCCAACTCTGTCACTCTCAGACCATCAGTCTGAGGGTACAAGAACTCTTTATGCTTCTCCTCTCTCATAGCACGAGAGAAAAAACGATCAACCATCTTGGTCTTGAACATCAACCAAGTCAACACTGGGCTCTCAGCCAAACCAGTGCTCTCCCACCACTCGCTAGCCTCCTCCTTCAGCTGAAGAGAAGCGATATGGACCTTCTCGGCCTTCGTACACTCCACGTTCCTGAACAGCCTCTCCATATGGGGGAACCAATGAGTCACTGCCACTGACTCCCCTTTCCCGTTATAGCAGTCGGGTCTCATGGAAGTAATGGTCTTAAGAGCGCGACCATAGCTGTCCCTCGCCCTAACGGCAGTCTCCTGTATCACGGGGTTTCTGGGTTCCACAACATCAGGAACCGCTGCGTGAATAGGCACTTCTTGTGCTTGAGGCGCACCTGGTCTCAAGACATCTGCAATTGCCTGCATCACGATCCCACGGATCGCCTCAACAGCTGCAGTGTCAAACAGTGTCGGTGCCTGGGTCTAATCCTGACCTTCACGCCTCTGCTGGACGCGAGACTCTGATTCGTGTTCATCCTGAACACCTCTTCCTACTGGCCTGGGATTTTGGCTAGTCCCAGCACCGGCTCGAGTCGAATTCCTCGTGCTTCTTGGGTTCACCATCTATTTACCGATCAAATTCCAAGCATTCAATACATTAATATTATGCAATTTACTAATGCAATATACCAACGTAAATAAATTACTCAGAATAGATCAACTTGGTATTTTATAGATGAACCTTCGAATTAATACACAAGTTACACATAAGTCTATCATTCGAGCACTAAGACAACAATTGCTCGAAGATAAAGTATTTCACAGAGTACTTGCCGCAATACTGAAATATTATACATAGTACAAACTGGAATACTAAGAAAGGAACTACTGCGATAGGCAACGCCAAATCTCATCAAGGCGTTCCAAAATGTCTCCCATACGACTGGCTACTCGTGCATGGTCTCTTCGGGCTAGGCTCACCATCGAGCTCTGGCGATGGGTTTCGTACCCTGCTTGACCCTGAAGCACATAGTCCTAGCTCAGTCATGGTAAAGTATGGGTCGTCCATGACTGGTCCGCCTATCTCAGTCCTCCTCTGAGTACTGACGATCAACTCATCCCTCTAACGCTGCTGTTCTGCGGAGATTTCCTCGCTCTGGCGGAGAATCTCCTGCAGCTCGGATTCTGACCTCCATCTCCTTGGAGTAGGGATAGATTGAGATTCCCTGTCACTTCTCCTAATACCGTACTCGGTATACAGTGCCTCCCAATCAGCTTCTGACATGGGTGCGTACTCTGGCACTGGTGACAATCTTGAACCGGGCTCCTGATTCTGCCCTCCAAGGTCCAAATCCAGGTCCTCCTCTGGATCCTCCTCTGGGTCCTCTTCCTCGGGATCATCCTCGATGGGATCCGCATCCTCGGGATCATCCTCGATGGGATCCTCATCCTCGGAATCATCCTCGATCATATCCTCGTCCTCGACAGGATCTTGCTCCAGCATCTCCTCTTCCTCGTCCTCGTACTCGATCTCCTCGGGAATTGGTCCCAGTAGAAAGTCGTCTTGGTAAACCCCTTGTTCAAACCTCGACAACTCGTCTTCCTGCTCCCATTCCTGTACTCCCTCCACCCTTGGTGGCGGCACAGGTGCAGGTCTAGGGACCATAGCATTCCTGGATACAAGGACAACTGACTCGGGGAGAACGTACTTGACGTCTTCGGGCGGGCTACTCGGGCCTCCAACCTCGAAACGTCGCTGAGATAACGGAAAATCTAGCCTCGGCTGATCCGACTTGGCATCTTCCGTTCCCCTACCAACAGAAAAGCAGACACCCATCCTATCGAACAATAAGGAAGGAATTAGTCTTTCTAGACATAGAAGCAAGCTTACTATATCAGACTATAAAGAAGACACGACTATGAACGGTGTTTTTAATTCTTTTCAGAATGAAAATTCAGAGCTCTTTTAAAGTATTTTGAAAACGGATAAATGGTTTATAAAAATTCCAAACCCGTTTTAAAACTTTGGCTCTGATACCACAACTGTAACACCCCCAAAACTTAACCCTTTTGGAAATGTATTACCGCCAGTGACTCCAGTGTTCCTTACCGAGATCACCCCAGGCTTTACCGGTTTAAACAAACATGAAATACAATTGATGCATAAAGATCAACGTAATCAATTCCAAAACATAACATTGTCAAGGAAACAAGCGTTACGGGATTACAACCCAATCCCGAATAGGTCATCACAGAGTTTAAATCAAATACAGCGGAAGACTAAGAAAGTACATTACAATCAAAGTTATTGTCCAAAGGATTGCAACCTGATAAAAACAGTAACTAAAACGTTTGAAAACCATCGTTGACTCCATAATCGTTCTAGTCTTCACTACTTCCGACCTGATGTGCCGAATCGGACGGATGACACCAGCCAACCATGCAAGGAAAATATCGGTTGGTTAGTCTAAATGAATAGACTAGTAAGGGTACAAAGCAGAATGGTTCGAAGCAGGCGTATTAGGTTAGACTCCTCGTCCCTCGAATAATAATCGAGTACGCTATTCAACCACCATACTCCTACTGGAATAAACAAGATATATGCACAAGAGAAGACTCTGGAAGACTGAATCTTCACAGAGATCGACTCGAAAAAAGACTCCAAAATATTGAGTCTTACGGAGGTATGACAAATCTGGAATGTTACAGAATCATACAACAATGATTTAAAAATGACTGAGATGCTTCGGTTCACGACCAACCTCATCGCCTACAGCGAATCCAGATTGGAAAGAGAACGTACTACATTCAAGTCAAGACGAGTTTTCCTAGCTGCACTATAACTTAGCTGCACTACTCGCCCAAGGTGTATTAATTATGTGCGTCAAGGTAGCACTTATCTGATTTATGTTTCAAAACACACATCACATTATAGACTTTTACATGTGTACCCCATCAGTGGGATGACACATCTTAGTATACGTTTCGTCGAGAGTGACGTATACCGAAAGGTTTGTGACACCAGCTAAGTGTCCTGTCTCTACACACTTGTGAAAGAGACCGATCATGATCTTAGAATAGTACCAGATGGGGATGAGCCATCCCGATACCAGATTATAAAGAAACGACTGGACAGAGTCCGAGTAACGTTCCTATCTAACAGTGCTAACTAAACAGTTATAGCACAACAACAGTTACCAGATAAATCCACATAAAGGCCCGAAAGGCGATCATAGATAATAGCGTTGTTCTAACAGATATACAACCTATTATATGATTTTCAAAACAGTTATCAAAACCGTTTCCAGACAAACAGAATATTCAATCCAAATTAATTACTCAGATAAACTACTGATAATTAATGTAAATATGGAACGAATGAGCAAGAGCGAACCGCCACTTGCCTTAAATCCGCAGAATAGTCTAAAGACGTCACTGGATTCCGGGCTCGACACGGTACAGTTTCAACAGCACAACAACCTTCGAGTCGACCCATAAAAGGAACCCTAAGTTAGATCTGACATAAACCGTACGAATCTAAATACGTCGAAAGAATACGAAAGGAAAGACGCCACGACGACAACCAACCAAGCCAAAGCCACGAAGGCTTTCTGGGCACTGGCGGCGGTCGCCGTTCTTGGCGGCGGTCGCCGTATTCATCACGGCGGTCGCCGTGACGAACTCAGACGACACAGACGAGAGAAATCTCACCCCAAAACACGAGCGGTTCGGCCTCCTTCGACTTGCTTTGGCTTCTAACCTCCAAGGCTAACCGAAAGCTTCACAAAGGCACTCTGGAAACACACCACGACACCTCCGGCGAGCACAAGAAACCGACGAAACTCAACTCACTTTGAGGGAGAGTTTTGGCAGCGATTCGGGGTTGTAGATGACCCAAAACCCATGCCCAAGCTCGTCTATTTATAGGCAAACCCCAAGGAGTGATCAGCAACCCTCAGACGCGGCAAACGACGCAACGGCGCGCCTCGAACGACGCCGGCGACCGACGGGTAATGCCCACTGGACAATTACGGCGGTCGCCGTGATTTTGCCTGCGGCGGGCTCGCGGCGGTCGCCGTAAATGCGGCGGTCGCCGTCGCTAGGCCTGTCGCGGCCAGCTAGAAGCTGACACGTTGACTTCTCGGGCCCAACCACGGCGGTCGCCATTTCTGAACGGCGGTCGCCGTTTCCCCCTTTTCCCGCCCATTCGGCTTTGAACGAGCTTGACGATAAACCGGGATAAAAATTATCGTACACGAACGACAATTAAAATCTAAGGCACCTTGTCTGTATATTATTTCACTGAGAAAAATATTACAGATATAGAGCTCATTACAGAATGTCTCAAACTCTCTGTATTAAATCCGACGTACCCAACGGGTACTCGGGAAAATTCCAAAATTCCCATAATAACCTTACAAAATTACGGGGTATCACACTAGATATTGTCGCACCACCTTAAAGACTCATTTCCTTTGGAGTCTTCTTTCGGGTCGATTTCTGTGAAGATTAAGTCTTCCAGAATCTTCTCTTGTGCATACCTCTTGTTGTTATTCCGTGAAAGTGTCGGGTTATGTATCGTTCCTTAGGTTATTATTCGAGGAACAATGATAGTAAACGGTTACGATCACTCGGACCATTCTGCTTTGTACCCTTGCTAGTCTATTCAAGTAGACTAACCTATGTATATTGTTCTCCGCATGTGGGCTGGTGTCATCCGTTCGATTCGGCACATCAGATAGAGTGTAGATGAGAAGACTAGAAGGACTATGGAGTCGACGGTGGTTTTTCGATGTTTTTAATAATTTCTTTTAATCAGGTTGAGATCCTTGGGCAGGTGATCATTACGATCACAACCCTTTTTGTAATATCTTTTATCAGACTTCTGCTGTACCTTGTTTAAAGACTTCTGCTGTACTTTGTTTAAACTCTGTGTTTGGCCTATTCGGGATTGGGTTGTAATCCTGTAACTCATGTTTCATTTGATTGATGTTTTTATTTGAATACTTTGATCATTATGTATCAATTGTATTCCATGAATTGTATTTAAACCGGTAAAGCCTTGGGTGACCTTGGTAGGGAACACTGGGTTCACTGGCGGTAATACCTTTCCAAATGGGTTAAGATTTGGGGGTGTTACACCATACTCGGAAATATCTCATTAGTAGTAAAATGGGATGAGAAATCGATTGCTAGAAATTCATCATCACTAGAATCACCCTATTTATATAAAAAAACTAAATACATTAGAGACTAATTAATAATTACATTTATAAAAAAATCTAATTTAAGCATTATTTCTAAACTTTCTACATACACACATCTATGTTATTTTTAAACATTCTACATACATAAATCTATGTTATTTCTAGACGTTATACATACATGCATATAGTTTATTATGAAAACACAATCATTTCAGAGACAAATTAGTAGTTACATTTATTATGAAAAAACAATCATTTTATTTCTACATTTATCTAAATATTATATATACAGG
Organism: Rheum nobile; assembly: GCA_027886185.1. Lineage (NCBI taxonomy): Eukaryota > Viridiplantae > Streptophyta > Magnoliopsida > Caryophyllales > Polygonaceae > Rheum > Rheum nobile. The sequence goes on along the minus strand of WOAB01000232.1, from coordinate 1,961,223 downwards.
TAATATATAATTACTTTATACTGTAAAAAATTAAAAATATTATGTACCCCAAAGTACAAAGGAGAAATCGGCGGCTGAAAATCAACTTCATCATCTAGAGGCATGGGTGCGCTCGAAGACGACTCGGACAGCCCCATCCAACACGAATCGCTTGACGATGACATAAATATAGCCGGAAAATTACAATGTGTTTGAAGTGTTTTTTGTTGTAATTCAGTGGTGGTTCAACTACTATTACATATCCCATATATATAGCCGGCCACATACGCGGAAGTACTTTGTTGCTCAAATTGTGATGCAGATATTGTCGCACAAAATGACCGTTTAGACTAAAACGGGATAATTCTGGGCGGCACTATGTGCAACACAAATTGACCGTTTAATTTCAATCGTACACTCTCTGGACTACACCTAGTGTCGTCCAGAAACCAGTTTCACCATGAACCGGTTTCTTTGGACTGCACTACGTTCCGCCCAAAAAAAACCAGTTTTTTTGGACAACAATATTGATGCGAACAACCCCTGAAGTGTCGTTAGCAACGCAGGATCTTGATTCCTTAAGCTTGAATTCGATTCTCCTCTTCCGTAGCCAAAGTGATGGCTTTCCTAGGGCTAAAGAGATAGCCTTCAAACTCGTTCAAAGTGATGAACGAAAGGGATCAAAGTGATGATCACGAGATACCGAAGAGACGGTGATTGAATGATTGCTTGAAGTGACGAGCTACGGGATAGTTTGATCTGTGGGATCGAAGGGTTTGGATGAGAGATGAAGATTGGCTTGGCGGACGCAATGGGCACCTCTGTGGGCATACCGAGTGGAGTCGCGACGAGCCTCATGGTAGGTGTGATGAAGGCCAGCGCGGCAAGGACAACAGGCTGCAGGGAGCACGCTGGGACGCACTCGGTCGGCTGCGGAGGGCGCGCTTGAACGCGCTCGGTGTGGACCAAAAGTTGGGGCCTTGATCGACTTCTGGTGCGCTCCGCGTGGGCCTGAGCGTCGAACTCTGCAGCAAAATGTCGAGTCATGTGGAACACGAGATGCGCCCATGTCTCAACGGGACGTTGACGATGATGCCATCAATCATCTTCAACCCGGTACCACTAGTCGAGGGCGTAGCCGGTGAAGCATTGAATGGCGACGTCGTACTGCTCATACTCGTCGTAGTCTCGCTGGCTGAAGTAGAACGCCATATGACGGGTCCACTCATGCCCGGCAAAGCATTGACGATGAACTCGGGTGTCAGGTGGATACGCCATGTGAAAGCATAGGCCGGATCTTCCCGGGGCGGCTAGGGTTTGGCAGCAGCACTACTTCCAAATTTTGCCCTTTTGGTGGGGCAAACGAACTCCGATTTGGACGAATTTTATATGCTTGGACTCGTATCGAAAAGATATATCAGATTCTGGAAGAAATTTTCAGAAACAAGAAAACAAATTCGACCGATATCTAGGCAGAACTGAGAACGTATTGGCGTCGTTGCAAGCGATGTCGGTGGAGAAGTGCGCGGCCTACTTAAGACCGAGTGTATGCACAGTATCCACCGTTGAGAAACCACAATAAGAGAGAAGAACAAACTTAGCTTGGATAGGCTCTGATACCAGTTGATGCGAACAACCCCTGAAGTGTCGTTAGCAACGCAAGATCTTGATTCTTCAAGCTTGAATTCGATTATCCTCTTCCGTAGCCAAAGTGATGGCTTTCCTATGGCTAAAGAGATAGACTTCAAACTCGTTCAAAGTGATGAACGAAAGGGATCAAAGTGATGATCACGAGATACCGAAGAGTCGGTGATTGAATGATTGCTCGAAGCGACGAGCTACGGGATAGTTTGATCTGTGGGATCAAAGGGTTTGGATGTGAGATTCAAGGAAGGAGCGTACTCAACTTTACTACTCAAATCAACATCACTTTATTAATGACATAAGTAGTGTTTATATAACACAATTTCGTGGCTTATAGCCTTGCAAAAGAAGAAAATTATCTAATGCGAAAGATAAGGAAACTAGATAAAAAATAAGATCTTGCTAAAGAAGTAATTAGGAAACCAAACAATCTTGGATCCTAATTCTTCTTATCTAATCCTAAAGAAATAATAAACTAAATAAAAATTATGGAAATAATAAAAATCAAATAAGAAAAAACGGATTAAACTATATCAAATAGAACCTAATTAAGGAAAGTGAATAATTCCCGTTAGAAATTGCACAACTCTCAGTAAAATTCGATTTTTACCATCTTCTTGTTGGAATCTTAAATCGACGTAAACTATGAAGTTGTAGATCTTTGAACCAGCTTTCCAATGCATCTTGAATCATCACGAGATCAATTTTCTAGCAACAGTTATGTCCATTTTACCGAAGACTGTCAAGAACTAAATCGCCAGTAACAATTCCGCGGTCGCGGCTATGGCTTCCGCGGTCGCGGAAAACCTTCTGTACTCCTTGAGCCTCTTCCTTGGAGGCCTTTGATTAATCCTCCCATGCATGTTGCTATCAATCTCCCCTTCTTGACTTCGAATCGTCCCCGATTCGACGTGGATGAAGAAAGAAGCGTCAAGTAGAGAGACACGAACATCCAGAAAGAACAAAGGAACAAGTTGTGCACCAGCCTCGAATAACATCAAAGTTGTTACCTTTACGGCTGAATCTTCTATGATTGTGGTGGGACTGAGGTGAGTAAGAACAACAAAAGAAACCTCAAGCTTACCCGATACGAGCATTGGTTGCGGAAGCGGTGATGAGTGCGGCGGAGGGGCCGGTGAAAGGCTGTGTTTGTGACGAACAACCATCAAGGGCCGGGGCGTCGACGACCTCTTCCTCTGGAAGCTCGGTGTCGGGCACGACCGTGGGAGAGATGAAGATTGGCTCGGCGGGCGCAATGGGCACCTCTGCGGGCATGCCGAGTGGAGTCGCGACGATCCTCGTGGTAGGTGCGATGAAGGCCGGCGCGGCAAGGACAACAGGCTGCAGGGAGCACGCTGGGACGCACTCGGTGGGCTGCGGAGGGCGCGCTTGAACGCGCTCGGTGTGGACCAAAAGTTGGGGCCTTGATCGACTTCTGGTGCGCTCTGCGTGGGCCTGAGCGTCGAACTCTGCAGCAAAATGTCGAGTCGTGTGGAACACGAGTTATGCCCATGTCTCAACGGGACATTGACGACGATGCCATCGATCATCTTCAACCCGGTACCACCAGTCGAGGGCGTAGCCGGTGAAGCATTGAATGGCGACGTCGTACTGCTCATACTCGTCGTAGTCTCGCTGGCTGAAGTAGTACGCCATATGACGGGTCCACTCGTGCCCGACAAAGCATCGACGACGAACCCGGGTGTCAGGTGGATACGCCATGTGAAAGCATAGGCCGGATCTTCCCGCGGCGGCTAGGGTTTGGCAGCAACACTACTTCCGAATTTTGCCCTTTTAGTGGGGCAAAAGAACTCCGATTTGGACGAATTTTATATGCTTGGACTCGTATCGAAAATATATACCAGATTCTGGAAGAAAATTTCAGAAAAAAGAAAACAAATTCGACCGATATCTGGGCAGAACTGAGAACGTATTGGCGTCGTTGCAAGCGATGTCGGTGGAGAAGTGCGCGGCCTACTTAAGACCGAGTGTATGCACAGTATCCACCGTTGAGAAACCACAATAAGAGAGAAGAACAAACTTAGCTTGGATAGGCTCTGATACCAGTTGATGCGAACAACCCCTGAAGTGTCGTTAGCAACGCAGGATCTTGATTCCTCAAGCTTGAATTCGATTCTCCTCTTCCGTAGCCAAAGTGATGGCTTTCCTAGGGTTAAAGAGATAGCCTTCAAACTCGTTCAAAGTGATGAACGAAAGGGATCAAAGTGATGATCACGAGATACCGAAGAGACGGTGATTGAGTGATTGCTCGAAGCGACGAGCTACGGGATAGTTTGATCCGTGGGATCGAAGGGTTTGGATGTGAGATTCAAGGAAGGAGCGTACTCAAATCAACATCACTTTATTAATGACATAAGTAGTGTTTATATAACACAATTTTGTGGCCTATAGCCTTGCAAAAGAAGAAAACTATCTAATGCGAAAGATAAGGAAACTAGATAAAAAATAAGATCTTGCTAAAGAAGCAATTAGGAAACCAAACAATTTTGGATCCTAATTCTTCTTATTAAATCCTAAAGAAATAATAAATTAAATAAAAATGATGGAAATAATAAAAATCAAATAAGAAAAAACGGATTAAACTATATCTAATAGAACCTAATTAAGGAAAGTGAATAATTCCCGTTAGAAATTGCACAGCTCTCAGTAAAACTCGATTTTGACCATCTTCTTGTTGGAATCTTGAATTGACGTAAACTATAAAGTTGTAGATCTTTGAACCAGCTTTCCAACGTATCTCGAATCATCACGAGATCAAGTTTTTAGCCACAGTTATGGCCGTTTTACTGAAGACTGTCCAGAACTAAATCGCCAATAATAATTCCGCGGTCGCGGCTATGACTTCCGCGGTCGCGGAAAACCTTCTGTACTCCTTGAGCCTCTTACTTGGAGGCCTTTGATTATTCCTCCCATGCATGTTGCTATCAAATATGTGCCGCACAAAAAAAACGGTTTACTGAACCGGTTTTTTTAAATAAAATTTATTCATAAAACTTTAAAAAAAAAATTAAACCGGTCTTGTGCGGCACCATGTGCAGTACAAAAAAACCGGGTTTCAACAGTGCACTCTACAAAGTGGAGTGCGCGGTTTTTCTCCGTTAATTATGTATGAACACAAGTATTGTATAAGTTTGACAACTTAGGTGGATTATTGGAGGTAAATAGTAATGGTGAATTATTCACCTTATTTACCTTGATATTAATCAAGAATTGTATGTTACCATTGGCCTATAAATAGAGGCCTTAACCATTGTGAAATATGCACCAACAAAGAGCAAGAATACCTCTCTAAAGTTCTTGATCTCTCTCCCTCTCTCCTAATACTTAAAGTTGTTTTAAGTGTCTCTTTATAAAGGTTTAAGTAATTTTGCCTTAGTCACTTCATAACACGTTATCAACACGAGTCTCTAAATACCGTTTAAGCTTCGGGAATCATCAAGGTACAAATCTCTACCATTACATTAGTTTAATCACGCAAGAAGATTATTACAAACTCGATTTGAGGAGTATGCTCTGTAGTTGCCCAAATCGGGATCCTCTACATCAGAAACTCGATTTGTCTTCCTAGATCTAAAATTATTTTTACCAATAATGGAAACATAATATCTATATTCATCAAAGGTACAAACAAAACACTAGATTTGTTTACCTCTTTTTATGTCTAGTCTTGAACTCTCTTTGTTAAATCCTTGATTTCACCACTTGAAACGTAAGTAAGTTTTTGCAAATAATATGATGAGAATGATATTGATAATCATGATAAGAACAAGGCAAATGAAAAGCTTGATTAAGAACCGATCATTACTAGCTCTAAGACGACGAAAAATCTCATCGTCGGGCATGGAAATGGTTGAAAGAAAATGGAAGGGGAGATCGAAATGGAGACGAGAAGGAGAAGATAAGGCCGGTGAAAAAGGGTAATAATGAGTGGCCATAAATAAAAGAGGGTAAAAGAAAACGATCGGGTTTTACTTGTTCCCGCCAAAATTATCTTCGTATGATTTCTTACTTGCATTATGTCTATACAGTATGATTAGACCTGAGCAAACACGGGCCGGCCCGCCAAGCAATACGGGCATGGACAAGGGTTTCAGTCCGAACGGGACAGTTGGCCCCCGCCCGTTCGGGCTGGCGGGCCGGGCGCGGTAACATGGTCAAGCCCGTACGGGCCGCCCGGCCCATATAAAATTTTAATTGAATAAAAATATATTAAAAAATAAATATCACCTAAAAATACATTAAAAAAAATTAACGGGTCGGGCCGGCCGGCCCGTTAAATACCAAAAAAAAAAAATAGGTTGCATGACATGCGGGCCGGCCCGGCCCTAGGGTTGAGCATATTTCGGTCCGGCCTGGAAATTTGGACCGGACCGGACTGGTCCTAACCGGTCCGGTCTCCGGTCCAGGGAATTCCGAAATTCCGGGTCCGGTCCGACCCGGTGTTTTTAAAAAATCTTAAAATTTTAGGTTTTTTTACATTTGAGGTTTAGGGTAAATTATATTTAAGAGTAAATTATATTTAGATTTGAGGGGTTTTTTTAATGTTTAAATATAAGTAAATTATATTTAAATTTAATAAAACCCTAAATCGGTCCAAATAGGACCGGACCAGATATTTCCGATCCGGGTTCCGGTCCACCATTTTTGGTGTTCCGGTCCGGGTCGGTCCGGTCCGGACCGGGTTTGGACCGGTGCTCAACCCTACCCGGCCCGCTCTTCCGGGAGGGCACGGTTACCATCTTGGGCCCGACAAACGGGCTCGGCCCGAGCCCGCAAAAACGGGCTCAAAATTTGGCTCTGGCCCGAACCCAACCCGGATCCGGGCCCGTGTTTGATCAGGTCTAAGTATGATCACTATTCTTTTTCACGCCTTCTGATTGCATACTATACGCATTCTTTATATAAAGTCTATGTACATGTTATCTACATACCTATGGTGATATGAAAAGATAATATGACATGACTTTAAAAAATTATTCGGCCATATCGTTTCATACATGACTCATAAATCATTCATGCATAATGTTGAACATGCTAATTAATTTATATTATACAACTCTTGATTTCTAGTAACTAAATGGCAAGCATCGCAAAGAGGGAATTTGACATCCTTGAGCTATCATGCCAGAAATACCTCGAATGGAGGGTTGATGCCTTAGCTCACCTCAAGGCAAATGGCCTTGAGGGAACAATTGTGGAAAATAATAATATCACGCCCCAGGAGAAGGCAAAAGCTATTGTATTCCTCCGCCACCACATACATAAAAGTCTCAAAATTGAGTACTTGTTTGTGGAAGATCCAAGAGAATTGTGGGAGAGCTTGAATGAACGTTATGGACATCAAAATGAGGTCCTGCTCCCACAAGCATTGTACGAATGGACCAATCTAAGGTTCCAAGACTTTAAGTCCATATCTGAGTACAATAGTGATATACACATGATCACGTCTCAGTTGAGACTATGTGGTAATGTGATAACCCAACAAGAAATGTTGGAGAGAACTTTCTCTACTATGCATGCCTCTAATGTTGTGTTACAACAACAATAGAGAGAGAGAGAGAGGCTTCAAGAGATATTCTGACTTATTGAAAGTCTTGTTGGTTGCTGAAAAGAATAATGATCTCTTGATGAAAAACCACAATCTAAGGCCTACTGGCTCCACAACAATTCCAGAAGCAAATGATGTGGATAAAATGTTACCAGATGGGAATGCCAACGAATATGGGCAACAGTCACGACGCGATAATGGTCGTGGTCGTGGTTGTGGTGGTCGTGGTGGCTATGGTCGTGGTCAAGGCCACAACAAGGGTCATATTAATTATTGTGGTAATTATGGCCACCAGGGGAATGGCAAGCAAAAGGTCCAAAAGGGTCAAACATGACCCTCTCATGAATCGAAATCCACTTGCTACATATATGGCATGACTGGTCACTAGTCAAGGGTATGTCGTGTAGCTCCACACTTAGTGAAGCTATACCAAAATGAGAAAAATAAAGAAAAGGCTACTAAGACCAATCATATTAAAGGTGTGAGTAATTCACACGTGACCAGTCTGGATGTCGAAAATTTCCTCAATTTTGATAATTACGATGACTCTGTCTTAGAGGGTTAAATGAAAATAACGGCCTCTAAATATCTGTGTTATTTTTTGTTGCATGAGGTTATGTAATGTCTTCTATTTCCTTGCACTATGTTTTCTCATTCTCTCGTAAGAATATTGTGTAATATAACTATCCATGTGTAATATATATGAAATTTTTCTTACTAATGTCTTGATTCATCCTTTCCCCTTTATCTAGAAAAGATGAACTCACCTGAAGTGAAACTTGATGAAAAGGAGCAATGTCTTCTAGACAGTGCAATAACACACACCATTTTGAGAAACAAAGAGTTCTTTACTCATTTGAAAGCCTATGAAGGCAATGTCACTACAATATCAGGTGTGTCTAAACTCATTGAAGGCTCCGGAAGAGCTATTGTTCTACTCCCAAGAGGAACAAAATTAGTGATAAATGACGCACTATATTCGAGTAAATCTCAAAGAAAATTATTGAGTTTTAAAGATGTGCGTCATAATGGGTTTCATATGGAAACCATGAATGAAAATGGGAGAGAATATTTGTGCATCATAAAATATGAATCTGGCCGAAAACATATTCTTGAAAGGATGCCAGGGCAAACCTCCGGATTATATCATACATATATTTATCCGTTTAAGGTCAATGCAGTGATACGTAAAAGGTCATATGACCAAACTGCATTCATATTATGGCATGACCGTTTGGGTCACCCTGGATCAGTGATGATGCACAAAATCATAAAGAATCCACTTGGACATCCATTGAAGAACATTAAGGTTATATCGTTCATTGATTTTAATTGCACTGCTTGACTTAGGAAGCTTATTATAAGGCCTTCAAAATGCAAAATTGAAAGCGAAATGCATGCATTCTTGAAAAGAATCCAAGGAGATATATGTGGACCATTTCGATATTTTATGGTGCTAATTGATGCATCCACACGTTGGTCGCATGTAAGTCTATTATCGACTAGAGATGCGGCATTTGCTAAACTCCTTGCTCAAATAATCCGATTAAGGGCGCAGTTTCCAAATTATGCCATAAAGAAAATTCAGCTTGATAATGCATGAGAATTTACATCCCAAACCTTTAATGATTTTTGTATGTCGATTGGGATTGATATTGAGCATCCAGTGGCTCATGTTCACATACAGAATGGTCATGATGAATCATTGATAAAGCGATTACAATTAATCGCTAGACCATTGTTAATGAAATCCAGATTACCACCATCTGCGTGAGGACATGCTATATTGCATGCTACAACCTTGGTTCGGTTGAGACCAAGTGCAAACCATGAACATTCCCCACTGCAATTAGTATCTGGTAAGGAGCCGAACATTTCGCATATAAAAGTATTTGGATGTGTTATTTATGTTTTTATTGCTCCACCTCACTGAACAAAGATGGGTCCACAAAGAATATTGGGAATTTATGTTGGTTTCGAATCCCCGTCGATTATTAAATATCTCGAACCAACAACTGGTGATTTGTTTAAAACAAGATTTGTTGATTGTCATTTTGACGAAAGTACATTCCCTAACTTAGGGGGAGAAAAGAAAAAGGTGGACCCATGTATGAAAGAGGTTACATGGAATGCAACTGCATTATCTCACCTTGATCCAAGAACAAAAATGTGTGAACAATAAGTTCAACAGATCATTCATTTGCAGAATGTTGCAAATCAGTTACCCGATGCATTCATCGATACAAAGAAGGTAACTAAGTCACATATACCTGCAACAAATGCTCCTGGAAGGATTGAAATACCCGTTGGACAACCAGAAGCATCCATTGCAAATGAGTCTACAACACGCCGGAAGCGTGGTAGACCACTAGGTTCAAAGAACTTGAAACCAAGAAAGCCAAAGAACCAAAAGGGTATGGCAAGAGATGCCACAATTGCCCTGGAGAACAATGATAAAGGCAAAGAGATTTAAAATGAAAACATCTCAAAGGAAAATGATATCCTGGATGAAGATCGAAATATCGATAATTTTGAGATTTCCATAAATTATGTATACACGAGTATACAATGGAATATAAATGATATCGTTATTGATGATATATTTGCCTACTCAGTGGCTAGAGATGTTGTGGTTGAGGATGATGATATTGAGCCAAAATTAGTTGATGAATGTCGTCGAAGGAAAGATTGGCCGAGATGGAAAGAGGCCATTCAGGCATAATTAATATCGCTTGAAAAGCGAGAAGTATTTGGACCTGTAGTCCATACACCAAAGGGTGTAAAACCAGTCGGATACAAATGATTATTCGTCCGAAAACAAAATGAGAAAAAACGAAATTGTGAGATATAAGGCTAGACTTGTAGCCCAAGGTTTTTCTCAAATCCCTGGAATTGATTATGAAGAAACATACTCTCCAGTAGTCGATGCAACTACGTTGAGGTTTCTAATTGGCATGACTGTGTTTGAAAAACTACAGATACGCCTTATGGATGTCGTGACTACATACTTATATGGGTCACTTGATACAAATATTTACATGAGAGTCCCAAAATGACTAAAACTACCTGAATCCAACAACTTTGAACCTCGAGAAATGTTTTCTATAAAACTGAGGAGGTCGGTGTATGGATTGAAACAATCAGGACGGATGTGGTACAACCGTCTTAGTGAATATCTCATGAAAGAAGGATATAAGAATAATGTCACATGCCCATGTGTTTTCATCCCATGTGTTTTCATCAAGCGATCCAAGAATGGATTTGCTATTATTGCAGTATATATAGACGATTTGAACATCGTCAGAACTTCCCATAAACTTCAAGAGACTACGAAATATTTGATGAAAGAATTCGAGATGAAAGATCTCGGTAAAACCAAGCTTTGTCTTGGCTTACAAATTGAGCACTTGAAGGATGGATTTTTATCCATCGGTCTAATTATACTGAGAAAGTCTTGAAAAGGTTTAATATGGACAATGCTCATCCTTTGAGCTCTCCCGTGAAAGATCTCGGTAAAACCAAGCTTTGTCTTGACAAGGAAGCTGCTGTTAGGTGGCTTGGAGTACAAAGGGCTGGGAAGTATCATGTTGAAGCTTGGTCCTAGTACTAGTGTTTCATTGCCAATGGCAATCACTTTGGGTGATTTTCATTTTCCATTTTTTACATATAAGTTTGAACATGGGTAATTTCATTCCTCAATATAACAAACTAAAAGAATGAAACAGGAAAAATACAAGTAAAACGATTCTACTAATAATACTGACATGAAATAGGATGAATTAGAATACTTTTGTGAATATCTGGAGGCATTCGCTATACAGATAGATGCAGTTAGCAAGGATAGAGAAGATAATTTCCCTCCCCTGCCCATTCTTAGCAGGAAAGATGCACTCTAACAAAGAAGAATTTCCTACACTAGCAGTAGCTTACCATCTTACAAAATGCCCCCATCCATCATCAGGTGATGGCGAAGGGGACGACAGTTATGTGTCTAAGCGGGTTCTCTACATCTACACCCCCAGCATGCTCGATGAACCCAGCTGGGGTGAAAGAACTGCCATGGCATACGCATACAATGCACACCTCAGAGTTGGTGTATTTGTACAGAAACCCAGTGATTGTCTTGCCATTTGGTCCATTTCCCGTGGTGGAGACGTATGGCATCTGGGATAGGAGCATGGCTTCGTTGGTCTGTTGAGCCGGGGGCTTAGGGGGTTTGCTCGGGTTTACTCCTTTGGCTTCGTTGCTTGGGCTTCGGCTTCTTTGGCCTGGCATGGGATTCTTGCCTGGAGATGTTTCGGTTAGGACCTCTGGGTTTAGTGCTGTGTTAAGAGACTGGCTGGGTTCAGTATGGTTACATGAAGAGGTGCAATCTGGCTTAGTGTTCAGAGTACATGCATTATGCTGAGGTGCAGATGATTGTGAACTGTTGGCTGTCTGTGGTTTCGTATTGGTGTTCGCTGTTGGACCGTTGGTGGTGGTGGGTTTTGGTAGGTGGGAATGACTGGAATGGCTTCCACCGTCGCTACTGGATCCACCTGAAAATAAATATGAAACTGTTACTACTATATGATGATTAAAAACTAACTTTTTTTTTCAAGTGGGTGACTAAGGGATACATTTTGAAGATAGAACTACATTCATTGATTAACGCTGATTTGGACTGGAATTCACCACACTTCTAACTGGCCACTCATGGTTAACACAACTAATCGAAATGTTTTCCCTTCCCTGAAAGGCAATCAGTTCAAATGGCAAAAAAACCTTGCATGCATCTAGTATTTCCACCAATAAGTTTCCACAACTAAGCTCAAGATACCATTGAAGTGACCGGCCCAGCTCTTAGAATGGCCCCTCATGCACAACCCTCTATTGCAGAACCCTAATTCTTTAACCATGCCAAATTGTCAGAAGTAGATAGATAATAAAACGTAAACAAGATCAATTCCTGGAAGTGCAAGGAAAGTTACTTGTTTGCTGGCACCTATGAGATATATATATATACAAAAGCAGATTTTCCCATCAATCTCATATCTCACATATTCATAATTGAAAATGGAAATGGATTTTACAGGTTGCATTCAAGCTGCACTTGGCAAGTAGTGCCAATTGTATCAGACTATCAGACACGTGCAGTACTATGAATTTGACCACCGATGACATCCACATATTAAACTATTTCAACTTGCCTTTTGCTTCCCAACTATTCCACTTCTTACTCTCTCCACCACCATCACCATTTTAAAATCACAACAGAGCTGTCCAAACTCCAAATGAAATTAAGCAAAAGAGCTAAAGTTCCATATAAACAAGAAGAAAGGTTTAAGGTGCCAAGTTTTGTAGGGCCATGGAAACTTTTCAAGTGCTGCCAGTTGCAATTATTCTAATCTTTATATCTTTACAGTACTAATTGAAGGGGTTGGAAAGACAATCACACCAGCCCTTCATCCAACATTCTTCAAATTATATAAGCTAATGGGAGATTCCTTCTTAGCACTGATACGGAGAGATATCATACTTGATTTGACAACGAGCTTATCATATCCCTATACTTGTTAAGATCATTGTCAATCAGAGCTCGTGGCCGACAAATTTATCCTTATTTTAGTTGCAACTTGGGCAAATGGGGCTAAACCTAACAAAGAAGACGATTAAAAATTAAAAGTGCCATAAAGAACCCTTCAGAAACACCTATTCACAGAAACTCGAAACCCAGAACCAAATTCCTTCCTTCCAGTCAAAAGTTCAAAAGCATCTAATGATAAGACAATGAAATAGTAATTAAGCTAAGAAAGCATGTAAGAAACACAATGCATTGCCAATTTATCTGAAAAAGTGACATTTGCCATAATTATGTTATGTTACTTGCTAAGGAAAACAACAAAGGAGAGGAAAAATTTATCACCTTGGCCGGATGTGCTACGGTAATCTGAAGTACCAGAGGAACTTCTCCTTGAACAGCCTGAAACCGACTGTTTCACATTATCCCCACGACCATCACCGTCGTCGGAATTTTTTCCTGGCACCTGGTACGGCCTAAAACCGCCGGCGCCTCCAGCACCCGCCACCGGCTGAAGCGTATTCCCGTCGCTCCCAACCAAGCCCGGCATCATCATATAATAAGACACCCCGTTCAACTGGTTGCCATTAATCCAACCCGGCGGCCTCACCAAAAACGACGTCATCGCCGGCGCCGGGACCGTCCCATCAGCCTCATTGCTGTTGCAGTTCCGTTTCCCCTTGCGAAGCCGTTTCGAAAGATCTGCTTTGATCTCCCTCCCCGCTGCCCTCTGCTTCTCAAACCACAACACCCTCCCGTTGGAATTTCCGCTCACCGCATTCGCCTTCGATTTCCGCTTCTCCTCACGCTTCTTCCTCGCCTCCTGCCTTCTCAGCGCATGCGCTTCCCTCTTCGCCTCAAATTCGAACCCTAGCCCCTCAGAATCTTGCTCCGATCCGGCTCCTCCTCCTTTCCCCCAAATCGGCACCGTCATCAGGCTCAAATCGCCGGAGCCTTCAAGAATCGGAATCTTAGGGTTAAAGGGGTGGAAATGGCGGCGGATCGTCGCCGGGCGTAACCCTAGGTTGAGCTCTAGCTCGTCCTCTTTCAATCCGTTGTGCTCCGCTTCCGTTGTCGTTTCTCTCTCCTGATCCTCCATTACCAATCGCAAGAGAATTAGATCACGATACGAGAGGAGGAGGCTCTTATGTTTCTGTTGGAGTAGAGAGCAAAAACTCCATGAAAGAACATATGAAGAAGAATGACAGAGAGGGTTTGTAATTTGAAGGTAATTTTTAAAATAAAAGAAAATCTAGAGAGGAAGATGGTGGGGTGAAGAGAGAGAAAGAGAGGGAGGAGATGGACACGTGGTGGGACGGCAGAAGCGGGAAGAAACGGTTGAGGGTGGACACGTAAGCGAGGTGTTAATCATGATTTAGGACGGTCATTAACGTGTCTAATTACCATATAACAAAGATTTTCTCGTGATTTCCTAGGTTTTAAGCTTATTATTTTTAACTATTTTTATATTATTTTAGAAGTATGTTTATACACATATGCTCCGTGTCAATTGTTCTAATCATCTCTTGTCCATTTAATTATGTAAGTGTTACATATCAAACATTTAAAAATTAAAAGTTTTCACCATTTAGGATTTATTTGGTATTATATTTATAAAGAGTTCTTTTATAATTAAGTAGTTAAAAAATATGATTTTATAAAATAATGTACGTTAAAAATGTATTTTTTATAAATATGTATACTTTATTAGAAAAGTATGAGTAATTGAAAAAAAAAAAAAAATTATTACACATTTATAAAATTACATTTTTATAGTAATGTATTCATAAATAAAACTATTATGGCCAAAATAAAACCTTAATCTTCAATTGATAAGTTGAATTTTGAAATTGAGAATGATTTCTACTTATTGACATAATCTAATCATTCAATTTTTGTTATAAAGGAAATTTTTATGAAGGTTGATGTCCACACCCACACATTCATTAATACAGTAATAGCATAGAATATCAAAATGTTGGAGTATTTTTTAACAAAAGCAACTTCACGGTCGCTTTCAGCACCCCTACTTTACTTTCACAATACCCGAAGAGGCCCCAGCTGAATTTGGACATGTGGCAGTGCAGCAAAACGGCCACGTTAATCATAACCTGCCTCGGGCCCGACCTCACATGCAATTCCAACAGGCTGCTGTAAACTACTGTTCCGGGTCCGCGTTAGGAATGACACGTCTCTGCACAGAAGGCCGGCCCACCTGCCAGCTGGTAGAGTTAATGGAGAAAAGTTCTCTTTTTTTAGTGCGTTGTGCACGTGGCGCAACCCGGTTGGGAGAACGACAACATCTAGCCTTTTAGAGTAAATAAATTTAAAAGTGTAGATGAATACGAAAACAACACGTGTAGAGAGAAAATCTGAAAGTGGGGCTGTTTGATGAAAAGAGCGATTGCATGGGCCGACTGCGGGACAGGTGTCGAAGCTAGACGAGCGTACAGTTCGGCTTCTTCGCACGTGACAAAGCTAAGAAGGGTACAAAGTTTAATGTGTTTGGGCTTTTGTAATACGGGCCTTGAGCCTGCAGGAGTTAGTGATGGCAATCTTTATTATGGATAAACGGTATCGAACAAGGCTAAGTTGATTAAAATTGTACATTGCTCGTGGAGCACAGCAGTTTTATAGTAACCCTAGTCGAAATCTGACTTAGAAGCCAACCTAGCTTAAGTTATACTCCACCGTTGCGCATCCGAGTCAACCCCTAGACGAGTGAGTTCAGCGACATCACCAGCTGGCCTTCCATGACGCTGCAGTCACCACAAAAGCAACGCATATCAGAAGCCAAGATCACTATGAAAAGGATCTTCACTAGTACTAACAAATGCAACAATTTTCACTCTTTACCTTTTGAGATAGTAGTAGCAAAAATCTGCCAAGATTCCGGTTTGGACGATTTCTGCTAGCAGGACCATGGGCAACCACAGATAGCCCTTTCCAACAAGCAGCAAGTACTGGCCGCCGCTCTCATAAACCTAGCACACCAGTTTCCGTAATGTAATGTTAGAGACGTTCAAATGTCGCAGTAAAATAGAATTTCTTGAAAATGGAGATGCATAATCAGTAGAGGGATTGATGTGGATTTAGTGAGGTGGTAGTAATAGTATGCGGACCGAAAGAATCCAATGCGCACAACCGAGGAACCTTGCAAGGCCCAAGGCAAACACGTAACGTGCCGTGAAGGGCTCCACCATCTGGAAAACGAGGTCAGAGTGTTATGAAAGTCGAACGATAAGGTGATCAGCAGAAAAAAGCATTGGCTACCTTTGCATTCTGCATCATACGGAGCTGAGGGAGCACTGAAACAGATTCCAAGTACACGCAGAACGCCCAAAGTATTCGGATGTAGATTGGGTAGGAAGAGTACGGGTGGACGAATACTGCAAGAACAGCACAAGGTACTACCTGCGAGAAAAACAACAAAAGACGATTAAAACAGATAAACTCATCATTCAAACAATTCTTTTCCCTCCCTCAGAGTTGAAAAGGGATTTACCACTTTATATAGAGGCATACTATCCAGCTCTTTGATATATGTGGATTTCAACTTGAACCGGATCATGTAAATCACCCATATAGTAGAAACGAGTGTTGCAAAATCGAGTACCGTATGGATGTCACCTTCCATCATAAAGCTCAAACCAACCCTCACCCCTAAAAAGATAGCTGTGAGTTCCTGCATCTTTAAAGAGAGGCCTGTAAAAACACAAAAGACGACCTCGGTAAGATGAACTGTCATATGATCAAACCAATAGCTAATTTGCTGAGCCGGATCATGGTCATACATTGCACATGGATCAACACGGTACTTATCAAACCATTTAATTTAGGGTCTGTTTGAATCTCCTTAAATAATGCATTAAATCATCAATTTAATTTAATACAAGATAATGCATTTTAAAATGAGTTAAGACGTAACTCTAACAAGATAACCCGTAGGGTGATAATGTGCTAATACGAAAGCCGAAATACCCGTTTGAAGGGGGGGGGGGGGGGGGGGGCAATTGCAAAAGTAATCCACATTAGTGTGTCAACCTTAACAAATCAGAGTTGGTTTTAGCAAATCACTGTGATTCAAAAATATCAGCAAGACATCTACAGATTCTGATATTCTCATACCATAGAAATGAAGATACTTATCCTCTTAACAAATTCCTGCAAGATTGCTTTTCCATCAGAAGCAAAAATCTGATTTACTCAACTCAAATACAGCATTAGACTGTTAGTAATCTGAAATCTCAGGCTTAGAATCTGAATCAATCATGCATACTTGAAAGCGCAGGCAAGATTGTTCTTTGCATGATCCCTTCAAGAACCCAGATTTATTAAAGCAGGAATGGAAAAAAAGAAAGCGGTTTGATTTGCATGCGAAGCCCTAGCTCAAGCGTGCATATAAAATAAACACACAAAGCTCATGACACAGAAAAGATGAGAAATTTCGTCCTTTGATAATACCGGAACAAGTCTTGTGGGTGGTGAGCTTGTAGATGAGGAGGAGGATGCCGGCGGCGTGGATTGATTCAGAAGCAACAAAGAAATGATTTTGATCCTTGACGGTGCACCTGAGCCCCACAAGAGCACATAGCGAAATCACAAAACCCAGAAGAACCTTCACCTTCACCGATTGCCTTCGAACCCATAAGAAGAGGAAATTCAGAGTTGAAGACCCCCTTTTCCTCCCCATTCTCTCTTCTCTTCCGAATATTAACCCAGAAAGAAATGCTTGTTTGTTTCTGCGATGAGATGAAAGTGAGAGAAGAAGAAAGATGGGGTTTTGGGGGAAATTGGGGGTGCGTGTGAAGATTGAAGGTTTTATGAGAGATGATTTTGTTCCTGATTTGGGGGTTGGGATGTTTATTGCGTAATCTGTTTTCTGTATGCGAAGTGGCGGGTGCGTCAATGCATATGTGCAGAGAGTTTTTGCCTGCTGTTACAACTTACACAGTTACACGGCTATATTTTTAAGCAATCGCTAGATACGTTCATTTTTTTTTCTGTTTACGCTCAAAAGACGCACGCTCATGAAAAGCGGGAGCGCGATCAAAGTCACGCACACAAAAAACATAAGCGTATTATAATTAAGGATATCCGATTTTTTTGTGTTGAATAAATATATAATATCACATACCCGCAGTGCGTGAGCGGGACAAAACATCAAGTGACAAACAGTCGCGCACACGCAATGCGGGAGCGGGAGTCTTCACTAAATTTAAAGGAAGAACGAGTAGTTAGACAAGAATATTTTACACTTCTACGTAGACCAATGGGTAGAAACAAAGTGTCTCAATTATCTGCATCTCTGTTTCCTATTTTCTTTTCTTTCTTTTTTTCAATTCAATTATTTATGTAACCCATTCACTTTCTTTTCTCTTTTATTTCTTTTTTAAAATCTATATTTTCAATTTCAGATCTTACTTTACAATACAAACAAACAAAACCCCAATTTCAGATCTTATTTTTAATTTACAGTGGTGTTCTTCATGCGTCAAATGGGAGCAGAAACCGCCACGTCAACTGCCGGAGAAGACGCTGGAGCCGCTTCCACCGGCGGAGCTGGAGCGAGCTCGGATATGGCAGCGATCGGGGACGAAGACATCAGAGTTAGAGAAAGAGGAGGAGGAAGCGAGGAATTAGGAGGCGACGGAAGCGGTGGCAATCGGTGGCCGAGGCAGGAGACTCTGGCTCTGTCCGATCTTCGTCGGAGTCAGCACCGGCGAACTCGAGGTCGAAGAAGGGCCATCATCTCCGCCGAGGCATCGTCGGAATTTTCGGCGGTGAGGATGGTCGCAGCGGCGGCGAAAAGCGGAGGCGGCAGTGGAGGGTTTCAGAACTTGAGAAGGCTAAAGGCCTCCATGGGTGGGTGAGGGGTGGGTAGAAGGACCATCGGGGAGGAGGAAAGAATGGAAGAAAAATTTACAGATATTAAAGAAAAATCAGATCTGGTGAAGTAAATGGAAAGAATGGAAGAAAAATCAGATATGGGAGGAGGAATTTTTCAGATCTGATGAAGTAAATGGAAAGAAGGGAAGAGGAGGAAGAAGAAAGAAAAATCAGATCTGAAAGAGAGTAATTATTAGCAAGTTTTTCAATATATTAAATTTACATTTTGATCAAATTTTATTATTAGTCAAATTTTTATGTCTTTTTTTGTTTACGTGTACAAAAAGTAGAAAGTGATGGACCAAATTACACAAATTTTTTATTTTTTAAATTTGGATAGCTTAGCCTAGCCATAAGCACTGGGGAAAATAGAAGAGAGCCATAAATTTGGATGTCATTTTTGATACGGATATCCATTCATTAGGTTTCGCTTCCGCTTCGCGTTGCTGAGACTAAATCTCGCTCTCGCTTTCTGTATGCGTGAGCAGTTGAGCGTATTTAGTTGAAAAATTTGAGCGTAGCTAGTACCTCCCATATTTTTATTTTTATTCTTTGCCTATATTTTTATTATAATATAATTTAATATATTTATAATACAGAGTACATTATATAAGATCCAAAGATACACGGATGGACTGTTTAGATGTCTTAAATAATACACTAAAATATATTATTTTATATTAGATTGATAACCTAATACAAAAAAAAATATTTTAATATATTTCCGAAAAAAAATCCAATCATACCTTAAATTACAGAATTAACTTCAATCTTTGTTAAATCCAAAATGAAAAGTGAACACTGACGTTTTTAGTGAGAGGGGAAGAGTCAAAACCGATCTCCTATTTTCAACCTTTTGGTTTATCATTAGTATATTTTCCATAGTAGCTAATTAATCAACTCTTTTATTAGATAATCTTACGAAATAGAATTTTTATTGTATTCAGATGACAAATTAACAGAACCAAATCATAACATACTTTTATTGAATCTCATTTGTTCTCATCCAATTATGTAAATATGTTTTTATATCCTAATGGATTGTGTGCATTATCACCTAATATTATCCAAGACGTTACAAATATCATAAGATTTGTTAAGGAAAAACATATTAAAACTATCATTAGATTGAGGTAGGACTTGTAACTAAGTCACAATTCTTCTTCTCATTAAGAGAAATGTCAATAGCTTTTTATACGGTGAGTTACGTAAATGATCATTTGACAAACTTTTGTTTAAATTAATGGACCCTTATTAAAAATAGACCTCTCTCCCTAAACCCTACCCCTTAAACCCTAAATCCCAAAAAATAATATTTTAGAGAGAGAAAAAACAAAGAAGAGAGAGAGAAAATAATAATAAAATAAGCTAGTAGGGGTAGGAAAAATATATAAAATTTAGTAGGGGTCTCTTTTATTAATTGAAAACTCTTAAAGGGTCAATGAGCCCAAAAAACTCATTTTTACAACACATGAGAGTTTAAACTTTTTACGCTTATAGGTTCGAACTTGCTAGCTAAATCTATCTATATATCTTATCTATCTATTTAGGGCCTTACTTTTTAACGCATAGGCGAAATTACATTTTAGCGCATAGGCCTTTGACGTTACGTGAGGAGCGGGCTCCACACGTTACGTGTGGAGAGGCTTCCCACATAACGTGGGAACAGGCTCCACACGTTACGTGAGGAGCCTCCCCGGCTTTAAAAGCAAAACTTTCTTCTTCCTCCCATCTTCCCTAAACCGCCGCTCACCTCTTCAAAAATCTCCCTTCCCTCGTTACGTAGCTACAAGATCCGCACGTTACGTAGATCCAAATCCTTCAAAGGTTAGTAATATCCCATATCTTGTTAATTTTTATGTTAATTTTTTAGTTTTTTTGTTAGTTTTTGTAGATCCATATTATTTTAGTGTAATTTCAAAATAGTTATTTGTATTTGATTTTTTTGTTCTTGCATTTGATGGTTAATTTTGAAGTAGTTATTTTGTATGAAATTTGATAGATTTGTATGAAAGGGTGTTTAGGGTTTTTGTTGGATTTGTATGAAAATAGCCAATGCAAGTGGTAGTTTTATTGGATTTGTTTTAGAAGTGTTAGTTTTGTTCAATTTTGGTAAAATTTTGATGAAAAAAGCTTCGCTGAAATCTGGAATGTCGCCGGAATGTCGCTGGTGACATTCCGGCGTTAAGGGGAATTGTAATTTCACACGTAACGTGTGGTGACAGTCCACACGTAACGTGTGGACTGTCACAACACATTACGTGTGGACTGTGTTACGTGTGAAATTACAGTTTTGAGATACCTGAATTCAATTGTATCGGAATTGAATTTTGTATTTTAGATATACTCAAAATTGTATTTTTTGAGATAAAATGATTTATTGTTGTAGATGGAGCCCGGTGAGAGAACAAAGCGTAGAACCAGACGAAACCTCGTCCAGGACGTTTCGTTTCAGATTGATGAGGAGGTAAACTATAGGGTTACGGGCTGTAGTCAGGATGCTGGAGGATACGGGCAGGCGGGCAATGTTGACCCCCATGTGTTGTCGTTTGTGCCATCATCATCGTTTCTTGTGGCGGGTGGTCGTGTGGACTCGGACCCGCAGTTGTACCCAGAGTACAACGTGAGCCCGCTCCATGGTTATTCTGATACGATAGATCAGAATAACTATTATGGCCCTCCATTTAGTCTGCCACCCCAACAGAGCCCTTACCATCATCAGATCCCGACGTTGCATCAGAGCCCTCACCTCCCGATGTGACTCTGCCTCCCATGATGGCCCAAGACGAGGAAGAAGCCATGAGCCTACGCTCAGAGGGCCCAGTGACAAGGTCTAGGTCCAAGGCCATCGCCGCCGCCGTCGCGTCACTTATCGCACGCGCCGTCGCCAGCCAAGGAAGCCCAGACGACAATCCAAGACTCGTCGTCCTCGCCACCATCGAGAGTGAAACAACGCGTTCTTCTGAAGACTTTGACACTTCGTCATCTCACGCGATGATTTCTTCACAGCCTTCAACGCGTTAGAATCTTCACGCGTTCTTTTTAAAACATTATCTATGTTTGGTATTTCGAGAATGTTTTAGATAGTTTCCTTATTTATAGCGTTTTAGATAGTTTCCTTTCAGTCATTCTATCTTTTAGGGATTGTGCCTTTTGCATGTTTGCATGGGCTAGCCCACGAGGTTCGACTCGGCCCATCCGACGTCTCACCTCCCCTATTTATACCCGACTTTGTTATTGTTATTTCTTATGCTCAAGTTAAAGTTCAAGGTTTTAAGTCGAGTGTTAATTCCTCCTTCCCTTGATCGGATGTCCCCCGTATCCCTCTCATCCCCATTCCCTCCGCCTCCGACACTACGGCAAACGCTTGATCTTCTCAAGCAAGTCTATCTTTGCATCTCCTTCCCGCAGTCGACGCTACGACACCCAAAGACTTGTCTCTTCAAGTCTTATATCCTTCACCAATTCGCTTCCGCCACCGCTACCCATCTTCCATCAATTCGCTTCCACCGCGTTCACCACCGCACCACCACCGTCATCGCGTTCTTCCGTTCGCGATCATCACCACTGTGACGTTCAGACGTGACTTCCCAACCAAGACTAGATCCCAAAGGCTTGTCATCGGACTCAAGGACACATCAACTGGCATCAGAGCTCAGCAGTCTTGTAAGTCACGAACTCAAGTTTCAATTTTGTTCACAATTTTTCTTGACCCCCATCTCTGCTTTCGTAACATCCCGCGAGAAAAGAAAGAGAAAAACCATAAAAATCAAGTCTTTGCTCACCTTTCGATTTCTACAAGGTAATTCCTTGGCCGAAATTTTTTCTTGTTCCCCAAGTTTTGGTGTGTTAGGTAATTTGTTATCTTGCATGCTAGAATATTTTGTTTCCATATTCCATGCGTGGATATAGTTTCCTTTTTTGTCAGATATTGTTTTTTAGGTTGTTAACCAAATTTCCTAATAAGATATCAATCAAATCTTATCTTCTCTCTTATCTCTAATCACACTTGTGATATTCTAGTTACTTAGACCTTTTTATTTTATTTCCTTTTGCAAATCCGAAAAGATCAAAAGATAAGATCTCGGATATTAAAAAAAAAAGATATCGAAAAGATATTAAATTTTTTTTTTCCAAAGTTAGGAAAAGCCAAAATAAGGCAACCCTAACCCACCTCGGTCTAAGCTCATCTTCTATATCTCTCCACCGTCTAGGTCAAGCTTCCTAGAAGGTACTTTCTTGCTAATTAGGTTGCTTTATTTACATTTGTTTTAGGGTTTTAATTTGTTCTTGTTTGTTTGATTGCAACTTGCGTGATACACCATCTCTTGTGCAAGCCAAGCCGCCCTCACGGCAAGCCAAACAAGCCCTACCTACGTGAACTTTGTGACTTGACTAGTGATTTGCTTGGTTGTTGTTCTTTGTTGTCTTTTGGTTCGTTTTTACTCCCATGCATGGTCGTCTTGTTATAGGCACCATGCAAATTGGACCCAGTGAAGACGCACGCGACGTCGACAACACCAACCCACAACCCCAGTCGTTGGGTCTACCTCAAGCCCAACCACCTCAAGACCAACCACGCGATCCAATCATGGAGTTGTCCGAAGATCAAATCGTGATCCATGCTCTCAGACAGGAGGTCGCGACTCTGCGAGCCAACCAACAAGAAGTGGCACCCACCGCGCCCACTCCAACCCCACTGAGTGCTATGGACGCGCCGCCTCCACCTGGAGCCACCGACGCGGTCACATCCAAGACACGCGTGGACAAAAGCAAGGGACTTATGCCTTCCATTTCTCACCATCAACCCCAACTCAACAGAATGCAGAGTGTCATTGAGAGCCGCCAAGGCTTCGTTCCAAGGACGGATTGCTACGTGCCCAGAGCCACACCCGCTGGCCACGACACCGGCTCCGACCACGACGCCGACGACTCTCGAGGTGAGTACTCTGAGCCTTACAACTTTGATGATAGGTATGCCTCTCGGAGAACCTAGCGCCGTGTGCCAGAATCCACACCACGCGATGGCCGACGTCGTCAAGCCGCCCAGGCCGACGCGACGCCGAGAAGACCAAGCCACCGCGACACTGGACATCCGCGACGCGATGATCAATTGAGGACACCACCTCCCCAACAACACAGCCATGATGTACGCGATCATCTTTGACACCAGAGTGTTTGCACACCGCGTTGCGGATTTGATGGCAACGCGTCGATCACACCCAATGTCCAAGACGACTTCGACGAGTATAATGACGAAGAGATCGAGGACTCAGGTATGGTCAATCCTAGTTTTTTTCACCCCCCCCCCTCTTGGAGATCCACTTGAATTGCAGGATCACCCATCAGACTGGATACCTTCGTCGCGTCTCCGGGCCCAAGGAGAACGCGTTCAAAACATTGGCGGCGAGCGCCGTGATGTTTTGCAGAGAGACAATCTGTAACATCCCAGGCCAAGCTACCCCAGCCACCAAGCCGCCCAGCCACCCAACGGTGCCATCGCTGGTACTGGTACCGCCTGGTTGTCCAAGGGCATGCAGCTCACATACCCAACCCTTCCCCCATTTAAATGGGTAGGTTGTTGCCCACAAGGATCGAACCCGGGACCTTTAGATATAAGGGCAATACCTTGCCACTTATATCACCAATTGCGTTGCAGCACAATTGGTGATATTTTTTGTAACATCCCAGGCCAAGCTACCCCAGCCACCAAGCCGCCCAGCCACCCAACAGTGCCGGCGCCGGTACTGGTGCCGCCTGGTTGTCCAAGGGCATACAGCCCACACACCCAACCCTTCCCCCATTTAAATGGGTAGCAACGCAATTGGTGATATAAGTGGCAAGGTAATGCCCTTATATCTAAAGGTCCCGGGTTCGATCCCCGTGGGCAACAACCTACCCATTTAAATGAGGGAAGGGTTGGGTGTGTGGGCTGCATGCCCTTGGACAACCAGGCGGCACCAGTACCGGCGTCGGCACCGTTGGGTGGCTGGGGTAGCTTGGCCTGGGATGTTACACAATCGACGCGGCAACTACGATGCTCAGCCGCGAAGACGTCAACGCGATGACGCATATGCGCCCAGGAATGAGTTTGTCCGTGAAGATCGCGAACAATGCGATAGACACCAGGTTGGACGCGATAGACCACATGGCTTGCGCGCCTTTGAGAACCCTCTCTATGACGCCGCGCCAAACAACGCGTTCAACCAAGCAACTGACCAACCTCGATACCCATGACATCAAGTCAAGGTAAAAATCGAGCATTTTCATGGTGAATACAACCCCTCTGTTTTTCTTGAATGGGTGCAGGCTACGGAGTACACCCTTCGATATAATCGAGTGCCACCTGAGGATCATGTCGATGTCGCAACGCTTAACTTCCGAGGAGCTGCCCGAGTGTGGTGGCATCGATTCGACGATGACTGCGTTCGTCGCCACAGTACACGAGTCACGTAATGGCATTAACTCGTCTACGTGATGACCAAGAAATACGTGCCTCCAGACTACAGGAATCAAATGAGACTGGAGATTGCCATGGCTCGCCAAGGGTCGATGACTCCACTCGAGTTCTTTTCCAAGCTTAAAGACATGTATTACAAGGTCAATATCTCTGTTGCACCATCTACTTTGAGGACACATTTCTTGAGTGACTTGAACACCAAGATACGTGATCAACTAGAGATCTTGCCAATCAAGGATTTGAAAACACTCACCCACACGGCGTTGCAAATTCATGCCCAATTATCTCGTCGAAAGTCTTACACATATTCCACTGGCCAACAAAGGTATTCTTCTAACACTAGTGGATTACCTTATACTAATGTTCGCCCTAGTGCCTCTACCACATCCGCGTCTAGCCAAGCCTCCAAGGCGAAGCCCGCGACGCCGACCACCGCACCGCGCCAGAACGCGCCCAGACAGGCTCCAGTGAGCAACGATCGCGCGCGTGATATTGAGTGTTACAAATGTGGTGGAAGAGGCCACTATAAGAAAGATTGCCCCAATGCTCGCAAGGTGTTGTTCTCCACAGCCGCCGCCGGCTACGAGTCTTGTGATGATGAGGAGGCCACACTTGACGCGATAATTGAAGGCAACGAAGAAGAGGACGAGGACGCGTATGACTGCGAACCCGCTTCACTGCACGCGGGCACACCATTGAGCTTGGTGACGCGTCGTCTCCTCACCATCAAGGAAGCCAGCTTACGCGATCAACGAGAGAACTTGTTCCACACAAGGGCTCTAGTCCAAACAGCTTCCTTGAGTGTTATTATTGATGGAGGATCTTGTGCCAATATTGTGAATGAGAAGGTCGTCACCCACTTCAAATTGCCTACGACACCTCATCCACAACCTTATGCCCTTCAATGGATTTCTTCAAGTCCAGGTAACACAGTATCTCGCCAATGTTTAATTTCTTTTTCCATAGGGCAATACTGTGATTCTATTCTTTGTGATGTCATTGCAATGGACGCCACCCATATTTTTCTTGGGCTCCCATGGCAATTTGACAGACGCGTGCTCCATGATGGCTATTTGAACACTTATGTGTTCAATTACCACGGGAAGCGCGTCACTTTGCATCCGATGTCTCCCCATGAAATCTTACAGGACCAGGTAGAACGCGATCGCTAGAAGGCCATAGAGGTCGCGTCCACTAGGTCACACGAGTGTCCCGAGGCACTCCAGAGGTGAAACTCCTCCAAATCTGGCAACACTTCGTCTTCTCCAGGCCATGGCAAGAAGAAACACAATGCCACATCGGGGACACCGCGTGCCCCACCGCTCGCCGATACGTTGCCACCAGCGCGTCCTTTGCAAGGCACCTGTGAGCAACGCGTTCTTTTGGCCAGGCCCATTGACCTCACTGCTTGTTTGACTGGGAAGACTCCATGCTTTCTGCTTGTGCCAACTCCTTGCATTCCTGCATCGTCGACGAATGCGCCTTTGCCACCAGAGATCGCGAAGTTGCTAGTCGCGTTCACCGACGTATTCCCAGACGAGTTGCCACACGGACTACCTCCCCTGAGAGGCATTGAGCACCAAATTGACCTTGTGCCAGGTGCTTCTTTGCCCAATCGCGCAGCGTATAGAGCTGGTCCAGAAGAGATCAAAGAGTTACAGCGCCAAGTCCAAGAATTGTTGGATCGCGGGTATGTAGGGGAATCTCTTTCCCCTTGTGATGTGCATGTGATCCTTGTGCCCAAGAAAGATGGCACATGGAGAATGTGTATTGATTGTCGCATAATAACGCGACTTCTCCTCCATTGCCGCGCCACTCCATGATCTCACCAAGAAAGGAAGCACAGTTTTGTGGCAAGAGTCCCATGAACGCGCCTTCTCGGCCTTGAAGAACGCGTTGTGCCAAGCTCATTTGCTCCAGCTTCCAGATTTCACCAAACACTTCGAAGTGGAGTGTGATGCCTCAGACATAGGCATTGGTGGTGTGCTATACCAGGAGAAAAGGCCGATTGCCTACTTCAGTGAGAAGCTCACAGAGGCAACGCTAAATTACCCCACCTACGACAAAGAGCTTTACGCATTAGTACGCGTGCTGAAGACCTGGCAACACTACCTTTGGCTGCGTGAATTTGCCATCCACAGCGACCACGCCGCGTTGAGCTACTTGAAGAGCCAAGCTCACCTCAATCGTTTCCATGCTCGCTGGGTGGAGTTTCTGGAGACATTTCCTTATGTCGTTGTTCCAAAGAAAGGGAAATATAACATTGTTGCTGACGCGTTATCTCGCAGGTATGTTCTCTTGACTCATGTGCAAACTAAAATTTTGGATTTTGCTTTGATTAAAGAATTATATGTTAGTGACCCTTTCTTTGGCCCTATTCTTGCGCATTGCCTGAGATCGCGTGAGTTTGAGACCTTTTTTCCTTTCTGAGGATTATTTATACAAGGCTAGTCGTCTTTGCATTCCTAGATCCTCCATTAGGCTCCTATTGATTGAGGAAGCACACGCGAGTCGTAGACATTTTGGGATTAGGAAGACCTTAGACGCGCTTAGAGAACATTTCTTTTGGCCTAAGATGACCAACCAAGTGACTAGGTTTTGTAGAAGTTGTGTGACTTGCCAGAGAGCCAAAGCTAAGTCTAGTCCTCACGACCTCTACACTCCTTTGCCCATTCCGAGTGCCCCCTGGGAAGATTTGTCTGAGGATTTTGTTGGGCCCAGATTTATCCCATGAAAACGGATCAAATGAATTGGGCCAAGATCCAAGCAGAATTGGAAGCTAAGAGAAACAGGAAGAAGCGTCGGATTCCCTGCAGTCGAGTGCCTCCCGACCAACTGCGAAGATCAGGCTGGAGCATTAAATGCTTGATCGGTGACAACATCAACAACATTAAACTCAGAGTTTATTCTAGCAATCAAGAGCATATCCCAAGAATCTCGCCCAAGCATTGAATGCTCAATCAAAGGCAAATCCCAGCAATCACTCCCAACATTAAACACGAAGATAATGCTGGAAAATTAAGAGCATATCCCTAAGATCTCGCCCAGATTTAATGAGGAAGATTGCAAGAATAGAATAACGATCACAAGACGATATTTGCCATATATAGACCACGACGGAACATGGAAGAGGGATATCTACACTCATCTACACCCAGCATCTACCGACTTACTCTTCGGAAGTCTTACGAATACACCCACTCCAGCTTACTCTCCTAGAAACCTCGCTCAAATCTCTACCGGTCGAGCCCCAGAATCACCGGTCGGACCCGATCCGATCTTCTGTCCTCCAAGGATAAGTTGCACTTTGGTCCGACTCAATCGTCAATATATCAATAAAATTACCTTGCTATTTCGCATTTCTTCTTCATTGGTTGATTGTCTGTTTGATATCTATAATCTGATCGACTAGTTACCCCGTCTAAGGCGATTTAGGTCGTCTGATCTTTTCGCCCCAAAACAATTTGGCGCCCACCGTGGGGCAACTTGCCGATCACCCTCATGAAACCTTCCAAACCATGACTATCGACCCACCTACCAACACTGAAGAACCACGTCTCGAAGACGATACTCAAGCTCCAAGAAACACGGCCGAAAATCCTACTCTAACCCAATTCCAAGAGCTTTCCCAGAAAATGACCGCCCTCCAAGAGGAACTAACCCAGCAACGCCAAAAGACCGAAACCTTAGCCACCTTGTCGACCCAATCCGAGGCCGAGATCGCACAGCTAACCCGTGAAAATGAGTCTCTTACGTCGCAGGTACAATCAATGGCCTCAGGGTCTAGGAACATGCCTATCCACAACAGCTTCCGAACGCGCCTCGACATGGATAGCATCGAGCCGACACCTCCGAACATACGACGGCTCAGACACACAAAGGGTACATCTCGAACTCCTTTTGCTAATCCGTTTTCGACTAACAATATCGCTTTTTCCACACCGATCGGGTCGGCAGGGGCCTGAATCGACGAACCGCAGGTTACCAATCCGCCAAACATCCTAGCTCTTGTCCAGCAGACACTCGACCGATACATGAAGACGATCGACGATCGCTTCACTAGGCTTCCGGGAGTCCCACAACCAATCGAGAAGGAAGCGTCCGACGGATTCGAAGAATCCCCGTTCGCCGAAGAAATCGCTAGGGTCGAGATCCCCAAGAAGTTTCATCTCCCCAACATGGCGACATTCGACGGCACTAGCGACCCAGATGACCATATCTCTCTCTATAAACAAAAACTAATGGCTGCATCCGTTTCAAGGGAGAGCTGCGAGGCTGTCATGTGTAAAAGCTTTGGCACGACCCTCGCGGGTCCCGCACTAACTTGGTTTATGCGTTTGCCTCAGGGAATGATTGCATCGTTTGCGGATCTGGTCAACTCTTTCAAGAGTCAGTTCGCCAGCAGTCGGAGGCTCGAAAGACAATTGAGTGACCTCTACCGAGTCACACAAAGGTATAACGAACCTCTCTGAAATTACCTCAACATGTACAATAAAGAGAAAGTGGCGATCCCCCATTGCGACGTCACCACCTCCATCGAATCCTTCCGACAAGGTCTAGTCAAAGACAGCAATCTCTACAGGAGGTCGCTAGACTACTCGCGCAGGGGCTCCTACGCGACGTAATCTCGGAGCGAGCAAAAGCCACCATGGAACGACGAGATCAGGTAAAGCAAAACAAACCCCCATCTCCTGTCCATACAAAATTCGTCAATATTATTTCAGGTGGTTCGGACATATGTGGAAACACATACTCCACGGCTAAGCGGCATGCAAAGGAAAGCAAGAGCGATAGACCCGAGGCGTCAGAACTCAAGCAAAGAAAGGTCACCGACCTTCCGACGGTCACATTCGACCAGTCCGACTCTGACGGATCAGAAAGTCATCACGACGGTCTGGTAATCTCTTTGTCCATTGGGAATTGCTTAATACGAAGAGTACTAATTGATACAGGGAGTTCGACCAATCTTCTAACCCTCGACACCCTTAAAGAAATGGGTCTGACTGAAAACGACCTAGTCAAAAAATCGACTCCATTGGTCGAGTTCAGCGTGAGGTTAAGCATACGACTGGCGAAATCGTCCTAACAACATATGCTGGAGGAATCAACCAACAAGTGAAATTCTTAGTCCTAGATTGTCCGTCTCCCTATAATTGTATTCTTGGCAGGCCATGGATACACGCAATGAAGGCGGTACCCTCGACGTATCATCAAGTCATCAAGTTCCCCACTGAGTGGGGAGTCCAAGAAATCAAAGGAGATCAAAGGACCGCTAAGGAGTGATACGTCGCCTCTATGAAAAGCGCCGTCGAACACAAGACCACATAGCAACCACAGAGCGGCAAAGGACCTAGTCGGTACATCGAACCAGAAATGGAAAAACTCGACGAGATCGTACTAGATCCTTCAAAGCCAAACCAAACGGTAAGGGTCGGGTCAGACTTGGATGCCTCGACCAGACGACAGCTCCTCGATTTTCTCAGGACCAATGCCGACTGTTTCGCATGGTCGCATGAGGACATGGTCGGAATATCTCCAAGCATTATTACTCATAAATTAAATGTAGATCCATCTCATCCCTCTGTCAAGCAAAAACGCAGGAAGTTCGCCCCCGAGCGGAACAAGGTAGTCGACGACGAAGTCAAAAGCTTATTAGAAACAAGGAAGATAAGGGAAGTCCACTATCCCGAGTGGTTGGCCAACGTGGTCTTAGTCCAGAAGAAGAACGGCAAGTGGAGAGTCTGCATCGACTTCACAGATCTCAACAAGGCTTGTCCTAAAGACTCGTTTCCACTACCCCACATCGACGCCATGGTCGACGCTACAGCAGGACACGAAATGCTTACCGTCATGGACGCTTTCAGTGGCTACAACCAAATACTCATGGAACCAGAAGACCAAGAAAAAACAGCGTTCGTCACTAGCCAAGGTATCTATTGTTACAAAGTAATGCCATTTGGTCTAAAAAATGCAGGGGCTACGTATCAACGACTAGTCAACAAAATATTCAAAGACCAGATTGGGGACACGATGGAAGTCTACATAGACGATATGTTGGTCAAGTCAAAAAAGAAAGAAGATCATATAGACCACCTTCGCGACAGCTTCGAGGTGCTAAAAAGGTACAACATGAAATTGAACCCTACTAAATGCTCCTTCGGAGTGTCGTCAGGAAAGTTCTTGGGGTACATGGTGACGCAAAGAGGAATAGAAGCCAGCCCAGAACAGATCAAGGCTCTCATCAACCTTCGGTCCCCTCGATGCATCAAGGACGTACAGAAACTTACAGGTCGGATAACAGTCCTGAATAGATTCATCTCGAAGTCGTCCAACAAATGCAAACCCTTCCACGATGCTCTCAAGAAGAACAAATCCTTTCAATGGACGGAAGAACACGAAGCAACATTCCAGAACTTGAAGGAATACCTGGCCAGTCCCATGTTACTGACCAAACCCAAAGGCGACGAGCCCTTATTTCTATATCTAGCAGTGTCAAAATCGGCCGTAAGCGCAGTACTGGTCAGAGAAGAAGACGGCAAGCAGTCACCGATATACTACGTCAGTCGGACGCTGTTACCGGCAGAAACGAGGTATTCGTCACTTGAAAAGCTCGTACTATCACTGGTAATGGCCTCAAACAAACCCAAACCCTATTTCGAATTCCATACTATTATTGTCCGCACTAATCATCCCATGAGAGCGATCATGAGGAAGCCCGAGTTCACAGGACAAATGACCAAGTGGGCTATACACCTCAGCGGTTACGACATCGAGTATGAACCTAGGACGACAATCAAGTCGCAAGCCTTAGCTGACTTTGTGGCAGATTTCAGCCCGACCCTAGAGCAAGAAGCCACAAGAGAGGCAACACAACTGCTCACAACAGAAGAAACAGGCACATGGAAACTCCACACCGATGGTGCGTCGAACGCCAGAGGATCGGGGCTAGGGGTCGTGCTGAAATCGCCAGAAGGGGACAAGATAGCTCAGGCCGTAAGATGTGAATGAGACGCAACTAACAACGAAGCTGAGTATGAGGCACTTATATTCGGACTCATCCTAGCTCGCGACCTAGGGGTCCGAGAGATCGAAGTCATCTGCGACTCCCTCCTAGTGGTGAATCAAGTACAAGGATCGTACAATGCAAAGGACGTCAGAATGATAGCCTACCTGGAAGTAGCTCAGAAACTGATAAGCACTACTTTGTAGGGCTTAACTAAGAGTCATTAGAGGGTTTATTGGTGTCATTCGGGTAGATTTAGACACATTCATGTGTATGGCGTTTGGGGGCGAAGTTGGTGTTTTTGGAGTTATTTGAGCTGTTTTGGAGATCATAGGAAACACTGAGGATGAAGCCACCAGTAGAAGACGCCAAGGAGTTATGAAGTATTGGCAAGGAGGTGCTGAAGACACACTTTTGGAGGCTTTGGGAGCATTCGGAGCTGAAGAGACGAAGAACTGAAGAAATGGCTTCACGGCAACCGCCGCAGAGGAGGCAGCGACTGCCGCCAAAGCCCTCCCAGCTAGTTTGGCTACGGCATTGATCCAGCGACCGCCGTTTAAAGACGGCGACCGCCGCGATTACGGCGACCGCCGCAGATGATGCAGCGGCTGCCGCCGCTGTCAGAAGCCCACCGAGTCGTTTTCCTTATTTGTTATATCTGGATTATTTTATTACGGTTTTAGTATTTTCGTTTTAGGTTAATTTAGACTAATTTACTTTTAGTATTTAAGGGTTAGAAGGGAGCTTGGCCTCCCTAGGAAGTCTCGAACCCTAATTTCATTCTACGTACTTTGCTATGAAGAACTAAGCCTCCCTAGCTTAGTCAGACGCTGAAGCTTTCATTTTGATTCAGTTGTGAGATTCTCGTTCCTAATCTATTGCATGGATTTTATCTATTCTCTTGCTTGATTGCTTATGATTGATGTTGATAATTTCTAGTCTGATCAACTAGGGTTTGTTGTTATTGATCTATTGCTAGATTTAGATTGTTACTGGTTGAGCATATCTTTATCGGAGTATCAACTGCATCGTACTAGTATCTGGTTGTGCTAGTCTTATGCAGAAGAGAACTGATTTACATTCTAGGATAAAAGCTGGTTGTTTTATGCTAGATTGTATCCTATCTATATTCCTATCCTTAATGCTGCTGTTAAACTGAATCTTGATAGTTTCAAGGTTGTTTAATTAGTTAGTACTAATAGTATCTGGTTGTGCTGTTAGTTATATCTGAAAAGGAATTGGAATTTCCATTGGATGAGATTTTGAATGAGTATCTAGGATCAACTTGTCATATGAATAGTGGATGTTGTTTGACTAAGTGCTTTTCCCATCACTGAATTCATCAACTTTTAGTTTGTTTACTTTTGCATGCTTAGATTCGTTAGAACATACAAAACCCCCCTTTGGTTGCTTTGGATTGACATATAAATTACAAATAAAGATAGACTTTGTCTCCCTGTGGACTCGACACTTACTTGCCTAGGACTACGTATTAGGTTTGTTTGGATAACTTGCATAGCAGTAATTAGCACGACAAATTCCTATTATCAGAAACTGATCGGCCAATTCCAAACATTCGACATCAGACAGGTACCAAGAGATCTCAACTCCCAAGATGACGCACTTGCCAATCTAGGGTCCGCCCTGGATCCAAAAGAATTTCCCTACATCCCATTGGCACACATCATGACGCTAGCCATCCCGAAAACATCCACCGAGCCAAGCACACCATTACAAGAACTTGTCGCAATGGAGATAGGCGACCAACCAGAAGAAGACGTTATCAACGCCCACGGTGACTGGACGCAGCCTTACACCAAATGGCTAAGAAACGACATCCTACCCGACGACAAAACAGAAGCAAAAAAGCTCAAGGTACAAGCACTTTCTTTCAATATCCTAAATAACATCTTGTACAAAAGATCTGTCACAGGGATACTCCTACGATGCCTCGAGACTCCAGAAGTCGGACGTATCTTACAATCGTTACACGAAGGAGAGTGTGGAAACCACACCGACGGACAAAGCCTCTCAGGAAAAGCCTTGCGAAACGGGTACTGTTGGGCCTGGCATCCCCGAAGAAGACGAGTCGGGTGAATCGAGCCCAAGCCCACTGCAAATCGAAAGAACAAAGGAAAGGCTCAGAGGAGGCGACGAGACTTCACTGGTCGAATGCCCTCCGACAGGGTCGCGAGAATCTTGCCATGCATTAAATGCCCAGATCACGCAACGGCCACGACATTCAAGCCACCGTAATTACAGAGATTTAATGGCATAATCTTCACCATTACTCCCAGCATTGAAGATAAAATATATGGCAAAAAATATAACGGTAACAAAGGAAAAGGACTTACCATTTTTGGACGACGAGGAAGATAAGGGGAGAAGGCACACAATTACGCTGAGGACACAAGCATTCTGGCTCAGACACAGATCAGAACAACACTTACGCTCCCCGCCTCGCTCTCTAGCAATTGTCTACGCTTACTCTTCATCGGTCGTCACCTAAAAGTCATCGGTCGAATCCTACACGACCGCTCGGTCTAAACTACGATAAGTTGTATCTCGACTCGATCCGATCAATACATTATCTAATAAAATCATTTCGCTATTCTACATTTACTCTTTGCTTGTCAATTATCTGCTTGGTTTGGATTGTTTCCTATCATCTGATCGACTAGTTACCCCGTCTAAGGCGATTTAGGTCGTCCGATCTTTTCGCCCCAAAACAATTTGGCGCCCACCGTGGGGCACTTGCCGATCACCCTTTCGAAACTTTCCAACCATGACTATTGATCCACCTACCAACAACGAAGAACTTCGTCTTGAAGACGAAACCCAAGATGTAGGAAACACAACCGAAAATCCTACTCCAACCCAGTTCCAAGAACTTTCCCAAAAAATGGCCATCCTTCAAGAGGAACTAGCCCAGCAACGCCAAAAGACCGAAGCCCTAGCCGCTTTGTCAACCCAATCTGAAGCCGAGATCACGCAACTAACTCGTGAAAATGAGTCTCTTAAGTCGCAGGTACAGTCAGTGGCTTCAAGATCTAGGAACATGCCCGTCCACGGCGGCGCCCGAACACGCCTCGACATGGACAACATCGAACCGACGCCTCCAAGCATACAACGTCCTAGACACATTGAGGGTACGTCTCGAACTCCTTTCGCTAGTCCATTTTCGACTAACCATGTCACCTTTTTCCATACTGATCGGGTATGTTGGGACCCGAATCGATGAACCACAGGTTACCAATTCGCCAGATGTCCTGGCTCTTTTCCAGCAGACGCTCGATAGACACATGAAGACGATCGACGATCGCTTCAACAGGCTCTCAGGAGTCCCTCAACCAATCGAGAGGGAAACGTTCGGCGGATTCGAAGAATCCCCGTTCGTCGAAGAAATCGCAAGGGTCGAGATCCCCAAGAAGTTCCATCTCCCCAACATGGCAACGTTCGATGGCACCACCGATCCAGATGACCATATCTGTGATACCCCGTATTTTTGTAAGGTTATTTTGGGAATTTTGGAATTTTCCCGAGTACCCGTTTAGTACGTCGGATTTAATTCAGGTAGCTTGAGACATTCTGTAATGTGCTCTGTATCTGTAATATTTTTCTCAGTGAAATAAAATATAGACGACGTGCTTCGGATGTTTATACGCGTTCGCGTACGATAATTTTTTTATCCTGGGTTAATGTCTTGCTCGTTCAAAAGCTGAATGGGCGGGATAAGGCAAAAATGGCGACCGCCGTACAGTAACGGCGCCCGCCGTCGCTGGGCCCGAGATGTCAGGCCGTCGTCTCCTACTCTGGGCTCGCCAGGGCTAGGAACGGCGACCGCCGTAATTACGGCGCCCGCCGCGGCCCGCCGTAATTACGGCGCCCGCCGCGGCCCGCCGTAGGCAAAGTTGCGACACCCGCCGTGATTACCCAGAAGTCATTACCCGTTGGTCGTCGGCGAGCTCTGGCCGCGCCGATCTAGCCCTGCTCGGCCTCGTCTAGGGTGATGATGATGTTCCCATTGCTTTGGCTATAAAAGGAGGTGTTGGGGGAAGGGTTTTGAGCCATCCCATCACCGAATCTCTGCCAAAATTTTGCCTCGTCGGAGTGTTAGTTTCGCCGGATTTTGGAAGCTTCGTTGGTTTCGTTTGGTTGTGTTCCAGTGTGCCTTTGTGAAGCTTTTGGTAGCCCTTGGCGGTTAGAAACCAAAGCAAGTCGAAGGAGACCGAGTCGCTAGTGTTTTGGGTGAGTTTTCTCGCCATTTCTGTCGTTTGAGTTCTTCACGGCGACCGCTGTGTTCTTCACGGCGCCCGCCGTGATGAACTGCGGCGACCGCCGCCAGAGCCCAAAACGCCTCTTTGGCTTTTGGCTTTGGTGGTCGTCGTTGTGGCGTCGTTCCTTTCGTTTTCTTTCGTCGTTCTTAGATTCGTACTATGGTTATGTTGAATCTAACTTAGGGTTCCTTTTATGGGTCGACTCGAAGGTCATTGTGCTGTCGGAGCTATACCCGTGTCGAGCCCGGAATCCCGTCGTTGTCGTTAGGCTTTTCTGCGGATTAAGGCAAGTGGCGGTTCGCTCTTGCTCATCGTTTCCATATTTACATTGATTATCAGTTATTTCAATTGATTAATTAATTTGGAACGATTGTTACTGTGTTCATCTGGAAGTGATTTATAAACTGTTTTGAAAATAATATAATAGGTTATATATCTGTTAGAACAACGCTATTATCTGTGATCGCCTTTCGGGCCTCTATGTGGATTTATTCGATAACTGTTGTTGTGCTGTATCTGTGTGATTAGCACTGTTAGTTAGGAATGTACTCGGACTTCGTCCGGTCGATTCTTTATAATCTGGTATCGGGGTGGCTCGTCTCCATCTGGTACTATTCTAAGATCATGATCGGTCTCTTTCACAAGTGTGTAGAGGCAGGGCACTTAGCTGGTGTCACAAACCTTCCGGTGTGCGTCACTCTCGACAAAACGTATTAAGATGTGTCGTTCCAACGGTGGGGTACACATGTAAAAGTCTATAATGTGATCTGTGTTTTGTAATATAATTCAGATAAGTGATACTCTAACGCACAAACTTAATAAACCTTGGCAAGTAGTGCAGCTAAGTTATAGTGCAGCTAGGAAAACTAGTCTCGACTTTGATCATAGTTCGTTCTCTTTCCAATCTAGATTCGCTGTATGCGGTGAGGTTGGTCGTGAACCGAAGCATCTCAGTCAGCTTTTAAATCATTGTTGTGTGATCCTTTAACTTTCCAGATTTGTCATATTTCCCTAAGACTCATTTCCGTTGGAGTCTTCTTTTGAGTCGATCTCTGTGAAGATACAGTCTTCTAGAATCTTCTCTTGTGCATACCTCTTGTTATTTAAGTAGAGTATGGTGGTTGACAAGCGTACTCGATTATTATTCGAGGGACGAGGAGTCTAACCTAATACGACTGCTTAGAACCTTCTGCTTTGTACCCTTGCTAGTCTATTCATTTAGACTAACCAACCGATATTATTCCCTTGCATGGTTGGCTGGTGTCATCCGTCCGATTCGGCACATCAGATCGAAAGTAGCTCAGAAGAATAGAAGGACTATGGAGTCAACGGTGGTTTTTGAACGTTTTAGTTATTTCTTTAATAAGGTTGAGATCTTTTGGACAATGACTTTGGTTGTAATGTGTTTTGTAAGACTTCCGTTGTACCCTACCTTTATAAGACTTCCGCTGTATTTGGTTTAAACTCTATGTTAGCCTATTCGGGATTGGGTTGTAATCCCGTAACTCATGTTTCTTTGACAATGTTATATTTTGGAATTGAATGCTTTGATCATTATGCATCATTTGTATTTCATAAATTGTATTTAAACGGTAAAGCCTTGGGTGATCTCGGTAAGGAACACTGGGGTCACTGGCGGTAATACCTTTCCAAAAGGGTTAAGTTTTGGGGGTGTTACAGTTGTGGTATCAAAGCCAAAGGTTTTAAAACGGGTTTGGGATTTCATAAATCATTTATCCGTTTTTGAAAATGCTTTAAAAAGGGCTCTGAATTTTAAAAGTAAAAAGAATTTCAAAACACCGTTCATAGTCGTGTCTTCTGGATAGTCTGATGTAGTAAGCTTGCTTCTATGTCTAGAAAGACTAACTCGATTCCTCGTTGTCTTGTAGGATGGGTGCGTGCTTTTCTCTGGATAGGGGGTCGGAGGACGCCAAGACGGACCCGCCATTTCCAGGCAGGCTAGATTTTCTGATTCCCCAGCGATGTTTCGAGGTTGGAGGCCCGAGTAGCCCGCCCGAGGACATCAAGTATGTGATTCCCGAGACTGTTGTCCTTACGCCTAGGGATGCAGTGGTCACTGTAGCTGCACCTGTAGAGCCACTCAGGGAGGAAGCAGTGCAGGAAGTAGGTGAGTCGTCTAGATTTGCCTTAGGGCATTACGATGACGATTACCAGACAGAGATGGTCCCGGAAGGGGACGAGGATGACGAAGATGAGGAAGAAGAGATGCTTGAGATAGATCCTGTCGAGGACGAGGATATGATCGAGATTGATCCCGGGGATGAGGATCCCATAGAAGATGATCCTGAGGAGGACCCCGAGTTGGACCTGGAAGAGCAGAGCCAGGAGCCAGACAACTTGAGGCACTTGCTAGTGGACAGTCAGGAGCCGGGGGTGCAGTTTATTCCCCCCAGTCCAGAACTATCACCAGTGTCGGCTTATCTACTCATGACTGATGTTGATTGGGAGGCACTGTACACTGAGCACGGTTTTAGGAAGAGAAATGAGGCTGAGTTGAGAGAGAGCCTTCGCCAGAGCGAAATGAGCTCTCATATGGAGCAGCAGCAGCAGATGGATCAGGCGATCGCTAGCGCTCAGAGGAGGGCTGGGATAGGAGGACCTCTTATGGACGATCCTTTCTTTTCCACGAATGAGGTTGGGTCTGAGTCACCAGAACCATGTGAACCAGGACCGAGCAGGGTGCGAAACCCATCGCCTGAGCTCGATGGTGAGCCTAGTCCGAAGAGATCTTGCACGAGTAGCCAGTCTTATAGGAACCGTTTTGGAGCGCCTTGATGAGAATCGGCGTTGCCTACCGTAGTAGTTTCCTTTCTTAGTATTCCAGTATGTACTTTGTGTAAAATTTCAGTATTGCGGCAAGTACTCTGTGAAACACTTTTATCTTCGAGCAATGTTTGTCCTAGCGCTCGGATGATAGACTTATGTGTAGCTTGTGTAACAGTTCCAGTTCATCTATAAAAAACCTAGTTGATCAATCCAGGGGCAATGGTCAGATGGTGAACACAAGGAACACAAGGCGAGCTGGTGTTGGGACTAGTCAGGAGCCCAGGCCAATCATAGGAGATGTTGCACAAGATGAGCATGTATCTGAATCCCGTAATCAATCCAGGGGCAATGGTCAGGATCAGAGTAATGCACCAGTGGTGTTTAATGCTGCAGCAGTGGAGACAATTCGAGGAATTGTCATGCAAGCTATCGTTGATGCTATGCGACCAAATGTGCCACAGGCACAAGGTGTGCCAATTCCCCCACCGGTTCTGAGGTTTGAGGAACCAGAAAACCATGAT
This sequence comes from Rheum nobile, assembly GCA_027886185.1. NCBI lineage: Eukaryota > Viridiplantae > Streptophyta > Magnoliopsida > Caryophyllales > Polygonaceae > Rheum > Rheum nobile. Next base: position 1,921,534 of record WOAB01000232.1, on the reverse strand, counting down.
GTCCATCAATTCTATGAGGCCTGACAGCTACAACGGAAAAGGGGAACCCGTCAGGGTGACCCATTGGTTTTCTCATATGGAGAGGTTGTTCCGCAATGTGATGTGTACCGAGGCTGAGAAGGTCCACATAGCTTCCTTGCAGTTGAAGGATGAGGCCAGTGAGTGGTGGGAGAGTACAGGTTTAGCTGATAGCCCTGTGTTAACCTGGTCAATGTTTAAGACCAAGATGACTGATCGTTTCTTCTCTCGAGCTATGAGGGAGGAGAAACACAAGGAGTTTCTATACCCCAAGACTGATGGGTTAAAGGTGACCGAGCTGGCAACCAAATTCAACCATCTCTTGCAGTATGCTGGACCTGAGATATCCAACGAGGCACAAAAGATCTGGTACTTCCACGAGTGGATGAGCCCAGATATCAAGCCGTTGATGATGCACCACACATGCTCTACTCTGGAGCAGTATGTGGATGCTGCCTACAAGCTGGAAGTGACTTTGGAGGAGTCAACGAAGAGACGCATCCGACAGAGGTCGATGCAGAATCAGAACCAGGGTGGTGGATTCAAGCGACATGCGCCACCGTCTAGCTTTGCCAAGTCTGGCCGAGAAAAGACGGACATGACTCACGGAGGGTCAACGCAGCAGTCCAGTCAGAACAGAAGTTCAGTTCAGTGTTATAACTGTGGTGTTGCTGGGCACAAGAGCAATGAGTGTCAGAAGGAGAAGAGATCGTGCTTTGGGTGTGGACGTGATGGTCATCTACAGAAGTTCTGCAAGCAGGGGAAGCAGAAGGGAGTAGAGTCGCAGCAAGGGTCAGTTCATCAGAGCAACTGACCTAGGTTCAAGCATGCCGAGACTCCTAGCCCGTCAGTTCAGACGACTGCTCAGAACAAGGGGAAGACCCCAGCTGTTTCTGGAAGTCAGGATCAACGCTTGTACGAGATGCGTGAAGCAGATGGACCCAACGCTCTGATTGCTCAAGGTACTTTATACCTTCACTCTACTTCAGTGTGTATTCTGTTTGATTCTGGTGCTACGCATTCCTTTATTTCGGATAGCTGTGTTAGCAAGTTAGACTTAGTATGCAACGATTCGTGCGACCCTTTCGTCGTTAGTCTTCCTAATGGAGAACGTTTGGTGGGAACCAAGCATCTGTCCGACTTTCCGATTACCATTCAGGGTAAGGAGTTTGAGGCAGATCTAATCTGTATAGCCATGGCTCCATACGACATTATCCTCGGTATGGATTGGCTGACGTGTCACAAGGCGGTGATCGACTTCAGTTCAAGAACGGTGATGGTGTCATCTGGGGGCCAGTTCGTGTGCAAGTTCAAAGGTCGGAATGACGCTGATAACGGCAAGTTGATCAATGTGATGGCTGCGTTTAAGCTACTACGACAAGGATGTGTCGGGTACCTTTGCTACTTAGATTTGCCCGTGAAGGATGGACCTAAAGTTCTTGATATTCCAGTGGTCAGAGAGTTCTCGGATGTCTTTCCAGAGGAGATTCCTGGATTACCTCCGAACCGTGACGTAGAGTTTTCAATTGATCTTGAGCCTGGTACGGCGCCGATTTCTAAGGCACCGTATCGGATGGCTCCTGTTGAGATGAAAGAATTGAAGAATCAACTTGAAGATCTTCTTGACAAAGGATATGTCAGGTCGAGTGCATCGCCGTGGGGTGCTTCGGTATTGTTCGTCAAAAAGAAGAACGGATCGTTCCGACTTTGTATCGACTACCGAGAGTTGAACAAGGTGACGATCAAGAACAAGTATCCTCTGCCTAGGATTGATGACTTGTTGGACCAGTTGCAGGGAGCAAAGGTTTTCTCCAAGATCGACCTGAGATTGGGTTATCACCAGCTCAGAATTCGTGAGCAGGACATTCCTAGAACTGCGTTCAGGACCAGATATGGTCATTACGAGTTTGTAGTGATGCCTTTTGGGCTTACAAATGCTCCAGCTGTCTTTATGGATCTGATGAATCGATGTTTTCACCAGTACTTGGACAAGTTCGTAGTGGTCTTCATAGACGACATTCTGATCTACTCTCCGAGTGAAGAAGTCCACGAGGAACATCTGCGGATTGCTTTGTCAATCCTTAGACAACATCAGCTTTATGCTAAACTGTCCAAGTGTGAATTCTGGATGAAGGAGGTGGCTTTCTTAGGCCATGTGATCAATGAGAATGGAGTTATGGTTGATCCTCAGAAGATCGAAGTTGTGGCAAATTAGACACAGCCCCAGAACGTGAAGGAGGTGCGCAGCTTTCTTGGGCTTGCCGAGTATTATAGACGGTTTGTGGAGGGGTTTTCAAAGACCGCTCTACCTATGACCAATCTACTCCGTAAGGTTCACAAGAAGTTTGTCTGGAATGACAAGTGCGAGGCCAGTTTCCAGGAGTTGAAGCGACGGCTGACCTCGACACCCGTGTTAGCACTTCCAAAAGGGAATGACGATTATGTGGTCTATAGTGATGCTTCAAAGTATGGTCTTGGTTGTGTTTTTATGCAGAGGGGCAGAGTCATTGCTTATGCATCCAGGCAACTCAAGACGTACGAAGAAAACTATCCGACACATGATCTTGAGCTAGCAGCGGTTGTCTTTGCGCTGAAGATTTGGAGGCATTACCTCTACGGTATAAGATGCCAAGTCTTTACTGACCACAAAAGTCTCAAGTATATATTTACTCAAAAGGAGCTGAATATGAGACAACGCCGCTGGCTAGAGTTGCTCAAGGACTACGACATCGAGTTGTTGTACCATCCGGGCAAGGCTAATGTGGTAGCTGATGCATTGAGCCGAAAGACAACGCACGAGAGGGTAGTTGCCTTACTTACTGCTCAGACCAAACTGAACCAAGAGTCATGTGACATTGAAGTCATGTATGATCAGCGTAGATGTTTCCTGAGTATGCTGGAAATTCAGGCTACACTGCTGGATCAGATCAAGGAAAAGCAAGTTGACGACATCGTCTTGGTAAAGCTAAGCAGTGAAGTGATGGATGGGAAAGCTCCCAGTTTTGTGATTCATGATGATGGATCGCTTTGGTTTCAGGATCAGATCTGTGTGCCAGACACAGAGGGTCTTCGTCAGTTGGTGATGAGAGAAGCTCATTCATCTGCTTATTCTGTGCATCCTGGTTCTAGCAAGATGTACAAGGATCTCAGGAAGAAGTTTTGGTGGCCAAACATGAAGTGGGACGTAGCAGACTTTGTGGCAAAGTGCTTAACTTGCCAGAAGGTCAAGATCGAACACCGCAGGCCAGGTGGAGAGTTGCTACCTCTCCCAATACTAGAATGGAAATGGGAGGACATTTCCATGGACTTCGTCACTGGGCTACCCAAGACTCGAAGTCAGAGAGATGCTATCTAGGTAATTTTGGATAGGCTTACGAAGAGTGCTCATTTCATAGCCATCAAGACCACATGGGAAACCCAGAAGTTAGCAGAAGTCTACCAGAAGGAGATTGTCCGCTTACATAGCATTCCTAAGACCATTGTATCGGATCGAGATGGTCGTTTCATGTCTAGGTTCTGGAAAGAGCTTCACAAGGCCATGGGAACCGAGTTGAGATTCAACACAACTTTTCATCCTCAGACAGATGGCCAGTCGGAAAGGACCATCCAGACCCTGGAGGATATGCTCCGAGCTTGTGTACTCGATCGTCCAACTAGCTGGGAAGACAACCTGAGTCTGATTGAGTTCACGTACAACAACAGCTAGCATGCTACGATCAAGATGGCTCCGTTTGAAGCTTTGTATGGCCGCAGATGCAGATCTCCGATTTGTTGGGATGATAATGCCGACAAGATTCTGCTTGGGCCAGAGTTAGTCGAGAGGACAACTTCTGACATTGCCTTAATTCGACAAAGGATGTTGACCGCTCAGAGTCGACAGAAGTCGTTTGCAGACAAGAAGCGTAGGAATGTCGAGTTCGAGGTCGGTGACAAGGTGTTTGTCAAGGTGTCGCCCTCGAAGGGAGTTTTCAGGTTTGGTAGGCGTGGGAAGCTTAACCCTCGCTACGTGGGACCATTCGAGATTCTGGATAGAGTGGGATCTCTAGCGTACCGCTTGGCATTGCCGCCATCGGCTCATCCAGTGCATAATGTGTTTCACGTATCTTTACTCAGAAAGTATGTGTCAGATGAGTCTCATGTGCTTAGCTATGAGGACATCGAGATTCAAGCTAATGGTACTTATGAAGAGTTGTCCGTGCACATTTTGGAGCGTCGGGAGAAGCGTTTGTGCAACAAGATCGTGTCGTTGGTACGAGTGCTAGGGTCCAAGTCAAGGACCGAAGAAGTTACTTGGGAGACGTGGGAAACCGAGTCAGATATGCTCAGGCGTTTTCCCGAGTTATTTTCGGCCTAAGTTTCGGGGTCAAAACTTCTTTTAAGGGGGGGAGATGTGATACCCCGTATTTTTGTAAGGTTATTTTGAGAATTTTGGAATTTTCCCGAGTACCTGTTTAGTACGTCGGATTTAATTCAGGTAGCTTGAGACATTCTATAATGTGCTCTGTATCTGTAATATTTTTCTCAGTGAAATAAAATACAGACGACGTGCTTCGGATGTTTATATGCGTTCGCGTACGATAATTTTTTTATACCGGGTTAATGTCTTGCTCGTTCAAAAGCTGAATGGGCGGGATAAGGAAAAAACGGCGACCGCCGTACAGTAACGGCGCCCGCCGTCGCTGGGCCCGAGGTGTCAGGCCGTCGTCTCCTACTCTGGGCTCGCCAGGGCTAGGAACGGCGACCGCCGTAATTACGGCGCCCGCCGTGGGCAAAGTTGCGGCGCCCGCCGTGATTACCCAGAAGTCATTACCCGTTGGTCGTCGGCGAGCTCTGGCCGCGCCGATCTAGCCCTGCTCGGCCTCGTCTAGGGTGATGATGATGTTCCCATTGCTTTGGATATAAAAGGAGGTGTTGGGGGAAGGGTTTTGAGCCATCCCAGCATCGAATCTCTGCCAAAATTTCGCCACGTCGGAGTGTTAGTTTCGCCGGATTTCGGAAGCTTCGTTGGTGTCGTTTGGTGGTGTTCCAGTGTGCCTTTGTGAAGCTTTTGGTAGCCCTTGGCAGTTAGAAACCAAATCAAGTCGAAGGAGGCCGAGTCGCTCGTGTTTTGGGTGAGTTTTCTCGCCGTTTCTGTCGTCTGAGTTCTTCACGGCGACCGTCGTGTTCTTCACGGCGCCCGCCGTGATGAACTGCGGCGACCTTCGCCAAGAACGACGACCACCGCCAGAGCCTAGAACACCTCTTTGGATTTTGGCTTTGGTGGTCGTCGTTGTGGCGTCGTTCCTTTCATTTTCTTTCGTCGTTCTTAGATTCGTACTGTGGTTATGTCGAATCTAACTTAGGGTTCCTTTTATGGGTCGACTCGAAGGTCGTTGTGCTGTCGGAGCTATACCCGTATCGAGCTCGGAATCCCGTCGTTGTCGTTAGGCTTTTCTGCGAATTAAGGCAAGTGACGGTTTGCTCTTGCTCATCGTTTCCATATTTACATTGATTATCAGTTATTTCAATTGATTATTTAATTTGGAACGATTGTTACTGTGTTCATCTGCAACTCATTTATAAACTGTTTTGAAAATCATATAATAGGTTGTATATCTGTTAGAACAACGCTACTATCTGTGATCGCCTTTCGGGCCTTTATGTGGATTTATTCGGTAACTATTGTTGTGTTGTATCTGTGTGATTAGCACTGTTAGTTAGGAATGTACTCGGACTTCGTCCGGTCGTTTCTTTATAATCTGGTATCAGGGTGGCTCGTCTCCATTTGGTACTATTCTAAGATCATGATCGGTCTCTTTCACAAGTGTGTAGAGGCAGGGCACTTAGCTGGTATCACAAACCTTCCGGTGTGCGTCACTCTCGACGAAACGTATACTAAGATGTGTCATCCCAACGGTGGGGTACACATGTAAAAGTCTATAATGTGATCTGTGTTTTGTAATATAATTCAGATAAGTGCTACTCTGACGCACAAACTTAGTAAACCTTGGCGAGTAGTGCAGCTAAGTTATAGTGCAGCTAGGAAAACTCATCTCGACTTTGATCATAGTACGTTCTCTTTCCAATCTGGATTCGCTGTATGCGGTGAGGTTGGTCGTGAACCGAAGCATCTCAGTCAGCTTTTAAATCATTGTTGTGTGATCCTTTAACTTTCCAGATTTGTCATATTTCCCTAAGACTCATTTCCGTTGGAGTCTTCTTTCGAGTTGATCTCTGTGAAGATGCAGTCTTCCAGAATCTTCTCTTGTGCATACCTCTTGTTATTTAAGTAGAGTATAGTGGTTGACAAGCGTACTCGATTATTATTCGAGGGACGAGGAGTCTAACCTAATACGACTGCTTAGAACCTTCTGCTTTGTACCCTTGCTAGTCTATTCATTTAGACTAACCAACCGATATTATTCTCTTGCATGGTTGGCTGGTGTCATCCGTCCGATTCGGCACATCAGATCGAAAGTAGCTCAGAAGAATAGAAGGACTATGGAGTCGACGGTGGTTTTTGAATGTTTTAGTTATTTCTTTAATAAGGTTGAGATCTTTTGGACAATGACTTTGGTTGTAATGTGTTTTGTAAGACTTTCGCTGTACCCTACTTTATAAGACTTCCGCTGTATTTGGTTTAAACTCTGTGTTAGCCTATTCGGGATTGGGTTGTAATCCCGTAACTCATGTTTCTTTGACAATGTTATATTTTGGAATTGAATGCTTTGATCATTATGCATCATTTGTATTTCATAAATTGTATTTAAACGGTAAAGCCTTGGGTGATCTCGGTAAGGAACACGGGGGCCACTGGCGGTAATACCTTTCCAAAAGGGTTAAGTTTTGGGGGTGTTACAATATCTCTCTCTATAAACAAAAACTAATGGTTGCATCTGTTTCAAGGGAGAGCCGCGAGACAGTCATGTGCAAAAGCTTTGGCACAACCCTCGCGGGTCCCGCACTAACATTGTTTATGCGTTTGCCTCAGGGAATGATTACATCCTTTGCGGATCTGGTCAACTCTTTCAAGAATCAATTCGCCAGCAGTCGGAGGCTCGAAAGACAATCAAGTGACCTCTACCGAGTCACACAAAGGTATAACGAACCCCTTCGGAATTATCTTAACAGGTACAATAAGGAGAAAGTGGCAATTCCCCACTGTGATGTCACAACCTCCATCGAAGCCTTCCGACAAGGCTTGATCAAAGACAGCAATCTCTACGACGAGATTACCAAGTACCCATGCAAAAGTTTTGAAGATGTCCAGGCCAAAACCATGGCCGAGGTAAGATTGGAAGAGGACCGTGAGTCGCGTAAAGCCTCACGCGGACCCGATCCATCCGACCGTAAACATCCCTCTGACAACCGTCGAGACAGACGATATCATCCCTATTCTCGTAATCGAAACGAACCAAATCAGGTAAACTCTTTCCAAGACAGGTCACATGAATGGAGAGACGGTCCGGCGTTGCCTCCTAGGGTCCAGTCTTATAATTTCAATGTTTTCGTGTCGGAGCTCGTCAAGAGTTTCGACAAATATGGAAAAGAGGTAAGATGGCCCCGAAAGAGCGATCGACCGGATGTCAAGAAGGACATGAGTCGATGGTGCGAATTCCACGGCGACCACGGTCATTCGACCGACGAGTGCATCGCCCTATGGAAGGAAGTCGCTAGGCTGCTCTCACAAGGGCTCTTACGCGACGTAATCTCGGAGCGGGCAAAGGCTACCATGGAACGTCGAGATCAGGTAAAACAGAACAAACCCCCATCTCCCGTCCATACAAAAGTTGTCAATACCATTTCAGGTGGGTCGGACATATGTGGGAACACATACTCCGCGGCTAAGCGACACGCCAAGGAAAGCAAGGGCGACAAGCCCGGGACATCGGAATTCAAGACAAGGAGGACTTTCAACCTTCCGACGGTCACATTCGACGAGTCCGACTCTGATGGGTCGGATAGTCACCACGATGGTCTGGTAATCTCTTTGTCCATTGGTAACTGTTTAATACAGAGAGTACTAATCGATACAGGGAGTTCGACAAACCTCTTGACCCTTGACGCACTTAAGGAAATGGGTCTGACTGAGAACGACCTAATCAAGAAGTTGACCCCACTGGTCGGGTTCAGCGGTGAGGTTAAGCATACGACTGGTGAAATTATTCTAACCACATACGCTGGAGGAATCAACCAACAGGCGAAATTCTTAGTCCTAGACTGTCTGTCTCCCTATAATTGTATTATTGGCAGGCCATGGATACACGCTATGAAGGCAGTACCTTCGACATATCATCAAGTCATTAAATTCCCCACTGAATGGGGAGTCCAAGAAATCAAAGGAGATCAAAGGACCGCAAAAGAATGCTACGTCGCTTCTATGAAGAGCACAGTCGAACACAAGACCGCATAGCAACCACAGAGCGGCGAAGGGCCTAGTCGGTACGTCGAACCAGAAATGGAAAAACTCGATGAAATCGCACTAGACCCTTCAAAGCCAAACCAAACGATAAGGGTCGGGTCGGACTTGGACGATTCGACCAGACAACAACTTCTCGACTTTCTCAGGGCCAATGCCAACTGTTTCGCATGGTCGCATGATGATATGGTCGGAATATCTTCAAACGTTATTACTCATAAATTAAATGTGGATCCATCTCATCCCCCTGTCAAGCAAAAACGCAGGAAGTTCGCCCCTGAGCGGAACAAGATAGTCGACGACGAAGTCAAAAGCTTATTGGAAACAGGAAAGATCAGGGAGGTCCACTATCTTGAATGGCTAGCCAACGTGGTCGTAGTCTAGAAGAAGAACGGCAAATGGAGAGTCTGCATCGACTTCACATACCTCAACAAGGCTTGTCCCAAGGACTCGTTCCCTCTACCCCATATCGATGCCATGGTCGATGCCACAGCGGGGCACGAAATGCTTACCTTCATGGACGCTTTCAGCGGTTACAATCAGATCCTTATGGAACCCGACGATCAAGAAAAAACACCATTCATCACCAGCCAAGGTATCTATTGTTACCAAGTAATGCCCTTTGGTCTGAAAAATGCAGGGGCTACGTATCAACGACTAGTCAACAAAATGTTCAAATACCAAATCGGAGACACGATGAAAGTCTACATAGATTACATGTTGGTCAAGTCCAAAAAGAAAGAAGATCACATAGACCACCTACGCGACAGCTTCGAGGTGCTCAAAAGGTACAACATGAAACTAAACCCTACTAAATGCTCCTTCGGAGTGTCGTCAGGGAAGTTCTTAGGATACATGGTGACACAAAGAGGAGTAGAGGCCAGCCCAGAACAAATCAAGGCTCTCATCAACCTTTGATCCCCTCGATGCGTCAAAGACGTACAGAAGCTCACAGGTCGGATAGCAGCTCTGATCAGATTCATCTCCAAATCATCCGACAAGTGCAAACCCTTCCACGACGCACTCAAGAAGAACAAGTCCTTCCAATGGACGGAAGAACACGAAGCAGCGTTCCAAAACCTCAAAGAGTATCTGGCCAGTCTCGTGTTACTAGCCAAACCCAAAGGCGACGAGCCCTTATTTCTTTATCTTGCAGTGTCAGAATCATCTGTAAGCGCAGTACTGGTCAGAGAGGAGAATGGCAAACAGTCGCCAATATACTACGTCAGTCGGACGCTGTTACCAGCCGAAACAAGGTATTCGTCACTTGAAAAGCTCGTGCTATCATTGATAATGACTTCGAACAAACTCAAACCATATTTCGAATCCCATACTATTACTGTTCGCACTAATCATCCCATGAGAGCTATCATGAGGAAACCTGAGTTCATAGGACGAATGACCAAATGGGCCATACACCTCAGCGGTTACGACATCGAATGCGAGCCCAGGACAGCGATCAAGTCGCAAGCCTTAGCCGACTTTGTGGCTGATTTCAGTTCGACCCTAGAGCAAGAAGCCACAAAAGAAGCAACACAACTACTCGCGACGGACGAGGCAGGTACATGGGAGCTCCACACAGACGGGGCATCGAATGCCAGAGGATCGGGGCTAGGGGTCGTGCTAAAATCGCCACAAGGAGACAAGATAGCTCAAGCTGTCAGATGTGAATGGGATGCGACTAACAACGAAGATGAATACGAAGCACTCATATTTGGACTCATCTTGGCTCGCGACCTAGGGGTCCGAGAGATCGAAGTCGTTTGCGACTCTCTGCTAGTCGTAAACCAGATACAAGGGGCGTATAATGCCAAGGACGCCATAATGATAGCCTACCTGGAGGTAGCCAAGAAACTGATCGGACAATTCCAAACATTCAACATCAGACAAGTGCCCAGGGATCTTAACTCCCAAGCTCACGCACTCGCTAATCTAGGATTCATCCTAGACCCAAAGGAATTTCCACACATACCATTGGCCCACATCATGACGCCAGCCGTCCCAAGGACATCCGTCGAGTCAACAACATCGCTTGAAGAACTCGTCGCCATAGAAATAGGCGACCGACCAGAAGAAGACATCGTCGACACCAATGACGACTGGATACTACCTTACATTAGATGGTTGAAAGACGGCATCCTACCCGACGACAAGACAGAAGCAAAAAGGCTCAAGGTACAAACACTCTCTTACGATATCATAGATAACACTTTGTACAAAAGATCTGTTACAGGACTACTCCTATGATGCCTCAAGACTCTAGAAATCGGATGTATCTTACAATCGTTGCACGAAGGAGAGTGTGGCAACCACACCGGCGGACGAAGCCTCTCGGGAAAAGCCCTACGAAACGGGTACTATTGGCCAACGATGAACAAAGACGCCATGGAATACACCAAGAAGTGCGATGCCTGTCAGTGGCACGCACCCATCCATCATCAGCCTTCGGAGCTCCTCCATCCGACCCTGGCTCCATGGCCCTTTATGAGATGGGGAATGGACATTGTCAGAAAGCTCCCTCCCGCGTCGGGTCAAAGAGTCTTTTTCCTTGCCATGACGGACTACTTCTCCAAATGGATCGAAGTCGAAGCCTACAGAGAGGTAAAAGATCAACACGTCATTTCATTCATAAAACGCAATATCTTGTGCAGATTTGGCGTCCCATCAGAAATCGTGTGCGATAATGGCTCCCAATTCATCAGTCATAAGACTCGAGCCTTCTGCGACCAATGGAACATCAAGTTGGTCACATCCATACCTCGGTATCCGCAATCCAATGGACAAGCCGAATCCAGCAATAAGATCATTATCAACAACCTCAAGAAACGCCTCACAGGGGCTAAAGGCAAATGGGCAGACGAACTCTCACTTATTCTCTGGTCCGACAGGACTACTCCAAAGAATGCGACCGGGCAATCGCCTTTCTCTCTCGTCTATGGGAGTGAGGTGGTCATCCCGACTGAGTTACTGGTTCCGACCGCTCGCTACAACCTTCAGACAAATGAACAAAACGACATCGAACTAGCACACAATCTGGACACAGCGGACGAGATCAGAGAGAAAGCCCGAATCAGGATGGTCAGGTTCCAACAACAAGTCGCAAGGAGCTACAACAAGAACGTCCGAATCAAGGCATTCAAAGTCGGAGACTGGGTCCTCAGGAAAACTTTCCAAAACACTAAGAACCCCTCCGACGGAAAGCTAGCGCCACAGTAGGAAGGACCTTACTTGATCACCGAAGTGGTCGGACAGGGAGCATATCAGTTAAAGGATAAAGATGGACAACCGATCCCGAGGAGTTGGAACGCAGTACATCTAAAACTCTACCATTTCTGAACCAATGAGGTAAAACATCACACAAATCTTATACCTCGCATATACATTGCTATCTGTCGTATACAAATCGCACGCTATCGCATATACATTGCTATCTGTCGTATACAAATCGCACGCTATCGCATATACATTGCTACCTATCGCATACATACCACATGCTATCGCATGTACATCGCTATCTTCTTTTACATGTCATCATCTGACACTAAGCGAGGACTTCCTCCTTACAAAAACACAAATGCAGAACAACATTTACATTGGATCATGTCATCCGCAAAAAAGCGCTTACATTACATTACACGATCGATCGGAACACGGGGAGATGACAACACAGGCACGTCGGCACACCGCCTGCCTTACACAAAACATAAGGTACAACACCTTATTACATTTACGCAATAAAACATATTGCTTACCTCCCCGGCATAATGTCATGACTAACACATACACAAACACATCGCAGGCCTGCTCTACATACATACATACGGTGAAACCCCACTCGACGGAGCACACGGGTGAAACCGACACATAAGAAATACAAAACGTCATCGACAACTTCCTAGGAAGTCCGACGAACATGTACGAGACAAACTAACATATGACTCGACATGTAAAAACGCAATTGCATCAGAATAAAAGCATTTTTATACATAAAACACGACCCGCGATGGTGGACGGGTCGCCAAAACACATTGTCTGCCTACACATCTGTAGGACTTTACCAACAATCATTCAGAAATATCCTGCGACCCGCGATGATGGACGGGTCGCCAAAACGCATAATATTCAAACCCACACACAGGTGGGGCAAACGAAGTCATACTACGCGAAGAAAACAAATCAGACGTCGGGGACAATGGCATTACCTTCCGCAGGGGCTGGCTCCAGAGATGCTATCTCGTCAGTCGGCTCAACATTGCCAGGATGGGCCTCGTCCTCATCGGCGCCTTCATCCACGGCCTCTTCTCCGACGCCGGCCAAGCAAAACAGCTCCTGACCAGGATCGCCCTTTGGGAACATGGAGTCCAGAGTCTACTTCTCCGCTTTCAGGTCCCAGAGCTCATGCTTGCCCTCGTTGAACTCTTCGATCATCTCGATGCGCGACTTCACAGCATAAAAGGCCCCAACATCGCCAGCAATCTGGCCATCGGCAATCCGAGCCCGCTTCACCTCCTCCTCAACGCCTGATCGGCACTCTTCAAACCCCCTCCGACTTGCGACCAGCTCTTCTTGACAACTCTTCAGCTCCCTGGTGAGGCGACGCTCAGTCTTACGGCAGCGACTCTCCGCTCCCTCCAGCTTGGTCCTCAAAGACGCAAGGTCGGACTCTGACCTAGCAGCCCTGTCCTCGGCCTTGACAAGCATCGCCTGAACACCGGAGTAAGCTCCCAAGAAATATTGGAAGGCCTGACAGAAAGACACACGACAACACAAAAACACAATCAAGAAACGCGGTCGAGCAAAAAGAAACATAAAAACAAGAACAAAAGGCAACTCACCCTCCACGCGGAGTATCCCGCTTCACCAATGCAGTCTAGAGGGGATACGTCCTTAACTTCCGACTTCAAAGTCGGGTCCTGAGCGTGAAAAAGGTCGACGATCAACTGTCCGACGGCACCGATCTTGCCGACCCCCTCAGCGGTCGCACTCTTCTTCCTAGAGATGTCCTCCACCTTGACGTCTTCAGGGCGAGCGCTCGCTTTCCTCTTAGAGCCAGTCTTGACTGGAACCGTCAGATCTACCAGATCTGATTTGCTTGACGCGGCTTTGGCCGCCGCCTTCCTCTGCTCGATCAGATTTTTCCCTGACGCCACCCTCAAACGAGCACTCGATCGACCACCAGGGGAATCTGACACGACAGAACAACAGAAAGGGAGAAATCCTAAAGTACACGACAAAACGAAAAACAGTAAAAGACGCCTAGAGTCAAGAATCTACCTTTTGCACGAGACGATGAGACATTCGACATGTCGTCTTGAGAGGCAGGGGTCGTCGACAGCAGGTTGACGTTCGCAAACTTTCTTTCAGACGCGGGAATTTCAAGGACAATCTTCGACAAACCTTCCGACCGGCTACTCACTTCTAGATCTTCTGATTCGGGGACTACAAAAAAGAAAATTAAAGCAAGAGTTAAGACACATAAAATACGCGAAAGAGAAGACAAATACATACTATCGATTCGCCACTCCGTCAACAAAAACGGACACTCTCCCTCCTTCTCCAAAGAAGAACGTTCGACGAAAAAGAACTTCGACCCCCATCCGCGGTCGTTGACATCAGGGCTCTGCACCAAGGGCTTCCGACCATGTCGGATACGCAACTGAACGCGATAGGAACTCTTCGACCCAATAAAGTAGTTATACCACAGAACGTCAAAATCAAAATCGGCCCTAGTTTGAACATTCACAAGGTCTAAAACCCTAAGAACTCTCCACGCCTGAGGCATTACTTGACATGGCGCCAGCGCCAAAGTGGCTAAAAAATCCCTGACAAGGGGAGAGAAAGGAAATTTGTGCCCTATTCTAAGAGGGTATGCGTAGAAGCAAATCCATCCTTCGTAACGCGCATTGGCCCTCTCGTCTGGATGAGGCAGCCTGGCGACCGTCTCCGGTGGAAAGCCCCCGACTTGGAGAACTTGATCCAGCTCCGCCTGGGACAAAATGCTAGTCAATGCATCTGACTCCTTCAAAATGAAACGAGGAGGAGTTTCGCCTTCACGAGAATCGGAAAGAGTCTTCGACTACTCAGAAGCCTCGATGGAAACCATTTCGAGAATGGAAAGAGAGAGAGATCAAAGAGCTATGACTAGAGAAATCAGAAAACTATGGCGAGAGAGACCGAGAAGCTTACCACAAGAAACTTGCAAAGGAAGATGGGATGAAGACTAATCGATTCCCTCTGCTCCGAATTTATGGAGGGAAGTGAAGATTTGCAGAGGCGTCGCATCATGCCCCGATCACGCGCCACGTAGCCCTGAGCAAACGTGCCAAAAAAGGATGGTGGAGATCGTGTTTTCGGAAGTTGCCTCGGATTCCACTTTCCTTGCTTAAACCGAAAGCCCAAGGCAACTTGGGGCTATTGTTGGGCCTGGCATCCCCGGAGAAGACGAGTCGGGTGAATCGAGCCCAAGCCCACTGCAGATTGAAAGAACAAAGGAAAAGCCCAGAGGAGGCGACGAGACTTCACTGGTCGAATGCCCTCCGACAGGGTCGCGAGAATCTCACCATGCATTAAATGCCCAGATCACGCAACGGCCACGACATTCAAGCCACCGTAATTACAGAGATTTAATGGCATAATCTTCACCATTACTCCCAGCATTGAAGATAAAATATATGACAAAAAATATAACGATAACAAAGGAAAAGGACTTACCATTTTTGGACGAGGAGGAAGATAAGGGGAGAAGGCACACAATTACGCTGAGGACACAAGCATTCTGGCTCAGAGACAGATCAGAACAACACTTACGCTCCCCGTCTCGCTCTCTAGCAATTGTCTACGCTTACTCTCCACCGGTCGTCACCTAAAAGTCATCGGTCGAATCCTACACGACCGCTCGGTCTAAACTACGATAAGTTGTATCTCGACTTGATCCGATCAATACATTATCTAATAAAATCATATCGCTATTCAACATTTACTCTTTGCTTGTCAGTTATCTGCTTGGTTTGGATTGTTTCCTATCATCCGATCGACTAGTTACCCCGTCTAAGGCGATTTAGGTCGTCCGATCTTTTCGCCCCAAAACAGGTACTACTGGACCACAATGAACAAAGACGCCATGGAATACACCAAGAGGTGCGACGCCTGTCAACGGCATGCACCCATTCCTCACCAACCTTCAGAGCTCCTCCATTCGACTCTAGCACCATGGCCCTTTTTGAGGTGGGGAATGGACATCGTCGGGAAGCTCTCACCTGCATCGGGTCAACGAGTCTTCTTCCTTGCCATGACAGACTACTTCTCTAAATGGATTGAAGCCGAAGCCTACAGAGAGGTAAAAGATCAACACGTCATTTCGTTTATAAAACGCAATATCTTGTGCAGATTTGGCGTCCCATCAGAAATCGTGTGCGACAATGGCTCCCAGTTCATCAGTCATAAAACTCGAGCCTTCTACGACCAATGGAACATCAAGTTGGTCACCTCCACACCTCGGTATCCACGATCCAACGGACAGGCCGAATCCAGCAATAAGATCATCATCAACAACCTCACGAAATGCCTCACAAGGGCTAAAGGCAAATGGGAGGACGAACTCTCGTTCATTCTCTGGTCCGACAGGACCACTCCAAAGAACGCGACACATCTGAAATTAAACCACTTCTAAACTAGCAAGGTAAGACACTAACGTCTCTCCACATATCATACATTACTTGTTATCGCAAGCATAACTCTATTCCTTGAAACTCAACATTTGCACCAAGTAAGGACATTTTTCTTGCAAACATAAGTACATGACGACATCAACGTACACACTGGATCCAGTCATCCGCAAAAAGCGCTTACACTATATTTACAAGATCGATCGGAACACGGGGAGATGAACAACACAGGCACGTCGGCACACCGCCTGCCTTACACATTACATAAGGTTAAGACACCTTATTACATTTACGCAATAGAAACATATTGCTTACCTCCCCGGCATAAAGTCATGACTAAACACAGACACATACATAAGGCCTCTTTCTTTACATACATACAGCAAGCCCTACTCGACGGAGCACACGGGCAAACCCGACATACATACGGCAAGCCCTACTCGACGGAGCACACGGGCAAACCCGACATACAAATCAAAGGCGTCGACGACAATCTTCTCTAGAAGAATCCAACGAAACATACGAACACAAGACAAGCTTGACCCTTTGTAAAACAGATTACGTCAATAAAAGTTTAAAGCTTTTACATACATACGACCCACGATAACGAACGGGTCGCCAAAGCACATTGTCTGCCTACACACACGTAGGACTTAAAATCGTCTACGAAGCACATTCTGCGACCCGCGATGGTGGACAGGTTGCCAAAACAGAAAGTATTCTACCCACACACAGGTGGAGTCACAAATCAAGTTACAAAAGAAATCAAGGGTCAGGGTTTGCAACGTCACCTGTAACAGGGGCCAAGACGGGAGAAGGCTGGGGCTCAAGCGGCACGGTGTCGCCAGAATGGACCTCGTCATCACCGGCGCTTTCATCCAGAGATTCCTCTCCGACGCCGGCCAGATGGAAAAGCTCCAAGCCTGGATTCCCCTTCGGAAACAAAGTCTCCACGGTCTCCTTCTCCGCCTTCAAATCCCAGATCCCCTGCTTTCCCTCTTCAAACTCCTCGATCATCTCGACACGCGACTTCAACGCGTAAAAAGCACCTACGTCGCCTGCTTTACCTTCTCTTCGACACTCGATTGGCTCTCGCTGAGCTCCCTCCGACAAACGTCCAAGTCATCTTGGCAAATCTTCAACTCCCTAATGAAGCAGCGCCTAACGTCCCTGCAACGGCTCTCAGCTCCCTCCAACTTGGTCTTCAAAGACGCCAGGTCGGACTCTAACCTAGCAGCCCTGTCCAAGGCACTCGTATTTTCCTACAATACATACAACTCCTCCCCCGACACACAAAGCATGCTACACTACAGGTCTACACGACCGACTACAGGTCTACACGACCGACTACAAGTCTAGACGATCGACGACAGGTCTACACGACCAACGTCGCACACAATTACAAGTCTAGACGATCGACGACAGGTCTACACGACCAACGTCGCACACAATTACGGGTCTAGACGACCGACGATAGGTCTACACGACCAACGACATGTCTACACGACCAACGATAGGTCTACATGACCAACGTCGCAAAACAATTACAGGTCTATACGACCAACGTCACATGACTCGACCAGGAATCGACTAACGAGTCCACCTGCAAAATAAAACAAAACAAACGACAAACAATGAGCAGTCTCTTGACCCTCCGTCGTCACAAAAAATGCCCTCAGTCGTCTTCACACGATTATTGGCTGTATTAAACTGACTCTCAGTTTGAGCAATACACATGCCGGCCCTGTCGCCAGAACGCTTGTAAACAGAATCAAGATCATGCCAGAAGAGAGAGAAGTTATAAAATCAAACCGTCCCATCACTTGACGCTCTGGCCCAGTTTAATTTTGGGGCTATTGTTGGGCCCAGATTTATCCCATGAAAACGGATCAAATGAATTGGGCCAAGATCCAAGCAGAATTGGAAGCTAAGAGAAACCAGGAAGAAGCGTCGGATTCCCTGCAGTCGAGTGCCTCCCGACCAACTGCGAAGATCAGGCTGGAGCATTAAATGCTTGATCGGTGACAACATCAATAGCATTAAACTCAGAGTTTATGCTAGCAATCAAGAGCATATCCCAAGAATCTCGCCCAAGCATTGAATGCTCAATCAAAGGCAAATCTCAGCAATCACTCCCAGCATTAAACACGAAGATAATGCTGGAAAATTAAGAGCATATCCCTAAGATCTCGCCCAGATTTAATGAGGAAGATTACAAGAAGAGAATAACGGTCACAAGACGATATTTGCCATATATAGACCACGACGGAACATGGAAGAGGGATATCTACACTCATCTACACCCAGCATCTACCGACTTACTCTTCGGAAGTCTTACGAATACACCCACTCCAGCTTACTCTCCTAGAAACCTCGCTCAAATCTCCACCGGTCGAGCCCCAGAATCACCGGTCGGACCCGATCCGATCTTCTGTCCTCCAAGGATAAGTTGTACTTTGGTCTGACTCAATCGTCAATATATCAATAAAATTACCTTGCTATTTCGCATTTCTTCTTCATTGGTTGATTGTCTGTTTGAATTGGTTTGATATCTATAATCCGATCGACTAGTTACCCCGTCTAAGGCGATTTAGGTCGTCTGATCTTTTCGCCCCAAAACAGATTTCATCACGGGTTTGCCCCTCTCTAGACGAGGTAAAGACTCCATTTTTGTGGTTGTAGATAGATTTTCCAAGATGGCACATTTTATTGCTTGTAAGACAACCCATAGTGCTAGTGAGATTGCCGATCTATTCTTTGAGCATGTGGTGCGTCTTCATGGAGTCCCGCGTACCATTGTTAGTGATAGGGATTCTAAGTTCGTTGGTCATTTTTGGAGAACTCTTT
The DNA here is from genome assembly GCA_027886185.1 of Rheum nobile. Taxonomy (NCBI): domain Eukaryota; kingdom Viridiplantae; phylum Streptophyta; class Magnoliopsida; order Caryophyllales; family Polygonaceae; genus Rheum; species Rheum nobile. Next base: position 1,902,607 of record WOAB01000232.1, on the reverse strand, counting down.
GGGGTAAGCTAGGAACCAAACTCCTATTTTCCACTAGCTACCACCCCCAAACCGATGGCCAAACGGAGGTCACGAATAGAACTCTAGGAGCCCTCCTTCGCACGATGCTCAAAGCCAACCCTAAGCGTTGGGAGGACTTACTATCACTTATCAAGTTTTGTTACAATAGATGCAGGCACACGGCGGCCAAGTTGACACCTTTTGAAGTGGTGTATGGCATGAACCCCTTAACACCACTAGATTTGTCACCGCGTCCTCTCCGAGACCCAGTGCATGTCTCCGCCTCCAATCGCGCTGAGCAAGTCCAAGCGCTACATCGCAGAACTAAAGCCCAATTGGAGAGAAGAGCCGCGCAGTATGCCTCACAGAAGAACACTGGAAGACGTCGCGTCGTTTTTGCACCCGGGGATCTCGTTTGGGTGCACATGCGAAAAGAGAGATTTCCCTCGCGACGTAAGCACAAGTTGGCACCACGTGGAGATGGGCCCTTCCGTGTGATCAAGGCCATAGGGGACAATGCTTATCAACTCGAGCTCCCACCAGATTTTGGAGTCCACGCGTCCTTCAACGTGGCAGACTTGACTCCATATGTTGAACTAGAGTTTGATGATGGTGAAGCGGGGACGCTTTACAGCCAAGTGGGGGAGGGTGATGTGACCCTGCCTCCCATGACGGCCCAAGACGATGAAGAAGCCATGAGCCTACGCTCAGAGGGCCCAGTGACAAGGTCTAGGTCCAAGGCCATCGTCGCCGCCGTCGCGTCACTTATCGCACGCGCCGTCGCCAGCCAAGGAAGCCCATACGACAATCCAAGACTCGTCGTCCTCGCCACCATCGAGAGTGAAACAACGTGTTCTTCTGAAGACTTTGACACTTCTTCGTCTCACGCGATGATTTCTTCACAGCCTTCAACGCGTTAGAATCTTCACGCGTTCTTTTTAAAACATTATCTATATTTGGTATTTCGAGAATGTTTTAGATAATTTCCTTATTTGTAGCGTTTTAGATAGTTTCCTTTCAGTCATTCTATCTTTTAGGGTTTGTGCCTTTTGCGTGCTTGCATGGGCTAGCCCACGAGGTTCGACTCGGCCCATCCGACGTCTCACCTCCCCTATTTATACCCGACTTTGTTATTGTTATTTCTTACGTTCAAGTTAAAGTTCAAGGTTTTAAGTCGAGTGTTAATTCCTCCTTCCCTTGATCGGGCGTTACCCATATCCCTCTCATCCCCATTCTCTCCGCCTCCGACGCTATGACAAACGCTTGATCTTCTCAAGCAAGTCTATCTTCGCATCTCCTTCCCCGCAGTCGACGCTACGACACCCAAAGACTTGTCTCTTCAAGTCTTATATCCTTCACCAATTCGCTTCTGCCACCGCTACCCATCTTCCATCAATTCGCTTCCACCGCGTTCACCACCGCACCACCACCGTCATCGCGTTCTTCCGTTCGCGATCATCACCACTGTGACGTTCAGACGTGACTTCCCAACCAAGACTAGATCCCAAAGGCTTGTCATCGGAGGCAAGGACACATCACCTCCATCAAAGCCCGACTTCCCATAAGAGCCCTCACCTCCATCAGAGTCTGTTGTCCTATCACAACCTTCACCTCCATCAGAGCTCTCACATCCATCATCACAGCCCCGTATATTATCAAGGCGGCGTAGATGATCAGATGGGGTACAACCCATGGGAGAACCCGGGGCTCAATCTGAACGCACCTGATCCTATGGTAAGTAGCCTTAATATATGAAAATATGAGCGTATGATAAAAATGTAATTACTTATCATTTGTAAAAAAAAATGTAGGACGAGGATAGTCAGGCTTGGGCTCCAAGAGGTCAACCTGATTATGCGGACGAGGAGCCAGAGGAAGCCACCTCTTTGCGGCCAAAACCTCCCCGAATGAAGAAAAAGGGGAGATATGACCCTGAATTACAGGTTAGAGTATATGGAGGTCCGGAGATTCCCGAACTTCTGAAGGGTTTTGCCAATCACGTGGCATACACCCTTTACTAGCGCATTGTAAGTTGCATGGAAAACCTTATTCTTGTAATTTCACATTTTATTATAACTATGTCAAATCGATTGCTTACACTAGTTTAAAAATGCAAATATTTATAGACTGTGCCACCGTTGAGGTTTCAGCAATGAGGCAAACAGACACGCGCTGAACTGGCATCTAGATCAGGCTTGTGTCATATTCCGGATGTGATACATGAGCATGTCCACGAGACGCTAATTGGTGCGTTCGTTGAGCGCTGACAACCTGAGACCAGCTCGTTCCATATGCCATGGGGTAGACCTGAGCAAACGCGGGCCTGCCCGCTCGCTAAACAATACGGGCCTAGACAAGGGTTTCAGCCCGAACGGGCAGGTTGGCCTGGTCCGTTCGGGCTGGCGGGCCGGGCCCGGTAACATGGCCAAGCCCGTACGGGCCGCTCGGCCCGCCCCGTATAAAATTTTAATTATATAAAATATATTTAAAAAATACATTAAAAAATAAATCTAACCTAAAAATATACATTAAAATAATAATTTAACGAGCCGGCCCGACAAATACAAAAAAAACTAAAAAAATACATTAAAAAATTAATTTAAAAATAGGTTGTATGCCTTGCGGGCTACCCGCGGGCCGGCCCGACCCGGACTTCCGGGCGGGCACGGTTATCACCTTGGGCCCGACAAACGGGCCTGGCCCGGCCCGGGCCCGCAAAAATGGGCTCAAAAAATGACACGGGCCCAGCCCGAACTCGGCTTGGGCCCGTGTTTGATCAGGTCTATCATGGGGAGAGATGACCATAACTCTCCATGACGTATTCTTGATCCTTAGGCTAAGCATCAACGGAAAAGACTTGGCACCTCCACGGGGTTGGCAAGAGCAGTTGGGTGTGACTGATTTGAAGAAGGCCATGGTGGCGGAGGCACATGGATTCTTTGAGTTGCTTGCTAAGGAGGTGACATCTGGTACCGTAATTGTTGATTCGTTCAGGAAGCATTGCAGAGAGTTGAATGACGAGAAGTGTGCGTCTGGGTACTTGTTGTACTTGTTGGGCTCTTGTCTCTTCCCGGACAAGTCCCAACACAAATTGCCACTGTACTATACGGGATTTGTGGATGATCACTCGTGCATCAAGGATTATGCATGGGGTGCTGGTGTTCTTGCCCACGTGTACCGCAGCTTGGGCGAGTGCACAAGAAAAGATGCGAGATTGATGTCCACGTGCTACACTCTGATTCAGGTATTTTTTTTTAATTATAAAAACTATTGTTTATACCAAATTTTATTGTTGTAAATGTAATTATTCAATAATATGGATTGCTTATGAAAATTGTCTTTCAGGCGTTGATATACCAATATTTCACCATGCTTAGACCTGCAGAGAGTAGAGATTGGGACTCTGATCGTGCGCTCCCATACGCTCGTAGATGGGACCTTTCAGTGAAACTCAACCCAATGAGAAACTACAGATTGGAGCTCGATATGATGACTGTGGACATGTTAAGTGCATATATTTATGTTTAGGTTGATCGGATGTCATTCGGTACGATTGATATGTATGTTTAGGTTGACTTTGATTTTTAATTATTTTGCATCCTATAATGTTTAGGTTGATTGGGAGCCGTACGGTACGATTGACTTTAACGATGCGAGCTTCGCTCCATCGCGCTTCTATGGAGTTATCTCGTGTTTTTGGATAACCGAGTCGTACATGCCAGACCGTGTGGCGAGACAGTCTGCCCGTGTACAACAGATTCCAAGAGCACATATAGTGCCTAAAAGGGCTTGGAGAGGAGCAAAGATCAGCAGCTACACGGTGGAGTACGATAGAGCTCGATTTGCATGGGATGCGCAAAATGTACATTCCATGACCCTAGATGCGATGGGCCCTCCTATCCAGCAAGGTCATGACTATATCGCTGATTACATGGGCTGGTACCGCCCACGTACACATCCATGCGTCAACCCGCCTACCATTGAAGGCGCGACACAGGTATGAAATTGACTAATTTGTAGGTTGTTTAATGTCCGGTTAACTCTATCTATATTTATTATACATATCAACGTTTTTGTGTTATGTGCAGGCCTTCGAAAATTGCTACAATGATCTTGAGCCACATTGCAACCATGAATGTGAAGATGTAGCAGAGGGTTTAGGGTTTAGGGTTTATGGTTTAGGGTTAGGGTTTAGGGTTTTGAGGTTTTGGATAAAAGACTCGTGACTACAGCTGTATACAGTTATATACTACAGTTGGTTATTAGCTGTCAAAAAATTGTCAATCAAATTTCTCCTTTTTGAGGCTGGTTATTAGCTGTCAAACATATTGTATTTTCACTATATAAGAAGCATTATGGTTGTTTGTTCACTACAACAATTCCAACACAAGCGGCGCCTGAAGATACATTTTTGGGTAAGCTTCTCCTTCCAGTTTCTATCGATTTAGTAACCCTAATTTTTTATATTAATGGATTCATGATATTTGTAGGAAACCAAACACTACAACAAATAATGGCATCTTCATCCAAATCATCAACAAACGCAGATAGGCTATGCTATTGTAATTTGAAAGCCGTTGTCCGAACTTAGGATTTGCAGTGGAACTACGGAAGAAGGTATTGGGGATGCCCAGAAGTGGGGTGTCGTTTCAGGGAGTGGATTGATCCAATGTACGAGGACAGGGCACATGCGGTTATTCGACAACAATGACAGGAAAAACAAGATCTTGTTAAGGAAAATCAAGATCTTGATAACATTCGTAGGTATAACTTCAATCTACTAAATGATATACATCGTAGGTGATTAATGTCGTATCTTTTGTGTAATGTTGTTTATGTACTATCAACCTTTGTAGGGAGCAAACAAATTTAGCAAAGCAGAGATATCATATGAAGCGAACGTTTACCAAAGACTACCTTAATTTCTTCAAACGCTAAAGCAGTGTCATATCTTTTCTCTAATTTTTTCTAAGTTTATGATCAATTTGTATTCTTTTCTGTATTGTGTGCTAAATGTGGTTGTAGTCAACCAGCATAATGAACAATTTGTTTTGTCTTCTAGTTTGATAATTTTGTATTGTTCTTATAAAGATTAGAGAAAAGTTGGGCTACACAATGGGGGTAACCCTCCCCTAATGCCTATTTAGAAACAATAGTATGGTTCATACACAATATTGAAACACAAATAAATACTACAAATAAACAATAGTATGGTTCATACACAACATTCATACACAACATTATAATGTTACTTAATAAAAAAACCACACGTTACAAGGGAATCATACTCCACACGTTACGTGTGGCACTATTTTTACCTCACGTAACATGGTGAGCCATGCACACGTTACGTAAGGACCCTATGCGTTGAAAGACAATTTTGCATATGCGTTGAAAAGTAAACGTGTCTATTTATCCATCTATCTATCTATTACTATATATTAAAACTCTCTTTTTAAACTCTTAGAACGATTCTGGCCCTACAAATTTTACGTGTCATTTTATAATAATTTCTTTATTTTTTATTTTTTATGCTTCTATAATTTAACTAACTTAATTTTATCAATGTTATCGCTTAATTTCTCTTTTGACTTTTTATATACATTAGTATGCTAGTCGCCTAGTCTAACAATAATTAGATAACTTTTTTATTTCTTAAATAAAATTTATTGTATCAAAGTATATATTTTATAAAGGTTTTTTTCTAGTGTGTGTCCATTGGCACACTCTAACAAGCTCATTTTTAACAATAATTTTTTTAACCACTAGTTTAATCTTTTTTCTTAAGGGTTTATCCATTCTCTATTATGAAATATTTTGTAGATAGTTTCCTACTCTAGTTTGTTAGAGTATATCCATAAACACACTAGAAAAACCGTTTTATAAATGGTGACCGATGTAAAACAGATACTAAGATATCTTTACGATATTGATAATTTTAGCTTATCAAACAACCTATAAAACTCAGAGATACTTATAGCTGACAGATAAAGCACGATTAAAACTAGATTACCATATGCAAATCTCATACTAGAAAGGAAGATTTTGTTACACCCTCACAATTTCTTTGTACACCTTTATTTATAGAAATATGACAGATTTATCCTTTTGTTAAAATATTTACCCTTTTATATGTCAAAATCTCAAAACTTCCAATTTTCTATACAATACAACTTTATCTGTTTTATAATCTCCTAATTTTCTAGGATTTAGAATTTAAATTTTAGAATATATGATAATTTTTAAATCTAATAAGGATATAATTGTCTATATGAGAATACAACAACCCAGTGGATATGAGAGTGTATAAACAAATTAGTGGGTGCCAAAAGTAGCATCCATATGATTTAAAAGAATGTTAACAAATATAATATATGGAATTTTCAATTAAAAAAAGTTGACATTGGAGAACCGGTCAAAACCACAGGGCAACTGAACCAAACGCAAGCAAACAGATTCTGCGCAGAAAGCAGCCTCCTCTTCACACTGCTCCTTCTGAAACCCCAATGGAGCACCTCGGAACAGCTTCAGCTTCTCCTGCTAGGGTTCCGGCTGCCAATCGCATCCGCCTTCTCTTCCCTCGCACCGCCCCTTCCATGTCGCTCCCGCCGTCCATGCCTGGCCGCTTTCCGGCGACTCTCTCTGCAAGCTGCCGTTGCAAGGCCGTTTCCAACGACGCCGTTTCTGCTCTCGAGGTTGTTCATCTCATAAAATTCTCATCTTCTTCTGTATATTCTCTAGTTTATTGTTAGATTGTTATGTAATACTGGAGTTTCATCAATCGGCTTAAACTGTGGTTATTGTAAAAATTTGCTTTGTTTTCCATTGCTATCGAGTGGTCGAACCGCCCGCGTGTGATGTTATATGGGACTGGTTATGTGCGTGTTCGTTTGGGGTCCGTGGATTCGTAGTGGAAGTGTTAAATTTCAAATTTAGTGACCATTTGTGGCTCATAAAAAGTCAGTAGTTTTTGTCGTAATTGGATGGTTTTTAGTCTAGTTTGATAAGAGGGAAATCAAAACTTGGCAGAATTAGGTTTTCCGAATTTGCTGACAAATGTTTTCCTGAAACGTGTCTTTGGCTAGGGTTTAAGAACTTGACTTGCCTTTTGAGATTGGATTGAATTTGATATTTCATTCTCTTCAAATATGCACCACCTAATGTAGGCGAAATAATTAACTCAGGTTTTCATGCTTTTTGTTAGGCAAAGAAGATGGATGATGGACATTCGAGTGTTTTCGAGCTCTCAAGTCTAACAGCTCTGTCTCCTTTGGATGGTCGTTACTGGGGTAAAGTAAAGGACTTGGCACCCTCTATGAGCGAATACGGCTTAATTCACTACCGGGTCCTGGTTGAGGTAAATCCCTGAATTGGGGTTGGCTTGCATTTTGCTCCACATTATAATGACATTGACAGAAAAAAGGACAAGGAGAATAAGATATGTTTTCCACTTCCTATTTATGTTGATGAGTCCTGATTTGAATCCCATTGCTCTATGCTACTTGGTCTCTTTGTGCCTTATAAGTAAAGCAATAGAACCGCTTCGTTTCGTTTGCTTCCAAACAAAATGTACTTATGTTGAACTATTGCACAGATCAAATGGCTGATAATGCTCTCACAAATCCCCCAAGTTACTGAAGTCCCACACTTTAGTCCTGATGTTGTGAGTATTCTACAAGGGATGATTGATGGATTTAGTACGGCTGATGCTATCGAAGTTAAGAGGATTGAGAGAGTGACCAACCATGATGTGAAGGCTGTAGAGTACTTCCTGAAGCAGAAGTGCCAGTCGCATCCTGAGATTTCTAAGGTTTAGTTAACTTCTATCAGTTGCTTGAGATGGCTGACATCTGGAAGAATATATGTTTTATCTGATGACTACGAGACATCATTGTCTTCTTACAAATGTTATCATTTGTGTCTCAGGTTATAGAGTTTTTTCATTTTGCTTGCACATCTGAAGATATCAACAATCTTGCCCATGCACTGATGCTCAAAGAAGCATTAAATAATGTCTTGTTCCCTGTAATGGATGAAGTGATTGGGGCAATCTGTGACATGGCTAAGAAGTATGCCCACATTCCCATGCTTTCCCGTACACATGGCCAGGTAAACTACTCAACCTGTCACTGAATTAATTACCTTTGTTAATCTTCTTTTTACCCTTTCAATATGTTCTTAATGCTCCTTGAACTCCATATAATATTCAGTCAAAAGCATTTATTCCTCCTTAATCTGTGAGGCTGGCTGAAATTTGTGGCGTTTCTTCTTCAGTTTGCATATTGAGCATAAAATAAAAAATTATGCTCTGTAGGTGGTATGCTAATGTTTACCTTGGTTATCTTGTAGCCAGCTTCACCCACGACATTGGGCAAGGAGATGGCCGTATTTGCTTTCAGGTTAAGTAGGGAAAGGAAGAGAATTTCTGAAGTTGAGCTGTTAGGAAAATTTGCCGGTGCTGTTGGCAATTATAATGCACATTTTGCAGCATATCCACATATTAACTGGCCTCAGATTGCGGAAGACTTTGTGACATCTCTAGGATTAAGTTTTAATCCTTATGTGACCCAGGTACATCTGGATTAAGAAACACCTATTAATAAATAAGAAATGAAAGGCAGGTCTTTAGAGACAGCTCATATAAGATGTATTTACATGTACAAATGGTTTTCTATTGGGTGAATTGTTTGTAGGGATTGTTTATTCTCTCCCCCCCCCCCCCCCCCCCCCCCCTTTTTTTTTCTTCTTCATAAGCAATAATGAATTGTTACACTTACTGAGTATCTTTCTAGATAGAAAAGTTATGAAAATGTACTTGTACTTTATGTAACTTCAGTTACCTACTTTTGGACATAAGTGATTTCCTCTTGGCACATTGGTGAACTACTGATTACCTCTGGATCTTGCCAATGCAGATTGAATCTCATGACTACATGGCTAGTCTCTTCCATGGAATTGTACAATTCAACAATATTCTAACTGATTTTGATAGGGATATATGGGGCTACATCTCACTGGGTTACTTCAAGCAGGCCAGTACTCAAAATGTGCTGCCTTATGGAATTCCTGTTTGTTTTTATTTTTTGAAAGATCTTACTCATTGTTTATCATTGGCAGACAACAAAGGCTGGTGAAATTGGTTCCTCAACTATGCCTCATAAAGTGAATCCCATTGATTTTGAGAACAGTGAAGGAAATCTTGGAAAGGCTAATGCAGGACTATCATTCCTGGGGACAAAGTTGCCCATCTCACGTTGGCAAGTATGATATTTACTTGCAATGTCTTTTGAAGTTCTCAGAATTTTTGTCACATATCCATGTCAATCAAACCGTCAAGACAGTAAAGTTATGATACTTGTCTTTCCGAAAGATTCATATCCAATTTGCAGACAAAACATGTTTTTTCTCACATTGACATAAAGACATGATAAACCTGAGAAAAGTGTCATATAGCTTTTTATGCATATACTATCTCATTCCTAAATGTTTGTCTTGGCATAAAAAAGAGTAAACTCTGTATGAGTAGGATCTCATTGCAGAAATCATGTTAACTGAGAAGCCACCTGTTAGCAGTCCTGTTCACTAGCAGTTATAGTTTTCTGTTTTAGGGATTGCTTGTCTTTTGCTTTAAAATCTTACCAACTCATAAAGTCGTGTGATTAGATCTGGTTGCTCTTCCTGGCCCATGTATCCTGAAGTGAATTGTAACAGTTTTAGATAGTTTTGTACTTCTTGATGCATTTTTAACCCCACATGCACATGGATTACCTTGATTTGGTGAGAGCAGCCTTAGCTCGGGTCCTATCACACTCTTCTGACATATATCCTCACTAGCTTCTGCATTCTGCTTATGGTACAGCGTGACTTGACTGATTCGACTGTTCTGAGAAATATGGGCGAAGGATTGGGGCATTCACTTCTTGCGTACAAAAGTACACTACAGGGTATTGGCAAGCTTCAGGTGTGATACTCTACATAGTATGAAGTTTGTATTGGTAACAGTAACCTTGATAGTTTGATGTAGATGCTTGGCTTTTTCATGTTGCAATTTCTGTCTCCTTGTTTCGTAGTAGTATTCCAATTTGAGCTTCTCTGTTAAATTGCTTCAAATCCAAGTCATATGGTTCCAATTTGAGCCTTTTCATATAGGTCAATGAAGCACGTTTGGATGAAGACTTGAATCAAACATGGGAAGTGCTTGCAGAACCCATACAAACTGTATGTATCTGTGGACTAGTTCACTCATGTTTATGTTCATATGAAATCGTTTTTCTTTATACCTTCCCAATTCAATTCATAGTTGGCTTCCCAATCCCCTGCCGAACTCTGACATTCACTTGTTGTGTAATTCAAAGGTGATGCGAAGATATGGGGTTCCAGAACCATATGAGAAACTGAAGGAGTTAACCAGAGGGAGAGCTGTCACCCAAGAAAGCATGAGAGATTTCATCAACGGCTTGGATTTGCCAAAAGAAGCCAAAGCTGAGCTCTTGGAGTTGACCCCCCATACATACATAGGAGCAGCGGCGCAGCTGGCTCAAACAGTAGATTTGGCTGTCAACTCTATTAACGGCATCAAGCTAAAATAAGAACAAGCCACAACCGAAGAGTGTGCCCAGATGAAGCGTTTTCTGTTGATGGGTATTGTTCAGGTTGATGGCAGAATGTACGAGTAATATTTTCAAAAGAAATGGTCTAGATACACCTACATTGTTAAGATGGTGTAAGCTAAAAAAATTTGTTCTGCCTGTAGAGAGGGGAAATCATTGAGTCTATAGATTATTACTACGTATCTTTTGTTGTCAAATTTTGCATGTGAAATAAACCATCACTTCTTTGCTTGATAATTGGATGATCATTGACTTACAAGGTAGATGAAGACCAGAGTTGTGACTTAGAAGTTGAAGGCAGTATTTACTGTTGTGAAAGATTTGGTACAATATAATCCATAATAGTACTCTAAAGTAGAATAGGACAGATAAGGTTGTTGTGGCCAGAAAATCAGCTTTGTTTTTCTACTCGTAACAGTGCTTTGTCCGAAAATCAACAAAATAGGGTAAAAGCAAAATTTAATTTCGTACTCCCTCCGTCCCAAAATTAGAGTCAATTTTCGAATTTTGATACTATTCATAGTTAAAGGAAATCTTTAAGATTTCTTCTAATATATAAGAAAAAATATAGTCATATGAGATCTTGTTTGATTCGTCTCAACGAGTATTTTGATAATATCAAAAAATTATAACTTTTATTAATATGTAATTAGAGATATTAACGATATAAAATTCGCTTCGACAAGTGTGTCCAATCAAAAGTTGACAAATATTATGGGACGGAGAGAGTAGATAATATGTCTAATTTTTAAGGGATTTTTCAAATACCTCTAATGGTACTTATAACAGATAAATTATCCCCCTCTAATGGTCTAATTTTTCAAGCAATTTAGTTTCGTAGATAATAGGTCTAATTTTTCAAGGGATTTTTTTTCAAATACCTCTAAAAGCAATCAATTTAATTAAGATTTGAAACACCGACGATTTGGATTGTACAGGGAATAATTCATCAAACTGCTGATCAAAGCACAGAATTGATGGAGTTTGATCCCGGAATTCGACACTAGTTGGAGTTCCTATCATATTTCCGATTCTAAATTATTTTTCCTCCATTGCATTTAAACTGGAACACCTGCACAATGCACAGAGAAGATATATTGGCAAAACAGATTTCTTTCAACTTGTAAAATTGCTCAAAAATTACAATAATAATAGCGCAAAGGGAAATATTATATTTCCTTATTCCGAATTTTCATCTTCCACTTCATTTCAACTGGGCCCGTTGCACAATGCACAGATGAGATGTATTGCCAAGACATTTTTATTTGGACTGGGTAAAAATGCTAAGAAATTACCATAATAGTACAAAGGGGAAAAGATTTATCCTCCAGGGTAAAATAGCAAGCCCAAGCCCAAGCCCAAGCAATTACAGCTTTATGTGTGATCATCATCTTGCATTAGATGGTTGCTTAGCTTCGATATCCTGCAACCGTAATGTCACAGCTCTTCGGTGAGCTTCCAACCCTTCAACCTCAGCCATGGTTGCAACATAGGGGCCAAGGTTCCTGAGGCCTTCCTCGGTCAGCGATTGAACTGTTATGTACTTCTGAAACGAATCCAGAGATACTCCACCGTACATTCTTGCGTATCCGTATGTTGGCAGGACATGGTTCGTTCCACTTGCGTAATCGCCTACGCTTTCAGGTGTCCATTGACCCAAAAACACGGATCCTGCATTGGTAACAACTAGGGTAAGCAGCCATCAACTCCGCTACACTGATGCTCATACAAGTAGATAGGACTTTTTATGCTCTTGAATGATCAGTGAAGATAAGTAGAGAGGTCACTGACCTGCATTTTCGATGTAACTTTCCCACTTCTCAGCATCCTCGACGTTGATAATCAGATGTTCGGGTGCATATAGGTTAGAGAAAGAGATCGCCTGTAAATTCAGTAATCCAGGATTAGATACAGAATACAGGTTAGTTAACAACAAACAAACAAGATGTTTGATCTGCATTGATTTCAGTGCTCACATATACAAGTAGTCTGACGAGGAACATGCCAATGGAAATTCACAAGTAAGATAAGTCATTCAGGCGCGGGAAGGAATTTATCAGAAAAGACATAGACGAAGGAATTAACAAATGAATGGACGATGCAAGGTACTGTAAAAATGATTCAAGCAAATGCAGAAGTAGCGTGAACGTTGCAAATTTCCACATCAGCTTAATGGAGTTTATCACTCTCCATAGCGTTAGTCCTTTTAATCAATCTTTGAAATCAGAGACTAGACGGGAAGTGACTGTAACAATTACAAAACGCCTGTTTATGAAAGTGTGAGATCAGTATCAAAAGTCCATTACTACGCTACACCTTCTCAAGTCTTATTCTATGCATATACAGTTTGAGCACAGGATTCTGGTATGCATCATGCATGACTTCGTATTTTACAAAATATTTACTATTTGGAATGATCACTCAGTTTGCTGCAAAAGTATATAATTACATATATTAAGCACAAACCTCGATCATATCACGAGCAAACACAGTAAAGCTATGAGAGAGTGCTTTGGATGCAATCTCCCCTCTTGGAAGGCTTTGACATTGCTTGGCGATTTCCTCATCAATAGCCTTCATATCAACTCCATCACCAACTACTACAAGAACAACCTGGCTATCTGGTCCATGCTCAGCCTGAGGTTTGAATAATAGAAGATTGACTTACAATGCATCAAGGAGACTGACAAGGCAAATAAAAGTAATACTGTATGTTTGGCAAGCATACACTTGCCTCGTAAGGCATCTGTATCAGCCATTACTGCTAGTCATCATATCAAATAGAATACAGTTACCTTGCAAGGCCTTATCATCTACCTTATCATCTACCCTTTCGGCACCGTTACATCATAAGCATGTTTCCCAAACACACCCGAAGTGCATAACGTTTGTCCTTTTTTTAATTTTTAACTTTTGTTTTTGGGTGGGGGCAGGATGGTGATGCGGAAAATTTGTGTGACACCTGCACTTTTTTGCGAATGATCTTTCTAACTTGTAGATATCTATGAGAAGTACTGATGTAGTGAAGTCCAAAAATTATTTGCAAATTATAATGTTTGACAACATCAAAAGGGAGCAGACTTCAGAAAATATGCTACACACGAAAACAATTGTTCAATCTTTCAATCCTCCGATTTTCATGATTTCCATTTTCGACTCTGCTTCCTCGGGTAATTATAAATTCGATTTTGCACATCTTTGGATTACGATTCACCAGTAACAAAAGTGGGATGATAGACAGAAAAAAAGAGTCTCAGAATGTAAACTACCTGGGAAAGCAGATCTGCTGCAATATGGACAGGATTAGCATGTTTATCAGCAATTACAAGCACCTCAGATGGACCAGCAGGCATGTCTATTGAAATCACTGCTTCACTATTCTGATGGAATAAAAGCAGTGTTAGCACAAAAATGATTATCTAGAAACAAGGAATGCAGTAATTACTTTAGCAAGCAGATATTTTTACTTACTTGAAGGATCATTTTTGCAGCTGTCACATACTGATTTCCTGGCCCAAAGATCTTCTCAACCTACATTTAGAGTCTAGGATGTAAAATTAACACAGAAATACATAAAAGTGGGAGACAAAAAAAAAGATAAAAGATGGAAAGCACATTTAAGTATGTACTGTATTAATGTTATAGGCAGGGTTTAAGAAAGGTCTACAGCACGGAAGATCTTGGAAGTACCCAAAAGACAGCATAAAGAACCCAAAAACGCATTCATAACTTCTCTACCATAACAGAACCCATAACCCCATTCATACCCTTTCAAGCATGAAGCATCACAATCTATATTAAAAAGGCCCCAGATATAATAAGGAAACCTTGATAACATATATACAGACACAGAAAATGTTTTTTGTACCTTAGGGCAAGAAGATGTTCCCCATGCCATTGCTGATATAGCCTGTACAAGGAGTCAATTTTATGATATTTAGTCAGCCATTTGAGTAGCCAAGTTAGGAAATGCCTTGAACAGGTTAGATAAGTATCAGTGAAAATAATAAAATATAACTAGAGCACATCAACTGTGTTAAAACCTGTGCTCCTCCAGCTTTAAGAATGTGGGTAGCACCTGCTTTCTTGGCACAATAGAGTACCTCCTGCAGCATAAGTGATCATCAGTCCTTAATTACAAGCAACCAAAGAAAGCAAATGTTCATAAAAATAAGTAAGACACAACCTTGCAGATGCTACCATCTTGACTAGGTGGTGTTGCAAGAACAATGGTTTTGCATCCAGCAATCTTAGCAGGCTGAAATAAGAAAGAAATTAGATCCTCACAAAATTCCTTAAATCATAGACTAAGTCTCCCATAAAACAGACATACAAAAGAATGTTACACATACAATTGAAAGCATTAGAGCAGTTGAAGGCAATACAGCAGTCCCTCCTGGAACATAGAGACCCACAGAGCCAATACATCTTGCAACCCGTTTGCATCTAACACCCTGACTTGCAAAACTAGATGCCATTAGATTAACTCACAATGTAAAAAACATAGTAAGTGTTTCTCCTACGAGCTTACTTTCATATTCTCAACAATTTTCTCGGCTGACTTTTGAGCAGCATGGAATGCATATATGTTGTCATAGGCAACATCAAATGCCTCTTTGACAGCTGAATCAAGCTGCAATGGAACAAAAGGTTCAGGAATGGAGACAGCAACCAGGCATCTGAGTTTGTATAGAAGCTACATTTTTTTGGACAAAAAATGCAAACTTCAACCAAAGCTTCAGGGAACTTAAGAGTTGAGACCAGGTACCTCTGGATCTGGTAGATCAGCCACAACTTCAACAACACGATCCAGTTCAACTTTGTCAAATTTCACTGTATAACTGCATATATTTAAACTCAGGAGTTCAAAATCAAACATAACAATCAGCAACTACCTTTTCAAAAAGAAAAATCCAGAGACAAGATTGGACATTATTCCAGTTCGAAAGGAGAAAGAACTATCTATTTTCAATTTTATGATTAAAGAAAAGGACCAAAGGGAGAAAGAAAGAACAATAAGAAGAAGAAACAGAAGAAGCATATACTCTTTGACTGCATCATCCCCTCGACGGCGGACATCATCAACAATGGGTTGTACCTGATGCATCACACCAAATTAAATAGTTCCTCAATCATTACAACTCATCTTCTCACAAGAAGAAACAAAACAAGGATAAAAGAGTTCATTTCTCACCACTTTGAAAATAGAAGAAAAATCAATTCGTGGACGAGCTTTCAGATTATCAACCTCAGTAGCAGGAAGTTCAGATAACTTGTAAGACTTCATTGAACACTTCACAACTTTTCTAATCGTCACTGCAACAATAGAACGTAATAAAAAATTGAATCCGACCATGGTGATACAAAAGCAGTTAGAAAGAGCATTAGATACCATGAACATTCAATTACGCATCAAAGGAAGAACGTACCAGAAAGACGAGGGCGAAGAGTTTGATATGAGTGAGCAGAAAAGTTAGTGTGGCTTCTGCTTAAGCAAACTAATTGACTGTCCATGAACCTCCTAACTCGTCACCGAAGTTCCACAAACTTGGGAGCAAACGCTGGACATTTTTACAGATTCAAATCTTCTATGTATGAGGACTAATAAGAAGCGTACTTGTTATTGATTGAATCAGTAAACTAACACAGGATTTTTAACAAACTATTTGCAATAATATTTTCTAGATGAATGAAGTATGAAAACAACTCATTCATTAATCTCATACTATAATTCCATCAAGATCGAAAATTACACGCAAAGAGTT
This sequence comes from Rheum nobile, assembly GCA_027886185.1. NCBI lineage: Eukaryota > Viridiplantae > Streptophyta > Magnoliopsida > Caryophyllales > Polygonaceae > Rheum > Rheum nobile. Next base: position 1,886,232 of record WOAB01000232.1, on the reverse strand, counting down.
ACAACAATTAAGGTATTACATTCATTGAACACTTGGACTGAATTTTTTTTATCCTTCAGCCAACAAAAAGGGATTTTCTTCAACCTGTACACAATCTACACATTCATTGAATTTACATTTATCCTTTAAACAAATGCACGATTAGCCAACAAAAAGCAAATTTGCATCAATTTTAGTCAACATTTTCTTATCAAGGAATAACACTATACCTGTTTTATTGGCAAAAGTATCCATATATCACTGCAAGTAACACGAGCAGAAAAGGGAAGCTAGTGTGAAAAATTAGGGTTTTTTTTCCCATGCGTTTCAAATTAAGCTGAAACTCAAGTACTCATTTCTTGTGTGGGCAAGTAAAACTAAAATTGTCTCAATAACCCTCAACTAAAGAAAAGAAGGAAATTGCTGTGAGCCAAATCAAATGCAAGCAGACAATACCATTCTTCGGTCACAAATCAAAAGAAACAAGTGAACATTTAACAAGGCAGGGAAAAAAATCCAAAGGCTTACGCGGCACTGCGCTTAATGGCCGAGCTAGCGACGCCCAACGGAGGCGGCAATGCTCAGGGGAGGCGGAGACGGCGAGCGGACGAGCGGCGCTTAGGAGGAGGCTGGAGGTGGCGCTTAGGGTTAGGGAACAGGCATGGATGAAGATGATCTGAAGAAGCGTTCCGCTGGAGAAGTAAGAACGGCTGGTGCTGAGTGCTGACAGAGAAGAGAGACGAAAGAAAGGGAGAGGGGTAAGTTAGCTTAGGGTTTTTATATTTAGTTTTTTACTTTGTTTTAAAATAAAAGAAATGAGTTGTCTGTCAGCACACTCATGCTTCTTATAAGGCCCTTTTTTCAAACAAAAAATGCTTCTTAAGCCCCAAATTCATCTGATTTACACACATACACTATAAATCTGTACTCCAATATCTGACGTACAGATTTTTCGTCTGTACTTCAGATGTTGGCATACAGATTTCTCTTATTTTTATGTTGACGTACAGATGTCGTGCGTATTTTAAATTTCTGGATTGTATATAATAGATCCGCTTTATAAAGATCTTTTTATTTATAATATCATTTTCGTAGAGAAGTAGTTTTTGAAATTTTAAATGTGTAAGGTATTGGAAATCGTGAAAGATAAAAAAAATACTTTTTACAAAAAAATTCCTTATAAATAACATACCAAACAAAGCCTTTCTTAAGCCTCAAAAAACGTGGGTGCTCAGTGCTTGGGTCGGGTGAACGAAAACAGTCACCCAAATCCCACCCAGCCATTATTCGATCATTCGAAATTTGATTTTTATTTGATTTTTTTGGATTTTTGTCAAAATTTTTGGACGTTCGTCTGATTCGGATGAAACTAACATTCCTAAGGTATATAAATATTTCCCCTACATTTAACCGTTTTACAAAGCACTACATCGATACAAATAACAAAAAAATATACAACGCATTAAAATAAATAGCAAGGATAACTTGGAGAAGGAGTGTCAAGAGATTCAACAAATTTGCATTATCATTTCAAAGCAAAATATATACTAATGAAAGGAAAGAACATCAACCTTTTAGACAAAGCAAATCTACAGCTTGTCACCATTGAAGATCTTATCGCCGTTGCTTGGTCGACTCGTCGAGTATTTGAGGGAGCGAGACTCAAAGAAGAGATTTGGGAGCAAGGATTTGTCGGGCTTCTTGGTATCTTAGGGTTCGTTCGGTAGGTCTTATTTACAGATCTTACGGGTCTTATTTTATAGAATCAACCAACGGGTCATATCTTCTTCCTTGGGAGCGTTCGACGGAATGAAAGATTATCAAGACTTATCAGGTCTGATTTGGACTGAAATCTGATGGAATTTTTCAGCCTCATCCCCATGCTTATGGGGCTTATCTATGAGAACTAGGGATGGCAACGGGGCGGGGAGTACCCTCCCCGTCCCCGTCCCCGTTGTAGTTAAAAATTTGGCCCCGTCCCCGCCCCGTCCCCATCCCCGTTGGGGAATCCCCGTCCCCGTAAATTTTCCCCATATAAATTTCCCGATGGGGAATTTCCAGCCCCGAAAATTTTTCCTCATAAAAATGTTGTTATGAATTACCATCTTATAAGTTTCATCTTTAAAAGTTAGTTGGTGTTATGTGTACAAAGTTAAATATTACATGCTTTTCGGTTATACCAAATAAGTCAATATTTATAATTTGTAAGTAAATACTAAATAGTTTGTAGGAAAGTTTTGGAAGAAAGGAAATAAAATCTATGACTATCATAAATAAAATTACATAGCTAGATTGACAGTCAAACAATTTTAGGTAATGTTAAGAATAAGACCGCCTAATTAATAAAAGTTGTAATATGATAAAGTCAATACATGAGATACAAATTGAATTATCTTATCTTATAATATGAATATATGATAAAAATAACTAAAGAGAAAGGAATAAGGGTTTGGAGTTTCGACATACTATATATGATTATCTAATTGGAAATAAATTCTTTGTGTATAGTATAAATAATTGCTAGTTTGCTACGAAATTATGAGCCTTTTTTATAATAAAAAAATAAAACTTGTGATGATCTTATATGTATACTTTTTCTTTGTACAAATGATTTTAACATATACATTATTATGTCATTTGAGCAATATCTATTTTTATAAAAATTGTAAGACTTATACATTATTGTGTACAAATGAAACTTGTGATGATCTTTTTTATTGTCAAAATTTGTGGTGATCTTATACGTATACTTTTTCATTGTAAAAATTATTTTACCATATACCTTATTATATCACTTGAAAATTTTGATTTTTACCATATATATTATTAAATATACACTATTATATCACTTGATCAATACTGATTTATATACATTATTATGTATAAAGGCTTAATATAACTGATAAAGTCATAACAATATTTTTATAAGGATTTAGGACTTGATAAAGGCTTAATATAACTGATTTATATACATTATTATGTATCCGGGTTGATGGTACAAGGGCTAGTAGGTTAGGGTATTGGAGACTTGGAGTTGAGGTTACAATGGTTAGGGTACAAGGGTTTGGGAATTTAAAGGGTTTGGGCAATTTTCCAGCGGGGCTCCCCGACGGGGACGGGGGCGGGGCTCCCCGGCGGGGACGAGGGCGGGGTTCCCCGGTGGGGACGGGGGCGGGGTTCCCCGGTGGGGACGGGGGCGGGGTTCCCCGACGGGGACGGGGCGGGGACCCCTCTCCCCAACCCCGTCCCCGCACAGGGATTTAATTTTTTCCCCCATCCCCGTTTAAAATCTTCGTCCCCGTGGTGGGGAATCCCCGCGGGGAACGGGGAATCCCCGCCCCGTTGCCATCCCTAATGAGAACTTATCAATTTCATTTCCAGATTGCCCCTTCCTCACCCGACATCGATGCGAAGAGAACCTTTGCTCATCGTTCTTGTTGTTCCTCGCGCAGATCAAGCTCATCATCATCGTTTCTGCTCTTTCTCCTCGTCTGATCTGGAAGCACATCGTTCTCCTCGTCCAGATCTGGAAGCTCAAGAGCAGTAACATCCTCATCTCTGTTCATCCTCGCACAGATGCTCTTTCTCCTCGTCCAGATCTGGAAGCGTAAGTTTCTCTTCCTCTCTTCTCCTCTTTTCTCTTCCACGTACTAACCTCTTCCTCTATGCTTAGATATGTGAAACCCTAAACTCCGACCCTGCTCCTCTCTCGACAACAGATTTGTGGTGTTCTCCCTCCTCGCGAGTACGTATATCCTCCTCCTTCTTCGACCTTCTTTCTTTGCTAGGATTGTTTAGATCTGGTATTATAAAAGTCGAATTCGAGTTCAAAGCTTTGTTAGGATTTAGTGTTTGGAATTTTTTAGATCTGGTATTATAAAGGTCGAATTCGAGTTCACTGTATTGTTAGGATTTAGGGTTTGGAATTTCATAGGGTTAGTAAAGATGAATTTGATAGGATCATCCTCCTTCTTCGACCTTCTTTCTCTGCTAGGATTTTTTAGATCTGGTATTATAAAGCTGTTGTGCTTTAAGAATTCAACAAATAGAATATTACTGTAATATCCCTTAATTTTGGTAAGGGTATTTGGGTAATTTTTTTCCATCCTTCGTTCAATAATTTTTTTTCGTTTTCAGTGGAGTTTGGATTTTCAGTAATATCCATGATCTCCGAAATAATTTTCTGAGTGGTATAAAATACATTCGATGTATTTTCGGGACTTAAAATATTTATTTAGATATAAACATATAATTTCCGAGATTTAAAACTCATACCGAATCTGCAAACTTATCCTCCACGTTACAATCTTATCCTGTAACCAAATTTTATCTTCTGAGTGCAACTTGCACAATTTGGTCGGGGGCCACGTTACAATCTTATCCTGTAACCAAATTTTATCTTCTGAGTGCAACTTGCACAATTTGGTCGGGGGCCGGTCGGAGCTCTGCCCTTCTCTCCTGGGCTATATATGGTGATGGGGATGAAGGATTGGAGGGCACCCATCTCTCCTTCCTCTCGGTCATCTCTCGTGAGCCCCCATGTGCACCGCCTCCTCTGCCCAGCCACCATCTTCTCGTGCTCAATTTCCTCCTTCTTCTCCGGCGAAGTCGCGGTGCCGCTCGCCATCGTTGGTTCGCTGCTGGTGTTGCTGGGCTGCTCGCTGCTGTTCGCCGTGGTGTTGTGCTGCGGTCGTGGACTGCTGCCGAAGCCGTCGTTCCTGAGTGGTGTTGCTGCTACTTCGGTGCCGCTCCGCCACTGCTGCAGTAGCTTCTTACCCGGCGACGAATCGGTGAGGCCCCGGCGAGGAGCCCCTTCCCGGCGTGGTCGTTGCTGCCGCCGTGGTGTTGTGCTCTGTTCTTGTTGTTGTTGTTGAGCTCATGTGCTGTTGCAAGGAGGAAGAAGAAAGGGGTGGGCCCCCTTATTAGCCAATTCTTAGTTGGGCCGAGTAAGCCCAAAACCCATCCAGTACAAATTTAACCCGAAATTATTTGAGAGTTATAATTTCGATCCTCTTTCCTTCGTATATTTTTTAGAAAAATTTAATAAATATTTTTATGATTTAAAATCATAAAAATATATTAAATTTAATTTCTTGAGTTCGTCCAGACAAATTAATTGATATTAATTAATATGTCATGTGTTGAATCGCGTATGGACTCGTAACCTGTTGGAGCTATCTGAAGCGTAGGCCATATCCCCAGAAAGGATATCTTCAGTAGTCGTCTCGTCTAGATTCATCGCCGAATCTACTCCAGGCAAGTGACGGTTCGCTCTTGCTTAATCATTTCATGTTTTATTAATTATCAATTGTTTAATTATTAGTTAAATTGGAGTCAACTGTTGTTTTCATTTGGAAACTAATTTCATAAATTAAGTGATTTAAATCGTGATATTATAATAGGTTGAATATATGCTAAATCAACGCTATTATAGATATATGTTGTCTGAAGGACTTATTCGTGCACTGTCGGAAATACCGGACCAGTTATGTAATTCTGATAAAAGTTGGGGTTAAGCCCAATAAATAGTAGATTTTCATACAAGCGTCTGGAACTTCGCGGAATTGGATTCCGAATTGTATAGCTAAAGTTATGGCCAAAATCGTATTGAATACATATTCGAGAATATTCTAATCTTCGAATTTGGGCTAGGACAATTAAAGTGAAATGTTTAATTAGCACAACTATTGTGTGTTAATTACCGTGATAGTATTGTTGAGAATTTAATGTTAAACTTTAATGCTAGAATAACACGTGAGTTTGCAGGAACACTAAGTACATGTAAGGATTAGCTATTTCTATTATATCTATGTTTAAATTGATTGTCAGGATGACTTTGATGTGAATAATTACTATGTTGAACTGTTTAGTTAGCACTAGTAGTTATAATATTGTTGTGCGCGAACTGTTTAGTTAGCACGAGTATTCGTAGGAACTTTGGGCTCTATGTATGGCCCAATCGTTTCTTGATAATTATTGGTTAAAGGGCATCGGAGCTCCTGACACCAACGGTTGTGGATATAAACGTTGGGCTCTATGTGCGGTCCAGTCGTTTCGTAATGTGGATATAAACGTTGGGCTCTATGTGCGGTCTAGTCGTTTCGTAATGTGGATATAAACGTTGGGCTCTATGTGCGGTCCAGTCGTTTCGTAATGTGGTTATATTAAAAGCTTATAACGTGATGTTGGTTTTGGAATTAAATAAGATAAGTGTCGTTGTCGCACATAATTAATAAGCTTCGGTAGTTGTACTAATTAGGTGAACATAATTGTCACCCTAAGGTTTAAAGCTTTGTATCTGCTCTTAATCATGTTATATGCATTAGTGTGGATAAAGTGTTGTGAAGAAATAATTGATTAAGGGAATAATTCTTTAAGAACTCGTTTTCCCTATTGTGATCTTGATTAAGATTGTGAAATCCGGAGTTAGGATGGTCAGGATCATAAGTAAAGTATGATCCATGTAGGATCAATGATTAAAGCTTTTGAGAAAGCCAAGTGTACGAGATCATAGGTATCCTTTGAGAAGATCTATTCGAGATTCGTTTGAGGTATTATAAGAAAATAATACGATTAAGTCCGGGATGGATAGTAGATTGTGTACGGAGTATAATGATTTTAAGTTAGAAATAAGTTTGTTTAAAGACAGTATGAGTCATTAGACTCGATAAGTGGAATTTCCAGAGGACGAAGAGTTATGACTCTTGGGAACTATTAAGGATTGACATCTTGTAAGTACGTCATCTATAAGGCTTAAGGTACAACGCTTTGAAGAAGATTAAGTTGTAAAGTTATTGTGTTAAGAGGTGACCGCTTAAATAGAAGTTCATAGTTTAAAGATATGATATGTTGATGATCCTGAGGTAATAAGGAATCAGTAAGAATTATTACATGATGTGTAGTATGGAGATAAGGTTGTGAGATAATGAAGTGATTAAGGATAAATGTGTGAAATTAATATTATGAGAGATTAAGAGTTATCTCTTATAAATGAGTTCGTATTATAAGCATTATAGTAGACGGATCATTTTCAGAATGATATCTCAAGGAATTAAGAGTAATATCTCACGTGATACGTTTCGAGGAACGTAGGAATAAGATATAGTGATTGTTCTTGAATCTTAAAAGAGTTAAGTTATAAATTGTTTAAAGAGATGTGTTAAAGGGTTTTAAGTTAGAATTTGGCATAAGGGCCAAATTCGATGAAAATGAATAATGAAATTGTGGGAAGTATCTTTAAAGAAGTTGAGATTGTAAGATTCGAGGTTGTTAAGAATTAATGTGTGAACTCGAGATTTCTCATTTAAGGAAATGAGAAACATATGTTCTCCTATTTTAAGTTAAGTACCGTTGTGGTTAAGTTAAGTGCCGTTGTAATTAAGAGAGTGCGGTGATGTACATATTTTAGTATACTCTCGGAAGAGTATTGCAGCTAGAGTATTGCAGCTAGAGTAGTGCAGTTAGGAGAACTCGTCTTGACTTGGGTCAGAGTAAAGTTCTCTTTCTAATCTGAACTCGCGTTAAGCGGTGAGGTTGGTTGTGAACCGAATCATCAACTTGTTTTAAACGCTTATGTGTATTAATGTTAACGTTTGTGTGTAATTATTAATGTTCCCAAACATTCATCATAATTTTACTATAAGGCTCATTTCAGTTGGAGTCTTTTTTTGGGATTGGTTGTTGTACGACTCGGTCTTCCAGAATCTTCTCTTGCTTATGCCTTTTCATATATTCTAGTAGTAGTATGGTGGTTGACTATCGTATTCGACTATTATTCGAGAGACGACGAGTCTAACCTAATATGACTACTTCGAACCACTCTGCTTTGTACCCTTGCATGGTCTATTCATTTAGACTAACCAACCGTATTTGTTATCTGCATTGTTGGCTGATGTCATCCGTTCGTTTCGGCACATCAGATTAATTACAGGTCCAAAAAGGCTAGAATGACTATGAAGGCAAACGGTATTTTGATGAGTTTTATCCAGGTTAAGGATCCTTGGCGGGTGATCATTGCGATCAAGACCCTGTTGTTATTTCAAAGACTTTCGTTGTGTTAAACATGTCTTGTTTTAAGACTACTCTGTGTTATAAAGACTTTCGCTGTATTTCTGATGTATTTGGTCGTATTTGGAAATGTGTTGAAATTCTGCGACTATGATTTTAATCAAAGGTTATGATATTTTGTATCAGAATTGTTATTTGACGATTTATATCAACTGGAAAAGCCTGGGGTGACTTCGGGATGTGAAATCCGAGGTCACTAACAATAATACTTTCAAAAGAAAATTTGGGGGTGTTACAATTACGTCCTTCTGTGGTTATATAATTTGAAGTTGCTGTGCTTCGAGTTCACTGTATTCGAGTTCAAAGGTCGAATTCCTGACAAAACACAGGTCAAATTCGAGTTCACTGTATTGTTAGGATTTAGGGTTTGGAATTTCATAGGGTCAGTAGTTCATCTGTTGTGCTTTTGTGGTGTATAATTTGAAGTTAAATTCTGAAATGAAAAGATTTTTGCTTCTGTTGTGCTTCTGTGTTTTGTCAGGAATTTGAAGCTGAATTATGAAATGCAAAGTTAACCACTTATTAGATGATGTTTTGTTATGTTGGGCGCAATCGCGACTCCATCCACCGCGACCGCGGCTAGGCAGAGGCCCGCGATCTCGACCAAGGCATGACTCGCGATCGCGGCCCCTTCTGTCGCGGCCGCGGTTTTGCCCAGCAAGCCGCGATCGCGACTATATTAACCGCGATCGCGGAACTGCCCTTTTTCCTTCATTTTGTTTTGTCCTTTTTATGAAATTAACTAATTAGGGTTTCTCGTCTTAAAACTTGTCTCATATGCGTCGTCGGATTGGATTGTGCTCGTATCCATGGCCGGTGGTACGGATTGGGATCCGACCCTACTAAATGATGATAAATTCCAACGAAAATTTTAGTAGATAGTCGTGCACAAGTTTAAGTTCTCGAAACTCGATCTCTCGTTCGTTTAAGCTAATGCAAGTGACGGTTCGCTCTTGCTGTGTTATTCCATATTTTTCTTAATTGACAATTAATCTAGAATATATTCCCGTGCGTAGCACGGGCTTTTTTAAACTTTTTTCTGACATTTATATATAACTAAATAAATAAATTTTATTATTTGTTGTGTACATGTTAACATGAATGTGATATGGTTATCCCAACCACCATTATTTTCAAAAAAAATATGTTAAAAGTTGAATAAAACTGGTCGATTTTAATACTATAGTTAAACATTGTTATGACTTTCCATAATACAATACACTTTTCTTATCTTATATTTGTTTTAATATCAATAATTAAAAATAATTTTATTATGAAATAGTTTTAACAATTTTGAACTAAAATATTAATATTTAATTTTATTTAGTATTCACCATTTTTGCGATTTTGTAGGTTTCTAACTAATCTTAAATCAATTGATTTAACTCTTTTTATTTTTTATTAAATTTGTTTTGTGTTCTTGTAAACAATCAAGTAATCAATTGCAAAATATTTAAAAATACAATTGTTAATATATCACTATATGTTCTACGATAATTACACTTTATTATTTTTCAATACTAATTTGTTATATTGTCATCTTTTGATCAATTACCCATTAAGCTCAATGTTTGGGGGTACTATGTCATATTTTATTAAAAAATAATAAAAATTATAGAAAAATCCATGGTTTTACTTGGAAATTAGACTGAAACTTTATTAGGCAATCAACTGAATATGTAGCATACTTTTGCATTGCAAGACGCAATCAACTATCATGCTTATAAGAACAATTGTCATCTTAACAAAGAAATTAAATCCTAGAGAAATAAACCTCAATTGCCAGCTTAACAAATGATAGATCATAAATTGATGAATGTCCATACATACGTATGATCCATATCTATATTTTAAAAGAAAACAACTCAAGCATTAAAGGCTAAAAATAGTTTCAAATTTCAATCCATGCATTCTCGTAAATATAAGTATGTTTAGTTTTTTTGTTCAGAATATATAAGTATATAGGTGCAATACTACTTATAATACGGTTTGTCTAATGTGTGCTCATGGGCACATGTTAAGAGCCTAAATGTTGAAACTTTTTCCAAAATATTCCCTAAAGTAGAAAGGGTGAACCCCTAGAAAAAAATTAAATTATTGACTAAAAGGAATTGTTATTAAATATGAGATTTTTATTGTGTGCCCATGGGCACACATTAGAAAAATCCTTTATAATTATTCAAATTTTAGAATCTGTGATCATTCTGTTATTTGATATGAATGAATGAACAACTCCATATTAACTTGATGTGTGATCATTCTGCTATTGAATAGTATTTTCTAAGTAGATGTATTTTACTATTGCTTAACTTAGGACTCAAAACGCGTGCTCCTAACTATTAAACCCTTATCAAAGAATGATATTTTCATTATATATATAAAATCACAAAATTAAAAAGCTAATATTATATCAATTACATTCATATTCACTACGTAAAATGAACCGATGAAAAATGTCGAACTTCAATATAATAACATACAAAGATTGAAACAAAACCTAATATTCGCATGACAAATGATCTTCTCATTACATCTTTTAAACCACCCCATTTAGAAAATCATTAACATGACATCAAATTGCACAACAACAAAAATTAGCATAATATCTCACAAATTCAAAAATATAACGATACAAAGATTGCAAGAAACATAGATTATGCCAAGTAATCATAAATTTTTTATAACATATCTATAATAATAAAAGATGGATGAGATGATTTTTGTTTGAGAAGCTATATAGTATTTTCTTTTCTGTTTATATACCTATAATACCTATCAATTACAGAAACTAACTAAATAAGCACTTTCTCTCAATTGTTAATTCATTGAGTTCACATATATTTCAATAATTGTGCCATTGTTTAAATACAGATATATGAAAACATGAATTACTCATTTTATTTTAAAATTAAATACATTATATATATTCTCTTATAATTTCATAACAAACAATATAAATTACAATGCACAAAGCCTAAAAATAAATCCATATGATATTTATTTTATTATAAAATTTGCAACAAATTAAATACTTTTTGAAAAAATAAACATTAATTGATTAATATATTAATATGAATACATTATTTCTCTTACAATAGAATGATTGAGTAAATCAATTCCAATTGAGATTATTGTTTTCTTGATCCCCTTATTGAAAATACTAGGATTCTAAGAACATACACAGAACAAAAATATATTAAAATTATATGTATCTTTAATCTTTTTTTTTAATCATCACCATCATATTTAGGTAATTTTAATTTAAAATATTAGTAAAAAGTTGCATATAACACGATGTTACATTTTGGTTGTTATTTTTTTGGTAAGGCTCAAATTCGATATAATATAGTAATATTTGTTACAATTATTTTCTGCTTTTTAAGTTGAAATATCTTAAATCATGTGTCTAATGTAAGAGTTGGCTAGAGAACGAATTTGACTGGATATGGCGTGAATTGTAATTGTTCACTCTTAAATATCAAGAATTCTTTTTGGGTTGTTATACTTTAATATCATTAGTTTTCAATTATATATGCATTTAACTTGGGTGTTTTAATCTTTAAAAGGTAATCATAAAAATCTATTAATTTTAAGTTATGTTTGTATTTAACGTTGGTGTTTCAATCTTTGAAAAGGTAACCATGAGAATTATAGATTTATACTTATGCTATTTAATTATTTTGGCAGTTTAAGCACAAGCATTGTCCATAATATATTTGCTATAATTTATCTCCACGAGGAATCAAAGTTACTTACAATAAATTACACAAGTAATTGAAAATAATAATTGATATGATAAAATCAATTGGTTTATAAGTGAATTTGTGCAAAGACCCACCAAAGAGGTGGTGAATACTCGAGCATGAAACAAGCAAACCAAGATTTAAATTCCTCATGAGAGTTATTAACCAAAATTCAAATTGCAATTTTATGAAGAACCTCGACTTATCAAGTTATCGCACATCCCCCATCAAGCTAATTATTTGGAAATAGGTATGCTACGAACAAATGTATAATGTGCGAAAATTTTGTTGTTTTTGATGCCCCTCCTTCAGATCTAAATAATATCCTAATGGCAGATATGGCTGCTATCAACACTTAATTAATACAGAGTAATTTCTTATTGATTCAATATAACGGGCTTAGATCTCTCTAATTGCAACATGAAAAAAGAGAATGAGAAAGCGATTAATATGACGAAGGACCAAGATACGTAAGGTTGTAATTGAAAATCTATTATTATATTTATTTTTCATTTATTAATATATATAGAAATAATTCCGATAAGTAATCTCTAACATGTACTTAAGTTTTTTACTTTTATTATTCAGTGAGAAGATGTAAGTTTGTTTTTTTATGTTAGATGTAAGTTCTTAGTACATAGGATTAATGTATACCTCATACATATTGTAAATATAGAATAACATATATTTTTTTATATAAAAGATAAATTTAAATCTCTTTTATGCTTCTGCGTAAATGAAGGATAAAGGATAAACATATTATAAATTTTATAGAAGGATCTTTTTATTTTATAAATATAGAATATGTTTTTCTGAGTTTGGATCATATAGGGAGTTGATTTAGGGTATAGAATATGGAGCATTTATAACCATTAGATCTACTTCATCCAATGGCTGAAAGTCTCTCTTCCACCTACAAGAGACGGTGGCGTAATTGTAATATATGTAATTTTTTTTATTTTTTGTTCCACTTCTACCCTTCCTTCTCCAGCGGATGAATTCACTCTTCCTTCTCCAGCATTCCGCCATTGTCGACCGCTTTCTTGCTTCGTGAATTCGCTCCTGGCGTGATGGATGACGATAATATTTCGTTATTTTGTTTAATTCATCTGTTTTGATTTGTGTATGAAATATGTTCCATCTTCTATGTGATTCGGTGGAATTAGGTCATTATTTTGATTTGTGAAATTCATGAATTACTCAATTTGAGATTGCCTCTTTGTTCCAGTGTAATTGTTGTACTTACTGTGCCTCCCTATTTCACGAATTCCAGTGAAATTTGTGAATTCAACAATTTGAGATTGCGTCACCATTGTCGACCTTCTTCTGTTTTATTGTGTGGTATGAAATTTTGTTGTTTTGCTTTGGTTTTGGTCTGCTTTGAACAATTAGTCCTTATCTGTGCACTTTCGTTTTGAATTAATTAGTTGTTTTAATTTTGTTGTTTTGTTGCGTCGCTTGCATAACGCTTTTCTTGGTTGATCTTGCGGAGTATTTTGTTCTTATAACAATTAGTCCTTATTTGTTCACTTTCACTTTGTGTACGCATTTTTTGTTGGAGCTTCGTTTTCCTCTGTTATATTTGTGCATTCCTTGAACACTTGCTATTTCTGCACCAATTGATCTTATTCATGCACTTTCATCCATTCTATATATTTTCAGTTGATGCTTCGGATGTTGTGGGCTGTGGTGGTGTTGATTCTTCTTCATTTGTTGAGTCGGATACTAGTGAGAGCTATGTGATTCAATTCTCGCAAGAAGGGTAAACAATGTACTATTTGCCTCGTTGTCAAGAAGATATGAAGCCTTTCATCGGTCAAACGTTTACTACAATACTTGAACAAGGTATGGATAGACTTGGGCCGATTTTGAGCAAGGTATGAAGCCTTTCATCGCACATCCTTTAGTGGACACCATAACTGCACATTGCTAAGGCATGATTGTTTTCAATGTATCTCCCATCTTAATGGAAGTTGTTTCTTCTTGTAAAAGGAATGAGTGATTTAGCATATAAATTTTACTTCTATTGGCCCTACAACTAAAGGAATGACTATATTTGTCAGTTAAACCTTATTTTTTCTCATTTCCATTGTTGAACAAAGTTTAATTTTCACGACTGTTCTAGTTACCTAGCCAAATATATCTATTGTGAGGTAGTTTGTATTTTGTAGCACCTCTCTCTAGAATTGGCTGACTAGTATATAAGTAGTATAACTAAGAACACGATAAAGGAATATGGGAAAAAAGTCGTAGTTTATAGGTAGCATATAAGTAGGATATTTGCTGAAGTGAAAACACTCCGAACAGATAAAGGGAGAAGTGATACAACAAATGATTATATAACCTATGAAAACATACTTGCTCAACAAGGAAACTTTGTTTATATTTCGTATTATTTAGTGCAATGTGCCTTCAGATAGTTTTGAACAAGTTCTCTTAAATTATGGAACATTTACTAAAATAGTTAATGATAAAAATAAAGCTTGAAAAGTGTCATGACTTCATTTTTTTGAAAATATGGCTAACAAAGCTTTGTTTTGATGCAGGTGTTGTTGGCCTGACACCCCTGTGATGAAGCACCATCTCCAAATTGTTCAGCTTTTTTCTCAGTCTACCGAAGCTATGTATTGGTTGTGCTTGTGTTGGCAATATTTCCCAATGAGCTACTGTTAGTTGTGGGGAATTTTAGTTGTAAAATCATTGCAATTTGCAAATACAAGTAACTAGTCGGTCTTGTGTTGGCATCTTCGTGTCACCTTTTGATACGAATATGGGGCATCTCATGTCATGCATGCCTTTGAAATAGAATAAGCTCATTTATGAACTCGTTGGTTTCCTGCATTGTCTGAAACATTGTGAATTAGGGCCCATTTGGTTTGAATTATGGAAATAATTAGCCCATGGTCCCAAGAAGGGATAGACAAACAAAAAGGGAAAAAAAACTTACCAGTAAAAACTAAGCTCCTAAATTCAAGGACTTAAAATATACCAAGATTTCTTGTTATCTATCAGTCCCTATCTACTCAACTAACCTGTATGCAATAGCTTGTACCTTCAAACATGATATTATTCAAGCACATAATGCTCTTACTCATGCACAAAAAGCTCTTATTCGTGCACATACAACTATATTTTCTAATTTGTTTACCAATCATCAAAATGGAAGCAGAATAATTCATGCACATAATCTATTGTTCATGCACTAATTTACATAATTCATGCACAAAAAGCTCTTATTCATGTACAGAAACGCGAGCAAGACAAAAAGTTAACACCAACAAGCAACTCACCGCCAGAGAAAAAAATAACAAAAAGGAAAATGAGAAGTGTGCATTACGAAACAAAAAAGGAGAAATCACAAGAATAAAAGAGGGCACAAACACCAAAATAAAGAAATAACAAAAAAATAAGAAATAAAAATGGAAACTATGAAAAATAAAACCATAACAAACACACATAAAGAGTCTACACATAAGATTTAAAACAATCAGCATTCATAGAGAAACCCCAATCAACTAGTCAACATCATGCAGGAGATCGAGCAAAAAAAAAACAGCCAAAACCAGAGGAAATCAATAAAACAATAAAAAAGAAACCCTGAAACATATAGTAGAGATAATAGATTACACAATAAGGATCAGACATTAGCAAAAACAAAGAAGGAGAGAAAATAAATAGAAAGAAACCACACAGTTAAAGAAGAAAGAAAATAAGCACAACTGGCTCACCACAACAACCCCAATAATTAGAAACTCGCAGCACACAAGGACAAGTGGGGCACGATCAGCTACTCAACTTCAAACAAGAAATTAAAAAAGAAAAGAAAATAGATAACAACTAGAAAAGAGTAAAACAAACCTAGAAAATATTTACACTAAGTAAACAAATCTATGAACATCCAATTGAGAAAAATAAGACAGGGAAGGGGTTTAGCACACAAGGACAAAAAAAAAAGGGGGAGGGGGAAATCAACCAGGTCAAACAACTGCAGAAAACAAAAAAATAGCAGCAAGTAAAAGAAACAGAAAAGGCCAGCAAGACAAAGAGCTAACAACAACAACTAACTCAACACGAGTGAACCAAAGACAACAATAAGGGAGCACAACAACTGATGACTAGACATCAAGAAAACAAAGAAGGCTAGAAAACAAAATGAAAAACAAGATAACAAGAGAAGGCGGGGATAATTTGTACCTTCAAACATGCTATTATTCAAGCACATAATGCTCTTATTCATGCACACAAATCTCTTATTCATGCACATAAAGCTATATTTTCTAATTTATTTACAAATTTTCCAAATGGCAGCAGAATAATTCATGCACATAATCTCTTGTTCATGCACTAATTTACATAATTCATGCACACAAAGCTCTTATTCATGCATATAAAGCTATAATTTGAACATCAAAATAAAAACTATACCCAAAATAAGTATACAACATGGAGCTACACAAGTTGAATCATGTACAAGTACCTTGTACTTGCATAATGCTTTAATGATGAATCAAATTAACTAACAGGCAAAGAGCACAATAGCAAAATAAACACGATTACTTTTCAACGCATAAGCAAAGTTGCCTTTTAGTGCATAAGGTACGCACGTAACGTGGTGAGAAGCTCCTCACGTTACGTGAGATAAAATAGAGTCACACGTTACGCATGGCTCTCATCCACACGTAACGTATGGAACAACTCCACACGTAACGTATGAGACAACTCCACACGTAACATATGGGTGAGAGCCATAGACCCAGCTGGGTCTATGCGCTGAAAGACAATTTTGTCTATGCGTTAAAAAGTAAAGGCCAAAATAAAAGCTATACCCAAAATAAGTATACAACATAAGCTTGTTTGGATCAAGCTTGGAATTCAATTATGTTTCCTGTGGCTTTTGTGGGCCCAAAATCAAAGTTAGGCCAATTAGCTATTTTGGGACAAGAGAAGCCATGCAACACAATTGAACTTCTGGCGAGCGAGATGACCTGACACCTCCGAAGCGAGATCTAGGAGGTGGTTGCCGCTATTCTCCACAACGATTACAAGTCGCCCAAAATAGCAATTAACAAAAGTTTTTTTTTGCAGAGGCTTAACACAAGTTGAAATTGAATAATATTGCTAGAATTAAGCCGAAGTAGATTCAATTCTCGTGACTAATGTTCAAGAGAACGCTTGTAACAAAAGTTTCGTAATATGGCGTAACTTGTATAACCAAGGACTTAGAGAGAAGTTAGCATTAGACAGAAATGAATAAATAGCAACCGTTATTCTGGGCCTCAGGACCGGGGAATGGGCAATAGTCCCTGGTTCTACATCAACGCTGGGTTGTGTTGGGCTCGATGTAAAGCCCAATGGACTTAACTCCCTCAGAGTCGTGGGTCCCGTGGAAGCCGCCAAACTGATCCAGCCTCCCAATGTCAAATTTGAACCACTTTCCCTCAACAAAACCAGGGTGATTGCTGTGGGCGGCCGCCGAATGGTCGACTCCTCTATACGGCTTGCACGTATATTGCCTCCTGTTTGTATAAACGGCTAGCTCTTCGATATAAGACGAGCAGAACCCCGTCACTTTAGTGATGTACTCGGATGGGTAATCCAGCACTATCTGCAACCAAATCAATTTTAAACCAATTAACATCCGTCAATAATTAGATGCGATCTAGGTTTCCGGGTTCGATCATTTATTACAAAATACTCCATCCTTGTTTTTATCTATTTTACCAAGTTCATCCTCTACTTATTAGTGATAAAATTAGACTTTTTATTCTTTAGCTTTAATTTTTTATCTAGTTTTCTTTAGAAGTGACGGGCTAAAAGTGCACAGTGCAAGTATCGTTGCTTAGCCTAGTCAAAGTAAAATATTCTAACAGACCTACTAAACAGAAGTATAGCAAGCAAGTAAGGGTCGAACCCACAGGAAAGATCGAATGAAGTATGCAAGTGTGAATGACAAGTAACACAAACGGGGGGTTTAGTTATCAAGAGAACACAAAGCAAGCTCTTCGATATAAGACGAATATTTCCGCCGAATGGTCGACTCCGTTATACGGCTTGCACATATATTTTCTCATGTTTGTATAAACGGCTAGCTCTTCGATATAAGAAGAGCAGAACCCCGTCACTTTAGTGATGTACTCGGATGGGTAATCCAGCACTATCTGCAACCAAATCAATTTTAAACCAATTAACATCCGTCAATAATTAGATGCGATCTAGGTTTCCGGGTTCGATCATTTGAGCGTTTTGGGAAAATTAGATTTATTACAAAATACTCCATAATTGTTTTTATCAATTTTTTATGTAGTTTTCTTTAGAAGCATCACACCCATCAATTCTAAACATTGATTTCAATTCTCCATTATTAAATAAGGGTATTTTGGACAATTTTTTTGTTCCACTAATATGTAAGAAAATTTCAAAAATGACAAATAGAGATTGAAAATGATGTGAATAGTTCCAAGTTTAGGGTCTTTCTTAGAGTTTCTTGTATCTAGGGTATCTTTGTGTAGTTTGTGGTTGGCTCTAGTACTTGCCCTAGAGAAGCATCAGTAATTTTTCTGTCACGGAGGATCTTGGATCTTATCTGGGTATTTCGCTCCTGCACAAGCGTGTCGACAAATATACGTTTAGGCCTTTGTTGGAACGGATTAATGCCAAGTTGGCGGGTTGGAAGAGTCGTCACCTTAGCCTTGCGGGGAGAATTACTCTCGCCAAATCTGTTATCTCTGCGCTGCCCGTGTATTCAATGGCTTCGATGTTGTTGTCGGCCAGCATGTGCGAGAAAATTGATAAGGTGACTCAGTCCTTTATTTGGGGTAGCTGTGATGAAAGTCGTAAGATCCACCTTGTGAGGTAGGATGAGGTGTGCAAGCATAAGGCTCAGGGTGGCTTGGGTCTGAAGAGTATGACTGAACTGAATAAAGCTTTGGTGGGAAAGCTTAGTTGGCGCTTTCTCAAGAACTCGGACGGACTTTGGGCTGAAGTTATCCGGAAAAAGTATGTGAGGCCTTCTCTTGCTATTCAGGCAAACCCCTCTCATATCTGGAGAAGTATTCAGAAAGATGTTCAGGAAGTTGTGATTCCGAGAGTTAAATGGGTGCTTGGTAATGGGGAGTCGATTTGTTTTTGGCAGGATATTTGGGTTCTGAATCACAGTTTGATTCGCTATGTTTAGTCTCCTTTGGATGGGGTTGATGAGATTGTCAAAGTTAATCACTTTTGGACTCTCGGGATGGGCTGGAACTGGTCTCTCTTTTCACCCTTACTTCCACTTCCATCCTCCTGCTTATTGCTCCTATGAGGATTCTTGAGGCGGATGACAACCCCGACACTATTGGCTGGAGTCTTTCTAAAGATGGTGCCTACTCTGTCCGGTCCGCCTATGGTATGCTTCTTCCTCATAAGAATCTTTATGATATTGATGCTCCTATTTTTTGTAAGATTTGGCGTTTGAGGATCATTGAACGTGCCCGTACGTTTGTGTGGCTTGCGGTGTGTGGTGTTTTGCTTACGAAAGCTGAGCACAAGCGGAGACACATGTGCATTGATGATGCTTGTGGGAGATGTCCCAATAATCAAGAATCCCTTATTCACTTGTTTAGGGATTGTCGGAGTACATGATCTCTTTGGGCCGCTCTTGAGCCTTCACAAAGGTATGGTGGTTTCTATTCTGATGAATATGCGGGATGGATCCGCACGAATCTGGCTTGGCATGATATTAGTAACAAGGATCATGGTTGGGCTGATGTGTTTTCTATGGCCATTTGGTGGATTTGGAAGTGGAGGAACACCTGGACCTTCAATAAGGTGGAGCTCATCGGTGACAAAGCCAACTTCATGAAGCTTTAGTGTGAGGACTATTGGGCTACCTGGACCAAGAGAAATGGTGGGCTTTTGGTGAGGACAAGAACTGAGGTTCATATTAGTTGGTCTAAACCTAGTGAAGGCTGGATTAAGATCAACACTGATGGTGCAGTTAGGGATGGGAAAGCGACTGCGGGTGGTGTGCTCAGAGATAGCAGAGGAGTGTGGGTGGCTGACTTTGTCCACAATATCGACTGTTGTAGTGTACCAATGGCGGAGCTTTGGGGTATCTTTTGTGGTCTTGAGCTTGCTTGAGATCGGGGCTACCGGAGGATTTACTTAGAAACTGATTCGCAGTTGGCTATTCAATTGCTAAGTAAATCTATGGATCGTAGTCATCCTCTTTTTAGTCTTGTCTCTTTGGAACAAGACTTTTTCAATAGGGACTGGGACTTCTAATTCTGTCTTATTTATAGAAAAGCTAATATCGTTCCTGATTTCTTAGCTTCTTTGGCCTTTTCTTTTAATCTTGGTTTTCAGTCTTAGACGAACCTCCGGATGGAGTGGTCACTTTTCTCTTTAAGGATGCTAGAGATCGAACTACGCCTCATTTTGTTGTCTGATAGTCTTTCTGCCTTTACATATGTTTAAGAGTTCTACCTCTCTTTTCACCCAAAAAAAAAAAGTATAATTTTTTGTTTTGTGAAATATAAGTATAAATCGCACATAAGTAAACTTTTTTAAGAAGTAAAAGAAATTACTGTAAGAAGTACTCTTTATTTTCATTCAACATTACCAGTACATTTTCTCCTCTTCTCATTCAACAGCACCGACTTCTCCAACTCATCTTCGGCACCAGCTCTGTCGACCACCGTAAACCAACCCATGCGAACCGCCACAGACCGCCGACCACCCGGATCCGACTCCACAAGCTCAGATCTGGCGACATACACCTGGCACTAAAAATTAAGGGGAGAGGGCGTCTTGTGAGATCGACTAGCACGGAAAACGACGAGTGAGCGACATGAGACGATGAGGCGAAGCGAGAGCTAGAGGAAGAATGTCCGGCGTGGCGGTGGCCTCGGTGGTGCAGACGAGTCAACGACGACCTCTTCAAGATCGAGCTCGCGAGAACAGGACTTTCTGGTTTGCCTAATTTTGCTTTCTTTGTGTTAATTATGTCGATGTTATTGGACTCGATTTCCCATTTTATAGATTCGGCCACTCTCCTCTCCTCTATTAATTGCTTTGATTCGATAATCTGACTAACATCAACGTAACTCGCGATCTAAAATCGGAAAACATGGTAACTGGGAAAATGTCTGAAGGAACGTACCGTTTCAAAAGTGGAAGAGGTGAGCGTCTGTCTTCCTAAGATATCAGAAGTGGCCAAAACGCCGTCGTCTTGGAGGTATTGGAACCATAGAGACTTCAGGAAACGAGATCCAAAGGAAGCGAAGATCTGAACGATCTTACTTCGGCCACAATGATCCCATTCTTCTCCTTGTTTCAGCCCACATGGTCCGATTTTCCTCGCCATAGCTAAGTGTCGTCTTGGGAAGAAGGTGGTGTTGACTTTCAATTGTCGTTTGAATTTGATATATGCTTTTTCCCATTTGCTTGCTTTTATAGGGGAGTAACTCTCAGCAAGTAAAAAAGGTAGTTGCGCCCATGATTTTACTTCAAAACGTCAATTACATTAACTGTTCGCCTCTCCTCTGAACCGAATTTATTGCCAAATAACCCTGATGGCTTGAAAACGTCAATTACTATAGTTAAATATTTTTTTTTAAAAGGTAGTTGCGCCCATGATTTTACTTTATTTATACGTTGCGGCCAAGTGAACCATTTTTTTTGGTAACTGGTGAACCGGTTCTTCATCTGAATCGGCTCAATAATCAAGAAAAATTATTTTTCAAAATAAATAATTTTTCATCCGAACCTTGGGCGCAACCTGTGCCCAATGATTTTTTTTTTAAAAAAAATCCGTTTTTTGAACGTAATCAGGGACTAGATTTTCACGATGCGAACATGAATCCCCTTTAGAAAGGGGTTGATTGTCTGGGTAAGGGAGCCGATGATTGGGCTTGGGCGAGAGTTTTGGAACTGGACATCAATTTTATTTTATTTTATTTGAGAAAAGCAATCTTTTTAGTTTAAGAAATTATTGAATAATATTAATTTTTATTTATTTATATTTAACATGCTAACAAAAATACAAATGAATGAAATAGGGATAGTTTTTATTACTACATACTCTATGTGTTAAGAAATAAGTATCATTTTAAACTATGATACAATTATTAAAATATACAATCATTAAGTTATTATCATTTTTTTTTCTCAAATTTACAATTTAATAATTATTCATCTCATTTGTAAAGAGAATTTACATAAATCATATCAATATGTGCAACTTACAATAACATATCTAGTAACCATAAATAAATAGTCACTTAAAAGTTTTTTCTTAACAAAAATTAAAAGTTAAAAAGATATTTATTTTTTAACGAATAAAGAAGTATCTATTTAATGTGTATGTCTTATTTTGAGTAAGTAGACTTTACATATATATACATTTGTACATATTATAATATAAGTACACGATTAGTTTTCAGCGCATAAGCAAAATTGTCTTTCAGCGCATAAGGTCGCCACGTTACGTGTGGTGCCTCTCCACACGTAACGTGGGGTAATTTTTTTTTTTTTATTTTTATTTTTTTTATACCTCACGTTAAAAAAAGTTTGAAACTTAAAATTATTATTTTTTATTTATCAATGTTAAAATATTAGGACATTAGTCCTAACTGGATGGAGGATGCTGATTTGAGAACGTGAGCTGATTTTTTTTGTCTCAATGAAGGTTTAAGCTATCGTACTTTTTTATCTAACATTTGATCATTTCAAGGCTTAATATATAATTGCTTATACGCCCTGCTTATTGATGTGCACATCTTAAGCATTTATTTTTTGTTCATGTATGTAGTAATGGGTAAGTCTGACACTGGTCAAGCTTGGTGTATTAAAATTTTGGGGTTATAGAAAGAAAACTTCTTAGTATTTTTTTTATTATTATTGTTTAGAATTGACTCTTAATTCTCCAGGACGAACATTATGGAACGGATGAAGTATTAAAGTTATGCGGTACAGATCCGGTTACATTTTAACATTGATAAATAAAAAATAACAATTTTAAGTTTTAATTTTTTTTTAACGTGAGGTTAAAATTTTTTTTAAATAAAATAAAAAATACCACACGTTAGGTGTGGAGCCACTCCACACGTAATGTGTGGTCAAAAAAAATAAAAAAAATTTACCCCACGTTACGTGTGGAGAGACACCACACGTAACGTGACGACCCTATGTGCTGAAAGGCAATTTTGTCTATGCGCCGAATAATATGACCCTATAAGTAAAGTATGTGTAGACATATTGCTTTACTTGCCTAGTAAGAAATGAATTCGGAAGAAAACAAGAATACAAGTAGTGAAAATCAAGAAATATATCTAGAGAATATACGAATATATATTCCGAATTTTCAAGGGTGAAAATCAAGAAAATAAAATTTTCAAGACAATGTCAAGTGTATCGAAAAAACAAGATATTAATGTATATAGTATACGATGATGTTATTCTTATGTCTAATGTTTTTCTAATTCTATTATTGAAGAAAGCGTTATTAGGCAAGTTTTAAAAACCCTTTTTTTTTTTTTTGAGAATTAAAAACCCTTCTATGATCCTATTGTTGTTGCTTATTTATTATTTTTTGAGTTCTAATTAACGATGTTTAATTTGTGTTTATAATCTAATGTTTTCGATGCTAATGTAAAATGAAGGACATACGAGTCTTCTTGATTTGAACAATTTAATTGTTTCAATTTATGGTCCATATAATTTATATGACACAAATTAATAACAAGTGTCTTTTTTTTTGTTTATAAATTTTTTATATAAAAAGCAAAGGAAAAAGATAAAAAAAAATCATGTTGGTGTACCTGAGTTTATGGTTATTTCTATTGGTGTTCCACGATTAATTTTTTTCTGGTTGGTATCCCTAAAGTTTGGGTTTTTTCTCTTTGTAATCAAAATTTTCTATATCCGTGTCATTTCGGTTCGAATTGAACAAATCGAAGTTCATCATTATGTTTATTGACCTCAACTTAGTAGGATTCGACTCCAAAAACAATCAAATCTATACTTGAATCATTTCGATTTGAATTCTTAAGTTCAAAAATGGGTTGTTGCTTCAGAATTCAAATCGACATTGTTCAGACATGAATTTGGGTATTTTAGTAGTCAAATCTTACTAATTTGAGGACGAGGAACACAATGGTGAACCTGGATTTAATCAATTTGAGCTAGAATGGTACAAACATGAAAAAATTTGGTTACGAAGCAAATAAATCCAAACCTTAGGGGTACCAACCGGGAAAAAGTTATTCGTGGGACACAACAAGAATAACCTTAAACTCAGGGGCACCAATAGGAATTTCCCTAAAAAAAATTATGGGTCCATAAGAAAAGTAGATTAAAAAAGTAAAATAAGATAATCTAGCTAACAAATATCACTAATGTGAGATAAAGTAACATAAAATGATGTGGAAGAGAGATAAACTCAAAAAAATAAAATATGATACTTGAAATGAATATCACTATTAAAGATGCTCTTACAGTGGCCAATTATGAAATATAATTGGAAATTGGTATACACGTGGTTCGAATACGAAGGGTTTGTTCAAATACAACACACTTTACCATATGAGCTATACAAGTTTTCAGTTTATACACGGTTCTGGTGATATCCCCTAAATTTTAGGAGTATGTAGGTCTGTTGGCACATGCTAAATAAAAATCGTAATTTAGAGTATCTACAATGGTGATATTTAGAGTACTATAAGCAATTGTTTAAAGGAAAAAAAAGACAATATCAAGATTTTGTGTAAATTAATACAAAAAAGTAAAGAGTATCATCTGCATTATACTTCTTTATTTTTATTTTTATTTTTTTTTGATAAGGAAAGAATTCGACGGGTCCTAGCAACGATGCAAGGTCCGGCCTAGAGCATCCAATTGGATGAGAACCCGAAGTTCTGCGTTTGATTCCAAGGCAAATCTCGAAGGTGAGAAGCTGAGTTTAGCAATTTGATCAGCAGCGCGGTTCACCTCCCGAAAAACATGCCTTATGCGGACTTCCTGAAAAGAACGGAGATCGATGAGGATGTCAGCGATGACCATTTCAATTTCCCATGGGCAAGTCCAAGTGCCTAAGATGGAGTTGATAAGGCACAAGTTGTCCCCTTCGATTTCAATTTTATTTAGACGAAGGGATACAACTTTTTTGATACTGTTTTTCAGGGCTAGGGTTTCTGCCATTAGGACGGAGAGGCATCCGTATTGTTTATTGGACATATGGACTGTTTCAGCATATTCATTTCTAAATTCTAATGATGAAGCCTGTACCTATTTTACCATTTTGTATTTTCGTACCATCAAAGTTTATTTTGCAGAATCCTGATTTTGGTTTATCCCATTTAATATTTTTAGTCTTATGCCTAATGGCTGGGTTGGGTTTTTTAGTTGTTATTTCATCTGTATCTGACACCTTAGTTTTATTCCAATTCTGGATTAGGTTATTGATGTATATTGTGAGGTCTTTGATTTTGTCCGGGTTAGGTGTTTGGAAGATTACTTGGTTTCTATTGATCCAAGTACCCCACCAGGTGGTAGCGAGATAAACCCATTCATTTTTAGTAAGTAGGGACTGTAGTTCCCGGATTAAGACGATAGGTTTTTTGTTATTAGTATCTAATCTTCTAATGATGAAATCAATAGGAAGATTTTGTTTCTTGATTTGTTCCATCGTTTTGGGACACTTGAATAAGAAGTGGTTTAGGTCTTCAAGCGGATTATTACACGCGTCACATACTAGTGGGACAGAGACATGTTTTTGCGATAGTCTGACTTTCGTAGGAAGACCATCATGACATATTTTCCATAAGAATTTTTTCACTTTTGGGTACATTATACTTCTTTATTGATTTACTTTAAAAAGCTGAATTTTTTTTATTCTTGTTTTTTTTTATAAATGGATAAGATAATCAATATGAATATCATTAAAGATGGTCTAAGGACAATCTTGGGGCTTCTAGGTACTAGGTTTTCTATGCCCGTGCTTCGCACGGGCATGTGACCCGTTTGTGTGTGCTGAATGTCCTCTTATTCAACGTCAGTTTAATGTTGTTTATTTCTTCTTTTGTTTGGAAATATTACATGTGGTACAGGTGTTGTCCTTTCCCCCCTGGACAAAAGACGCGTTATGTGGCATGGTAAATAAGTTTGTTAGTGTAGTGGCAAACTATTTGAATTGCATATTGAAGAAGTTATTTGTAGATGTAGTATCGATGGGCGCAAGTTTAGTTTGTTGGGCAGGTCAAATACTGAGAGAATGTTTGATGATGTGAAACGCAAAGTGAAGAGCAACTGGAAGATAAGTGGGTCCCAATTTGGGCATAAAGTGGTTAGATTTTATCTAGCAGAAAAGGAAAACTCAATCAGAAAAGGGATAGAAGGAACAAAAACATTCAAGTAGATTATGATTGATGTGAGAATGGGAAGAGAAAAAACTCTGGAACAGTAACATTAAAAAACAATTTCGTCTACAAACAGCTAAAGCTCCATAATCCGAATAGCCTGGGAAAGAAGATTATATGCCCGTAAATGCCTTCTTGCCACCAGCAGCTGACCCGACATGGATGACCTTCAACCATTGGATCTCACGGTCTTGGACAGGGGCATGCCAGAAACTTTGATACATGGGAAACAAAATACTCAGCAATATGAAATTGTATGAAACTTACGAAAGGAAAACCTTGGGCTGCTTTACCAATGCCTTCTCAATCCGCAATCAAACCGAAACCACAGACTATTTAATCAGAAATTGTCCCAGCAACTGAGCAGATTCACTTTCTTATAACAGAAAATCTGTGTCCATTCAATAGCAAAACTGTTTAGCAGGAAGCAGAAACCGAAAAATGAACTGTGTAAGGAATTATATTCAGAAAGGAGGTAATTAACACACGATTTATAGCAGACGAATTAGTCAATGACCATAATACCTCAACTACAAACGTTAACAAACAAATCAGATATTAAGGACAAGATTTAACGAATTAGTCAGTTGTCTTCAAATCTAAGTCAATGACCGCTTCACTAAATGGGTAAGATTTGAAGACAATTGAGATTCATTAAATTTTTTTACCCATCAACACTAATCTCAGATTTTAGTGCACTCACCACATTTGAAACAAAATTAACGCAGCAACAACCAACTTGTTTTCATTTGATTTAAGTACTCCCTAGTCTCCACCTTCCTACTTCACCTGGATGCCACCTATGTTGAGTTTCAAACTTCTAATTAGAATTTGTCAAACCATCACAATAGCAATTACAAAGAGTCATGTTGCCTTGCAGAGCAAAGCCAAAAACATGGTAAATTCTGACGATTATAAAGCAAAGGTACAATGAATGATCTTTGTCAATTGTAACACATCAGTAGAAAATTAGTAACTCAATTGTGCCGACATTCTCAAATTTGGAAAACATATGATAGATGAACTAAATGACCTCAAGGTAACCATGGAAATCATATAACGGTACATGGCTTGAAAAACATACCTTGTAAGAGACGGTGAAATGCTCACCATTGGTAGCCCCATGGCCTTTAGGTCTTCAGCCTTCATGTGCTGAAGACCTGGCATATCCACTTACAGAAAGAGGGACAACTTTCTAACTATTTCCTAAACATATGATAGATGAACTAAATGACCTCAAGGTAACCATGGAAATCATATAACGGTACATGGCTTGGAAAACATAACTTGTAAGAGACGGTGAAATGCTCACCATTGGTAGCCCCATGGCCTTTAGGTCTTCAGCCTTCATGTGCTCAAGACCTGTCATATCCACCTACAGAAAGAGGGACAACTTCCTAACTGTTTCCTACAACATACATTGTGTATGGACATATATGTAACTCTTTAACTTACTTCCTTTGCCTAAAAGTGAATCTGATACTTTTGCAAGCCAAGAGATTGAAGAAACCCTTCAACTGATGTATCAGCCTGCAGAAGAAAATATTTTATCTCAAAGGAAGGGTTTCTTCAATCCCTTTGCCCTGCCTGAAAACAGCAAATAAAGAGGAAAACAGAAAAGGAAAACTCAAAATTTACCTGCTAGGAACAATAAGTTCTTCCCAATGTTGGCCGTTCTTTTTCATGACCTTTACTGTTGTTTGTTGTGATATGTTACAGCTCCCATCAGATAATCATGCCAAATTGTTGGAAGTTGTGCAATTTAAACCAAAATTTGATACAAATGGCAGTAAGATAAAGGCATTAAAAGATCCTAGTACAAAAAGAATATGAAACTTAATTACATTACTCTTGGCCATATTTCAAGCTTGTTTGTAAGTGAATAACTTCTATTTTTTTTCCTTATGGGGGAACAAAGTGCTAGCTTGGTAACATTTCAAACCAAGTGGAATGTGAACTTATGCAAGAGGTTATGTGAAGAAGGAATTTTCTTGTTCATATTTACTGAGGCAAGGTGATCAAGAGGACCATTCTTCGAAAATATAATATCTGATGAAGTAGATTATTGGAGAATGGAGAGATTACCTTGAAGAGGAACAAATGAGAGAAGAAGAAAATCTGCCTTCTTTGCACCCAAGCTTTAGATAAGTTCCCTGAACATTCACAAAGCATTTCCAAACCAATAATCTAACATAAGACCTATGATCTTCTTTTTTTGTATCATGCTATAGGTTTCCGCACTTAGATGGATGTAAATCCAACAGGAAAAAGAGGCATAATTGATATCAAAGTTGGAACATTATATATCATGTAATGATGCCACATGTGCTGAAATAAAAAGAATTCACAAACCAAAAAGTGTAGCATAAGAAGACATCATATGAGATCTAAAATTTACACTATAATTTAAAAAAATTACCTGATTTGACAATTGGTTTTTGAATTTTTCTGGATTCTGCTTTCGCTCAGCTAGTGTCTGAGCATCCACTCCATGTAAAGAAGAATTACAGGCATACAAAATGCTTATATGGCTGTGGACTCCTCGATTATCAGATGGAGTATGACAGGGTAAGAATCAATTTGAAAAGACAATAAAAAATTAAAAATCAGCCTACAGTATTACAAGTCCCAATAATGAACATTACTATATTAGAAAAACTATTTTACAATATGATGAAAACTTTGGCCAGGATCATCGATGGGAAGCCCTACAATCAAATAAGGAAAAAGGTCAGGCAATACAAATAAGAGTATGTTCAGTCTTCAATTTACAGGTACTTGTATCATGGCCTCACATGTACGGCCAAACATGAAAATCTAATAGATAAGAAGAACTCTATGTCAATGCATAAAGAGCTCATTCAAAGCCTTACCTTGAACAATTGTCCATTCTCCATTTTTGCAGGTAACTGGGAAGGAATATATGACTCCAGCAGGAACGTTGTAGGACCCATCTGAGTACACACCCATGGATACCCAAGTTCTCTGCACAAAGATACCCAAGTTCTCTGCACAAAGATTATAGAAATCATATTGTTAGGTTAGTAAAAAAAATATTCATGGAGCACGCACCAAGAAGCACACAAGCCATTGCAGAATCAAAATAAACCTCTGGTGTTCCGAGCACCCAGTCACGAATGTGGTCACATGCAGCACTATCAGCAGACAGAGCACTGGAGAGCTTCCTTGCCTTGATGATAGCTGCTCCACGCTGCTGGACGTATTGACGAATTCTCCATTCAACCTGCAAAGCAGTCAAGAAATGCAATCAGACACTAATGTAGCACGTTTAAACAGCAACCTTACTACTAATTATTTTCTCTCTTTAAACACTTACCATGCATCATCACCAACAAGCTCACGAACGGGCTTCTCACCACTGGGAGTCTTGACTGTTGCATGGTTGACATCAGGGTACTGTGTAGATGAGTGGTTTCCCCAAATGATGACATTCTTAACATCACATACTTGAATACTAAGTCTCTCTGAGATCTGACTAAGAGCCCTGTTATGGTCCAACCTTGTCAAAGCAGAGATGTTCTTCTCTGGAATTGATGGAGCGAATTCCTTGAGGATTAGTGCATTGGTGTTTGCAGGGTTGGCAACAACCAAGACCTATTGATTGAGATCATTGAGAGGGAAATCAATGGTTTGTACAAATGAATCTAATTATAAATCACTTCTCAAACTTCACTAAAGTTCAAAGCTAAAAGAGTAATCAACTTCCAAAGCTAAAAGTTTTGTTCATAGGTATGGAAATAAAACATTGTCTCCGCCGCCACCTCCTCCCACGCCCCAGCGAACGCCGTCGTCTCCGCCTCTTCCACTGCGGTCGTCGTTTCCTCTGCCGCCACCTCTACATGCGTACCCGCGAACGTCGGCTCCTCCTTCGCCGTCGTCGAGTCCACCGCCAAATTTGAAAAAAAAAACAGATTTGTCGGCGTCGTTTGTCGCTCCGCTGGGGACACCACCACCTCCGCCTGGCCATTCGCCACCTTCTGCTCCTCCGCCTGGGTAACCGCTTCAACATCATTGCCTCCAGACTTTGCCATTGCCTCTATCTTTGAGAAATTAGGGCTTGAGTTTGGGAGGAAGAAGCGGCACCTTGAGCAGATGGTCTTGGCCGGCTTTAACGGAGGATTCAGTGGCGGATACATCCTGGGAGGTGGCGCCTGCGGCCTGACAAAGAATCCGCAGCTTCGAAGTGTGTCTGAGAGACGAAAAGTGGTTGAGAGAAGAGAAATTTGAGGTTTGGAAAGAGAAGGAGAAGACGTCGGTAGAACGGGAGGCGGTCGCCGATAAGGAGAAAGCGGCGCCGGAGAAGCTTGCTGCCATGTACCTGCTTCTCCGTCTCACTCGCAGAGCAAAGGGTCGCTGCTTCCCCCCAAACTCCTTAATGGGCGTCGTAACCTACAATGCGTTTCTTCCATCTTCAACGCCTGCTTGTGTAGCTCAAAGGGCGTGTTTAGTTAGCATTTAAGTGGCTATTAAACGGACCAACTGTGTAGTTGGAAGGACATCAGTTGATGCTTATTGTGGTAGCCTTTGGGCCTTATATGTTTGGCCCATGTAATTTTAAGATGGATACGATTTTATAATTCCAATTTCAGCATTTTGTGGTATTAAAGGATGTCATTTATTGCATTAGAGTTCTAGATATAGATGGTACCCACCGCACTACATACAATGCATTCAATGTTGATCCATAATGTTGGGTAATTGAAGATGCATCAAATGTCATAATTATGGTATATGCATCAAATGCAGATTTACGGGATTTTTTATAGTCAATTACAGTCTTTTTTCCTAAGATAACTAAATTACGATTTCTATTTAACATTCAAGTTCGACTTAAATAATTATGCTAATACTTTTTAGTTTTTATTGTTTTTTAATAGTAAGATATTTTTATGGACAATAATGTATAATAATTAATCATGTTTTAATAACATATTTGAAATTTTGAATCTTGTTATTATTTTACATGGTATCGTCGCCGCTACTTGCACATGCAGTGGTGCTGCAGACACCACTGCAGGGCCGTTGATTTCAACGGTAATAGTCACCGTTGAAATCAACATTTTAAAAAAAATAAAAAAATAAAAAGGAATGGTGATAGTCACCGTTCCCTTATTTCAAAAAAAAATAACATTTTTAATTTGACAAATTAATTTAAAAAATAAAGAGCAACGGTGGTTGGCACCGTTGCATCATTAAAAAAATTAAAATAAAAAGCAATTACAACGGTGCTCGGCACCGTTGCAATTCACTAGCAACTTATCTTGTTGTTTGTATTCTTATTTGCATCATTATATCGTATAGTTTCATTTAATTTTTTTTCCAAAATTCATTTCAATTTTTTGTTTACATTTCAATTTCATTTCATTTTTATTTATTCAAACTAATTAACTATGCTACCCTATGATTGTTGTGAATAAATAATATTCAATTAGCCCAATATAAAGTGATTTAGACGCATGTAAAACAAAGAAATATTTAGTGCAACTAGAATTTTGCATATGGCTTTAATTCATAGGTTTACAAGTCAAATTCAGACTTTTTCTTTTTTATACTTTATACCTTCACTTATACGGAATAATTGTCTTTCTAATAGTTTATACCCACATCTTTAGAATTAATGGACGGAGAAGAAGAAAATAAAGGTAATAAAATTTCAATAAACTTTCGTGATTCACATATAATAAATGGTTTAAAAAATCTATAATGACAAATATAAGTGTACAAGAGTAAAAAGCACGTAAAAATAAATGGAGGGAGTATATGACATGTGGAAATTATATATTCCGTATTAAAATATTTGTCTTGATATTACAAAGGAAAAGAATATAATTCTAGTATATAACTATACGATAGAACCATGCTATATAACTATACGATAGAACCATAATATATAATTATAGTATATAACTATACGATATTAACCATAGTATATAGCTATAGTATATAACTAAATAATATAACAATAGTATATAACTATACGATAGAAACATAATATATAACTATAGTATATAACTATAAGATATAACCATAGTATATAACTATACGTTAGAACAATAATATATAATTATAGTATATAACTATACGATATAACCATGGTATATAACTATAGTATATAACAATATGATATAACCATAAGATATAACAATAGTATATAACTATACGATATGACCATAATATATAACTATACAATACAACCATAGTATATAACTATACCATATAACAATACTATATAACTATATATACGATATCACTATAGTATATAATTATACAATATAACCATAGTATATAGTTATATGATATAAAATAGTATATAACTATAAGTTAGAACCATAAAATATAATTTTAGTATATAACTGTACGATATAACAATAGTATATAACTATACAATATAATCATAGTATATAACTATACGATATAATAATAGTACATAACTATACGATATAAAAATAATATATAACTATACGTTAGAACAATAATATATAATTATAGTATATAACTATACGATATAACCATGGTATATAACTATAGTATATAACAATATGATATAACCATAAGATATAACAATAGTATATAACTATACGATATAATAGTAGTATATATCTACACGATATAACAATAGTATATAACTATATGATAGAACCATAATATATAATTATAGTATATAACTATACGATATAACCATAGTATATAGCTATAGTATATAACTAAACAATATAACAATAGTATATAACTATACGATAGAACCATAATATATAATTATAGTATATAACTATAAGATATAACAGTAGTATTATATCCTATAGTTATATTCAATTTTGTTATATCCTATGGTTATATTCTATAGTTATATACTATGATTATAACCTATAGTTATAATCCAATTTTGTTATATCCTATGGTTATATACTATGATTATATCCTCTAGTTATATCATATGGTTATATTCTATACTTATATTCAGAAGATTTTATTCAACTATGTTAATTTTCTTATATTTCATCAAAAATTCACGTAAACACCCATAATAATATTCCGAAAATTCAACAATATGAATTTATATTAAAAAATTAACAATATGAACGGCTCTAACAGCTAGGGGTGTTCATTATCGGATATCTGATCCGATCCGGCTTATCGGATCAGATATCCTCAAATGAAAAATTCCGAAATCGCTATCTATATCCGTATCCGGAAATCCCGGATATCCGATCCGAGGTTTTTGGATCGGATTCGGATAGTATTCCACTGGACTCGGATATTTTAGGATCGGATCGACGGATCGGTGGATCAGATCGACCGGATTGGATAATTATGAACACCCCTACTTTAGATGTAATAATAGCAATAACTAAACTTTCATACTTGTTCGTCTTGTAGGTTGTATCCATGATGACGACGTGGGGAATAAACGCAACAAATGTCTAGCTTCGGGGTGACAAATAAAAATGTCACTCAAAACCTCCTACCATTTTTCATTGATAAGCGTCTCGAAGCTTGTATAATAACCTCTCGCATGTAGAAAATCCAGCATGTATTGCGGCACCGTCAAATTCCCCTTGGATTTCAGCCTCTCCTTTGCCTTGTAATTGTACAGTTGGTTCCTTGATGTCAAGCATTTGGGATCTGCCTTCAGAAATAGACTCACAATAGCCTCCGGCCTTATGCCAGAGCATGACAAAACATTTACGCTATCTCGTTGTTCATGTAACACCCCCGACTTACGTCGGTGGTACCACACGCCAGTGACCTCAGACTGTAAAGTCCAAAGCCACCCAAGGCTTTAATCAAAACAATTATACTTAAATGGACATTAAATAATAAAGAGTAAATAGTGAAAGACTTTTTTTTTTGATAAAGTAAGAATTCAAGAACCCAGAACAAACAACCTGGATTCTCGAGAGGCCGACGAATCGGCGACGGAACACCCGCCAAAACCCACCCAAAACAACAAACAAACAAAAAGAGAAATTACAAAAAGGATCGAGAAAGAACCAAGGAAAAGTACAGACACTGACGAACCCAGCAAACTACCAAGACAAATAAGCGAGAAAGTCCTCAAACAGTGGTTGGAAGACACCAACAAGTCGTTTGAAGCAGCTAGAAAGAAGAAACACGACACAATCTGGATGCAAAATGTTCGCAGCAGCCACCAGGGATCACACGATCACTGTCTTGTCTCAATCCGAAACAACAATTCTCATAATCAGCCTCAGGGAAAGCCAACATCAGCAGTGGGAGTACCTCAGAGTTAAAGGGAAAAGATATCATAGGAGATCGAGGTTGCTCGAGGGTTGTAGAAAGCCCTAGGATTCATGTTCCAATTTAAATTCGGCTGAAAGATTCTAGATTAAATTGGTTGAAAGATTGCATTAATTATAATGGACCTCGTAAGCCCAAAAGTTATAGGGAGAAGCAAATATGGTTGTTCCATGTAATCTCGGTGTGGTTCTTTTCCTTTAGTGGTGGGTTCTTGCCCAGTAGCCTCTAGTTTTGCATGGGCTCAGTTCATTCTCTATCGTCTATCTCCGTTAGTTTTTTGTGGTTAATCATGGTTTTGAAAGGAGTTCGTTGGTATTAATTTTGATTGTGCTCTTTGTACGAGCTTGTGTGGTTTGTTTAATGTACTTACCCCATAAGGTAAGGATTCGGTGATGGGCTTTAAATGGGCCCTATATTTTCTTATTCTTTATATTTAAAGGGATATTGTAAATTGCAGGTTTAGGGCTAAACAAAGAAGCGAGCTTCATCAAGCTGCTTCCTTGCAGGTTTAATCTTTAGCGTAGAGTACACTAGATAGTTTAATAATTTTTTTACATCGTTTTCCTTCCAGCTTGGATTACAAGCTACAGAGATCCAATAATGGACGATTTTTTTTTGTTTACATCTTTTTCCTTCCAGCTCGGATTACAAGCTACAGAGATCCAACAATGGACGATTTTAGATCTTTCAAACAAGCCACTCTAAAGGAAGCAAGAAAGAAAAGATCTGGGTCCGATTTATTTCGATCATTCCCTGTTTCTCTTTCTTCTTTGAAGAGAAAGGTGGGGGGAAAGCGCGGAAGGAGGCTAGGTGGAAGCGGGGAAGAAGGTGGTGGCGGTGGAAGGGTGTTGGCGGGGGAGAGGTGGTGGTTCAGATCTGGAAAAGACCCCAGATCGTCGGTGGTGTGGGTTCAGTGGCGGGGGTGATGTTGGTGTTGGTGGTCACCGGTGGGTTTGGTAAAGTCGCAAGGGCGCGTCCTGATGTGGGTCGCCAGGGTGTGGTCGATTGGTGTTGATGAGGGGCATATCGAGCGGTGGTTGGGCATGGGTGCACCGAGGTGGATCTGGGTTCGGGTGAGCCTCGGTCGGAGCGATTTCCGACTAAGAGAAGCGATTTCCGGCTAAACCCCGAGAGACGCAGCTCTAGACTCAGGAGGAGCAGATCTGGCCGTGGAGGATGAAGCTCGGTCGGAGAAACAGTCGGTGGACTGAAGCGGCGGTCGGCCACGGCGGCTCGATGGAGCAAAAGCAAGATCCGATCGCCGGTGAGGCGGAAATGGCATGCCGGTGAAGGCTGGTACCGATCGCCGGTGAGGCGGTATGCCGGTGAGGGCTGGTGCCGGTATGGCGGGGGGCTGGTGCCGGTCGCCGGTGAGGCGGAGGTGGATGGGGGCTGTTAGGGCCGACTCCCATGAAAAGAGCTCCCATGAAAGAGAGCGTTTTCAGAAGAGCATCTCTCTGTATATTCACAATAGTGAAAGACTTTGTATAAATGATAGTTTATAAATGATATTGAAATTACGACGGGAGACTTTAAATAAATCCTAATTACATGACTAGGTCTTACATTTATGTAAAAAAATTTAGTCAACACTAGACAACCTTATGATATATTACTTAAAATCTTCAATCTTCAACTACAAGCTTTCATCTTTGATTCGTTACTTCAAGATGTCGGAGACCAACCACTGATGTTTCGTATTGGACAGATGACACCAGCTAACCATGCAAGGGAAGAGAAAGGTTGATCAGTCTAATGAAAGACTACGCAAGGGGTCAAACAGAATAGTTCTTGTGATTGTATCTGATTACTATCATTGTCTCTCAAATAAAAAACCGATAGACGATATATAACCCAAATACTCTCACTGAAGTGAAAGAAAAGGTATGACCGTATGAGACAAGAGAAAACTCCAAAGAAGATGAGTCTCATGGAAAATTAATGAATTTGTTTGAGAACATTATAATTCACACAAAGTTTGAAAACCGACCTTGATTATTTGGGTCCTCGACCAACCTCACTGCGCATTGTGAATCCATATTGGAAGAGGACTTACTTTAATACAAGAGTTCAGGCGAGTTTCACATTATACTTCTCGCCCGATGGTATATTAATTATGTGCAACAGGGCACTTCTCTTATTTAATTTCAAAATGTGCATTAACGTTGAAGCTTTTAATTTCCACAACACATTTCGCAATGAGATATAGAATGGGAATAAATCCCGAAGATTGGCACTAGCTAAGTGCACCACCACCTTTTTTTTCGATGAGGAAAGAATTAGACATGGCTACCTTCTATCAGTAGTCCTGCCTAGAGCATCCAGATGGATAAGAACACGAAGTACTGGGCTGAAATATATGTTAGACATACGAGGTGATAAGTTGAGTTTAGCGATTTTGTCAGCGGCACGGTTCACCTCACGGAAAATATGTCTAAACTGGACCTCTTGGAAAAATTAGAGGTTAAGCAGAATGTCTGCAACCACCATTTCAATTTTCCACGGACAATCCCAAATGCCTTTTAGAGAGTTAATAAGGCAAAGATTGTCACCTTCAATCTGAATTTTTAGAAGGTTAAGTTGTTTTGCTGTTATGATGCTATGTTTTAATGTGAGTGCTTTAGCCATTAAAATTGTGTTGTGACCACATGAGGAGCCCTCCATGTGGATTACTTCAACTTTGTTGTCTCTAATAATATATCCAAAGCTCGCATGTTCATTAGGTAGTTTGGATCCGTCAAAATTGATTTTGTGAAAAGGAATTTCTGATTTTTCCCATTTAATGTTTTTAGTCTTTCTAGTTTGATGAGGATTTTTCTTGAAAATGAGAGTGTCCTCATTTTCCGCCGTTTCTAAGTTCTCCCAATTGCGCAATAAAGAATTGATATATTGAGTTAGATCCTTTATTCTATCAGAGGGAGTTGTGTTGAAAATTGTTTGGTTCCTATTAATCCACATGTCCCACCAAGTGATAACCAAACAAATGAATTCTTTTTTTTGATAACTGTGAGCGAATTTCTTCAAGTAAATCTATTTGTTTCTTGTTATTTGTGTTAATAGTCTTATGTAGTGCTTCTATCTTTGAGTTTTGGATTTCAATTTGTTTGAGGGTGAATGGGCACTTGTAGAGAAAGTGTGTTAGATCTTCCACATGGGAAGAGCAGGAGTCGCATGCTAGTGGTACTAGGACATTTTTTTGTGCTAGTCTAATTTTTGTTGGGACGGTTATCTATACGATTAGAAATTAATTAATTGTATATTTTAAATAATATCTTTATAAATAAATAAATCTCATAATCTATTTATAAGTCCAGAAATTTTACTCCAAAATATTATTCGAATGAAAAGTTAATATCGTAACCATTCATAATCTAAGATAATACCCAAAGTAATTCTAATTAATTTAATTTTTATTTTATTAAAATCAAATTAATTTCATCTTATGATTCAGTAATTAAGATTAATTTATTTAACCTTAATTAATTCAAATAATAAGAAAATAAATGAAAAATTGGACAAAAATCCAAAAATACCCAATTTCTGTTCGACGCGGTGGAGCTGCTGCGGTTTTCTGGCGATTTCGGTGGCCGGAGGCGGCAGAATTGATGTGATCCTGCCTCCCATGATGGCCCAAGACGAGGAAGAAGCCATGAGCCTACGCTCACAAGGCCCAGTGACAAGGTCCAGGTCCAAGGCCATCGCCGCCGCCGTCGCGTCTCTGATTGCACGCGCCGTCGCCAGCCAAGGAAGCACAGAGACCAATCCAAGGCTCGTCGTCCTCGCCACCGTTCAGAGTGAAGAACGTGTTCTTTTGAAGACTGTGACACTTCGTCGTCTCACGCGATGATCTCGTCAAAGCCTTCAACGCGCCCATGAGTTTCACGCGTTCTTTTTAAAAGACGATATCTATATTTGGTATTTTCAGCTTATCTAGATAGTTTCTTTATTTGCAATGTTTTAGATAGTTTCCTTATCTTTAGCATTTAAGATAGTTTTCTTTTATCTTTTAGGGTTTGTGCCTTTTTGCATGCTTGCATGGGCTAGCCCTTAGGGTAGACTCGACCCAAGCCCATTAGGGTTTGATCGAGACCCTCCCCTATTTATACCCTAATTTGTACTCTTTATTTCCTACGTTCAATTCAAAGTTCAAGGTTTAAAGTCGAGTTTTTATCCTCCTTCCCTTGATCGGACGTCAAAACCCTCTATCTTCGCATTCCCTTCCTCCGCCGCCGACGCTACGGCACCGCTTGATCTTCTCAAGAAAAGTCTTCCTTCGCATCTCCCTTCATCCACAGTCGACGCTACGACACCCCAAAGACTTGTCCTTTTCAAGTGTTATATCCTTCACCAAACCGCTTCCACCACTGCCACCATCTTTCCATCAAATCGCTTCCACCGTACCGCCGCCGCCATATTCATCGCGTTCTTCCGATCGCGATCTTCCCCAGCATCGAGATGAGTTCACCACGTGGCTTCCCAACCAAGGCTAGATCCCCCAAAAGGCTTGTCATCGAAGGCAAGGACACATTAACTGGCATCAGAGCCCAGCAGTCTTGTAAGTCACGAACTCAAGTCTCAATTTTGTTCACAATTTTTCTTGACCCCCATCGTTGCTTGCATAAAAGATCACGAAAAACCATAAAATTTCCAACCTTGCTCACCTTTCGGTTTCTACAAGGTCCCATCTTGGCTGATTTTTTTTTCTTGTTCCCCAAGTTTTGGTGTGTTCGGTTATTTGTTATCTTGCATGCTAGAATATTTTGTTTTCATATTTCATGCGTGGATAGAGTTTCCTTGTTTGCTTGATTTTACTTTTTAGTTAAGTTTACCTATTTCCTTATAAGATATCCTCAAATCTTATCTTCTCTCTCTTCTCTCTAATCACGTTGTGATATTCTTGTTACTTAGACCTTTTTTATTTTGTTTCCTTTTGCAAATTCGAAAAGATCAAAAGATAAGATCTCAGATAGTAAAAAAAAAAAGATATCGAAAAGATATTCAAAAAAAAATTTGTTACAAACTTAGGAAAAGCCAAAATAAGGCAACCCTAACCCACTCAGGTCTAAGCCCATCTTCTCAATCTATCCACCGTCTAGGTCAAACTTCCTAGAAGGTACTTTCTTGCTAATTGGGTTGCTTTGTTTACGTTTGTTTTAGGGTTTCAATTTGTTCTTGTTTGTTTGATTGCATCTTGCTTGATACACCAACTCTTGTCAAGCCAAGCCGCCCTCACGGCAAGCTCAAACAAAGCCCTACCTACGTGAACTTTGTGACTTGACTAGTGATTTGCTTGGTTGTTGTTCTTTGTTGTCTTTTGGTTCGTTTTACTCCGATGTTTGGCCCAATTGTTATAGGTTCCTTGGCAGTTGGCCACAATGGGGACCAATGCATCAAAGACGACCCCAACAACCCACAACTTCTGTTTGTACAACAAGACCAACCACCACTGTCCCCAGTTGAACAAGATCCAATCTTGGAGTTGTCCGCGAAGCAATGCGAGATCCAAGCTCTTCGACAAGAGGTCGCAGCCTACAAGGCCAAAGAACACGTCGCACCGTTTGTCCCAACTCCACCTCCACTGAGTGCTATGGACGCGCTGCCTCCACCTGGAGCTACTGACGCGGGTCCATCGAAGACGAGAGTCGACAAAGGCAAAGGCAAGATGCCTTCGACATCTCAGCATCAACCACAACTCAACAGAATGCAGAGTGTCATCGAGAGTCGCCAAGGCTTCGTGCCCCACACAGACCGCTATTGTGATACCCCATATTTCTGTAAGGATAATTTGGGATTATTCCCGAATGCCTGTTTTGTACGTCAGATTAATTTCGGAGACAAAAAGACATTCTGTAATGTTCTCAATCTCTGTAATATTTTTCTCAGTGAAATAATATACAGTCGACGTATTTTGGGACTTGATACTCGTTCGTCTACGATTATTTTTATCCCGGGCTAAGGCCAAGTTAATCCAAGCCTAATCGGATAAGAATGGCCTTGGCGGCGACCGCTGTGGGTTTGGCGGCGACCGCCGCCAAGTGAATGACCTCATCGTTATCCTCTTGCCAGGTGTCTCGCCAGGTGGCCTAGGGGCGGCGACCGCCGCCAGTCCCCCGCTGCCAGAGCACCATGGAGGCGGCGACCTCGTGTCGACGGCGGCGACCGCCGCCGGAGTTGCAGAGGGCTAGCCCTGTAGCTGCCAGCGAGCTGACAACGCCGAATGGTGGACATCCACGTGCCCCTTGCTACCTCCCTTGAGCTGGGCTATAAAAGGGGATGAAATGGGATCAGATTGAGCACAAAACAAAAGCTCAAATCCCTCACCTTTGTCTCGCCGAAAATTTGAGTTCTCGCCGGAGTTTTCGCCATCGATCGTCGAAGCTCCATTTGGTGTCGTTCCAGTTGCAAGGTGAAGCTTTGGAGGCCCTTAGAAGCTCAGAATCCAAAGCAAGGCAAATGAGAACCAAAATGCTCGTCGCCGGTGAGTTTTCCCTTCTCGTAGAATTTTCCGATGTTCGTAGCGGCGCTTGCCGTAAGGCTGGCGGCGACCGCCGCCACGAACAGGCGGCACCCGCCGTAAGGCAGGCGGCGACCGCCGCCCAGTAGCTTTGGCCATGTTCGGCCTTGGCTTCCGTGGCCTTCGATCGGACTTCGTTCCTTTCAATTTCTTCCGTTATTCTTTAGGTTTGTACCCGTTATTGTCGAATCTAACTTAAGGTTTCTTTATGGGTCGATCCGAAGGAATCTGTGTTGCCAGATCTGTCCCTGCTTCGAGCCCGAAAACTCATCGTTTAGCTTCGTTCAAGCTCTGCTAGACTAAGGCAAGTGGCGGTTTGCTTTTGCTCATCATTCCATATTTACATTAATTATTAGTTGTTTAATTGAGTAATTAATTTGGAATGATTATTGCGTTTGTCTGGAAACGGTTTTGTAAACTATTTTAGAAAACTAGAATATGATATTATAATAGGTTGTATATCTGTTAGAACAACGCTATTATGAATATATACTTATGATCGCCTTGAGGGCATTTATGTGGATTTATCGTGAACTATTGTTGTGCTTGAACTGTTTAGTTAGCACTAGTAGTTAGGAACGTTACTCGGACTCTGCCAG
Source organism: Rheum nobile (assembly GCA_027886185.1). Classification (NCBI taxonomy): domain Eukaryota; kingdom Viridiplantae; phylum Streptophyta; class Magnoliopsida; order Caryophyllales; family Polygonaceae; genus Rheum; species Rheum nobile. The sequence goes on along the minus strand of WOAB01000232.1, from coordinate 1,844,657 downwards.
GTCCAGTCGTTTCTTTATAATCAGGTAAAGAGGTGGCTCGTCCCCACCTAATACCATTTTAAGGTCATGACCGACCTCTGTTACACGAGTATAGAGGTAGGACACTTAGCTGGTGTCACCATTCTAGGGATTTCATCCTTTCGATGTGCGTCACTCTCGACGAAATGCATATCAAGATGTATAGGTTCTGCTTGGCGGATATATACATTTAAAAGCTTATAACGTGATGCGCGTTTTGGAATTTAAATAAGATAAGTGCCATAGGTTCGCACATAACTAATAAACCTCTGGCGAGTAGTGCAACTAAGTAATAGTACAGCTAGGAAAGCTCGTATCGACTTTGATCAGAGTACGTTCTCTTTCCAATCTGGATTCGCTGTATGTGGTGAGGTTGGTCGTGAACCGAAACATCTAAGTCAATTTTTCAATCGCTGATGTATGATTCTTTAAACGTTCCAGATCTTGTCATACTTCCTTAAGACTCATTTCCATTGGAGTCTCCTCTTGATCATGCCTTTTTGTTGTATTTTCAGTAGAAGTGTGAAGGTTGACTATCGTTATCGGCTATTATTCGAGAAACGATGAGTCTAACCTAATACAACTACTTCGAACCTTCTGTTTTGTACCCTTGCATAGTCTTTCATTAGACTAACCAACCTTAATTGTTCACTGCATGGTTGGCTGGTGTCATCCGTTCGATTCGGCACATCAGATAAAGTGTAGATGTGAGGAGATTAGAACGACTATGAAGACGACGGTGGTTTTTGGATGTTTTAATAATTTCTTTTAATCAGGTTGAGATCTTTGGGCGATGATCTTTGTGATCAAGACTTTTGTTTGTAATATATTTAAAAGACTTCCACTGTACTTTGTTTAACTCTGTATGTTTGTCCTATTCGGGATTGGGATGTAATCCCGGGACTCATGCTTTAATAGAATGCTTTGATCATTTTGTATCATTTGTATTTCATAAATTTATATTTAAACGGTAAAGCCTGGGGTGACTTTGGTGAGGAATACCGAAGTCACTGGCGGTAATACCTTTCCAAGTGGGTTTAGATTTGGGGGTGTTACAACTATGTCCCAAGAGCCACCCCGGTTGGCTACGACGGCGGGTCCGACTCCGAGCGCGATTCAGACGATGATCGAGGTGAGTACTCTGAACCTTACAATTTTGATGACATGTATGCCTCAAGGAAAACGAAGCGCCATGTGCAAGCCCCTACATAATGCGATGGCCGACGTCGTCAATCTGCTCAAGCCGACGCGACGTCGAGAAGAACAAGCTTCCGTGATACTGGAGCTGCATGTCGCGATGAACACTTGAGGACACCCCTAACTCAACAATGCAGCCATGATGTACGCAATCATCTACGACACCAAAGTGTCCGGACACCGCATTACGACGATGGCTACACGTCGATCACACCCAATGTCCAAGATGACTTCGACGAGTACGATGACGAAGAGATCGAGGACTCATGTATGGTCAATCCTAACTTTTTCCATCCCCCTCTTGGTGATCCTATTGAGTTGCAGGATCATCCTTTAGATTATATGCCTTCACCGCGTCTCCGACCTAGAGGAGAACGCGTTCGGGACATTGGCGGTGAGCGCCGCGATGTTCAGCAGTGAGACAATCGTCGCGACACATTCGATCCCCAGCACGACAACGTCAACGTGATGATGCCTACGCGCCAAGGGATCATGGCCGGCCCAGAGGGGGGGGGGGGCAGCATGGGCACCGGCCCAAGGCCCCCAAATTTTTGGGGCCTCAAATTTTTTTTTTAGGTATGTATATATGTGTTAAATATGGGTAACAAAAAGCCAGCATAGTCTAGTGGTCTTAGAGCACACCTTTCTCCAATAGGTCATGGGTTCGATTCCAGAATTTTGCATCTTTGTCTTATTTTTTTTTTATAATTTTGCATCTTTGTCTTTTTTTTTTAAAAAAATAAGAGCTTATATAAGGGCCCCTAATTAAATTTCGCTCGGGCCTTGAAAATGTTAGGACCGGCACTGCAAGGGATGAGTTTGTCCGTGAAGATCGCGAACAATGCGATAGACACCACGTTGGACGGGATAGACCACATGGAATGCGCGCCATCAACAACCCTCTTTATGACGCTGCACCAAACAACGCGTTCAACCCAGCAACATAACAGCCTCGATACCAGCGGCCATCAGTCAAGGTAAAAATCGAGCATTTTCATGGTGAATACAACCCCTCTGTGTTTCTTGAATGGGTGCAGGCTACTGAGTACACCCTCCGCTATAATCGAGTGCCACCTGAGGACCATGTCGACGCCACGACGCTTAACTTCCGAGGAGCAGCCCGCGTGTGGTGGCATAGGTTTGAAGATGACTGTATTCGACGACACAGAGCAAGGGCCACAAAATGACATCAATTGGTCTACGTCATGACTAGGAAATACGTGCCTCCAGACTACAGGAATCAAATGCGATTGGACATTGCCATGGCTCGCCAGGGTTCGATGACTCCACTCGAGTTCTTTTCCAAGCTTGAAGACATGTATTACAAGGCCAACATCTCTGTTGCACCATCAACTTTGAGGACCAAATTCTTGAGTGGCTTGAACACTAACATCCGTGATCAACTAGAGTTACTGTTGTAAAACGGTAATGTTTTGGGCGCAACCATGTAGCGTCCAAAAAAATTACCGTTTTACAACAGAAACTGCTTGGACGCGACCAGGTAGCGCCCAAGAAGTTAAAAGAAATCATTTTGCAAAATCATTTTTCAAAATTAAAACTCATTGTTGAATCAGATCATATGGTGAACCGGTTCAATAATCATGTAAAATTCATTTTTCACAATAAAAAAAAACCTGGACTTTTGGCACAATGATGTGGCTAAAACCTATCCGCAAGTATACGGGATCAGTTGTAATAGTCAAGTGTCGATTCCACAGAGACCAATGTAATATTAATTGAAATGCTACCAGTGTACTAGGCCAGAAAATAGGGAATATGATAGAAATCTATAATTAAGCTAAAACTAAGAAGCAAATAAAAGGGATAAAATATATGGGATAAATGTGTCTAAGGTTAAGGATCACCGCAACAATGCTTCAGTAAATAAAATCAAATCTGCCTGAATCTAATCCAAGTAAATGAAGGTAAGTCGTCTAAGGTAATCCACTAACTCCTCTCGGACGATAATAGACGTGTCTGAACTAAACTAACAATCGCTCTCGCGCAGAGCTAATCTCATTCAAACCCATTAATGCACTTAGAGTCTAGAGATAAATTGAGATAACATTCGCTCTCGCACTCCGCTAAATCAACTCAAACCTAGAACATCTATGACGACTTAGTATCCTCAAGAGTAATTAAGTTGCTCTCGCACAAATAACACTCAGGTTCGATTCCTATGGATCTAGTAGAAATTATCACCTCTCGGTCTCAAACTCTACCTGATTACTTACTAGTATTTTCACCTCTCGGTCTCAAACCCTAATAAGATCCAATTCGCATAAGCTAAAATGGGCATAAAGCATCTAGGATCGAATCAAATATTATTTCAACTCATGCAAATAAATAATTCTAATTACGTACGCATCGTCGGGATCACTCCAACCTTAGAACTAGGGATTTAGCCAAGCATGATTGAAGACATATTCAATAGATTTAAACTAGCCAATAACATAGATGAATTATTCAATAAAAACAGGAGATAAGAAAACTTAATCTCAATATAAAATAATCCAAATTGATCAAAGACTAGAAGAATAATACAAAATCTTCGAATCAAACAAAGCGGAATAAAATTCCTTCTTGAAAAACTCCCCTGCGGCCGGCGTCCTTCCCAACTAAAACAAAACTAAAACTAAAGCAAAAAATGTGACCACCCCCCAATCTCTCCCCCAAGTCCAACCTAAAACTCCTCCCCTTCCCAAAGCTACGTAACTCCAGCTAAAAATTCCAAAGTTGCATCCGCTCCATCTCCAACTTGTATTGGGCCGGCCCACATACAAATTCAGCAGCTTAAATCCAACTCTTTGCTGCCTCCGTCCACATGTTCCAGGATTGTAGTGGGCTGGTGTAGCATTTACTTCATTTTGGGCATTGGCCTAGCTTCAAATCCATACGTGTAGTTCTCATTGAAAATAGCCTTGTTTTATTCTCTAAATTTACACCTAAAATACCTGAAATAATAAAAACACGAGTGTAGACTCCGAATACAAAATAATGCAAAACTAACTATAAAATATATAAAATATGCATGAAAATGAACTATTCTAATATGCAACTAGATTCCTAAAATATGTATAAATTAGGTGTTATCACAAAACCAATATTTTTTTAGGAAAAATGACTCTAAATAATACCAACTATCATCCTTGAATAAAAAATAATACGAACTTTATAAATTGTAAAAACATACCCAAACTATGTCAATATTAACAAAAAATGATATGGATATATTTTCGGGTGAATTTTCCGGCGGGTTTGCTGATATGGAGCCGAAAAAATGAGTTGTCATATTTTCATTTAACACGTGAAATTACACCTCATTTATATAATAAAAAACTAACAGAAAAATACACAACCAATATCAGTAATTCGCATCTTACAACAACACAAATAAAAGGAAATCGGTCATATTTTTTGACATATCACTTTTTAAACAAACCAATCATTATTATACAAATGAAGTGTAATTTAATGAGTAATTTTTTTTGACAAATTATATTTTCGGCTCCATCTCAGCATTTTACGTTAGAAAATTCACTGAAAAAATATGTTCATACCATCTTTGGTTTATATTGTCATAGTTTATGTATATTTTTATAATTTTTAAAGTTCGTATTATTTTTGGTTCAAAGGTGATAGTTGATATTATTTAGAGTCATTTTTTTTAAATATATCCGTTTTTTGGGCGCAACGTGTGTGGGGCTTAATTTTCACAGTGCGAAGATGAATCCCACTAAGTTTTAGGATGCATGGCAACTAGTAACCCTCTGTTTGGAAACAAGTATTTGAAGTAAAAAGGAGGATGGAAAGAGAAGAGAAATTTACAACGTGTTTGGCTGAATTATTAAGAAAGATTTGAGAGTATAAAATGAGGGAAAGGAAGAGAAAATAAATGGAGGATTTGGAGGTAAACTAATCCCTTCAATTTAGGTGGAATTTGGAGAGTTTTTATTTTTTAACAATATTTAAAAAAACAAATTCATCTAAATCATTTTTTCTTTTACTTTCTCCCACTTCCCAAACAACATTTTAAAAATTCTATCATTTTCTTTCCGTTCTAGCTAAACAACATTTATTTAAAATTCTGTCTTTTCTTTTCCTATCCTTTGCCTACAGGGAGAATGTTCACACCTGGTTTTTTATGTGGCACAGGATGTGCCCAAAAACTTTTTTTTTTAAATATTTAATCTTGGGTGCAACCAGGTTGCGCCCAAGATATGAACCGGATAAAAATGAACCCTAAACCGATTTATATACTGAACCCGTTCATTTAGATTTTTTGATTAAATAATTTAAAATAATCCGGTTTAAAATAAACAAGTTAAATATAAAAAAATGAAATAAAATAATTTTAATATTTGATTGAAGAAATAAAAAATTTATAATTTTTTTAATAAAGTAATTTAAATATTTAATTTGGGCGGCAATATTAGCGCCCAAATTTGAGTTTTAAAGCTTGAATAGTGTCTGCGCTACGAAGCCCCATCAATCCTCTTCCTTCCCCGACCAACAGTGAATAGAAGCGGAAGCGGCGACGACAATGGAAACGACAGCGAGCGAAAGCAGAGGCGAGCGACGTGACTTAGGCAGTGGCGAGAGCGGGGCTGCTGCGAGTGGCGGAAGACTTCCAGATCTGTCGACTATGACGGCGAGCAGCAGCAGGGACACGAAATGGCGGCAGATTGAGGAGATGGCGGACTTGACCAGGCCAACGACAAAGGAGAGCTATCCGACATACTCAACGTTGCAACAGCGGAGGAGAGCTGTCCGACCGAGGAGGAGGGTGGCACTGTGGCGACGTCAATGGATTTCGATTTGGAGAAAATCTCGTATTTAGTGCGGATTTTGAGGCGTGGGTGGCGGTGGAGGACACAATGGTTTTGGCGGGTGAATAGGTTGCGGCAGGTGGCGAGTTTCCGATCGGGTCGCTAGCGGAGGTGGGGTCGGAAAATGCATTGGACGTAGCCGCGACCGTTGGTGTCGAGGCGGTTGCGCAATTTGGAGAGGTGAGCCGACGCAGAAAATACAGTCGTCCGGAACGAGTGGAGTTACGTATTTTTCCTTATTAAATTTCATATTTAATAATATATCATTAATTTATTATTTCATTATTGGTAGAAATATTTAGATTTGTTAGAAAATATTAGAATTGTATAAAAAAAGTTAGAATAAATTTATGTAATTATATTTATAATTAAATAGAAATGAGAAATTAGTATATTATTAAAATAAATTTATGTAATACAATTAGTTATTTTATTGAATTTCATATTTAAAATATTAGAATTACATATAATAAATTAGTATATTATTATAATAAATTTATGTAATTATATTAATGAAATAGAATTTGAATAAAATTAGATGAATCAGAGAAGTTAGTATATAATGTATTTGAGAAGTTAGTATATAATTAGAATATTAAATTAGAATGAATTTTAATTTTATAGTAATTAGAAATTTGTTTAAATTAGACAAATATAATAGAATATTAGAATTTAAAATTTAGCAAAATTTGAAGTGGGTATAATTAGGTTAATTTGGGACAATTATTTGAATAAAACAGGATGTAGTCGAAAGAATCTAACGAAAGATGCGGGGGGTCGTAGGGTGGAATCTCGACCCGTGAAAGCTTTTGGTCGTAAGCGCCGAAACCTCCTAAACCCCCAACCTGACGCGCAAGAGTAGAATCTCGAAGGATCATGTTTCAATAGCGCAACCCGTTATTGGAACGGTATCCGGTCCGTTAGTGGATCCTCATCCTTACGTGTGTTCACCCCCAGCTTTGTAGAGTCCCGTCCGTGACATGGGCGATTCACATATGGAGGATGTGTTTGTCGAGACAGAGGAGATTACGGGCGAGAGTCCTCATTTGGACGACGTCATTGTGGAGGGTGTCCTTCCCGCCCCCGAGGATCACGCTCCCCCTCCCGCCCCCAGCAGCCCGTTCCCCTTCCCGCTGGTGAGGGTCCACCTATCGTGGAGCCCCCCGTACGGGCTTAAGTTGCATGAGGTGCTACGGAGCTTCACGAGTCATGTTGCGCACCGGATTTGGCACGCTCTTCCTCCGCCTGCACCGTCCCTCGTACGGCGTTTGAGGGCTTATACTTGCCCGACCGAGTTCAATGACTGGGGGAGATACATTCTGGACGAGGTGGTTGAGGGGAGTTGATTTTGGCTCGTGCAACAGTCCGGATTGGCTGGTCTCCGGATTTTCAGTTTGGTAGGGTCGACCACGTTCTTATATCAGCGTTCGTCGAGAGGTGACATCCTGAGACGAACAACTTTCATTTTCCATGGGGCGAGATACGATAAGCGTCACGATGTGGCGAGGATCTTGGGACTGAGGATAGAGGGGTTTTCGTGCCGCGATCCTTCAGTTTCTATAGATACCGACCCGAAGGATATTGACAAAGCGCTGAAGGTGTTGGGGCGGGATATTTTCAAGTACATGTTCGGTGTCCAGGAGAGGAAGATGCGGGGGAAGTCCTTAAGGGCCGGGTTTCTGCCTTGGATTTTTGGGAGCACCTTCTACACATGATACGGGAGGGCGACGAGCCCCAATCGATAACGACGGGATACCTATGGTACGTTCTCTCTTGCAGCATTTCCGTGGACAAGTCCACGAACCAGTTGATGGTGAAGATGCTGTCGTTATTCAAGGATTGAGACCGAGTGGTCGACATGGCTTGAGGGATGGGGTTGCTTGCTTTATTGCATAGGAACCTTGGCGAGGCTTCCCGTGGGCGGTAGTAGGGATAGCAGGGTGCACCTATCTGCTTTAAGTAATTGAACGTAAAATTGATGTCGTTGCAGTAATTATTACATTTTTAAAATTATTGTTAACCAAACATATTATTTATTTCGTATGTAGATGTGGATATGGATGTACTTCGTATATTTTCCGGGGAACCCTAACCCCCTCCCTGGAATGGGCGAAGACGAGCAACACGCTGCTAGATATTATATCCAGCGCCCCACACTGCGTGATATCAACACCGACCGGCATTACATGCGTATTTTGGACGAGTAGGACCAGAATCATCAACAAGAACTGCAAATACCATAACATAATAAAGTAGGAGAGTGCATAAGCCCTTTTAGATTAGAGAGAGCTTTATTGTGGTAGTAATTGCGAATGAGCAAGTATGGTGTGGCCGAAGCCGAGGTATCTGGATCTAGGTATGCATCGATGATGGCGAGTTAGATCAATATTTCAAGCCAAAGTTGTGGTTAGAGCAAGTTTTGCTACCCATGGATCGAAGAAAGCGCTCTTATTCTTGATCGATCTCACAAGCAATTGATGATTCCCTATATATAATCGGATAAAAGATGAGAATCCAACTACCCATTTTTTAAGAAAAGGCTTCTGATTGCTTTTATCCAGAGAGTAGAAAAGGATTCATTCTCGTTCGGCTCTTGGAATCACATCCATCAGTGGTTGGAACAATTCGGAAAATTCAACCACTTCACCTACTTTATTGCCCTCAACCCTTTCTCGTACTTCTATTGAAACTGAGTGGTTTCATGTTCTTTCATCGATTGATTATTCTTCTCCGTTCGTATCTCTTTCTCCAATTTCGGTCTCGATTAGTTCACAAGAAAAAAAAATCGATTGCTGTTGAACTGGTTCATTAATCACCTAAAAACAATTTTTCAAATTTCTAAAAAAATAAACTGGATCTTGGGTGCAACTTGATTTTTTTTTAAAATTCGTTTTTGGACGCAACCTATTCAAACACGGATGCGCCACAAAACCGCTACTTTTATAGGACCCGCTACTTTCGGGCAAACAACGAGAAGAAAAAGAAGAAACATTAAATTGACAAAATCGCCTACCAATGTGTATAAACTAAATTCACATGCATTCAAAAATATCATAGGACCCGCTACTTTCGGCTACATTATTCGGGACCATGCTGGAACACCAATTTCCATGGCCAATGGTGCCCTGGGGAGCATTTCCCCGCTGTTAGTTGAAGCAATCTCAATGTGTAATGACATTCGAGATGCAATTCAGCTAGTGATCTCAAATATCGAGATCGAAGGCAACAACCTTTGCCTAATAAATGTCCTAAACGGCAAATGAGACTGCCCGTGGAAAAATGAACTCATCGTCTCTGATATATTGATTAACTTGCAATATTTCACTTCTTATCGCATTTCCCATATTTTTCAAAAAATTAATACTGTGACCGACTACATTATAAAATTCTGATTAATTTTAACAAATCTTGTCCCCCTAATTCCTTTCCTTATCAGAAAAAAAAAAAAAAAATGCTCCACATAAAAAAAAGGCGCAAACATTAATCCCCCAAAAGTCCCAAACAGAGGGTAAAGGTCTGCCTGCTTGTGGCTTTGTCTTCCCCTTATCCGTTGCATAGAAAAGCAGCAGACGACCGGCGACGCAGACGGCGGCGGCGGCGGGGATGGGCTTCATCCCCTGCGCAACTCCACTCCCCTTTTGCGGCTTCACAATCAAAGCTCAATCCTTTTCTCCTCCTCCTCCCGCCGCTGTTTCTCCTCCGATTTATACTAGTACTGGTAACTCATCTCAAAATTCACTATCGAACTTGAAATTTTGCTTCTCCAGAAATATGAGGACTACCCAGATAACCACAATTTGATTTTTCCATTGTTGTAGTTGCTCTAAATTGGTTACACCCGCCATAAATGTTTAAACTTATTGAATTTGGTTTCTTCGTTTCAATGGAAAGTGTTTCTCTTCGAAATTCAATTCAGCGAGGGAGGCTTCTAACGGACATGAGTATCCCGGTGTGGCAATGACACGGAATTTTCAGGGTTGAGTGTTCTGATGGAGAAGGAAATATTTTTACCAAGAATTTAAGAGAAATGCAAATAATCAGGCTAGCTTCAGAGCCATTTGCATAAGCAGGTGGACTCAGCATGTAGTCTTAACTCTTTAACAAATCACATGTCCCCTTAACTAATGATCATTTTTGCAAATCCAACTGGAAATCATCTTAACTGCAAATCGCCCAGGATATAATTCTCCCTCCAATAAACCAGAATTTCAAGCAATTAGTGTTGTTTTTCCCCTAGTTGTGCGGTAGTAGTCAATTAAGTCGAGAGCTTACAGTGTATTTGAAATTTTGAATCATCTTAGAGATGACTAGATCTCTACAGTTGGGTTATCCGTGTTCTTTACCTACTTAGCTTTCAGATAAGGAAACAATATGTGAGAATTTTAATGCAAAAAAGGTGTGAAGGAAGTGATTCAACTTTCAAGTCAACCCAAACCTGAATGGGTGGGCTTTTTATAAGTGGGAAAAGGTGAGTTTGCTGACAAGTGATCAAGGAAGATATTCATCTTTTCTTTCTATATAGTACACTACTCTGGTGCATGTGCGTGTTTTTGCTGCTCTGCTTCATTGTTTTGGTGATTGTTTTGGAGGGTGTGGTTGGATGAGGAACGATGTTTGCTAAATAAGCTTTTGACAAAACCATTGTTTTGTCATTGCTTGCTTCATTTGTAAACTTCTCATGATCTTTTTGTGTCGAAATTAGAATATGTAGTGCGGAATTGTAGTGTTACTATCTTTTTCCTGTTTTCTTCTTGCAGGCCATGTATCCTTCATAAAGGACATAGCATCCACTCAACCTCCAGAACATCTTCATCACTTGTTGAATGTTCTGCAAGCAAGAGGTAGCTCTTCTGCTGAACTATTGCTATATTTTTCCGTGGTTGAATCTGGAAATTGTGTTTTTAAATAATCACTTCAGAAATGGTTTGTATAATGGTTCTTCCATATTATAATTATCTGAAATTTGCTTCTTATCATTGCTTTGTTCTATCAGGTGACACTATCATTTCTCCTGGAGCCAGGGAGGGTCTAATTCCCCTTGTGATTCCTTTATCAGAAAATGTTTCAGGTTTGATAGATGTTTGTTTTTCCTTTGAGCTTCAGATACAAAAATAATAGTCCTCTGAGCGGCCTTTTCTTTTCCCTCATTTCTCTCTCGTTTTTACAAGGTGCCATAACTGCGTTGTTGCGGTGGCCAACTGCTCCTCCTGGGTAGGACATCTAAAGTATTAGGGTTCACTTCATTGAATTTTTTCCTCCCTCCATACAAACTCATGCTCTAGATTTTCACTTTTGCTTTCTTCATATAATCGTTATGTATCATTTTGTGACAGGATGGAGATGCCGGTTGTTGAAGTACGGAAGCATGGTGTATGGCTTTTGGCCAAGAATGTAATAAGTTAATTTGAAAGAATCTGGTCATGTGCGTATATGGACGCAATATATACATTTAACCAATCCTTTGTATGAAATGCATGCGCTAATTGAGTCTTTCTAAATTGCTATGCCACTTATCCTGAGGTTGGACCTGGTTATTTAAAATAAATTACCGCCTTTTGGGCTGGTTTGGAGAGCCCAGGTGTTGCAACAGAGAGACTTTTAGGGTGAAAATATACGTCGATCAGACATCAGATTCTTGTGTATAACACATCATCCCGTAAAGATTTCATGAAAGCTCACATTGCCGAATGTCTAATGTTGCAGGTAGATCAATTTATACATAGAAATCTGGTCGAGGAGGATGCTAGCAATTCTACAGTAAACGAAGGAATTCTACTGCAAGCGTTGTCTGATGCAGGTAGTAAACTCTACCGGAAGGGTGATTTCGCTGAATCTCAAATGCCTAACCTCGATTCCTATATTTTGAGAAAGGTGATATTTCGCGAGCTGAAAGTTTTCGTACGTGATTTTCTGAATTGCTTAAGCCCATAGGTTTGTGTTGGCATGACCCTTTTTCCTTTAGCCGTTCAGGTGGGAATGTTTCCTGATGTCTTGGAGAGGAAAGTCACGAGACATTTTGAAGACGGGGACTATGTAATATGTTTGTACTGGTTATTTATATAATTATGTACACTACATGACAGAATATTTCTCATGGAACGTTTGCTATGCATCGAAGGTCTCTGCATTGGTAACCGGGGAATTTTATACCAAGAAAGACCACTTTCCCGGGTTCGCTAGGCCCTATGTGTTCAACGCAAAGATCTTGCTGAAGTACGGTCATTTTTCAATTTCTCTTGAGAAAGCGGCACACAGGTTTGATTTCTAAAATGTTGGTATAATTAGTCTTTAGTAACAGCTGAGCATGTAATTCTGCAGGGTTGGCCGTGTTTCAGAATCAAAGGATTCTGCAAGGGTGGCCCTCAGATCACCGTGGTGGACTTTGGGCTGTCCATATGAGGTACGATTCGTTACTGGATCGCTGTGTCCAAAAATATTTGATTAGCACTTGCGGAACCAAAAAAGTAAGAGAAGTGGTGAAGCCAAGCAGAGATTGAGTTGCATTTACACAAGTTTCTCAAAGAAAGTTAACTTGAACATTCCTATTGCTATGTTTTATATAAACTTAAGCAGGAAGTAGCGGAAATGGCACAATGGGAAGACGAGCAAATCGAGTACATCATGGAGAAGGTGACAGAAGAGGGTCGACAAGCTGATCTGAAGAAGGGGAAGGAACCTGCCCAGGTACACAAGCACATATTTGAATTTCCATGTCCGGTTATAAGCTAACTTCCATGTCCGGTTTTCAGGTTGCACTAGACGAGGCAGCGTTCCTGCTAGACCTGGCTTCCATAGACGGGACTTGGGACGATTGCTTGGAGCGTGTTGCTTGCTGTTACAAAGAAGCTGGGTTGGAGGACATTGCAAGATTTGTGCTGTATAAAGATTGAGAACGTTGTTGGCTGCTTTGAACAAGCTCCGGAGGTTTTTAATTGTGTTTTCCCTCCGATTTAGATGGTCTTGTCGCAGCTGAATCCGCTTTCTTTTGTATTGTCATTCCAATTTGTTGCATTGTAATGCACATCTGATGTATTCATACTTGTAGCCATATCTAAATCAAAGGAAATCATACTCGTTCTTGAAATCATATAGAAAAAACAACTTGTGTTTTGTTGAAACCGGACACAATTTTTCCTAGCCAAACTTGCATGTCGTCTCGTGAAAATTCGTGTGCCTAAACTTGTGTGGACTGAGATACAGACAAAAAAAAAACACTATAGCTTGCATTCTAAGGAAGAAGGAGGCGTTTTTGTTGAGCATAATTAAGAGTATTGATTGCATTAAATTCTACTATTAAATCGGCCTTAACTCTAAAAAATGTAACCTTATTTTTGCCTTGACCAATCTTGTGTTTAATTGTTTGCACTTATACATGTTTCTTGTACATTTTATGCTTGTCATATAATATTCTAAGGAGACATAAGTCGTGGGAAAGGTACTTGGACCGGTCAAGACAAGTTTAGTGAAATCTGTTTTGGGCGAAAAAGATCAAATCGACCTGAATCGCTTAAAGAAATTAAACAGATGTAATATAAACTTAACAATAAGATGAGTAATATCTAAATAATCAAAATTAACTTAACAATCAAGAGAATGAGATTAAACAGATGTAATATAAACTTATATCTCCCTGGAATGAGAGACTAATCTAATACAAAAATCTAGCCGTCGGTCGCTTCAATGTTGGAATAACGGACTAAGCACAAGAATGATCTCTTATTTCGAGTAGAACAATAGTAGAAAGCTGCTTGAATTAAGTAAGAATGACAATGTGTCGTTACAAGATAGTTTTCTCTATATTTATACTAGTTTTAAGCTTGAATCGGTTGGCAAATCCGCCCGAGATTCATGGAAGACGTTATCCTGCACATGGGTCGGTTAAAATCGTCTGAGATCTGCGTGAGTCGTCTAGCTGCATAATGGTCGCTCCAAAATCCGCAGAAGTCATCGCTATGACCACTGGTCGCTCCGAGATCTCCAGAGGCTGTACTGACTGGACCAAGATCTCTGGAGGTTGTTTCTGACCGGATCTTCTAGAAGGAAACTTTGGTTCAAGCTATTTGGTCCGATCTAATGAGTCGAAAAATCGAGGCCCAACAATTGCCCCAAAATTAAACTGGGCCATAGCGTTAAGTGGTGGGACGGTTTGATTTTATAACTTCTCTTTCTTCTGGCGTGATTTTAATCTCGATTTTGCTACATGTGTTCTGACGACGGGGCCGACATGTGTACTGCTCAAGCTGAGAGTCAGCTTAATACAACCAATAATCGTGTGAAGACGACTGAGGGCGTCTCTTGTGATGGCGAAGGGTCAGGAGACCGCTCCTTGTTTGTCATTTGCTTTGTTTTGTAGGTGGACTCGTCAGTCGCTTCCTGCTCAAGTCGTGTGACGTTGGTCGAGTAGACTTATAATTGAGTGTGACATGTCGTGTAGTTGAGTAGTTCCAGGGAAGAGTATTGTAGTATTTGTATAAGACGTGTACCTCAAGTAGGACATGTCTTGTAAAAATGTGTCTTGTTTTTGTTCATCTATTCCCTGTGTACCGATCGATCGTGTAATGTGTAAGCGCTATGTATGATTGTGTTTTATGTATGTTCATCAACTTGATTTTGTCTTGAGGCCTCTTGTCATGTTCCTGTCCAAGACACTTAAAAAGTATAGAAAAGATCAAAGGGTAACCATTGGGTATGAGCCCAACGGTCCTCCGATGCTTAAGTTAGTAAACAGTTGGATAAGTATAATCAACTGAATCTAAATGAAGTGCAACGTATTAGTTTTCAAAAGTAAGACGACTCCCAATGGGTTGTGTTCCAGTTTGGTTGGTCGTCTTTTGTGGCCTCTTCGTCTTCTTCTAGTTTGACCTGGGCCATGGCTTTGGCTTGTACATCTTCGAAGCTTCGACACGAGTATTTGGTCAGCTCGCGATAGAGATCATTGCCCCTGACTAATCCCCGACGGAAGGCTTCAATACACATTGGGATCGACGTCGCAATGTGGGATCGCGACCTTCTCTTTGTTGTACCTGTTAAGATAATCCCTCAAGGGCTCACCGTACCTTTGCACGATCCTATATAGGTCGTTTGATTGCTTTTCTAGTCTCCGACTGCTAGCGAACTGGATTTTGAATGAATTGACCAGATCGACAAATGAAGCAACCGAACCCTGCGACAGATGCATGAACCAAGTTAGTGCGGGTCCTACAAGGGTCGTGCCAAATATTTTGCACATGACCGCTTCACGATTCCCTCTTGGAATAGAAATATTCATTAGTTTATGTTTGTAAATGGAAACATGATCGTCAGGGTCCCCGATCCCATTATAGTTGGGCATGTTGGGGACATGAAACTTTTTAGGGATCTCGACACGAGCGATCACTTCTACGAACTGTGATACCCCGTAATTCGGTAAGGATTATTTTGGGAATTTTGGGAATTTTCCCGAACACCCGTTTAGTACGTCGGATTTAATACAGAGAGTTTGAGACATTCTGTAATGTGCTCTGTATCTGTAATATTTTTCTCAGTGAAATAATATACAGACAAGGTGCCTTAGATTTTAATTGTCGTTCGCGTACGATAATTTTTATCCCGGTTTAACGTCAGGTCCGTTCAAAGCTGAATGGGCGGGAAAAGGGAGAAACGGCGACCGCCGTGGTTGGGCCCGATGAGTCAGCGTGTCAGCTTCTAGCTGGCCGCGACAGGCTTAGCGACGGCGACCGCCGCATTTACGGCGACCGCCGCGTGCCCGCCGCATTGATGACGGCGCCCGCCGCAGTTATTATGGCGCCCGCCGTAGTTGTTGTCTGGAGGTTTTTGCCCGATGGTCGCCGGAGTCGCCTGACGATCGCCGTTGTAGCCCTCCACGTCGCCTTCCTAGCCATCATTGAGCTCCCTCGGTTTGTGGCTATAAAAGGAGAGGTCTGGGATCGGATTAAACACTGAATCAGAAGCTCCATCTCAGAATCTCTCTCTCGCCGGAGTTGTGCCCTTTGCCGGAATTTCTGAAGCCTCGTCGGTGTCGTTTGGTGGTATTTCCAGCAGCCCTTTTGAAGCCTCTTGGTTGCCTTTGGAGGTCAGAAACCAAGCAAGGCGGAAAGGGGTCGAAACGCGCTTTGTTTTGGTGAGATTTCTCTCGTCTCTGTCGACCGTGTTCTTCACGGTGACCGCCGCCAAGAACGGCGACCGCCGCCAGTGCCCATAAGGCCTTCGTGGCTTTGGCTTGGTTGGTTGTCGTCGTGGCATCGTTTCTTTCGGTTTCCTTTCATCTTTCCTTAGATTCGTACTAGTTATGTCGGATCTAACCTAGGGTTCCTTTTTGGGTCGACTCGAAGGTGTTTATGCTAGTGGAGCTATATGCGTGTCGAGCCCGGAATCCCGTTGTCTCTGCTTTGTTCCAGATCTGCAGCGGACTAAGGCAAGTGGCGGTTCGCTCTTGCTCATCGTTCCATATTTACATTAATTATCAGTTGTTTATCTGAGTAATTAATTTGGAATGATTATCTGTGTTTGTCTGGAAAAGGTTTTATAAACTGTTTTGGAAAATCATATAATATGTTGTATATCTGCTAGAACGACGCTATTATTTGTGATCGTCTTTCGGGCATTTATGTGGATTAATAGGAAAACTAATCCAAGTAAGGATTAGCTGTTTCTATTATCTCTTTGTTTAAGTCGTTTGCCTGGATGACTTTAATGTGTATAGTTGCTGTGTTAGACTGTTTAGTTAACACGAGTGTTCGTATGAATGCTAATCCAAATAAGGATTAGTCGTTTCTTTATAACTTAATGTGCGTAAGAACGCTAATCCAAGTAAGGATTAGTCGTTTCTTTATAATTTAATATTCGTGGGAACGCTAATCCAAGTAAGGATTTGTCGTTTCTTTAAATCATAATATTCCTCGGGGTTATTGCCGAATAATTTAAGGGTCATGACCTATGCTTCTTATCCACATGTAAGGATCTGAAGTGTTTTAAGCGCCTTGCAAGCGCCGTTGGATGAGCTTAATTGCAGTCCTGTGTTTTAAGCACTTAGCTAGTGCATTGGGGTGGACGTAACTGTCACCCTGTAAAATAAACTGTAAGCGCTGTGGCAGTGCAATCAGGGTGAACGTAAGGTCACCCGGTGTCATCATAACTTCCGTGTTCTCGGAATAATCTTAAAAGCCTCAACACTGTGTGTGTGTGTGTTGTAATTTAATAAGATAAGTACAGTTAAGCACATAATTAAACTGTAAGCACTGTAGTGCAATCAGGGTGAACGTAAGGTCACCCGGTGTATTAATAATCGCCGTTGTTTCTCGGCATAATAATGTTAAGTCCCGCGTGTGGGTTGTGTGTGTTTTAATTTGGGTTGACATGATTGTCACCCTGAGATTTAAGCTGTGTGCCGCTCTTAATAACATTAACGTGTTTCAGTAATGTGTGTTTTGTAATTAAATAAGATATGTGCCCGAGTGCACATGATTAATAAACCTTGGGCGAGTAGTGCAGCTAAGTAATAGTGCAGCTAGGAAAGCTCGTCTCGACTTGAATGTAGTACGTTCTCTTTCCGATCTGGATTCGCTGTATGCGATGAGGTTGGTCGTGAACTGAAGCATCTCAGTCAACTTTTAAATCATTGTTGTTTGATTATGTTAAACATTCCAGATTTGTCATATTTCCTTAAAGACTCAATCTCTTGGAGTCTCTTTTCGAGTCGATTTCTGTGAAGATGAAGTCTTCCAGAATCTTCTCTCATGCATACCTTTGTTGTTATTCCGTGAAAGTGCCGGGTTATGTATCGTCCCTTCGGTTATTATTCGAGGGACAATGATAGTAAACGGTTTCGATCACTCGAACCACTCTGCTTTTTACCCTTGCTAGTCTATTTAAGTAGACTAACCCACGAACTTTGTTCTCCGCATGTGGGCTGGTGTCATCCGTTCGTTTCGGCACATCAGATGGAGTGTAGATGAGAAGACTAGAAGGACTATGGAGTCGACGGTTGTTTTTCCGACGTTTTTAATAATTTCTTTAATCAGGTTGAGATCCTTGGGCAGGCGATCATTACGATCACAACCCTTTTTGTAATATCTTTTAAAAGTCTTCCGCTGTACCTTGTTTAAGATTTCCGTTGTAATTTATTTAACTCTGTGTTTGTCCTATTCGGGATTGGGATGTAATCCCGAGACTCGTATTTTATATGAATAAGGTTATCATTTTGTATCATTGTATTTCATGATTTATATTTAAACGGTAAAGCCTTGGGTGATCTCGGTAAGGAACACTGG
Organism: Rheum nobile; assembly: GCA_027886185.1. Lineage (NCBI taxonomy): Eukaryota > Viridiplantae > Streptophyta > Magnoliopsida > Caryophyllales > Polygonaceae > Rheum > Rheum nobile. Next base: position 1,826,344 of record WOAB01000232.1, on the reverse strand, counting down.
GGTCACTGGCGGTAATACCTTTCCAAAAAGGGTCAAGTTTTGGGGGTGTTACACGATCGACAAGTCTTCATATCCGTCAATTGCTTCCTTTTCGATCGGTTGTGGGACTCCCAGAATCCGAGCGATGCGATGTCTAAGGCCTTCATGTGTTCATTGATGGCTTATTGTATAAAGATTTGGAGATCCATCGGTGTGGCAACCTGTAGAGGGGCTACTCGAGTCTCGGTGTGCTCGGTCACGGAAACTGGAATGTTAGTCATGAAAGTACTAACTGGAGAAGTTTGAAACATACCAATGGGTTGAACAACGCTCTGCGTGACCAGATCCATGGGCGTCAGGATTGCCCCATTCATGTTCAGACGTGTTTGGAAGCCTTCAGTGTTGACTACACATCTTGATACCCTAGGACCGATGCGGCCGAATTCACATGCGATTTCAAAAGTTCATTTTCACGGATTAATCTTGCAATTTCAACTTCAAATTTGATGCTTAGGGTTTCGGTTCTTAGGCGTTGCTGAGCCTGATCCTCTTGGAGGATGCTCATGTTTTTTTGCTAATTCTTGTATCCGGGTGTCCAAGATGAGCAGATTGACGACGTCTTCGGCTTGATTTCTGACCAGGGCGTTGGTCCAGACTTGGTCTTCAGCGATGATCATGGGATCTCCGGAATCGGTCATGATCAGATGAGGATTGGATCGTTGATCGGATTGTTGATTAGCTAGATGCCCCACGGTGGGCGCCAAATTGTTTTGGGCAAAAAAGATCGAACCGACCTGAATCGCTTAAAGAGGGGATAACTAGACAACAATAAGATGAGTAATATCTAAATAATCCAAATCAACTTAACAATCAAGAGAATGAGATTAAATAGATGTAATATAAACTTATCTCCCTAGAATGAGAGACTAATCTAATATAGAAATTTAGTCGTCGGTCGCTTCAATGTTGGATTAATGGACTAAGCATAAGAATGATCTCTTATTTTGAGTAGAACAATAGTAGAAAGCTGCTTGAATTAAGTAAGAATGACAATGTATCGTTACAATATAGTTTTCTCTATATTTATACTAGTTTTAGGCTTGAATCGGTTGGCAAATCCGCATGAGATTCATGGAAGACGTTATCCTGCACATGGGTCGGTTAAAATCGTTTGAGATCTACGTGAGTCGTCTAGCTGCATACTGGCCGCTCTGAAATTCGCGAAGGTCGTCGCTCTGACCACTGGTCGCTCCGAGATCTCCAGAGGCTGAACTGATTGGACCAAGATCTCTGGAGGTTGTTTCTGACCGGATCTTCTAGAAGGCATCTTTGGTTCAAGTTATTTGGACCGATCTAATGGGCCGAAAAATCGAGGCCTAACAAAATCCATTTCAAGTTTGCGGCTAAGTGTTGATTGATCTTTGTTTCCATTGTAAGGAAAGTTCCAATTGTGGTAACTCGTCTCAATCTTGGTCAAACCCGAGAAAGAAATGCTTTAAGCCAGAAAGAGTCGAGACTTTAAACAAGGTTAAACTTGTCTCAACCTTCAAGTTTGTTCTAGTGAATTTTTTTATTTTCTTTTTGATAGACACTAAAACTTTGCCACTAAAGAGTCGAGTACGTAGTAGCCTTCTTATGGGTCTTAAGGTATTGTGAAACTTGCATAAAGTGTGGAAGAGTTATTGGACAAAGTGCAAACTCTTGGACCAAACACACTTCCTAGCCACACCTTTGTGCTTGGTAGAGACTTGCCTTGTTGTTTTGTCTTGTTTCATGCTCTTATGTAGAGAAGCCTTAGTGGGACTGAAGCCTATTGTGTATGGAACTAAATGGGCCTCAAAGCTGCAACGGTAGACCACATCAAGACTGGTGCCAAGTGAGGAAGCTAGCTAGGCCCAGAGCAAGACACACATCTTACAAGAGCTAATTACTCAACCTTTGTCAATTTTGTTTTTGTTACTAAATTGTTTTGTTGTGCTTGGTTTGCTATGTATTATAGGAGGTACTTACTCAACTTTTGTTATGCTCGTGCAAGTAATGACCCCGACGTTGGGCAATGTCAAGAATGGAGGTAAACGTCGCTTACCAGGCCATGAGTGTCCAAATGAGGCCAAACTTCGCCAACATGCTCATGACATTCCTACATGTCAATGGATCCAAGGAGTGTTGGGGAGTTCAAAGGTTTGCCCGAAGATGGCATTGGTTGACAACGAAGCCCGACGCCGATAATGTCATGGCATTAAGCGAAGGTTGTCTCTCAAACTGCTTGTGCCTTTGCCTTCAAATTTGGTGGTGACATGGTACATAGGATCCTCTATGTGTCCACCGGATTTCAAGTCAAAGGAGAACCATTTCATAACATCCCACCATTACACCATCTTTAATTGCTCGGTTTTAAGACAATTTAGTGGTTTTGCCTTATATATGTTTTTTTCTTCTCATTTTATATTTAGGATGAGTATTATAGACTTTTCTTGAGCTTTTACATTTGAGAAGAAGCTTTGAAAAACCTAGTTCATCGTCCTTTTTGTTTCAGAGTGCTTTTATCTTCAAACACTTATAGTTTATTTTGGGTGTGTTTATCACGGGATTATTCTACTTTCTTTTGGGTATTTTTTGTGTGTTCATCCATAAATATCCAACTTCTTATCTTGTTACTTTGTGCCTCAAAATTGACTCACTTTTGCCAGATCAAAACCTTGAAAAAATGAGAGGAGATCATCGTCGGTGTTCTTGATCATCTTGATAGGAGTCTTGGTGTTCAACCTACCTTGAAGCATGGAGATCCTCATCAAGGGACATATTAATCGTGCACCCCGTATTAAGGGTGTTGTGGAGATTTATCATTGGGACAATCTTCTATCGTACAACACAGGCAACGTACGTAGAAGTGAGCTTATGATCCTAAAAGCCATGACTATAGGGGAACGCATGCACATGGGCCAACTACTCACTTTACAACTGGCCAAAATGACCACCAAATCTAGTGGTGGAATCTCTATTGGTGGGATGATTACCCCTTTGCTCCTCCACTTTCGCGTCCCCTTGGATCACCATGAGGAGACCCCTGCTACTCATTGGATTGACATCAAGTATTTGCGTCGATGACATATGCTTACTTGCGCCCGGGGTAGCAATTTCAACTAGATCAAATTCAATGCTCTTGTTGCGCCTACTCCTTTACCTGATCCCGCTCGTACTCCCTTGATGACGAGGCTAATTGGTGCCTCAATTGGGTTGGGTCATTGTCTGAATTTGAGGACAGTGAGAATGAGGATAATGATGATATGCTTGATGCCGATGCACTCACTACTACAAAAATCATCTAATATCTCATAGAAAATAACTTAGGCGTTCAATTGACGAGTTATAAAAGCAAAAAAGTGTTATAAGTTATAACCCGTGTGTTTTTAAATCCGAATTATATAAATATACAAGACAATTAAATAACTCGTACCTATACATGCTCGAGTTATATCTGAAAAAATGAAAATCAAATTACTTTTTTATTCCTTGGTAATACTGTCACCAAATTTCACCAACGCATTATCCGAATTCTTGAATTGTGTTCACCATTCAGCTATAGCATCAAAAATAGAGAAAATAAATTTATTGTTAGCAATTCGATGTACAAAAAAATAAAATCTATAAAAACAAGGAAAAAGGTTGAATATATCACCAAGCACAATGACATCTCCTCCACTTGTAGAGTCTAAAGCTTCTACATCATCACTTAAATCTCAATCAGAATTAGCATCATCATCTACTGTCGCCTTATTAACAGACCGTTTGCAACTTAGCTTATTTTGACACCTACAAACAAAAGAAAAAAGAAAACTACCATAAAAATTGATGCACATATAAAGTAATATAACACATAGTTTAATGTATAGTTAAACAAAAAAACGATGCTTTCTACATCAAAAACTTTTGAGAATACTTAGGGTAAACACATGCTGAACACATTTTCAATGAAAAGATGAACATCTACATGACTTTTCAATGAACAAGTTTTATAATCACAATGAGCAAATTCACCGTTAAGCTCAAAACTGATGAACATTTACATCAAAACTCCTGACCACACTTAAGCTAACACATCGTGAACACATTTTTAATTAAAGTTGAACATCTACATGCATATTCAATGAACAAATTTCATAATCACAAACACAAACATAAAAACCACTACTACATAAACGAGCTAATGAAGCGGTCGATTGTGGCAATTTTTATTTATGTGGCGGTCATATGCAGTGGTTAAGCAAATAAAATGGTACTTGTAGTGGTTGTGGGCTTTTGTGGTAGTTTCTGTAGCGGTTTTGTGTGCTTTAAGTGTTAATATGATTTAGGGTTTAAGAGGCAGCGAAGGCTCCCACCCCCATCGAACAAGGTGGTAAAGGAGGCCAATTTATTGCTCCCACTATCCAACGAGAGAACATAAATCTACCCTTGCTGCCCCTAGCGAACGAGATTGAGATTGTTAACTGGTAGGTGCATGTTTCCCCTTTTTCCTTCTGATGCTATACATGCCGGCCTTTTGATTTCTCGTAAAATAAAACGGAGAAAGTTTACCCAAAATAAAAAAAGGGAAATAATGTTTGCTTTCTGTTGGTGTCTTGTTCTTGTTTGTATCTCTATAACTCATATGGAATGCAAGTGTGCAACAAATAGTGAGCTTCCACTTTGCTACACATATTGGGAGGATCATTAAAAGGAAAAAGTCTACTGTTTGGGATTTTTTTTGGCTAAATAGTTACCCTTACCGGTGATCTGTATTCAAGAGCCTTCCATCCATAGTCATGAATCTAAGAACCTGGTTTTCAATTGTCAAACAAGTTTCCCATGTCTTAGGAAATCAATATGATGAGAACAACTTTTCAAATTAGGAAGGAGAAGTGAGTAGAGGATGTGCTTTTAGTTGAATGATATAGATGATACAAACCTCGAATGTATAGAAAATGATAGGCTTCTATTAGGACCAGACATCCATATTTTTCTCATCTTCTCCTTTTTTGAAGAAAAAAATGGTAGGAATGAAGAGAGAAATAAACCATCAACATCAGTGGTGTTTTGAGATTCAACAGATGTAGGCAGAAGAACAAGAAAGACAACCATCAACAAGAAGCATGAGAAGATTGAGAAGTTGATAACATCCATTTTATACATGTTTAGTACATGCATTTAGGCTATAGTTTAGGCATTCTCATGTTATTATATTGCATTTTTAGTTACTTGCATTGCTTTCTTTAGTTTGGATGTCTACACGAGTATTTGCATGTTTTCAGGTACTTTAGTGTGCAAAGGAGGTGCATTACAAGGCATGGACGACATAGGAGATGTGCATGGTCGTATACAAAGACGAACGGCGACAAAGAACTCGCCTTGGCGCACAAGAAATCTATGTTTTCTGTCCTGTCTTTGGAGAAGTATAAATTTTGATTCCTAACTCCTAATTGAGTGATTCTAACTCCATATTAAAGATTAATATGTCAACTATAACGCCTCAAAATTTCAGTGCGTTTGGACCATGGAATCAAAAGTTATGGCAATTCCATAATTGTATCACAGTTCAGAACAGTTTGCTACAAACCGTGCCAATATGTCCTAAACCGTGCGCCCTTGCTGAGTCCAGGAATGAGCTTCTATAAAGTGGTATGGTCTGTCACAAACCGTGCCATGCTCCACATCACTTTTTGTAAATCTGCACGGTTTTTGACAAACCGTGTGGTTCTGTCACAAACCGTGCCGATGCACCGCGAACCCGATTTATTTTTTCGACCCTTTGTTATTTTGGAATGGTATAAATACTTTCTCTAGGGTTTTTTTGGCAGCCTCTTATGTTCTCTTCTGCCTCTTTTTGCCACTTTCTCTAGGGTTTTTTTGGCAGCCTCTTATGATCAAGTATCTTTCCTTTTCTAATCTAGTTGAATGATTTCTATGGTTCAAATAATGTTTTTTATTATTTCTCCAAGAATATTTGTCTAATCTTATATTTCTAGGGTTTGGGTGATCCTAACAATGAATTAGTAGACTTATGCATGATATTTGTCAGAATTAAAATCTAAAACCTTGTTTGATGCAATCCTAGAGTTCTTAATGCAATTGATGAATATTGATTAGGTTTCTATTAGGTTTGAGTCTGAAAGGAGATAACCTTAATAGATAACTCAGATAGGATATGAGTCTAAAAGGAGATTACTTTATCAAATTACTAGCTATTGAACCTGAGTATTTTTTGTGCGACAACTACCTAATTACTCTTGTGAAATCCTAAGCTATCATAGAAACCTTAGGTTTGCATGGAATTAGCAGAGCGCGACAATGAATGTTAACCTAGTTTAATCCTAGATTCTAAGTGCCTAAGGGTCTAGATTTGATTAGCTTTACGCGACGGTGATTGTTAGTTAGAATTTAGTCACATCTATTATCGTCTGAAAGGAGTTAATAGATTCTTTAAATAGCTTACCTTTAGACAGGTTCAAACTATTTTTAGGCAGATATCCGTAAGTTTATCAAGACATTGTTGTGGGAATCCATAGTCCTAGGATCTTCTCTCTAATCATTTACAATCATATTTGCAATTCATGTTTCTTGTTTTTCTTATTTTCTTAGTTTTTAGTCAAACAAATTTCCTTTCTTATGACTTAACTTAACGATTTTAAATTTACAAAAGATACTACATAGTCCTGGTTGGGAACGACACTTGTAAAGTTACAACTTAACCCATACGCTTATGAGTAGGTTTTTGTCCTATTATTTTTTTGGCGTCGTTGTCGGGGACTATTGCTAGTATCGGTTGTTTTCCTACAACTGGTTCGACTAAGTCTTTGTTTCTTTTTTATCTTGTTTTTTGTTGCTTTGCTTTCAGACTTGTTTTCTTAGATACGAAGAGCCCTGTACACTGGTAATCTCAACGACTACGATCCCAACATGAGCATACTTTTCGTGCTAGGAGAAGACAACAACGCGAAGCTAGAGAACAAGAAATGGGTGACAACAGAGTGCAGGACGATCATCCTCTACAGTTTCAAGAACCATGCATGTCGCTTGGTGATTATGTGATGCCAAATCACTTTGGTCCTATTTCTGGTGTGGTCCGACCTCTGGTGCAAGCTCGTAACTTCAAGTTGAAACCTTCACTAGTCAACATGGTTCAACATAATCAATTTGGAGGTCTACCTTCTGAGAACCCACACCAACATTTGACTACCTTTATTGAGCTAATGGATACTGTGAAGATCCATGAGGTATCCCAAGATGCGCTTTTCCTAAGAGCATTTTCATTCTCTCTACGAGACAAGGTGATACGCTCTACTTTGTAGTGCGTAACTAGGAGTTGTTACTGGATATTAGGTACCATTTTGTGTGGGTTTAGAAGACATTTGAGGAGAATGGAGTTTGAGAGAAAAAGTTGTGATATGGTGGATTTTAGTGCATATTGTGAAGACATTGAAGATGGAGGCGAAGCCACCACAAGAGAAGACCGCAAGCGAGGAGTAGAACTCGCAACAAAAGCTTTTCCGCGGGCGCGGATGGATGGCCGCGGGCACGGAACGAGGCGAGAGCGAGACATTCAAAATGGAGACAAAACCGCGGGCGTGGAAGAATTGCCGCGGGCGCGGAAGAATTGCCGCGGTCGCGGATTTACAACAGAAGCGAACAAAGACAACGAGACCAAACCGCGGTCGCGGTTACTGTTCATACGCGGAGCCGAGACTTATTTCGTCCTAGATCTTTTGTTTACTTTATTTTCTTTTCTTTTATTCCGATTTTTATATTTTAGGTTATTTTTATTATTTCTTATCTTAGGAATTAGGTTTTGCTAGGTTTTTTTTACCTCTCTTTGTTAGCAACCTTTTCATTATTCAATTATCACTTTATCGTTCAACTTTTCCCTTAGAGTTTTGTGCTTTGAAGACTATAAAGAACTAAACAACCTTTGCTTAGTCTGACAATTGAAGCCTTCATTTGTATTTGGTTGTGAGATTATAACTATATTTTCTTTCCTTTGATTATATTGATTCTCTTTGTGCTTCATCCTATTGATTGTTGCTGATTTGACTAGTCTGATCATCTAGTTGATATTAGTGATTGTCTATTGCTAGGGTTTGGATATTTCTGGTTGAAATCCCTTATCTTGCTTATCTTGTGTAACAACCACGATTTACATGAAGTGAATGTTTATTGTGAAGAGAATTGATTATATGTCGAGTACTGACTAGTTTTTAAATATTGCATGTATCTTGCTTAATTCCTATGCTTACTGCTGTCGTTAGATTGAATCTTGATGATTTTTTGATTGTTTAATGGTAAGTATTTTCAGGGCTGGTTGACCTGTCTATATACATACGATCGGAATAGGAATATTCACTGGTAGAAATTGGAGATAATCTAGGATCAACCAATTAAACTGAAGTGTGGATATTTGTCTGGCTAAGTTACTTCTCACTCATTGATTACATATTTTGCGTTGATTTACTTTGTTACTTGATACAAACCAAAATCCCCCCTTTTTGTTACTATTGGCATACAACCTTTGCACTTAGGAAGATTGCTTACCTCCTTGTGGGATCGATCCTTATTTATCCTACTACGTTAGTTAGGTTTTTGAGGTTATTTGATAGGAGTCTACGACAAACCCCTCATCAAATTTGGCGCCGTTATCGGGGACACAAAGTATCAATTTTTCTTTTTGTTTGTTTGTGTATCAACTATTGTGTGGACCTATCTTATGGTCCACACCCGTGCTACTGATTCTCCTACTTTAGATCTTGATCCAGAAATTGAGCGAACACTTTCCAAGAACCGCAGAGAAGTTCATGAGCAACTCGAGATGGCTGAGGAACAGACTTTGAGGCAGTTGACTGCGTCGAATATAGAGCAGCAACCGCTTACTGTACAGTTTCCAGAGTTGGCGGATGGCGTGAACTTTGAGCTCAAATCTGGGTTAATCCATTTATTACCCCACTTCCATGGGATGAGTAGAGAAGACCCCAACAAGCATCTCTATGAATTCCACGCTGCCTGCAGCAACATGAAGCCAAGGAACATTACTGATGACCAGATCAAGCTGAGGGCCTTTCCTTTCTCTCTGAAAGATTCGGCCAATGATTGGTTCTATTATTTGGCCCCAGGAAGCATAGATACATGGGCGAAGATGAAGAAATCCTTCCTGAAAAAGTACTTCCTTGCAACGAAGCTCAATAGCTTGAAGAGGAACATTAGCAACATCAAACAACATGCTACTGAGACGTTGTATGAATACTATGAGAGGTTCAAGAGGTTGATATCCAGCTGTCCATACCATAGTTATTCTGATCAAGACCTCGTTCTATATTTGTATGGTGGACTTCTTGATAATGAGCGCCGGATGGTGAACGCAGCCTGTGGCGGTAACATTCTCAACAAGACGCCAACTACATCATTTGAGATATTCTTTGAGCTATCTGAGGGCTCAAGACAGTTCAGCAAGAGAGCAAGCGCTCAAGCAGTTAAGGCCGCAGACTCTCAGCTATCGTCCTCACTACTTTTTGAGATGGATGAGATGAAGGAGATGATGAGGAGGTTCATGATGAAGGGCAACTAGCAGTAAGTCAAGTCCTGCGGAATATGCTATGACACGATGCACCCCACAGATGCATGTCCAACGCTGTAGGAGCCCACTGTTGAGGTGAATGCTATGGGAGGTTTCGATCCTCCAAGGATAAGATATGACCCGTACTCCAACACCTACAATCCAGGGTGGAGAGACCACCCCAATTTGAGATACGGGAATCCGCAGAACCCTCCACAAGGTCGTGATGATCAGGAGTTCCACCAGAGGCCGCCACAGTTCCTACAGCAGCAACAACAATTTCAGCGGCCTGGAGGTCAACAACAACAATTTAGAACACAATATGACCCTAGACCTCAAGGCCAGAGCGCAAGTTCATCTATGTCCGGTGATGACATGATCAAGTCTCTCGCTCAAAGCCTGTCGACGTTGGCAAACACTATGGTCCAACAGAATCAAGAGATGAAGTCTAGTATTCACAACCTAGAGAAGCAGGTAGGGCAGATCTCTTTGGCCGTGAGCAAACTAGAGGCTAGGGATGCGCGTAAAATCCCATCACAGATGGAATTGAATCCATTGCAAAACGTTAGTGCTATGATGCTAAGGAGTGGAACACACTTGAAGGAAGTGACGGAGGCGACAGAGGAGAAACCGCGACCACGGGTCGAAAGCCGCGACCGCGGTTTCCTTACTGACGAGGAAATTATAGGACAACAGAATGACAACCGCAACCACGAGATGCAAAACCGCGACCGCAGTAGACCTGAAGAAGAACCGCGACCGCAGCCCGATATTAGCGACCGCGGAAATGTCTCTGAAGGCGGAGCAATTTCCGAAGAATTTCTGTGACCGCGGATTTCCTCCAAAGACGCCACACTTCAGAAGCCAATCCGCGACCGCGGGTCCCAAACCACGACTGCGGATTCTCCACTGGCGTCCCAGAACTTAACGAAGCTGAACCGCGACTACGGGTCTTAAACCGCGACCGCGGTTTCCTGTTGATGTCCAAGACGATTGCATTCATCCATATTTTCCTCCGCTCGGTTCGCTGAAGCCACCCGCACCCTTCCCCGAGGCATTGAAGGACACCAGAAGGCCGGAAAACAACAAGGAAATCTTCGAGACCTTTAGTAATTGCAAGGTAAATATTTTGTTAATCACGAAGGTTAAGAGCATTCCTCGCTATGCCAAAATTTTGAAGGAATTATGTAAGATCAAGAGGAAGACAAAGGAGAAAACGAAGAAGAAGGTCCAAGTGAATGAGAATGTCTCCGCTATGCTGCAAAAGCGGATGCCCATGCTGGATTTGGGTGCATCTATAAAGGTGTTGCCTCTCTCGCTATATGAATCTTTGGGGCTTGGACCATTGCATGCGACAGGAACAGTGATTCAATTGGCAGATATGTCCTATGTGTATCCCAAAGGAGTCGTGCAGGATATCCTAGTAGAGGTCGATAAGCTGATTTTCCCTGCTGATTTCTTTGTGATAGATACGGGACAAGACAAGCATGCAGCCCCTGTGATGTTGGATATGCCGTTTATGAAAACAGTGAATACAAAGATTGATGTGAGTAGTGGTTCACTCACCATGGAGTTTGATGGGGGTGAGGGTCGAACACAACATTGATGATGCAAAGCAACACCATCCTGATTGTGATCCCAAGTGTTCGGTTGGTGTGAGCAAACCAAGTTGATTTGAAGGGAATTATGTCGAGCCACGACAGTAACCAAGGCGCTGCTCGGGAGGCAACCCGAGGTATGTAATTCTTTTCATGTCTTTTCATTTCAAGTTTTTTTTTATTGTGTTGTTTTGTGTTTAGACTAACCTGCAGGTAGGAGACTCGAAAACAAGTTCGAAGACGGTGTTCATCTCACAACAGACGCGAAACCGTGACCGCGGGAAAATTCTAAAGACATCGCGACCGCGGCCTTAAAACCGCAATCGCGGCCCAACTGTCCGAATTTTACTTTGAGAGACGGTGCGCATCATGCTGCCAAGGAGGAGACATTAGCCCGACATTTTTATTTGGCACCGATGATGGCCCGATATTAGACAGCTGATGAGAAGGAGCTCCAGATCCAACTACAGATATGATTATTGATATGGAGCGACAGAGCCCACTACACGATTACACTAGGGCTCCAATTCTGTGTTCATAGAAGGCCCATGCAACCCCGTTTCTTTGATGTACCACTTCACCTTACAGTGGATCTATTTGATTGCACGTGGATTTTGCTTGAGTAGGACCGCCGCAACACCAGAGACTTGTGTTTTCAACGATTTACCGCTAGCACCACCGTCCAAGTCCAGACCACCTCAGCGACGGTGTGAGTACTTTTCTGCTTTCCCCTGTGTTTCATCTTTTTGTCTTTTATTACATTGAGGACAATTGATCAGCGCTACTTTATAGGGTTTAACTAGGAGTTGTTACCGGAGTTTTAAGTACCATTTGGATGAGTTTAGAGCACAATTGTGGAGAATGGAGTTGAGGAGAAGAAGTAGGATTTTGGTGGTTTGGAGAAGCTAAAATGAAGACTTAAAGAAGATGGAGAAGAAAGCCACGAGAGAAGACGAAGGAAGAGCTGAAGAAGCTACAGGAGCTTTTCCGCGGTCGCGGAAGTCACCGTCGTGGTCGCAGAACATTACGAGGCGAAGAAGAGCAACAACGAAGATGCACGGTCGCGAAAGCCATTGCCGCGGTCGCGGAAAATACGAAGACAACGCGGTTTACATCAACTTTTCCGCGGTCGCGGAAATTCCTCCGCGATCGCGGAAATCCATTTATCAAACGCGCGCGAGATTTGTTTCGTCCGAAGATTTGCTTTTTACTTTATTTCCTTTTCTTTTATTTCGTTAGTTTATGTTATACATTTGAAGTGAGATACATGTTGATAAATATTACCTTGCTTATCACTCTGTTTTGATCGAACAATTTTTTAATGGGTTTGTCATCACCAAAAAAGGAGAAATTGTTGAAACCTTGACGTTCCCTCTGATTTTGATGATGATAAATACCATTAGGTTTTATGATTTCTTGTTGTTCTTATGAGTTTCAGGTTTTATGAAAGGATAAAAGAACAATGGAAAACAGTGAAGAAGAGAAAATAGATGATCAAAATGGAACGTGGTGGAAACAAGGAACAGTTCCTACGCAAACAAGTTGGAATTCTGGAAGCGTGTGGTGTTTATACAAGGAAAGTTCTATTTATGGAAACACCGCGTCTGAGGAACAACGCGAGAACGCATAGATGCCAGTTGTTCTCAGACAGACTCAAGAAACAAGATTTCGTGTCTTACTTGGAGAAAAAGAAGAAGATATTGAGTCTTAGGAAAGTTTATACAAGGAAACTATGTGTTTACCATATTTAGTGTTTATTTGGTAACGAAATTTGTCATAGTTACCATATGTGTTTATTGTTAGATAATTGGAAATAGGATTTTTGTTAGACCCTATATATAGATGAGAATTGTCTTGGGAAAAGACATCTCAGCTATTGTCATCCAGAGCTCTTGGGAACTGAGATCGAAAGTCTAAGGCAAGGTATGGGTAGTTCTTGCTTTGAGTTTTGTTTTGTTCTTGTGTTGTTTAGAGGTGATTGCACTCAAAGTCTTTAGCCTAGGGTATATGTGGAGAGAAGACCTGTGAGATTGTACAACTCTAATAATACAAGTACACGTTTGAGAACTTTGTTGTTAATTTGAATATTTACTTATTTCCGCTGCCCAAGGAACAGTCACATCGTTTCCTGTTTAACATACTAACGATTCAACAGTAAGTTTTAGCCACATCACGCCACAATCACCCCTCCTCATGCAAAACACAATTAAATGAATACCCCTTAGTTAATTAGTCTGGCATTACTATACTTACCTAAACATAATGTTATTAAGTTTATGAGTGGTCAAAGTGAATGATTACGATTGCGTGCTCTATGGCAAGCCCTTCACACGAACAACATGATCCAGCTTCATAACAGACTCGCCACACCTTTGAGCCAAGGGAGCATCTTCCATTATTTTTTATATGGTATTTTATCCGTTTTGGGTTCTACTAAACCCTATTATTTGCATGTGGTTGATTTTGCAAAAGTGACTATGTCAATCAGGCATTTTTCTTGCCGATTCCTCTTATATTTCATAGTGATATCTTCATGAAAAAGCAATTGGAGGGGGTATTAGTTAATTTTATTTTGTTGATCGATTGTTGTATTTGGTCTTCTCTTTATACTTTCTTTTAAGTGCTAATCCTTTTCGGGCTCGATTGATCCTATGTTGGTGTGGTCGTATATATAGTAATTGGTTTTTATAGAGTGTGCACCTGCTCATTACAACATTGTACCCTATTTTGAGTGAAGAGTCACACTTGGAGCTATAATCATGTGATATCATATAATGATTATTACACGAGGGAAAAGTATTACAAGATATTAAGCATTTCTTGCTCCTAATATCATTTTTGTCGTTCCATTCCTCAGTTTGTTGTCCCCATGAGTGTTTTGCTTCTCTCTTTTCAGTCCGCTCCAGTGTCTGCTATTACATGGTGTCTTTTCTCCCTCTTGGACTTTTGTATAGATCGAACTGAGACCTAGCTAACCGGACAGTGTGATTATAGCACCGATAATCTTGGTAAAAGGACGTGGTCCTTCTCAGAGTTGGAGGCAACAAGCTGTTAGGGAAAATGGAATCAATTCTAAAAAAAGCTTTGTGCTATTCATTAAAACCTTGATTTTTATTCCCCTTCAGGTTGGATGATGCAGTAAAGAGTCTTCCTTTTGATGGATGTCGAAGTTGACATTCCATTGGTATGCACATCCATGTCTTCCAACATGTGCACCATTAAGGTTGTTGTGTGGACAAAGTGGAATGAGTTCCTTGACACATTTTCAGGGATGAGTTCAGCAAATTCATCTTCAATCTTAAGGAGTTCATTTATTTCATCCTCAATGAACTCTTCTTCGATCGTATCCTTAACCAAAAGACCATCTTCCTCCAGGATCTTTTCAATGGTTATGGATCCAACTTGGATGTCTTTTGATCGGCATTGGTAAGATTGTTGGTGGGGGGGTTCTGCACCTGCTCCTTATCCCACTAGTACAGAAATACATTAGCATAGCGCTTTTTTTATAAAGCGCATAACGCTAATCCAAGCGCTATCTAAATTTCAAAAAAGACAAGTGTACAACATGATACACTAAAACTTCTTACACTCAAGTAATTAAAAGTATTCTTGCCATTGTATTTTGGTGGATAAGCTCTGTTGTAACACCCCCAAATCTTAACCCAAATGGAAAGGTATTACCGTCAGTGACCCAGTGTTCCTTACCGAGATCACCCAATGCTTTACCATATAAATACAATTTATGAAATACAATCGATACATAATGATCAAAGTATTCAAATTAAAACACAACATTGTTCAAATGAAACATGAGTCCCGGAGTTTCATCCCAATCCCGAATAGGACAAATACATAGTTTAAATGAATACATCGGAAGACTTTAAATTATACAGCGGAAGACTTTAAATTATACAGCGGAAGACTTTAAAGAGCCAACTTATAACATGGCTAAATTATGAAGATACATTAAAGTAATTCTTTAACAACCTTGAAATACTTAGCAACTTAAATTACTGACTTTTAATCTTCGTCTATAAGCTTCTTATCCTTCAATAGGTTACTTGAACACCGGGCCACAACTCCTGATGTGCCGAATCGAACGGATGACACCAGCCCACATGTGGAGAACAAAGTCCGTGGGTTAGTCTAAATGAATAGACTAGCAAGGGTACAAAGCAGAGGGTTCGATGTAATCGCAACCGTTTACTATCATTGTCCCTCGAATAATAACCGAATGAACGATATATAACCCGGCACTTTTACGGAATGATTTAACAATTAGATATGCACTGAAGAGAAGACTCCAACTGAAATGAGCCTTAAAGGAATTTATGACAACTGATAAGAAAGATTAAAGAATCATACACAAATGATTTAACAGCTGACTGAGATGCTTCGGTTCACAACCAACCTCACCGCATACAGCGGATCCAGATTGGAAAGAGAACGTACTACATTCAGGTCGAGACGAGCTTTCCTAGCTGCACTATTACTTAGCTGCACTACTCGCAAAGGTTTATTAATCACGTGCACTCGGGCACATATCTTATTTAATTACAAAACACACTTACAGAACACGTTAATGTTATTAAGAGCGGCATTAAGGCTTAAATCTCAGGGTGACAATCATGTCGACCCAAATTAACACACACACGAGACTTAACATTATTATGCCGAGTAACAACGGCGTTATTATTACACCGGGTGACCTTACGTTCACCTTGATTGCACTGCCACAGTGCTTACACTTATTAATTATGTGCTTAACTGCACTTATCTTATTAAATTACAACACACACACACTACTGTTAAGGCTTTTAAAATTATTCCGAGAACACAGAAGTTATTATTACACCGGGTGACCTTACGTTCACCCTGATTGCACTGCCACAGTGCTTACACTTTAATTTACAGGATGACAATTACGTCCATCCCAATTGCACTAGTTAAGTGCTTAATACACAGGACTGCTATTATGCTCATCCAATGACGCTTGCAAGGCGCTTACAACACTTCAGATCCTTACAGGTGGATAAGAAGCATAGGTCATGACCCTTAAATTATTCGGAATTAATCCGAGGAATATTACGATTTAAAGAAACGAAAAATCCTTACTTGGATTAGCGTTCCTACGAACATTAAGTTATAAAGAAACGACTAATCCTTATTTGGATTAGCGTTCCTACGAATATTAATTTATAACGAAACGACTAATCCTTACTTGGATTAACGTTCCTACAAACACACGCACAATTCCAGCATTAAAGATTAACATTAAAACCACAACGATATTATCACGGTAATTATCACATATAATAGCGTCGTACTAACAGATATACAACCTATTATAACATTACTTTAATCACGTTCATTTATGAAATTGATTCCCAAACCGAACAACAGTTCACTTTAACATAATTAACAATTAAACGATTGACAATTAATGAAACATGGAATGATTAAGCAAGAGCGAACCGCCACTTGCCTTAGTCCACAGAGTTTGAACGAAGTCTAACGACGGGATCCCGGGCTCGACTCAGGTACAGATCTGACAACACCGATACCTTCGGATCGACCCATACAGAAACCCTAAGTTAGATTCGACAAACAATAATACATAACTACGAAAGGACGAAAGGAATCGACGGAACGAAACCCGAACGAAGGCCTCGGAAGCCAACACCACTCACGGCCAACAACCACCCACGACGGCGGGCGCCGCCCCAATCACGGCGGTGGCCGTTTTTCACGACGGGCGCCGTGTTCTTGCCGGCGGTCGCCGCCTCGATCCGGCTGTCGCCGTCGCTGAACAGAAACTGAAAAACGAGAGGAAAAACTCACCCTCGACGATCGGTTTGGCTCGTCTTTCGCCTTTCTTGGTTTCTAGGCTTCTAAGGGCCTCCCAAGCTTCTCTTGGCCACCGAGAACAACACCAACCGAGCTCCGACGATCCACTAGAGCCTTCCCGAGAGAGAGCGTTTCTTGAGAGCGTTTTGAGAGTTTTTTGAGATCTAGCTTTTCTCTCTCTCTCTCTCTCTCTCTCTCTCTCTCTCTCTCTCTCTCTCTCTCTCTCTCTCTCTCTCTCTCTCTCTCTCTCCCAAGCTCTCTATTTATAGGGAAACCCTAGTGAAGGAAGGAGGCTTCCAAGAAGCTTCCTCTTGTACCTTTTTGACTTTTGGGTTATAACTTAACCCCAGGTTAAATATATTCGTACCTAGACGACTATTAACCCCCAAAATACGTCGGCTGTATATTATTTCACCGAGAAAAATATTACAGAGATAGAGCACATTACAAAATGTCTCCAACTCTCTGAATTAAATCCGACGTACCCAACGGACATTCGGGAAAAATCCATAATTCCCAAAATAGCCTTACAAAATTACGGTTAACCTATGGAATTGGGTTACAATTAACCTTAATACCTGGACTTGATATCCTTAATCATTTTATAACTTAAACCTTTAAAATTCCTTAACTTTCTCTAGACACAATCACCATGTTTTTATTCCTATGTTCCTCGAAACGAATTATATGAGATATTACTCTTAATTCCTTCAGGTATCATCCTGAAAATGATTCATTGTCGACTGTCTCAATCACTTCTATCAGAACCTTTAATAGTTTATACAATTAATGCTTGCTACTTTACTCTTTAGGCGTACATAGACAATTTTCTCCACTAAATCCTTTAATTTATTGGGATCATCAATATAACTTATCCTTAAACTGTAATCTCCACTTTTAAGTGGCCTATTCCCAACACGATAGCTTCGCAACTTAATTTCTTCCAAAAAGAATTATCCTATAAGTCTTATAGATGACACACTCACATAAGGTCCAAATATCGAACCTTACAACCTTACAAAGTATTATAACTTTTTATCTTCAGAAAGTACCACTTGCCAATTTCAATCATTTGGCCCAATTAGATTTGGCTCAGACGTCTATTACTTGACTCATAGCCCAAAAGTTTGTTTAACTGTTTCCAATAACTTATTTCTAACTTAATATCCTTATTTTCCTCACACAATCTACTATCCATCCAAGACTTAATCATATCATTTCTTTATGAAACCTCAAGATGAATCTTTGATTAGACTTTTCCCAAATAATACTTACGACTTTGCACACTTGGCTTTTTAAAAGCAAACTTTAACCATTGGTCCTACACTGGCCGTACCCACTTATGGATCTCATAACCATAACTCTGGACTCTAAGGTCTTACTCAAGACCGTAATAGAGAAAACGAGTTCCCTATGAACTATTCCTCTTAATCTATGCACATTTATGCATATAGCATGAACTCACAACTAGGTGTTTTGAACTTTGCATTAATCCACTCTTATATACTTTTACCAAAACCAATGTCCACGGTACATATATGAGAGGTAACTCTTAATCTCTTAGAGCATTAACTTCACACCTTCATTCCTACACTTTAAGAAATTTCGGACGAACTCAACGTATGAGATAACGCTTGTCAACTTTAGGAATGAAGAAGAACTCATAAAGCAATTAATGCCATACTGATACGACATAACTCCAGGAATGAAGAAGAATTTTAGGAATGGATTTAGATTTAGGCAACAGAGTCGACCCTGGGGTTAACCATGTAGGGAACGAACATCTAGGTTACATACGATACTCCTCCCCTATGAGTCCGACAACCTTTATCCATACATGATATATACTATTTTCGGCATTCACGGGGTTTTGTATGAACGATTGATTTGCAACGGCAACGAATTCAGAAATTTTCCGAAACAAGGAAACATTTCTTTATTATTCGAACATTACATTAAAGCAACTGACAAAAAGTCGAATAGATAGACTACAAAACTATGGAGATTATCGACGCACACCATCGCTCCTTAATCTTAAGAAAAGGCTTAACAAAAGTACAACTACTTGATCAGGGTTCCTCCCCGTCGGCTTGACGCATCACCAAGAGTCGTTGCCCCTGACCTGAAGACTCCATAGGCGCTTTGCCTTTATTACGAGCCATAGATTGCTCAGGAGCAGTTACCTCTGGCTTTGGGTTCTGCCCATTGCCAACATTTGAGGCTTGATAAGACTGCGTTGGTCCTTGACCTTTCTTCCTGCAGTATGTTTTCATGTGGCCTTCTTTTCCACAGTTATAACATACTCGCTTTTCCTTTTGGCAATTAAGACTTTTATGCCCAACTTTACCACAGTTGTGGCACTGAATCACTCTATTACTCCAACCTGAGCCTTTGGCGGAGTCAGACTGAGTCGTCTCAGTCTTAGCACGACCAGACTTTTCAAACTTGGTAGGCGATGCCGGTCGTTTGAATGAACCAACCTGGCGATCCTATTGCCCACCCTTTCCCTTAACTTGCTTCTCCCGCTTTTGGGCGGATTCTTCCAGTGTGACCTCTATCTTGTAGGCCGCATCCACATATTGTTCTAGCATAGAACATCCGTGACGCACCATTAGAGGTTTGATTTCTAGATTCATCCATCCATGGAAGTACCAGATCTTTTGTTCTTCGCTCGACACCTCTGGCCCAGCATATTGCAACAAATGATTGAACTTAGTTGCAAGCTCAGTCACCTTTAACCCATCAGTCGTAGGGTATAGAAATTCCTTATGTTTTTCCTCCCTCATAGCACGGGAAAAGAAACGATCAATCATTTTTTATTTGAACATACCCCAATTCAACTTGGGATGATCAGCTAAACCAGTGCTCTCCCACCATTCTCTAGTCACATCCTTGAGTTGAAGGGAAGCGATGTATACTTTCTCAACCTCAGTGCATTCCACGTTTCTGAACAACCGTTCCATATGTGAGAACCAATACGCCACTTTGACCGGTTCTCCAGTACCGTCGTAGCTGTCAGGCCTCATTGAGCTCACGGCTTTCAAGGCTTGACCGTAAGTTCCTCTATTCCTGACGACATTGACCTGAGGTACGTGATCGACTGGCTCCTCAACTTCAAGAATAGCCTGAGGAACCGGAATACCTTGTGCTTGCGGTAGAATTGACCGAATTGCATCGGTGACCGTTTGCATAACAAACCCACGAATGGCTTCCTTGGTCGCGGCATCCAACACTACTGGAGGATTAGCCTGTGCTTGGCCAACGCCTGCGGGGTTATTGTAAAAGACAGACTCGTTCTCCCCCCTTGATTAGCAGCGCTCCTCAGATTCAACCTTGGGTTGTTACTTGGTTCTGCACCAGCACGAATCGTGTTTCTTGTGTTCACCATCTGTTGGTGAATCATAACGTTAATTTAGAACTTTTCCCACATGATCATGACACTTTAGTCAGATACGTTATGATATAGATTATAAGGGTTCAAACTAATAACTTTATATTAGTCTGACTAACCCTCCACTGTTAACTATAGGAATGACCTTCTTTATTTAAGAATGGGTATTCTAGGGGAAATGTCAACCTTTAAATGACATTGACCCTAAGAAAAGACAATATCCCTAAGAATGGATCTAATGAATAAGTAACACTTGAAGCTTGCAAAAGGTTGAAACCACTTATTAATAAACCTTATACTTTTAAGCTTTATACCTTTAAACAATCACAAAACTTGTACCGAGACCAAAATCACACCATTAAAGTTACAATCTTAAACTCAATTTAATCGCTTATAACACGACATTTTATACACCAATTATAAATAGATTTTGAAGTTAAAATAGCTAAATCATTTAAATTAAATTAATTTCCAAGAAATAATTAAAACTTTTATTTTTAACATTTAAATTCTCAAAATTCCCCTTTAAGGGAAAATAGTTTGAAAATCGTTTCGAAATTAGTTTTTGAAAATTCTCAAACCTAACAATAGGCCAAGAATTTTAAAACCGTGGCTATGATACCGTAACTGTAACACCCCCGACTTACATCGGGAATGCCACACGCCATTGACCTCAGACGTTGCTGTCCGATGTCACCCCAGGCTTTAATCGGAACGATTAAGCTTAAATACGTGAATATATTAAATGAAAGATTAAACAGCGGAAGACATTTGTATATGAAACTCAGTCCCTTTTTATACAAAGATCTATCATCAAACGAGAGTAGTATTTTTATAACAGAGAAAATTACAGTGGAAGACTCATAAATTACACAGCGGAAGAATTTAAGAATCAACCTATAACATGGCTAGGTTATAAAGATATATTAAAGTAATACTTGATAACTTAAAACACTGACACTTAAATCTTCGTCTGCAAGCTTCTTCTCCTCCAACATGTTACTTTGACTTCGGGAACCAACCACTGATGTGCCGTATAGGACGGATGACACCAACCAATCATGCAGTGGAAATTAACCGGTTGGTTAGTCGAATGAAAGACTATGCAAGTGTGAAAACAGAATGGTTCTAGTGATCGTAACCGTTTACTATCATTGTTCCTCGAATAATAACCGAAGGAACGATATATAACCTGGTACTTTCATGAAATGATTTATTATTAGATATGCACTTAAAAGAAGACTCCAAAGGAAATGAGCCTTATGGGAAACGTATGAAGAGAAGACTCCAAAAGATTGAGTCTTACGGGAAATTATGACAACTGTTTGGGAACGTTATAGTTCATACAAGCATTTAAAAGCGACTTGACTATTTGGGTCCACGACTAACCTCACCGCTTAGTGCGAATCCAGATTGGAAAGAGGACTTACTTTAACCGAAGTCCAGACGAGTTTCCACGTTGTACTTCTCGCCCATGGTTTAATAATTATGTGCATCGCCGTACTTATCTATTTAATTATAACACATATATTACTGTTAAGGCTTTTAATATTATCTCGAGTAACTACGAACCTTTAATACACAAGGTGACATTTATGTCCACCCAAATTGCACTAACAAAGTGCTTAGCACCTCCTACCTTAACGGTGGATAGGAAGCAATGGGTCATGACCTTTAAAAGTATTAGGAAATTATGCCTACTAGAACAAAGTTATAAAGAAACGACTAATCCTTAACTGGAATTAGCGTTCCTATGAATCCTCGTGCTAATTTAGCATTAAAGTTTACTTTTAAAACCACAATAAAACCATTACGGTTATTAACAAATATAATAGCGTTGTTTCTAGCAATATATACAACCTATTATAATATCACAGTTTAATCACGTTATTTATAAAATCTGTTCTCAAACAAAAACAACAGTTCACTCCAATTTAATTAACAATTAAAAGCAATTAATAATTAATAGAACATGGAACGATTAAGCAAGAGTGAACCGCCACTTGCCTTAGATTAGACGAAGCTCAACGAAGCTCAAAGCCAATGGGTTTCCGGGTCCGAAACGAGGTCAGAACTCGGATTATAATTTCCTACGGAACGACCCATAATGAAACCCTAAGTTAGATTCGATAATAAATAGTACGAATCTAAATAAGACGAACAAAATCGAAGAAACGCAGCCTCGATCGAAACCACAAAGCCCAAACCACAACCATGCGTGCCCAGGCACACCGCGGGTGTGGCGCCCTTGACCGAGGGTCCGCGGGTGCGGTGGCTTCTGCCGCGGGTGCGGCCACGCTACAGCGGCGAGATGACGAAGAAGAAACTCACCGGGGAAGACGACGGGGGCTCGATTCATGGTGGCTCCAACTTCTGGACTCCTTGCACCTTCAAAGACCTCCTTGAGAGCACCACCAACACCAACGAGAGCTCCGACGATGACCTTGAAGAACTGCGGCGAGAGCTTGCACTTTCCGGCGACAATGGAAGTAAGAGGGAGAGAGATTTGAGAGAGAGAGAGATTGGGATTGGAGTGCCCAACACACATCAGCTCTTCCTTCTTTTATAGGGCCCAAGCAAGCAGGAGAGTCACCCCGACCAAGGAGCAGGCGACCGCCACAAAGAAGGACACGCGGCACCCATGCCGGCGAGGCTCGTCCTGCACACGACCGCCACCGTGGGGTGCGGTGCCTGACCGCGGGTGCGGTCAAGGCCAATTTCGGCCTCTTTTGCCCACTTTTGTCCGGGAACATGTATGGGCATGGTTTAAACCCCGGAAATTATATGTTTGTATCCAAAAAAATATTCTAAGTCCCGAAAATACTTTGAATGTATTTTATACCACTCAAGGATTTGTTTCGGATCTCATAAACATTACGGAAAATTCTAACTTCTCCGAAAATGAAATAATTACCGAACGAAGGTTGAGAAAATTACCCAAATATCCTTATAGAAATGAGGGGTATTACAGCAAGTCAGAGTACAAGTGGGGGAGAGGCAAAAATAAGAGATTTTGGAGCAATGAAGAAATAGAAGCACTACTAGATGGACTAATAGAAATGAAATTTGATCCTCACTTGAGAGCAGATTGTGGCTTCAGGAATGGCTATATGGCAAATCTAGAAAAAATGTTAATTGAGAAGTTTCATGGATGTGGCATTAAGGAAAATCACATTGAGTCAAAATATAAATGGTTTAAAGAGAAGTATTTGGTGATCAATGATATGCTTCGTTTGTCTGGCTTCAGTGGGATTCAGAGAAACATATGACTGAATCTGAAAGACAAGCTTATGATGGATTTTGCCAGGTTCGAATTATTTTTTTATTATAAGAAATTCATTTTTTTTAATCTAATATATGATTTTTTCTGGCCCAAGGACACCCAAAAGCTGAAGGATTATGGAAAACTTATTTTCCTTATCTTGATAAGTTGGATTTGATCTTTGGTGTTGATCAAGCCACATGAGCTAATGTTGAAGATATAGACGAATCCGTGGAAATTTTGGAGTCGAATGTTGTTAATCTCGATAGTGAAGCGAAGATTGGATCCACCAAGAAGATAATTCACCTTCTGAACTTCCTGCTGAACCACCTAAAAAGAAACTCAAGAAGGACAAGACCCCCAAAAGAAACACCAACAAGAAAGAGGTGATAGACTTGACTGTTATGAACAAAATATGCGATGCATTTACAGGTATGGAATATTGTTTTCAAGGTAGTTCATTGTGTATGAAATCTGTGTATAATATTGCTTAGCTATTATACTTGGATGTTTTGGTGTGAACTAGTGAACTACTGATGTGGTTAAATGAAAGTTAATTTGCCTTGAAATATAATGGAATGCTTATACGTGATTTGCCTTGAACTACTGATGTGGATTTTTTTGTTGAATTTATAGGTGCAATGAACAATATGAATTCTCATCTTGAAAAAATGGCAAGTGTTATGAGTAATGCCCAAGCACATGAGACAACAAAAGCATAACTTAAGAGGAATTTGCTAAATCAAATTGGAATGCTACCGGGAATATCCGTGTCTCAGGCAAGGTTGTAAAGGTCATAGGTGCAACTCGAAGCTTAATGGATGCATTTTATGCAAGTCCAAATGATGAGTGGAAATTGGTTGTTATATCTAATGCTCTAGGATATGAATGAAGCTCTATTGGTGTGTATTTTTTTGATACAATTGGTCATGGAAACTCTACGGATATGGTACACAATGGCTTGTTATAGTGTACATTTTGGCTACCTTCAGAAACTTCATATGTGAACGTGACACATGATAGGTTACAGTGTACGTTTTGGCTACTCACATGGCAACTTTAGGATGCTTGTCACTGTATATTTTGGCTAGGTGAATGTTTTAATTATGTATACTTGCTGAATCTTTTCAAATTAATCTTGTTTAACTTCAAATGAAATGCTTTCTTATGAATATAGCTCTCAGATGAATAAATTTCTTAAATTACGTTAAATTATTTATACAACTTTTTTAATATAATATATAAAGTGATAGTTTGACACACATATTATATCATGTATAATTAATTATGTAATGTAAATGTTATTTGTAAAATAATATAATATGATATTAGTTTTTGTTATTTGATTCCAGATTTCAGGTGTGGAATTTACCAAACACGGGTATAGGGTTGAGTTTTATTCCAGAAAAGTATTCAAACACATCTTTTTAGGAATAGTATTTCAACCCAATACCTACTTAATCCGATTCCTGATTTCAACCCGATATCTGATTTATACCAAACGCCCCCTAATATATATCCCCCTACACTAAATCTACGTAAAAAAGATAAGAAAAGTCCACCAAATCTCAAACTCCCCATTTTTCAAATATCTTTCCCCTTGTCCTACGTAGTGCCCCCTTCTTTGTTGTTGTCCAGCATTTGTAGTGGGCCGGCTCACGTTGAATATCCAAGGTTGAGACTTGAGAGCCACCTGCTTCCCGAGTACCATTTCATCATTTTCTTGTATTTTGGGCTTTGGCCCATCTTCTAATTCATGTGTAGTGCTCATTGAAAATTATCTTGTATTATCCTCTAAATTAAACCTAAAATACATGAAATACTAAAAATACGAGTGTAGACTCTGAATATAAAATAATACAAAATTTATTAATAATAATATAAAATATGCATGAAAATGATCTAATCTAATATGCAACTAGACTCATAAAATATGTATAAAATAAGTGTTATCAGATCCCGGGATTGAAGCGGCATTGTGGGATTTTTCTAGATCTAGGGCTACGTTTTGTGGTGAATGGTGGGTTTTGCAAGAGCGATTGAGAGGACACAAACTGATGCATGTGAACGCACTATGTTTCATTTTTAGTTATATATTTGTTTTGTTTTTGAGACTTTTGCTTAATGGGTCGGCCATGCTTCTACCCTCAATATCTTCCTTCTCGTTCGTCCGTTGACATCGACTCCCAAAACCTCTTTGTTGCTTTTTTTCTTACAGCTAGCTATCCACCACTTGAGATCGACGACATAGAAGAAAATTCGAGGTTAATAATTTAATCTCTTCTTAATTTTTTGTTCAGGTACTTCAAAGATTTCTTCAGATTTCAATGGTTGCCTTTGTTAAATTTTCCTCTCTTTTTGTTTTTGTGTGTTTTTCAAAGAGAAAGAAACCGCAAAGAACAATCAACGTTTGTGTAACACCATGTGCTTCAGATTAGTTTATAAGGATTGAAGTGTTGCCCATGTCAACAAGAGTAATTCCTTTTCATGATTCAAGTGAGAAAAACAACTTTGAAATTAAGTGTGCTAGGGTGAAAGTAGTATTAGGATCAGGGACCTATTGGGAAGTTCTCGCATTAACATGATATGACGCTTCTAAGGCCTCAGACCTTATAGTTTGTTTTCTTGAGAACCCATTTCTTTAAAGTTTTAGACAACATTTACATGTCTTTTAACTTGTTTATAATGTTTCGTATTGGTAGGGGAAAACCACACACAATAGTGTTCTTATTATTGAACTATAGAATGCAAAAGGTAATATCACGAGGTTACAAAAATTATTCTAACACATCCTAAATATCTAATTACTACTAATAATAATACTAATTATTTTCTAATATGCCTCCGCAGTTGAAGTGGAAGGTAAAGAAAGTTGAAAACTAGATTAAAAATAACATAAAAACTTATGTTGACGGAATTGAGTCATGGTCATAGAATCGATTTGGAGTCACTGGAGTCAGTCGCAACCTTTATGAAGTCGGTTGAAACCGAGGTTTTGTTGGCTTGAGCCATTTTTGTGTATGTTAAAGGCTAGTTTCGTTGAGGAAAGCAAAAAAAAAAAGTTATGATTGACCTGCATTGATACCATAATGGTGTTTCATATTGTCGGGGAAAAACCACACACAATAGCGTTCTTATTATTGAGCTATTTATAGAGTACAAAAGAGAATATCAAGAGGTTGTAAAAGTTAGATCAAATCTAATACGTCCTAAATATCTAATTACTACTAATAATAATAATTAATTCCTAATAGTTTATCCACATCTTGTTTTTTTCTTGTGATTTGTTTGGATCTGGATGAATTTGTTGAAGCTTAACTAGTCGAAAATTTATACAATGTTATTATTGACGATGATGATTGTAATGGAGCTAGCTATGGAGGTATCAATGAGAATGATGCACACATACCTCTTATTAAGGGTCTCTTTGAACCTTAACATCTAGTCATTCCACCCCACTCTCTCCCTCCACCAAGCTCGGTGCTCTCTCTCTCTCCCCCCTTCGGCGATGTACGACTCTCCGGGAAAATCGTTGTCCATCTGCCTTTCTCAATAGGTCAGATAAGATTGGCGTTTGCTCCCAAGTTTGTGGAATCTTCGGTGATGAATTAGTAGGTTCATGGACAGTCGATTACATTATTTCTCAATAGGTCAGGTAAGATTGGCGTTTGCTCCCAAGTTTGTGGAATCTTCGGTGATGAATTAGTAGGTTCATGGACAGTCGATTAGTTTGCTTAAGCAGAAGTCACACTAACTTTTTTGTTCACTCGTATCCAACTCTTCGCACTCATCTTCCTAGTACGTTATTCCTTTGATGCGTAATTGACTGTTTTTGCTCACTTCTTGTTGTAATATGAATGACAACGCTCAATGGAATTGATATAATTATTAGAGTGAATGTACACTCATACTTCGTGATTAAATTGAATTCTGGCATTATAGGCAACTATGATTTCTTAGTGGAACAAATTTTTATTTTTGTTTGTTTGTATAACTGTTAATTCTTACTACTTTGTTCAGTTTTTTGCTTGTTTATTGTCATGTTAATATTATGTATGAACTTTCACAGCTAAAATCTATTTATAGCATATGGGGATTGGGTATCATATATCAAAACCTAACTATTGCTCATTAATTTAACCTCTTCTGATCAATTTTGTAAAATATACTTAGGGCTTTAGGGATGTTTGTGGTATCATCTATATATATGTCGTATCTTTATAGAATTATTAAAACTATTTCTAACTATTTTTGCTTGTTAATTTGCTTTTGTAATAATACAGTTTAATGCGAGTTTAATATTTTATGTTTTATATTTATTGTAATTAAAATAAATTTTAGACGCGTAGGATTGTATCCCCACAAGGTGAAAATCTTGCATTTGCCCCTGCTAATATGCATTCGCAGTTGAAGTGGAACGTCGCGAAAGCTGAAAACTAGATTCCAAATAACATAGAAACAAAACTTGTTGGAATCGAGTCACTATCATAGAATTGAGCTGGAGGCACCGGAGTCAATTGGAATTTTTATGTAATCGGTTGAAACTGAGGTTTTGTTGGCCTAAGTCGTGTTTCGTGAAGGTTTTTTATAGGCTTAATCCTACTTTCGTTGAAGGAAGCAAGAAAAAAAGTCATGATCGACCTGCTCTGATACCATTTGGAAATTACCATGAATATATATAATTGATATGTCTTAAATATCTTTACTTATACATATTAAATCAAATTTTACATTGTACCTCCTATGATACACATGTTTTATAATATATTAAACTTTAAACTTCATGATTCAATATATAATGTTGAAATTAATTACGATAGGAGCTAGTAGTGTTAAATTTTTAAATGAAAGTTTCCAAGTTTGACATAATTTACATATTTCAAACAAAAAAAGAGACTCGAATAACAACTTGAATTGACAATTAAATACTTACCCTATGGGCCTATATATAATGGTTAATGAAATAATATTTTCTAGTATTTATATTTTAAACAAAAGTATATATAAATAAAAAGTTAGCACAATGTCATAAGCATATATTTTTGTCTGTATTTTGTAATGAAAAATCTAAATGTTACATGCTATATTTGCATAAATCTACATTATTAATTACATTCAATTTTTCATTTTCACCTTAGGAGCTTTTGTTTTGTTTTCTCTTTAAAATATTATTTATGAGTTCGGATGTTAAATATTATGAGGTTTATTTTCTTAAATTATTTGTATCATCCAAATTTTTATGTGATTAATATGATACTATAGCTTAATTTATAATTGACAAAGAAACAATTGAATTAACAAAATCCGGCCAGTAAGTCCAAAACAACAATTCTCTCATTTTTTTTTATAATATTATTCATAATAAAGAATTTTAGAATTTGTAAAATTGGGGTGAAGATTGTGAATATCATTACACTTGTTCTTTTATCCTAATCATTTGGGTCTCATCTATAAACTTTATTTTTTAATAATAATTGTTTCAAATGCGTGCATATTCATCGAGTTTCATGCTTTGCATTTTAGTATATATAACAACCATTTTCACATAGTAAAAGTTTCGGTTTAAATATGTTAGGGCATAATGTGAATGGATATTTAAATTAGTCATTGTCAAAAAGTGTTATGCTCTGGATTTGTATTGACCCTTTCTAAATTTCAACATTTGAAAATTACCATGAAGAAGTAAGTTAAAACAACTGTTTGTTTTCCTAGAATGTTAAAGGCTTTTGGCTTACTATTTATATATTTTTTTTTGTAAAATTATCTAAAAAAGTGGAAAGAAAATACTGATCAAATTAAAATTTATACTGTATAGCATCCCTTTGTATTTGAATGATAAAGCTTTCTTTTTTCTGAAGCCAAAATATTAATGCAGCTTATTATAGCATTTTCAATGATGATATTATAACTATCACTATTCAAAAAAAAGGGACAAAAAATGGGAGCAAAGAGGTACATTTATGTACTCGGTTATTATCTCAATTCAATCCCATTTTCGAACCATTTTTGTGTGATTTTTTTAGAGAGATGTACAGTAGGCTACGAATACTACGGAGTCACGTAAAATTACAAAAATAATTGAATTCTTAGTAGTTTATTATAAACTCCAAAAAACTATATACCTTAGGTTGGAAGTTTATAATTCCTTTATTGGTTATAAATTCAATATAAAAATGTATACATTTTAGCTAGCTTATATTTTCTCAAAAACATTAATAGTATTTAATTGTATATGAATATTATTCGGTTTCAATTTAGCAATATTACATCATTTTTCGGTGGAAAACAAATTAATATCAAATAACAAGCTTCTCATATTAAAAGTTCATCAATGTTGTTATACTACGAACTTGTATTTCATTTATTACGATATACTTATTCAATTGATATAATAGTCCTTACATTTAGATTGAATTATTCTCTTAGAGTAAAAGTTTTGTTTAGCTTGATTTGTCCTTTAGCTATTTTAGCCAAAGTTGACCAAATATACCCATTGCATTCATTTACTACAATTAAATTTTTTTCTTATATAAACTAATTAATTATTTAGTCATTTGTACTCCAATTTTATATTTGTGTGTACATAGGACCTCATTTACAAACAAATTTTTTAAAAAGTTATCTTATATCTTAAAATATACTTCATCCATTTTATGATAACTATCCTTTCTAACCATGTGTTTATGCTTCAAAGGGTTGCAATGATGTCTTAATGTAATCAATTGCATAGGATGTTTTGGGGTCCATCTCTTATTTTCTGTTGGTTTATGATAATTAGGGTGAATTCGTACCGCATTTTCATCCGTTCATTTGTAAAGGAAGCAATTCAATGCGAATGAACTCTTTTACTATTCTCAGATATGGCGCTAATACAACATCCCTGTCTCCTGACTCTCCTATCAAATTTGTGTCTAAACGGGATAGTGCTTACTTAACTTCAGAAGACTCATTTGACATGAGCATTAGGGTAGAGCATTTACTGTTAGTATTAGGACTAACCAATTGGGATACTTTGAGTGCACTGCCCCGCGGTGGCGCAACTCCGGCACTCTCGTTCACCGTAATTCAATTTCCATTAATTATCTTGGTTAGTTATTATATATTTCTGAAATTCTAATTATAATTTTTCCCTTTAGGCCCAGTGCTATACTCGCCTTAATGGAGAACCATGTGCACATCACCTTTTTGGAGTGCGCCTCCGAAAATCACATTTTTGGTGTCCGCTGAGTGGTTTGGGGCATTTCAAGTCTACATTAGTAACAATGACTCATTTTCCCCAAAAGATCATATTCTAAGATCAATGCCAAGAGTTACAAGATTGGAGTGTTTTGCTTCTCAAAGTTGTTGGCCGGAGGTAGCTCGTGAAACAACATTTAGTATTGATGATTTAGCCGATGCGATCAGCAAGAGAACTAATCTGTACCTACCTCTCCGTCAAACGCTTCTTTTGATTGTTTTGCATCAGTGATTGCTCCAACTGTCCAATTTTTGCTTGCTTATTATGCCGTGTATGGTTAAAAACCCGCCAAAATAGTCAAAAAACTGTCAGATGAACCGCACGGTTTGTGACAAACCGTGCGGTAAACCGTCTTATTATACCTGAGACATGATAATCTGCCACACCGCACGGTTTGTGACAAACCCTGCAACTCAACTGAGAACCATGTGCACGGTTTGAGAACCAACTCCGGTACGTTCTTTAACTAACAATTTGTTTTCTGCCAGAATGTTGATAGTTGCACTTCCCTCTCCTTTATTGTCAAGATCGACTCTCCGCATGCAACAAACTCTATACAGTTACACCGCCCCGCGGTGGCGCAACTCCGACACTCTCGTTCATCGTAATTCAGTTTCCATCAATTATCTTGGTTAGTTACTATATATTTCTACAATTCTGATTATAATTTTTCTCTTCAGACCATGTGCTATACTCGCCCTAACGAGAGTGCCAGAGTGTCGGAGTTCCACCGCAGGGCGGTGTAACTATATAGAGTTTGTTGCACGTGGAGAGTCGATCTTGACAATAAAAAAGAGGGGAGTGCAACTATCAACATTCTGGCAGAAAACAAATTGTTAGTTAAAGAACGTACCGGAGTTGGTTCTTAAACCATGCACATGGTTCTCAGTTGAGTTGAAGGGTTTATCACAAACTGTGCGGTGTGGCAGATGATCATGGCTCAGGTATAATAAGATGGTTTACCGCACGGTTTGTGACAAACCGTGCGGTTCATCTGGCGCAGTTTTTTGACTGTTTTGGCGGGTTTTAAACCATACACGACATAATAAGCAAGCAAAAACTGGACAGTTGGAGGAATCACTGATGCAAAGAGGTACATTTATGTACTCGGCGTAATTTAGAAGCGTTTGACGGATGAGGTAGGTACAGATTAGTTCTCTTGCTGATCACAACAGCTAAATCATCAATACTAGATGTTGCTTCAAGAGCTACCTCGGCCAACAACTTTGAGAAGCAAAACATTCCAATCTTGTAACTCTTGACACTGATCTTAGAATATGATCTTTTGGGGAAAATGAGTCCTTGTTACTAATGTACACTTGAAATGCCCCAAACCACTCAACGGACACCGAAAAGGTGATTTCCGGAGGCGGACTCCGAAATGCCCAATACATCATCGGCACATACGTGTACAGAAGCTCGTTATCGATAAACAAGTATGGATCTTTCAGAAGACTCTCCCTCTGAAGTATGGAATTGGCATTTTTTAGGTGTCTGCACATGGAAGACAACGAATATGAGAATTTTGATGGGCTGACCATTGCCTCGTTCAATTCCATATAATATTGGTTGAAGTCACATGGGTTGAGGGAAGAGTCTTCGTACATGATACAACCCATTGTATCATGTACGAAGACAACGAATATGAGGGAAGAGCCTTCAACCATGAATTGTACCCGCCCAAAGCTCAATCGGCTCTTTTCCAGATGTAAGAGACTAGATAGAAACCCCATCATCGTCGTCGGGGTTATACCGATGTTTATTTCTCCAACGTTGTCAGTAACAAAGCTCGAAAGGTCAACCAGAGGGGACTGTGTCTGAACCAAGAATCTATGTGCCGTCACCTCCTTTACCTTAGCATGAAAATAAAATGGAACCCGCACCATTGGTCGAACAATATGATTCATCTTGTGTTTGATGCAAGAAATATGTCTCATTCATTACAATATTCCAACATTACAATATACTAAATTTAGCTCTATTACAAGCAACAACATTATAAAAATCACAACCATTGAAACAAGAGTCTAATGAAACAGTAAAGAGCACCTATTCAAAATCACAGTTATACTGAACACAGTAAACATCAAGACAAGGAATAGGCGTCTAACGTTAGGGTAAATAAAGAGAGATCAATATCTAAGGTTTAGGGTTCAGTCTAACAAAATAATCAAGTAAAAAGCATAATCTGAGCAACAAAAACACAGATTAGAGCGTCAAATCCTCATCAATCTATACAAAGGAACACACCAACACATCAAATAATATAGATTCAGCTCTATTATAAGCAACAACATCATAAAAATCACATTTTTAAGGTTAAGATGCATGCAACATTTCCGATCCAAAACAAGTACATGACGATGTAAGAGAGTAGAATCTACATTTGGAGAGTTCCGTCGTTTAACACACAGTAAGCATAAATAACAAAGGCGAGCATGAAATTTGTCAAGAACAAGAAGAATGTGGGAGAGAAACTTAAAGAAGATGAAGCGAGTGAAGGGATTTGAGCTGAAAGTTGGGAGTTTTACCGTCGCTTTATTGCTGGTTGGGAGAAGTCCAAAAATAGACCGAAATGGAAAAAGCGTCAAATGCGTGAGGAAGAAGGAAGAAGACGAAGTTGTACTAAAATGATGTGTATTTGGACACGCTACCCATTTGATTGGTTCTTTCATTATAGAGTTATACGTAGACCGTAGTAGTACATTATTAATGGAATTTTGGTTTCATTAAAAAGATGTGTTGAGTATTTAAATAAAAAATTGGTTGGAAATGTGTGTAGTTAGTTTCAAGTTACCAACTGTGATGATATTGCCGTATAAATGTTATTAAGTGTATCTAAATTGATTTAATGTACTCTGAATTGGTGATAAAAGTGTTTTAAAATACAAATGTGTACATAATACGGCAAAAAAGCGATAAGGTCGAATTATCGCATATGTAGTATTTGTTGTATAAACAATTAAACATACATGTGTGCATGAAGTTGTGTTGGCTTGTGCACCTAAGTGTGAAACTGTACATCAAAATGTATTAAAATGTGTATAACAATTTTGTTAAATTATGTGCTTGTAGCATTTATTTTAAGATAATACTAGTTCATAAACATATGAGTAATCTCACAATCCCATGCAATACACAAGCTCGTAAACTATGGTGTACAACTATTTTCAATGGCACATCCACAAGGAAAAAAAAGTCATTGTCGCCTGCTACAAAGGAATTGATACTTTCACATCAGAAGCAGTAGAGTTATCCATCCTTGTACCATAGAACAAAACCTCGGTGCCATAGCAAAATCTTGATCTCGAGCAGGCACTTCTATGACTCACCCGACTGCTAGGAACTCCTCTACCATCCATTTGAATGGATGCTTCAATATCCTTTGTTACTCTGTTGGCCTCCTGTGTTGCTAGCCATTACTCAAAACCTAACTATTGCTCATTAATCTAACCTCATCTCATCAATCGCCTTATCTTAGGAAAGATTCCTAGGATCAACACGATCGGGTTTTCTCTCTCCATATCTTCGCGCAATCCGGCTTGATCCTTGGAGCCGAAGTCTTCATCCTCTACCGCGTGGCTTCTTGGTTTGTTTCCTTAACTCAGCACAGTGGATGACTTCTTTCCTTTTGCAGCCTTGATCTGGTCCGTCACTTCAGTTCCTTGAGAGGTAACAAAGCGCTAAGCAAGCCTTTGTTCCCTCTGAGATCCTGTGCTGCAAAGCTCCCTGGGATAACTCTTCTTGTCCCTGAAACACTTGGTACACATATTAGTTGAGTGTTTGTAACCATCAAAACCTAAGGAATTCAACAGCATGACTAGCCATTCGTAGAGGCCATACTTGGTCTTGAACGCGGTCTTCCACTCGTCACCTTCTTGCATGCGAATCTGGTGATATCCGCTCTTCAGGTCAATCTTGGTGAAGAACGTCGCGCCATGTAGCTCATCGAGCATGTCATCAAGACGAGGTATGGGGTGCCTGTACTTGACTGTGATCTGGTTGATGGCGCGGCAATCCACACACATTCGCTAGGAGTCATCCTTCTTCGACACAAGGATGACTAGGACCGTGCAAGGGCTTAAGGATTCCCTTACGTAGCCACGATCTAGCAACTCTTGCACCTGGCGCTGGAGTTCCTTGGTTTCATCAGGACCAGCGCGATAAGCGGCTCTATTTGGGAGGGAGGCACCAGGCACCAAGTCGATTTGGTGCTCAATGCCTCGCAGAGGTGGAAGGCCTTGTGGTAGCTCCTCTGGGAACAAGTCCTTAAACTCGTCAAGCAACGTGGAGATCACGTTGGAGATAGTTTCCAGAGAGGGAGCTTCTTGAGGACATGGTGTTGGCACTAGTAAGAAGCATGGTGCCTTGCCATTCAGAGTGGCAGTGAGGTCACTTGGTCGCGCCAGGAGGAGCCTGTGCTCACAGCTTCCTTGCAATTGGTGGCTTCCAGGTGAGGGCTTTGACCCTTCTGTTGTGCGCGTTCTATCCAGAGACGCGTTGTATTTCTGAGCCTTGGCGTCTCCAGTGGAAGAACGCGTGCTTTTGTTGCTCTGGCTCTTAGTTGCTTCAAGGGCCTTCTGTCTATCACGCTCCACCTAATCCTGTAATATCTCATGGAGCGACATTGGTAAGAGCGTGACGCGCTTCCCGTGATAATTAAACACATAAGTGTTTAAATATCCATCGTGAAGAATGCGCCTGTCAAATTGCCATGGGCGCCCCAACAACAGGTGTGTGGCGTCCATGGTGATAACATCACACAGTACAGAATCTGTGTATTGACCAATAGAAAAATGAATGAGACATTAACGAGTGACAGTGTTACCAGAACTCGACGATATCCATTGCAATCCATATGGTTGAGGGTGAGGAGTAGTGGGAAGGTTGAAGTGGGTGACCACCTTCTCGTTGATGATGTTGCAAAAGCTACCTCCATCAATGATTACGCTCAGGGTCGCTGTCTTGACCAAGCATCGCGTGTGAAACAGATTCTCGCATTGATCACCAATGCTTGCTTCTTTGACAGTGAGCAAACGTCGCGTGACCAGGCTTAGCACGGTGCCTTCGTGCAACGCGGTGGCTTCACAAGTGTAAGCCTCCTCTTCATCTTCCACATTTTCAGCAATTGTCTCTAGCGCTGCGTCTTCTTCCTCAAATGATTCATAGCCCGCGGAAGCTGCAGAGAAGAGAACTTTCTTGCTGTTAGGACAGCTCCTCATCATGTGCCCTCGTCCTCCACACTTGTAGCATTCTATGTCACGCGCGCGTTCTTGGGTAGTCGAGGTACCTTTGGGTGGGGGAGCGCGTGCGACACTGATATGAATGATCTCGGTCTTTCCTTGTCTGTTCAGCGAAGTCGTATTGTTTCCTGGGGGAGGACCGTGCACATTAGACGAAAGAACTTGACTAGTTTGGGAGTCATACCTTCTTTGCCCATAGGGTTGGTAAGGGACTTGACGCTTTCTGACGAGCTGATTGTGGAGTTGTATCACGGTGTGCGTCAAGTCGTTCAGGTTCTTGATGGGCAGGATTTCTAATTGGTCTCTGATGTTGGTGTTGAGACCACTTAAGAACTTCGTCCTCATGGTGGATGGGGCCACGCTGATGGACGCCGTGTAGTACATGTCCTCGAGTTGCGAGAAGAACTCGAGGGGTGTCTTTGACCCTTGCTTCGCCATGGCAATGTCCAGGCGCATCTGATTATTGTAGTCTTGGGGAATACACTTCTGGGTGATCGACACTATTTTATAGTGTATTTCTAGGGGTTATTACCAGGTTTGAGGCGCCATTTGGTTGGATTTAGAGCACAATTGGGGATTATGGAGTTAAAGCGGAGAAGTGTGATTTTGGTAGTCTGGAAGAGCTAATTGGAGACATCCAGAGGAAGAAGAGTTGACCACCTGAAGAGATGGCGAAATTCCCGAGAAAAGTGAAGGCCGCGGCCTTACACGCGAGGCGAAGCTGGAATGAAGTGGAAATTCACGTGAAGCTGGAATTTGGGTAAAGCTTGGCCATGAAGGAAAGGCCCATGAAGGAAAGGCCCAAAAGATGAGAAGCCCACGTGAAGAGCCCATGCGTGAAGAAGCTGAAGCCGTGAATTGAAGCGGAATATTGATGCGGAGCCGTGACGCCGCATGACGTCAGCGCTGCATATTGGAGTTGGACCGAGCTGGCAGCGCCTTTGAATTGGGCCGATTTGCATGTGATTGGAATGGGCCGATTTGCTGTGCTGGAGTGGGCCGAAGAGGCCGAGAACGAGCTGCTGAACGAGAATTCAAGGCCGAGAAATTCGTTTGTTTATTTTGCTATTATTTTATTATTGTTATTTTATTATTTTTTCACACTTTTAGAATTAGGTTAAAATACCTTTTGTGACCTAGTTGCAACCTATCTTCGGATCACGTTAGACCTAGTTTTCTATTCATTATTGTTTTTCCCTTTCTTTGTTTTGTTTTGTGTTTTTGGCTAGACAATTGAAGCCTTGGTTTGAATTTGATATTGAGATTATTCCTTTACTCTTTCTATGATTGTATTAATTCTCTCTCGTGCTTAATCTCATTGATCATATATCGATTCCCCTTGATTTGTTGATTAGGACATCAATTAGATTGTTAATAGTAGTTCCCTCTAGATTGACAACTTAGAGAAATTAGTATTATGCTATTGGTTCCCCTTTTTCATACAACATGTTGAGATTGTTATTGATCATACTACTAAGGATTGGAGGATACTGGTTGAGAATCTAAATCCCTTAGTTTGTGTAGAGAATTAATTGCATTCAATTGTATGACTGGTTGCTATACTTGCATGTACCTATCTATTCCTGAAATTCCTGCTGCTATTGAATTAAATCATGAAGGTTAGTAGGGATTTGTTTAATAATTAGGGTTATCAGGACTGGTAACTAATTCAGAACAGGGATTAGGACTTTCATGAGTATTGAGGACTAGGAGTAATCAATGATTGATCAACCAAACTAAATGTGGATATTTGTCTAGCCAAGCTTTTTATATTTTATTTATCGTTTTCTTAGTTAGTTTTATTACAAAAACCCCCATTTGTCTTTGTTATTAATTGGTGAATGATTTTGCAAACAAGATATATAACTTGATTCTCTGTGGGATTCGACTCTTACTTACCAGACTACATTAGTTAGGTTTGTTTAGGATTATTTTATATAGGTGTCACGACAACGCCTATCACTGGGTCATGACGTATTTGAGTTGGTGACATTCAGTCAGAGGCACCAAGTTTCTTCTAACGCGATCATCCACAAAACGGTGCCACCAGATTCTCGCGGCACCTCTGAAGTGAACTGTGGCGGCGGCCACGTAGTCTTCCTCAAGGATTTGTGTGAAGATGAGCGTGTACTCTGTGGCCTGCAACCATTCAAGAAAAACAGCAGGGTTGTATTCACCAAAGAAGTGTTCAAGTTTTACCTTGATGTCATGGCGATTGAGCCTCAGTGCACTAGGTTCTCGCGTTCTTTGGAGGCGAGGAGCTGAAATGTCCAGAGGAGCATATTGAAGGCCTGGGGCCTGTTGGAACTGGACATGGCCTCGTTGATCCCTTCTCGCGTCCCTAGGACCACGATGTCTGTCTGCTGGGGCTGATTGGTCTCGCCTATGAGCGCGTTGATAGCGCTGGCAACCTTGTTGTTGCCTGTCTTGACGATCATCGCGCCTGTCTAAGTACGCGTTGGCTCTTGCTGGGATTTGGTGAAGTTGAGCTGGAGGGATCCAGTCTGCAGGATGCTCTTGTAACTCCATTGGATCACCAAGGGGGGATGGAAGTTCCCCGGGTTGATCATCCCTGAGTCCTCCATCTCTTCATCATCGAACTCCTCGAACTCGTCTTGGTGGAGAGGAGTGTTGGAGTAGTAGCCATCCGAGCCATAGCGAGGAGTTCGTGCACTCTGGTGGTCCAGATGATCTTCCACATTGAACGGGACAGGAGTGGCATTCTGATGTCTGTGACGCCGTACAACATTTCTGGTGTGAGTCGATCGTCGCGGCAGAGTTGTATCGCGTTGTCCTCTTTGATCTCGTCCAGCACGCGGTGTAGTGGCTACTTGGCGTCTGGATCCTCTGGTTTTGTACCTGTCATCAAAATCATAATCGTCAGAGTACTCACCTTGGGAACCTTCATCGCCATCGAAATAGCTGTCATCGCGTAGTGGGGTAGCCTATGGGCATAGCGGTCTCGATGCGAGACGTAGCCTTGGCGGCTTTCGATGACGGATTGAATCCAGTTCAGGCGTGGTTGTAGGTTTGAAGTTGAGGGCATCACGCCTTTGCCCTTATCAACGTGTTGTTTGCTTGGTCCAGCCTCTGTTTGTTTTTGCACGACCAAGGGGTCCATAGGGATCTGCATGGTTGGCGTTGGTTGGACCATGGCAGTGCGTTCTTTTGCTTGGAACTCTGTGAGTTAACGCCTTAAGGCTGGGATCTCGCGTTGTTCCTCCGAGAGTTTCAGGATGGGCTATTGTAGAGGATTGTCTTGAGGCACCACCTGTTG
This sequence comes from Rheum nobile, assembly GCA_027886185.1. NCBI lineage: Eukaryota > Viridiplantae > Streptophyta > Magnoliopsida > Caryophyllales > Polygonaceae > Rheum > Rheum nobile. The sequence goes on along the minus strand of WOAB01000232.1, from coordinate 1,786,933 downwards.
TTGCTCGATCTGTTGTTGCGGGGGTGGATTGTTGTCTCCTTGAGGGTTCCCACCAGTTGGTGCCAAGTGGCTTCCTATAAGAACATGACCATCCATTGCAAGTAAAATAGCACAAAGGACAAAAGAAAGCAATGAACAAGTAAGCACTCAACAAGTAGCAAGTGTTCACGTAGGTTAGCGCGTTCTTTTGGCCTTGAGGGCGGCTTACTGGCAAGCAAAGCAAGTGTGAGATGCAAACAAGAAAGCAACGTAATCAAAAGAAGGAAGTCTTGATCTCTTGCGTAAAGAACGCGTTAAAACAAGACACAATAACACGCGACACTAGACAGTGGGGAGATTAAGAAGATGAGCCTAGCCGTTGGTGGGAGAAGGTTGCCTTACTTTGTCTTTACTTCTCTTGTTTTGGAAGAGCGTGATCTTCTTTTTTTTGAAATTTGAATCGACTTTCCTTTTTTTTTAAAATTCAAATCCGAGATCTTGTATTAATTGAAGATCGGATCTGAAATAAATGAAAATAAAATAACGGCTAAGTAACTAAGGAAAGAAATCACATGATTGTCGTGATAGGAGAGAGAAGATCGTTGATTGAGATTGATGGTCAACGCGTTAAATATGGCAAGTATTCAATGTGAAATTTAAGCAATCAATCAAGCAAATCATGCAATTAATTACGCAGATTTTATGCAAACAAATCACACAAACTTTGCGGGTATCAATCAAGGATTCGGCCAAGAGATTCTCTTGTAGAAACCGAAGGACTAGGGAGAAAAGAATTTTTTTTTGTGAATGATGGTGGTGGCGGAAGCAAGTTGATGGCGGAGAAAAAAAATTTCGTGAACAAAAGACTTGAAAAACGACTTACAAGATCAAGGCTCTGATGCCAGTTGATGTATTCCTACTCGGATGAAGGATCGATGATCTAGTAATGGGAGTCGCGTGCCGTTGATGGAGTGATGATTGTTGGGATGGAACGCATTGGAAGCGGCAGCGGATGGTAACGACTCAAAAGAGATCGAGAGGGCCGTAGCGTCGGCATCGGAGAGTGATAATCTCGAGAGGCTCGAGTAGTTTGTCGAAGCGTCGACAGCGAGAGAATGGAGATGAAAAGTTAGAGTGTTTTGACGTCAGATCAAAGGGAGGAGGCAATTGGCTCTCTAACTCAAGCTTTGATTAAAAATGAGACGTAACCTAATTACAGAGGACGAGAAGTCTTTAAATACTAATCTCGCGTGACTCGGATGGGCCGAGTCTCGTGAGTGGGCCGGCCCACGCGACATGCGTGGAGCACACGCCCCAAATCTAACACAATAAATACAGAAAAGATGACATTGAATGTTAAAAGATCACAATCTAATTTGAAAGATTTACAATTAATGCTGAAAGATTATGATCTGTTCAAAAAGAACGCGTTCCTTCGATGGTTGAAAGGAGACAGATAGAGAACGCGGTCTTTGAACTTTGTTGGAGACGCTTCAGAGAGAACGCGGTCTCCATTGTGCCTTGGCTTGAGACGATGCGAGCAATCATGGATTGTGTCGCGTTGGCTATCGCTTTAGCGCGTGCCTTGGTGATTGGTCCTTCTAATGGAACACGCATAGCCTCTTCCTCCTCCTTGGCATTCATGTTGGGTAGGGGCGCATCAGTTTAGCATCTCACAAATCCTCAAACTCTCTCAATATACTCATCGCTTCCAACATCTTCGAATTGTCTCTTCTTCCTTGAAGGTAATTTCTAGATTTGGATCACCAATTCTCAAGTTCTTCCCTAAACTTCTGGGTTGGATTTATCTAACTATCTCACTGGTATCAGAGTTGTCGTCCTTACTATAATAACCCTCACTTTATCCTAGGATATTGTGGTAATTTTAAAGTGATAAAAACAAAAATATATAAATTTATTTTATTTCTTTTAGAGGAATATTTTATACTTTTATGAACTTAGGTTCAAAGGTTGGGTTATGATTATTATCATATGAATAATAATCATATGGTGTTAAAATAAATAATAAGTATAACAAAAGATGTAACTTTATAATTTAAAATAATAAAGGTTATAAGAATTATTATGTTGTCCATAAAGGGATAAAATAATTATTGTCCTAAGTATGTTATTTCTTTAAGCTAAGAATGACCTAAATTATGATTAACATTATGTTAATTATATTTTAGTTAAACTTATCAATTTTTACTTAGAATATTTAAATCAAGATTAACAAATTTTTGTTAAAGATTTAAGTATGGTCAAATTAATAAGAATAATAAAATAAACTTATTTTAACCTATGTTAAATTTTTCTATACTTTAATATTGGGGTAAAAATAATATTATAAAGTTAGAATATTAAAATAAATAAGTTTAGGTATTTTTTGTAATTTTTAAAAGTTAAAATAAGGGTACTTTTACCACAACTTTAGAAAGTTGGGGAAAGTTTGCAAATAGTCCAAATGAGGGAAGGCCGTGTGTAAATAAGCCAAAAGCTGTCTTCATCTTTCCCAGCCAGTCCACCATTGACGCGCGAGCTCCGAGCTCCATTTCCATGGCGGAATTGGTTCGATTTTGAACCCGATTGGCCAAATTAACTAATATAAAATTAATAGGGCAATATTATGCATTCAATCCTTCGATCAATTGACATTTAAAGACGTGAGATCGACGGAAATTTGTCCATGAACCCGATGTGTCATTCGGTTGGAACGAAGTACAGTTTTGCCAAATTGGATCAATTGTGATTAAATTGGTGGGAGAAATCCTAGGGATTATGTTAGGGAAATTAAAACCTTCAAAAACTCTATAAATAGGCCCTCAATTTCGATCAGAATCCATCCAATTTCATCCATCTTTCCTCAAGAACCCTAATCCCGACCGCAGCTATTCATCGGTGAAATTCGACCACCACGAAACTTTGTTTTTGCAATTTGTGCCACCATTAGATCCTCCCTTGATTCCTTTTCAAAATACCTTTGATTCCAGCTCCGGTGGTGCACCGAAGTGCCTCAATTTGGCCCTTTTCCGACCGATGTTCTTACGAGTCGTCCGGTATCCATTTTTGCTTCAATTCGATTTTGGTTTTATTTTATTTTGATTAATCTTCATTAATTAGATTAATCTTGAGTAACTAAAATAAGTTAGGGTTAATTTAATTTTATGAAAATTGAAATAATTATATTTTTATAATATTATCTTATATTATGAATGGGTAATTTATGATTATTCATTTAGATAATATTTTGACTTAGAAAATTTTAGAATTATAAATAAATTATTTTATTAATTTAAATTATTATATGATTATTTAGAATATATAATAATTATTTTTTAATCGTATAAATAATCGTTTAATCGAAAAGCCTTATTATTGATTTATTTATGAGTAAATAAAATCAATTAGAAACCGAGACATTTTATCCTTCAAATATTGATATTGAATAAATTATCGAATATAATTTATTCATTGTGTATGATTTGGGTACGTCTCGGATTGGCATTTGGAACGGGAATAAAGTAGAGAGTCGATTCGCTTTTCAAAAACAACCATCTCTGAAACGTCGTTTGATCTTCTTCATAATTCAAGGCAAGTGGCGGTTCGATCTTGCTATATTATTCCGTATTTTCTTAATTGACAATTAATCTATTGTCTTAATTAAGTTGGGATAATCATCTTCTTAATTGTCGTTTGGGAACTTATGTGTATAAAATATTGTGTAAAATGAATCTTTTTATTAGGTTGTATATATGTCAGGTATAACTTTTATGTATATATATATAGATTTATGCTCAAGTGAAATGGTATGTTATGGTAAAACGAGTGTACTAATCTAGAGCATTGGATGAGTTAAAAACGAACAGACCAAATTTAATCAAAGGAGAAGCAAATGAATTAAAATGGGATGTACTCAAGAGATTACCACACATTCCTAATTTTATGGGATTTGCTTTTATCCCTCGTCTTCCCATATATCACTTTTGGAAGTTACGTTTCTAAAGTTAACGCTCCTAAATCTACTCCCCAAAATCGCCTCTATTGAAGATCGTTTGTGAAGCTTGAAGTCGTCTTCTCCTCGAAGTTGCCTTCTTCCGGAATTTGTCTCCCCTAAATCGTCTTCCCAAAGTCATTGTGAAGCATGGGGCGGCCGGAGCCCTTGTCGGTGACGGCGTAGGCGAAGATGACGAATCCGATGAGGGCGGCGAGGATGAAGAACATGGCCCACATGTAGATGTACATGAGGAAAGTGTTGCGGTAGCAGGAGCCAACAAACCCGGCGAGTGAGACGACGACGATGGAGGCGCCGATGATGATGAGCGGCCACTGGAGGAAGCGGATACGATCAATGGAGTTGGCGCGGGTGGCCAGCCAGATCCCGCCGCCCAAGATGACGATCGAGAGGAGGAAGGTGAGGAAGTTGACTAGGCCGATGAGGTGGTTGCTTGTCCTCATGGTGTTCGATGAAATTCCCAAACGAGCTCTCCATTCTGTTCCCTTCTCTCTGTTTCATTTAAGATTCTTTGGCTTTTTTATTTCATGATGTTTCATTTAGGGGTTTTTTTCGTGGTGTTCAAATCTATTGAAATCTGCCATTAAAACCGATCTTCTTATATCTAAATATCCATTTGATGCCAGATTTAGGGTTTCTTAAGTTCTTTGATTTAAGGGATTTGGGTTATCCAAATTCTGAGGATGCAGGCTTGCCGGAGGAATCTGATGGGGTAGGCGAGGAGCGCGGCAGTGACGTGGAGAGGGGTGGTGCGAACATGGAAATGCCAGTCGGCGACGGACTGCTTGAGAACTCCCGCGGTGGCGACGTTGGGCGTTATGATATTCATGTTAACAATATTGTTATTCAGATATACTTTTATGATATGCAATTTGTAATGATAGATTATTTATTTGGTCGTGAATGTGATATTCATTTGTGTGGATGAGATATGCATTTTCCATATAGTGATATGTAGAATGTACTTGGATATGCAATTTGTAATTATAGATTATTTCCTTGGCTATGAATATGATATTCATCTGTGTGGATGAGATATGCATTTTTCATATATTGATATGCAGTGTATATATGCATTTATTTGGTCATGAATGTGATATACTTGAATACAAATATTTTAAATTGGAATATCAACTACCACATAGTGCAAATCTATTCAGAGTTTATAAATATCATCAGTATATATACGACTGAACATGATAACGAATAATGGATATTCAAAATTACATAAACGATATTCATGACTAATACACCGTGTATGCATGAATATCAATACTAGATACATGCATATCAAATACAACGATGCGCATATCATTACAGAGACATGAATATCAATATGTAGCTTTTGGATCATCTTTTCACATGCGGCTATGGAGGAGTTGAAGGATATGGACGAATCTTCTAAAGAGAGATTTAAGGAATGTAATTTGATTTGGTTTCTCTCTCTTCAATATTCAATCCTTTTTTAGCATTTAAAAATTAAAAGCATAATTAAATCTTTCCCCATATCTATAACTTCCTTATTTGAGCATGATCTTGTGGATGTAACCACACCCTACCTATTATATATCGTATTAATCCATCCGTCCATTACCTCTCATCCAACGTCATAAATTTGTCCACTCGCTTTACCACAAGACTCGTTTTACTTGAGCGCCCCTATATATATATATACACACACTAAAAGAGAGGCCTAAATTCTACGTACCGGCTTCACATTCAATTCACACACGTGTCGTCACTCATCCAACCATAATCCGCCGTATCATCAATCCTTTAAAAAAATTATAACAGTGGATCCGGTCTAATAATATGTAAAATTTATTTAATTAAAAAAATCATCCAATTTAAACTCTAAATAATTTTTTTCAAAAAGATATGATTTAAAATCATATCAGCATAAACTAAATGTATAGATTTTTGTTATCTTCTAACTACTAAAATTGGATATTCTTTATATATATCTAAACTTATCTGTTATAATTTGTTTTATCAGCGGATAATAACTTGAACAAGTTCGTCAAATATATATTCTAATAGGAGTTGATCAACTTATATTCTAATAGGAGTAGAGTTAGCCTTTTAACTTGTGTTGCCGCCTTTGTTAAGATGAATGACCACTGATTTTTGCACTATGTTTTATGCAGGTCATGGTTGATTTTTCCTTTTGACTAAATTGATGTTTCATCTCGTCTTAGCCTTTTGACTAAATTGATGTTTCATCTCGTCTTATTATTTGAGAAGTGTACACAGTTGATTTTAATTTTTCTTATGCAGGTCATGGTTCTTGTAAATTTCCTGGAAGGTACGTGATACTGATACCTATGCTAACTTTTCTATTAGCTCTTTTCATTGGCAGTGGTGGAAGCAATGGAGCATATGCCGTAAACAGCACATCTTTTGATCCTTCATCAAATTCAATAAGCTTTGTCAGTCCAGCACAACGTCATTTTGGCAGCGATGTTTGGATGATTGCTTTGTTATGTTGGAACTCGTTTTAAAAGTGGCGTCGGTGAATTTTCCGGGCACAATTTTGGTGGGCTCCGGCCAATGAAAACACCGAAACATGGAAGCATTGACTTCGTCTCCGCGAGCATATTCTCGTAATGTACTCATATGTTAAAAATGAATTCCGTTTGAATGAGAAATGGAGGTCCAAAATTGGTTGCTTGAAGTGTATAACTTGGAAAAAAATTGGGATGAAATGTGCATCTCACATTGGAAGTTTGGGATAAAATTCACTAGTATATATATTAGGAATTTGGATCCAAAGTTGTGGCCTTGGGTTACCACCAATGTGTATTGGGGAAATGACCTAGCTCATCAAGACCACACGCGCGTCGGGTCGGCCGACTGGGCTGGGTCAGTACGTAGCTTGTACTGGCCAGCCAATGCTACTTTTTGGACCAATCCAAAATTCCCCAGTTGTTGACCCAGTCTGCGAGAACTCGGGGCGGTTACTGACTCTGACTCAGTCCGCGAGATAATTCATGGGAGTTGTGCAACAGACTCGGTCTTCCTCCACCTTCTCCACTTCGTTAGTGGCTCAAACTGACTCCAGAGGCTACTTTATAAGGGGTAGCTCTGCATCTCATTCTGATCACCCGAACAACAGTCTCCACATCGTCTTTTCTCCTCCTTTGTTTTTTCGAGTCTGAGAGTACACACAGAAAGCAGGTTCGCAAGGCTTCTGAAGTTTGATTGTGCAACACAGAAGATCAATCGCAGTTGTATCCTGGGATTCGGATCGCTACAAAACCGTCGCAATACAGGGCGATTTCAGAATTAAGGAAAGAGATTCGTCTCGACTCTGCGTCAGATCCAATCCATTCGTTGTTCGATAGTTCTTCGTTGTAGTTTCTTAATTCTGTTCGATTCAGGAATATAGGTTCCTACATGTTATTCAGTGTTGCTAGTAGATGTGTACAAGGGGACGATGTTACATGAAGGTATGTTTTCAAGTATTTCTTGAGGTTGTGCGTAACTATAATTTAGAATACGTATTCCTGTTGCTCTTCTATGTTCTGCTTGAGGGATTGTTGTTGTTATTGTTGAGTGAAATCTAGTTTCATGTGGATCTGGATATCAAGATGTATTAGAGTCTGAGAATTTGTAATGATTTAATGGGGAAAACAATAATCTGAGGTGGTTTTAGCAAAAGATGTTGAGTAGAAGTATTAGAGACTAGTTTCATTTCAGTTTTCTTTGGAATTGCACTTATCAATTGTTAGTCTTACATTAAGTGAAATATGTTTGTAAATTCGTTCATGTAGCTAGTATTGTTGAGTAGAAGTAATTTACCTTAGGTAAGAGGGATAAATATATCTTACATTGGTTATTTTATTTTATTTTATTTGCAGGTGTTTCATTTTATTGAACAAACAAGAAAACATTGATATTAGTTGTATAGGATTAATATGTCTACTTTTTAGGGTAATAATACTTTAATTTTGTTGCATAATTTTGGTATATTAGCAGCTTTAGCTAACACTTACTATACACTAATGTTTTAACCAATACGTTTCTTATATAATGAATGAAATTTAGTATGAAATAGCATTTTTAAGCATGAAAAATATGTATATATATAATCAACAAAAATAATTGTGGATATATATAATCCACAAATATCCGAAACCGCTTCAAATACGGTGCAAAAACATAACTGTTGCACTATAAACAAAATCTGCTTCATTAGATTTCAATCAACCACTGTAATAGGATCTCTAAAAAGTGCTTCATATGATCACAACCGCTGCAAAGGTAAAACTAATTGTTGCAAAATACGCATTCAAGCGATCCTTGACAACGGTTTGTGGTCTTTCAATCGGACAAGGTCAGATCAACTGGTATCAGAGCCTTCGAATCGCGTAAGTCGTTCCAACTCTTCGTTCAATCACTCCTTCGCTTCCGCAAATCAATTCCTGCATATGAAAAAAAAATCCTAGATCTTGTTCTAGGAACCAATTTTTTTTTTCTCTTGCAAATTCGAATCTGAAAAACACAAGAAAACCTTAGGTTTGGTGGTAGATAAGTTCGACCATCATCATAACCAACAAAAAAAATCTCTCTGCATAGCCGCACCTACTCAAGAACTTTCTGCAATTTTCTGGGTGTTTGCTTGGTTTTTGATTGTGTTTGTGGTAGATCTGCTGTAACACCCCCGACTTACGTCGGAAATGCCACACGCCAGTGACCTCAGACGTTACTGTCCGATGTCACCCAAGGCTTTAATCAGAATAATTAATCTTAAATAAACATAATAAATAACAAAAGATTAAACAGCGAAAGACATTTGTATGTGAAACTTAGCTCTTTTATTAAAAGATCTCTCATCAAACGAGAGTAGCATTTTTACAACAAAGTAGAAATATCAGTGGAAGACTTATAAATTACATAGCGGAAGACTTTAAGAATAACCTATTACATGACTAGGTTATAAAAATACATATTAAAGTAATACTTAACGACCTTGAAATACCGACACTTAAATCTGCAACTGCAAGTCTCTTCTTCAATTGGTTACTTCAAGTCTTCGGGAACCAACCACTGATGTGCCGTATAGGACGGATGACACCAGCCAACCATGCAAGGAATAAAACCCGGTTGGTTAGTCTAAAGAAAGACTATGCAAGGGTAGAGAACGGAATGGTTCTAGTGATCGTAACCGTTTACTATCCTTGTCCCTCGAATAACAACCGAAGGAACGATATATAACCCGGAACTTTCACGGAATGATTTAAAGAAATAGTCGTATTAGGTTAGACCCATCGCTTTTCGAATGAAAGCCGATTACGATAGTAAACCTCAATACTTCTACAAAAAGATACACAACAGAATGATCAAGAGACGACTCCTAAAGATCGAGTCTAATGGAAACGTATGAAGAGAAGACTCCAAGAGATTGAGTCTTATAGGAAAATATGACAATTGTTCAGGAACATTATAATTGCACACAATCGTTTAAAATGACTTGGTGTTTCGGTTCACGACCAACCTCATCGCACAATGCGAATTCAGATTGGAAAGAGAACTTTACTCTGACCAAAGTCTAGACGAGTTTTCCTAGCTGCACTACTTCCTAGCTGCACTACTCGCCTGAGGGTATATTAATTACGTGCACAAATGCACTTATCTTGTTTAAATCCAAAACGCACATTTACGTTATAAGATTTTAAGATCTCCTCACAAGAGATATCAGAGGGAATAAATCCCGAGTGTCGGCACCAGCTGTGTGCACAAACCCTGAGTAAGGGTATGGTCATGACCAAGAGAGTACTAGGGAAATAATCCTCCTAGCACCAGTTATAAGGAAACAACTAGACCTCACAAGGTACATAGCGTTCCTACGAATACTCGTTCTAACTAAACAGTTAGAACGAAAACAATAATAGATATAATAGCGTTGTTTCTAGCAATATATACAACCTATTATAATATCTGTATTTTAATCATATCATTTATCAAATCTGTTCCCAAACGAAAACAATAATTCATCCCAATTTAATTAACAATTAAATAATTGATAATTAATAGAAATATGGAATGATAAGCAAGAGCGAACCGCCACTTGCCTTAGCCTAGACGGACGATTGAGCGACGATGGGTTTCTGGGTTCGAAACGGGAACGGAACACGGATTACAGATTCCTACAGAATGACCCATAATGAAACCCTAACTTAGATTCGATAATAAACTATACCGAATCTAAAGAATGACGAACGAAATCGAAAGAATAGAAGTCCCGACCGAGACCGGACCGCCCAAGGCCACGATCGTGATTGCTAAAGCAATCCGCGGTCGCGGCGGGCACTACCGCGGTCGCGGTCGTCGAGGACGAATGTCCGCGAGCACTGGTGACAGCGGCCGCGGACGCGGCCGACATTGTCACTGTCGCGGTAGTTCATAGCCGCGATCGCGGCTAAGAACTCCGGCGACCCAAAATGATGAAAAACTCACCGGTGACTATGCTTGGGGGGCCCGATTCACGGCGGCTTCCACTCCTGGGCACCTTGCGCCTCCAATGCACTACTTCGGGGCACCACCACCTCCAACGGAAGCTCCGACGATAACTTCGACCTTTCCGGCGAAAGCTCAACTCCGGCGAAAGCTCAACTCCGGCGACAAGCACCTTGAGGGAGAGAGAGATCGGAATGGAGTGAAGATGGAGGCTCTTCTCCCCTCCTTTTATAGGGAAAGAAGGCTCCCCTCAACCTACCACTCGGCCAACGCACGGACGCCACGCGGAAGAAAGAAGAAGGAAGATGACAGGCGATGCTAAGCGATCGCGGTGGGTATTGTCGCGATCGCAGAAAATTCCTTTTCCAGCTCTCCTGGGCATGATTATTCCGCGATCGCGGTAGCTCTGCCGCGATCGCAGTCTTGCCCATTTTGCGTCCTTTTGCCCGAGAACGAGTTTGGCATGAGATTAAACCCCAAAATAAATATATTTGTACCCAAACAAATATTCTAAGTCCCGAAAAATACGTCGAATGTATTTTAAATCACTCATGGAATTTTGCAGAGATCCAACTCGCTACAGCAATTCCAAACTTCGCCAAACGCGTCTCGAACAATACATGAGGGTTTGAGAAATTACCCAAATACCCTTACTAAAATTGAGGGGTATTACATCTGCTTGCATATAGGCTTAGATAGTTCGTTTGCGACTTTGTTTGCCTTGTTTGCGCCAAAAATATACATCTTTGCAATCTCCTTCTTCTCCCACTTGAATCACTGCATTTATTTTTATTTTTGTGCTGCGTTTCTGTGCATTTACTGAATTTCTGTGCACAAATTTTTGGTTTTCCTGTGCGTTTGCTGAATTTCAGTGCATTTTTGTGCGCTTGCTACATGTTTTCTGTACGTTTGCTGAACTTTCTGTGCGTTACAGTAGCGGTTCGCAGATTTGTTAAATATATATATATATATATATAAGCAGTTGTTCGCTGCTAGTCCAAAAAAAAAATCGAGACCACAAAAGCCAAAATAAGGCAAGTGCGTTGATAAGCACTACTTTGTAGGGCTTAACTAAGAGTCATTAGAGGTTTATTGGTGCCATTCGAGTAGATTTAGACACATTCATGTGTATGGCGTTTGGGGGCGAAGTTGGTGCTTTTGGAGGTGTTTGAGCTGTTTTGGAGATCATAGGAAACACTGAGGATGAAGCCACCAGTAGAAGACGCCAAGGAGTTATCAAGTATTGGCGAAGAGGTGCTAAAGACACACTTTTGGAGGCCTTGGGAGCATTCGGAGCTGAAGAGACGAAGACACTGAAGGAGTGGCTTCACGGCGGCCGCCGTTCACATCGCGGCGACCGCCGCCAAAGGATTCCCAGCGACCATGGCTACGGCATTGATCCGGCGACCGACGCGATTACGGCGACCGCCGCAGATGATGCAGCGACCGCCGCCGTTGTCAGAAGCGCCACCGAGCCGTTTTCCTTATTTGTTTTATTTGGATTATTTTATTACGGTTTTTAGTATTTTCATTTTAGGTTAATTTAGACTGATTTACTTTTAGTATTTAAGGGTTAGAAGGGAGCTTGGCCTCCCTAGAACTCTCTGAACCCTAATTTCATCTTTTCCCTTTCTACGTACCTTATTATGAAGAACTAAGCCTCCCTTGCTTAGTCAGACGCTGAAGCTTTCGTTTTGATTCAGTTGTGAGATTCTCGTTCTTAATCTACTACATGGATTTTATCTATTCTCTTGCTTGATTGCTTATGATTGATATTGATAATTTCTAGTCTGATCAACTAGGGTTTGTTGTTATTGATCGATTGCTAGATCTAGATTGTTACTGGTTGAGCATATCTATTTCAGAGTAGCAACTGCATCGTACTAGTATCTGGTTATACTAGTCTTATGCAGAAGAGAACTGATTTACATTCTAGGATAAAAGCTGGTTGTTTTATACTAGAATTGTATCCAACTATATTCCTATCTGTAACGCTGCTGTTAAACTGAATCTTGATAGTTTCAGGGTTGTTTAATTAGTTAGTGCTAATAGTATCTGGTTGTGCTATTAGTTATATCTGAAGAGGAATTGGAATTTCCATTGCATGAGATTTTGAATGAGTATCTAGGATCAACTTGTCATACGAATAGTGGATGTTGTCTGGCTAAGTATTTTTCCCATCACTGAATTCATCAACTTTTAGTTTGTTTACTTGTGCATGCTTAGATTCATTAAAACATACAAAACCCCCCCTTTGGATTGACATACAAATTGCATATTAAGATAGACTCTGTCTCCCTGTGGACTCGACCCTTACTTGCCTAGGACTACGTATTAGGTTTGTTTGGATAACTTACATAGCAGTAACTAACACGACAAATTCCTGTTATCATGCGTCTCTACGCAGCACGAAGGGAGAACCCGGTCTTGATTTCGGCACCTTCAATTTCCATCGACGCAAGTGATTCATTTACCGTCTTCTCTATCTTTCACCGTCTGGGTTGCATATCTTGGTTGACTGTGTTGTGATTACTTCTGTGCTTATATCCTTGCATATCTACTTTCGACATTTTCTTTGCTGAGCATTGCCTTGATTTTGTTGATTGTTGTGTGAGTTGCCTTAAGCCTACTCGTAACCGCCCACACGGCCAGTCAGATTAGTTTATCGAGTGATTGTTTGTTGAGTTCGGTTCTGCTTACCTATTTGTTGATTCTCTATTGCTGTTGTTGTTCGCTTTGATTCTGTGGTTTTCCATTTCTTGCTGTCAGGTACCATGTCACAAGGTGATACAACCCGTGAGACAGGCACAGAGACTGCTGAACAACAAACGCTCCGTGAGCTGCTTGCTAGCAACAAAGCACGAGACGCGCAGTTCGCTGAACTCCAGCGGAAGTATGAAGAAATCTTAGCTCGCCAGCAACCGGTCCCGGTCACTACGCTAGCTTCTGCTCAGGATCAACTACAGGAAAATGAGTTGAGCGCCTTAGCCTTGGAAAAGGCGAAGGGAAAGTTGTGATGCTTCCCTCTACATCGGAACCCGGTCAACTGAAACACCTGGCTTCGCAAAGAGAAAGCACTGTAGTTCCGCAGCGTGGTCGACAACGACGGTCTGCGCAAGTAGTGATCCGGGAAGAGAACCCTGCAGCTACAAAGGCTGATGATGAGAGTTCCCAAGAGGAACGTGAGGACGCTCAAGTTCATTCCAGTGGTCGACATAGGCAAGTCCGCTCACCGACATTATAGCCTACTACCGGTCGTCCCCACAACCTGCCGTCTGGATCACATCTGCAGCAGCGACATCGTCAGCGTCAATGGCCACCCACTTTTGTGCCGTTCGATATTGATGCTTACCAGGATCATCAGAGTGTCCGCACTCCTCTTTATTCTAATGAGGATGATGAGGGTCAGTTTGGATATGCTGACGGATTTCATCCGCCTCTCCAAGATCCCCCTGATCTTCAGCACCAGCGTACCGGCTATGTGCCGCCCCCTTTGCTGCCTCAGAATTAGGAGGCCTATTGGCACGCTGTCCAGCCCGGGCACCACCAGCAGGCTCACCAGCCTCAGCGCCCAACTGTCGGACGACAGCGTCCGTGACATCTTGCTCGTTTTCCACCACAGTATGGCTCTCGTCATGTCGAGCACTTGGCAGACCCTACAACTCGGTTTCAGGACCACCAAGCACATCCACCAATCCAACGCTGAGACATGAAGGTAAAAATTAAATACTTCTATGGCTTATATGATCCTTCTGTCTTTCTTGAGTGGGTGCAAAACACAAAGCATGTCCTGCGACTCTACATTTTGAGGGAGCTGCACAGACGTGGTGGCAACGTATTACGCAACAGCATTACCGGATGGGTTGGGCACCCATTACTGAGTGGCATCAGCTCGTGTACATCATGACTCGGAAGTATGTGCCTTCCACTTACAAGGAGCAGATGCGGACTGAGATCGCTCGTGTGCGACAGGGCACAGATTCGCCTCAGGAGTTCTTCGCTCGCCTCGAGGACATGTACTTCAAGGCTGGCTTTAGTGTTGCTCCGAACACCTTGCGCACGAGGTTCATAACCGGGCTTAACCAGCCTATCCAGGATCAGGTTGACGTCCTGCCCATTCGGGACCTCAACAATGTCGTGCACACTGCGCAAAATTTCTACCTCCAGCACCAGCGCTAGAGGCAACAACCATGGCAGTCGGCGACTTCGTCCAGGTATGGTTCTCGCCCCTTCAATTCGGGTTATGGCACTAATTCTACTCCTACTTCTAGTATGCCTAGACAGGACCGTAGCAGCACAGGTATAGCGTCTACTCCAGCAATACAGAGATCAGCCTCGTCTGTTCCTGCTCATCGCTCGTAGCCGCCAGCTACAGAGACCGCTAATTCTGACCGAGCCCGAGATCTGGAGTGCTTCAGGTGTGGCGGAAGAGGATACTACTAGAGAGACTGTCCTAATGCCAAGAAGGTCCTCTGCTCCACCCAATCTGTAGGATATAAGAGTTATGACGACGTCGATGCTGATGGCTGTGTGGTCGGCACTGCCGATCACCATGATGACCAGGCATATCACCTTGCCTTGCTCTCTAGACGCGTGTTGAGCATCAAGGAGGGCGCCCTTACTGAGCAACGGGAGAACTTGTTTCATGCTCGGTGCAGCCTTCAGGATGCATCGCTGAGTGTGATCATTGATGGGGGGTCGTGCTGCAACATCATCAATGAGAAGGTTGTGCAACATTTCAACCTTCCTACTACACCGCACCCCGCTCCATATGGCCTTCAGTGGATCTCTGACGGATCAGGTAACAAAGTATCACACCAGTGTCTTATTTCTTTTTCCATTGGTCCATATAGCAACACTGTGCTCTGTGATATTACCGCCATGGATGCTACCCATTTGCTTTTGGGACGTCCGTGGCAATATGATCGTCGCGTGCTTCACGATTGGTATTTGAACTCTTACATGTTCACTTAACACGGGAAGCGCGTGACACTCTCACCTATGACTCCACATGAGATTTTGCAGGATATGGCTACCCGACAACGCCAGAAGGCGATTGGGGCCTCGGGAAGAGAGCCACCTGATGTGCTAGACTCGACGAGCAGCTCCTCCACCCCCAGTTTGCCTACTCCTGTGAGGTCAACAACGAACTCGACAGGCAAATGAGCTCCCGGTCTAGGCGGCAATGTGCCTTCTGCTTCGCCTCTGCGTGGCACCTGTGAGCGCATATCGCTACTCTGTGTACATCCTCCAGGCAAGTTTCCTTGATAGTTCTATTCCTTGTCCCACTACTCTTTCAGAGCCTGCCCTTTCGCCGAGTTTTCTGTCTTTTTTTCCAAGACTTGCGGGTAGACAGGCACTATCAAGGGTTGCAAGGATGGACGACATGCACACAGCAGGAGCGGCGCGCGCTGCAGTACTCAACCCAGAAGAACAAGGGCAGGTGACGTTTGATCTTCACCCCGGGCAACTTGGTTTGGCTTCACTTGCGGAAGGAGCAATTCCCTTCCGTCCGCAAGTCTAAGTTCGACCACCGGGGTGATGGTCCCCTCAGCGTCGTCAAGGCCATTGGCGACGATGCCTTCCAGCTCGAGCTCTCGGACAAGTATGGGGTACAGCTGACGTTCAACGTCGCTGATCTAGCACTATATGTTGAGCCTGAGCCTGATGAGGGTGAAGCGGGGAAACTTCACAACCAAGTGGGGGAGGGTGATGTGACCCTGCCCTCCATGTCAGCTATAGAGGAGGAAGACGCCATGAGACATCCGCCTTGAGACTCCTCTACAGCTACATCTACCCCGACCTAGATTTAAGAGACTTTCTATTTCTAGTTCTTACGGTTTTGAGACATTACTTCCTTAGTACTTTCTATTTACAGTATTTCTATTTTTAGTAGCTGCTATGTCTGGGTGGTTTCCATTTATGTTAAATGGGCTGCCAGATTTAGTAACTAGAGAGTCCGACCCATTAGGCCCACTCTCTAGTATAAATAGGAACTATTGTATTTCATTTCAGTTACGTCGAAATAGAGCTTTGATTTCCAGTCCAGTAATCTCCTGAAAACCTGGGCCCTGACGTCACAAAATTAACGCGTTCCTAGTCGAACTATCCTGGCGCGTTAATTCGGTTACCCAACTATCAAGTTACTTTCCGCAATCCCGCAACAAGAACTAACCCTAGTTCTTGTCTCCCCACAAACCCTAGACAGCTGCCGCCTCTTCCTCCCTCCTCACGCCCGCCGCACGCACCACCACTGCTCTGCCGCTTCTACACCATCACCACCCGTCTTCCGCCGCCAGTCCACAGTGTTTCCGAACACCCCCAAGCCTGCCGAACACTTCCATCCCCTTTCCGAAGAGTTGTTTTGCCCCAATATGCATTCAAGCGATCCTTGACAATGATTTGTGGTCTTTCCATCGGACAAGGTCACATCAGGCTAACTCCATAATCATCCGGTAGCTCCAAGACATATGCATTGTCTCCAACACGGTATAGCACTTTGAAAGGTCCATCTCCTCTTGGCGAAAGCTTGGATTTGCGCTTCTCGGGAAAACGCTTCTTCCTCAAATGTACCCATACAAGATCTTCGGGTTGAAACACCAAGCGGCGACGCCCTTTGTAGGCCTTGGCTGCGTTGTGCTCCGCCTTGGCATGAAGCTTGTTCCTTGTGCGCTCATGCAGCTCCTTGATGAAATCCAAATGCTTACCTGCATCAAAGCTTTCTCGCTCCTTCATGGGGAAGGGAGTAAGATCAAGTGGGGTTAAAGGATTCATACCATAAACACATTCAAAGGGAGTCAATTGTGTAAAGGAATGGACTGTCTTATTATAAGCAAACTCTACATGTGGCAAAGCTTCCTCACAAGCCTTAAGATTCTTCCTAATAATGGCTTTAAGAATTGTAGTTAAGGTTCTATTAGTCACCTCCGTTTGACCGTCGATTTGGGGATGACTAGAGGTAGAGAACAATAACCTAGTTCCTAGCTTGCTCCAAAGTGTCTTCCAAAATGAGCTAAGGAACTTGACATCTCGGTCACTTACTATAGTCTTAGGTACACCATGCAACCTTACTATTTCCCTAAAGAATAGGCTAGCTACATTGGGTGCATCATCGATCTTATGGCAAGCTATGAAATGCGCCATCTTAGAGAAACGATCAACTACCACAAAGATCAAATCTCTCCCCTCCTTAGTCCTAGGCAATCCTATAATAAAATCCATTGATATGTCCTCCCAAGGGGCTGTAGGAATGGGTAAAGGGATGTACAATCCATGGGGCTTCAATTTAGACTTGGCCTTCAAACAATCCAAACATCTCTTAACTAGGTGCTCAATATCCCTAAGCATATGTGGCCAAAAGAAATGAGTATGCATCATGTGATATGTTTTGTCCCTCCCAAAATGACCCATTAATCCACCCCTATGGGCTTCTTCAACAAGTAACAACCGAAGGGAACAACGAGGTATGCACACTTTATCAACTTTGAACAAGAATCCATCAAACAAGTAATACTTATCTAATGAACCTTTTAGCACACATTGCTTATAAACATCACAAAAATCAGCATCATCCACATAAAACTCTTATAAGTATGCAACTCCTAGCACTCTAGAGTCTAATGTGGTCAACAAAACATGTATCCTAGAAAGAGCATCAACAACAATATTATCTTTTCCTTTCTTGTACTTAATCACATAAGGAAATGTTTCAATGAATTTCATCCATCTACCATGGCGCCTATCCAATTTATCTTGACTCTTAAAATGCTTCAAAGACTCATGATCAGTATGCAAAATAAATTCTCTAGGCCATAGGTAGTGTTGCCAAGTCTTAAGCACTCGAAACAAAGCATACAACTCTTTATCATACGTCGAGTAATTAAGACATGCACCTTTCAATTTTTCAGAGAAGTAGGCAATAGGTTTATCTTCTTGCATGAGAACTCCTCCTATGCCTATGCCTATGCCCGAAGCATCACACTCCACTTCAAAGGGGCGGTTGAAATCCGGGAGAGCTAGCAATGGTGCTTGGGTCAGCTTCTCCTTCAAGGTGTTGAATTCTCTTTCTTGTGTGTCTCCCCATTTGAATGGGCTATGCTTCTTGGTGATCTCGGTCAAGGGGGTTGCGATGGTGCTGAAATCCTTGACAAACCGCCGGTAGAAGCTAGCTAATCCATGGAAGCTCCTCACTTGGCCAATAGAGGTTGGTGTTTGCCACTCTTGAATGGCTTGGATCTTGTTCTCACCCACTTGCAATCCTTGTGAGTTCACTACAAAGCCAAGAAAAGTAACACTATTAGTGCACAACTCACATTTCTTAAGATTAGCATACAAGTGCTCTACACGAAGAGTAGAGAAAACTTCCCTTAAATGAGCTTCATGGTCTTCTAGGGAGCGGCTGTACACAAGTATGTCATCAAAATACACAACAACAAACTTCCCTATATAATGTCTAAGCACATGGTTCATCAAGCGCATGAAAGTACTAGGGCATTAGTTAGCTCAAAAGGCATGACCAACCATTCATAAAGACCAAACTTAGTCTTAAAAGCGGTTTTCCACTCATCTCCTTCCTTCATCCTAATTTGATGGTAGCCACTCTTAAGGTCTATCTTGGAAAAGATTATGGCGCCATATAGCTCATCTAACATGTCATCTAGGCGAGGGATGGGATGACGGTATTTGACCGTGATGTTGTTGATGGCTCTACAATCCACACACATTCTCCATGAGCCATCTTTCTTAGGCACTAAAAGCACGGGCACGGCACAAGGACTAAGACTCTCTCTCACATAGCCCTTGTCTAACAACTCCTTAACTTGGGTTTGGATCTCATGGGTTTCCTTAGGGTTCATCCTATAGGCTGGCCTATTAGGCAATGTGGCTCCGGGAATGAGATCTATTTGGTGTTCTATGCCACGAATAGGGGGTAGGTCAGGTGGTATCTCCTCCGGGAAAACATCATGGAACTCATCAAGTATGGACTGAATAAGGGGAGGAAGGGTGGCCTTAAGATCATCACTCAACATGCTAAGCTCCTTGCACAATAACATAAGTGTGGTATCCGGGTCTAGAAACTCAACCTTAAGCTCTCTCTTAGAAGCTAAGAGGACGGTAGGGGACTGGATGCTAAGGGTTTGGCTCGGCTTGGATGTGGGCTGTTTTTGTAGAGCCTTTCCCTTCTTCACTCTCTCATCTTCCATTTCCTTATTTCTTTTCTTCTCATACTCATCCGTAACCTGAGATGGTGTCATAGGTTTGAGCACATCATTTTTACCATGAAAAGTACAGGAATGGCGGTTAGTAAAACCATCATGCATAACCTTCCTATCATATTGCCATGGACGACCAAGTAAGACATGACAAGCTTGCATAGGCACTACATCACATAAAATAGTATCTTCATAATGTCCTAATGTTATAGTCACATTAACTTGCTTGCTAACTTTCAATTCACCACAATCATTCATCCATTGCAATTTATAAGGCCTAGGGTAAATAAAATGTAAAAAGTTGCAATTTACTAACTAACTCGGTGCTAGCTATATTACAACAACTCCCTCCATCTATTATCATGTTGCACACCTTGCCTTTAACTAGACAATGAGTATGGAAAAGATTTTCTCTTTGATTATCATCACATGGAGCCGGTTTCACATGCAAAGTTCTCCTAGAAATCAATGATTCACCATGCTCATATTCAATTCCCTTCTCATCATCAAAATCAGTTTCATGCACATTAACATCATCATCACAAGCATAATTTTCATCACATTCTGACTCGGATTTATATTGCCCTAGGTGATTAATCATGAGTGTTCTCTTATTAGGACAATCCTTCATCATATGACCTCTACCTTGGCATTTAAAACATGTGATATCTCTAGCTCTAGAAGAAGGGTTAGGAGCACTCCCTTTGGGGGCATTAGGAGCCACAGCTGGCTGCCTTAGGCTTGGCGTGGAGGGGCTTGGCTGAGCACTCCTCCCTGGCCCTCCTTGCTCAAAATGAGGATTTGATGATTGTCCCTTGTCCTTTGCTTGATATGGATCTCTTCCATAAGGTTGGTAGCTTCGATTTTGAGTAGGATTCCTCCAAGAGTTGGGCATTCCACTTGTCACTCTTCCTCCTTGGTTCCTAGCCTTAGTTTTTCTTTCAATTTTGATGGCTAAGTGTAGCAATTCTGTCATGGAAGCATAGGGATACAAGTCTACTTCATTAGCCAAATAAGAATTGAGAATACGAAGATACCTAGCCATGGTGGTTTTTTCATCTTCAATTACATTGGCCCTAACCATTGCAAGTTGCATAGCATTGTAGGTCTCTTCGGCACTCATGGATCCTTGCCTCAAATATTCTAGCCTTTGCCTTAGCTCGTGTGTGTGATGTTGAGGCACAAAGCAAGCTCTCATCAAGGCCTTCATTTGCTCCCAAGTGGCCACGACTGGATCTAGGGCTCGCCTCCTTTCTTTCACAAGGTTATCCCACCATATTAGTGCATAACCATTGAATTCAAGGGCTGCGAGTTGTACCTTTTTGTGCTCGGGAAAGTTATGGAAACTCCATATTTGTTCAATCTTGGTCTCCTATTCCATGTAGACATCCAGATCACACTTTCCTTCAAAGGATGGGATCTTCACCTTGATCTTGCCTATGCCATCTTGCTCTCGGCCTCTCCTTCCTTGGAAGCCTCGATGTGGCACTTGCTCCCATTCTTCATCTTCTAGCTCCTCTTCCTCTTCATAGGCACGCCTTGGCTCCTCATGATAGGCATGCCTTGGCTCCCTTAGAGATCCCTGAAATCCATTAAAATGGTTAGGAGCATAGTATCTATCTCTATGCCGGGGAGAGTTGGGGGCTATAGGCACTCGACGCGTGTAGAGGGGCATAGTGTTGGAAGGGCCTCCCTCCTCAGTTTGGGTGCCAAGAGGCGCGGCTACATGCTCGGCTGGGGTGCCAAGAGGCGCGGCTGCGGGCACTCTTGTCTCCAAGGCCACCATCCGATTGGTCAAGATAGTAATGTTGTCCGACATTGCCTTAAGCATGTTGAACAACTCGGGTAGCACGGTGTCGGACCCTCCTTCATGTGATGGACTTCTTGACATGATCAACAAACTCCAAGAAACAAGTTAGAGTTAGTGAAATCAAAACATCCTCACAAGTGTTTACTCTCGTGTGTTTGATCGCTCACTCTCTTGTTGATGTCGATGCAAGCTTTTGGGAAGTGTAGTTGCCTTGAGTGGGACAAAAACTTCACATGAGCCTTGGTGAGCTTAGACAACACTAACCCGCTAGTGGGTAGCTCTTGGACTTAAAATGTGGTGCGCGGCAGTTTGGTTGAGCTAAAATGTGTGTATGGAAGCTTGGAAATGGACTCAAAAGAAGACACACAATTGGGCTCAAGCACGACAGAAAACAAGGGCTTAAACAACGAACCAAAACACAATAAGAGAGCACACGAATGGACTCAAAACAACAAGAGAAGACACTCAAAGACACAAAGGAAATGTGTTTAGGAGACTCAATAAAGCAATTTCACAACTAACTTGCATTACCAATACTCATGAACTTGTGGACAAATTGTCAATGATATGAAGTGAGTGGCGAGTTGAGTATGGAATCAAGCTTGAGCTGGGCTTGTAGAGATCAAGAACACTTGGACATAGCAATGTAAGAGCACAACACTTAAGAAATTTGAAACCATGAACTACATGCACACGTCTTCCCCTTCATTTTTTTTTGAATTCTGTTTTTCTTTCTTTTCTTTTCTGATTTTTTTTTTGTAAATACACGTACATCAATAATAATACAAATATAATAGGTGGGTGCTCTTCTTTTTCTTTTTTGACTTTTGATTTAGAAGAAAAGATAGTACAAGAGTAGGTAGGTGACTTTTGTCTGCAACTTTTGGAGGGGTGGGTAGCTGACTTTGTACAGCCTTGTAAGCGGCTGTAGCTGGGTTCTTTGGGGGCAGATTGTAGCTGGGTTTTGGGGGCAGATTGTAGGTGGGTTTAGGGGTTTGTAGCTGGGTTTTGGTTGTAGATGATGGTGTTGTGGAGAGGTGTTTGTAGGTGGCGGTTGGGTGGTGGCAGAAAGGGTGGTGGCGACAAGTTGGCGGCGAACAAGTCCACACATACACAAGCACAAGTAATGACAAACTAGACACAACAACGCAAGAAAACACAACACAAAGAAGACACAAAAAGAAGCCAATGAAATCGGCAAGAAGACGAAATGGTAAGAAGACTCAACGGACTAACCGAGAGGGTGGCTCAGCTGAGGTGGTGGCTTGGCGTCGAACCGGAGCTCTGATACCACTTTGATGCGGGGTTAACCGTGGGTTGCCCGATCTTGACGCCAAGTGACTCGGTTAAAGACGAAAGCAAGAAGAGAAGAAACAACAAGAGGTTAGAAATCTGAAAATGAGCAAAACAACAAAGGATAGGAGGTAGAACCGGAGATGACAATGGAGAAACCCTTGGCACTCGAAGAAGCCAAGAACCAAACCAAATGCACAACCAACCCAACCTTGTACAATCTTACACACCAATGGACGAATCCAAACATCACAAGAAGGAGGCTCATGAAGCCTAAAATAACATGCTAAAACAAGCCCAACAAGGTGTCCAAAACATACTTAAAACAAAGCAAATAAAACAAGTGTTTGGCTGGCCCACACGGCCTTCACTCAAGCAATGATGGTTTGGCTTGAAAGGTCACCAAGGTCCTTAGCATAGGCTCGGTAAAGTCCTCAACTAGGGCGGGTTTCCTTGAGACATGAAGGCTTGCCAAGTTCTCTAGCTCCTCTTGCATGCGCTTGGCTTGAGCTCTTGTGAGTGGACCATCTCCTCTTATGGGCACCTTAGGTGAGACCTCGGATGATCCTTCATCATAGTATCATGAAATACATTAATGATTAAATGTTAAAATTCCACGACCGATATACTTATAGTATTTCAAATAAATTATTCTAAAGATATGATATAATCAATCTACAATTATATTAGATTTTAAATGTGTATTCTCTTTCTTTATATAGCATAATAATAAAATTAATATATGTGTCTTTTTTTACATAGTTTGAGTACGACTTTGAAAATAAAGCATAGTGTCCTTAGTTTAGAGTGATGTTTCTTTATCAATATATCAAATTTTAATAAGTCACAAATTAAAAATTTCAATAAAATTTGGGAACACTATCTAAACCTATCTCATTCATCCTTATGCTTTAGATGATTAAAATTTTAAAACATAAATGTAAAATATCTCCTTATGAGCTACTTAAAAAAATAAACTACTTAAAATTTTAATTACTCGTTGTTTTTGTAACAACATTTAATAAAAATAATTTTTATTTTTAATAACACCAATCCCATGCTTGGCATGGGTATTCAACTAATATATTATTATTATAGGGTTGCTAGATAATAATTTGTGTTACTTGTTGTGCATTGGTGTGGAATTATAAATGTTGGTTTAGCACGAGTATTCGTAGGAACGCTACCTTGCGAGGTTTAGCCGTTTCTGTATAACTTGGTATTAGGAGGATAAATGCCCTAATACTTTTGGTCATGACCTACCCTTATTTTATATAAGTGGTGGTACACTTAGCTAGTGCCGAAATTTGGGATTCGTCCCATGTTATATATCTCATTGCGAGATTGGTATGGATTAAAAGTTTTAACATAAATGTGTGTTTTGGAATTAAATAAGATAAGTTCCATTTTGCACATAATTAATATACCCTCGGGCGAGAAGTACAACGTGGAACCCGCTTGGTCTCTTGTCTAAAGTAAGTCTCCTTTTCAATCTGGATTCGCATTACTCAGTGAGGTTGGTTGAGGACCCAAATATGCAACGAGATATTTTAAAACTTTGTGTAATAATATAATGTCCCCAAACAAATTCATATAATTTCTCATAAGACTCAATTCTTTGGAGTCTTCTCTTTAAGCATTCCTATTCATTCTTTTCGGTAGAAGTTTATAGTCATATACCGTTCTCCGAGTTTTATTCAAGAAACAAGGGTAGTGATTATATACGACTACGACAATCAATCTGTTTTCACCCTTGCATAGTCTTTCATTAAACTAACCAACCAGTTCTATTCCTTGCATGGTTGGTAGTTGTCATCCGTCCTATACAACACATCAGAGATTGGTCTCCGACGATTCGAAGTAACTGATAAAAGACGAAGGCTTGCAGTTGAAGGTTGTGACCTAAAGTTATATTATTTGAAAGAGTTTAGTATCAATTTAATATTCTTAACAAGGTGTATTACTAGTCATGTATTAGGGTTTATTGTATGTCTCCCGTTGTAATTTCAAAAGTCTTCCACTGTAAGTTCACTTTGTTGTATACCGTCCTTCTCATTTTATGAGAGGAATTTTAATAACAAATTGAGTTCGTTTAAAAGTCTTCCGCTATTTACTCTTTTATTATTATTTAATGTGTATTTGTTTATTTTAAGCTTAATTATTTCGATTAAATCCTAGGGTGGCTTTGGACTTTACGGTCTGAGGTCACTGGCGTGTGGCACTATCGACATAAGTCGGGGGTCTTACGATGTGAAACCATGGCCGAAACACGCACTCAATTGTTGATCGAGATGAATCGCCAATTGGAAGAGATGTGACTCAGTCACGCACAACAATTAGAGGAAAACTCTCGCCAATTTAAGCAAGACCTTGATGTGTTGAAGTCACTGCTAGTGGATATTTCGATGTGTCAGCAACCTCCAACTTCACCGTTGAACTCACAAACATTGGCAATACTTTGTCACCAACAGCTAATCGCAAGACTCCATTTCCAAATCCACCCGATTTGACCAAATGCGGCCAACTTTCACAGTTGCGACCATCTATGGCACAAAACAATGAATCTTGAGAGTTGCATGGGCATGCTATTCAACATGGAGTGACTATGTCAAAATCAAATAACAAAGTTTTTGTCTAGACTTTTGGTGTGTCATTACAAAAAAGCAACTCGAATAGCCACCAAAATAGCAACAAAACTTGCAGCAATATAGCCACAAAATTCATGGGTGAGGAACACGAAATGGAATTAGTCACTTTAATAGACACAAATCTGACACACCGAGGCTATATGTTGTGGCAAATGTTTGACACAAAATAATGTTATCATTAGCTATAATAATCAGTGACACAATATTTATACTTATTTGCCACAATAATTTGTGACTATATGTGGTGACTGATAGTCATAACTAATTTCATCTAAAACCATGACAATAGGCAACAACAACTCGTGACTATTTTTATGACTAACCCTTAAACCTCCTACACAAACTTTGAGGCCGTCTTTGTAACGGATAGTCATATTAAATTATTTTATTAGTATTTATTTAGATATTGGTGTACATATTTAATATATCTTATCCATATAGTATACAATTTATCATAGCTTGGACAACTATTGTAGCTCTCATTTCCATTATAATTTTAATGTAACAACAAATAAAAATAAAAAATGGATATAAATATATAATATAAAAACAACGTACTTACATTCCATAGTACGGAGTAATTTCCATTACATAAATGGATTGAACCGGATAAGCAAAATACATGCCCACGTCATCATGCCTTACATATGTTGATATAACCAAAAAAGTTGCTTACTATAACAACATAACCAAAAAGGTGTAAAGTTGCATACTTAATCATGTTCATGCCACTTTTATTACCTTACATAAATACTACTAACCAAAAAGTCGCAAAATTCTACTAAAACAAAGTCATATCTTGTTTTTCTCCAAAGCCAAATACTAAAACAAATTTCTCATACCACATATCCTCTTCTAATTCAAAGTTGCACCATCCAAGATTCTTACCAAATAAGCCAAGTACCAACTCAGTACCAAAAGCCAAATACTACTTACCACTACGAACAAGAACAACTATCGTCACCAAGTTCATCACATATTTCAACTATCAAATAAATTACCATTTAGTTGTCTTGGCTCCCGGAACCACCAGAACCATCGAAACCACCTGAACTACCAGAACCACCACTTGAACTTACACCATGACCGACACCCATATTCCTCGGTGCATATATAGGATTAGGAATCATTCTTGGAGCTTGAGAAATAGAATTCTAGATGCTCGAAGGCTGAAACTGAATAGAACCAACAACCATAGATGTAGACATGGCCATGCTGAGGGGCACTGACACCCCATGTCACGTCCTATGAAGGCATTCTTGACATTTTTAGATGGAAAGGAGTGCTCCACTTGCTTGTATGGCTTGTGAAACACTGTTTTCTCCATTGAATCTTCAGTTTGGCATCCCTTTGGCTCTTCTTAGCTCCAACTATAGTCGTTTAGAATCTATTTGTCCTTGAAAGAACTCCAGAATTGCACCTACAAAACCAAAAGCAATAAGAGAGTAGATATCCGCACAAACAAACATAAATATCCTAAAATGATCATGTAAATGTATGATTTATGCACAAAAATGGTGGTTAATATGGTCAAAAAGTGTTATAGTTGCATATTATCACTAGCGCCTCTTCCAAGACCTCTATCATCAAACACTTGCAGACCCTCTCTAGTTGTAAAAATTATAGCACCAACTATTTTTATTGTTTACACCATTAGGTTCAATGTTAAATTTCTAATGCATGATTCATGTGTTTCCATATATACCTGGATTATTGGTGTTATCTTGTTTTCTACAAACACATGTTTGTATGTTCCACTAATTTAGCCTACACAACTTCACAATGCATCAAGCTAAAGTTTTAGATCGATCACGAGATGATATATATATATAGGAAAGGAAATATTAGAAGAGATTGCACTCTCGATCAACTTGAATGGACCATATTGTCCAAAATCACCCTTTTAAATCGATATTACCGGAAACCACCCGTGTTTCACAAGCCGTTAAACAATCGCCACTCTGCCCCTAACTTCGTTTGAAATCCGTTAATTTTGATCCCACGAGTCTTTTTTTGAATATTAAATGTGAAATAAAATTTCAAAGAAATTAGTAAAAAAGTAAAATAAAAAAACTTAAAATTTGGGTCTTTTTTCCCAATTCATGGTTCCAGCACATATCAACAAAAAATCACCTCAAATTAATGAAGCTGCAAAATTCAACCCAAGATTCAACCCAAGTGTAAAATTCAAGAGACATTAGCACATTGAAATGGAAATGGAAATCCTCTAAATTTTAGCCAATCACTAGCAGAAAGTAACAAAAATTCGAACCATTGAACACTAATTCCTCCCTAAGCTTCATCAATGGAGAAAATAACAAAGTTCATCCAGTTCAAGCTTCATCAATGGCATAAACTAATAAAATTCGAACCACTGAGCACTAATTCGCACAAAAATAACAAAATTAGAACCACTGAACATCAATTTGACCTAATTTATCAAACGAGTTGATTTTTGTGAACTAAAAATTGAGGTCTTAGATCTGGAAATTCAATTAGGGCTTTTCACAAACACACCTAATACATATAGTAGCTCAACGAGAGGAGACGAGATGGGCTCTCAGCGAGCGACGCCATAGAAGTTGAGGAGGAGGCGTGCTCTAGCAATGCAGGAGGAGGAGCTTGGGCAGCGGACGGAGAACAAGGATACGAAGGTGACTTGTGCGAAAACGGGAACGACTCCAACGACAGAAAAGGCGACGGTGCGATGTTGAGGATGCTTGTTCGGTGGTGTGGTTGGTGGATTGTGGATTACTGGAGTGGGTTGATTGTGAGATTGGCTGGGGAAGAAGACAGACAACAATACAATTTTCTATTTCATTTTTCATTTTGTTTACTTTTTATCCTTTTATTTAAATTTAGAATAAGAGGGTTATATAACCCCTTAAATAGCGCGTGCACGCGTGTTGGCGACAATTCTGACGGAGTCAGGGGTAGGATGGCGATTGTTTAACGGCGTGTAAAACATGAGTGATTTCCGGTAATATCGATTTAAAGGGATGGTTTTGGACAATATGACCCATTCAACGGATGATTTTCGATAATTGACCCAAAATTTAATCCCTCTCATATGAAACTTCCTCTCAAAATCGAGTATACTACTCCATCCACTTATATCCAATCCAAAGCATCGGAAAAACAAGCCCACAAAGATATAAATAAACAACAAGAAAAATATATTCCATCAAAATCGAATACCTCTAGTGATTTAGATGAAACCCTTTCTAAAACAAATGTCATAGCAGTATCAACAATACTTATATTATATTGTTCAAATAGCTAGCTATGCACATTCATACATTGAAGGCAATGTAAAAGAGAAATTAGTTAGTCATAAAAGTAAGATGGAATTGTAAAAAATACCAATTTTTGCATAATTTTTTGCAAAAATACCATATTTTAAAAAGTATTGTAAAACTACCATAAAGCTACAAATCTTTTAAAAACAAAAAAGATAAAATCATATTTTCATTTATCTTTTCTTTTCTTTTATGAAAATTATATTTTTAACAATCATTAATTACACTTAAAAATTGATAACAGTTTAATGCTTAGCACACAAATTCAAAACCCTAGCTGCCCATATCCCAAATTAACTTTTTCTTGTTGGTTCTCACCTACCTCTCTTAATCCCATCCCCTTGGCTTAAACCTCAATCTCTCATTGAAAATAAATCCGGAGCAGAATTTCTACATTGGTGAGGTCCGTTCTCACCTAGCTCTCTCAATCCCATCTCCCCTGTCTTTCTCTTCTCTGCAGTCGAAACTGTTCACCGCCGGCGACTTGAATTAACTTGAATCCCATCTCCCCTGGCTAAGGCTGCTGCTGAAGAGGCCTACCACTTCTCCAGCCATGGCTCTGTTGGAGAGGCCTACCACTCAAATCCACAATTTTCCTGTTTCTTGTGAATTTTAGGCTTACAAGAGGAAGAAGGAGAAGTCTAGAGGAGAGTTTTCAAGTCAGAGATGGGGGAGAAGGAGGAGGAGAAGAAGAAGAAGAGATCATCAGTGGAATCTCTGGGATGGCTGACGGAATCAACGATTATGCCGAAAAAGGTCAAGGCCATAGAAGGCGTCGGAGCTTCTTCGATCATGGAGCTCAAGGCCCAGCTCTACCGTTCTCAGGAGGAATCCAAGAAGTCTAGGGATGTCGCCGGCCCCGACTTCGAGTTTCGACATGCCAAAAAGATCGTCGCCGCAGACGACCATTTCTCGCGCAAGAACTCTGGCGTCGAATCCTGTTCACACAAGTAATCTTTCCCCTTTCAAAATTCCAAATTTCGTTAATGTCTTGTTGTACTTAGTCAAGTTCGTGTCATAATTCATGCTTATCGATTCATGAAGGAATTGTGTCCTTTAATCAAAGGTGCAATTACTGATTATGAAGTGGGACCATTTATGGAGATATTTAATCTGGTGATTTTAGGTAGTCATAGTGCTTTGCTAGAAGCCAACTATGATTTATAGACTATATGTTATAAAGTATGTCATAAAGTCTATTGCTATTATTACCGGGTCCTACGCGGTCACACCCTTAGAGTTTGGACTGGATCAGTTTAATGGGGGACATATTATATAAGGTATATGATATAAAGTTATATATGATATAACTTGGGAGATAAGGTTTGTTAATAATAAAGAGTTATTATTAATAATAAAAGATATACTTATTTAGGAAAAAAAATATCTACACCTGATATTACAAAAGGAGAGCTTTTAGGAAAAGCCCATAACCCTAATTCACTTAAGAAGTACGGCTGCCTCCTTCTCCCTCTCTCTCCCTTCGTTCGCCTTCGATCCTCGCTCTAGCAACCGAGTCCTAGGTGATCCAGATTCAAGCTCGGGTGGACCAAATAGAGGAGTCACACGTGAGGCTCTATTCTCTCCATTCCAATAGATTGAAACACGCATCAAGAGGTATTTGATTCTTCCTATCTATGATCTACTTGGTTTATGCATGAGATCCTTGGTTAGATGTTAGGAAATCGTTTCCTGAAATTCCGCTTTACGCATCTAAAATCCCAACAGTGGTATCATTTGCCTCTTGCATAAATTGATTAGATCAAATTTAAAGTTATAAATTTTGATGCACGTTCATAATTGTCTTGATTCAAATTAAGTGGTAAATTGATATATAGGTTAATTTGCATGATTAAAATTCTGATTTTAATTGATTGGATTAGTAAAGTTGAAAAACTTTATGAACATATATGCATGTAAAATTGATCTACCTATACTTGATTCATATGATTTAATTATGCAAGAGATATGATTTTTTGGCATGTATAAATTATTAAATGAAGATTTTGATTTTCATATATAAGATGAATCACTATTCAAAAATTTGATTTTTGTTAAATTCTGGTTTTCATCGAATTGTTCAAATTGTTTGACATGTTCGATAGCTTATTATCATGAGATGTTTTAAAGAATTTTCCAGAATTGATTGTTCGGTCCTGCGGTGGCACGATATCAAATTGTTCGGTTTTAAATTGGTGTCGAATTGTTCGGCTCACGATATCACTTTCCGCTTTATAAAAATTGTTCGGTTGGTGTTGGATCAGAACTATAAGATAACAATTGCTATTATATGATATTATATGAATAGCAATTGTTCGGTTGGATCAGAATTATTGCTATTATATGAATAGCAATAGTAGAATCGTTCGTTAGCGTTGGTCCGCCGGGTCGGCCCACAGGGGCTGCGTGGTTCGGTGGGCATGGGTCGATCCGGGTTTGACTCGGATGTGACTCGATCTGGTTGGGTAGATTTGGAGTTTTAGGATAATTTCCTAAACTATAAGATAAGATCTTATTTATTTAATTGGATAATATTTGATATTATCTAAAATATATAAATTCCTAAAAGTTGTTAGGATAGATTCTCACTAGAATTAGATAAGGATATTTGATATCTTATCTTGTTTATGCATATATTATCCAATAATGTATTTTAATGATTAATTATGATTAATGCTATATATTATTTTTAATTTGAATTAAGAATTTGATATTAAATTATTTATATCATGAGATGATTTATTTCTTTTAATATGGTTTTATTTAAATTAGTTAAATTGGTTATTACTATTAATTAGATTAATATTATTGATAATATTTGATATTATTATTGCATGTATGTGTTATAATATTATGATATTATTGCTTGCATGAGGTGACTAGTATGGCCCACATTAGGATAGATAAATACGGTCTGCGTACCGCTATGTTTTTCTTGTACACGATCTGCGTATCGTTATGTATTTTTGTAATTTAAAACTTCTGCAAGAGAGTTTATTTCAATATATGTAAGACAAGAAGAAGAAGATCCTAAGAAGACCAAAGGATGAAGATCCATGGAGGATACTAAGGATGGAGATCCAAGAGTAACAAGAGCCATGCAGATTAGATCTTTAATTTTGGTTTTTAGGGGCCATACTAGGATCACATTTAATTACTGCATTACTTGAATGCTTTATTTCCCACTTTGCATGCTTGCTTGTTTGTTTATGCTATTTTGTTCACTAGTAAATAAACAACCATTACATGCTTAAGTCCCTTAACAGAATATTGAGATCATGCCTTTCCATATCATAACCATGAGGCCCTTGGGATTTGTTGGATAGTTTTCGCCCTAGCGAGGTGTCCTTCCTTGACCTTGGGATAGTGCGGGTATGTCTAATAGGGGCATGCTGCCTTGGTATGGTTACACTCAACAAGAGACCAAAAGACTTAGTTTTGGATCTTGAGGCATAAGGATGAGTCTTACATAAGATGTGACCATCAACCAAGAGTTATAAGGTGTTATAATTAGTAAAGGAGTTTACTTACCTTGATTACATGAGACTTGGGGAAGTGCCCTAGTACGCTCGAGTTTCATCTAAGATAGGATATTGGAATCATTTTACTCACAAGGGACAATTTAATTGAGTAGAATGTACAATAACTTATTGTTTATAGTTTGTCTAAATTTTAAGTTCTTGCATGTCAAGCATAATTTATCTGCATGTTTTTATTCCGTTTTGTAGTTACTATGTCTTCTGAACACCTCAAATTCACTCTCCGCTCAATAGTTGAGAAAAACCGTTTGAACGACACAAATTTCCTTGATCGGGAAAGACATATGAGAATCAGTCTCATGTCTGAGGGACAGGAGGATGTCCTTGAAACCCCCATCCCAGAGTTGACTGCCACCTCATCTGATGAGGAGAAGGCAAGTCACAAAAACCTGGAAGAAAAGAAGAGGGGAACAGTCTCCACTTCAGGTATTTACGTTACTGAAATCCTATCAACCAAGTCTCATTCTTGGATATTAGATTCAGGATGTGGTTCTCACATTATTTCGAATGTGCAAGGACTAAGAAATAGGAGACGGTTGCAGAAGGGTGAGATAGATCTCCGTGTTGGAAATGGAGCAAGAGTTGCTGCACTTGCCATTGGAGATTATAGTCTACCTCTACCTTCTGGCTTAGTTTTAGAACTTTATAATTGTTATTTTGTTCCATCTATTACTAAGAATTTGATTTCAATTTCAGTTTTGAACCTTGAGGGTTATGAATTTGTCATTAAGGATTGTTTTTCCATTTATAAGAATGACACTTTCTATGCTCGAGCCCATGTGAGTAGTAGTGGATTATACATGTTGGACCTCAAATCTGAAATTTATAACGTTGATACAAAGAGGCAAAAGTCGAATATAAGTGAAGCCAATCTATGGCACTGTCGCTTGGGTCACATTAGCATCAAACGCATGAAGGAACTCCAAACAGTTGGTAGCTTAAAGTCATTTGATTTAGAATCATTTGAAACATGTGAGTCATGTCTGATGGGCAAGATGACAAGGTCACCTTTCACTGGTATGAGTGAGAGGACTACTGAGCTCTTAGCTCTCATACATACCGATGTATGTGGACCTATGAGCACAGAAGCTAGGAGAGGCTATCGATACTTTATTACATTTACTTATGATTTTAGTAGATATGGGTATATCTACTTAATGAAGCATAAATCTGAGTCCTTTGAAAAGTTCAAAGAATTCCAGAATGAAGTTGAGACACAAACTGGCAAGAAGATAAAGGCACTCCGATCAGATCGAGGGGGCGAATATCTGAGCCAAGAATTCGACCATCACTTGAGGAGTTGTGGCATTTTGACACAACTGACTCCACCAGGCACGCCACAATTGAATGGCGTATCTGAAAGGAGGAACAAGACATTGTTAGACATGGTCCGCTCAATGATGAGTTTTGCTGATCTTCCTACATCCTTTTGGGGATATGCCCTCACCACTGCTGCGTTCACACTAAACAGGACTCTGTCACGATCAGTTGACAAGACACCACATGAGATATGGTATGGAAAGGTTCCTAGCTTGTCATTTCTGAAGGTCTGGGGATGCAAGGCTTATGTAAAGCGTTTACTACCTGATAAGCTAGTACCCAAATCAGACAAATGCTTCTTTATAGGTTATCCCAAGGAAACAAGGGGATATTAATTCTACAATTCCGTTGAGAATAAATTGTTTGTTGCTCAGGATAGTGTCTTTTTGGAAAATGATTTATTTTCCAAGAAGCCAAGTGGGAGAAATGTTCAGCTTGATGAGATTCAAGCTGAGCAACAAACCCAACAACACGATGATGTCACTGAGGAACTTGACTTTGGAGGCGTACCTTCTCAAAGGAAAACCGCCCAGATTCAAGATGCAATTCTTCAAGTTGATGAAGCACCTGAGGTCCCGCATACAAATGTGGTCAACCCAACAGCTGAAGTCTCTCCTATTGTTGGACCACTTTGGAGATCAGACAAGCTAAGGCAGTAGCCTAGACGTTATGAGGATTACGTCTTGACTGCTAGCATTGATGTTCTACTATTAGAGAACGGTGAGTCTGTGACCTATAAGCAAATGATGGCGGACCCCGACTCCGAGAAATGGCTGGTAGCCATGAAATCCGAAATGGAATCCATGTTTGAGAATCAAGTATGGGACTTGATAGATTTGCATGATGGGGTAAAACCTATTGGATGCAAATGGGTCTTTGAGATCAAGACTGACAAGGATGGAAACGTTTCTGTCTATAAGGCAAGACTAGTTGCAAAAGAATTTAGACAGGTTCATGGTACTGACTATGATGAAACGTTCGCATCGGTCGTTATGATCAGGTCCATTAGGATACTCCTAGCGATTGCCGCTTATTATGATTATGAGATTTGGCAAATCTTAGGAGAATATGCAAGCTTAAGAAGTCCATCTATGGACTTAAACAAGCATCCAGGAGTTGGAATCTTTGTTTTGATAAAGTGGTCAAAAAGTTTGATTTCATCAGATGCGAAGAAGAGCCCTGTGTCTACAAGAAGTTTAGTGGGAGCAAAGTGGCCTTCCTAGTTCTGTATGTGGATGACATACTACTCATTGGGAATGACATTCCTATGCTGGAGACAGTTAAGAAGTGGCGTAAGAAGTACTTCTCAATGAATGACTTGGGAGAGGCTGAGTACGTATTAGGCATTAGGATCTATAGAGATAGATCTAAGAGACTTATTGGTCTGAGTCAGGGAACTTATGTAGATAAGGTCCTTGAGAGATTCAATATGCTGGACTCTAAGAAAGGGTTCCTGCCTATGCAACATGACTTATATCTCAGCAAGAGCCAGTGTTCTGAGACACCTGGTGAGGCTGAAAGGATGAGCAGGATTCCCTATGCCTCAGCCATAGGATCCATCATGTATGCAATGACTTGTACTCACCCAGATGTTGCATATGCTTTGAGTATGTGTAGAAGATACCAATCAAACCCGGGTGATGCACATTAGTGTGCAGCCAAGAACATCCTGGAGTACTTACGAAGGACTAGGGATGATCTCTTGATATTTGGAGGTGATAACGAGCTGGTCGTCAATGGCTATATTGATGCAAGTTTTCAGACAGACATAAATGATTTTGAATCTCAGTCTGGATATGTCTTCATTCTGAATGAAGGAGCCATCGGTTGGAAGAGTTCCAAATCCAGACATGTTCTACGGAAGTACCATATGATCAAACACTATGTTGATAGTGGAGATGTGAGGATGTGCAAAGTGCACACAAACGACAACATTGCAGATCCATTTGACCAAGACCATGTCTAGGCCCAAGTATGATAGTCATACTAGGGCCAAAGGACTCAAACTCACTAGAGAGTTCTTTTGAGACATTGTTTGTTTTATGATAAACCTTGTTTATTATTACAAACATTTATGCTTGACTTATATATGAGTTTCATATTATTATTTAATCGTTGCTTGGGATTAGATAAAGTATCCAAACAATTTAATAGTTATCAAATGGGCTCATCAAAACTGTTTTGGTGAATGAAACCCCATTAAGTGAACTGAAATTATAAAATTGTTAGAAGTCCATGGTCTAAGTTGTTAACTTGGATACAAATGACTTAATCAAAAGACCATATGTGAGATTGATTGATAACACCGGGTTTCATGTGTTATAGGGACATGGAGATGTCTAATCGATTACATAGATGTGTATACTGATACACATCGGACAGACCGATCTTAGGACTTCTCGGGACTTTACTGCGGAGTTCTAGGATTATTCATGATTAGTGAGTTCCTTAGACATGAGTATGATATAGTTATCATTTGACTGCTGGTATGTCTTTGACGCTGTCAAACGCTGACCGTAACAGGCAGTTATAAAGGCAGTGATTGGGATTGCCAAAAGTTGAGTGGGAGCTGTAGTCTTACAAGATTGAATATGTCCTCCTATTCCGTGTATACCATGATACATTTGGAAAGGATTGGTGTCTCGGCCACTTGAAGAGTGAGAACTGTGAAAACACATGGCCATGCTCGGATGGATTATTAGTAATCATCCGTACTGACAGTTTGATCTCAAGAGTTCAAGAAACATATTTGACGGTAAAGATGAGTTTCATCATATAGTCAGATAAGACACTAAGTGACAAATGAATTTTAACATTGCACACTTGTTTAAAGGACAAGTGGGAGATTGAAGGAATTGTGTCCTTTAATCAAAGGTGCAATTACTGATTATGAAGTGAGACCATTTATGGAGATATTTAATCTGGTGATTTTAGGTAGTCATAGTGCTTTGCTAGAAGCCAACTATGATTTATAGACTATATGTTATAAAGTATGTCATAAAGTCTATTGCTATTATTACCGGGTCCTACGCGGTCACACCCTTAGAGTTTGGACTGTATCAGTTTAATGGGGGACATATTATATAAGGTATATGATATAAAGTTATATATGATATAACTTGGGAGATAAGGTTTGTTAATAATAAAGAGTTATTATTAATAATAAAAGATATACTTATTTAGGAAATAAGATATCTACACCTGATATTACAAAAGGAGGGCTTTTAGGAAAAGCCCATAACCCTAATTCACTTAAGAAGTACGGCTGCCTCCTTCTCCCTCTCTCTCCCTTCGTTCGCCTTCGATCCTCGCTCTAGCAACCGAGTCCTAGGTGATCCAGATTCAAGCTCGGGTGGACCAAATAGAGGAGTCACACGTGAGGCTCTATTCTCTCCATTCCAACAGATTGAAACACGCATCAAGAGGTATTTGATTCTTCCTATCTATGATCTACTTGGTTTATGCATGAGATCCTTGGTTAGATGTTAGGAAATCGTTTCCTGAAATTCCGCTTTACGCATCTAAAATCCCAACATTCATGTAGTATGCGTTGTTTGCAATTGTGGAAGCAAACCTAGGGTTTTGAGGAAAAAGGGGATGCGTCATTTCAATTGATTAGAATTTGAGTTTAGATGTGGTTCAGATAACATTACATAGTCATTTAGATGTGGTTCTGAACATAAATTTCTAGCTTGTCTAGTGGATTACATGGTTATAATGTTTGCTTCTTTTCTCAAAAGTGAGCATTTTTCTTTTCAGCACTTGGTTCTTTGAGCATTGTATGGTTTTACTAACCATGAACCTTGGTTTTAGTTGGACCATTGGTGGTCCTACCATTCCTTCCAAAGAGGAATTATGAAGATCAAATTGAAAGTATATGTTAATGGTTTTGGTGACTTTTGAGGGATAGATTTTTGAAACACTTTCAGATTGGCTAACATCAGTTTTATCTCATGTAGACCAATTTAGGTTTTCACCTTTCATTTATGACCTAATAAATACATAAAAATGTACTAATGTAGAGGTGTAAGTTTCCAAGGACTGATGTTGCAAAATTATACATTATGTATGTGCACATTGCTTGGTTTGGTGTTTTTGTTATTTTAGGAATGGTAACATGGAGAAAATAAATACGGAGGAAATGGAGTAAATGAATTTTTTAAATTATTGTTATGTATGTTGTAGAACTTCCACTGTGGAAGAGTAAAAAATGTGTCATATTTATGCAAAAACATACATGTTTGCTGCATATTCATGGTTAAATGATTAAATGCAGGGACACACTTGCCTTCAAGGCTGAGAAAGATGGGTCGGCTAGCTATGCAGCATTAGAGAAGAAGGTTGAGTTGTATGAGAAGCTTGTGAGAGGTGAGATATCAGATGATGAAGATGAGGAGAAATATTGTGTCGATTTTCTCCGCAAGGAGCAAGCCCACCATAGTTCCACCACCGAACCACCACAAAAAAAAAGAGGAAGATGATGCTTTTCCTCCATTCAGTGAGAAACCTTTCAGCCTTGGTCGTACGCTAACCACAATGATCATAAGCGTTTTGTGAGGCGAGTCCTTCAACTAAATTTCATTTTATATGTATATCGTGTATTCTAGTTCTAAATGGAGTATAATTCCACTTTAACTGAATCAACTGGCAATTCTTTTTCAGCCCGAATTTCCTGTTTTCTTTTGTGAAGGATAGATATTCAACTTCTTAATAGTAGTGACCTATATGTGATAGTGTTGATCACTTTTAGGGAAGTGCACAAGGAAGCAAGTGAAGCAAGAAAAAGCCTCTGAACTCAAGCTACGAAGGCAAGAACAAGCTGTTGCTCGCCGAGAAAAACTCAAGCAGGCATACCTGAGAAAGCGACTGCAGAATCTAAAGGGTGCATCTAAAGCCGAGCAGACGTGACCCCTTGATGAATTTTGTTACATAACAAAGAATTATGTACTTTAACAGACTACATTTGTAAAAAGTCCGGCCATATTTATACGAAGTCAGGCCACATTTATATCAGAAAATTTTGTTACATAATAGAGAATTATGTATTTTATCTGCCCACATTTGTACGAATTTATACGAAGGCAGGCCACATTTATATCAGAAAATTTCAAATGTTAGCCAATTTTAAAGTTCAGAGCAATATTCACTTTATCAGACCATATTTGTACATAGTTAGGTCATTACTTTGTGTTATATTCAAGCCAAGCGCATACAAATTCTCAGGTGAATAAACTCCTTAAGACCATGGCCGAGTGGTATAGATACGCCGATAACCGCAAGAAAGTTGCTACCTCTTCAATTCTTGTAATTTATTCATGATGAAAAGATATTTTTATGCACATCCTGAACAAAATGTTTATCATTAATGTTGGTTTTGGATTTAGGCATCCTTAATGGGTTCCATGTAGATTTTATTACATTGATTGTAATCTTTTGCTACAATCAAGAAGGATATATTGCAGAAAAATTATTGATCTTTTACCCTCAGTTATCTAGAGATGAATTCCGATTTGGACTTTCCTATTCACTATATATGTTAGTATCATTGTTGTCATTCTACTCATAGGTGTAATGTTGGTACATAAATGATTTTTAAATGAGCTAGTACTTGTTAAATGGGACTAACCACTATCAAACAAGGTTCTATTGATAGTTACGAAACCAACCAATGTTCATTAATATAACAAATGACCTAACTACGTACAAATGTGACTTGATAGAGTGAATATTGCTCTGAAATTTGAAACCGACTAACATTTGAAATTCTGTGATATAACAGAGCATTGACCTGACTTTGTATAAATGTGGCATGACTTCGAACAAATGTGGCCTGATAAAGTACATAATTCTCTGTTATGTAACAAAATTTAGAAAATAAAGTTTTAAATGTCTGATCAATATTCACTTTACCAGGTCACATTTGTACATAGTCAGGTCATTACTCTGTTATATTAACGAACATTGGTTGTTTTCGTAACTATCAATAGAACCTTGTTTGATGCTTGACCACCACTTTGCCCTTCCTACTTAATTAATCCAATATAGCTAACTAATTAATTAATTAGCAAGCAACTTGATGTAATTTATGTAATTTCTATTAATCAAACTCCAAATGGCAATACAAAAGATACAAGAATTTGATAGTGTGGCGCCCAAAGTCCCTTTAAGTTGTTTTACAATATTGATTCGCTGCCTCTAGTGCCCTCCTCCCCCTAAAATCTCATAAGGGCAAGTAACACGGCCTGATTTGGAGGTGATTCGATGTCGTTCGGAGATGATTTCAAATGATTCAAGAGTCGGGTTTAAGTAATTTGAGCATGACGAACACGATGGTGTGGTCAGATTTTGAATTTAATGAATCGAAAGATGTTTTTTCTTGGGGTCGAACAAGGCTTGGTGGTGATGTATATAGGCGATGAACAAGGTACTTTAAAACTTAAGAGCATTATGTACTTTATCAAACCACATGTGTACGAAGTCAAGCCACATTTATACGAAGTCAGGTCAATGTTCTGTTATATCACAAATTTCAAATGTTAGCCGATTTTAAATTTTAGAACAATATTGACTTTATCAGGCCACATTTGTACGTAGTCAGGTCATTACTTTGTTATATTAACTTGAAATTTTAATATTATTTATAATATTATTTATGAAGTATAATAGTTTGCTAAATAAAACATATTTTCTTGGAAAAATTCAGCAACTGAACTATTCTTTTCCCAGTGTTTCAATCATAAAGAACCTGAACAAGAACATACATTTAACTTATGCAAGAATCAGTTTTCATGTCAACACTATACAAGATTGTATAAACAGTGCACAATATACTTGGTGAGAGTTTTTATTCACCAAAACAACCATCAATTAGCACATTAGAAATCATTCCTCTATAAAACTAAGCAATTGAGAATATTATTGAGCATATACATATCATTTTGCTTGAGTTGCGTTTTGATTCTTTGAATGCTACCAATCTTATCTTATAGTTTGCATTTTCATAACATTGTTCGAACATATATACATCAATACAAGGA
This sequence comes from Rheum nobile, assembly GCA_027886185.1. Taxonomy (NCBI): domain Eukaryota; kingdom Viridiplantae; phylum Streptophyta; class Magnoliopsida; order Caryophyllales; family Polygonaceae; genus Rheum; species Rheum nobile. Next base: position 1,746,325 of record WOAB01000232.1, on the reverse strand, counting down.
AGGCTAACTTCATTTCAAGCCACATTTATACGAGCATATATACATCACCATCAGGCATTGTTCGACCCCAATAAAATCACGTTTTGATTCATTAAATTCAAAATCTGACCACACCATCGTCTTCGCCATGCTCAAGTTACTTAAACCCGCCTCTTGAATCATTTGAAATCATCTCCGAATGACATCGAATAACCTCCGTATCGGCCCGCTTTGTGCATGGAAAACCTATTGTAAGAGAAAGGAAAAATTAGTTAAAAATTTAAAGTTAATATAACTAAAAAATGACCTGACTACTTACAAATATGGCCTGATAAAGTGAATATTGCTCTGACATTTAAAATTGGCTAACATTTGAAATTTTGTGATATAACAGAGTATTGACCTGACTACATATAAATGTGGCTTGATAAAGTGAATATTGCTCTGAAATTTGAAATTGGCTAACATTTAAAATTTTGTGATATAACAGAGCATTGACCTGACTACGTATAAATGTGGCCTGATAAAGTGAATATTATTCTGAAATTTGAAATTGGCTAACATTTGAAATTTTGTGATTTAACAGAGCATTGACGTGACTTTGTATAAATGTAGCCTGAGTTGCCAATTTGATTGTATTACTAAACTCATGTGCTCTAGAGCTAATTTTCTGTTGTTGCAAGTAAGTACTCTAATCTGTCCTAGAGAATTGATTAAAATAATTACCTCCAGGGAGCTTATATAATAGCTTGGATGTTAATTTGATTATTGTTAAATCTGAAACAAATCATCTACAACTACAACCTACAACTCTAAGCAGATGCCCACAAAAAACATCCAAAGCATAAGACTTTTTTTATGTTTTTTTTGGAAAACTCGTTCAAAATGATTTCACATAATAAATTTAAAAGTAACTCAATACTGCATTAGATTTATTTGTGACTGTACATAGTGGATTTTCAGTTTCATAAAACTTCAAAATATCATCAATAAAATTTAGTTATGAGTACTAATATACACGAATGCAACAAAATTTGGCTTGTTACCAGTTATTGACCAAATCACTCCTTTTTCAGATGTTAATATGTTATCAATAAAAATGTAGAACAATAAAATTAGATTATCATTTTTGGAGTTTGGATCATATGCGGAGCACTCTTCCCGTGCGGACGTGCGGAGCATGCACTTTAGGGCCTTATTTGTGCACTTTAATGTCTTATTTGTGCACTTTTTCAAAAAAAAAAAATCTTTTACAAATTGTTTTCCAAGCATTTTTCAAATTTTTTACAAAAGTGCACAAATAAGGCCCTATAGTGCATGTCCGCACGTCCGCACGGGAAGAGTGCTCCGCACCGGAACCGCACTCATCATTTTTGTATGCAACAATGACACAGGTTTTATAATACCAATATCACATTTGATCAGAAATACAATTATACAAAACATAACACCATCCTCTATTGGTATTTCCCGTTATATTTTCTTACAGTGTAATGTAAATATCCACTTCTTAACCAGCAACTGTGTCGCAATACACAAAGCAATTATAGTGGAAAGCATTGGTTCTTGCATTTGTAAATAAGTAGAAAACTCAGTGTAAAACAACTCTGTCACAGTTGAATTTCTTCAGATGATAGACAAACAGAAAAACACATTACATATATGGCACTCAAAACTATATGTGAGGATTATACAACAACGAATTCTAGAGGTTCTTTTTCCCCTAAATGTGATAAATTTACTTGCATTCACCTGCCCTCAGACTTCACCAGCTGCGAGAAGACCCTGCTCATGGAGACGCCCGACAGATCGTCCACATTCGTTCCCTCAAAGTGAACAGCCGAAGTAGATTCGTCAATCTGATTGAAGTTGTTGATCTGCGGTGGAAGATCCCCAATCATATTTGTGCTGTTGTCTTCAGGATCATCTTGGACGACCGCCTCTTGAAGCTGAAGCGCATACTCCAAATTCCACAGCACGTCTCCCATGGAAGGCCTGTCAACACCAAAGTCAGCTAAGCACTTCTCAGCTGTTTCCCCAAACTTCCTAAGGGACTCGGGTTTCACGTCTCCTGCAAGACTTGTTAGGATTCGAACGCGGTAACAACGAGAAAACAAGACAAAGAACACAAGAATTGTTAACCCAGTTCGTCAGGAATGACTACGTCTGGGGGCACTACCAAGCCAGGATACTTTTCTCTCTTTAGAATATGATAAACGACGACTTGACGACTTGAGGATTACAATTGAGTAACTAGGGTTTAAATAATAACACGGAACAAAACCTAGAAAAGCCCACGAGCACAACGCTGAAATCGGCCCAAACTAACGCCTGAAAAGGCCCCGCACGGTCTGCAAACCGTGCAGCAGACCGTGCCATTAATTCGAGAGCAAATCCGAGATCTAACACGGTTAGCAAACCGTGCCACTAACCGTGCTCGTACTTTTCTTCGCGTCCGTGGTTTCTGCACGGTCTGCACACCGTGCAGCAGACCGTGCCTCTCCTTTTGCGTCCGTTCTTCACTTCTTCGTCGCATCAGGCTCCATAAACCCCAACAATCTCCCACCTGGAGACTGACTCCAATCATAATCGTCCTCCTCATCAATCCATAGCTGGTAGTAGTGCCAGGCCTTCAACTCAGTTACCAAGGCCAGTTGAAGCCATGCAAAGCTTCAACTTCTCTAAGGTCACAACCTTAGTCAGCATGTCTGCAGGATTCTCAGTTCTTCGAAACTTCATCAACGGCAAGACCTTGCGAGTCTTTCGCGTCACAGCCAGCCTTGCTTTGTAATGCTTGCTTCCATCCGCCTTCTCCTTGATTCTGTAAGCCCACTTGTTATGCCATGCCTTCTTGCCTGCTGGGAGCTCAACTAGTTCCCATGTTACGTTGGTCATCAACGAATCCATCTCATCATCCATGGCAAGCTTCCACTCGCTCACATGATCTCCATGAGATGCCTCTGCATAACATTCTGGCTCACCACCATCTGTCAGAAACAAATAGTAGTTTGAAGGCGAATACCTATCAGGCGATCCACGCACTCTGGTGGACCTTCGCAGCGGAATCACTGGGGTACTCGGCTCCTCCTCAGTCACGGCCTCCTGGTCAACTCGGACCGCCTTGCTCCTACCCGAGTTTGAGATGTCTAACTCCACAATCTCAGGTTCAGAACTAGCTGTTCCTGATGCACCCAGACTATCTTTGTACATCACCTGCTCATTGAACACGACGTCTCGACTGCGAATAACCTTTCTGTTCTGGTCATCCCAGAACCGATATCCGAAATCATCACCACCATATCCAATAAACGTGCACTTGACAGACTTTGCATCCAGCTTGCTTCTCTCAACAGGAGCAATGTGAACATATGAAACACATCCAAATATCCGAAGGAAAGACAAATTTACCTCTTTGCCACTCCAAGCTTCCTCTGGTATCCCATTCTCCAAGGGAGTTGATGGCCCTCGGTTGATCAAGAATGCAGCAGTGTTGACTGCATCCGCCCAGAACATCTTTGGAAGCCCACACTTCAGCCTCATGCTCCTAGCACGCTCGTTCAGGGTCCTGTTCATACGCTCAGTGACGCCGTTCTCCTGAGGGGTTCCTTTCAAGGTTTTCTCCATGCGAATCCCATTCTCCGCATAAAACTCCTTGAACTCGCGAAGCTCATACTCCCCACCATTATCAGATCTCAAGCACTTCAACTTAAGACCTGTCTCAGTCTCTACTAGGGCCTTCCACTTTCTGAAGGAATCAAATACATCAGATTTTTGCTTTAGAAAATAGACCCATACCTTTCTTGTAGCATCGTCAATGAAGGTCATGTAGTATGACGCTCCACCCAGAGATGTCACAGGTGCTGGCCCCCACAAGTCGCTGTGGATCAACTCCAACTTCTGCTTCTTCAAGGTTCTGCCTCCCCTCGCAAAGCTCACTCTTTTCTGCTTCCCGAGTACGCAGTCTTCACACAACCCGATCTCAACGGACTTAAGACCTGGCAGCAAACCCTTCGAGCATAGCACATGCATCCCTTTCTGACTCATGTGGCCCAGACGACAGTGCCATAAATCTACATCACAGTTCACTCCTGCAACAGCAATGCTATCACGGACGTTGCTCGTCATGTACAACGTCCCCTCCTTCTTTCCACGAGCTACCACCATAGCTCCCTTAGTTATCTTCCAGCTGTTACAGCCGAAGGTTACTTCATAGCCCTCGTCATCCAACTGACCAATAGAAAGCAAGTTTCTCTTCAAACCAGGAATGTGCCTCACTCCATGAAACTGCAGCACAGATCCGTTCGGCGCCTTGATTCTGACATCACCCTTCCCTATGATTTTCAAAGCCTCATCATCAGCAAGATAAACCTTTCCAAAATCCCTAGAGGTGTAATGATCCAGAATATCAGCACTGCTGCAAGAGTGAAACGAAGCTCCAGAGTCTAACACCCAAGACTCTAATGGACTGCTCGCGCTCAGAATAGATGCATCTGCAGTGGTTCTTGTCGTTGAATCGCTCAGAGTCAACGCATCAGCAATATCTTCACTGGTTGAATTCGCTGATTTATCCTTTGACGGTGCATTACATTCACTCTTGTAATGACCGTTTTTATCACAATTCCAACACTTGATTTTGCTCTTGTCTTTGGGCTTATCCTTCCCTCTAGACTTTGATCTGCCACGATTTGACTTCTTAGAGTCTGACCTTCCCCTGCTATCCGTATTCAAGGCTGATCCAGAAGTAGAACCTGACGCCTTCCTGTGAATTTCTTCGCTGATAATCAGATCCCTCACTTCATCAAACTTGATTTTTGCCTTCCCCGCCGAAGCACTGACATCAGTAACTGTCCCGCTCCAACTCTGTGGTAAAGAAGACAACAAGATTAGGGCTTGTACCTCATCGTCGAAATCAATCTCAACTGAACTCAGTTGGGCAATCGTCATGTTGAACTCGTTCAAGTGATTGGTGACCGATGTACTCTCCGTTATCTGCAGATTGAACAACCTTCGCATCAGGTGAACCTTGTTCACTGCAGAGGGTTTCTCATACATCGCGAAAATAATTTCCAGCATCCCCTTCGTCGTCTCTGCCTTGACCGTGTGATGTGCCACGTTCCTGGACAGCGACAGGCGGATCACGCTCATCGCTTTCCTGTCCAGCAACTTCCACTCGTCTTCCTTCATGTCTCCCGGCTTCTCACCCAGCGGCAAATACAAATCTTTACCATACATGTAATCCTCGATCTGCATCTTTTAGAATCCGAAATCCGTGCCATCGAACTTCTCCACTGGTGACTTTCCGCTTCCCATCGTTACTTCCAGAACCAGCTCTGATACCAGTTGTTAAGATTCGAACGCGGTAACAACGAGAAAACAAGACAAAGAACACAAGAATTGTTAACCCAGTTCGTCAGGAATGACTACGTCTGGGGGCACTACCAAGCCAGGATACTTTTCTCTCTTTAGAATGTGATAAACGACGACTTGACGACTTGAGGATTACAATTGAGTAACTAGGGTTTAAATAATAACACGGAACAAAACCTAGAAAAGCCCACGAGCACAACGCTGAAATCGGCCCAAACTAACGCCTGAAAAGGCCCCGCACGGTCTGCAAACCGTGCAGCAGACCGTGCCATTAATTCGAGAGAAAATCCGAGATCTGGCACGGTTAGCAAACCGTGCCACTAACCGTGCTCGTACTTTTCTTCGCGTCCGTGGTTTCTGCATGGTCTGCACACCGTGCAGCAGACCGTGCCGCTCCTTTTGTGTCCGTTCTTCACTTCTTCGTCGCATCAGGCTCCATAAACCCAACAAGACTCGAGTCTATGATCTGATCCAGCTGACCCTTTTTGTGCCACTTCATCGCCCACTCAGCCAGATTCACCATTTCCCGCGGGAGTGTTGGGTCTATAACCGGCCTTGCACACAGAGTTTCGAATAGAACCACTCCAAAAGAGTACACATCAGACTTCTCAGTCAACTGCTGTCTTCTGAAGTACTCGGGATCAAGATATCCAAAGCTTCCCTTGACTGCTGTGCTCACATGGGTCTGATCTAACTCAGGGCCCGTCTTTGACAGCCCAAAATCAACAACTTTAGCTAGGAAGTTCTCGTCGAGCAAGATGTTGGCAGATTTTACATCTCGGTGGATGACCGCCTTTGCGTAGCCTGTGTGGAGGTAGTGAAGTCCTCTGGCTGATCCAATGCAAATCTCAAGCCTCTGCTTCCAACTCATACTAGGGAGGCCAGATCCATAGAGATGGCTCTTGAGGGTCCCATTTTCCATGTACTCGTATATTAGTATCATCTCGTTCCTCTCATCGCAGTAGCCGATAAGGGAGACCCAGTGGCGGTGGCGGAACTGAGAAAGCATCTCAATTTCAGTTCTAAACTCAGCAAGCCCTTGTTGGGAATCAGACCCATTGCTGAGTTCTAAACTCAGCAATGGGTCTGATCTAACTCAGCGCCCACTCAGCCAGATTCACCATTTCAGTTCTAAACTCCAGCCGTCCGTATGAGGGGCGAGGCCGAGGAACTCCAGTCGGTTGCGGAAATTGTAATTCAAGGCTCCATCTCTGCCCCTCGCTCCGCCTCCTTCGTCGTCGGCACCGTCCGCGGTCGGAAGGGAGCACAGCGACGGCGGCGGTCGGAAGAAACGGCTGCCTTCGGGAAAGACGGAAGCAAGAGGAGGGAGACTAGGAAGGGTTTAAGATTTGGGATTGATTAGGGTTAATATTTGAGATTCATTAATAAGATTAAGATTTTTTTTTATCTTTTTTTAAAATAAGTTTTAATGATTTATCTGATTTTTTTATTTAAAAAAATAATTAAATTTCATCCCGAACAATAGTAAAAATACCACAATCCGTATAAAAATCCGATCCTCGCAACACTTTTTAAAATATGGGTTTTTTACGGCTTTGAAATTCTGGTATCTTTGCTAATACGTCTAAAAGTAATGTGTGTAGTTAGTAATCTAAAAAACACTGAGCTGAAGACTAACAAATAAAGGATAATAAATTCCGTCTTTAGGATTTTTAACCCCTTAAGAGGAGTCAAATAACAAGTTTGGACTCCTAATTAAATAAATTAGCTCCTTGATTTCCTAAGCCTTTAAAATATCCTAAACCCTACACCCTAAATCCTAACCCTTACAAAAAAATACTTTCACCCTCATTTGGGCTATATGTATAGTAATAGGGAATCATACTTATAATTTTGAAAAAAATAGACCTAAACATGCTATTCTTTCCATAAAAGGATCATTCGTGCCCAATTTTCTCTAATAAATTCCCATCATCGAGCTGTAGTAGCACATGAAGTTCATATAAATCAAAAGCCCACTGGATTTAAAAACTACGAACTGTGCACACACATATATATACAATCTACGAGCTCAATATAGGCTCTGATCGTAAAAAAAACAGGCAGGAAAGACATACTAATTAATGCTAACAGCCTAACATGTAAATGAATTGGAATCAACCGAAAGGCCTGAACACATACAGGAAAATGATAATATCATTTAGCTACTGGTGCAAAACTAAACATTTGTAGGCCTTGAAAGCTGTTATATACATTATGGTTCGACACACTCCAGGGGACTTCTCTATTTAAGTAACTAGCCAAATTTTATCATTCGACTACATCATTTATCCATCACAATACTCTATACATATATACCAAGATATACTACTGAAATTTAATATCCATTGATTATTCTCTTTGCAAAATAATAGGCAAATAAAGATAACATTTCAGTGCAAATCCGAAATACATAGCATGAGAAAGTAGCTACTATTACACCTTTGAACAACTTGTACTGGACAAAAGCAAACTAGTAGGAGGCTTAAAGGAGGTTTTCTATGCACTTTATAAGGCATATAACAACAAAAACCTTGTACTGGAAAAAGCAATCTAGAAGGAGGATAGAAAATGCTCTTACGCACATTTTACAAGGCAAAATAACAACCTAGATCTTGACAATTCAAACTTCATTATGGTCTATTCATGCAAATATAAGCATTTCACTTCAAATAAAGCATAACTGATAACAGGTTTTTGTCGTTCTAAAAACTGTTATGCAAAATATCCAAACAAACCTTAAACCGTAGTCCTAGGTAAGTACATGTCGAATCCACAGGGAGGCGAATTCTATCTTAATATGCAATTTGTATGTCAATCCAAAGTAACCAAAGGGGGGTTTTGTGAGTTTTAGTAACCTAACCATGCAAAAGTAAACAAAGTAAAATATGATGAAATCAGTGATGGAGAAAAGCACTTAGTCAAACAACATCCACTATTCGTATGACAAGTTGATCATAAATACTCATTCAAAATCTCATGCAATGGAAATTTCAATTCCTTTTCAGATATAACTAATAACACAACCAGATACTATTAGCACTAACTAATTAAACAACCCCGAAACTATCAAGATTCAGTTTAACAGCAGCGTTACGGATAGGAATATAGTTGGATACAATTCTAGCATAAAACAACCAGCTTTTATTCTAGAATGTAAATCAGTTCTCTTCTGCATAGGACTAGCACAACCAGATACTAGTACGATGCAGTTGCTACTCTGAAATAGATATGCTCAACCAGTAACAATCTAGATCTAGCAATAGATCAATAACGACAAACCCTAGTTGCGTCCAAATAGAGATTATCAATATCAATCATAAGCAACTTAAGCAAGAGAATAGATAAAATCTATGCAATAGATAAGGAACGAGAATCTCACAACTTAATCAAAACGAAAGCTTCAGAGTCTGACTAAGCCAAGGAGGCTTAGTTCTTCATAGCGTAGAACGTAGAAACTAATTAGGGTTCGAGAGAGATTCAAGATGATGGATAGGCAAACAAGCTTTTTCTCTCCCCTAATATACTAAAGGAAATAAAATCTAAATTAACCTAAAACGAATTAATAAAACAATAATAATTAAACAAACTAAAACAGGGAAATTAATCCCGTTCTCGGCCTTGAATTCTCGCGAGCAGACACGGCCCAATTCAAGCGGCAACTTCGGCCCAATTCAAGCGGCGGCCCCGCATCACGTGATGGCCCAGCTAGCGTCTTCGGCCCACTTCAATTCCAGCACATGCCATGCACATGAATGTGTCTAAATCTACCCGAATGACACCAATAAACCCTCTAATGACTCTTAGTTAAGCCCTACAAAGTAGTGCTTATCAAATCACCCCATGCTTAGACCTTTGCTCGTCCTCGAGTAAACTAATAAAGAGTCTACTCCTCCAATGTAGCATCCAAGGTCTCAGGAAACATATCCTCCAACTAAGAGTCACCTAACCCATGCCAAGCTCCTGGCACCAATCTCATTCACAACACATCCACAACTCAACAAGCTTAAGGGGCAAGCAGAGTACTTTCCCCAAGCTAACCCGGTCATCCAAAAGTGTGAGTAACCTCTAATCCTAGCCTCCATCTATTGCTCCTTATGTCTCCCAGAGTGACCTACCCAACAATCCTTCTTTGACTCCTCTTCTTATGACGCCTCGCCGAGAATAATGAGAAATCCTAAAATCACTCTTCTTCTTTTTCGCTCATTTTGCCAAGACGCCCTTTCGGGTTTTCACCAAGCCACTCATTTCATTTTCCAATAGATATGCTCACATAAGCTCACGTCACTCTTGACCTCATATTACCCCAGCCTAATGCTGGTCCAAGCTACCTGCTTATTACCTAGGCCGCCCTTTCGGGTTTTCGACCTATCCTAGGATTTTTATGATAGCCTTTTTTCAAATTTTTGGCTCTTTTCATTTTTTTATTTTTCTCCTCAGCAGCGTAGCAAGTATAAAAGCCCACCCCATGATTAAACATTGCATTGTCCTCAATGTAATGAAAGACAAAAGAATAAAGCACAGGGAAAAACAAAAAATAACTCACAATGTTGCCGAGTTGGCTTGGACACTTCCTTGTTGCTGGCGGTGTAGTCATAAAAGCTCATTTCCAGGTGTTGAGCGTGCGTCTTAATTACTCCATAATCGTCTTCTACCGTGCAACCATAAGGTGACCACTTGGTGAGTAGTGGTAATCAAACAACGTGGGGCTGCACGGCCTTCAACTCCATCAACTCCTACCATGCAACCAAGATGAACCACTCTGGTGAAGTAGTGGTCAGACAGGGGGACGGGGTTGCATGGCCTTCAAAAATGGGCCCATATGTCATCGTGGTTGGGCCCTGGTGTACCTCCTCTCCAGCTGCCAATTATAGGGCCATCATCGTTGCCAAATAAATGTAGGGTGAATGTATTCCTCCGTTTAGCAACATGATGCGCACCTCTCCGTGGGGAACTCTGGATAACATGGTAATTATTTTTGCTCCCCGTTTAAGATTTTTCCGGGAAGTTTTTTTTATTTTTTTTTACCTGAGAAATTGCGGCGGTCGCCGTAAGGGGTACGGCGGTCGCCGTAATTACGGCGGGTGCCGTAATTAAACGGCGGTCGCCGTTCTCAAGTCGTGGCCAACTTTCTTGGCGAGGCATTTACGGCGGGCGCCGTAAGGTTAGCGACGGGCGCCGTGAACTCCTTCTTCACTTTTTCGCGCTTCCTGCAGGTTAGTTCGACACAGAACTACAAAAACTACAAAACTAAAAAAATTCAAAAGAAAATAAACTGAGGGAAGGGGAAAGAAAGTACCTAACATTGGGTTGCCTCCCGAGAAGCGCCTTGTTTATTGTCCTTGGCTCGACATAGTGCTCAACCTCTTCAACTCAGGTTGCTCCTATCACTTGAACTACTGAGGTCTATATCAGGGGGATGCCGCTTTGTGTGCTCCATGTTGAGCCTTTCCCCCATGCTTGTTCCCTTCATGATGATTGGACCGCTGTTCATATCTATGAATGCACTTGACATCTTCAGAAATGGCCTACCCAACATCTCAGGGCCTGGATGTTTGTTCTGCCCCGCATCCAGCATGTAAAAATTCGCCACCTGAATTAAGGCCTCCTTCTTGTGCTTCCCCTTTGGTTTCTTCTTTATATTGCCCAGCGCCCTTAAAAACCCTGTGTAGCGAGGGATGCAATTTGTCAGTTCGATCAAGGGAATGGTTGCCTCACAGATACTGAAGGTTTCATATAGCTCTTTTTCGTTCTTCAGCCTTCGAGTATCTTGTACTGCCTCAGGGAGGGGCGTGACGGGGTGCAGCGCACTGAGCGGGGAGGAGTTTAGACGCACATACTCATCATAGGCAGCCTCGAGAGGGTCGGGGGCTGTCGGAGCATTTTCGAGAGGAACGAGCGTCGCGGGATCGTTTTTGCGATCGTGACTCTCCTCCTCTTGGTCGCTGAATTCCTCCAGTCCCATAAAATACTCTTTTTCAGAAAGCACAACGCGGTCCAACATATCGTCTGGAATACCCATCTCCTCAATGGGTGAACCGAGGTCGAGGTATACCTCCTGCGGTCTTGGGTTCTCTTCTGCTTGAGACGGAAGTTTACCAAAATCCTCCGCTTCAAGTTTACTCACCGCTTGAGACATCTGACCCACTTGCCTTTCCAAGTTCTGAATGCTAGCTTGTGTAGTTTCTTGGAATTGCAATGAGCTTTTAGTCAGCTTGGCAATACTCTCATTGAGATTGACGTTGCTCTGCATCAGCATCTTCATCATATCTTCCATGGAAGGTGATGGGTTTGAGCTCTGCCCTTGAGGTCTTAGCACAAACAGCTGCCTAGGTTGTTGAGGATTACCCTGTTGTTGCACTTGACCTTGATTCTGTTCTGGGTCTTTCCACCTAAAGTTGGGATGATCCCTCCAACCTGGATTGTATGTATTGGAGTAGGGATCATATTGCAGCTCCTGATAGGAGTGGGGAAATCTATCCATCTCTGTAACAAAATCAAAAAGGGAAAACAAAAATCAGTAGCACGGGTGTGGACCGTAAGATAGGTCCACACAAAAGTTGACACACAAATCGCACACAAAATAGATTATTGCCTCCCCGGCAACGGCGCCAATTTTGATAACAGGAATTTGTCGCTCTAATTCATACTATCAAAATTGCGGTGGTCGCCTGTGGATTTACGATCAACAAAAGGACGATTTACGATCAACAACTTAAAGAACTTGAACTATCAACAAGACATAAGCCACGCATGAGGAGGCTAGTAAAATAACGTACGTACAGTCTTGGGACATTTCTTAATTAAAATTATACTTATATACACTATAGTTAGTAGCCTCGCCATTGCAATAAGAGGAGAAAAGAAATCTGTATGTGTCATGTAGACACAATTGCTATTACAACCTCTGAAATCCTCAATTGAAAGGCCAATATGAAAATCATCACACTACATCTCCCAAACATATAATTTGCTTCTAATTACTGTACTTGAAGTATATCTCCAACCTCATATCCCTGGAATTCCAGTCGTGACCTCCTCATATCCCTGGAATTCCAGTCGTGACCTCTTCATCAGTATTGTACGTCATCCTTATCACCATTGTTATCACATGTTTTCAACGCCACATGCAAATCATACTTATATGCCACTAGATAGTTCTCAATTTTAAGATAATTCACATTAAATGAGGTATAGGAACCACTAGCATGGGTAACTTAGAATCAAATGAAACGAGCACCCCTTGGTCACCGATGGCATAACATTTTCCTTTATAGACAATCACATCATCAATATGTTAGTGATTTTAGTTTCATCGGCCATTTTGTGTAGTCGGAATTCGCTCAAGACTTAAGGAGTTCGTTCGGCGCATAACGAATTTTCGGGGGTGCGGAGTGCACACTCGTGTGCGTGGTTTCGGACTCGGAGTTATGAAATGTGTCGGGGTTCAAGAGGCGGACACCGAGAAGGTGATTTCGGGGGTCCTAAGGACGTGCACGGTTTGTGACAAACCGTGCATGTGGGGACAAACTATGCCAGGGCAAAACAGAAGCCGGATTTGGCTTCTGTAAATCCGCACGGTTTGTGGCACGGTTTGTCACAAATCGTGCGGCTTGCCGGGAAGGAAGTTTTGGCGGATTTTTACCTAACTTAACCGCTAAAACTAATTTTTAACCTCCTAAACCAACATCTAACTGCCTAAAATCTGATGCTCTATATAAGAGCGGGTTTGGGGCAAGTCTTGCGATATACGAGATCTTACGCTCTCTCAAAACCGAAAACTTCAAGTGTTCTCTTTTGATTTGCCTGAATCATTAGAGGTGTGATTGTCTTATCCCGGATTAGATTTCGTGTAACCCGAGGCAACACGCATAGGGTCGAAATATTGATTTTGGAAAGTGTTCAAAACACGATTCAATTGATATCCAAGACAACCGAAGATTGATCAACAAGCAACCCTTCTACAACATTCAAAATCAATATTTTCGTGCTTGATCAATGGCGGCTGCATCGGTTCGTGAGATGACATCCAAGTTCGGAAAGTTGGAGAAGTTTGAAGGTGTGGACTTTCGAAGATGGAAAAAGAAGATGCACTTCCTCCTCACGACGCTCAAGGTGGTGTACGTTTTGAGTATGCCAATGCCACCCGCGCCGGAGGATCCGGAGAATGAGCCCTTGGAGGAGACAAGGAAGCGCAACAAGTGGAAAATGACAAGATTAGACGATTGGTTGTCATATGCAGTAGTGGTTGGCTATCAAAATTAATTTGCATGAGAGGCCACACATCCTAATCACGATAAAGGCTAATGCTAATAAAGCATGAATGGTGGTGATATGGGGCCATGGAAATGGAGGTTTCATATCTCTATGTTATTTATGTATTGGGTATATATATATATATATATATATATATATATGTAAGACCGGTCTCTATATGGTCTTGGATGTGGCATTAAATGTATAAAGTGGATTTAAATTTTTATTCATGTGCGGTTATGCGAAGACCGTGATATTTAAGCCATGTTGATGATCTTGAGATATATGCAAAAGATTGTGTAATCTCTAGACATGTATACATATATTTATATATATGGGTAAGAATTAAGTTCTTGTTGATGTCATGTATTGTATGCTAACCGCATATAGTGGCAGTTGAAATCTCATACGAGGATGTAGTAAAGTAAACACAATTGTTACTATTCTGAGGATAACCGCACATTACCCTTTAAACATTTTCCAAGTTGGATACGAAGGATTTGACGGTGTTATTTGGATCATCCCGCGGTCCGGTACTTGGTATTTACCCCTATTACCCTTTAAACACTCCCGCCAAACCCTAACCTCCTCACCCTTTTCTTTCTCCTCCTCTCTTTCTGCCGCACCCTTCTTTCACCTCTCACGTCCTCAACCCAAAACCTCAAATCCCCACCTCTCCCTTGTTCTAAGCTTTGCTTGTGGAAGATCCTTGAACCCAATTTCAGATTCCCATACCCGAGCCGCCACATTCCACTTGTCCGACCACCCCGTGGTGTCTATTAGTTGCAGGGATGTGTTGTGAAGTTTTGGAGGTGTGATTGGAGGAAGTTGGGCTTTGTATAGGCTCGTCGGAGGTCGAGATAGGGTTGATCATACAGTCGTCGCCTCGTGTTGGAGTTTCACCGCCTCGCGCGAGTCGGGAATTTTTATTTGGAGAAGAAGGTTGAACAGTCACCGCCCCGCGGCAGTCCTTACCGCGACCCCACGGCAGCCTTCAGTGGAGTAACTGGTCTTCATCGCCGCCCCGCGGTGGAGCATACCGCCCCGCGGTGAACCCTGGGTGAACCCCCGTCTTTGGTTTGTAAGTCCTCTTTGCCTAGCTCTTTGATTCCGAGTGTTCCAATACTTTCATTATGCCGAGAGCTAGGAAGGTTGGCATGACTGTGGAGGAGAACATAGCTTATGATGTGGCTGTGGAGAGGACTGTGCTCCCACCTCGATTCTTTGATAAGGGTACCTTGGCCGAATTGGGTATGTTAGAAATAGTCCAGTTGTGTTTGGATAAGTTGGGATTGGGGGGCTTCCTGGACAAGTGTGCCCCTGCGTTCCCCGAACTTTGTTACCAATTTATCGCCACCATGTCAAGATACCATGAGAGACGCACTATTAATGGTGAAGAGCGCAAGGTACTTGCGGGTATAAAATTCAAGTATGAGGGACGGGCTTATGAGATGCCAGTTGAGGAAGTCAGGGAGGTTCTGGGAGTGTCTAGACCACCTACCGCTGGGTGGAAGAAGGGACCCGACGAGGCAGACACTAAAGAATTCTGTATTACCGCTACGGGAATGTCTGCTTATTAGAAAGGGAAGGAAACCAGTAACAAGCTCGTGCACCCTTGTCTACGCTTAATTCATTTTGTGCTGGTGCGGTCATTTTGTGGGAGTGCGGAGGATAGGAAGATTTCTTTAAAGCGTCTTGGTTTGTTCTCTCCGATGCTCGACCCTTTGGATGAGGAGACTCCTTGTTGGGTTTTGGTATGGGCGCGCAAACTCTAGAGGATTCGCGAGGGTGAAGTGCGAGATATTGTTTAGGGTGGTCTGATCACGTTGGTTGCGGCCGCCAGAGTTCAGACTGACACTATTCCTCAGCCGATCATGCCTGTTCGCTACGACATCCCATGTCTGCGACAGTGTGGTATGTTGAACAACTCACCGGAGAAATTCCTTTGGTGTTCTTATGGAGGCCACGTGCTGCAGCTTCCTCGCCCCTTTACCTACCCGCGGGATTTCACACAGTGGTTCATTCCATCTGACGCTGAGGTCGTTCCTTCCGATTCTGAGGATAGTCTCCAGGTTGGTGCCCCTATGGAGTTAACAAGGGGGGTTTTAGTTTGATAACTAAAACCCCCCTTGTTACTTTGCATGCTTTTAAACACATAGATTGATTACTTCCTCCCTGTGGGTTCGACCCTTATTTGCCCAGACTACTTGTTTAGGTTTGTAAGGATTATTTTGTTTAGGTGTCACGACAACTCCTATCAAAATTGGCGCCGTTGCCGGGGAGGCAAGATTTGATTTTTCTGTGTGTTTGTTTGTGTGCGTGTTACTTTTGTGTGGACCTATCTTACGGTCCACACCAGTGCTACTGATTTCTGTGTGTTTTTCTTTTTGCTTTTGATACAGATATGGATTTCTGGGGAGAACCGCGCGATAACCCATACCCCTACTCATTTCCGCCAGAGAGGGGATACTACCCAACTTCCAGTGCAGCAAGGCCAGTTAGAATCTGTAGACTCTGTCAGGATCCGAGGCATTCCACTGACGATTGCCCAAGACTTCCTAAATATGCAACTGTAGTAAACGCTGCAAGAGGTTTTGATCCGCAGAGGCCGAGATGTGTCCCATACTCCTACACATACAACTCAGGGTGGAGGAATCACCCCAATCCGAGATATGGGAGCCATCAATACCCTCCATATGGCCATGACTGCCAGGAGTTCTACCCAGAGCCACAGTCATTCTATCAGTAGGGTACTCCGCACTAGTACTATCCAACATACGAGCATAGCCTGCCAGTATCCAATCCAAGTCCCTCCATGTCAACTGAAGAGATGCTCAGGACCTTGACTCAGCACTTCGCCGTGTCAAGCTCCGACCGCCCCGCGGCACCCCTGACCGTGACCCGGCGGCATGTTGGAACTGAAGCTAGTAAAGGAGAACGTAGACCACCGCCCCGCGACGACACTGACCGCGACCCGACGGGAAGACCCAGTTCCCCCTCCTCACAGCCGCCGCCCCGCGGTGATGACCGCCGCCCCGCGGTGGATGGAGTGCATCCTAGCGAGACTTCGCCGTGCCCCGTGGTGGAACCAACGCGACCCGGTGTCCAAAATTCTGGTTCTGCTGTTGAGAAAAAGGAGATCTTCTCAATGACCCGACATAGCACTGAGGAGCTGCATGTCGCCCCCTTAGCTGAAAGGGAAGAGCAAATTTGTGAGACGGAGGCATAATATAGAGGGATGTCTGCAGAAGAAAGCCACGATCGCAGATTACTCAAGGAGTTAGGCTTTCCAGATGATATTTGGGACCGCGAGGTGCTTTTGGAAGAAGAGAACCCAAGATCGCGGGAGATGTCTCTAGACCGCGGTTCACTTGAGGAGTTAGGACTTCCAGATGATATTTTGGATCGCAAGGTGCTGACTGAGGAGGATTACTTTTTGGGACTGGAGGAGTGGAGCGACGATGAGGAGGAGTGCCGCGACCGCGGAAATACTCCAGAGACAACCGTTTCTCTCGAGAATGCCCCGGCAGTCCCCGACCCTCTAGAAGCTGCCTATGATGAGTTTGTGCGTCTCAACTCCTTCCCACTTGTCTCGATGCGACCCGTCATACCCTTCCTTGAGGCTTCTCGAGATACTCAAAGGCTAAAGAACAACGAGGATATCTATGAGGCCTTCAGTGACTGCATAAAAACCATTCCCTTGGTCACACTGGCTGACAGCACCCCTCGCAACAAGGAAATGTTAAAGGTGCTGGGCATGATCAAGAAGAAACCGAAGGGGAAGCACAAGAAGGAGAACTTGATGCAAGTGGCGAATTGTTACATACTGGATACGGGGCAAGATAAGCATGCAGGCCCTGAGATGTTGGGTAGGCCATTTCTGAAGATGGCAAGTGCGTTCATGGGTATACACAATGGTCCACCAACAAAGACGTGCAGGAGATTGGGGGTCACGCTGAATCGGGAGTATACAAAGAGGCATCCCCCTGATCCAGGCCCCAGGAGTTTGGTGGTGATCGGCACTATTTTGTAGTTCATTTATAGGGGTTGTTACCAGGTTTGAGGTGTCATTTGGATGGATTTAGTGCACAACTGTGGATTATGGAGTTAGAGAGGAGAAGTATGGATTTGGTGGTCTGGAGAAGCAAATTGAAGATATCCAGAGGAAGAGGAGTTGACCACTGAGGAGACGAAGAAGAACCAAGGAGAGAGTCCACACGAGAGTAGAAGAACAATGTGCTGAATTCAATTGGTTCGTTCTCTCTACTCAGATGTCCAAATGGAGTGATTCCAATTCGAGGAGTTATATCTTGAAGTCTACTACAAGTCCTCAAAATATGAGCGCAATCCGAGTTGGGAATTAAAGGTTATGGCGTTTTTACGGAAGTATCGCAGGAGCTGAACCGAAGAAATCTCAGCGGCGACCGCCGCCAGGCTTACGGCGACCGCCGCCGCCGTCAGAAGTGACCCGGGCTTTTATTTCCTTATTTTATTTTTATTAAGTATTTTTATTATTTTGTTTTAATTTATCTTGAGATACTTATTTTCTAGTATTTAGGGTTAGAAGGGAGCTTGGCCTCCCTAATCTCGGAAACCCTAATTTTCATTCTACGTATTTTGCTATGAAGAACTAAGCCTCTCTTGCTTAGTCAGACGCTGAAGCTTTCGTTGTGATTTAGTTGTGAGATTCTTACTCTTAATCTATTGCATGGATTTTATCTTCTCTCTCGCTTGATTGCTTATGATTGATATTGATAATCTTTAGTCTGATCAACTAGGGTTTGTTGTTATTAGTCTATCGCTAGATCTAGATTGTTACTGGTTGAGCATATCTATTTCAGAGTAGCAACTACATCGTACTAGTATCTGGTTGTGCTAGTCTTATGCAGGAGAGATTTGATTTACATTCTAGGATAAAAGCTGGTTGTTTTATGCTAGAATTGTATACAACTATATTCCTATCCGTAACGCTGCTATTAAACTGAATCTTGATAATTTCAGGGTTGTTTGATTAGTTAGTGCTAATAGTATCTGGTTGTGCTATTAGTTACATCTGAAAAGGAATTGGAATTTCCATTGCATGAGATTTTGAGTGAGTATCTATGATCAACTTGTCATACGAATAGTGGATGTTGTTTGACTGAGTGCTTTCCCCATTACTGATTTCATCACATCTAGTTGTTTACTTTTGCATGCTTAGTTACTTAAAACAAACAAAACCCCCTTTGGTTACTTCTGATTGACATACGAATTACATATTTAGATAGAAATCTGTCTCCTTGTGGACTCGACCTTTACTTACCTAGGACTACGGTTTAAGGTTTGTTTGGATATTTTGCATAGCAGTTTTACACGACGAAAACCTGTTACCAGGTGGTTGTGAGCAAACCAAGTTGAGGAGGATGGAGTAGTATGTCAAGCCATGACAATAACTAAGGCGCTGTCCGGGAGGCAACCCGAGGTATGTTTTACTTTCTTTGTTTTTCTTTATTTATTTCTGGCATTAGTTTTGCTTGTTTTTGCTTTGTTTTTGTTTTTGTTTCCGACTAACCTGTAGGGAAGAGACCCATGCCTATTGAAGCAGGTGTTTCCACACCATTGTAAGTCTCTTCCTTCCCTGCACTAAGTCACCCCCCGAAAAAACCTTAAACGGGGGGCAAAAAAAAAAAAGTGGTACCGAAGGCCAGCTGTCCAGAGTTCCCCATGGAGACGGTGCACATCATGTTGTCAAGAAGGATATATTGCCCTACACTTGATTTGACAATGAGGATGGCCCTACAATTGACAACTGAGGAGGAGGAACACTAGAGCCCACACCATTCTTACATCTGGGCTCCACCATGTGTTTCTAGAAGGCCGTGCAATCCTACTATCATTGGTTTACCACTACTCACCAAAGTGGTTCCCTTTGATTGCACGGTAGAAGAAGATGATGACGTGATGAAGACACCCGCCCAACACCAGAGACCTGGGCATTTATTGAGAAGACCGCTAGCGACACCTTCAGTGTCTAAGCAACTTGGCGACGTTTGTGAGTTATTTTTTGCTTTTCCCTGTGCTTCTATTCTCTTGTCTTTCATTACATTGAGGACAATGCAATGTTTAAGCATGGGGGAGGGTTTTATACGTGCTACGTCGTTGAGGAGATGAAAAAAATGAAAAGAGCCAAAAATTGAAAAAGGCAAAAAATTGAAATCTTGGTATAGGTCGAAAACCCGAAAGGGCGGCCTAGGTAATAAGCAGGTGGCTTGGACCAGCATTAGGCTGGGGTAATATGTGGTCAAGAGTGACGTGAGCATATGTGAGTACATCTATTGGAAAATGAAATGAGTGGCTTGGTGAAAACCCGAAAGGACGCCTTGGCAAAATGAGTGAAAAGAAGAAGAGTGATTTTTAGGATTCCTCATTTTTCCTGGCATGGCGTCATAAGAAGAGGAGATATAAGGAGGTTTCGGATAGGTCACTCTGGAGAGATAAGAAGATAGATGGGAGGCTAGGATTAGTATTATCACTCTATGGTGTTGTGTTGTATTGTGTTGTTGTGCTGTGCATGTTGTTTTGGTTGTCTGGAGCTGATTGTTGAATTGAGATGTTGTAATTGCTGGTGTCATATTTTCTTGTACTTCCTGAGACCTTGGTGTTTGATTGAGGGAGTAGGTTTATCATTAGCTTACTCGGGATGAGTAAAGGTCTAAGCATGGGGGAATTTGATAGGTGTCATTTCATGAAACTTAACTGGCAATTATTAGCATTACTTAGAGGAGTTTATGACTAGATTTAGGGTTAAGTCTGTAATCCAGAAGATGTGGAGAGAATTGAAGATATCCAGGGATTTACAGCTTAATGAAGGATGAAGATGATGAGGATCCGCTTGAAGACTAATTGAAGAAGGCTACCAACACTTGGTAGTATGGAAGAGCGGAAGAGAAGAAGAAGAGCTGAAGAAAGGAGTGGACGAGTGTCACCGCCCCGCGCCAGAGCCACCGCGACCCGGCGGTGGGTCTCAGAGAAAGGTGCCGCCCCGCGGCCATCACGTGAGGCAAATCAGGGAAATTAATTTTGAGCCCGCGTGCTGGAATTGAAGATGGGCCGTGAAGATGAAGAAAGGCCCAAACAATTGGAAGAAGCCCAATTGAAGAATTCACGCGTGAAGCAGCGGAAAGTGAAGCTGGAAAGAGATTGCGATGACGTCATGAGTTGGTCAGCGCTGATGCATGTGTTGATGTGGGCCGCGCTGCCGGAATGGGCCGAGGATGTTGCAGCTGCTGTTGGGCCGTGCTGGGACGAGCTGCTTCCACTAGAGAAAAACCGAGATGCGGGATTAATTTCCTATTTCGTTTGTTTATTATTTTTATGATTATTATTTTATTATTTTTACACTTTTTAGTATTAGGTTAAAAACCCATTAGTTAACCTAGTTGCCACAATCCAGAAATCTAGAGACTCGTTCTCATTCTACCTCTAGGGTTTTAATCCATGGAGAACTAAACACCCTTTGTTCTACTAGACTTTTGAAGCAATACAGTTGATTCGGTTGTGAGATTTCTATTCCTTGTTCTTATTCTTATATGTGTTGGTTTAATTCTCTTAGTGATATTGATTATTGATTTATCGTTATTCTTAATAGTCTGGCCAATGATAGGCGTTTGTCGTCGTGACACCTAAACAAATAAAATAACCCTAACAAACCTAAACAAGTAGTAGAGGCAAGCAAGGGTCGAATCCACAGGGAGGAAGTGATCAATCTATGTGTTCACAAGCATGCAAAGTGACAAAAGGGGGGTTTTGATTATCAAGCAGAGCAAAGCAAATAAGTGTAATTGATGAGAAAATAAGAATGGGGAAAGTAGTTCTACTAGAACGAGATCCACAATACAGAGATAAGTCGATCATTGAAATCTATTAAATCCAAGTTCTTTAACTATTCTTATGGTCCCACCCTGATCTTAAGTACTACCGATTCTCACAGTTGTCGATAGACTTATTACTATGCCAATGATAAAACACGCTAGTCACGCCTGTCACGCGGTACCAGACCGGGGTACTTTACCACCAACAAAGCAATAGCAATGCACACAAGGATATAGGATACATGCAAGTAGAAAGACGTACAAGTACTCACTCCCCTACTTAACATGCAATGATTCTCACTCACAATTGTACGCTCGAAACCCCTATACGCACAATTGTGTTTGCCACTAGATATGCACTCGGAACCCCTATATGCAATCCTAGCACTATGATAGATGTCGATAAGCCTAGTTAGCAACTCTAGATAAACCAACATAAATCAATAGACAATTTAACCAAGAGAATCAATCCAACATACATAAGAATAAGAACAAGGAATAGAAATCTCACAACATAATCAACTGTATTGCTTCAAACGTCTAGTAGAACAAAGGTGTTTAGTTCTCCATGGGTTGGTAACCCTGGAGGCGAACTACGAACTAATCGGAATAATCAAAACTAGGTTAACTAAAGAGTATTTAATCTAATTCCTAAAAGAGATAAAAGGAAATAATAATAAAACTAATAGCCAAATATACGAAATCAGAATTTGGGAAATAATTCCCGTAATAACGCTCGGCGGCTCTCTCGTCCAGCATTTCCATCGCAGCTCTCGCAAGCATCTCGCTCGTCTCGGCCCATCTACTCGTGCTTGGCCCAACAACATATCAGCGGCCCACTCGGCCCATCTCAGCAACATCAGACCGCTGACCTCATCCTTCGTCATCACTCCGCTTCTTCAATTCTTCGGCGCGGCATTCTTTCCTTCGTGGGCCGCGCATCTCAATTGGGCCTAATTTCAACTTGGGCTTCCCTTTCCAGAAATCACGTGGACTCGAAATAATTAATTGCTCCGCTTTACCTCACGTGGCCGCGAGGCGCCATCTCCCACCGCGGGGCGGTGATTTCTACTGCGGGGCGGCATCCTTCTCTGAGATCAATCGCCGGGCCGCGGTGACTCTGGCGCGGGGCGCCATTCTTTTCTCTTCAGCTCCCCTTCTTCTTCTCTTCTGCTCTTCATTACTACCAAGTGTTGGTAGTCTTCTCCAATAAACTCCAGCAGATCCTCATCATCTCCATCTAAGCTGTAAAACCTTGGATATCTTCACTTCTCAACTACTCTTCTGAATTACAGACTTAGCCTAAATCTACTCCAAAACTCCATCTAAAATATGTCAATAATCACTAGTTAAGGTGCATGAAATGACACCTATCAAATATCCCCACACTTAGACCTTTACTCGTCCCGAGTAAATCAAAACCAATCATACTCCAATCATCAAACACCAAGGTCTCAGGAAGTGTGAGCAAACATGACACCAGTGACTACAACAACGTAACTCAACAATCAGCTCCAGAGTATCAAATTAACACGCACAACACACCGACACAACACAACACAACACCACACACAACCAAGCTAAAAGGAAAGCAGAATACTTCCCCCAAGCTTATCCCAAACACCATAGAGTGAAACAAAATCTAATCCTATCTCCCATCTATCTTCTTATGCCTCCCAGAGTGACCTACCCGACAATCCTTCTTTGACTCCTCTTCTTATGACGCCTCGCCAAGAATAATGAGAAATCCTATAATCACTCTTCTTCTTTTTCACTCATTTTGCCAAGGAGCCCTTTCGGGTTTTCACCAAGCCACTCATTTCATTTTCCAATAGATGTACTCACATAAGCTCACGTCACTCTTGACTAATTATTACCCCAACCTAATGCTGGTCCAAGCCACCTGCTTATTACCTAGGCCGCCCTTTCGGGTTTTCGACCTATCCCAGGATTTCAAATGTTTGCCTTTTTTCAATTTTTGGCTTTTTTCATTTTTATTCATTTTTCTCCTCAACAACGTAGCAAGTATAGAACTCTCCCCCATGCTTAAACATTGCATTGTCCTCAATGTAATGAAAGACAAAAGAATAGAAGCATAGGGAAAAGCAAAAAAAATAACTCACAAACGTTGCCAAGCTGCTTGGACACTTTCTTTGTTGCTGGCGGTCTTCTCAAGATATGCCCAGGTCTCTAGTGTTGGGCGGGTGTCTTCATCAACTTCATCGTCTTCTTCTACCGTGCAACCATAGGAAACCACTTTGGTGAATAGTGGTGTAACAATGATAGTAGGATTGCACGGCCTTCTAGGAACACATGATGGAGCCCAAATATGATCATGGTGGGGGCTCTAGTGTTTCTCCTCCTCAGGTGTCGAATGTAGGGCTATCATCGTTGTCAAATAATGTGTGGGGTTAATGTATCCTCCTTGACAACATGATGCGCACCTCTCCGTGGTGACTCTGGACAGCTCGGTAAAACTTTTTTTTTTTCGATTTTTTTTACATTCTGATTATTCTTTTTTTTTTCGGAATTTTTTTTTTCTTTTTTTTTTTCCAATTTTTACTCCCCGTTCGGTTTTTTCGGGGCCCTTTTTTTTGATTTTTTTTTTTGATTTTTTTTGCCTCCCCGTTTAAGGTTTTTTCGGAGAGCGACTTAGTGCAGGGACAGGAGAGACTTACATTGGTGTGGAAACAACTTCTTCAATAAGCATGGGTCTCTTCCCTGCAGGTTAGTCGGAAACAAAAACAATAACAAAAACAAAGCAAAACACACTAAAGAAAATGCAAAAACAAAGAATGAAAAGCAAAGAAAGAAAAACATACATCGGGTTGCCTCCCGGACAGCGCCTTAGTTATTGTCATGGCATGACATACTTCTCAATCTTCTCAACTCGGGTTTCTCAAAGCAACTAAACTCCTGGGATCTTGATCTGGGGGGTGCCTCTTTGTATATTCCCTTTGGAGCCTCTCCCCCATGCTTGTAAAATTCAGGATGGTTGGACCGCTCTTCATATCTATGAATGCACTTTCCATCTTCAAAAACGGTCTACCCAGCATCTCAGGGGCCACATGTATGTCCTGCCCCGTATCCAGTACGTAAGAAATCACCACCTGCATCAAGGCCTCCTTCTTGTGCTTCCCCCTCGGCTTCTTCTTGATCAAGCCCAGCACCTTTAATATTTCCTTACAGCGAGGGGTGCTGTCCGCCAGATGGACCAAAGGGACGGTTGCCTTGCAGCTACTGAAGGTGTCAAATAAGCCTTTGTTGCTCTCCACCTTTTGGGTGTCCTTCAGAGCCTCAGGGAATGGTATATCGGGTTGCAACACAACGAGTGAGAAGGAGTTGAGATGCATAAACTCATCATAGGCAGCCTCTAGAGGGTCGGGGGCTGCCAGGGCGTTCATGGGGGGAACGGGCATCTCTGGAGCATCTTCACGGTAACAGCACTCCTCCTCATCGTCGCTCCAATCCTCCTCATATCTCAAAAAGTACTCCTCCTCAGTCAGCACCTCTGGGCGGAAATAAGGATCAACCCAAACCTCATCAGCAGAGCTAGGATTTTGGACGCAGGGCCGCGGTGGGCCCACCGCGGGGTGGTGGCCATCGCCGCAGGGCGGTGAGGTCGCGGTGGAGTTACTGAGGCTTGCCGCCGGGTCGCAGTCAGTCTCGCCGCGGGGCGGTGAGATAACTGGGACTTCACGCCGGGTCGCGGTGAGAGGTGACGCGGGGCGGTGGGCGATGTTCTCCATCTCATATTCGTCCTCCTCTTCAGCACTAGGAGGAACGTTTTCCCACGGATTTACTACCGTTTGAGATGGTAGATTCCCCGACCTCATTGCTTTGAGTTGTATAATTGACTCCACCAACTGGTTCACCTGCCCTACTATTTCCTTGATGCTTGACTCATGGTTCTGCACATGAGTGGTGAACTGTTGAGTCAAGGTCCTAAGCATCTCTTCAGTTGAGTTGCGTCAAGTTTTTGAGCATTGCTGCAGTGGCGATATTTGGATTGGACTCAGGCAGACTATGCTCATAGGTCGAATTGTAATGCCTTGGAGTACCCTGCTGGTAGAAAGATTGTGGCTCTGGGTAGAACTCATGGTAGTCATAACCATATGGATTGTATTGTTGGTACCCATAACTCGAATTGGGGTGATCTCTCCACCCTGAAGTGTATGCGTTGGAGTATGGGTCATATCGCGGCTCTCCCCAAGAATCCATATCTGTATCAAAAGCAAACAGAAAAACACACAAAAATCAGTAGCACTGGTGTGGACCGTAAGATAGGTCCACACCAAAGTAACAAACACACAAACAAACACACAGAAAAATTAAATCTTGCCTCCCCGGCAACGGCGCCAATTTGATAGGCGTTTGTCGTCGTGACACCTAAACAAATAAAATAATCATAACAAACCTAAACAAGTAGTAGAGGCAAGCAATGGTCGAATCCACAGGGAGGAAGTGATCAATCTATGTGTTCACAAGCATGCAAAGTGACAAAAGGGGGGTTTTGATTATCAAGCAGAGCAAAGCAAATAAGTGTAATTGATGAGAAAATAAGAATGGGGAAAGTAGTTCTACTAGAACGAGATCCACAATACAGAGATAAGTCGATCATTGAAATCTATTAAATCCAAGTTCTTTAACTATTCTTATGGTTGTTCCCACCCTGATCTTAAGTACTACCGATTCTCACAATTGTCGATAGACTTATTACTATGCCAATGATAAAACACGCCTGTCACGCGGTACCAGACCGGGGTACTTTACCACCAACAAAGCAATAGCAATGCACACAAGGATATAGGATACATGCAAGTAGAAAGACGTACAAGTACTCACTCCCCTACTTAACATGCAATGATTCTCACTCACAATTGTACGCTCGGAACCCCTATACGCACAATTGTATTTGCCACTAGATATGCACTCGGAACCCCTATATGCAATCCTAGCACTATGATAGATGTCGATAAGCCTAGTTAGCAACTCTAGATAAACCAACATAAATCAATAGACAATTTAACCAAGAGAATCAATCCAACATACATAAGAATAAGAACAAGGAATAGAAATCTCACAACATAATCAACTGTATTGCTTCAAACGTCTAGTAGAACAAAGGTGTTTAGTTCTCCATGGGTTGGAAACCCTGGAGGCGAACTACGAACTAATCGGAATAATCAAAACTAGGTTAACTAAAGAGTATTTAATCTAATTCCTAAAAGAGATAAAAGGAAATAATAATAAAACTAATAGCCAAATATACGAAATTAGAATTTGGGAAATAATTCCCGTAATCACGCTCGGCGGCTCTCTCGTCCAGCATTTCCATCGCAGCTCTCGCAAGCATCTCGCTCGTCTCGGCCCATCTACTCGTGCTTGGCCCAACAACATATCAGCGGCCCACTCGGCCCATCTCAGCAACATCAGACCACTGACCTCATCCTTCGTCATCACTCCGCTTCTTCAATTCTTCGGCGCGGCATTCTTTCCTTCGTGGGCCGCGCTTCTCAATTGGGCCTAATTTCAACTTGGGCTTCCCTTTCCAGAAATCACATGGACTCGAAATAATTAATTGCTCCGCTTTACCTCACGTGGCCGCGAGGCGCCAGCTCCCACCGCGGGGCGGTGATTTCTACTGCGGGGCGGCATCCTTCTCTGAGATCAATCGCCGGGCCGCGGTGACTCTGGCGCGGGGCGCCATTCTTTTCTCTTCAGCTCCCCTTCTTCTTCTCTTCTGCTCTTCATTACTACCAAGTGTTGGTAGTCTTCTCCAATAAACTCTAGCAGATCCTCATCATCTCCATCTAAGCTGTAAAACCTTGGATATCTTCACTTCTCAACTACTCTTCTGAATTACAGACTTAGCCTAAATCTACTCCAAAACTCCATCTAAAATATGTCAATAATCACTAGTTAAGGTGCATGAAATGACACCTATCAGCCAACTAGGTTGAGTAATATTTATCAAATTGCTAGGGTTTGCATATAGTGGAATACGAGTGCATATCTAGTAGCAAACACGATTGTTGCATATAGTGGAATACGAGTGTGCAATTATGAGTGAGAATTATTTGCATGTTAAGTAGTAAGGTTTTCTTCTATTTGCATGTATCCTATATCCTTGTGTGTATTGCTATTGCTTTGTTAGTGGTAAGGTTTTCTTCCATTGATATTGTGATAAGTCTATCAACAACTGTGAGAATTGGTAGTACTTAAGATTAGGGTGGGAACAACCATAAGAATAGTTAAAGAACTTGGATTGAATAGATTTCAGTGATCGACCTACGTCTCTGTATTGTGGATCTCGTTCTAGTGGAACTACTTTCCCCAATCATATTCTCAAGTCAACTTAACCTTGTTTACTTTGCTCAGTTTGATAACTAAAACCCCCCTTGTTACTTTGCATGCTTTTAAGCACATAGATTGATTACTTCCTCCCTGTGGGTTCGACCCTTACTTGCCCAGACTACTTGTTTAGGTTTGTTAGGATTATTTTGTTTAGGTGTCACGACAACGCCTATCATTTATCTACAATATACATGAAACCTCGTTTGAGTGAAATATGTGTGTTTACGTACCATTAAATTGGTGGAAGCACATGTGTATGACCATAGAAAATTTTGGTCATGGTATGACCATGATACAAGTCACATTAGTTCAAATTCCCATTTTATGTGACTAGATGATCAAAATAATGATCATGATATTTTAACTTAAATAGTTAAATGGGTGAATGAGGAATGTATAAAATTTTGTTTCCTCATGTGAGTGTATGTATATAAGTATATATAGCATTATCATAACTTAAGTCTCAAAAGACTAAGGACAAGAATCTCACGAGTTAGATGAGGTCTTGTGTGTTTTTATGAAGTCTACTATGCTTAGCATAGACTACTCATGTTGCGCTACTGTAACACCCCGAAATCTTGACCCATTTGGAAAGGTATTACCGCCAGTGACCTCGGTTTTCCTCACCAAAGCCACCCAAGGCTTTACCGTTTAAATACAATTCATGAAACACTTATGATACAAAATCATCATAATATTCGATTAAAGCATGAGTCCCGGCATTACATCCCAATTCCTAATAGGACTAAATACAGAGTTAAACAAAATACATCGGGAGTCTTTCTTAAAATATACAAAAACGGGTTGTGATCGCCATGATCACCTGCCCAAGGTTCTCAACCTGTTTAAAACATTAACAATATCCAAAAACCACCGTCGTCTTCATAGTCATTCTAGTCTCCTCATATCTGCGCTCTAACTGGTGTGTCGAATCGGACGGATGACACCAGCCAACCATGCAGAGAACAATTTTGGTTGGTTAGTCTAATGAAAGACCATGCAAGGGCACAAAGCAGAAGGTTCGAAGTAGTCGTATTAGGTTAGACTCATCGTCCCTCGAATAACAGTCGAGTACGATAGTCAACAACCATACTGCTACTGGAATACAGCAAAAGACATGCACGAGAGAAGATTCTAGAAGACCGAGTCTTCCCAGAAATCAACTCGAAAGAAGACTCCAACGAAATGAGTCTTATAGGAAGATATGACAAAGTCTGGAACATCACAGAATCACAGAATTATAGTATCGCATTCGAGCGACTAAAAGTTAAGACGAGCTTTCCTAGCTGCACTAGCGCCTAGCTGGAGTACTCGCCCAAGGTATATTAATTATGTGTGACAACGGCACTTATCTTATGATATTCTCAAACGCACAACACGTTATAAGCTTTTAGATATATGTTTCGTCATGAGGGACATATATTGAAGGGAATCCTTCCCCAGGTTTGTGACACTAGCTAAGTGCACCACTTCTATACTCGTGTATCAGAGGTTGGGTCATGACCATCCATGTGGTATTAGGTGGGGTCTAGCCACCTCTCTACCAAGTTATAAAGAAACGACTGGATCCCAACGTATCCAACGTTCCTAACTACTAGTGCTAACTAAACAGTTCAAGCACAACAATAGTCCACAACATCAACATAACTGCCCTCAAGGCTATCAACATAAATATATATTCATAATAGCGTTGTTCTAACAGATATACAACCTATTATAATATCATATTTTAGTTTTCCAAAACAATTAACAAAACTGTTCCCAGACGAACACAATATTCATTCCAAATTAATTACTCAATTAAACAACTGATAATTAATGGAAACACGGAATGATGAGCAAGAGCGAACCGCCACTTGCCTTAAATCCGCAGAAGCTTAACGAAGCTAGGTATGACGACAACTGGTTTCCGGGCTCGAAGCAGGGACAGATCTGGCAACATAGATTCCTTCGGATCGACCCATAAAGAAACCCTAAGTTAGATTGGACAACAACGAGTACGAATCTAAAGAATAACGAAAGAAATCGAAAGGAACGAAGCCCGATCGAAAGCCACAGAAGCCAAGGCCGAAACAAGCCAAGAGCTTCTGGGCGGCGGTCGCCGCCTGCCTTACGGCGGGCACCACCTGTTCGTGGCAGTGGTCGCCGCCTGCCTTACGGCGGGCGCCGCTACGAACACCGGGAAAATTTACGAGAGGCACAAAACTCACCGACGACGATCGTTTTGGCTCTCCTTTGCCTTGCTTTGGATTATAAGCTTTCAAGGGCCTCCAAAGCTTCACTTTGCAACTGGAATAACACCAAATGGGGCTCCGACGATTGATTGTGAATTATCCGGTGAAACTTGAATTTCTGGCGAGATGATTGTGAGGGAGATTGAGCTTCGGATTTGTGCTCAATTCAGCTCCCAAATCCACCTTTTATAGCCTCAAGCCAAGGGAACAAGAAATGACCAGCCATGCACGTGGAGGGCCGAGATCAAGCCGTCCCCCGGTCGCCGGCAAGCCTCTGTAACTTGCCCTGTAGCAGTGGCGGCGGTCGCCGCTTTTCGGTGCCACTTGCCAAGTTGCCGGAAGAGGATGACGATGTCAGAGCCTGTCAGGCGGCGGTCGCCGCCTAGGCCATTTTGCATCCGATTAGCCTTGGATTAGCTTTGGCTTTAGCCCGGGATAAATAATGATCGTACACGAACGAGTATTAAGTCCCAAAATACGTCGACTGTATATTATTTCACTTAGAAAAATATTACAGAGATTAAGAACATTACAAAATGTCTTTCTGTCTCTGAAATCAAATCGACGTACACAACAGACATTCGGGTAATTTCCAAAATACCCTTACAGACATACGGGGTATCACATCACCTCCCCCTTAAAAGAAGTTTCGACCCCGAAACTTAGGTCGCAAATAACTCGGGAAAACGTCTGAGCATATCTGCCTCAGTTTCCCATGTTTCCCAAGTAACTTCTTCAGTCCCTGACTTGGACCACAGAATTCGTACCAACGGTACGATCTTGTTGAGCAATTGCTTTTCACGATGCTCGAGAATGCGCACAGGCATCTCTTCGTATGTACCATTTGCCTGAATCTTGATGTCCTCGTAGCTCAGCACATGAGACTCATCTGGTACGTATTTCCTTAGCAAGGATACGTGGAACACATTATGCACTGGGTGTGCCGATGGCGGCAATGCCAAGCGGTACGCTAGAGATCCCACTTTATCAAGAATCTCGAATGGTCTCACGTAGCGAGAGTTAAGCTTCCCACGCTTACCAAATCTGAACACACCCTTGGATGGGGATACTTTGACAAATACTTTGTCACCAACCTCGAACTCGACAGTTCTACGCTTCCGATCCGTGTAAGACTTCTGTCGACTTTGGGCGGCCAACATTCTTTGTCTAATCAAGACAATGTCCGAAGCTGTTCTCTCGACCAACTCTGGTCTGAGCAGAATCTTGTCGGCATTCTCATCCCAACAAATCGGAGATCTGCATCTACGACCATACAAAGCTTCGAACGGAGCCATCTTGATAGTAGCATGCCAGCTATTATTGTATGTGAACTCAATCAGACTCAGGTTGTCTTCCCAGCTAGTCGGACGATCGAGTACACATGCTCTTAGCATATCCTCCAGGGTCTGGATGGTCCTTTCAGACTGTCCATCTGTTTGAGGATGAAACACAGTACTGAATCTTAATTCAGTTCCCATGGCCTTGTGAAGTTCTTGCCAAAATCTTGACATGAATCGGCCATCTCGATCCGATATAATGGTCTTGGGGATACCATGCAAACGGATAATCTCCTTGTGGTAAACTTCTGCTAACTTCTGGGCATGTGGTCTTGATGGCTATGAAATGAGCACTCTTCGTAAGCCGGTCCACAATTACCCATATAGCATATTTCTGACTTTGAGTCTTTGGTAGCCCAGTGATGAAGTCCATGGCGATGTCCTCCCATTTCCATTCTGGCACGGGGAGAGGTAGCAACTCACCACCTGGTCTGCGGTGTTCGATCTTGACCTTCTGGCAAGTTAAGTATTTTGCCACGAAGTCTACTACATCCCACTTTATGTTTGGCCACCAAAACTTCTTCCGAAGATCCTTGTACATCTTGCTAGAGCCAGGATGTACATAATAAGCTGAAGAATGAGCTTCTCTCATTACTAACTGGCGAAGACCTTCTATGTCAGGCACACAGATCCGGTCTTGAAACCAGAGTGATCCATCATCCTGATTCACAAAACTGGGAGCCTTCCCGTCCATTACTTCACTGCTTAACTTCACCAAGATTATGTCATCGACTTGCCTTTCTTTGATTTGATCTAGTAGCGTAGCCTGAATTTCCAGTATAGTCAGGTATCCTCTACGTTGATCATACAAGACTTCAGCTTTGCATGACATTTGATTTAGTTTAGTCTGCGCAGTAAGTAGAGCAACTACTGTCTCGTGTGTTGTCTTCCGGCTTAGTGCATCGGCTACCACGTTAGCCTTGCCCGGATGATACAGCAACTCGATGTCGTAGTCCTTAAGAAACTCTAGCCAGCGACGTTGTCTCATATTCAACTCCTTCTGAGTAAATATATATTTGAGACTCTTGTGATCCGTGAATACTTGGCATTTCACCCCATAGAGATAATGCCTCCAAATCTTCAGTGCAAAAACTACCGCTGCTAACTCAAGATCGTGTGTCGGATAGTTTTCTTCATAAGTCTTGAGTTGTCTGGATGCGTAAGCAATCACCTTGCCTCTCTACATCAATACACAACCCAAACCACATTTTGAAGCATCACTATAGACCACATAATCGTCGTTCCCTTCTGGAAGTGCCAACACTGGTGTCGAGGTCAGACATCATTTCAATTCCTGAAAACTGGCCTCGCACTTGTCATTCCAGACAAATTTCTTGTGGACCTTGCGGAGCAGACCGGTCATAGGTAGAGCGATCTTCGAAAATCCCTCTATGAATCGTTTATAATATCCGGCAAGTCCAAGAAAACTGCACACCTCCTTCATGTTCTAAGGCTCCTTCCAATTAGCCACAACTTCAATTTTCTAGGGATCAACCATAACCCCATTCTCATTGATCACATGGCCTAGGAAAGCCACTTCACTCATCCAGAAGTCACACTTAGACAATTTAGCATACAGCTCATTTTGTCTAAGGACTGATAAGGCAATCCTCAGATGTTCCTCATGAACCTCTTCATTCGGAGAATAGATCAGAATGTCGTCGATGAAGACCACCACGAACTTATCCAAGTACTGGTGAAAACATCGATTCATCAGGTCCATGAAGACTGTTGGAGCATTCGTAAGTCCAAAAGGCATTACTACGAACTCGTAGTGACCATATCTGGTCCAGAACGCAGTTCTAGGAATGTCTTCCTTACGAATTCTCAGCTGATGATAACCCGATCTCAGGTCGATCTTGGAGAAAACTTTTGCTCCTTGTAATTGATCCAACAGATCATCAATCCTTGGCAAAGGATATTTATTCTTGATCGTGACTTTATTCAACTCGCGATAGTCGATACAAAGTCGAAACGATCCATCTTTCTTCTTGACAAATAAAACCGGAGCACCCCAAGGTGATGCGCTCGGCCTTACATAACCCTTGTCGAGAAGATCCTCGAGTTGCTTCTTCAACTCTTTCATCTCTACAGGAGCCATCTGGTACGGTGATTTAGAAATCGGCACCGTACCAGGCTCAAGATCAATAGAAAATTCCACATCACGATTTGGGGGTAATCCAGGAATTTCTTCCGGAAATACATCCGAAAAATCCCTAACCACAGGAATATCAAGAACTGAAGGTTCATCTTTCACGGGCGGATCCAGGTAGCAAAGGTACCCGACACAACCTTGTCGTAGTAGCTTAAACGCAGCCATCACATTGATAAGCCTGCCGTTATCAGCGTCATTCCGACCCTTAAACTTGCACACGAACTGGCCCCCAGATGACACCATCACCGTCCTTGAACTAAAGTCGATCACCGCCCCATGACGCGTCAGCCAATCCATACCGAGAATAATGTCGTATGGAGCCATGGCTATACAAATCAAATCTGCCTCGAATTTCTTACCCTGAATGGTAATCGGAAATTCAGACAACCGCTTCGTCCCAACCAGACGATCACCATTAGGAAGACTTACAAAGAAAGACTCGCAAGCTTCGTCGCACACTAATCCTAACTTACTAACACAACTATCTGAAATAAAGGAATGGGTAGCACCCGAATCAAACAGAATGCATACTGAAGTAGAATAAAGGTATAAAGTACCTTGTACAATTGGAGCGTTAGGTCTATCCGCCTCACGCATCTCGTACAGGCGTTGAACGTGACCTCCAGAAGCAGCTGGGGCTTTCCCCTTATTCTGAGCAGTTGTTTGCATTGACGGACTAGGAGTCTCAACTGGCTTGAACCTGAGCCGGTTATTCTGATTAATTGACCCATATTGTGACTCCATTCCCCTCTACTTTCCCTGCTGACAGAATTTCTGCATATGGCCTCTATGACCTCATTCAAAGCATAACTTCTTCTCCTTTGGGCACACAATGCTCTTGTGCCCCGCAGCACCACAATTATAGCATTGGACTGGATTCTTGCTCTGGCCCGTCTGCTGCATTGACCCTCATTGAGTCGTGTCCGTCTTTGCTCGACCAGACTTAGCAAAGTTAGACGGTGGCGTAGGTCGCTTGAATCCACTCCCTTGATTATGCATCGATCTTAGCCGATTGCGTCTTTTGGTTGACTCCTCCAGAGTCACCTCCAATTTGTAGGCTGCACATACTGCTCCAGATTAGAGCATGTGTGGTGCACCATCATTGGCTTGATATCTGGGCTCATCCACTCATGGAAATACCAGATTTTCTGTGCCTCGCTAGATATCTCAGGTCCAGCGTACTGTAACATGTGATTGAACTTGGTCGCAAGCTCGGTTACCTTCAATCCATCCGTTTTAGGGTACAGAAACTCCTTGTGTTTCTCCTCCCTCATAGCACGAGAGAAGAAACGGTCTGTCATCTTTGTCTTGAACATCTCCCAGTTCAAAACAGGACTTTCAGCTAAGCCGGTACTCTCCCACCACTCGCTAGCCTCTTCCTTCAACTGAAGAGAAGCTATATGTACTTTCTCAGCTTCAGTACAATCCACATTGCGGAACAGCCGTTCCATGTGGGAAAACCAATGGGTCACCCTGACCGGTTCTCCTTTTCCGTTATAGCTGTCAGGCCTCATGGAATTAATGGTCTTCAGCGCACGGCCATAATTGTCCCGAGTCCTGACTGCATTATCTTGGAATACACGGTTCACTGGCTCCTCAAATCTGGGAACCGGTGTATTGGCACACCTTGTGCCTGCGGCACACCTGGTCGCAGTATATCAGTTACTGCCTGCATAATCATTCCTCTAAATGCTTCCATTGCAGCAACATCTAATACTATTGGAGCGTTGGTCTGACCTTGACCATTGCCCCCAGGATGATTGTTGGAACCTGACTCCTGCTCGTCTTGTCCAACATTTCCTACAGTTGGTCTAGGGTCATTGCTTGTCCCAGCACCAGCTCGAATTGTGTTCCTTGTGTTCACCATCTGTTTATCGATCCAGTTCCAAGTATTTTATACATTAATATTTTTCAATATACTTAATGTAGTAAAATCACTCAGAGTAGATCAACTTGGTATTTTTATAGATGAACTTGAACTATTTTACAACTGCACATTAGCCGATCTCCCGAGCGTCAGGTCAAAATTGCTCGGAGATTGTAGTATTTCACAAAGTACATGCCGCAATACTAGAATATTTACACGGTACATGCTGAAATACTAAGAAAAGGAAACTACTGCTACAGGCAACGTCGGTCCTTATCACGGTGCTCCGAAATGTTTCCTATACGGTAGACTTCCCATGCAAGGCTTCTTCGGATGGGGTTCTCCATCGGATTTTGACGATGGACTACGCACCCTGCTTGGCCCTGGAACACATGATTCTGGTGTCCCTGGCCTTATCTCAGTCATGGTGAAGTATGGATCATCCAAGTTTGGCTCTCTTAGCCCAGCCCTTCTCTGAGCACTGGCAATCATTTTATCCATCTGATATTGCTGTTCAAAAGAGATCATCTCGCTTTGACGAAGGATCTCTCGTAGTTCAGATTCCGTCCTCCTTCTCCTTTGAGTAGGGATAGGCTGAGATTCCCTGCCACTTCTTCCAATATCGTACTCGGTATAAAGTGTTTCCCAGTCACCATCAGACATGAATGCGTACTCTGACACTGGTGGCAACTCTTGCACAGGTGGTAACTCTGAACTGGGGTGAATAAATTGCATCCCCGGTTCCTGACTATCCACCAGCAAGTGCCTCAAGTCATTGGACTCCTGGTTCTGCTCGTTGAGGTCCATCTCGGTATCCTCCTCGGGATCATCCTCGATGGGGTCCTCTTTCTCGTCGGGGTCTTCCTCTATGGGGTCCTCTTCTTCGTCTTCCTCCTCGCTCCCTTCAGGAATCATTTCTATCTGGTAATCGTCATTGTAGTACCCTCTCGCATACCTAGACGATTCATCTTCATGCATTGCTTCCTCCCTTGGTGGCTCAACTGGTGCTGCCACAGGAACTACAACATTCCTTGACACCAGGACTACCGTCTCAGGAAGCACATGCTTGATTTCCTCAGGTGGGCTGCTTGGTTCTCCAACCTCGAAGCACCCCTGGGGTATTGGGAAGTCAAGCCTTCCTGGAGATGGTGAATCCATCTCGGCATCTACCGAGTCCCTCTTATGAGAAAGACACACACCCATATCCTACAGGATAACGAGGAAGGAATTAGTCTTTCTAGACATAGAAGCAAGCTTACTACATCAGACTATAGATAGAAGATATGACTATGAACGGTGTTTTATTTTCCAATTCTTTTCATTTTGAAAATTCAGAGCCCTTTTGAAAATACTTTTCAATTGAAAACGAGTAATTGGTTTTCAAATACCCAACCCGTTCTAAAACTTAGGCTCTGATACCACAACAGTAACACCCCCAAATCTTGACCCATTTGGAAAGGTATTACCGCCAGTGACCTCGGTTTTCCTCACCAAAGCCACCCAAGGCTCTACCGTTTAAATACAATCCATGAAACACTTATGATACAAAATCATCATAATATTCGATTAAAGCATGAGTCCCGGAATTACATCCCAATTCCGAATAGGACTAAATACAGAGTTAAACAAAATACAGCGAAAGTCCTTCTTAAAATATACAAAAAGGGGTTGTGATCGCCATGATCACCTGCCCAAGGTTCTCAACCTGATTAAAACATTAACAACATCCAAAAACCACCGTCGTCTTCATAGTCATTCTAGTCTCCTCATATCTGCGCTCTAACTGATGTGCCGAATCGGACGGATGACACCAGTCAACCATGCAGAGAACAATTTTGGTTGGTTTGTCTAATGAAAGACCATGCAAGGGCACAAAGCAGAAGGTTCGAGGTAGTCGTACTAGGTTAGACTCATCGTCCCTCGAATAACAGTCGAGTACGATAGTCAACCACCATACTGCTACTGGAATACAGCAAAAAGCATGCACGGGAGAAGATTCTGGAAGACCGAGTCTTCCCAGAAATCAACTCGAAAGAAGACTCTAACGAAATGAGTCTTATAGGAAGATATGACAAAGTCTGGAACATCACAGAATTACAGTATCGCATTCGAGCGACTAAAAGTTAAGATGAGCTTTCCTAGCTGCACTAGCGCCTAGCTGCAGTACTCGCCCAAGGTATATTATTTATGTGCGACAACGGCACTTATCTTATGATATTCTCAAACGCACAACACGTTATAAGCTTTTAGATATATGTTTCGTCATGAGGGACATATATTGAAGGGAATCCTTCCCCAGGTTTGTGACACTAGCTAAGTGCACCACCTCTATACTCGTGTATCAGAGGTTGGGTCATGACCATCCATGTGGTATTAGGTGGGGTCTAGCCACCTCTCTACCAAGTTATAAAGAAACGACTGGATCCCAACGTATCCAACGTTCCTAACTACTAGTGCTAACTAAACAGTTCAAGCACAACAATAGTCCACAACATCAACATAACCGCCCTCAAGGCCATCAACATAAATATATATTCATAATAGCGTTGTTCTAACAGATATACAACCTATTATAATATCATATTTTAGTTTTCCAAAACAATTAACAAAATTGTTCCCAGATAAACACAGTATTCATTCCAAATTAATTACTCAATTAAACAACTGATAATTAATGGAAACATGGAATGATGAGCAAGAGCGAACCGCCACTTGCCTTAAATCCGCAGAAGCTGAACGAAGCTAGGTACGACGACGACTGGTTTCTGTTGGGCCTAGCATCCCCTGGGAAGATGGATCGAGCAAATCAAGCCCAAGCCCACAACGGATCAGAAGAACAAGGAAAAAGCCCAGAGGAGGCGACGGCGCTTCTCCAGTC
This sequence comes from Rheum nobile, assembly GCA_027886185.1. Taxonomy (NCBI): domain Eukaryota; kingdom Viridiplantae; phylum Streptophyta; class Magnoliopsida; order Caryophyllales; family Polygonaceae; genus Rheum; species Rheum nobile. Next base: position 1,708,045 of record WOAB01000232.1, on the reverse strand, counting down.
GAACGCCCTCTGACAAGATCGCGAAGATCCCGCCAAGCATTAAATGCCAGGATTGATCAACGGCCACATCATTTACACAACACCATAATAAGCAGCAATTAAATGGCAGAATCTCCGTAATCAAATCCTGGCGTTGAAGATAAGGATGGAATAAAAATGTAAACGGTCAGAGGCATGAAAAACTTACCATATATGGACGAGAAGAAGATAAAGAGAAAAATCAAGAGGACTACGAGAGACATCCAATCGTTCTCGCTCAGAAAAAAGAACATAACAACATACTCGCTCTCAGCTTAGCTTTCGAATATTCATCCTAGTCTATTCTCCACCGGTGGCAACCGTGAAGTCGCCGGTCGAGTACAACACGACCCATTGTCTTATTACGATAAGTTGTATCTTGATTCGATCCGATTAATACAATATCTAATAATATCATCTTATTACTCTACATTTACTCTTTGCTTGTATATTGTCTGTTTGGTTTGGATTGTTTCCTATCACCCGATCGACTAGTTACCTCGTCTAAGGCGATTTAGGTCGTCCGATCTTTTTGCCCCAAAACAATTTGGCGCCCACCGTGGGGCAACTTGCCGATCACCCTTCCGAAACTTTCCAACCATGACTATTGACCCACCTACCAACTTTGAAGAACCACGTCTCGAAGACGAAACCCAAACCGCAGGGAACACCATCGAAAATCCTACTCCAACCCAGTTCCAAGAACTTTCCCAGAAAATGGCCACCCTACAAGAGGAACTAGCCCAGCAATGCCAAAAGACCGAAGCCCTAGCCACTTTGTCAACCCAATCCGAAGCCGAGATCGCACAACTAACCCGTGAAAATGAGTCTCTTAAGTCGCAGGTACAATCAATGGCTTCGGGATCTAGGAGTATGCCCATCCACAGCAACGTCCGAACACGCCTCGAAATGGACAACGTCGAGCCAACGCCACTGGGCGTGCGACGATCCGGATACGCAGAGGGTACATCTCGAACTCCTATTGCCCATCCGTTTTCGACTAACCATGTCACTTTTTCCACACCGATCGGGTCGGCAGGGGCCCGAATCGACGAACCACAGGTTACCAATCCACCAGACGTCCTGGCTCTCTTCCAGCAGACGCTCGACCAACACATGAAGACGATCGACGATCGCTTCAACAGGCTTCCAGGAGTCCCGCGGCCAATCGAGAGGGAAGCGACCGACGGATTCGAAGAATCCCCGTTCATTGAAGAAATCGCCAGGGTCGAGATCCCCAAGAAGTTTCATCTTCCCAGCATGGCGACATTCGACGGCACCAGCGACCCAGATGACCATATTTCTCTATATAAACAAAAATTAATGGCTGCATTTGTTTCAAGGGAGAACCGCGAGGCCGTCATGTGCAAAAGCTTTGGCACGACCCTCGCAGGTTCCGCACTAACCTGGTTTATGCGTTTGCCTCAGGGAACGATTGCATCGTTTGCGGATCTGGTCAACTCCTTCAAAAGTCAATTCGCCAGTAGTCGGAGGCTCAAAAAGCAGTCGAGTGACCTCTACCGAGTCACACAAAGGTATAACGAACCTCTCAGGAATTATCTCAACATGTACAATAAGGAGAAAGTGGCGATCCCCCACTGCGACGTCACAACCTCCATCGAAGCCTTCAGACAAGGACTGATCAAAGACAGCAACCTTTACGACGAGATTACCAAGTACCCATGCAAAAGCTTCGAAGACGTCCAGGCCAAGACCATGGCCGAGGTAAGATTGGAAGAGGACCGTGAGTCGCATAAATCCTCACGCGGATCCGATCCATCCGATCGAAAAAATCCCTCCGACAACCGTCGAGACAGGCGTCCTCATCCCTATTCTCGTAATCGAAACGAACCAAATCAGGTAAACTCTTTCCAAGACAGGTCACAAGATTGGAGAGACGGTCCGGCGTTGCCTCCTAGAGTCTAGTCTTATAACTTTAACGTTTCCGTGTCAGAGCTTGTCAAGAGTTTCGACAAATATGGAAAAGAAGTAAGATGGCCCCGAAAGAACGACCGATAAGACGTCAAGAAGGACATGAGCCGATGGTGCGAATTCCATGGTGACCACGGGCATTCGACTGACGAGTGCATCGCCTTGCGAAAGGAAGTCGCTAGGCTGCTCTCACAGGGGCTCCTGCACGACGTAATCTCAGAATGGGCAAAAGCTACCATGGAACGACGAGACCAGGTAAAACAGAACAAACCCCCATCTCCCATTCATAAAAAAAATTGTCAACACTATTTCAGGTGGATCAGACATATGTGGAAACACATACTCCGCGGCTAAGCGGCACGCCAAGGAAAGCAAGGGAGACAAGCCCGAATCATCAGAATTCAAGCTAAGGAAGACTTCCAACCTTCCGACAGTCACATTCGACGAGTCCGACTCCGACGGGTCGGATAGGCACCACGATGGTCTGGTAATCTCTTTATCCATTGGTAATTGCTTAATACGGAGAGTACTAATCGATACAGGGAGTTCGACCAACCTCTTGACCCTTGACGCTCTTAAAGAAATGGGTCTAACTGAGAACGACCTAATCAAGAAGTCGACCCCACTGGTCGGGTTTAGCGGTGAGGTCAAGCATACGACTGGCGAAATCATTCTAACCACATACACTGGAGTAATCAACCAACAGGTGAAATTCTTAGTCCTAGACTGTCCGTCTCCCTATAATTGTATTCTTGGCAGGCCATGGATACACGCTATGAAGGCAGTACCTGTTGGGCCTGGCTTCCCCTGGGAGAATGGGTCGAGTAAATCAAGCCGAAGCCCACGATAGATCGGAAGAACAAGGGAAAATCCCAGAGGAGGCGTCGAGACTTCTCTGGACGAATGCCCTCCGACAGGATCGCAAGAATCTCGTCATACATTAAATGCCCAGATCACGCAACGGCCACAAACATTCAAGCCACCGTAATTACAATGATTTAATGGCATAATCCCTGCCATTACTCTCAGCATTGAAGATAAAATATACGATCAAGACATAACGGTAAGAAAAGTAAAAAGACTTACCATATTGGGACGAAGAGGAAGATAAGAAGGATAAAAACACAAATTACGCAAAACACAAGCATTCTCGCTCAGAAATACATCAGAACAACATATCTGCTCCAAGCTTAGCTCTCCGAGAGTCATCCACGCTGATTCGTCACCGGTCGCAATCGGAAAGCCACCGATCGAGTCCTACCCGATCTCTTGTCTTACTACGATAAGTTGTATCTCGATTCGATCCGATTAACACGACATGTAATAAAATCATCTCGCTATTCTACATTTATTCTTTGTTTGTCTATTATTTATTTGGTTTGGATTGTTTTCTATCATCCGATCGACTAGTTACCCCGTCTAAGGCGATTTAGGTCGTCCGATCTTTTCGCCCCAAAACAGTACCTTCAACATATCATCAAGTCATCAAATTCCCCACTGAATGGTGAGTCCAAGAAATCAAAGGAGATCAAAGGACCGCCAAGGAGTGCTACGTCGCTTCTATGAAGAGCACAGTCGAACACAAGACCGCATAGCAACCACAGAGCGGTGAAGGACCTAGTCGGTACGTCGAACCAGAAATGGAAAAACTCGACGAGATCGCACTAGATCCTTCAAAGCCAAACCAAACGGTAAGGGTCGGGTTGGATTTGGACGACTCGACCAGACAACAACTCCTTGACTTTCTCAGGGCCAACGCCGACTGTTTTGCATGGTCGCATGAGGATATGGTCGGAATATCTCCAAACATTATTACTCATAGATTAAATGTGGATCCATCTCATCCTCCTGACAAGCAAAAACGCAGGAAGTTCGCCCCCGAGCGGAACAAGATAATCGACGACGAAGTCAAAAGCTTATTGGAAACAGGAAAAATAAGAGAGGTCCACTAACCTGAATGGCTAGCCAACGTGGTCGTAGTCCAGAAGAAGAATGGCAAATGAAGAGTCTACATCGACTTCACAGATCTCAACAAAGCTTGTCCCAAGGACTCATTCCCACTACCCCACATCGATGCCATGGTCGACGCCACAACAGAGCACAAAATGCTTACTTTCATGGACGCTTTCAGCGGCTATAATCAAATCCTCATGGAACCCGACGATCAGGAAATAACAGCATTCGTCACTAGCCAAGGTATCTACTGTTACAAAGTAATGCCCTTTGGCCTAAAAAATGCAGAAGCTACCTATCAGGGACTAGTCAACAAAATGTTCAAAGATCAAATCGGAGACACGATGGAAGTCTACATAGACGACATGTTGGTCAAGTCCAAAAAGAAGGAAGATCACATAAACCATCTACGCGACAGCTTCGAGGTGCTCAAAAGGTACAACATGAAACTAAATCCTACTAAATGCTCCTTCGGAGTGTCGTTAGGAAAATTCTTGGGGTACATGGTGACACAAAGAGGAATAGAAGCCAACCCAGAATAGATCAAGGCTCTCATCAACCTTCGATCCCCCCGATGCATCAAAGACGTACAGAAACTTAGAGGTCGGATAGCAGCTCTGAACAGATTCATCTCCAAATCGTCCGACAAATGCAAACCCTTCCACGACACTCTCAAGAAGAACAAATCCTTTCAATGGACGGGAGAACAAGAAGCAGCATTCTAGAACTTAAAAGAGTACCTGGCCAGTCCCATGTTGCTGACCAAACCTAAAGGCGATGAACCCTTATTTCTATACCTTGCAGTGTCAGAATCAGCCGTAAGCGCAGTATTGGTCAGAGAAGAAGATGGCAAGCAGTCACCAATATACTACGTCAGTCGGACGCTGCTGCCAGCCGAAACGAGGTATTCGTCACTTGAAAAGCCCGTGCTATCATTGGTAATGGCTTCGAACAAACTCAAACCGTATTTCGAATTCCATACTATTACTGTTCGCACTAATCATCCCATGAGAGCTATCATGAGAAAACCTGAGTTCACAAGACGAATGACTAAATGGGCTATACACCTCCGCGGTTACGACATCGAGTACGAGCCCAGGACAGCGATCAAGTCGCAAGCCTTAGCCGACTTTGTGGCCGATTTCAGTTCGACCCTAGAGCAAGAAGCCACAAGAGAAGCGACGCAACTACTCGCCATGGATGAAACAGGCACATGGGAGCTCCATACAGATGGAGCGTCAAATGCTAGAGGATCGGGGCTAGGGGTCGTACTGAAATCGCCGCAAGGGGACAAGATAGCTCAGGCCGTCAGATGTGAGTGGGACGCAACTAACAACGAAGCTGAGTACGAAGCACTCATATTCGTACTCGCCCTGGCTCGCGACCTAGGAGTCCGAGAGATCGAAGTCGTCTGCGACTCCCTACTAGTCGTAAACCAGATACAAGGATCGTACAGTGCTAAAGACGTCAGGATGAAAGCCTACCTGTAGGTAGCCAAGAAGCTGATCGGACAATTCCAAACATTCAACATCAGACAGGTACCTAGGGATCTTAACTCCCAAGCCGATGCACTTGCCAATCTAGGATTCGTCCTAGACCCGAAGGAATTTCCACACATACCATTGGCCCACATCATGACGCCAGCCGTCCCAAGGACATTCGTCGAGTCAACGACACCTCTTGAAGAACTCGTCACCATGGAAGTCGGCGACCAACCAGAAGGAGACATTGTCGACAACAATGACGATTGGATGCTACCTTACATCAGATGGTTGAGAGACGACATCTTGCCCAACGACAAAACAGAAGCAAAAAGGCTTAAGGTACAAGCACTCTCTTACTATATCATAGATAACATCTTGTACAAAAGATCTGTCACAGGGCTACTCCTACGATGCCTCAAGACTCCAGAAGTCGGATGCATCTTACAATCGCTACATGAAGGAGAGTGTGGAAATCATACCGGCGAACGAAGCCTCTCAGGGAAAGCCCTACGAAATGGGTACTACTGGCCCACGATGAACAAAGACGCTATGGAGTATACCAAGAAGTGCAACGTCTGTCAGCGGCATGCACCCATCCATCACCAACCCTCAGAGCTCCTCCATCCGACTCTGGCTCCATGGCCCTTCATGAGATGGGGAATGGACATTGTCAGAAAGCTCCCTCCCGCGTCGGGTCAAAGAGTTTTCTTCCTTGCCATGACGGACTACTTCTCTAAATGGATCGAAGCCGAAGCCTACAAAGAGGTAAAAGATCAACACGTCATTTCATTCATAAAATGCAATATCTTGTGCAGATTTGGCGTCCCATCAGAAATCGTGTGCGACAACCGCTCCCAATTCATCAGTCATAAGACTCGAGCCTTTTGTGACCAATGGAACATCAAGTTGGTCACATCCACACCTCGGTATCCACAATCCAACGGACAAGCCGAATCCAGCAACAAGATCATTATCAACAACCTCAAAAAATGCCTCACTGGGGCTAAGGGAAAATGGGCAGACGAACTCCTACTCATTCTCTGGTCCGATAGGACTACTCCAAAGAATGCGACCGGGCAATCACCTTTCTCCCTCGTCTACGGGAGTGAAGAGGTCATCCCGACCGAGTTACTGGTTCCGACCGCTAGTTGCAACCTTTAGACAAATGAGCAAAATGACATCGAACTAGCACACAACCTGGACACAGCGGACGAGATCAGAGAGAGAGCCCGAATCAGGATGGTCAGATTCTAACAACAAGTCGCAAGGAGCTACAACAAGAACGTCCGGATCAAAGCATTCAAGGTCGGAGATTGGGTCCTCAGGAAAACTTTCCAGAACACCAAGAATCCATCCGACGGAAAGCTAGCACCACAATGAGAAGGACCTTACTTAATCGCCAAAGTGGTCAGACAAGGAGCATATCAGTTAGAGGACAAAGACAGACAACCGATCCCGAGAAGTTGGAACGCAGCACATCTAAAGCTATACCATTTCTGAACCGATAAGGTAAAAACATCACACAATTTCATACATCGCTTACTATCGCATATACATCGCTATCTTCTTTTACATGTTATCATCTGACACTAAGCGAGGACTTCCTCCTTACAAAACACAAATGCAGAACAACATTGACATATACACTGGATCCAGTCATCCGCAAAAAGCGCTTACATTACACTACACGATCGATCGAAACACGGGGAGATGACAACACAGGAACGTCGGCACACCGCCTGCCTTACATAAAACATAAGGTTCGACACCTTATTACATTCACGCAATAGAAATATATTGCTTACCTCCCCGGCATAAAGTCACGACTAACACATACACAAACATTTACAAGCCTGTCTTACACACATACATACGGGGAGCCCCACTCGACGGAGCACACGGGCGAAACTGACACACCCAACACAAAAACGTCATCGATAATTCCCTTGGATTTCTGACGACATGTACGAAACAAGCAAACGTACGATTTTATATGTAAAGACAAGTTGCATTAAATAAAAGTACTAGCATTTTTATACAAATACGCGACCTGTGATGGTGGACGGGTCGCCAAAATATATTATCTGTCTACACATCCGTAGGACTTCATCAAAAATACCAAATGTCTAAACCCACGCACAAGTGGGACAACGAGTCAAACTACGCAAGAAAAACAAATCAGGCATCGGGGACAACGGCCTTACCTTCGACAGGGGCTGGCTCCAGAGAGGCTACACCATCAGTCGGCTCGACGTCGCCAGAATGGGCCTCGTCCTCGCCAGCGTCCTCATCCATGGCCTCCTCTCCGACGCCAGCCAAGCGAAAAAGCTCCTGACCAGGATTTCCCTTCGGAAACATGGAGTCCAGAGTCTCCTTTTCTACCTTCAAGTCCCAGAGCTCATGCTTGCCTTCATCGAACTCTTCGATCATCGAACTCTTCGATCATCTCGACACGCGACTTCAGTGCATAAAAAGCACCGACATCGCCTGCGATCTGACTAGTAGCAATCTGAGCCTGCTTCACCTCTTCCTCAACGCCCGATCGGCTCTCCTCAAACTCTTTCCGACTCGCAACCAACTCCTCTTGGCAACTCTTTAACTCCCTTGTGAGGCGACGCTCAGTCTCACGACAACGGCTCTCCGCTCCCTCTAGTTTGGTCCTCAAGGACGCAAGGTCGGACTCTGTCCTAGCAGCCCTTTCCTCATCCTTGGAGACCATTGTCTTGACACCATAATAGGCCCCCAAGAGATACTGGAAAGTCTGAAATCTCACACGATAATGCAACACATAGTCAGAAGACATGGCCAAACGAAAGAAAAAGAGAAAAAGCACAAACAGAGGGCAACTCACCCTCCACGCGGAGCATCCCGCTTCACCAATGCAGTCCAAAGGGGAAACATCATCAACTTCCAATTTCAAAGTCGGATCCTGAGCGCGGAAGAGATCGGCAATCGATTGACCGACTGTGCCAATCTTGTCGATCCCCTCGGCAGTCGCCTCCTTCTTCCTAGGGATCTCCTCCACTTTGACATCATCAGACTGAACATCCGCCTTCCTCTTAGAACCAACTTTGGCTGGAAGCGCCGAGTCCGCCGGAACAGACTTACTCGATGCGGCTTTGGCCGCCGCCTTCTTTTGCTCAACCAAACCTTTCCCAGACGCTCCCTTTAAACGAGAACTCGCTCGACCACCAGGGGAAGCTGGCATGACAAGACGAAGCAAAAATCTTAAAACACACGACAAAGTGAAAAAGAACAGAAAGAATTCTCAGGGTCGAGAGCTCACCCTTGGCACGAGATGATGAGACATTCGACATGACTTCTTGACCAGAAGGAGGTGCTGACAACAGGTTGACGTTGGTAAAACTCCTCTCCGATGCTGGAACACCCAGGACAATCTTGGACAGACCTTCCGACCGAGCGCTCACCTCCAAATCTTCTGGCTCAGGAACTACGAAAAAGAAAAGTTAAAGCAAAGAGTTAAGACACATAAACAAACAAAAAAGAAGACAAATATATACTCTCAACTCGCCACTCTGTCAACAGGAACGAACATTCTCCCCCCTTCTCCAGAGAAGAACGTTCGACAAAGAAGAAGTTCGACCCCCATCCGTGGTCGTTGACATCAAGATTCTGCACCAAAGGCTTCCGACCATGTCAGATACGTAACTGAACACGAGATGAACTCTTCGACCCTAAGAAATAGTTGTATCACAAAGCATCAAAATCAAAACCAGCCCCAGATCGGATGTTCACAAGGTCCAAGACCCTGAGAACCCTCCACGCTTGTGGCATCACCTGACACGGCGCCAACGCCAGAGCAGCCAAGAAATCCCTAACGAGGGGAGAGAAAGGAAACTTATGTCCTATCCAAAACGTATATGCATAGAAACAAACCCATCCTTCATATCGAGTATCGGCCCTCTCGTCCGGGTGAGGCAGCCTGGCGACCGCCTCCCGCGGAAAGCCTCTAACTTGAAAATTTTGCTCCAACTCCGCCTGGGACATGGTGCTTGTCAGAGCGTCCGATTCTTTCAGAATGAAGAGGGGGGAGGAGCTTTGCCCTCGCGTGAATCAGAGAGAGTCTTCGACGACTCGGAAGCTTCGCTAGAAACCATTTCAAGAACGGAAAAAGAAGGAAATCGAAAAGCTATGGCTAAAGAGGCTGGAAGACTTACCAAACAAGATTGCGATAGAAGATGAAGTGAAGTCTAATCGCTCCCCTCTGCTTCGAATTTATGGAGGGAAATGATGGTCTACAGAGGAGTCGCATCGTGCTCCGATCTTGCGCCACGTAGCCCTGGGCAACTGCGTCAAAAAAGGATGGTGAAGATCGTGTATGGAGAAGTTGCCTCAGATTCCGCTTTACTTGCCTAAACCGAAAGCCCAAGGCAACTTGGGGCTATTGTTGGGCCTAGCATCCCCTGGGAAGATGGATCGAGAAAATCAAGCCCAAGCCCACGACGGATCGGAAGAACAAAGAAAAATCCCAGAGGAGGCGACGGCGCTTCTCCAGTCGAACGCCCTCCGACAAGATCGCGAAGATCCCGCCAAGCATTAAATGCCAGGATTGATCAACGGCCACAACATTTACACAGCACCATAATAAGCAGCAATTAAATGGCAGAATCTCCGTAATCAAAACCCGGCGTTGAAGATAAGGATGGAATAAAAAAAGGTAAACGGTCGTGGCATGAAAAACTTACCATATATGGACGAGAAGAAGATAAAGAGAGGAAAAAAAGAGGACTACGACAGAGATCCAATCGTTGTCGCTCAGAAAAAAGAACATAACAACATACTCGCCCTCAGCTTAGCTTTCGAATATTCATCCTAATCTATTCTCCACCGGTGGCAACCGTGAAGTCGACGGTCGAGTACAACACGACTCATTGTCCTACTACGATAAGTTGTATCTTGATTCGATGCGATTAATACAATATCTAATAATATCATCTTATTACTCTACATTTACTCTTTGCTTGTCTATTATCTGTTTGGTTTGGATTGTTTCCTATCACCCGAGCGACTAGTTACCCCGTCTAAGGTGATTTAGGTCGTCCGATCTTTTCGCCCCAAAACAATGCCCTTTGGGCTAAAAAATGCAGGGGCTACTGATAAGCACTACTTTGTAGGGCTTAAGTAAGAGTCATTAGAGGTTTTATTGGTGTCATTCGGGTAGATTTAGACACATTCATGTGCATGGCGTGTGGGGGCGAAATTTGGTAATTAATTAAAAGGATGATGGGCCGAATTAAATAAAGGCCCAAAAGGAGAAATGGAGGGAGAAGCCCACGTGAAATGCCGCGTGAAGGAAAGCTGAGAGCTGAAGAAATTAATTGGAGGGTGATGCACCATGACATTAGCGAGCATTTGAATTGGAAATTGTTGAAGGAGCCCAGCCACGTGAAGCTGGAATGAAGAGATGGGGTGATGTCACCACGACGTCCGCGTGCAGGTGAATTGCAATTTGGAATTGGGCCGAGAGGAGTTGGGTCGTGCTAATTCCACCGAGCGAGAAGAATTGGAGGTGATGCGTTGCTGCTGGAATTGGAGTGGGCCGCCGAGTTGCAAAAAGAAAGTGGGCCATCACAAAGTGCCGAGACCGAGCAGTTGCTCGCCAGAATTGGAGGCCGAAATACTTGCGGATTAATTTCCTTTAATTATTATTATTATTTTATTAATTCGTTTTAGGTTAATTTAGATTTTATTTCCTTTAGTATATTAGGGTAGAAAAAAGGCTTGTTTGCCAATCTTGGATAATCTTTTTCTTGGAACCCTAATTTCCCGTTCTACGTTATGAAGAACTAAGCCTCCTTGGCTTAGTCAGACGCTGAAGCTTTCGTTTTGATTAAGTTGTGAGATTCTCGTTCTTAATCTATTGCATGGTTTTTATCTTTCTCTTGCTTAAGTTGTTTATGATTGATATTGATAATCTCTATTTGGACGCAACTAGGGTTTATTGTTATTGATTGATTGCTAGATCTAGATTGTTACTGGTTGAGCATATCTATTTCAGAGTAGCAACTGCATCGTACTAGTATCTGGTTGTGCTGGTCTTATGCAGAAGAGAATTGATTTACATTCTAGGGTAAAAACTGGTTGTTTTATTCTAGGGTTGTATCCAACTATATTCCTATCCATAAAGCTGCTGTTAAACTGAATCTTGATAGTTTCAGGGTTGTTTAATTAGTTAGTGCTAATAGTATCTGGTTATGCTATTAGTTATATCTGAAAAGGAATTGGAATTACCATTGCATGAGATTTTGAATGAGTATGATCAACTTGTCATACGAATAGTGGATGTTGTTTGACTAAGTGCTTTTCCCCATTACTGAATCCATCACATCTAGTTGTTTACTTTTGCATGTTTAGATTCATTAACTCACAAAAAAAACCCTTTGGTTACTTTAAATTGACATACATATTGCATACTGCGATAGACTTTGTTTCCTTGCGGATTCGACCCTTACTTACCTAGGACTACGTTTTAGGGTTTGTTTGGATATTTTGCATAGCAGTTTTTAGAACGACAAAAATCTGTTATCAAATTGGCGCCGTTGCCGGGGAGGCAATAATCTATTTTGTGTGCGATTTGTGTGTCAACTATTGTGTGGACCTATCTTACGGTCCACACCCGTGCTATTGATTTTTGTTTTTCCTTTTTGATTTTGTTACAGAGATGGATAGATTTCCCCACTTCCATCAGGAGCCGCAATATGACCCATACTCATACGCATACACTCCAGGGTGGAGAGATCACCCTAATTCGAGTTATGGGCACAATCCAAGTCCCTCCATGTCATTGGAGGACATGTTTCGATCTTTCAAACAGAACACGATCCAACTTGAACAACAAATAAAGTCCAATATCCAGATCATTGAGAGGCAAACAGAGCAAATGGGGCAAGCATTGAGCAGGATGGAGGCCATGACGTCGGTAGAACCACTATCTCACCCAGTGGTGCACCGGGAAGAGAATGTCTTCTCAATGACCCTACAAAGTATTGAGCAGCTGCATGTCGCCCCCTTAGCTGACAGGGAGGAACACATTTGTGAGACGGGTGCAGAATACAGCGAGATATCTGCAGAAGAAGAGAACCCAAGACTGCGGGAGGTATACCTCGGTTCACCCACTGAGGAGATGGGTATTCCAGACGATATTTTGGACCGCGTTGTGCTTTCTGAAGAAGAGTATTTTTGGGACTGGAGGAATTCAGCGATCAAGAGGAGGAGAGCCACGATCGCGAAAACGATCCTGCGATGCCCGTTCCTCTCAAAAATGCCCCGGCAGCCCCGACCCTCTCGAGGCTGCCTATGATGAGTATGTGCGTCTAAACTCCTCCCCGCTCATTGCGCTGCACCCCGTCACGCCCCTCCCTGAGGCAGTACAAGATACTCGAAGGCTGAAGAACGACAAAGAGCTATATGAAACCTTCAGTATCTGTGAGACAACCATTCCCTTGATCGAACTGGCAAATTGCATCCCTCGCTACACAGAGTTTTTAAGAGCGTTGTGCAATATAAAGAAGAAACCAAAGGGGAAGCACAAGAAGGAGGCCTTAATTCAAGTGGCGAATTTTTTCATGCTGGATGCGGGGCAGAACAAACATGCAGGCCCTGAGATGCTGGGTAGACCGTTTCTGAAGATGTCAAGTGCATTCATAGATATGAACAGCGGTCCAACCATTTTGAAGTACACAAGCATGGGGGAAAGGCTCAACATGGAGCACACAAAGCGGCATCCCCCTGATATAGACTTCAGGAGTTCAAGTGATAGGACAAACCCGAGTTGAAGATGATTGAGTAGGATGTCGAGCCACGACATTAACCAAGGCGCTGCTCGGGAGGCAACCCGAGATTTGGTAGTTTATTTTCTTTCCCTTAGTCAAATTCAGTTGTTTTTCTTTTTGTTTTTCCTTTCTGTGTTGAACTAACCTGCAGGAAGCGCGAAAAAAACGAAGATGGAGTTCACGGCGCCCGCCGCACCCCTTACGGCGACTGCCGCAAATGCCTCGCCAAGCAAGTTGGCTACGACCTAAAAATGGCGACCGCCGTTTAATTACGGCGATCGCCGCAATTACGGCGACCGCCGCAATTACGGCGACCGCCGTACCCCTCACGGCGACCGCCGCACCCGTCACGGTGACCGCCGCATTTTCGCATGTAAAAAAAAAATTAAAAAAAAAAATTAAAAAACGAAAAAAAAATCAAAAAAAATGGGCCCCGAAAAAACCTTAAACGGGGAGCAAAAGACGAAAATAAGATACCCCGAAAAGACCTTAAACGGGGAGAAAAAGTCAAAAAAAAAAAAAAAAAAAATTACCCAGCTGTCCAGAGTTCCCTACGGAGAGGTGCGCATCATGTTGCTAAACGGAGGAATACATTCACCCTATATTTATTTGGCAACGATGATGGCCCTGCAGTCGACAGCTGGAGAGGAGGTACACCAGGGCCCAACCATGATGACATTTGGGCCCATTTTTGAAGGCCATGCAACCCCGTTCCCTTGATTGACGACTACTCCCCACAGTGGTTCCTTTTGGTTGCATGATACAAGTTGATAGAGTTGAAGGCCGTGCCGCCCTGAGTTCCTGTATAACCACCGCACTTCACAGTGGTTTCTTATGGTTGCACGGTATATGAAGATAATGGCGTTGATGCCAGCCATCCTGGACATGAGCTTTTATGACTACACCGCCAGCAACAAGGAAGTATCCAAGCCAACTCGGCAACGTTGTGAGTTATTTTTTGCTTTTCCCTGTGCTTTATTCTTTTGTCTTTCATTACATTGAGGACAATGCAATGTTTAAGCATGGGGTGGAGTTTTATACTTGCTACGCTGCTGAGGAGAAAAATAAATATAAAGAGAAAAAGCCAAAAATTTGAAAAAAGGCTAAAATTTAAATCCTGGGATAGGTCGAAAACCCGAAAGGGCGGCCTAGGTAATAAGCATGTGGCTTGGACCAGCATTAGGCTGGGGTAATATGAGGTCAAGAGTGATGTGAGCTCATGTGAGTACATCTATTGGAAAATGAAATGAGTGGCTTGGTGAAAACCCGAAAGGGCGCCTTGGCAAAACGAGTGAAAATAAAGAAGAGTGATTTTAGGATTTCTCACTATTCTTGGCGAGGCGTCATAAGAAGAGGAGTCAAAGAAGGATTGTCGGGTAGGTCACTCTGGGAGACATAAGGAGTAATAGATGGAGGCTAGGATTAGAGGTTACTCACTCTTTTGGATGTCCGGGTTAGCTTGGGGGAAGTACTCTGCTTGCCCTTAAGCTTGTTGAGTTGTGGATGTGTTGTAATGAGATTGGTGCCAGGAGCTTGGCATGGGTTAGGTGACTCTTAGTTGGAGGATATGCTTCCTGAGACCTTGGATGCTATATTGGAGGAGTAGACTCTTTATTAGTTTACTCGAGGACGAGCAAAGGTCTAAGCATGGGGTGATTTGATAAGCACTACTTTGTAGGGCTTAAGTAAGAGTCATTAGAGGTTTTATTGGTGTCATTCGGGTAGATTTAGACACATTCATGTGCATGGCGTGTGGGGGCGAAATTTGGTAATTAATTAAAAGGATGATGGGCCGAATTAAATAAAGGCCTAAAAGGAGAAATGGAGGGAGAAGCCCACGTGAAATGCCGCGTGAAGGAAAGCTGAGAGCTGAAGAAATTAATTGGAGGGTGATGCAACATGATATCAGCGAGCATTTGAATTGGAAATTGTTGAAGGAGCCCAGCCACGTGAAGCTGGAATGAAGAGATGGGGTGATGTCACCACGACGTCAGCGTGCAGGTGAATTGCAATTTGGAATTGGGCCGAGAGGAGTTGGGCCGTGCTAATTCCACCGAGCGAGAAGAATTGGAGGTGATGCGTTGCTGCTGGAATTGGAGTGGGCCGCCGAGCTGCAAAAAGAAAGTGGGCCATCACGAAGTGCCGAGACCGAGCAGTTGCTCGCGAGAATTGGAGGCCGAAATACTTGCGGATTAATTTCCTTTAATTATTATTATTATTATTTTATTAATTCGTTTTAGGTTAATTTAGATTTTATTTCCTTTAGTATATTAGGGTAGAAAAAAGGCTTGTTTGCCAATCTTGGATAATCTTTTTCTTGGAACCCTAATTTCCCGTTCTACGTTATGAAGAACTAAGCCTCCTTGGCTTAGTCAGACGCTGAAGCTTTCGTTTTGATTAAGTTGTGAGATTCTCGTTCTTAATCTATTGCATGGTTTTTATCTTTCTCTTGCTTAAGTTGTTTATGATTGATATTGATAATCTCTATTTAGACGCAACTAGGGTTTATTGTTATTGATTGATTGCTAGATCTAGATTGTTACTGGTTGAGCATATCTATTTCAGAGTAGCAACTGCATCGTACTAGTATCTGGTTGTGCTAGTCTTATGCAGAAGAGAATTGATTTACATTCTAGGGTAAAAACTGGTTGTTTTATTCTAGGGTTGTATCCAACTATATTCCTATCCGTAAAGCTGCTGTTAAACTGAATCTTGATAGTTTCAGGGTTGTTTAATTAGTTATATCTGAAAAGGAATTGGAATTACCATTGCATGAGATTTTGAATGAGTATCTATGATCAACTTGTCATACGAATAGTGGATGTTGTTTGACTAAGTGTTTTTCCCCATTACTGAATCCATCACATCTAGTTGTTTACTTTTGCATGCTTAGATTCATTAAACTCACAAAAACCCCCCTTTGGTTACTTTAAATTGACATACATATTGCATACTGCGATAGACTTTGTTTCCCTGCGGATTCGACCCTTACTTACCTAGGACTACGTTTTAGGGTTTGTTTGGATATTTTGCATAGCAGTTTTTAGAACGACAAAAACCTGTTATCAGCTACCTATCAGCGACTAGTCAACAAAATGTTCAAAGATCAAATCGGAGACACGATGGAAGTCTACATAGACGACATGTTGGTCAAGTCCAAAAAGAAGGAAGATCACATAAACCATCTACGCGACAGCTTCGAGGTGCTCAAAAGGTACAACATGAAACTAAACCCTGCTAAATGCTCCTTTGGAGTGTCGTCGGGAAAATTCTTGGGGTACATGGTGACACAAAGAGGAATAGAATCCAGCCCAGAACAGATCAAGGCTCTCATCAACCTTCGATCCCCCGATGCATCAAAGACGTACAGAAACTTACAAGTCGGATAGCATCTCTGAACAGATTCATCTCCAAATCGTCCGACAAGTGCAAACCCTTCCACGACACTCTCAAGAAGAACAAATCCTTTCAATGGATGGGAGAACATGAAGCAGCGTTCCAGAACTTAAAAGAGTACCTGGCCAGTCCCATGTTGCTGACCAAACCTAAAGGAGACGAGCCCTTATTTCTATATCTTGTAGTGTCAGAATCAGCCGTAAGCGCAGTATTGGTCAAAGAAGAAGATGGCAAGCAGTCACCAATATACTACGTCAGTCGGACGCTGTTGCCAGCCGAAACGAGGTATTTGTCACTTGAAAAGCTCGTGCTATCATTGGTAATGGCTTCGAACAAACTCAAACCGTATTTCGAATTCCATACTATTACTGTTCGCACTAATCATCCCATGAGAGCTATCATGAGGAAACCTGAGTTCACA
The DNA here is from genome assembly GCA_027886185.1 of Rheum nobile. Classification (NCBI taxonomy): domain Eukaryota; kingdom Viridiplantae; phylum Streptophyta; class Magnoliopsida; order Caryophyllales; family Polygonaceae; genus Rheum; species Rheum nobile. Next base: position 1,691,048 of record WOAB01000232.1, on the reverse strand, counting down.
TGACGGATGAATAAATGGGCTATACACCTCAGCGGTTACGACATCGAGTACGAGCCTAGGACAACGATCAAGTCGCAAGCCTTAGCTGACTTTGTGGCCGATTTCAGTCCGACCCTAGAGCAAGAAACCACAAGAGAAGCGACGCAACTACTCGCCACAGATGAAATAGGCACATGGGAGCTCCACACAGATGGAGCATCAAACGCCAGAGGATCGGGGCTAGGGGTCATACTGAAATCGCTGCAAGGGGACAAGATAGCTCAGGCCGTCAGATGTGAGTGGGACGCAACTAACAATGAAGCTGAGTACGAAGCACTCATATTCGGACTCGCCTTGGCTCGCGACCTAGGAGTCTGAGAGATCGAAGTCGTTTGCGACTCCCTGCTGGTCGTAAACCAGATACAAGGATCGTATAGTGCTAAAGACGTCAGAGTGATAGCCTACTTGGAGGTAGCCAAGAAGCTGATCGGACAATTCCAAACATTCAACATCAGACAGGTACCTAGGGATCTTAACTCCCAAGCCGATGCACTTGCCAATCTAGGATCCGTCCTAGACCCGAAGGAATTTCCACACATACCATTGGCCCACATCATGACGCCAGCCGTCCCAAGGACATCCGTCGAGTCAATGACATCTCTTGAAGAACTCGTCGCCATGGAGGTCGGCGACCAACCAGAAGAAGACATTGTCGACAACAATGACGATTGGATGCTACCTTACATCAGATGGTTGAAAGACGACATCTTACCCGATGACAAAATAGAAGCAAAAAGGCTCAAGGTACAAGCACTCTCTTACGATATCATAGATAACATCTTGTACAAAAGATCTGTCACAGGGCTACTCCTACGATGCCTCAAGACTCCAGAAGTCGGACGCATCTTACAATCGCTACATGAAGGAGAGTGTGGCAATCATACCGGCAGACGAAGCCTCTCAGGGAAAGCCCTACGAAACGGGTACTACTGGCCCACGATGAACAAAGACGCTATGGAGTACACCAAGAAGTGCGACGCCTGTCAGCGGCATGCACCCATCCATCACCAACCCTCAGAGCTCCTCCATCCGACTCTGGCTCCATGGCCCTTCATGAGATGGGGGAATGGACATTGTCGGAAAGCTCCCTCCCGCGTCGGGTCAAAGAGTTTTCTTCCTTGCCATGACGGACTACTTCTCTAAATGGATCGAAGCCGAAGCCTACAAAGAGGTAAAAGATCAACACGTCATTTCATTCATAAAACGCAATATCTTGTGCAGATTTGGCGTCCCATCAGAAATCGTGTGCGACAACCGCTCCCAATTCATCAGTCATAAGACTCGAGCCTTTTGTGACCAATGGAACATCAAGTTGGTCACATCCACACCTCGGTATCCACAATCCAATGGACAAGCCGAATCCAGCAACAAGATCATTATCAACAACCTCAAGAAACGCCTCACTGGGGCTAAGGGCAAATGGGCAGACGAACTCTCACTCATTCTCTGGTCCGACAGGACTACTCCAAAGAATGCGACCAGGCAATCACCTTTCTCCCTCGTCTACGGGAGTGAAGCGGTCATCCCGGCCGAGTTACTGGTTCCGACCGCTCGTTGCAACCTTCAGACAAATGAGCAAAACGACATCGAACTAGCACACAACCTGGACATAGCGGACGAGATCAGAGAGAGAGCCCGAATCAGGATGGTCAGATTCCAACAACAAGTCGCAAGGAGCTACAACAAGAACGTCCGGATCAAAGCATTCAAGGTCGGAGATTGGGTCCTCAGGAAAACTTTCCAGAACACCAAGAATCCATCCGACGGAAAGCTAGCACCACAATGGGAAGGACCTTACTTAATCGCCGAAGTGGTCGGACAAGGAGCATATCAGTTAGAGGACAAAGACGGACAACCGATCCCGAGAAGTTGGAACGCAGCACATCTAAAGCTATACCATTTCTGAACCGATAAGGTAAAAACATCACACAATTTCATACATCGCTTACTATCACATATACATCGCTTACTATCGCATATACATCGCTATCTTCTTTTACATGTTATCATCTGACACTAAGCGAGGACTTCCTCCTTACAAAACACAAATGCAGAACAGCATTGACATATACACTGGATCCAGTCATCCGCAAAAAGCGCTTACATACCGCATGCCTTACATAAAACATAAGGTTCGACACCTTATTACATTCACGCAATAGAAACATATTGCTTACCTCCCCGGCATAAAGTCATGACTAACACATACACAAACATTTACAGGCCTGACTTACACACATACATACGGGGAGCCCCACTCGACGGAGCACACGGGCGAAACCGACACACCAAACACAAAAACGTCATCGACAATTCCCTTGGATGTCTGACGACATGTACGAAGCAAGCAAACGTACGATTTTATATGTAAAGACAAGTTGCATTAAATAAAAGTACTAGCATTTTTATACAAATACGCGACCCGCGATGGTGGACGGGTCGCCAAAATATATTATTTGCCTACACATCCGTAGGACTTCATCAAACATTCACTTAAAACATTCTGCGATCCGCGATGGTGGACGGATCGCCAAAAATACCAAATGTCTAAACCCACGCACAAGTGGGACAACGAGTCAAACTACGCAAGAAAAACAAATCAGGCATCGGGGACAACGGCCTTACCTTCGACAGGGGCTGGCTCCAGAGAGGCTACACCATCAGTCGGCTCGACGTCGCCAGAATGGGCCTCGTCCTCGCCAGCGTCCTCATCCATGGCCTCCTCTCCGACGCCAGCCAAGCGAAACAGCTCCTGACCAGGATTTCCCTTCGGAAACATGGAGTCCAGACTCTCCTTTTCTGCCTTCAAGTCTCAGAGCTCATGCTTGCCTTCATCGAACTCTTCGATCATCGAACTCTTGGATCATCTCGACACGCGACTTCAGTGCATAAAAAGCACCGACATCGCCTGCGATCTGACCAGCAGCAATCCGAGCCTGCTTCACCTCTTCCTCAACGCCTGATCGGCTCTCCTCAAACTCTTTCCGACTCGCAACCAGCTCCTCTTGGCAACTCTTTAACTCCCTTGTGAGGCGACGCTCAGTCTCACGACAACGGCTCTCCGCTCCCTCTAGTTTGGTCCTCAAGGAGGCAAGGTCGGACTCTGTCCTAGCAGCCCTTTCCTCATCCTTGGAGACCATTGTCTTGACACCAGAATAGGCCCCCAAGAGATACTAGAAAGTCTGAAATCTCACACGATAATGCAACACATAGTCAGAAGACATGGCCAAACGAAAGAAAACGAGAAAAAGCACAAACAAAGGGCAACTCACCCTCCACGCAGAGCATCCCGCTTCACCAATGCAGTCCAAAGGGGAAACATCATCGACTTCCAATTTCAAAGTCGGATCCTGAGCGCGGAAGAGATCGGCAATCGATTGACCGACTGCGCCAATCTTGCTGATCCCCTCGACAGTCGCCTCCTTCTTCCTAGGGATCTCCTCTACTTTGACATCATCAGACTGAACATCCGCCTTCCTCTTAGAACCAACTTTGGCTGGAAGCGCCGAGTCCGCCGGAACAGATTTACTCGACGCGGCTTTGGCCGCCGCCTTCCTTTGCTCAATCAAACCTTTCCCAGACGCTCCCTTTAAACGAGCACTCGCTCGACCACCAGGGGAAGCTGGCACGACAAGACGAAGCAAAAATCTTAAAACACACGACGAAGTGAAAAAGAACAGAAAGAATTCTCAGGGTCGAGAGCTCACCCTTGGCACGAGATGATGAGACAGTCGACATGACTTCTTGACCAGAAGGAGGTGTTGACAACAGGTTGACGTTGGTAAAACTCCTCTCCGACGCTGGAACAACTAGGGCAATCTTGGACAGACCTTCCGACCGAGCGCTCACCTCCAAATCTTCTGGCTCAGGAACTACGAAAAAGAAAAGTTAAAGCAAAGAGTTAAGACACATAAACAAACAAAAAAGAAGACAAATACATACTCTCAACTCGCCACTCCGTCAACAGGAACGAACATTCTCCCCCCTTCTCCAGAGAAGAACGTTCGACAAAGAAGAACTTCGACCCCCATCCGCGGTCGTTGACATCAAGATTCTGCACCAAAGGCTTCCGACCATGTCAGATACGTAACTGAACACGAGATGAACTCTTCGACCCTAAGAAATAGTTGTACCACAAAGCATCAAAATCAAAACCAGCCCCAGATCAGATGTTCACAAGGTCCAAGACCCTGAGAACCCTCCACGCTTGTGGCATCACCTGACACGGCGCCAACGCCAGAGCAGCCAAGAAATCCCTAACGAGGGGAGAGAAAGGAAACTTATGTCCTATCCAAAACGGATATGCATAGAAACAAACCCATCCTTCATATCGAGCATCGGCCCTCTCGTCCGGGTGAGGCAGCCTGGCGACCGCCTCCCGCGGAAAGCCTCCAACTTGAAGAATTTGCTCCAACTCCGCCTGGGACATAGTGCTTGTCAGAGCGTCCGATTCTTTCAGAATGAAGAGGGGAGGAGCTTCGCCCTCGCGCGAATCAGAGAGAGTCTTCAATGACTCGGAAGCTTCGCTAGAAACCATTTCAAGAACGGAAAAAGAAGGAAATCGAAAAGCTATGGCTAAAGAGGCTGGAAGACTTACCAAACAAGCTTGCGAGAGAAGATGAAGTGAAGTCTAATCGCTCCCCTCTGCTTCGAATTTATGGAGGGAAATGTTGGTCTACAGAGGAGTCGCATCGTGCTCCGATCTTGCGCCACGTAGCCCTGGGCAACTGTGTCAAAAAAGGATGGTGAAGATCGTGTATGGAGAAGTTGCCTCAGATTCCGCTTTACTTGCCTAAACCGAAAGCCCAAGGCAACTTGGGGCTATTGTTGGGCCTAGCATCCCCTGGGAAGATGGATCGAGAAAATCAAGCCCAAGCCCACGACGGATCAGAAGAACAAAGAAAAAGCCCAGAGGAGGCGACGGCGCTTCTCCAGTCGAACGCCCTCCGACAAGATCGCGAAGATCCCGCCAAGCATTAAATGCCAGGATTGATCAACGGCCATAGCATTTACACAGCACCATAATAAGCAGCAATTAAATGGCAGAATCTCCGTAATTAAAACCCGGCGTTGAAGATAAGGATGGAATAAAAAAAGGTAAACGGTCGTGGCATGAAAAACTTACCATATATGGACGAGAAGAAGATAAAGAGAGGAAAAAAAGAGGACTACGACAGAGATCCAATCGTTCTCGCTCAGAAAAAAGAACATAACAACATACTCGCCCTCAACTTAGCTTTCGAATATTCATCCTAATCTATTCTCCACCGGTGGCAACCGTGAAGTCGCCGGTCGAGTACAACATGACTCATTGTCCTACTACGATAAGTTGTATCTTGATTCGATCCGATTAATACAATATCTAATAATATCATCTTATTACTCTACATTTACTCTTTGCTTGTCTATTATCTGTTTGGTTTGGATTGTTTCCTATCACCCGATCGACTAGTTACCCCGTCTAAGGCGATTTAGGTCGTCCATTCTTTTTGCCCCAAAACAATGCCCTTTGGCCTAAAAAATGCAGGGACTACCTATCAGCGACTAGTCAACAAAATGTTCAAAGATCAAATCGGAGACACGATGGAAGTCTACATAGACGACATGTTGGTCAAGTCCAAAAAGAAGGAAGATCACATAAACCATCTACGCGACAACTTCGAGGTGCTCAAAAGGTACAACATGAAACTAAACCCTACTAAATGCTCCTTCGGTGTGTCGTCGGGAAAATTCTTGGGGTACATGGTGACACAAAGAGGAATAGAATCCAGCCCAGAACAGATCAAGGCTCTCATCAACCTTCGATCCCCCGATACATCAAAGACGTACAGAAACTTACAGTAGCAGCTCTGAACAGATTCATCTCCAAATCGTCCGACAAGTGCAAACCCTTCCACGACACTCTCAAGAAGAACAAATCCTTTCAATGGACGGGAGAACATGAAGCAGCGTTCCAGAACTTAAAAGAGTACCTGGCCAGTCCCATGTTGCTGACCAAACCTAAATGATACGATCCCTTATTTCTATATCTTGCAGTGTCAGAATCAGCCGTATGCGCAGTATTGGTCAGAGAAGAAGATGGCAAGCAGTCACCAATATACTACATCAGTCGGACGCTGCTGCCAGCCGAAACGAGGTATTCGTCACTTGAAAAGCTCGTGCTATCATTGGTAATGGCTTCGAACAAACTCAAATCGTACTTCGAATTCCATACTATTACTGTTCGCACTAATCATCCCATGAGAGCTAATCCGGAAAATATAAACACGCAAGTGCAACTCAAAGGTGACAACTTTGATGAGTGGTCTCATGCAGTTCGGACCTCCCTTTGCGCAAAGAAGAAATTTGGGTTTGTTGATGGTAGCATCAAAGAACCAAAAGAGGACCTGCCTGACTATGAGGATTGGTGGAGTGTAAACTTCATGATAATATCTTGAATATTCAACACCATTGAGAGCAGCCTTCGGTCCATGATCTCATACAAATAAGTCACTAAAGACATGTGGGATGACATCACACAACGCTTCTCTGTTGGAAACGGACCGCGATCCCATCAACAAAAAGCAAGTCTCACTGCCTACAAGATCAATGGAGACATGGTGGTGTAGTACTTCAAATGATTAAAAAGGATATGAGACGAGCTCAATGAGATTGAGAGTGTACCTTCATGTTCGTGTACGAGCACATGTGATATTTCTACGAAGATAGATAAGAAACGCGAAGAGAAGTGCCTGTATCAGTTCTCAATGGGGCTTGATGTCACTTTTGGGGCTATACGATTGCAAATCCTAAATAGTGATCCTCTTCCCACTGTCAATCGAGCCTATTTTCTGGTTGTACAAGAAGAAAGAGTTCAGTCAATAACTCGATCTCAGTCTAATCAATTTGACCCAATGGCATTCTCTACTTGCATAGGCGGTTCGTCGAGGGCTTCTAATTCAGAATGACAACGCCGATATCCGTATCTGATGTGCAATCATTATGGTAGTCACGGTCACAAAAAATCTAGATGCTTTCAACTTGACGGGCTCCCTGAACGGTGGTAAGACCGACCAAAGACTTGGGAACGTAACGAAGGAGCTGATACCAAGCCCAAAGGCAACTACACCACCAACTCTTCCTCACAATCTACTCGACGGGGTCGTGGAAACCTTGGGTCAACAACACCGCTTCCAACGGATCATCAACTATAATCGAACCACCACCTGGATTCACGCGGGATCAGTGGAGTTCCCTCTTACACTTGATTAATAACCAAAATTCAGTAAACTCGCAACAACTCAATGGTAAGGGTATTAACTCTCATTGGATTATTGACAAGGGAGTGACACATCACATGACAAGTTGCATCACCTTCCTGCATGATCTCTATGATATTCAAGCTTGTCCAGTTCGCTTGCCGAATGGGGAATATTCCTAAGCCATCAAAATGGGTCATTGTGTTGTAAATGAAAATTTGGTTCTTCAACATGTTCTATATGTCCATGATTTGGATTTCAATTTATTATTTGTCGCTTAATTATTAGATGATCAAGATGGTAGTGTACTCTTTACTAAACAAAGTTGTCTCATTCAGGACCCCAACCAAACGACGCCGATTGGGACATGTGAGAAGAGCAATGGCCTCTACATCTTGTCGGGGGTGACACATGATCGGGATGTGAGATCTAAAAGGCTGAACACTCTCGACTTGTGGCATCAACTTGGACACGCGTCTCCTTCTCTAGTTTAGTTATTACCCTATTTTCATAGCATTCGTAAACCTTTAGCTAGTAGCAATTATGACACATGTTTTACGGCAAAACAAACTAGGGATTCATTTCCTTTAAGTAATAGCAAAAGTAGTGATTGTTTTGAGTTAATCCATTGTGATCTTTGGGGGCCATATCGCCTATCTGCATCATGTGCTTCTCACTATTTCCTAACTATCCTTGATGATTACTCAAGGGTTGTATGGGTTTTTTTGTTGAAAGACAAGACCACTGTCTCCACTACATTGCAAAACTTCATCGCTCTTGTTCGTCGCCAATTCAGCAAAGATGTTGAAGTAATTAAAAGCGACAACAAGACAACATTTATGTGTCTTCACTCCAACCTTAGCTCCCAGGGGATCGTTCATTAAACTTCTATTCCTAGAACGCCGCAACAAAATGGAAGAGTTGAACACAAACATCGCCATATCTTGAACGTTGCTCGGGATTTGAGATTTCATGCATCTCTTCCCATCAAATTTTGGGGTGAGTGCATCCTAACCGCGGTGTACTTAATTAATCGCACACCGACTCAAATACTTCAAGGCAAGACTCTGTATGAGATCCTCTTTCAAAAATCACCAGAGTACTCCCATATACATGTTTTTGGGTGCTTATGTTATGCCCATAATCTTAAGAGAGGGGCTGGCAAATTTGCAAACAGAAGTCGCCGATGCATTTTCCTTGGATATCCAATCAAGAAACGGGGTTGGTTGGTGCATGACTTGGACAATCAAGAAACGTTTGTTTCTCGGGACGTGAAATTCATTGAGATTGAGTTCCCATACTCCCTTCCACACACCTTCATTCCTCTCATCAATCATATATCTCAGCCGCCCATAATGGATGATGGTGAGATTGTGTGTGGCCTCCCTACACCAGCGCACCTTCCATTGGGCGAGGTGATCGCTTCATCAACACCTCTCACCACAACAACAACTACAAACCAACAACCCGACACATTACCACACTAGACGGCTGAACTTCCAACAGCTCCTCCTCGACTATCACTAGAGCCAGGTGAGCTATCACACACCATTTATGATTCAATTGTTGAACTTCCAATCACTCCTCATCGACCATCACTAGAGCCAGGCGAGCCATCATACACCGTTACTGATTCAGTTGCTCTTGGTCATGGTTATCGAACTCGTCACCCCCCGGGTCGGCTAAGTGACTATGTCACTAACACTTTACGTGCCTCTCCCTCTCTCACCACCGTTCTCACGTCGGCGTTTCAAGGTACCCCTTATCCACTTGCTAATTTTGTAAACAATAGCAAATTATCTGCCCTATTTCGGTGTTTCCTTGCCTCCATTTCAACTGGGTGGAGCCCAACACCTTCTGTGAAGCCATGGAAGACTCCAATTGGCGAAAAGCAATGCAAGCAGAAATTTGGGCCCTTGAAGAGAATCATACGTGGGAAGTCATTGACCTTCCTCTAAGAAAGAAAGCTAAGCAAGTTCAAGCTCAAATACAACTCCAACGACAGTCTAGAGCGTTATAAAGCTCGCTTGGTCATCAACGGCAATCGCCAAGTTGAAGGAATCGAGTATAGCGAAACATTCGCTCCAATTACAAAGATGACGACTGATACGCTCTACTTTGTAGTGCGTAACTAGGAGTTGTTACTGGATATTAGGTACCATTTTGTGTGGGTTTAGAAGATATTTGAGGAGAATGGAGTTGTAGAGAATAAGTGGTGGAAAGGAAGATTTTAGTGGAGTATTGAAGCATTAAGGAGTGTAGGATCGTGATTGTTAGATTAATAATCAGGGAACTGAGAATACAGTTTACAGTTCCCCTCTCAGCGGAAATAAACAATCAACTAAATGAACAAGTTCCTTATAGTGGAAACCTTTGATTGCCAACTAGCAATCTAGGATAAAAACCACTACCTTTCTTCCGAAAGGATTTCAAGGTCTACTTCTTGATTTCTTATCACTTCGGTTACAGCTTATCCTAGGAACAAACATACAGTTTCTTTGTCTTACACATAGTTAGCCAATCCTAGATAACTTAACAGAAAGTATAATCAATCCAAGAAGCAGTCCTAAGCACTAAGGAACTAACTCACTTACAGTCACATGAACTAGCACACATCTCTTTGATTCCTTGACTGGTTCCTCTTGATCTTGTTCTGATTTGATGATCTTGTTGAGAACTTCACACTATGATATTTGCTATGGAGTGTGATTCTAGTAGTTGTGCTTGAAGATAATAGCAGAGCTTATCTTCCTTATATAGTGGATTCTTCGAGGTTGGATCTTCTCTTGGTTCCCACAGATCAAGCTTGCCCTAGGATGTGTGGTAATCCTTGATTCACGTTGTCTTTGACATATACTGACAACCTAGGCAGCTCAGAATCCACTTTGGTTGGTCAACTGCTTCAGCCAAGTCTGCCAAGTCGTTGTCCAACTCCTTTCGTCCGAGGTTCAACAATCTGGACACTTTGGAGCTGTCCTCTGGATGGTGACAGCTTTATGACAGGTCACTTTCAACAACCTTTGTCTGAGGTTCGGCATTCTAGGCATCTTGGAGTTTTGCTCTGGATGGTGGCAGACTTTTAGAAGCTTCGCTCAAGTCGCTTTCACCATCTTTTGTCCAAGGTTTGGTGTTCCCAGATTTCTCGGGAAAATCAACATCACGTGTTGGATTTCTGGGCACACATGGGTTCCTTTGGCTTGCTTGTTTGGTTTCTTTATCTTGTTTGGCTTCCAAGGTTCCAACAATTGTCCTGTGGTTCCTCTAAACACATCTTTGAGATAAAACATTAGTATCAAAATATTTGTCATCTTCAAAAGTAGAGAAACTGAGAAAAGGAACTCTCAGGGGAACCGAAGTTCCAGAGTTCCGTTTCCTAACAATTTCCCCCTTTTTGATGATGACAAATATAAGGAACCTGGCAACATAATAAGGACATAATATTCATGAGAACGGTTGAGCTTAGAGATGTACAACTTTATAAAATAATGAGAGAACATTCAATAGTTGCAAATTTCCCCTAAGCAGATGAACTAAGTTATTCAAGTTCCCCCTCAGAAATAGAACGGGTTCAGATTTCCTATAAGTCCAGTAGTTTCAATAGTTCAAGGTTCCTATCCATTCTTCCCCATTTTGACATCATCAAAAAGATCAATTAACGTATCAAGTAAAGGATATCAAAGGGAAATAAACAATTGCGCTAAACCCATCACAGAGACCATAATAGAAACTTAAGGCAGAGACAAATAATGCATTATAAACGTAGCCAAAAGAGTCCATTAGTCATGAGAGCTTAATACATTGTTCAGACACAGAGTAGAGAGAGAGACACACACGAGATCACAAAAGAAAACTTTAAAGCAGACAAAAGAAAGGATAGAAGAGGGGAGTAGGATCCTAGGGAACTACTAGCACACTGTGGCGTTATAGCACTGGGAACTAGGAGAGACGTTCCTATGGCATGTCAGTGGCCTCCTCTTTATCATCCTTCTTTTCGTCAGTTCCTTCATCCTGGCATGTGGCCTGATTTGCTCCAGTTGCATCCTCCCAGGTTTTCTGAAGCACCTCCACCAGACTGGAAACAGCAGCTCTAGTTTTCCCCAGTTCATTTATTTGATCACGGAGGGCAACTGATATAGCATGGGAACCGTCCGTGATAGCTTTTTCAATACGACCTAGAGAAGTTAGGATCGCAGAGGAGTCTTGAGTGGGGTAGAGCGGTGGCAGAGAGCTTGGGGAGGCTTGGGAACTGGCCTTTTCCTTAGGCGGATCAGCTTGTGTTTCAGAGGGAGCGGCCTGGTGATCTTTGGTTTTGAGTTTTCTTACTATGGTGATGGTGAGGAACTTGTTGTAGGCGGTTTCAGGGAAGTCATCGGGATATTGGTTGAGCATGGAGAGAAGTTCATAGCTGAGAAGACACTTTTGACGCTGGAAGATTTGCCATAAATGTCATCTTGGGAGGAGCAATTCTCTTACTAGCCGTTTAGAGGGTAGTCCATCCTAGTTCCTTTCTGGCGATTTTTTCACTGTGCTAGAGGGGTATATGGGAACCTTTGATGTGGGGTTTTAAAACATAGGACCTGAAAGTACGTTCCCATAAAAGAAATCGAGGAAGGCCATTTATCGCATTACACAATAATTCCCAGAGAGGGTTAAGAAATGGATCATAGGAAATTGAATTGTGCACTGAGGCAAGGGAGGGTCATAGTACACAATCATCATTTCGGCTTGTTGACGGTGGCTAAAAGATGCATAAGCAAATGTTGTTGATTAGCCTTATCAAAGTAAATTATCCTAATAAACCACTAAACAGAAGTATAGCAGACAAGTAAGGGTCGATCCCACAGAGAAGGTTTGATGTAGTATGCAACTGTGAATGACAAGTAACACAAACGGGGGGTTTAGTTATCAAGAGAACAAAGCAAACAAAGAAAATGAATTGAGTTGAGTTTAGAAAATATAATGAGGGAAAAATAGTTCCACTAGAGCGAAATCCACAAGTACAGAGATAAAGTTCGATCACTGAAATCTATTTCGTCCAAGTTCTTTAATTATCCTTATAGTCGTTCCCATCCTGATCTTAAGTACTATTGATTCTCACAGTTGTCAATAGACTTATTACTATGCCAATGATAAAATACCACTGATTCTCACAGTTGTCAGCGTACCTTAGCACCAACACAGCAATAGCAATGCACACAAGGATATAGGATACATGCAAGTAGAAAGACGTACAAGTACTCACTCCCCTACTTAACATGCAACTGATTCTCACTCACAATTATACGCTCGGAACCCCTATACGCACAATTGTGTTTGCCACTAGATATGCACTCGGAACCCCTATATGCAATCCTAGCAATTGATAAAAAGCATTCAACCTAGTTGATCAGGATAAGAAGAACAACAAGAAATCAATATCAATATAACCAAGAGAATCAATCCAACACTTAAAAGGATAAGAACAAGGAATATAAATCTCACAAACACATCAACTGTACTGCTTCAATCGTCTAGCAGAACAAGGGTGAAGTTAGTTCTCCATCAAAGGGGATGAAAAACTCTATAGAAAATAACGTCTGAAAACGGAAGCAATCCAGTGATGATAAGTCTCTCTCTTCTCTTAACCTAGAAAAGAGGCTTAAATAGTCTTAACAAACTAGGTTAAACTAAAGCTGAAATTAGAGGAAACAGAATAATAATAAAATAAAGTCTCAAACATAAAAGGAAACTAAATCGTCTCTAGCGCGAGGTCATTAAGCACAGCCACCGCGGGGCGGTGAATTCCACCGCGAGGCGTCGAACTTCCACCGCTGCGCGGTGGCATCCTCTGGCGCGAACTTCATCTTCACTGAGAGTCACCTCCGGGCCGTGGTACTTCTGACGCGGGGCGGTGAGCTCATTTCTCCAGCTCTCTTCTTCTCTGCTTCTGTTGCTCTTCAATCCTACCAAGTGTTGGTAGTCTTCTCCATAGATGCTCCAGCAGCTCCATCCATCCTCATACTCCATCTAAGCTGCAAAACCTTGGATTTCTTCACTTCTCTCCAAAACATTTGGATTGCAGACTTAGCACCAAAACTCATCCAAAACCTCTCCAAATCATGCTAATAATTGCTAGTAAAGGTGTATGAAATAACACCTATCAAATTCCCCCATACTTAGACCTTTACTCGTCCCGAGTAAACTAAAGAAAAGCTCACTCTCTCAATCAACACCAAGGCCTCAGGAAGTATAAGACAATATGACACTAGCAACTACAGCATATCAACAATAAGCTCCAGACAACCAAAACAAGTGATGCAAAGATAACCTAATCCTAACTCCAATCTAGCACCTTATCACTCCAAGAGTGGTCTACCCGAGTCCTCCTTATGACTCCCCTTCTTATGACGCCTCGCCAAGAAATATAGAGAAATCCTAGAATCACTCTTCTTCTTTTACGCTCATCTTGCCTAGGCGCCCTTTCGGGTTTTCACCTAACCACTCATTTCATTTTGCTAGATATCTCACATATACTCGCATCACTCCAGTCCAATTTTGCCCTGGTCTATACTAGCCGGACTACCTGCTTTTTACCTGAACTGCCCTTTCGGGTTTTCAGTCCATCCCAGGATTTTGGTTGCCTTTTTACCTCTTTTTGGCTTTTTTGATTTTTATTTTTTTTAAATAGAGTGCAGAAACAACGACAAACAACAATGCAGAAACGAAACTATATGTACACTAGCTAGATAGAAAGCAAGATAGCAAGTCTATATCCCTCCCCCATACTTAAACCGAACATTGTCCTCAATGTAGAAAAGAGAACATCAAATGATATAGGGGAAGAAAAAAAAAGCTCACTGTGGACCTGAAGGTGGTGGTGGGTACATCCCAAAATAGTCTCTCATATGAGCGTCCATGGTGTCTAGACGCTCATCTACATCAGCACGGAACTGGGTCTGCCAAGTCTGCAAACCGGTCTCTACCTGGGAGTTCCACTGATCCTGGCGCACTGAGAACGCGTCCCATATAGAATACAACTCCTGCCAGGGTAAGACAGGACCATATGAAGACGAAGGCGCCTCAAACTGGGTAGACATAGGGTCGTCCCCACCCACAGAATCAGCAGCAACAGCATCAAAACCACCACTAGGGCCCTCCCCAAACGGACCTGAAGGAGCAACAGCAGGGGCATCATCGGTCGGCATCCGGCTATCACTGGGAATCCACCAACCCGCATAAGAAGGCGAATAAGCAAACTCCCGGGGAACAATCAGAATGTGGCCCTCATAGGATGACCAGACCAAATCACCATCCTTCCCCAGTGGCTTCATCATCGAGCACACCTTTATGTGTGCTAAATCATACAACGCGTAGGCAACATGCCGAGGAATCTGATCGCAGGCAATCACTCCATCATAAAGAAGGGTAATCAGACCACCCCCACAAATATCACGTGGCTCGCCATCACGAATCCTCTCCAAGGAACCCAAGAAAAGGGTAGCCCAATACGGCGTATACTCAACAGTCCCCAAGATGCTCATAAACCACTGAAAGTCCTTCATAGGCACCTTCCCATCGTCCACATGGCCAAAGAAATATCTCATCATCACCTTGTGGATCAACCGCAGACACGGGTTCACCAACTTGGAATTCACCTCCTGACCCTTCCTGAAACTCATGCCCGTAGTAGCCCGCCAGAACTCCATCATCTCGGAATCATTAATACCACCAGACCACCCATCAGTTGGGTCCTTTGTAATACCCAGGGCTTCATGCACCAACTTCAGAGATAAGGAGTAATCACGCCTATTGTAGGTGAACATGATCTTGCGCAGATGCCTATCGTCTGAGTCATTGGTGAGCCTTATGAAAGAGACAATAAACTGGTAGCACAGCTCTGGATATGTAGGGGCAGCCTTTTCCAGAAACTTCCCTAACCCACACTGTGTCAAGCACATGGACACACATGCCAACATTCCCATTTGCTCCAAAGTCGGCTTATGGAAAAACTTTGAAGCCAACACCTTCCTCTCCTTCACCACATTATAAACCTCACTCCCATCCCTAGTCGACACTTTCTTCTTGCCTCTAAATGCCATAAGTAGGCAATTGAAGTGCTCAAAGAAAGGCAATCTAGAGAACTTACAAGCAAACAAACACGCAGCCTGAAGAGTCTCAGCGCGGGGCGGAAGGGTAACGGTGAGAAACTCGGAGCTATGGCCGAGTCACCGCGAAGTCGGCGCGGGGCGGTGGCAGCAGCGACGCGAAGCGGGGGCAGCGCGAGGCGGAGCAACGGCGAGGCGGGACTAAAGCGACGCGGTGGGGTTGTGTTTGGGCTTGTTTGTGAGGCTAGACTCCAAATTGGGGATTTGGGGCTAGATTTGGCTCAAGGTCGACAGGGATTTGGGGGAGATAGAGGGAAATAGATGTGGGAGCTTGAGGAGGGCGTTGGAATGGGAGGTAAGAGATAGTGGGGTTAGGTCGGGGAAAGGGAAAGGAAAAAGGGATGATGGGCCGGTCATGTACCATGGCCCAAAAGAGAAATCTTGGCCCATCAGAGGGAACCCAATCCGTCAAAACCTTAGTTACCACTTAAGAAATAAGCTTTTACTCACCCGTTTAAGGTTTTTTCGGGGCCCATTATTCTTGCTTTTTTTTAAAAAAAAATCGAGAGGTTATACATGACCTTCACCGCGGGGCGGTGAGCTCCACCGCGGGGCGGTAGGGAACGCCACGGGGGGGTGAGACTGGATGGGTACCATATCTCTTCTCGGGTTTACTTTCGTACCTGAAATGTGAGTAACAGGCGAACGAAACAAAGCAAAATAAACTATGAAAATAATCTAATGAAAGGAAAAAATGAAAGAAGGACTAACATGGGTTGCCTCCCGGACAGCGCCTTGGTTATCGTCGTTGGCTCGACGTAGTGCAGATTCGTCACCATTTAGAGTAGGATCCCCTTGGAATCCTCCTACTCGTCTCTTCCTGTGGAGACCTCTCATGGAAAGGTTTAAACCTTAGACCATGTTCCCTCTTTGCCATTGACTCCATTTGTACTTCCTTTGGAGTGTCTCCCCCATACTTAGAACGATGTGGGGGCTGATATGGCTTAACCTGAATATGTTGCACGTCACTAGATAAAGGCTTACAGCCTTGTATGGTTAGTGCAGGGGGGCTAGTGCCCAAAGTAGAGGGAATAGAACTTCCTACATCATCTAGCAGGACATCACCAACACGCACTTCATGCAACTCAATAGGTCCTTCATTAGTAGAACACTCAACTACGGTCTCCACTGCATCAGTTTTAACATTTTCATGCACAAAATTATCAATATCACTAATGCAGAGAGGGGTGGACAATTCAATGGAGTTGGCTTTATGAATATTATGTTCAAATATAATTCCATCAAATTCCATAGTCAAAGTTCCACTATCTACATCAATCTTTGTCATGGAAGTTTTCATAAAAGGTCGTCCTAGCATAACAGGAGCAACTTGTTCATCATAATCCATGTCCATAACAAAGAAATCAGCAGGGAAAATCAAAGAACCTATCCTAACAAGAACATCTTCCACTATACCCTTAGGGGGCACACATGATCCATCAGCAAGTTGTATGACAATGTTAGAATCATACAAGGGTCCTAATTCCAATTTTTCAATCAATGAATAGGGTAGAACATTAATTGAGGCATCCAAGTCTAGCAGTGCTTTCTCAAAAAGATGCCCACCTATAGTGATAGGAATAGTAAAAGTACCTGGATCCTTGCATTTTACGGGCAGACGCTTCTGAACTACCGCCGAAACTTGTGCACCCACTGGACTCTTCTTTTGGGTCTTCTGCTTTTGATGCCCTTTGGTTAATCTTGGTCACCTCATCGGCTAACTGACCAATCTGCCTCTTCATGTTCTTGATACTCGACTCAGTAGCCTGCACATGTGTGGCAAAGTGCTGAGTCAGAGTCTTTAGCATATCCTCAGTAAAAGCTCCAGATGTTTGGCCCTGGGGACTCTGTTGATAAGGGGCTCTCTGCTGGTATTGTTGTTGCGCCGGCTGGTATTGTTGTTGCTGCACTGGCTATTGACCACCTTGAGGGTCAATCCATCTAAAGCCTGGGTGGTCACGCCCTCTCTGATTGTAATTGGGTTGTCCACCATATTGTGGTCTAGGGGGTCCGTAACCTCCTACAGCGTTTACTTTAGCAACACCTTCCTCTTGTAGCTGGGGACAGGTATCGGTATGATGGGACTGGTTAGAGCAAAGTCCACACGCTTTAACTTGTTGAGGGGCATTTTGATTCGCCATCCTCAGCACCAACTCTTTCAGCTCGGCCAACTCAGTCAACACCGGGCTTGGTCCTGTAGGGGTCACAACATTGACCGCATTTCTCTGGTACGTCTTCTCGAAGCTCCTGGTACTCTCACTCATCTCCTGGAGTCTCTGTTAGGAAACGGAACTCTGGAACTTCAGTTCCCCTAAGAGTTCCTTTCCTCAGTTTCTCTACTTTTGAAGATGACAAATATTATGATACTAATGTTTTATCTCAAAGATGTACTTAAGGAACCACAGGACAAATACCGAAGGTATGAATGCCAAACAGGACAAGAGAACCAAGGAACAAGACAAAGGAAGGAACCCAGAGGAACCCAGATGTGCCCAGAAACGTAGCATGCGAGGTTGTGATTCCCGAGAAATCTGGGAACACTAACCTCGGACAAAAGGAAGTCGAAAACGACTTGTGCGAAGCTTCCAAAAGCCTGCCAATGTCCAGAGCAAAAGAAAAAGACACCTAGAACGCCGAACCTCGGACAGAGAAAGGTGAAAGCGACAGGACATGGAACCTGTCGCTGTCCAGAAGTCAGTTCCCAAGCGCCCAGAGTGTTGAACCTCGGACAAAGGAAGCTGGAGAATGACTTGGCTGAAAAGGTTGACTAACCTAGAAGGATTCTGAGCTGCCTAGGTTGTTTGCACATGCCAAGAACAACGTGGACCAAGGAGAACCACTTATCCTAGGGCAAGCTCAATCTGTGGGAACCCAGAGAAGATTAAGCTGCGAAGAATCCTCTATAAGAGGAAGACTAACTCAAGGGTTATCTTCAAGCACTAAAATACGACTCACACACATTAGCAAATATCCAGTGTGAACCTTCAAACAAGATCATCAAAGCAAACCGAGATCAAGAGGAACCAGTCAAGGAATAGAAGAGCTGAGTACTAAGTTCCTGTGACTGTAAGTGATAGTTCCTAGGTGCAAAGGTCTGTTTCTTGGATTGATTATTGATTGTGTTAAGTTATCTAGGATTGTCTAACTGTGTATAAGGCAAAGAAACTGTGTGTTTGTTCCTAGGATAAGTTGTAACCAAAAGAGATAAGAAATCAAGAAGTAGACCTTGAAATCCTTTCTAAAGAAAGGTAGTGGTTTTATCCTGGATTGCTAGTTAGCAATCAAAGGTTTCCACTATAAGGAACTTGTCATTTGTTTGATTGTTTATTTCCGCTGCGAAGGGAACTTAGAATCGATATTCTGAGTTCCTTAAGTTATTATCTAACAATCACGATCCTATAATTGGTATCAGAGCAGAAAAAGCTCTAGATCTTTGTTAAGTTTGCAGATCATGTCTCAACCAAGCAAGTTTGAGCTCGGAATCTCCACCAACAAGCCACATCTCCGAAAGAAAGGAGAAGAAACATGGTGGGAAAAGTGCATGGAAAGCCACATCAAGACCAATGACTACCAATGCTGGAGGATAGTCGAAAATGGAGATGGCCATGTCCATCTCACCATGAAGGAAGAAGACTGGAAACCATAACACTATGTCATCATGGAGAAGAATGCCAAGGCCAGGCAGTTCATCCTCAATGGATTGGACAGAGAGGACATGGACAAAGTCATAGGCATCAAGACGGCCAAGGAGATGTGGAAAGCTCTCAAGGAGATGCATGAAGGAAGTGAGAAACTAAAGCAAAGCAGAAAGTTTGCTTTGGAAGGAGAATACCACATCTTCAAAATGATGGAAACTGAGACCATTTCAGAGTACTACTCCCGCTTCAACAGATTGATTGGAAAGTTGACAGCGGCGGGAGTCGATCTGGATGAAGTTTCCAAGTCCCTAGTGGTCATCAATGGACTCAACTCCAAGTTCACCCTTCTCAAGGGAATCATGAAGAACACTCCAGGCATCCAATCCCTTCCCTTGACCCAAGTCATAGGGAAACTGGAGGTTGAAGAAGGAGAGCACACCAAGGCCAATGCCGATAAGAAACTGGAGAAAGGAATCGCCCTTAAGATCTCCAAAGCCTTCTCCAGGCTCGAGATGGAGCAAGAGAACTCAGACCTGGAAGAAGAAGAGGACGAGCTAACAGCCCTCTTCTCAAAGAATATCAAAAAATTCTTTGTGAAGGGAAGGTTCCAAAAGGGCAGTTCCTCCCACAATGGACCCAGAAGGGATCTCAAAGAAGTCTCTTGTTACGAGTGCAAAGAAAAGGGACACTATGCTAAGAACTGTCCCAATAAGGAAGACTCCAAGGAAGAAGAAAGACCTCAGAAAAAGAAGGCTCTCGTAGCCTCATGGGGAGAAGACTCAGATGAGGAACTGGATCTAAGTGGCTTCTCTGGAGGAAGATCTCTCATGGCAAAAGGAGACTCAAGCGATTCAGAAGACCTTGAGGTAACTTCTGACGATCTCTTAAAATCCCTAGCTGATTGTGATAAGAAACAACTTAAGATCATAAAGAAACTAGGAAAGGAAACCAGTTCCCTTCAACATAAACTTGATGATTGTGAAGATGAAATTGCTTGCTTGACTGTTGAGAATTCTGTTTGGAGTGAGAAACTTGATGAAACTGAGAAAGACCTAGCTGAAACTCACTCCAAACTCATTGATATTAGGAATGTGCATGCTAGTCACCTTAAAACTTGCAAATCTTGTGATGAAACTAGCATAGATTCTGTCAAAGTTTCCTTGCATGCTAACTTACCTGGAAATGACATGCTTCAATCCATAATTGATAGATTGGACATTCTCACTGATTCTATTAATGAAAAAACGATAAATCAAACTGTTTTTGTGAGACAACGTCATGGAATAGGATATGTCAACAACAAAGGGAACAATGATGCTGAAAATGAAAAGGCTAGGCGAGAACTTGTTGAGATGAATGAGAACCTCAGTACTACTCTTGCCACTTCTCGTGATAGGAATCAATTCCTATCAGAGAAGATCATGGTTCTTGAGAACAAGGTGAGGTTGCCAAACGTCTAAATGAAAGTTCTCAAAGTCCTAAGAAGGAACCTAAGGGGAAAGAAAAGATAGTTCCTGAAAACCAATGGTTCACTAATTCCTTTGCTCACAAAAGATATATTGACATGGCCCATAGCAAGGTTAGAAACAATGTTGATTTTAGCAAAAGGAAAACTGAAAAAACCTTTTAGGCCAGGAAAAGGAAAATATGGACATGTTGTTTACAATCGTTTGTGTACCTACTGTGGTAAGAATGGTCATTACAACACTGATTGTGCTAAGAAAAGGAACTTTGAAAAGGAGAAAAGTACTCATTACCATGAAAGGAACCAGTTCCCTGGTTATTCACAGACTCGCAATGCTAATCCCCCCAGTAAAGCCAAGTTTCGCTGGGTTCAGAAATCTTAGTTCCCTTATGTGCAGAAAGAAGAGAGGCAACCTCAACTATGGTACATCGACAGTGGTTGCTCATGCCATATGACTGGAAGAAGAAATCAAATGACCTCTCTTCAACCTCTCCAAGGAGGGAACATATCCTTTGGAGACAAAAGCAAAGGGAAAATATGTGGAATAGGAACTGTGAAACTCAACGATCACAATCAGGTAAACAAAGTTCACCTTGTTGATAATCTTGGTTTTGACCTAATAAGTGTGTCACAGCTGTGTGATCAAGGAGACAATGAAGTTAGATTCAGATCAAACAAATGTTCAGTCCTTGACTCCTCGGGACAAATCATCCTAAAAGGGAAAATATTCAACAATGTCTACATAATTGATCCATCCTTTGTTCCCAAGGAGAAACTTTGTCTCTCAACTGTGAATGACCAAGCTGATTTGTGGCATCAACGCCTCGGTCATGCTAGCACCAAGCTGATTCAAAAGCTACACTCAAAGGAGCTAGTCAGAGGGCTGCCAAAGCTAAGTGGCACATCTAAGGAACTGTGCTCTGACTGTGTAAAAGGAAAACAGGCTCGTAGTTCCTTCAAGTCCAAAAACATGGTAAGCACCTCAAGGCCTCTTGAACTCATCCACATGGATCTGTGTGGACCCATGAGAGTTCAGAGCCTAGGAGGGAACAGGTATATCTTTGTTCTTGTCGATGACTTCTCTCGCTTTACTTGGACCATCTTTATTAAATCTAAGAGTGAAGTTATTGACCGCTTTAAAGATCTGGTTCCCTTGTTAGAAAAATCTCTTGATTGTTCACTTAATGCTATTCGGTCTGACCATGGTACCGAATTCGAAAATGGAGAATTTCTAACCTTTTGCAGTGAGCATGGAATTGATCACACTTCTCTGCACATACACTCCTCAACAAAATGGAGTAGTGGAAAGGAAGAACAGAACTTTGGAAGACATGGCTCGGACTATGCTGATCTCAAGTGGACTCTCTCAATCATTTTGGGCTGAGGCGATCAACACAGCTTGCTACATCATCAATCGAGCCATGCTTTGCCCAATCACAGAAAAGACACCCTATGAGCTCCTAAGAGAAAGAGTTCCCAACATCTCACATCTGAGGGTGTTCGGATGCAAGTGCTTTGTGCACAACAATGGGAAGGACAATCTTGGCAAATTCGACCCAAGAAGTGATGAAGGAATCTTCATTGGATACGCCTCGGGTAGCAAGGCGTACAAAGTCTTCAACAAAAGGACTAAAAAGGTAGAAGAAAGTGTTCATGTTATTTTTAATAAAAAATCACTTGGAAAGATTGTGCAGAACACCACCAATTCCTTTAAAGACCCGTTTCCCAAGTCATATCAAGAAGATCCAGATGAAGATGTCACTCCACCCAGTTCATGTCCTGCTGCTCGGAACCCTCCAATGGCTCCTCCACCAGTTCCCATGGATAATGAACAACAATCCATCTCTGGGAACCATGAACATGATGACAACATCTGTGGAGAATTCGATGACTCATCTTCTCACATAATGCTCAATGGAGAAGGAGATCCTAACCAGGAAGCTGAATGCTCAAATCAAAATGTCTCCACATCAAATGCCCTAGCTCCCAACAGAGAAATAAGAGTCGTCAAGCCTCCAGTCAGGTACGAACATTTAACCTTCTTTGCCTTCAATGTCTTTCTATCTATTGTGGAACCAAAGAACATAGGTGAGGCACTGAAGGATGCCGACTGGATCCAAGCTATGCAAGAAGAGCTTCATCAATTTGAAAGGAACAAAGTATGGCATCTAGTTCCTCGCCCCAAGGATAAACACATCATAGGAACTAGATGGGTTTACATAAATAAGCTAGACGACACAGGAGTTGTGATAAGGAACAAAGCAAGACTTGTTGCTCAAGGATACAATCAACAAGAATACATCGACTATGATAAAACCTATGCTCCAGTGGCAAGGATTGAAGCAATAAGGATGTTAATTGCTTTCGCATCACACAAAGGTTCAAGTTGTTCCAAATGGATGTAAAGACGGCCTTCCTCAATGGAATTCTTCAAGAAGAAGTCTATGTCAAGCAACCACCTGGATTTGAAAATGATGATCATCCAGACCATGTCTACTTTCTAGACAAAGCATTGTATGGCCTCAAGCAAGCTCCCAGAGCTTGGTATGATCGTCTTGCCCAGTTCCTACTCTCAAATGGCTACAGGCGTGAAGTTATTGACAAAACTCTCTTCATCCTAGAAGAAGAAGGTAACATCTTGGTGGTTCAAATCTATGTCGATGATATTATCTTTGGTTCCACTAACCTGTCCCTTGTAGACAAGTTCAAAGGCTTGATGAGAAGTGAGTTTGAAATGAGTCTAATTGGGGAACTCACCTTCTTCCTCGGATTACAAATCACTCAAAAGGAAGATGGTATTCAAATCCACCAACAGAAGTATATCAGGGAACTACTGAAGAAGTTCAAAATGGATTCATGCAAGCCTCTCTCCACTCCCATATCCACCATTGCCCACTTGGATAAGGACCATTCGTGTCCTCTAGTGGAGGAGAAGCTCTATAGAGGTATGATAGGATCACTCATGTACCTAATCGCTAGTCGACCAGACATTGTTTTTGTTGTTGGCTTGTATGCTAGGTTCCAATCTTGTCCAAGAGAAACCCACTTGGCTGCTGTGAAGAGAATACTTCGATATCTCAAGGGAACTGACTCACTCTGCATTTGGTACCCCAAAGAATGTCCCTTTGAGTTGATGGGTTTCACTGATGCTGATTATGCTGGATACTTGGTGGATAGAAAGAGCACCTATGGAATGGCACAGTTCCTAGGCCCTTGCCTTGTGTCATGGGGATCAAAGAAACAAGTCTCAGTCTCCCTCTCCACCACAGAATCCGATTACATTGCGGCTGCCTCCTGTTGTTCCCAACTTCTCTGGCTAAAGCAACAACTCACGGACTTTGGTATGTCTTATGGCCCTCTTACTATTCTTTGTGATAACACTAGTGCCATAAACATTTCTAAGAATCCTGTGCATCACAGTAGGACCCAGCATATAGACATAAGACATCATTTTCTTAGAGATCATGTTGAGAAGGGAAACATCATTATGAAATTTTGTAGAACTGAAGATCAGGTTGCAGATATATTCACCAAAGCCTTGAATAAAGTTCCCTTCGAGAACCTTAGATTGGAACTAGGAATGATTCCTATTACTCAGTAGTGACCTTAGTGTAAAGGCTCCCTTCCAGTTCCCCTGATTGATGATAGGTGTCATTTCATGCACCTTAACTAGTGACTATTGACATATTTTAGATGGAGTTTTGGAGTAGATTTAGGCTAAGTCTGTAATCCAGAAGAGTAGTTGAGAAGTGAAGATATCCAGGGTTTTACAGCTTAGATGGAGATGATGAGGATCTGCTGGAATTTATTGGAGAAGATTACCAACACTTGGTAATAAAGAAGAGCAGAAGAGGAGCTGAAGAGAGAAGAATGGCGCCCCGTACCAGAGCCACCGCGACCCGACGATAGATCTCAGAGAAGGATGCCACCCCACGATGGGAGTTGGCGCCCCGCGGCCGTCAACGAGAGGCAAAGTAAATTAATTAAGAGGCCTGCGTGTTGATGCTGGAATTGAAGGAGTTTGGGCCAGGAAGATGAGAGGCCCATGACGGCTGGGCCCAATTGAAGAGAAGATGCCGCGTGAAGGAAAGCCGAAGAATTGAAGCTGGAAGATTGACGGAGGATGACGCCAACCATGTGCTGATTGGCGTGCCGCTGCTGAATTGTTGTTGGGCCAAGCACGAGAAGGTTGGGCCGTGTTGATGCTGATGGGCCGAGAGCAGCTGAAATTGGTGATGGCTCGAGAGAGAAGCCGAGAGATGGGATTAATTCCCAGTTTTATTTACTTTCCTATTATTATTTTATTGTTATTTTATTTCCTTGTAAATTAGGGTTTGTGATCTTGGGCTTTAGGTTAACTCTATTTAACCTAATTCCCACAGCCTCCATTCCCTATCATCGAATAATCTTCTAGTTCGTTCCCTTCTCCGGGGTTCCAACCCATGGAGAACTAAACACCTTTGTTCTACTAGACGTTTGAAGCAATACAGTTGATTATGTTGTGAGATTTCTATTCCTTGTTCTTATTCTTATGTATGTTGGATTGATTCTCTTGGTTAAATTGTCTATTGATTTATGTTGGTTTATCTAGAGTTGCTAACTAGGCTTATCGACATCTATCATAGTGCTAGGATTGCATATAGGGGTTCCGAGTGCATATCTAGTGGCAAACACAATTGTGCGTATAGGGGTTCCGAGCGTACAATTGTGAGTGAGAATCATTGCATGTTAAGTAGGGGAGTGAGTACTTGTACGTCTTTCTACTTGCATGTATCCTATATCCTTGTGTGCATTGCTATTGCTTTGTTGGTGGTAAAGTACCCCGGTCTGGTACCGCGTGACAGGCGTGACTGGCGTGTTTTATCATTGGCATAGTAATAAGTCTATCGACAACTGTGAGAATCGGTAGTACTTAAGATCAGGGTGGGAACAACCATAAGAATAGTTAAAGAACTTGGATTTAATAGATTTCAATGATCGACTTATCTCTGTATTGTGGATCACGTTCTAGTAGAACTACTTTCCCCATTCATATTTTCTCATCAACCACACTTGTTTGCTTTGTTTTGCTTGATAACCAAAAACCCCTTTGCTTGTTACTTTGCATGCTTACTAACACATGAATTGATCACTTCCTCCCTGTGGATTCGACCCTTGCTTGCCTCTACTACTTGTTTAGGTTTGTTAGGATTATTTTATTTGTTTAGGTGTCACGACGACAAACGCCTATCAAATTGGCGCCGTTGCCGGGGAGGCAAGATTTGATTTTTTTGTGTGTTTGTTTGTGTGTTTGTTACTTTGGTGTGGACCTATCTGACGGTCCACACCCTTGCTACTGATTTTTGTTTTTCTTTTTGATTTTTTGTTACAGATATGGATTTCTGGGGAGAACCACACGAAAGACCAGGTCCCCACTCATTTTCACCAGAAAGGGGACACTACCCAACTCCTAGTGCCTGCAGAATCTATCGCAATACGTTGCACACCACTGACGATTGTCTAGGACTTCCCGCATTAAGAGCAGCAGTAAAAGCACGTCGAGATGCAAACTCGCAGGGACCGAAACAGGAGCCATATCCGGACACTTACAGCTCAGGGTGGAGGGAGCACTATAACCCAGTTCCATATGGAAATCAACCACAGTGCTCGCCTGCACCCAATGCTGATGTACTCAGGACCCTGATGCAAAGTATAGCAACTGTGGCCCAGAACGTGATCTCAATGCATACAACCATGGCCCAGAACGTGTCCTCACTGCAAGCAACCATGGCTCAGAGTGTCCAACAACAATAAGAGGCAATTTCCAGTCTCCAAAGCCAAGTTGACCAACTGAGTCAAGCGTTGCTTGAGTCAAAGTCTGCTGAAAAGGAGAGCGACCATGAGATGGAGAACATCACCCACCGCCCCGCATCCCCCGTCACCGCGACCCGGCGCGAAGTCCCAGTTATCTCACCGCCCCGCGGCGAGACTAACCGCGACCCGGCGGCGTGCCTCAGTATCTCCACCGCGACCTCACTGCCCCGCGGCAATGACTGCCGCCCCACGGTGGATGAAGTACCTCCTAGCGCGACCTCGCCGCGGCCCGGTGTCCAAAATTTCAGATATGCTGGTGAGGTTTGGGTAGATCCTTACGGGGTTGCACGGCAGGTGCTTTCTGAGGAGGAGAACTTCTTTGGAGATGAGTGGAGCGACGATGAGGAGGAGTGTTGTGATCGCGAAAATACTCCAGAGACAATCGCCCCGGCAGTCCCCGATCCTCTGGAGGCTGCCTATGATGAGTTTGTGCATCTCAACTCATTCCCGCTTGTTTCGCTGCAACCCGTCGCGCCCCTCCTTGAGGCTTCCCGAGTTACTCAAAGGCCGAAGAATAATGAGGATATCTATGAGGCCTTCAGTAACTGCATAAAAACCGTCCCCTTGGTCACACTGGCTGGCAGCACCCCTCGCAGCAAGGAAATGTTAAAGGTATTGGGCTTGATCAAGAAGAAGCCGAGGGGGAAGCATAAGAAGGAGGCTTTGATTCAAATGGTGAATTTTTCTATGCTGGATTCGGGGCAGGACATACATGTAGCCCCTGAGATGTTGGGTAGGCCATTTATGAAGATGGCAAGTGCGTTTATGAATATACACAGCGGTCCACCCACAAAGAAGTGCAAGAGCATGGGGGAAAGGCTGAACAGGGAGTATACAAAGAGGCATCCCCCTGATATGGACCCCATGAGTTTGGTTGCTATGAGCAACCCAAGCTGAGAAGATGAGTGGTATGTCATGCCATGACAATAACTAAGGCGCTATCCGGGAGGCAACCCGAGGTATGTTTTTCTTTCTTTGCTTTTCATTCTTTATTTTTGCATTTTCTTTAGTGTGTTTTTGCTTTGTTTCGTCCGCCTGTTACTAACATTTCAGGTACGAAAGTAAATGGAGAGATATGGTGTTCTCAGCCATCCCACCGCCCCGCGGCGACCCTCACCGCCCCGCGGTGGAGCTCACCTCCCCGCGGTGGATTTCTGGTATATTTTCCCTCTAAAAAAATAATAAATAAAGGGCCCTGAAAAAACCGAACGGAGAGTAAAAAAAATTAAAATTCAAAAAAAAAAAAAAAAGTTCTACCGAGGCCAGCTGTCCAGAGTTCCCCATGGAGATGGTGCGCATCATGTTGTCAAGGAGGATACATTAGCCCACACATTATTTGACAACGATGATGTCCCTACATTCGACAGCTGATGAGGAGGAACACTAGAGCCCCACCATGATTACATCTGGGCTTCACCATGTGTTCCTAGAAGGCCGTGCAACCCCGACCTCTATGCTTTACCACTATTCACCAAAGTGGTTCCCTTTTGGTTGCACGGTAGGAGAAGACGATAGAGTTGATGAAGATACCCGCCCAACACCAGAGACCTGGGCATTCATTGAGTAGACCGCCAGCGACACCTACAGTGTCCAAGCTGTTTGGCAACGTTTATGAGTTATTTTTTGCTTTTCCCTCTGCTTCTATTCTTTTGTCTTTCATTACATTGAGCACAATGCAATGTTTAAGCATGGGGGAGAGTTCTATACTTGCTACGTTGCTAAGGAGAAAAATTAAAAAAATTAAAAAAGCCAAAAATTGAAAAAAAGGCATACATTAAAAATCCCGGGATAGGTCGAAAACCCGAAAGGGCGGCCTAGGTAATAAGCAGGTGGCTTGGACCAGCATTAGGCTGGGGTAATATATGGTCAAGAGTGACGTGAGCTTATGTGAGTACATCTATTGGAAAATGAAATGAGTGGCTTGGTGAAAACCCGAAAGGGCGCCTTGGCAAAATGAGCGAAAAAGAAGAAGAGTGATTCTAGGATTTCTCATTATTCTTGGCGAGGCGTCATAAGAAGAGGAGTTATAAGGAGGATTCGGGTATGTCACTCTGGAGAGATAAGAAGATAGATGGGAGACTAGGATTAGAATTATTTTCACTCTATGGTGTTTGGGATAAGCTTTGGGGAAGTACTCCGCTTTCCTTTTAGCTTGGAAGTGTGGGTGTTGAGATTTATTGAGTTGTGTTGTATTGTGTTGTTGTGTTGTGCATGTTGCTTTGGTATCTGGAGCCAATGGTTGAGTTGTTGTAGTCACTGGTATCATGTTTGCTCACACTTCCTGAGACCTTGGTGTTTGATGATTGGAGTATGATTGGTTTTGATTTAATTGGGACGAGTAAAGGTCTAAGTATGGGGATATTTGATAGGTGTCATTTCATGCACCTTAACTAGTGATTATTGACATATTTTAGATGGAGTTTTGGAGTAGATTTAGGCTAAGTCTGTAATCCAGAAGAGTAGTTGAGAACTGAAGATATCCAGGGTTTTACAGCTTAGATGGATATGATGAGGATCTGCTGGAATTTATTGGAGAAGATTACCAACACTTGGTAATAAAGAAGAGCAGAAGAGGAGCTGAAGAGAGAAGAATGGCGCCCCGCGCCAGAGCCATCGCGACCCGGCGATAGATCTCAGAGAAGGATGCCGCCCCGCGGTAGAAATCACCGCCCCGCGGTGGGAGTTGGTGCCCCGCGGCCGTCAACGAGAGGCAAAGTAAATTAATTAAGAGGTCCGCGTGTTGATGCTGGAATTGAAGGAGTTTGGGCCAAGAAGATGAGAGGCCCATGACGGCTGGGCCCAATTGAAGAGAAGATGTCGCGTGAAGGAAAGCCGAAGAATTGAAGCTGGAAGATTGACGGAGGATGACGTCAGCCATGTGCTGATTGGCGTGCCGCTGCTGAATTGTTGTTGGGCCAAGCACGAGAAGGTTGGGCCGTGTTGATGCTGATGGGCCGAGAGCAGCTGCAATTGGTGATGGCTCGAGAGAGAAGCCGAGAGACGGGATTAATTCCCAGTTTTATTTACTTTCCTATTATTATTTTATTGTTATTTTATTTCCTTGTAAATTAGGGTTTGTGATCTTGGGCTTTAGGTTAACTCTATTTAACCTAATTCCCACAGCCTTCATTCCCTATCATCGAATAATCTTCTAGTTCGTTCCCTTCTTCGGGGTTCCAACCCATGGAGAACTAAACACCTTTGTTCTACTAGACGTTTGAAGCAATACAGTTTATTATGTTGTGAGATTTCTATTCCTTGTTCTTATTCTTATGTATGTTGGATTGATTCTCTTGGTTAAATTGTCTATTGATTTATGTTGGTTTATCTAGAGTTGCTAACTAGGCTTATCGACATCTATCATAGTGTTAGGATTGCATATAGGGGTTCCGAGTGCATATCTAGTGGCAAACACAATTGTGCGTATAGGGGTTCCGAGCGTACAATTGTGAGTGAGAATCATTGCATGTTAAGTAGGGGAGTGAGTACTTGTACGTCTTTCTACTTGCATGTATCCTATATCCTTGTGTGCATTGCTATTGCTTTGTTGGTGGTAAAGTACCCCGGTCTGGTACCGCGTGACTGGCGTGACTGGCGTGTTTTATCATTGGCATAGTAATAAGTCTATCGACAACTGTGAGAATCGGTAGTACTTAAGATCAGGGTGGGAACAACCATAAGAATAGTTAAAGAACTTGGATTTAATAGATTTCAATGATCGACTTATCTCTGTATTGTGGATCTCGTTCTAGTAGAACTACTTTCCCCATTCATATTTTCTCATCAACCACACTTGTTTGCTTTGTTTTGCTTGATAACCAAAAACCCCTTTGCTTGTTACTTTGCATGCTTACTAACACATGAATTGATCACTTCCTCCCTGTGGATTCGACCCTTGCTTGCCTCTACTACTTGTTTAGGTTTGTTAGGATTATTTTATTTGTTTAGGTGTCACGACGACAAATGCCTATCAATTGACTAGTTAAGACCTTTAACTTGTTGAGTCTTGATATCTCTGTGTAATACTCTTTTGCTACAAATCCTCTTTTCATAATGGTTTCTTAAAAGGCTTAGATAAATTTTTCTAGTTCGTCTCCTTTTGGTCCTCATTATTCTTTCAACTCCTTCATTGTTCAAAGTGTCTTTGATGGCCCAAAAGTCACAATCTGATCATATTTCTAACCCAATAATACAAGCCGAAATGATGATTGTGTACTAAGACCTTCCCCTGCCTCATTGCTCAATTTAATTCTCTATGATCCATCTCTAAATCCTCTCTGAGAATTATTGTGTAATGCGATAAATGACCTATCCTGATTCCTTATATGGGAACGTATTTTCTTAGGTTCCATTGTTTAAATCCACATCAAAGGTTCCCATATGTCCCTCTAGCACGCTGAATATATCGCCAGAAAGGAACCAGGATGAAACGTTATCCTAACGGCTAGTATAGCGATTGAATTTCCCCAGACTATATTTATGGCAACTTCTCAGTGCTCAGACGCGTCTCGTTAGTTGGCAGAACCCCCTCTTCTCTGAATTGAAAATTTTGAATATCTGTGACCGTTCGGATAAAGCTGCACCCCTCATCAATGCTCAAGATTTTCCATGATCCTCTCAACGGCTAGATATCCTCCTACGGCCCTTTCAGCCATCTCACCGCCTTAAGAGATGCCTTGTTGATCCCAGCCATTCCCACAACTTGTCATCTCTCTGATCTTCTGTTTCGCTCTCTCTCTCTCAAACACAAATTTTTCTAGCTTCTCAAAATGGTTGACCAAAACCCTAACCTAATCCAAGACGAGGAGAAGGCTGCTCTTCTCAGAGCTCATCGAGCAAAGAAGGCAGCATCCTCTTCCAAGCCCATATCCATCACCACCTCTCAAAAATCCCAACCTGAGGAGAAAGCCGAAGAGGAACTCAAGGAGAAAACAGAGGCACAGGCTGAGGAGAAAGCTATGGCCATCACTCCTGCATCGGCTTCAGCTACAAAATCAGTCTCGGAAGGAGCTTCTCATGACTCCTCCCCAGATAAGACCATCCAAGAGATCATCAGCCCTGAGCCCTCACCAGTAAGCCTCAAATCTAAACCTCCCTCCAATCCTGGTCCCTCTGTTGCCACTAGACTGAAACAGAGAAAGAGGAGCTCCCAAGCTTTAGTTCCCTATGAGGCCAAAGAGACCAAATCCTCAAAAAGGGCCAAAATCACCACCCTCTCTACTTCTTCCTCCCTGGGTCAAGTCTCTTCCCTCTTCTCTAAAAGGAAGATCCTCAAGCCCCTCATAATCGGCAAGGAGTTCTGGACCCAAGAACTGGAAGACGAAGATGAAGAAACATTTGGAGAAGCCCTTGGTGAGTTCCATTCCCTCCTACAGTACCAAGGCTGGGATGAGATGTTGATTGAGCCATTCTCTGCTTCTGATGAAGTCGTCCGTCTGTTCTACCAGTCTCTCGAATTTGTGCCCGCCAAAGAGAATTATCCCTGCAACAATGCCATCTTCAATTGGAAGGGAACCATGTATCCCCTATCCCCCAACCTCATAGCGTCTGCTCTTGGGATCGAGTCCAGATCTGGCTTCGGCATCCTGCATCAGAAAAAGGCATGGACCAAAGGAAAGGTTTACAAGTCCAAAGGAGACGTGGTAAAGAAAATCTACGACGGCGCCTACCCCTTATCTTTGGAGACAAAGGACCTCTCCATCGCAAACAAGCTTCTACACTTCTGGATCATCCGTAATCTAGTTCCCAAGCAGGAGCACAAAGCCTCAGTCACCATCACGGATGCCATTTTTATGGAAAAGGTGCTCTCTGGTGTCCAAATTGATCTCCCCAATATTGTGTTGGCTCATATACAGTTATGTTCGTCCCATGCCTCCCATGCCCTGCCCTTCCCTCATCTCATCAAAAACATTCTCTCCACCCTGCACCTGTACCCAGATGATTTGCATGAAACTGCTTACAGCAAGTTCCTTACCATGGCCACTGTCCGGAAATTAAAGACAAAGGGACAATAGACCACCCCTTCTGAAGCTCAAGCTAACCCGCCTAAGGAAAAGGCCAGTTCCAAGGCCCCTTCTAGCTCCCAGCCACCGCTCAATCCCTCTCAGGACTCCTCTGTGATCCTCTCTGCTCTGGATCGTATTGAAAAAGCCATCATGGAAGGCTCGACTGCTATCCCGGTCGCTCTCCGTGATCAAGTCAAAGAGTTGGGAAAGATGAGCTTTGCGGTGTTAAGTCTGGTAGTAGTTCTTTAGAAGAATTGGGAAGATGCAATTGGTGCTACTCAGGCCACAGGCCCAAATGTAGGAACTGACAACAAGGTTGATGAAGAGGAGGCCGCTGCATTGCCTTAGGAACGCCTCTCCTGGTTCCCAGTGCTGTAACCTCACAGTGTGCTAGTAGTTTCCCTAGGATCCTACTCCCTCTTCTATCCTTATGTTGTCTTTCTTAACAATTGCTTTTGCTGTTGTCTTTGTAGTTTGTTGTTTTGTTGTTGGTTTGTTGTTGGTTGTGATTGGTATTACCCCTCCTTGAACAATATTAGGCTTTTGATAAATTAATGACTATCTTTTGGCTTCGTTCCTATGATTCATTTGTCTTTGCCTTAAGTTTCCATTATGCTTCTGTTATGGGTTTGATGCAACTGTGCATTCACTTGGATATCATATTCTCAACTTGTTAACTTATCTTTTTGATGATGTCAAAAGGGGGAAGAAGGATAGGAACCTTGAACTTTGGAAATTGCTGGACTAATAGGAACTCTGAACTAGTTCTACTTCTAAAAGGGAATTCGAATAAACTCGTTCATTTGCTTAGGGGGAATTTGCAACCATTTGAATGTTCTCGCATTAGTTTATAATGTTGTAAATCCCTTAAACTCAATATGGTCTCATGAAATTCAAGTCCTATTATGTTGTCAGGTTCCTTGTATTTGTCATCATCAAAAAGGGGGAAATTGTTAGGAAACGGAACTCTGGAACTTCAGTTCCCCTGAGAGTTCATTTCCTCAGTTTCTCTACTTTTGAAGATGACAAATATTATGATACTAATGTTTTATCTCAAAGATGTGCTTAAGGAACCACATGACAAATACCGAAGGTATGAATGCCAAACAGGACAAGAGAACCAAGGAACAAGACAAAGGAAGGAACCCAGAGGAACCCAGATGTGCCCAGAAACTAAGCATGCGAGGTTGCGATTCCCGAGAAATCTGGGAACACCAACCTCGGACAAAAGGAAATCGAAAATGACTTGTGCGAAGCTTCCAAAAGCCTGCCAATGTCCAGAGCAAAACAACAAGACACCTAGAACGCCGAACCTCGGACAGAGTGTAGGATCGTACGTTGTTAGTTAACAAGAGAACTGGGAGTCCAGTTCCTAAGCAGCGGAATAAGTAAACAATAGCGATTTCAAGACAAGTTCCTTAGAGTGGAAACCTTTGATAACCAACTAGTTATCCAGGATAAAACCCACTACCCCTTTTGTAAGAGGATTTCAAAGTCTACTTCTTGTATTAGTACTTCGGTTACAATCAACTAGAATAGAACACACAGATTCAAGTCTTAGACACACTAAAAGACTCTCTACCTAGTTCGACCTAACCAAGCAAACAACAAGCAAGCAACTTACTCAGTTCTTCTTCAAAGAACTCGGCACAACTTCTTCACAGCACTCGAGATCTTCTCTTCGTGAATGCGTGTGTGAAATGAGAGAGGTTTAATTTCTTTATTTATATGACTTAATTACTGAAGGAAGCAAATCTTCAATAATTAAATCAAACAAATAAAATAATCAAAAGAAATCGTTAAAGATAACATTTGTTTCCAAATATTATCTCTACCGACTTTTACACATTTTGTTTCCATAAAGGATAATCTTTTACGCTCCTAAAATATATGGAAACAGGATATGATCTTGTAGTTCTCTCTCTAACTAAGATCTACCCTAAACAGCTCGCCGCCGCCTTCACAGATTTATCCAAGTGTTTCTGGCGCCAGCAAGCTTCAGTTCCTTCCGCCAGTTCCCAAGTCTGGCGTCAGTAGTTCTGTTCCGTGCTTTCCAAGTCTGAAGTTCCCTGTTTTGTCACACTAATGTAAATATTAATAGCAAAGATGTTTGTCATTATCAAAACTAGGAAAACTGGGGATGGGAACTAGTTAGGGAACTGGAGTTCCCAAAAGTTCACTTCCTAACAATTTCCCCCTTTTTGATGATGACAAACATGTAGAACAGGCATATCGAAATAGGCATGAATAATATGATGAAGAGACAGAACATAACTAGATGTAGAATAATCATTAGTGAATTGCATATTCCCCCTTAACACCAGATCTAGTTCCTTAGTTCCCCCTTAATGAAACAAC
This sequence comes from Rheum nobile, assembly GCA_027886185.1. Taxonomy (NCBI): domain Eukaryota; kingdom Viridiplantae; phylum Streptophyta; class Magnoliopsida; order Caryophyllales; family Polygonaceae; genus Rheum; species Rheum nobile. Next base: position 1,656,308 of record WOAB01000232.1, on the reverse strand, counting down.
TAGATCAGAGTTCCTTTCAGCCTATCAGTTCCAGATTGCCAAGTTCATTCCCCCTTTGGACATCATCGAAAAGAGTCAGTTAGATGAGTAACAAAGAGAACTTAGAGAGATAAATAAGCTAATGCTGAACTCTAGAGAAATGGCACCGTAATAAAGATTCAAAGCATATTGCAAACAGGGCAGGGAACGCAAAATAAGTTCATTAAATATCAAAGGGTAGGAGCTACATAATCATAAAAACAAAGAAAAATAAAAGCACTCAGAGACACACAAAAAGAGATCATAATATGAAAGTGGGATCCTAAGGGAACTATAAGTTCCGTGTCATCTGAGAGGGGAACTAGACATAATCCTTGCTACTCCTGGCCCTTGGCCCTGTGTTCCGTGTCCTCCTTAATCTTGCCATCAATCAGCTTGCCAATTTCCTTGGTGAGGGCTTCAGTGCACTTCCACAACTCCACCACCATCTCATTGGTGAAGTTGCTTCCTTTCTCCACAGCGGCGGCGACCTTGTCGAAACCATTGACCAAGGCGTTCTCAAGATGTGCTAGACTATTGAGCAGCACATGGGTGTCAGGAACTAGGCGCGGATCAGATTGGCCCGGTAGCAGCTCTTCCTCAAACTCTTCAGCCTCAGACATCTCATCAACATGGGCCTTCTGAGCAAGGCGCCTCACAGTAGTCATAGTGAGGATGCGAGAGAAATGGTCTCTTGGATGTCAGCAGGGTAGAGACCAAGGCTGGAGAGGAGGTTCTTTATGACATGTGGGTAGGGGAGAGCATGGGTACTGTGGGACTTGCAAAATTGTATATGGGCTAAGATAATGCGAGGGAGATCGATAGGTTCTCCCAAGAGAAGTTTCTCCAACAGAACAGCATCGAAGACGGCTATGGTGTCACGCTTTTCTTGGCGGGGAGTGATGTTCTTAAGGAGGAAGGTGTGGAGAATTTTCCAGTCAAGGCTTAGATATTTGGTGAGGAGGGGGCCTTTTGTGGGGGCATTTCCATCAAACACAGTACGGAGGATGGCCGCTTTGTGCTTGCTTGGCCAGTTCCGTTTAACGATAACTCCAAAGCCTTCACCAGAGTCCAGGCCGAGCACAGATCCTATCACAGCAGCAGAGATAGGGAATAGCTTACCATCCCAGGTGAGAAGAGCATCATGAGCGGGCTGGTCCTCCTTAGCAGACACAAACTGTAGATTCTGGTAGAAGATTCGCACCATGTCCTCATTTACGGCGAACGGGGAGGGAATCAGAGTGTCCCAGCCTTGAAGTTGGAGCTTGGCGTGGGCGGAGATGACACTCTCATCATCAACGGAGGTCCAGAACTCCTTGCCAACAATGAGGGGCTCCAGAATGTTCCGAGAAGCCAGAGAAGCATCCAACTTGGGAACCTGAGAGGAGCGAGTTGGGGACGATAGTGGCTTCTTTCCTTTGGAAGTTGGGGAAATCCGGGCCCTTTTTGCCGGTGGCGTCTCCTCGAGTTTGAGGGAGGGGACGCCGGAACCACCCTTTGCGGCGCGACGCTTGACGCGACCGGCGATAGATTGGGAGTCGCCTGGTTTCTGGAGGGAGGGGGTCGGAGTTGGAAGCAGGTCCACATCAATAGGGAGGCTCTTCTGAGAGGGAGAAGAGTGATGAGATCCCTCCTTTGTCGGTGTAGGGGAGGACGGCCGAGAGAGAGTGTGCTCTGATGAGGCCGACTGGCTCGGCTCTTTTACCGGAGAAGACACCGACTGAGAGGGTTCTGTCGCAGGTGGGGGCACAGAAGATAGTGCCTTTGGCGGGGTTGCCACCTGAGAGGAGGACGGTGTTGCCTTCAGTTTTCGAAGTTCCTCGATGTAGGCCACCTCTTCGGCGGTGAACTGGGGAATTTTGGGTTCCATAGTTGCGGAGATTTGGTGTGAGAGAGAGGTTGTTATGAGGGTTCTTGAGAAAGCGGCAATAATCTTTAGGAGAGCAGAAAGAATATGATAAGCGGTGCCCAATTAGGTCTGCCTTGTTGCCTTTTATAATTCTCAAGCAAATTCTATCCACAACACACCATTGCCAGATCTTGAACAAATAAGGGAACCGAAAATCTCTCCAACGACCACAAAATCTTCAACCAAAATACTAGCCATAAATATCCTCATCATGATAGTAGCAGATCAATCACATCAGCTTGGGCTTCAAATCGGTTGAGTAAGAAACGGCTAGAAGAGCATTTATGCCTCTCGGGAAGCGGACTCTGTCAGAGATCAGAATTCAAAATATCTGGCCGTTGAGGCGGCATACCCAGTTCCTTTCCTCAGATAATGACACGGAACTAGGGAAGTATGGGCACATTTGATGTAGGGAACCAAGCAAACACTCAATAAAAGTACGTACCCATATAAATAAAATTAGGAAGGCAATTTTGACATTACACAGATAATTCCCAGTGTGGATTAAACAGAGGGTCATAAGGAATTATGCAATGTAATCAGGCTTAGGGACGGCTTGTAGTCAATCATCATTTCGGCTTGTAATATAGGATATATGTGATCAGATTGACTATATTAAGGCTTAATCAAGGAAATGTAGATATGCACAAGATATATCATGAAAGAATATGCGATCATTGCATAATTTAGAACATGCTTTAGAATCAATGTTACAGGACATGCGAGGCCAGCACAAAATCAAATATCATTAATATTTTCAATGGAACCATAGAACATATCAAATCTAGGCACAGCAAGGGAACTAGTAATGGCAACCGGAACTACTAGTTTAAGGAAACCATTCCTAGAAGTAACCTAAAGGACTCGTAAGGTTCCCGATTGAGTGCCTTGGTAAATATATCGGCAATTTGATCTTCTGTCCTACAATATTCTAGCAGTATGTTCCCCTTTTCAACATGATCACGTAAAAAGTGATGCCTTATGTCAATATGTTTGGTCCTAGTATGATGCACGGGGTTCTTAGATATGTTGATTGCACTGGTATTGTCACATAAGATTTTGAGAGGACCGAAAGACATACTAAAGTCCGCAAGTTGTTGTTTGAGCCAGAGGAGTTGGGAACAGCAAGCAGCAGCTGCGATGTACTCAGCCTCTGTGGTGGAGAGAGCAACTGAGTTTTGTTTCTTGGATCCCCAAGAGATTAAGCAGGGACCAAGGAACTGGGCCATTCCTGATGTGCTCTTGCGATCGACCGGGAACCCAGCATAGTCAGTATTCGTGTAGCCAAGGAGGTTGAAATGGCAATCTTTGGGGTACCAAAGATAGAGGTCGTCAGTTCCCTTCAGATAGCGAAATATGCGTTTCACCTCAGTGAGATGAGATTCCCTTGGATCAGCTTGAAACCTGGCACAAAGACACACAGCAAACACAATGTATGGCCTACTGGCTGTTAGATACATCAAGGAACCTATCATACCACGATAGAGTTTCTCTTCAACTCGTTGTCCATTGTGATCGGCGGTGAGACGAGTTGCAGGGGAGATGGGAGTGGAGATTGGTTTACTGGAATCCATTTTGAACTTCTTCAGGAGTTCCTTGAGATACTTTTGTTGATGAATTTGGATCTCATCGCCTGAGTGACTTGCAATCCCAGAAAGAATGTGAGTTTCCCAATCATGCTCATTTCGAACTCGCTGCTCATTAGATCTTTGAACTTTTCTACAAGAGCCAAGTTAGTGGAACCAAAAATAATATCATCAACGTATACCTGAACCACCAAAATGTCACCCTTCACATCTAGGATGAATAGGGTTTTGTCGATCACACCACGCCGATAGCCATTTGCTGTTAGGAAGGTATACGTGGTCAGGGTGATCATCATCCCGACAAAACCCTATTAAATGGCATTCCTCGTGCTTGTTTTAGACCATAGAGCACTTTGTCCAAGAAGTACACGTGGTCAGGGTGATCATCATCCTCAAATCCTGGAGGTTGCTTTACATAGACTTCCTCTTGAAGAATGCCATTTAGGAACGCAGTTTTTACGTCCATTTGAAAGAGCTTGAAGCCTTTGTGGGACGCGTAAGCAATGAGCAAACGAATGGCTTCCAATCTTGCTATAGGGGCAAACGTCTCATCGTAATCAATCCTTTCTTGTTGATTATATCCTTGAGCAACTAAACGAGCTTTGTTCCTTGAGACTGCACCAGAATCATCCAGTTTGTTGCGAAAAACCCACCTAGTTCCTATGATGTGTCGATTAGCGGGATGAGGAACTAGTCGTCAGACTTTGTTCCTCTCGAACTGGTGAAGTTCTTCTTGCATGGAAATGATCCAATCGGCATCCTTCAGTGCTTTCGTGATGTTCTTGGGTTCTATAAGAGACAGAAAAGCATTGAAGGCATAGAAATTCATATCCTCAAATCCATACATGTCCGGGGGCTTGATTGTTCTTTTAGCTCTGTTTGAAGCTAGTGCATCCGTCCTTGGAGTTTCAGCTGCTATATGGACGGGAGCTGAGGAGGAGGCGATGGGAGGAACAGAGTCAGTTCCTTGTGTGGTTAGGTTGACCGGAGCATCTGAGCTGGAGGGAACAAAATCGATCAAGGGAACATAGTCAGAGAGCACAGTGTCCGGTTGAGGGGGAGGAGCTGGGGAGCTCTCAGTGGACATCGACTCCTTGGGCTCAATTACTAGACTAGTTTGAGGAGGATTAGCGAGGGAAGGATAGGAATTGGGATTTGATGGTGCGTCATCATCAGAGTCTTCGAGTGGACGTTGAAATGGATCTTCTGAGGGAATTGAGGGATCCTGCACAGACTTTGAAGGCAATTTTTCATTGAAAACAACATGAATACTTTCTTCTACATTTTTAGTCCGTTTGTTAAAGACTTTGTAAGCTTTGTTGTTTGACGCATATCCGATGAAAATCCCTTCATCGCTTCGTGGATCAAATTTGCCCAGATTGTCCTTCCCATTATTGTGAACAAATCACTTGCATCCGAAAACTCGCAGATGAGCAATATTGGTAACTCGTCCTCGAAGGAGCTCATAGGAGGTCTTCTCAAGCATGGGACGTAGCATAGCTCGATTTAGAATGTAGTAGGCTGCATTTACGGCTTCTGCCCAAAAGATTGGGAAAGTCCACTGGAGATGAGCATTGTGCGAGCCATATCCTCCAAAGTCCTGTTCTTCCTCTCAACTACCCCATTCTGTTGAGGAGTGTAGGAAGCTGAGAAATTGTGATCAACTCCATGTTCCCTGCAAAAAGTTAGAAAGTCTCCGTTTTCAAACTCAGTTCCATGATCGGAACGAATAGCTCGAAGAGGAACATTCAAAGATTTCTCAAGCAAAGGAACTAGCTCACTAAACCTATCAAAGACTTCACCTTTAGATTTGATAAATAATGTCCAAGTGAATCTAGAGTAATCATCAACAAGTACTAGAATATACCTGTCACCACCAATGCTTTGAACACGCATAGGACCGCAGAGATCCATGTGAATGAGTTTCAGGGGTTTAGAAGAGCTTACCAGCGTTTTGGACTTGAAGGAACTACGAACATGTTTCCCTTGAACACAGTCAGAGCAGATTTCTGACTTTTCAGCGTTGATTTTGGAAAGACCACGAACAAGTTCCTTTTGATGCAGCTTATGGATTAGCTTGATGCTTGTATGACCAAGTCGTTGATGCCAGAGGTTTGTTTGATCATCAATGGAAGAGAGACACAACTTTTCTTTGGGAACGAACTTGGGATCAATGATGTAAACATTATTGAACCTTTTTCCTTTTAGGATCACAGTTCCCTGTCTATCTTCCACAAAACATTCCTTTGAGGTAAAGCGAACCTCATTTCCCCCTTGATCACACAGCTGTGACACACTTATTAGATCAAAGCCTAAATTTTCAACAAGGTTGACATTACTTACCTTAATGTGATCAGTAAGATTCACGTTTCCAGTTCCACAGATTGTTCCCTTTCTCTTATCTCCGAAGGAAATAGTTCCTCCTCGGTGTTGCTGAAGTGACGACATTTTCTTTCTATTTCCGGTCATATGGCACGAGCATCCGCTATCAATGTACCATTTGTCTTGTTGTCGCACTTCGTCCTGCACAAGGGAACTCAAACTTTTGGAACCCAGCTAAGCATAGCTTCTCTGGGTGAATGAGGTTGAAATCTTGTCTGTGGGTTAGAAGCAGGAACAAAATAGTAAGGATCATTTAAATCAGTAATAGTGTGCATCCTTTTCTTGTTGTTTATTTTCCGGTTCCTTTTCTTAGCATGTTCTTCCATTTGTTTCTTCTTGTGGATGCATTCATGATAAGTATGACCATTTTTACCACAATGCCAGCAAACACGATTATAGATAACATGACCATACTTACCTTTACCGGGTCGGAATGGTCTTTCTTGTTTTCTTTGCTTAAAGTTGATTTTCTTACCTTTCGTTCCCTGAGCTTGGGAGACATACATCTTGTGAGCCTTTTGACCATTGAACCAGGTTTGGTTTTCTTTGGGCTTTTGTTCAAGCACCTTTACCTTCTCCTCTAGGAACTGGGCTTTATCACGAGAGTTTTGCAGCGCACCACTGAGAAACTCATTTTTCTCGTCCAGTTCCTTTCTTATTTTCTCATTTTCAGCAGAGCATGTTTCCTCAGAATCGCTTTTACCAGAGTAACCAAGACCATGTCGTTGCTTAACAAAAATAGTTTGATTCACAGTTTTCTCATTTATAGAGTGAGTGAGATGATCAAGTTTGTGCATGATTTCATTAAGCATGGAGGAAGTCTTAGTTTCAGAGTCTGTGGAGGGAAATGGGAGAATTTCAGCATGCATGAGTTCCTTTTTAACAATTTTGCAAGACTCACACTTTCTTAGAGGATTAGCTAATAGTTTTTCAGCTTCTTCTAATTTCTTACCCGAGACAGAACTTTCAGTAGTTAGGCAAGAAATTTCATCTTCATATTCTTCCAGTTTCTCTTGTAGGGAACTAGTTTCCTTTCCAAGTTTCTTAATTATTTTGACCAGTTGTTTTTTGTCATATTCAAGAAGAGACTTAGTAAAGTAAGAAGAAGATACCTCGGAGTCGTCCGATTCAGTTGAATCTTCCTTGGCCATTAGACACCTTCCTCTGGTAGTTCCCTTTGTCTCTTGTTCCTCTTCGGAGTCTTTTGAATCATCTCCGAAAGTAGCAAAGAGAGCTGTAGGATCGTGATTGTTAGATAAAAACTTAAGGAACTCAGAATAATGATTCTCAGTTCCTTTAGCAGCGGAAGATAAACAATCAAACAAATGACAAGTTCCTTATAGTGGAAACCTTTGATTGCCAACTAGCAATCCAGGATAAAAACCACTACCTTTCTTTCGAAAGGATTTCAAAGTCTACTTTTTGATTTCTTATCTCTTTTGGTTACAGCTTATCCTAGGAACGAACACACAGTTCCTTTGCCTTACATACAGTTAGACAATCCTAGATAACTTAACACAATCAATAATCAATCCAAGAAACAGACTTTCGCACCTAGGAACTATCACTTACAGTCACAGGAACTTAGCACTCAGCTCTTCTTCCTTGACTGGTTCCTCTTGATCTCGGTTTGCTTTGATGATCTTTGTTTTGAGGTTCACACTAGATGTTTGCTAATGAGTGTGAGTTCTTGTTTTTGTGCATGAAGATAACATTTGGGTTAGTCTTCCTTTTATAGAGGATTCTTCGCAGCTCGATCCTCTCTTGGTTCCCACGGATTGAGCTTGCCCTAGGATTAGTGGTTCTCCTTGATCCACGTTGTTCTTGGCATGTGCAAACAACCTAGGCAGCTCAGAATGTCTCTTGGTTGGTCAACTACCTCAGACGAGCCTTGTGGTGTCGTTGTCAAAACGCTTTCGTCCGAGGTTGAGTAAGCTGGCCGCTTGGGAACCGTCTGTTGGACAGCGATGTCTTCATGTGCTGTCGCTTTCATCGTCTCTGTCCGAGGTAGAGGTTCTCTAGGCATCTTGTTCTTTAGCTCTTGGACCTTGGCAGACTTTTGGAACCTTTGGACAAGTCATTTTCGACACCTTTTGTCCAAGGTTGTGTGTTCCCAGATTTCTCGGGAATCGCAATGTCGCAAGCTCCATTTCTAGGCACACCTGGGTTCCTCTGGATTCCTTCAGCTGTCTTGTTCCTTTGGTTCCCTTGTTCTGTTTGGCTTTCTTGCCTTAGGTAATTTCCTGTGGTTCCTTAAAACACATCTTTGAGATAAAACATTAGTATCATAATATTTGTCATCTTCAAAAGTAGAGAAACTGAGGAACGGAACTCTCAGGGGAACCTAAGTTCCAGAGTTCCGTTTCCTAACAATTTCCCCATTTTTGATGATGACAAATACAAGGAACCTGACAACATAATAGGACTTTGAATCTTATGAGACCATATTGAGATAACGGGATTTACAACATTACAGATTAGTGATAGAACATTCAATGGTTGCAAATTCCCCCTAAGCAAGTGAACAAGTTTATTTCAAATCCCCCCTTAGAAATAGAACTAGTTCAGAGTTCCTATTAATTCAGTAGTCTCCAAAGTTCAAGGTTCCTATCCTTTTCTTCCCCCTTTTGACATCATCGAAAAGATTAAGTACAAGTTAAGAACATGATATCCAAGTGAATATGCAATTGCATCAAGCCAAAAAAATCATAATGAGAACGTTAAGGCAAAGACAAATTGATCATTGGAACGATTCCAAATATAGTCATTAAAGCTTCATTGATCATTGTTCAAAACACTTATACCACAACATAACAACTGACAACCGACAACACAAACAGCAAATAGCAAGGAAGAAAAACAAAAGCAATCTTAAGAAAGACAACAAAAGGGATAGAAGAGGGGAGTAGGATCCTAAGGGAAACTACTAGCTCGTTGTGGCGTTGCAGCACTGGGAACTTAGAACAAGTGTTCCTATGGCGTAGTAGCGGCCTCCTCTTCTGCATCCTTGTCGTCGGTTCCTACATTTTGGCCCGCGGCCTGATGAGCACTGATTGCACCTTGCCAATCCTTCTGCAGAACTTCCACCTTGCCAATCCTTCTGCAGAACTGATACGCCCCAACTCTCTTACTTGATTATGGATGGCGACCGTGTTGGCAGTCGAGCCTTCCAAGATAGCTTTTTCAATACGATCCAGCGCAAGGAGGATCGTAGAGGAGTCTGAAGAGGGGGGTTGCTGAGGGTGGGAACTGGAACGGCCCTGGGAACTCGCCTTTTCCTTAGGCGGGATTTCTTCTGTTTCAGCAGGGTTGGGTTGTTGTTCCTTAGATTTCAGCTTCCGAACTGTGTGCATGGTAAGACATTTGCTGTAGGCAGTCTCGGGTGAGTCTTCTGGGTACTGATTGAGGTTGGAGAGTAGCTTCTTGATGATGTGAGGGAAGGGTAAAGCATGGGAGTCATGGGATGCACAGAATTGCATGTGAGCCAACACAATACGGGGAAGATCCAACTGAAAACCGGAGAGCACCTTGTCCATGTAGATGGCGTCGGTGATGAGGACTTCGTTCCTGTGCTCTTGCCTGGGAACCAAGTTGCGAGTGATCCAGAAATGCAGTAGCCGGTTTGTGATGGAGAGATCCTTCGTCTCCAAAGATGAGGGGGATGCGCCATCATAAATTTTCTTCACTATTGCTCCTTTGGACTTGAACCCTTTTCCTTTAGGCCATCCCTTCTTCTGAGGCAGAATGCCAAACCCAGACCTTGGCTCGAGCCTTAGAGCAGACGCGATCAAGTTGGCAGACAAGGGATAGCTGGTTCCCTTCCAGATAAGAATGGCGTCGTGACAGGGAGAGTTCTCCTTCTGGGGTACAAACTCCATAGATTGGTAAAACATCCGGACAACCTCGTCGGAAGCAGAGAAAGGCTCGCACAGTATCTCGTCCCACCCTTGGAACTGCAACAGAGAGTGGAACTCATCCAAAGCTTCTCCATAGAGTTCCTCATCCTCTTCTTCTAACTCCTGGGTCCAGAATTTTTTGCCGATAATGAGAGGTTTTAGGATCTTCCTTTTGGAGAAGGAAGAGGAGACAGAGAGGGTGGTGGTTTTGGCCCTTTTGTGGATTTGGTTTCATAGGAAACAATGGCTTGGGAGCTTCTCTTCCTCTGTTGCATTCTTGTGGCGACAGAGGGGCCTGGGTTGGAAGTTTTGGATTTGAGGCTGATCGGGGAAGGCTCGGGGCTAAGGATCTCTTGAAGGGATTTATCCGGAGAGGAATCATGCGACCCGCCTTTAGAAACTGATTTTGTGACTGACTCTGAAGCCAAAGTGATGGCTTGCTCCTCTTCTTTGGGCATGGTTGGTTCCTCTTCCACCTTTTCCTTATCCTTTGGTGGTTTCTCAAGCTTCTCTTCTGGTTTCTCTGCAGGTTTCGCCACGGGGTTTTCTTTGGGGAGGGATTTTGAAGAAGTGGAGGCAGAAACAGGCTTGGAGGAGGAGGCTTTAGCCTTCTTTTCGCGAAATGCTTGAAGAAAAGTAGCCTCCTCTTCATCCATAACAACGATTGGGTTAGGGTTGGCCATTTGAGAGGAGCTAAGAGGATTGCTGTGTGAAGATCTGGGATGGAGAGCTTGTGTGATCAACTCGGAGCAACTGAGCACCTCTTTAAGGGCGTTGAAGATCTGGGATGGCCAAGAGCTGAGGTGACCGTTGAAGCAAATCCAGCCGTTGAGAAGATCAAGGCAAATCCGAAGCATTGAAGAAAGTTGCAGCTTTTCGGAACGGCTAACTTAAATTCAAAATTTGACCCATTCAGAGAAGAGGGAGGTCTGCCACTGATAAGACATGCCTTATCCCGGCCAATATGCCATAAATAGCGTATGGGAGAGCCAAGCGAGCCGTTGGAGAGACGCTACATTCTGGTTCCTTTCTGGCGACATTTTCAGTGAGCTAGAGGAATGTATGGGAACCTTTGGTATGGGTTAAAACAAAGGAACCAAAAACAATACGTTCCCATACAAGGAATCAGGGTAGGCCATTTATCGCATTGCATAATAATTCTCAGAGAGGGTTTAGAGATGGATCATAGAGAATTAAATTGAGCAATGAGGCAAGGGTAGGTCTTAGTACACAATCATCATCTCGGCTTGTAATGTTGGGTTAGAAATATGATCAGATTGTGACTTTTGGGCCATCAAAAAAAATTTGAACAATGAGGAGTTGAAAAAGTAATGAGGACCAAAAGGAAACGAACCAGAAAAATTTATCTAAGCCCTTTTAAGAAACCATTATGACAAGAAGGGTTTGTGGCAAAAGATATAACACAAGGACATCAAGACTCAACAAGTTAAATATCTTAAACTAGTCAATCAGGGGAACTGGAAAGAATTCTCAAAACTAAGGTCACTACTGAGTAATAGGAATCATTCCTAGTTCCAATCTGAGGTTCTCGAAAGGAACTCTATTCAATGCCTTGGTGAATATATCTGCAATTTGATCTTCAGTTCTACAAAATTTCATAATGATGTTTCCCTTCTCAACATGATCTCTAAGAAAATGATGTCTAATGTCAATATGCTTGGTCCTAGTATGATGCACAAGATTCTTAGAAATGTTTATGGCACTAGTGTTATCACAAAGAATAGTGAGAGGGCCATAAGACATACCAAAGTTCGCGAGTTGTTGCTTTAGCCAGAGAAGTTGGGAACAACAAGAGGCAGCTGCAATGTACTCGGATTCTGTGGTGGAGAGAGAGACTGAAACTTGTTTCTTTGATCCCCATGACACAAGGCAAGGGCCTAGGAACTGTGTCATTCCAGAAGTGCTCTTCCTATCCACCAAGTATCTGGCATAATCAGCATCAGTGAAACCCATGAGCTCAAAGGGACATTCTTTAGGGTACCAAATGCAGAGATCGTCAGTTCCTTTGAGGTATCGAAGTATTCTCTTCACAGCGGCCAAGTGGGTTTCTCTTGGACAAGATTGGAACCTAGCACACAAGCCAACAGCAAAGACAATGTCTGGTCGACTAGCGGTTAGGTACATGAGTGAGCCTATCATACCTCTATAGAGCTTCTCCTCCACTAGAGGACTCGAATGGTCCTTATCCAAATGGGCAATGGTGGATATGGGAGTGGAGAGAGGCTTGCATGAATCCATTTTGAACTTCTTCAGTAGTTCCCTGACATACTTCTGTTGGTGGATTTGAATACCATCTTCCTTTTGAGTGATTTGTAATCCGAGGAAGAAAGTGAGCTCTCCAATTAGACTCATTTCAAACTCACTGATCATCAAGTCTTTGAACTTGTCTACAAGGGACAGGTTAGTGGAACCAAAAATGATATCATCAACATAGATTTGAACCACTAAGATGTTACCTTCTTCTTCTAGGATGAAGAGGGTCTTATCAATAATTCCATGCCTGTAGCCGTTTGAAAGTAGGAATTGGGCAAGACGATCATACCATGCTCTGGGAGCTTGCTTGAGGCCATACAATGCCTTGTCTAGGAAGTAGACATGATCTGGATGATCGTCGTCTTCGAAACCAGGGGGTTGCTTGACATAGACTTCTTCTTGAAGAATTCCATTGAGGAAGGATGTCTTCACATCCATTTGGAACAACTTGAACCCTTTGTGAGATGCGAAGGCAATCAACAACCTTATTGCTTCGATCCTTGCCACTGGAGCATAGGTTTCATCATAGTCAATTCCTTCTTGTTGATTGTATCCTTGAGCCACAAGTCTTGCTTTGTTCCTTATCACAGCTCCTGTATCATCTAGCTTATTTCTGAAAACCCATCTGGTTCCTATGATGTGCTTATCCTTGGGGCGAGGAACCAGATGCCAGACTTTGTTCCTTTCAAATTGATGAAGCTCTTCTTGCATGGCTTGGATCCAGTCCGCATCCTTCAGTGCCTCACCTATGTTCTTTGGTTCCACAATAGACAAAAAGGCATTAAAGGCAAAGAAAGTTAGATGTTCGTACCTGACTGGAGGCTTGACGACTCTTCTTTCTCTGTTGGAAGCCAAAGTATTTGATGTGGAGACATTCTGAGTTGAGCATTCAGCTTTCTGGTTGGGGTCATCTTCTCCATTGAAGAACATGTGGGAAGATGAATCATTGAGGTCTCCACAGATGTTGTCGTCATGCTCATGGTTCCCAGAAATGGATTGTTGTTCATTATCCATGGGAACTGGTGGAGGAGCCATTGGAGGGTTCCGAGCAGCAGGACAGGAACTGGGTAGAGTGACATCTTCATCTGGATCTTCTTGATATGACTTGGGAAACGGGTCTTCAAAGGAATTGGTGGTGTTCTGCACAATCTTTCCAAGTGATTTTTCATTAAAAATAACATGAACACTTTCTTCTACCTTTTTAGTCCTTTTGTTGAAGACTTTGTATGCCTCGCTGCCTGAGGCATATCCAATGAAGATTCCTTCATCACTTCTTGGGTTGAACTTGCCAAGATTGTCCTTCCCATTGTTGTGCACAAAGAACTTGCATTCGAACACCCTTAGATGAGAAATGTTGGGAACTCTTCCTCTTAGGAGTTCATAGGGTGTCTTCTCTGTGATAGGGCGAAGCATGGCTCTATTGATGATGTAGCATGCTGTGTTGATCGCCTCAGCCCAAAAGGATTGGGAGAGTCCACTTGAGATCAACATAGTTCGAGCCATGTCTTCCAAGGTCCTATTCTTTCTCTCCACTACTCCATTCTGTTGAGGAGTGTATGGTGCAGAGAAGTTGTGATCAATGCCATGCTCACTGCAAAAGGTTAGAAATTCTCCATTTTTGAATTCGGTACCATGGTCAGACCGAATAGCATTAAGTGAACAATCAAGGGATTTTTCTAACAAGGGAACCAGGTCTTTAAAGCGATCAATGACTTCACTTTTAGATTTAATGAAAATGGTCCAAGTAAAGCGAGAGAAGTCATCGACAATAACAAAAATATACATGTTCCCTCCTAGGCTTTGAACTCTCATGGGTCCACAAAGATCCATGTGGATGAGCTCAAGAGGCCTTGAGGTGCTTACCATGTTTTTGGATTTGAAGGAACTACGAGCATGTTTTCCTTTTACACAGTCAGAGCATGGTTCCTTAGATGTGTCACTCAGCTTTGGCAATCCTCTGACTAGTTCCTTTGAGTTTAGCTTTTGAATCAGCTTAGTGCTAGCATGACCGAGGCGTTGGTGCCACAACTCAGCTTGGTCATTCACGGTTGAGAGACACAGTTTTTCCTTGGGGACGAAGGATGGATCAACAATGTAAACATTGTTGAATCTCTTTCCTTTTAGGATGATTTGTCCCGAGGAGTCAAGAACTGAGCATTCGTTTGATCTAAATCTGACTTCATTGTCTCCTTGATCACACAGCTATGACACACTTATTAGATCAAAACCAAGACTATCAACAAGGTGAACTTTGTTTACCTGAATGTGATCGTTGAGTTTCACAGTTCCTATTCCACAGATTTTCCCTTTGCTTTTGTCTCCAAAGGATATGTTCCCTCCTTGGAGAGGTTGAAGAGAGGTCATTTGATTTCTTTTTCCGGTCATATGGCATGAGCAACCACTGTCAATGTACCATAGTTGGGGTTGCCTCTCTTCTTTCTGCACACAAGGGAACTAAGATTTCTGAACCCAGTGAAGCTTGGCTTTACTGGGGGGATTAGCATTGCGAGTCTGTGAATGACCAGGAAACTGGTTCCTTTCTTGGTAATGAGTACTTTTCTCCTTTTCAAAGTTCTTTTTCTCAGCACAATCAGTGTTGTAATGACCATTCTTACCACAGTAGATACACAAACGATTGTAAACAACATGTCCATATTTTCCTTTTCCTGACCTAAAAGGTTTTTCAGTTTTCCTTTTGTTAAAATCAACATTGTTTCTAACCTTGCTATGGGCCATGTCAATATATCTTTTGTGAGCAAAGGAATTGGTGAACCATTGGTTTTCAGGAATCATCTTTTATTTTCCCTTTGGTTCCTTCTTAGGACTTTGAGAACCTTCATTGAGACGTTTGGCAACCTCAGCCTTGTTCTCAAGGACCATGATCTTCTCTGATAGGAATTGATTCCTATCACGAGAAGTGGCCAGAGCAATACTGAGGTTCTCATTCATCTCAACAAGTTCTCGCCTAGCCTTTTCTTCTTCAGCATCATTGTTCCCTTTATTATTGACATATCCTATGTCTCACAAAAACAGTTTGATTTATCGTTTTTTTATTAATGGAATTAGTGAGAATGTCTAACCTATCCATTATGGATTGAAGCATGTCATTTCCAGGTGGATTAGCATGCAAGGGAACTTTGACAGAATCTATGCTAGTTTCATCACAAGATTTGCAAGTTTTAAGGTGACTAGCATGCACATTCCTAATATCAATGAGTTTGGAGTGAGTTTCAGCTAGGTCTTTCTCAGTTTCATCAAGTTTCTTACTCCAAACAGAATTCTCAACAGTCAAGCAAGCAATTTCATCTTCACAATCATCTAGTTTATGTTAAAGGGAACTGCTTTCCTTTCCTAGTTTCTTTATGATCTTAAGAAGTTGTTTCTTATCACAATCAACTAGGGATTTTAAGAGATCGTCAAAAGTTACCTCAAGGTCTTCTGAGTCGCTGGAGTCTCCTTTTGCCATGAGACATCTCCCTCCAGAGAAGCCACTCAGATCCAGTTCCTCATCTGAGTCTTCTCCCCATGATGCTACGAGAGCCTTCTTTCTTTGAGGTCTTTCTTCTTCCTTGGACTCTTCTTTGTTGGGACAGTTCTTAGCGTAGTGTCCCTTCTCCTTGCACTCGTAACAGGAGACTTCCTTGAGATCTCTTCTTGGTCCATTGTGAGAGGAACTTCCCTTTTGGAACCTTCCCTTCACAAAGAATTTTTTGATGTTCTTTGTGAAGAGGGCTGTTATTTCGTCCTCCTCTTCTTCAAGGTCTGAGTTCTCTTCCTCCATCTCGAGCCTAGAGAAGGCTTTGGAGATCTTGAGGGTGATTCCTTTCTCTAGTTTCTTATCGGCATTGGCTTTAGTGTGCTCTCCTTCTTCAACTTCCAGTTTCTCTATGACTTGGGTCAAGGGAAGGGATTGGATGCCTGGAGTGTTCTTCATGATTCCCTTGAGAAGGGTGAACTTGGAGTTGAGTCCATTGATAATCACCAAGGACTTGGAGACTTCATCAAGATCAACTCCCGCCGCCGTCAACTTTCCA
This sequence comes from Rheum nobile, assembly GCA_027886185.1. Lineage (NCBI taxonomy): Eukaryota > Viridiplantae > Streptophyta > Magnoliopsida > Caryophyllales > Polygonaceae > Rheum > Rheum nobile. Next base: position 1,640,209 of record WOAB01000232.1, on the reverse strand, counting down.
ATTAATCTGTTGAAGCGAGAGTAGTACTCTGAGATGGTCTCAGTTTCCATCATTTTGAAGGTGTGGTATTCTCCTTCCAAAGCAAACTTTCTGCTTTGCTTTAGTTTCTCACTTCCTTCATGCATCTCCTTGAGAGCTTTCCACATCTCCTTGGCCGTCTTGATGCCTATGACTTTGTCCATGTCCTCTCTGTCCAATCCATTGAGGATGAACTGTCTTGCCTTGGCATTCTTCTCCATGATGACATAATGTTCTGGTTTCCAGTCTTCTTCCTTCATGGTAAGATCGACGTGGCCATCTCCATTTTCGACTATCCTCCAACATTGGTAGTCGTTGGTCTTGATGTGGCTTTCCATGCACTTTTCCCACCATGTTTCTTCTCCTTTTTTGCGAAGGTGTGGCTTATTGGTGGAGATTCCTAGCTCAAACTTGCTTGGTTGAGACATGATCTGCAAACTTATCAAAGATCTAGAGTTTTTCCTGCTCTGATACCAATTGTAGGATCGTGATTGTTAGATAAAAACTTAAGGAACTCAGAATAATGATTCTCAGTTCCTTTAGCAGCGGAAGATAAACAATCAAACAAATGACAAGTTCCTTATAGTGGAAACCTTTGATTGCCAACTAGCAATCCAGGATAAAAACCACTACCTTTCTTTCGAAAGGATTTCAAAGTCTACTTCTTGATTTCTTATCTCTTTTGGTTACAGCTTATCCTAGGAACGAACACACAGTTCCTTTGCCTTACACACAGTTAGACAATCCTAGATAACTTAACACAATCAGTAATCAATCCAAGAAACAGACTTTCGCACCTAGGAACTATCACTTACAGTCACAGGAACTTAGCACTCAGCTCTTCTTCCTTGACTAGTTCCTCTTGATCTCGGTTTGCTTTGATGATCTTTGTTTTGAGGTTCACACTAGATGTTTGCTAATGAGTGTGAGTTCTTGTTTTTGTGCATGAAGATAACCTTTGGGTTAGTCTTCCTTTTATAGAGGATTCTTCGCAGCTCGATCCTCTCTTGGTTCCCATGGATTGAGCTTGCCCTAGGATTAGTGGTTCTCCTTGATCCATGTTGTTCTTGGCATGTGCAAACAACCTAGGCAGCTCAGAATCTCTCTTGGTTGGTCAACTACCTCAAACGAGCCTTGTGGTGTCGTTGTCAAAACGCTTTCGTCCGAGGTTGAGTAAGCTGGCCGCTTGGGAACCGTCTGTTGGACAACGACGTCTTCATGTGATGTCGCTTTCATCGTCTCTGTCCGAGGTAGAGGTTCTCTAGGCATCTTGTTCTTTAGCTCTTGGACCTTGGCAGATTTTTGGAAGCTTCCTACAAGTCGTTTTCGACACCTTTTGTCCGAGGTTGTGTGTTCCCAGATTTCTCGGGAATCGCAATGTCGCAAGCTCCATTTCTGGGCACACCTGGGTTCCTCTCGATTCCTTCAGCTGTCTTGTTCCTTTGGTTCCCTTGTTCTGTTTGGTTTTCCTGTCTTAGGTAATTTCCTATGGTTCCTTAAAACACATCTTTGAGATAAAACATTAGTATCATAATATTTGTCATCTTCAAAAGTAGAGAAACTGAGGAACGGAACTCTTAGGGGAACCTAAGTTCCAAAGTTTCGTTTCCTAACAAGAGCCTTTTTGTGTTGAGACTTGTCGTCGTCGTTGGAGTTCTTAGGACAGTTCCTTGCCAGATGTCCTCTTTCTTTGCATTGATAGCATTGATATTCAGAGAGGTTCTTCTTTTGGAAGTTTTTCTTGAACTTTCCTTTGACGAAATGCTTTCTGATATGCTTTGTGACCAGGGCGGTCATTTCATCTTCAAGGTCAGAATTTTCTTCTTCCATTTCTAACCTGGAGAAAGCTTTTGAGATTTTTAAGGCAATTCCCTTCTCCATCTTTTTGGCAGAACTTGTTTTGAGTGCCTCTCTTTCTTCGACTTCAAGTTTCCCTATGATTTGAGTCAAGGGGAGACCTTGAATTCCAGGAGTAGTCTTCAGAACTCTTTTTATGAGGCTGAATTTGGAGTTGAGACCATTGATGATGACAAGGGCTTTGGACCATTCATCAAGTTCCACATCGGCGTTGGTGAGTTTTGTGACAAGCCTTGTGAAGCGGGAATGGTACTGGGAGATGTTCTCAGTTTCAAGCATCTCGAAAGTGTGATATTCTCCTTCTAGAGCAAACTTTCTACTTTGCTTTAGTTCCTCACTTCCTTCATGCATCTCCTTCAGAGCGGTCCAGATCCCTTGAGCAGTTGAGATTCCTATCACCTTGTCCATATCTTCTCTAGTCAACCCATTGAGAATAAGTTGACGAGCTTTAGCATTTTTCTCCTTGATGGTGTAGTATTCAGGCTTCCATTGGTCTTCAGTTAAGTCCTTAGGAATGACTCCATCACCATTCTCTATCACGCGCCAGCACTAATAGTCCATGGTTTGGATGTAGTTGGTCATGCACTTCTCCCACCATTCTTCTTCTCCCTTCTTATGAATGTGGGGTTTGTTGATGGAGATTCCTAGGAAGAATTCGTTTGAACTAGACATCTTGAAATCTGTAAACTAACACAAATCTAGAGCGCCTGCTCTGATACCAATTGTAGGATCGTACGTTGTTAGTTAACAAGAGAACTGGGAGTCCAGTTCCTAAGCAGCGGAATAAGTAAACAATAGCGATTTCAAGACAAGTTCCTTAGAGTGGAAACCTTTGATAACCAACTAGTTATCCAGGATAAAACCCACTACCCCTTTTGCAAGAGGATTTCAAAGTCTACTTATTGTATTAGTACTTCGGTTACAATCAACTAGAATAGAACAGACAAATTCAAGTCTTACTCAGTTCTTCTTCAAAGAACTCGGCACAACTTCTTCACAGCACTCGAGATCTTCTCTTCGTGAATGCGTGTGTGAAATGAGAGAGGTTTAATTTCTTTATTTATATGACTTAATTACTGAAGGAAGCAAATCTTCAATAATTAAATCAAACAAATAAAATAATCAAAAGAAATCGTTAAAGATAACATTTGTTTCCAAATATTATCTCTACCGACTTTTACACATTTTGTTTCCATAAAGGATAATCTTTTACGCTCCTAAAATATATGGAAACAGGATATGATCTTGTAGTTCTCTCTCTAACTAAGATCTACCCTAAATAGCTCGCCGCCGCCTTCACAGATTTATCCAAGTGTTTCTGGTGCCAGCAAGCTTCAGTTCCTTCCGCCAGTTCCCAAGTCTGGCGTCAGTAGTTCTGTTCCGTGCTTTCCAAGTCTGAAGTTCCCTGTTTTGTCACATTAATGGAAATATTAATAGCAAAGATGTTTGTCATTATCAAAACTAGGAAAACTGGAGAAGGGAACTAGTTAGGGAACTGGAGTTCTCAAAAGTTCACTTCCTAACATAGAGAAAGGTGAAAGCGACAGGACATGGAACCTGTCGCTGTCCAGAAGTCAGTTCCCAAGCGCCCAGAGTGTCGAACCTCGGACAAAGGAAGCTGGAGAATGACTTGGCTGAAAAGGTTGACTAACCTAGAAGGATTCTGAGCTGCCTAGGTTGTTTGCACATGCCAAGAACAACGTGGACCAAGGAGAACCACTTATCCTAGGGCAAGCTCAATCTGTGGGAACCCAAAGAAGATTAAGCTGCGAAGAATCCTCTATAAAAGGAAGACTAACTCAAGGGTTATCTTCAAGCACTGAAATATGACTCACACACATTAGCAAATATCCAGTGTGAACCTTCAAACAAGATCATCAAAGCAAACCGAGATCAAGAGGAACCAGTCAAGGAATAGAAGAGTTGAGTGCTAAGTTCTTGTGACTGTAAGTGATAGTTCCTAGATGTGAAGGTCTGTTTCTTGGATTGATTATTGATTGTGTTAAGTTATCTAGGATTGCCTAACTGTGTGTAAGGCAAAGAAACTGTGTGTTTGTTCCTAGGATAAGCTATAACCAAAAGAGATAAGAAATTAAGAAGTAGACCTTGAAATCCTTTCTAAAGAAAGGTAGTGGTTTTTATCCTGGATTGCTAGTTGGCAATCAAAGGTTTCCACTATAAGGAACTTGTCATTTATTTGATTGTTTATTTCCGCTGCGAAGGGAACTTAGAATCGATATTCTGAGTTCCTTAAGTTATTATCTAACAATCACGATCCTACAGTCTCTCCATAGCCTCATCCGGTGTCAGGTTCAGAATACTTCTACCGCATGCAGCATCAACCATTCTCCTCTCTTGGTCCAGCAGACCGTTGTGCAGATAAAGGACAAGGTCCTGCTTGGCATATCCGTGGAATGGGCAGCTGGAACAGAGCCTCTTGTACCTCTCCAGATAATCATACAGCGTCTCATCACCAGCCTGCTCAATGTTGGCAATTGCCTTTTTCAAAGCATTCGCCTTCTTCGTGGGAAAGTACTTGTCCAGGAAAGCTTTGTGCAGTTTAGTCCATGTATCTATGGTTCCTGGCGGCAGGTGGTAATACCAATCGCTCGCGGAGTCGAGTAGGGAGAAACCAAAAGCTCTCATCTTGATCTGGTCTTCCGTCACATTCCTAGGCTTCATCGTCATACAGACATTATGGAACTTGCCCAGGTGAGAGATCGGATCCTCTCCACTCAGCCCGTGGAATTTAGGGAGATAAGCAACAACTCCCGACTTCAATTCAAAGTTCACCCCTTCTCCTAGCGCAGGGATGATGACAGCTAGGGGCTACGCCCCTATATTCGGCTCAGTAAGCTCTCTCAGGGTTCCAGTTCTAGCCATTGCAACGGCTGGGGTAATGGCAGTCTCAACGGTTTCTGTCTCGATGGTTTCAGTGTCAACGGTCTCAACTGTCTCTATTCCTTCTTCTCCGTCTTCCCTTTGATTGCGCAGGTTCCTAAGGAAAGATATGTCAACCTCTGGATCGACAGGAGCTAGAATAGGGTCAGTACTACGGGTGTCGACCATAAGATAGGTCTCCACCAAAAATCAATCACGAAAACACACAACAAACAAAAACCTTCCCCGGCAACGGCGCCAAATTTGACGGTGGCTAAAAGATGCACAAGCAAATGTCGTTGATTAGCCTTATCAAAGTAAACTATCCTAACAAACCACTAAACAAAAGTATAGAAGACAAGTAAGGGTCGATCCCACTGAGAAGGTTTGATGTAGTATGCAACTGTGAATGACAAGTAACACAAACGGGGGGTTTAGTTATCAAGAGAACAAAGCAAACAAAGCAAATGAATTGAGTTGAGTTTAGAAAATATAATGAGGGAAAAATAGTTCCACTAGAGCGAAATCCACAAGTACAGAGATAAAGTTCGATCATTGAAATATATTTCGTCCAAGTTCTTTAATTATCCTTATAGTCGTTCCCACCCTGATCTTAAGTACTATTGATTCTCACAGTTGTCAATAGACTTATTACTATGCCAATGATAAAATACCACTGATTCTCACATTTGTCAGCGTACCTTAGCACCAACACAGCAATAGCAATGCACACAAGGATATAGGATACATGCAAGTAGAAAGACGTACAAGTACTCACTCCCCTACTTAACATGCAATTGATTCTCACTCACAATTGTACGCTCGGAACCCCTATACGCACAATTGTGTTTGCCACTAGATATGCACTCGGAACCCCTATATGCAATCCTAGCAATTGATAAAAAGCATTCAACCTAGTTGATCAGGCTAAGAAGAACAACAAGAAATCAATATCAATATAACCAAGAGAATCAATCCAACACTTATAAGGATAAGAACAAGGAATAGAAATCTCACAAACACATCAACTGTACTGCTTCAATCGTCTAGCAGAACAAGGGTGAAGTTAGTTCTCCATCAAAGGGGATGAAAAACTCTATAGAAAATAACGTCTGAAAACGGAAGCAATCCAGTGATGATAAGTCTCTCTCTTCTCTTAACCTAGAAAAGAGGCTTAAATAGTCTTAACAAACTAGGTTAAACTAAAGCTGAAATTAAAGGAAACAGAATAATAATAAAATAAAGTCTCAAACATAAAAGGAAACTAAATCGTCTCTGGCACGAGTTCATTAAGCACAGCCACCGTGGGGCGGTGAATTCCACCGCGAGGCGTCGAACTTCCACCGCTGCGCGGTGGCATCCTCTGGCGCGAACTTCATCTTCACTGAGAGTCACCGCCGGGCCGCGGTACTTCTGACGCGGGGCGGTGAGCTCATTTCTCCAGCTCTCTTCTTCTCTGCTTCTGCTGCTCTTCAATCCTACCAAGTGTTGGTAGTCTTCTCCATAGATGCTCCAGCAGCTCCATCCATCCTCATACTCTATATAAGCTGTAAAACCTTGGATTTCTTCACTTCTCTCCAAAACATTTGGATTGCAGACTTAGCACCAAAACTCATCCAAAACCTCTCCAAACCATGCTAATAATTGCTAGTAAAGGTGTATGAAATAACACCTATCACTTGTATTATTGGGTTAGAATATGATCAGATTGTGACTTTTGGGCCAACAAAGAAATTTGAACAGTGATTGAGTTAAAATGAATAATGAAGACTCAAGGACACGAACTAGAAAAATGTATCAAAGCCTTTTGAGTAACTATTATGGAAATGAGGATCTATTGCAAAAGATATAACACAGAGATTCCAAGACTGAACAAGTAAAATATCTAAACTAGTCAATCAAGGGAACTGGAGAGAAACCTCTAAACTAAAGTCACTGCTAGGTTATAGGAATCATTCTCAGTTCTAATCTAAGGTTCTCGAAAGGAACTCTATTCAAGGCTTTGGTGAATATATCTACAACCTGATCTTCAGTTCTACAAAATTTCATAATGATGTTCCCTTTCTCAACATGATCTCTAAGAAAGTGATGCCTTATATCTATATGCTTGGTCCTAGTATGATGCACAGGATTCTTAGAAATGTTTATAGCACTGGTATTATCACAAAGAATAGTGAGAGGACTATAAGACATACCGAAATTCGTGAGTTGTTGCTTTAGCCATAAGAGTTGGGAACAGCAAGAGGCGGCTGCAATGTACTCAGATTCTGTGGTGGAGAGGGAGACTGAGATTTGTTTCTTTGAGCCCCATGACACAAGGCAAGGGCCTAGGAACTGTGACATTCCAGAAGTATTCTTCCTATCCACCAAGTATCCAGCATAATCAGCATCAGTGAAACCCATCAGCTCAAAGGGACACTCTTTGGGGTACCAAATGCAGAGTGAGTCAGTTCTCTTGAGATATCAAAATATCCTTTTCACAGCAGCTAAGTGTGTTTCTCTTGGACATGATTGAAACCTAGCACACAAGCAAAAAGCAAACACAATGTCTGGACGACTAACTGTTAGATACATGAGAGAGCCTATCATACCTCTATAGAGTTTTTCTTCCACAAGAGGACTTGAGTGATCTTTGTCCAAATGAGCAATTGTAGAGATAGGTGTGGAGAGAGGCTTGCATGAATCCATTTTGAACTTTTTCAATAGTTCCCTGACATATTTTTGTTGGTGAATTTGTATGCCATCTTTCTTTTAGGTTATTTGCAATCCAAGGAAATTAGACTCATTTTGAATTCACTGCTCATCAAGTCTTTGAACTTCTCTACAAGGGACAGGTTAGTGGAACCAAAAATGATATCATCAACATAGATTTGAACCACTAAGATGTTACCTTCTTCTTCTAGAATGAAGAGGGTCTTATCAATAAATCCACGTCTGTATCCATTTGAGAGTAGGAACTGGACAAGACGATCATACCAAGCTCTAGGGGCTTTCTTGAGACCATACAAAGCTTTGTCTAAGAAATAGACATGGTCTGGATGATCAATGTCTTCAAAACCAGGTGGTTGCTTGACATAGACTTCCTCTTTAAGAATGCCATTGAGGAAGGCGGTATTTACATCCATTTGGAATAGCTTGAACCCTTTGTGTGATGCGAAGGCAATCAACAACCTTATTGCTTCAATCCTTGCTACCGGAGCATAGGTTTCATCATAGTCGATGCCTTCTTGTTGATTGTATCCTTGAGCAACAAGCCTTGCTTTGTTCCTTATTACAGCTCCTGAATCATCGAGCTTGTTTCTGAAGACCCATCTAGTTCCTATGATATGCTTATCCTTGGGGCGGAGAACTAGATGCCATACTTTGTTCCTTTCAAACTGATGGAGTTCTTCTTGCATGGATTGAATCCAGTCTACATCCTTCAGTGCTTCACCTATGTTCTTTGGTTCCACAATAGACAAGAAAGCATTGAAGACAAAGAAAGTTAGATGTTCGAACCTGACTGGAGGCTTGATGGTTCTCCTTTCTCTATTTGGAGCTAGAGCATTTGATGTGGAGGTGTTTTGATTTGAACATTCAGCTTATGCTTCTGTGTTGGGATCACCTTCTCCATTGAAGAACATGTGAGAGGATAAATCATTGATGTCTCCACAGGTGTTGTCTTCATGTTCATGGTTCCCAGAAATGGATTCTTGTTGATTATCCATGGGAACTGGTGGAGGAACAAGTGGGGGATTTTGTGCAGCAGGGAAGGAATTGGGTGGTGTGATGTCTTCATCTGGATCTTCTTGAGGAGGTTTGGGAAATGGATCTTCAAAGGAACTGGTGGTGTTCTGCACATTTCTACCAAGTGATTTTTCATTAAAAATAACATGAACATTTTCTTCTACCTTTTTGGTCCTTTTGTTGAAGATCTTGTAGGCCTTGTTGCTTGATGCATATCCAATGAAGATCCCTTCATCACTCCTTGGGTCAAATTTGTCAAGATTGTCCTTTCCATTGTTGTGCACAAAGCACTTGCATCCGAACACCCTAAGATGTGAAATGTTGGGAACCCTTCCTCTTAGAAGTTCATAGGGTGTCTTCTTTGTGATTGGGCGAAGCATAGCTCGATTGATGATGTAGCAGGCTGTGTTAATTGCCTCAGCCCAAAATGATTGAGAGAGTCCACTTGAGATGAGCATCGTTTGAGCCATGTCTTCTAAGGTTCTGTTCTTCCTTTCCACTACTCCATTTTGTTGAGGAGTGTATGGTGCAGAGAAGTTGTGATCAATGCCATGCTCACTGTAAAAGGTTAGAAATTCTCCATTTTCGAACTCGGTACCATGGTCAGAACGGATAAAATTGATGGAACAGTCGAGAGACTTTTCTAACATGGAAACCAGATCCTTAAAACGTCCAATGACTTCACTTTTAGATTTTATGAATATTGTCCAAGTAAAACGAGAGAAGTCATCGACGAGAACAAAGATATACATGTTTCCTCCTAGGCTTTGAACTCTCATAGGTCCACAAAGGTCCATGTGAATGAGTTCAAGAGGCCTTGAGGAACTTACCATATTTTTGGATTTAAAGGAACTCTGAGCTTGTTTCCCTCTTACACAGTCTGAGCATGGTTCCTCATATTTGCCACTTAACTTTGGGAGGCCCCTGACTAGCTCCTTTGAGTGTAGCTTTTGGATCAATTTGGTACTAGCATGACCAAGACGTTGATGCCACAAGTCCGTTTGATCATTCACAGTTGAGAGACAGAGTTTCTCCTTGGGAACGAAGGATGGGTCAACAATATACACATTGTTGAGCCTTTTATCTTTTAAGATGATTTGTCCCGAGGAGTCAAGGACAGTGCATTCATTTGATTTGAATCTGACTTTATTGTCTCCTTGATCACACAGTTGTGACACACTAATTAGATCAAAGGCAAGATTATCAACAAGGTGGACTTTATTTACCTTAATGTGGTCATTGAGTTTCACGGTTCCTATTCCACAAATTTTCCCTTTGCTTTTGTCTCCAAAGGAGATGTTCCCTCCTTGGATGGGTTGAAGAGAGGTCATTTGATTTCTTCTTCCGGTCATATGGCATGAGCAACCACTATCAATGTACCATAGTCGAGGTTGCCTCTCTTCTTTCTGCACACAAGGGAACTAAGACTTTTGAACCCAGTGAAGCTTGGCTTTACTGGGGGAATTAGCATTTCGAGTCTGTGAATGACCAGGAAACTGGTTCCTATCATGGTAATAAGCTCTTTTCTCATTTTCAAAGTTCCTTTTCTTAGGACAATCAGTGTTGTAATGACCATTCTTTCCACAATAGTAACACAAGCGATTGTAAGCAACATGTCCATATTTTCCCTTTCCGGGCCTAAAAGGTTTCTCAGTTTTTCTTTTGTTGAAATCAACATTGTTTCTAACCTTACCATGAGCCATGTCCATATACCTTTTGTGAGCAAGGGAATTAGTGAACCACTTGTCTTCAGGGAAAGCTTTCTCATTTCCCTTAGGTTCCCTCTTTGGACTTTGAGAACTTTCATTGAGACGCTTGGCAACCTCAGCCTTGTTCTCAAGAACCATGATCTTCTCTTATAGGAATTGATTCCTATCTCAAGAAGTGACAAGAGCAGTACTGAGGTTCTCATTCATCTCAATAAGTTCTCGTCTAGCCTTTTCATCTTCAGCATCATTATTGGCCTTGTTATCAATATATCCAATTCCATGACGTTGTCTCACAAAGACAGTTTGATTGATCGTTTTTTCATTTATAGAGTCAGTGAGAATGTCTAACCTATCAATTATAGATTGAAGCATATCATTTACAGGTAGGTTATCATGCATAGGAACTTTAACAGAGTCTATGCTAGTTTCATCACAAGATTTGTAGATTTTAAGGTGACTAGCATGCATATTTCTAATATCAATGAGTTTAGAGTGGGTTTCAGCTAGGTCTTTCTCAGTTTCATCAAGTTTCTTACTCCACACAGAATTCTCAACAGTCAAGCAAGCAATTTCATCTTCACAATCATCAAGTTTTTGTTGAAGGAAACTGGTTTCCTTTCCTAGTTTCTTTATGATCTTTAAAAGTTGTTTCTTATCACAATCAACTAGAGTTTTTAGGAAGTCGTCAGAAGTTACCTCAAGGTCTTCTGAGTCGCTTGAATCTCCTTTTGCCATGAGACATCTTCCTTCAGAGAAACCACTCAGATCCAGTTCCTCATCTGAGTCTTCTCCCCATGAGGCCACAAGAGCCTTCTTCCTCTAAGGTCTTTCATCTTCTTTAGAGTCTTCCTTGTTGGGACAGTTCTTAGCGTAGTGTCCCTTTTCTTTGCACTCATAACAGGAGACTTCTTTGATATCTCTCCTTGGTCCATTGTGAGAGGAACTGCCCTTTTGGAACCTTCCATTCACAAAGAATTTTTTGATATTCTTTGTGAAGAGAGATGTAAGTCCGTCCTCCTCTTCTTCTAGGTCTGAGTTCTCCTGCTCCATCTCAAGCCTTGAGAAGGCTTTGGAGATCTTGAGGGAAATTCCCTTCTCTAGTTTCGTGTCGGCATTGGCTTTGATGTGTTCTCCTTCTTCAACCTCCAGTTTCCCTATGACCTGAGTCAAGGGAAGAGATTGGATGCCTGGAGTATTCTTCATGATTCCCTTGATGAGGGTGAACTTAGAGTTGAGTCCATTGATAACCACCAGTGACTTGGAGACTTCATCGAGGTTGACTCCAGCCGTTGTTAGCTTTCCAATCAGCCTGTTGAACCGAGAGTAGTATTCTGAGATGGTTTCAGTTTCCATCATTTTAAAGGTGTGGTATTCTTCTTCCAAAGCAAACTTCCTGCTTTGCTTTAGTTCATCACTTCCTTTATGCATATCTTTGAGTGCTCTCCACATCTCCTTTGTCGTCTTGATTCCTATGACTTTGTCCATGTCTTCTCTGTTCAGTCCATTGAGAATGAACTGTCTAGCCTTGGCATTCTTTTCCATGATGACATAGTGCTCAGGTTTCCAGTCTTCTTCCTTCTGGTTGAGATCGACATAGCCATCTCCATTTTCGACTATCCTCCAGTATTGGTAGTCGTTGGTCTTTATGTGGCTTTCCATGCACTTTTCCCACCATGTTTCTTCTCCCTTCTTTCGGAGATGTGGCTTGTTGGTGGAGATTCCGAGCTCAAACTTTCTTGGCTGAGACATGATCTGCAAACTTAACAAAGATCTAGAGATTTTCCTGCTCTGATACCAATTGTAGGATCGTGATTGTTAGATTAATAATCAGGGAACTGAGAATACAGTTTACAGTTCCCTTCGCAGCGGAAATAAACAATCAACTAAATGAACAAGTTCCTTATAGTGGAAACCTTCGATTGCCAACTAGCAATCTAGGATAAAAACCACTACCTTTCTTCCGAAAGGATTTCAAGGTCTACTTCTTGATTTCTTATCACTTCGGTTATAGCTTATCCTAGGAACAAACACACACTTTCTTTGTCTTACACACAGTTAGACAATCCTAGATAACTTAACAGAAAGTATAATCAATCCAAGAAGCAGTCCTAAGCACTAAGGAACTAACTCACTTACAGTCACAGGAACTAGCACACAGCTCTTTGATTCCTTGACTGGTTCCTCTTGATCTTTGTTGAATTCCTTAGATTTTGATGGTTATAAACACTCAACTAATATGTGTATCAAGTGTTTCAAGGACAAGAAAAGTTTTCCCAAGGAGCTTTGCAGCACAGGATCTCAGAGGGAACAAAGGCTTACTTAGCGCTTTGTTACCTCTCAAGGAACTGAAGTGACGGACCAGATCAAGGCTGCAAAAGGAAAGAAGTCATCCAGCGTGCTGAGTTAAAAAAACAAACCAAGAAGTCACGCGGTAGAGGATGAAGACTTCGGCTCCAAGGATCAAGCCGGATTGCGCGAAGATATGGAGAGAGAAAACCTGATTGTGTTGATCCTAGGAATCTTTCCTAAGATAAGGCGATTGGAGAGTGAAGAACGTTATCCAATCGGTTGGATTAATTAAGGAACTCCTTCCTTAATTAATATAATCGGTTGTGATATCTTATCTTCCAAACAAAATCATATCTTTGTAATCCGATTCTAGTATTTCCTAATTTGTGTCAATTAGGGTTTCTGCCGAGTTGTATTTAAGTGAAGTGAGGATTCACTTCTTAGGTGTGACTTCACGGCTGAGAACGACTTTAAACGAAAAAAAAGGAAAGAAGAAAAAGAGAGTGAGGTGCGTGTGAGTCTTTGAGAGTTGAGTTTGATTCATCGTTGTAGAAGAGGTTTCGAGTCTAGCTGGTTGTTTAGAGGTCGAAGTCCAGGATACAAGTGTAATCAAGCAAGAAACTAATAAGACAAGTACGCAGTTCAAAATCCTCTCAAGCGGAAGCTTGAAGGTAGTGGTTTTTCCTTGAGAAGCTAGTTTTGCTAATCAGGGTTTCCACTATATATCGTGAGTTCATTCTGTTATCTTTCTTGCTATTTAAATCCGTTGTGCCTTCCGTGGGAACAAAGCTTTTGTTCCCTCAGACGTAACTCTAACGATCCAACAATTGGTATCAGAGCCTGGTGCTCTAGATTGTTTTCGTTACAAAATTTGCAGGAAAGATGTCATCAAACAACAATGCAATCGGTGATTCATTCTGGAAACCACCAACTCTGAAGTCTGGTGAGTATAGCTAGTGGGTGGAGCAAATTGAGTCCCATATCTGTTCCCTTGATGGACAGCTCTGGAAAGTTATCGAAGTCGGACCTTTTGTGATCAAGAACGAGACAGATGAGACAAAGCCAAAACCAAAGTTCGACTACACCGATGAGGATTGGAAGAAACTGGAGAAAAACAGCAGGGCTAAGAAGATCCTTCACATGGCCCTTCTTCCCTCCGATCTCAAGAAAGTCATGAGCTATAAGACTGCCAAGGAGATCTGGGATGCCCTGAAACGTCTTCATCAAGGAAATGAAGACTCGAAGAAAAACAAAATTCTTTCCCTGTTCAAGGAGTACGACCAAATTTCTCAAGGGAAAGATGAACACATTCAAGAGTACTACTCCAGGTTTCATAGGCTAGTTGGTCAGCTTCAGCACCTTGGTGAAATATTGCCAGACTGGAAGCTGACTCACCACTTCATGCAAGGCCTCAACTCTCAGTGGGACGCCATCGCTCTTGCTCTCTACTCTCAGACAGATGTTAAGACCCTTTCAATGGAAGAGGTGGTTGCTAAACTAGAGAGTAATGCCTCTGTCTACAATCATAAGGTAAACAAGAAGGGAGAGGAGAAGGTGAAGAGCATTGCCTTGAAGGTGGAAAGGGCGTTCGATTTGTCCCAAATGAGTGATGATGATGAGGATGGCGATGAAGATGTTGCTCTTATCACAAGGGCAATGAGGAAGATATGGTCTCGGAACAAGGACTCGCCCAGTTCCTCTGAAGGGAACAGAGACATGAAAGATGTGGTTTGTTACCACTGTCAGAACAAGGGACACATGGCCAAAAACTGCTTCAAGAAGAAGGCAGGAATGCCTCCAGCAAATGAAGGAAAGCAAGCCATGGTTGCCACCTGGGGAGAATCAGAATCAGATGACGAAGACTCATCACACTCCAGGGATGTCTGCTTGATGGCCGTAGAAGCTCCAAACGAGATGAATGGTGAGGTAATCGACGACGAGGTAACTGAATCTGAACTCGTGTCCAGTTTAAAATGCAAATCTAAAGAAAGCTTGATTGCTCTCATTAAGAATCTTGTTCGCGAGAACAGTCTTTTCAGTGAGGAAATCGAAGAGAAAGATGAATCGATCTCAGGTCTGATCGAAGAAAATCAAGGTTGGGCTGAAAAAGTGCTCAAGCTTGAAAAAGGCTCATCTTCCTCTTCAAACACATGCTCTGAGTGTCCAGAACTCACTGAAAATATTAAGTCTCTAGAGTCCACTGTTTCCTCACTCGAAGCTGAGTCTTTAATGTTAAAACTGGGAAATGCAAAACTTTCTAGTGATCTAACCAAACTCAGTGAGGAACAGAAGGACGAGCCAAAAGGTATTGTCTTTATTGCAGCCAAGAATGAAAAGAAACCTGAAAAGAAGGAAGTACCTCGCTTTGGAATTGGCTATCAACCTAAGCTTCCTGTTGATGACACTAAGAAAAAAGGCTCCAAAGTCGAAGGAAAACAGTCTGTAAAAGAAAAGGGGGAATGTTCCTCCGGAGGGAACAAAGACAAAGACTGTTCTAATTCGACTGAGGAAGGCAAGGCTTGGTATCATGGACAGAAGGCTCATGCAATTTGGCTGAAACAATCCCAAAGCGTTAAGTCCAATAATACTGATTTTCAGGCAAGGATTGCTAACAAAAAATTTTGGCCAGGACAGAGCAAGTATGTAGATCTGAAGTGTCAAAGGGTCTGTTGGTATTGCGGGCATTCTGGTCATTACAAGCAAGAGTGCATGCTGAAGCAACATAATGAGGAGATTGCTCGCACTACTAGGGAACATATAGAAGTTGAACCTCCTAAGATTAGATATGTTGCTCCCAAACCCAGAAAGTATAAGCTTGTCTGGGTTCGCAAGAACTAACTCTTTCTGTGCAGGATAAAGTGAGGAATGTTTCTAGTATTTCATTCATTCAAGGGTCAGTTACTTGACAGGGAACAAAGCGAGTCTCACCTCACTTCTGCATGGAACACTTGAGACTCAAAGACCTGGTGTCAAAGGTAAAGAAAATAGGAATAAGGACTTATTGACTATTACGTTCCTTGTGTGAAAATTCCAGGTACCATGTACATCTAGGAAGGACATCACTATGTCGAGAAAGATTGGCAAACGGGGGATCAAACGCCAATTTTATCATTGGAACACCTGTTGGGGAACTCTGCATTCAGTTCCATACGAAGTCTGGTTTGTTCCCCTAATTACATGTCTATGTGTTGTGTTCCCTCGATGATTGGCTAGATTACGTGGTAAACTGTGAAAGTCGAATCTTCATGCCTTATTATGCATTAGCTTCCTTGGGTATTAATTTTCGAAAAGCTTGACTATGTGCTCTTACTTCCTTTATGTACTGAATGTCTTGCATGGTCATCTATGTTATCATGTGTCACATGAATCAGCTCCATTTCGGCCCAAAAGAATCAACTTGATGTTTTGTTCCCTCATCATAAGCCCAAATGATAGTTGATTCTACAGCTAACCCAGTCCGCCGTGCTTAAAGTCTCCTATGAACCCCTCTTATCATCCACAACTGGAAACCTCTTATGCATGATGTAAAATTCAATCGCAAAAACTCATATACTTTGGTGTGATGGTCTTTTGTACCCTCTCTGGTAACTAACCCCCAGCATCACACCCTACTATTCTTTTGGATTGGTGGGAAACGATTCGGCTTCTGTGTCTGCAGGTTGAGTTGACGTGTTTGCAGGTTGTAATGATGGCAATTTATGTTGAGTTGCGTCGTGCATTTAGGGCTGTTTTGATAAAAGAGAGTTGAAAAGAGAAATTCAGCCGGCTCAGTTGGATTCGGACGAGATTTTGAATTATTTTTGGAAAGTTGAAAGATCGCGTTCATTATCTCTTGGAAACAGATTGATTTGGTCTTATCTTTGGAAACCTTTGAAGATCTTGTGTGGGCCATATATATTGTGGCTTCCGGGTAAGTTTCCTCCTCACTGTTTCCTTATCTTCCTCAAGTTATCTTCCTCTCCCTCTTTGCCTCTCGTCTTCCCAGTGCTCTCTCTCTCTCTCTCTCAAAAATGGCCTCAAACACTAACCTTGCCCAAGACCTCCAAAACCTCCTTGCCAAACTGTCCTCCATGGGGACAGACCCCGCTCTCCTCGCCGCCATTACCCAGTCCCTACGTTCCACATCCACCACCCAGCAACCACCACTGTCACCCCTCCTCCATCACCCACCCAAGACCAACTCGCCATGGTCCCCTATATAGCCCTAATCGCCCCAAACTCAGACCCCGCTCCACAAAACCCTAACCCTAACACCGCTCCTGCCGTCCCCACATCCATCTCCTCTACTAACTTAGAGGAGGTACATTCCTCGCCTATCCATCCCGACCCCATTGAGGAGGAGACAGAGGAGTTGCCCGGTCAAGGGACCCCGGTCACGGTGGAGGAGCACCTGGCCGTCAAGGAGAAGATTCAGTCAGTGGTGAGAGACCTCTCCAGAGAGCTCGCTAAGGAAGAGGACGTGAAGGAGCCCCCAAAGGCCCCTAAGGCGTCCGGCAGGGTGAAGACTGCCTACTCCTCCAAGAGGAAGACACGCTCTCAGAGGAAGTCTGAGAAGGCGATAACGGTGAGCTCCGATGAGGAGTCGGTACCCCTCTCAGGGAACAAAGCAAAGAAAGCCAAGGTGTCTACCGCTTCCGTCCGTCAAAGCCAGCGTCGTTTGCCGGCCAAAGCCAAAGGAAAGGCAGTGGCAGCTAATGATGTTAAAGATGTGAGCCACAAGTCTGTGGTAAAGGAGCTACTGCTGGACCCTGAGTTCCTCAAGGAGAACATTCTGGATGGGGTGCTTGACATCTTGAAGGCTCAGAAATGGAGCAAGCTGTTTGTAGATGAAGTGGAGATGGATGAGGAGTTGCTGAGGGATTTCTATTCCACGTTTGCTATGGAGGTGAGGCCCCATGCTGTTCTAAGGAGCTACAAGTTGAATGGGGAAGTTCATGTTTTTTCAAGCATTGAACTAGGCATGGCTCTGGGAGTTCCTCACGAAGGATATGGAGAATACCCAAAGGGCAGGTGGCCAAAAGATTTCGCCTACTCAGAGTCTGTGCTGGCTGTTGCAGGGATTGAGAACGCTCAAGGTAGTGCCGATCTCGACATCTCTGAGATGTCTGCTGTCAACAAAGTACTGTACCACTTCCTCATCAGCAACATCACACCAAGGGGACAGAAGAGGAACCGGCTTCTGATCTTAGACATTGTCCTACTGTCCCTACTGCTAAAGAAGGAGCCCGTTTGCCTCCCTATGATTCTGATGCAGCACATGGCCCATGCCAGGAACACCACCCAGCATGATCTTCCCTTCCCTCGCGTTGTCAAGAAGATCCTTGAGTACCACCAAGTATACAACGCGTCGGAGGAAGTGAGCATCTTCTCTCGCCCCTTCAATGTGAGTAATCTGCACAAGATGCAGTTTGTTCTTCAAGAGGGAGAAGGCTGGGTGAAGGTCGAGGGCGCTCCTACAGCTTCTGTGGTTGTAGAGGATGTTGAGGAAATGGAGGGATCTGAAGCTGATAGCTCCGAGGGGAAACATAATACAAATCCCTCGCTGGGAAAGGATGTGAGGAGTCTGTGCCGAGGAGTGAAGGACTTGGTGGCTCAGCCGACTCTCCTCATGGCAGATGTGCGCGCGCTTATTTCTCACCACGCATCGGCCCAATCGGCTGGTCACAGTGGTGCCTGATCGCTTACCTGTCATCCTATCCCCTTTTGTTCCCTTGTTGTCTACCCCTCCTTATTCTGTTTTCTTGTTATCTGGTTTATGTGCCCGTTGTGGCAGTTGACAATGTCTGATGTTTTGTCTGTTTTGGTTGTGTTTGCCTGTTTTCCAGTTTTTCTTAAATTAATGACAAGGGGTGTTCTTTTGTTTATCTGGCATTGATCTTTCTTCTCTAACTCTTTACTGTGTTTTTGATGATGCCAAAAGGGGGAAAATGACAGGTAGCAGTGTTTGAGGAGGAACAGAACAGGTAAAACGTATTGCTGAACTAAGGGGGAACTGACGTTGTTTTTAGTGGGAAACTTTCTTGTCAGTTTTGTCTTGTTCTAGTTGGTATATGCTTTATTGTTAAGGGTGTTTGTCACCATCAAAAAGGGGGAATTTGTTGAATTCCTTAGGTTTTGATAGTTATAAACACTCAACCAATATGTGTACCAAGTGTTTCAGGGACAAGAAAAGTTTTCCCAGGGAGCTTTGCAGCACAGGATCTCAGAGGGAACAAAGGCTTACTTAGCGCTTTGTTACCTCTCAAGGAACTGAAGTGACGGACCAGATCAAGGCTGCAAAAGGAAAGAAGTCATCCAGCGTGCTGAGTTAAGGAAACAAACCAAGAAGTCACGCGGTAGAGGATGAAGACTTCGGCTCCAAGGATCAAGCCGGATTGCGCAAAGATATGGAGAGAGAAAACCCGATCGTGTTGATCCTAGGAATCTTTCCTAAGATAAGGCAATTGGAGAGTGAAGAACGTTATCCAATCGGTTGGATTAATTAAGGAACTCCTTCCTTAATTAATATAATCGGTTGTGATATCTTATCTTCCAAACAAAATCATATCTTTGTAATCCGATTCTAGTATTTCCTAATTTGTGTCAATTAGGGTTTCTGCCGAGTTGTATTTAAGTGAAGTGAGGATTCACTTCTTAGGTGTGACTTCACGGCTGAGAATGACTTTAAACGAAAAAAAAGGAAAGAAGAAAAAGAGAGTGAGGTGCGTGTGAGTCTTTGAGAGTTGAGTTTGATTCATCGTTATAGAAGAGGTTTCGAGTCTAGCTGGTTGTTTAGAGGTCGAAGTCCAGGATACAAGTGTAATCAAGCAAAAAACTAATAAGACAAGTATGCAGTTCAAAATCCTCTCAAGCGGAAGCTTGAAGGTAGTGGTTTTTCCTTGAGAAGCTAGTTTTGCTAATCAGGGTTTCCACTATATATCGTGAGTTCATTCTGTTATCTTTCTTGCTATTTAAATCCGTTGTGCCTTCTGTGGGAACAAAGCTTTTGTTCCCTCAGACGTAACTCTAACGATCCAACAATCTTGTTCTGATTTGATGATCTTGTTGAGAACTTCACACTATGATATTTGCTATGGAGTGTGATTCTAGTAGTTGTGCTTGAAGATAATAGCAGAGCTTATCTTCCTTATATAGTGGATTCTTCGAGGTTGGATCTTCTCTTGGTACCCACAGATCAAGCTTGCCCTAGGATGTGTGGTAATCCTTGATTCACGCTGTCTTTGACATATACTGACAACCTAGGCAGCTCAGAATCCACTTTGGTTGGTCAATTGCTTCAGCCAAGTCTGCCAAGTCGTTGTCCAATTCCTTTCGTCCGAGGTTCAACAATCTGGACACTTTGGAACTGTCCTCTGGATGGTGACAGCTTTATGACAAGTCGCTTTCAACAACCTTTGTCCGAGGTTCGGCATTCTAGGCATCTTGGAGTTTTGCTCTGGATGGTGGCAGACTTTTGGAAGCTTCACTTAAGTCGCTTTCACCATCTTTTGTCCAAGGTTTGGTGTTCCCAGATTTCTCGGGAAAATCAACATCACATGTTGGATTTCTGGGCACACCTGGGTTCCTTTGGCTTGCTTGTTTGGTTTCTTTATCTTGTTTGGCTTCCATGGTTCCAACAACTGTCATGTGGTTCCTCTAAACACATCTTTGAGATAAAACATTAGTATCAAAATATTTGTCATCTTCAAAAGTAGAGAAACTGAGGAAAGAAACTCTCAGGGGAACCGAAGTTCCAGAGTTCCGTTTCCTAACAAATAGCCTCAGGGGGAACAACCATCAGTGGAACCGGTCCCAGAAACTGACGCCTCCAAAGAGATGGTGACCATTTCTGAGCAAGAAGAAGAAGTGGACTCTCCTCATAAGTCCAAAGAAGCTGAAGAGGAGGAGGCCATGGCTGATGTGGAAGCTGATCTAGGTTTTCGCCCTCTGGAAACTGTGGAGCCCAGTCGCAAGCGGAAGCACACGATTGGCTCTGAGGATGATGAGGACCCAGAAGTTGAGGTCATAGGGGAACATCGAGCATCCATCGACTTATCGACTCCAGCCAAGTCTGCCTCCGGTGAAACCACTCTGGGTACCCTCAAGGCACGTCTGCGATCCGCAAA
Organism: Rheum nobile; assembly: GCA_027886185.1. Taxonomy (NCBI): domain Eukaryota; kingdom Viridiplantae; phylum Streptophyta; class Magnoliopsida; order Caryophyllales; family Polygonaceae; genus Rheum; species Rheum nobile. The sequence goes on along the minus strand of WOAB01000232.1, from coordinate 1,619,625 downwards.
GAAGGTCGAGGCCAAGACTGAGCCCAGAAAGAAGGCCAAGTTGGAAGACAAGGTTGTTGATGGGAAGAAGATCATTCCTTACCTACTCATCCCAGAAGGGTTCCTAGTCGCCAACGATTTCGAAGATGTCTTGGAGCGACTCAAGTTTCAAGGCTGGGAACACCTCCTCTCTAACTGTGTTCTGGCCAACCCTGATCAGATCCGAGAGTTCTACCATTCCTTCCAACTCAACAATGCTGCTACAATGGTGGGAACTGTAACACCCCCAAATATATATCCTTGAAAGGGTATCACCGCTACTGACCTCAGATTTCACATCCGAAGCCACCCAAGGCTTAACCAGTTTATACAAATCATAAAACAACATTTATAATACGAAATGTCATAGTATTGGATTAAATCAAAATTTCGGAATTACATCCATAATCCAAATACAACCAAAATATATTATAGCGGAAGTCTTAATATAGCGGAAGTCTTCTTTTTTTTTAATAAATGACACAAAAGTCTTGATCTAGCGATCACACGCCTAGGATCTCAACCTTGGTAAAACACTTCAAAAATTACATCTGCCTTCACCGTCGTTTCTAGCCTTCATGGAACTGCAGTTTACCTGATATGTCATATGAGACGGATGACACCAGCCAACCATGGAAGGGAATATAACCGGTTGGTTAGCCTAATGAAAGACTATGCAAGGGTTAAACAAAAAGGTTCTAAGTAGTCGTATTAGGTTAGACCCATCGCTTCTCGAATGAAAGTCGATGACGATAGTAAACCTCAATACTTCTACTGGAAATATCCAAAGAATAATGATCGAGAGAAGACTTTGAAAGATTGAGTCTTACGGAAACAATATGAAGAGAAGACTCCAACGAATTGAGTCTTATCGGAAGTATGACAAGTGTTTGGGAACATTAAAGTTTCACACAAACGTTTAAAAGCGACTTGACTATTTGGGTCCACGACCAACCTCACCGCATAATGTGAATTCAGATTCGGAAGGTGGACTTACTCTAATTGAAGCCCAGACAAGTTTCCACGTTGCACTTCTCGCCCAAGGTTCATTAATTATGTGCATAATCGCACTTATCTTATTTAATTCCAAAACGTATATTCATGTTATAAGCTTTTATCATAATCATCTCATCCCTCAGGATATAGAGATATATAGTCGGGAATAAATCCCTAAAGGTTTGACGCCGGCTAAGCGCACCTCCCCTATATTCGGATAGGGGATAGTCATGACTAGAGAAACGGTGTTAGGGCTTGAACATCCTATCCACCGGGTTATAAAGAAACGGCTACCTCTCAAGGTAAGCAGTGTTCCTACGAATACTCGTGCTAACTATATCTCAAGTGCACATAAAATCCACTGCTAACTATATTTCAAGTTTGCATAAAAATCCACAACAATACCATCACGGTAATAACAGATATAATAGCGTTGTTTCTAGCAATATATACAACCTATTATAATATCATATTTTAATCGTATCATTTATCAAATCTGTTTCCAAACGAAAACAATAGTTCATCCTAATTTAATTAACAATTAAACAATTGATAATTAATGGAAATATGGAATGATAAGCAAGAGCGAACCGCCACTTGTCTTAGATTAGACGAAGCTTAACAAAGCTCAATGACAACGGGTTTTCGAGTCCGAAACGAGGTCAGATCTCAGATTATGGATTCCTACGAAACGACCCATAACGGAACTCTAAGTTAGATTCGATAACCAAATGTACGAATCTAAATAAAGACGAACTAAATCGAAGGAACGAAGCCTCGATCGAGACCACAAAGCCCAAAGCCATACCACGAGCCCAGACACGCCGCGGGTGCGCCGGCCCTGCCGCGGGTGCGGTCGAGCTACAGCGGCGACATGACGACGACGAAAACTCACCGTGATCGACGCGTTTGGATTCGATTAGGATGGGCTTCGACTTACAAACTCCTTGCACTTCCAAACACCACTTGGAGAGTACCTTCTCCTCCTATGGTAGCTCCGGCGACACTCCGGCGAAAGCTTGAGCTTTCCAGTAACAATGTGTAGGATCGTGATTGTTAGATTAATAATCAGGGAACTGAGAATGCAGTTTATAGTTCCCTTCGCAGCGGAAATGAACAATCAACTTAGATGAGCAAGTTCCTTATAGTGGAAACCTTTGATTGCCAACTAGCAATCTAGGATAAAACTCACTACCTTTCTTTCGAAAGGATTTCAAGGTCTACTTCTTGATTTCTTATCTCTTTTGTTTACAGCTTATCCTAGGAACAAACACACAGTTTATTTGCCTTACATACAGTTAGGCAATCCTAGATAACTTAACACAATCAATAATCAATCCAAGAAACAGACCTTAGCACTAAGGAACTATCTTACTTACAAGTCACAGGAACTAGCACTCAGCTCTTCGATTCCTTGACTGGTTCCTCTTGATCTCAGTTTGCATTGATGATCTTGTTTGAAGCTTCACACTTTGATGTTTGCTATTGAGTGTGATTCTATTGTGAATGCTTGAAGATAACCCTTAAGTTATTCTTCCTTTTATAGAGGATTCTTCGCAGCTTGATCTTCTCTTGGTTCCCTCAGATTGAGCTTGCCCTAGGATGTGTGGTTGTCCTTGATCCACGTTGTCTTTGACATATACAAACAACCTAGGCAGCTCAGAATCCTTCTAGGTTAGTCAACTGCTTCAGCCAAGTCGTTCTCCAGCTTCCTTCTTCCGAGGTTCGACACTCTGGGCACTTGGGAACTGTCTTCTGGACAGTGACAGGTTCCATGTCCTGTCGCTTTCACCTTTCTTTGTCTAAGGTTATGTGTTCTAGGTGTCTTGTTGTTTTGCTCTGGACAATGGCAGACTTTTGGAAGCTTCGCACAAGTCATTTTCGACTTTCTTTTGTCTGAGGTTGGTGTTCCTAGATTTCTCGGGAATCGCAACATCGCATGCTGCGTTTCTGGGCACATCTGGGTTCCTTCCTTTGTCTTGCTGCTTGGTTCTCATGTCATGTTTGGCTTCCATGCTTTCGGTATTTGTCCTGTGGTTCCTTAAAGCACATCTTTGAGATAAAACATTAGTATCAAAATATTTGTCATCTTCAAAAGTAGAGAAACTGAGGAAAGGAACTCTCAGGGGAACCGAAGTTCCAGAGTTCCGTTTCCTAACACAATGGAAATGAGAGATTTGAGAGAGAGAGTTTGAGAGCTGTGATTCAACTACACTCCAGCTCTTTTCCTTTTATAGCCCAAGCAAGGAGGTCAAGCAACCAGGTGACTCATGGTAGGCGCCTACAACGACCGGATGGGACAGTTACAGAGGCGAAGACGATGCGACGTCTGAAGTCCGGCGCTGCAGAGAAGAAATGATGACACCGCGGGGTGCGGTGGCCTCACCGCGGGTGCGGTGAACCCCCACCTGACCGCCTCAGAAATTGGCCTTTCACCGCGGGGTGCGGTCAAGGCCATTTTCTGTGCCTTTTGTCCTCTTTTGTCCGGGAAGGATTATGGACATGGTTTTTGACCCCGGGTTAAATATATTCGTATCCGAACAAATATTCTAAACCCTAAAAATACGTTGAATGTATTTTATTCCACTCAGGGAAATATTACAGAGATCAAGCATTTTGCAGAATGTCTGAACTTCTCTGAAATTAATCCGACTATAGTACGAGAGTTTGGAAAATTACCAAAATACTCTTTACTAAAAATGAGGGGTATTACATCACCTCCCCCTTAAAAGAAGTTTCGACCCGAAACTTGGCCGAATAACCTAAAAAAAAGTGAGGCGTTACAACACTACCCCCTTAAAAAGGTTTCGACCGCGAAACTAGGCTGAAAATAGCTCGGAAAAGCGTCTAAGCATATCCTCCTCAGTCTCCCAGGTTTCCCAAGTAACCTCCTCAGTTCCTGACTTGGACCACAAAATCCGTACCAATGGTACCATCCTGTTCCGTAACTGCTTCTCACGGCGTTCGAGAATATGCACCGGTATCTCCTCGTAGGTACCATTTGTCTGAATCTCGATGTCTTCATAACTCAGCACATGAGACTCATCAGGCATGTACTTCCTTAACAAGGATACGTGGAACACGTTATGCACTGTATGCGTCGATGGCGGCAATGCCAAACGATACGCTAGAGACCCCACTCTATCAAGGATCTCAAATGGTCTCACGTAGTGAGGGTTAAGCTTCCCACGCTTACCAAATCTAAACACACCCTTTGATGGCGATACTCTAACAAACACTTTGTCACCAACCTCAAACTAGACTTTCCTACGCTTCAGATCTGCATAAGACTTTTGTCGACTCTGAGCTGTCAACATCCTTTGTCTAATCAAAGCAATGTCCGAGGCAGTCCTCTCGACTAACTCTGGTCCGAGCAGAACCTTGTCGGCATTCTCATCCCAACAAATCGGAGATCTGCACCTTCGACCGTACAGAGCCTCGAATGGAGCCATCTTAATGGTAGCATGCCAACTGTTGTTGTACGTGAACTCAATCAGACTCAGGCTGTTCTCCCAACTAGTCGGATGATCGAGTACACAAGCTCTTAGCATATCTTCCAAGGACTGGATGGTCCTCTCAGACTGTCCATCCGTCTGAGGATGAAACATAGTACTGAATCTCAACTCGGTTCCCATGGCCTTGTGTAATTCTTTCTAGAATCTTGACATGAATCGGCCATCTCGATCCGATACAATGGTCTTTGGAGTACCATGCAAACGGACAATCTCGTGTAGAAACACTTTAGATAGCTTCTGGGTTCCCCATGTTGACTTGATATCCACGAAGTGAGCACTCTTCGTGAGCCTGTCAATGATTACCCATATAGCATCATTTTTACTTTGAGTCTTTGGCAACCCCATGACGAAATCCATAGCAATATCCTCCCATTTCCATTCTGGCACTGGAAGAGGTAGCAACTCACTACCTGGTCTGCGGTGTTCTATCTTGACCTTCTGACAAGTCAAGCATTTCGCCACAAACTCTGCTACATCCCACTTCATGTTGGGCCACCAGAATTTCTTTCTGAGGTCCTTGTACATCTTGCTAGAGCCTGGATATACAGAATAAGCTAACGAATGGGCCTCCTTCATCACCAACTGGCGAAGGCCATCAACGTCAAGCACACAGATCCGGTCCTAAAACCAGAGCGATCCATCTTCCTGAATCACGAAACCGGGAGCTTTCCCGTCCATTACTTCACTGCTTAGCTTTACCATGACCACGTCATCAACCTGCTTCTCCTTGATTTGATCAAGTAGCGTAGCTTGAATTTTAAGCATACTCAGGTATCCTTGATGTTGATCGTACAAGACTTCAATCTCGCACAACTCTTGGTTCAGCTTGGTCTGAGCAGTAAGTAGAGCCACTATAGTCTCGTGCGGCGTCTTCCGGCTCAATGCATCGGCTACTACATTAGCCTTGCCCGGATGATACAGCAACTCGATGTCGTAGTCTTTGAGTAGCTCTAACCAGCGACGTTGTCTCATATTCAGCTCCTTCTGAGTGAACACGTACTTGAGACTCTTATGATCGGTGAAGACTTGGCATCTTACACCATAAAGATAGTGTCTCCAAATCTTTAGCGCAAAAACTACCGCTGCTAATTCCAGATCATGCGTCGGATAGTTTGCTTCATATGTTTTCAATTGTCTAGATGCTTATGCAATAACCTTGCCTCTTTGCATCAACACACATCCTAAACCACTCTTCTAAGCATCACTATAGACCACATAACCATCATTTCCTTCCGGTAGTGCTAACACTGGTGCAGAGGCCAGACACTGCTTCAACTTCTGAAAACTAGCCTCGCACTTGTCATCCCATACAAACTTCTTGTGGACTTTGCGGAGCAAACCGGTCATAGGTAGAGCGATCTTAGAAAATCCCTCCACGAACCGTCTATAATATCCAGCAAGTCCAAGAAAACTATACACCTCCTTCACATTTTGAGGCCGCTTCCAATTTGCTATCGCTTCAATCTTCTGGGGATCAACCATAACCCCATTCTCATTGATCACATGGCCTAAGAAAGTCACTTCCTTGATCCAAAAGTCACACTTAGACAACTTTGCATATAGTTGATTCTGTCTAAGGACTGACAAAGTAATCCGAAGATGTTCCTCGTGAGCTTCCACGCTCGGGGAATAAATCAAAATGTCATCGATGAAGACCACTACGAACTTATCCAAGTATTGGTGGAAACATCGATGCATTAGATCCATGAAAACTGATGGAGCATTGGTAAGTCCAAATGGCATGACTACGAACTTGTAGTGACCATATCTCGTTCGGAACGTAGTCCTCGGAATATCCTCCTCACGAATCTTGAGCTGATGGTAACCAGACCTCAGATCGATTTTGGAAAAGACATTTGCTCCCTGCAGTTGATCCAACAGATCATCAATCCTCGGCAACGGATACTTATTCTTGATCGTGACTTTATTCAACTCTCGATAGTCTATACAAAGTCGGAACGATCCATCTTTCTTCTTGACGAACAAAACCGGAGCGCCCCAAGGTGATGCGCTCGGCCTTATATAGCCCTTCTCAAGAAGATCTTCGAGTTGCTTCTTCAACTCTTGCATCTCAACAGGAGCCATCTGGTACGGTGCCTTAGAGATCGACGCGGTACCAGGCTCGAGATCAATGGTAAACTCCACGTCACGATACAGGGGTAAACCAGGAATTTCTTCCGGAAAGACGTCTGGAAACTCACAAACGACCGGAATATCAAGAACTGATGGCTCGTCTTTCTTGGGCTTGTCCAGATAGCACAGGTACCCGACACGACCTTGTCGAAGTAGCTTAAACGCAGCCATCGCATTGATAAGCCTGTCGTTATCAGCGTCATTACGACCCTTGAATTTGCATATATACTGGCCCCCAGATGACACCGTCACAGTCCTTGAGCTAAAATCGATTACCGCCCCATGATGCGTCAGCCAATCCATACCGAGAATAATGTCGTATGGAGCCATGGCTATACAGATCAAATCTGCTTTGAACTTCTTACCCTGGATGGTAATCGGAAATTCTGACAGACGCTTGGTGCCCACTAAATGTTCACCATTAGGAAGATTCACAATGAAAGACTCATAAGCCTCGTTGCATACTAAGCCTAACTTACTAACACAACTCTCCGAGATAAAAGAATGGGTAGCACCCGAATCAAACAACAGTAGAATGAAGGTATAAAGTACCTTGAGCAATCGGAGCATTTGGTCCATCAGCCTCACGCATCTCGTAAAGGCATTGACCCTGACTTCCAGAAGCAGTTGGGGCTTTCCCCTTGTTCTGTGCAGCTGTCTGCGTCGAAGGACTATGAGCTTCCACTAGTCTAAACTTGGGTCGATTGTTCTGATTAACAGACCCTTGCTGTGATTCAGCTCCTTTCTGCCTTCTCTGCAGACAGAACGTCTGCACATGGCCCTCCTTTCCACAGCCATAGCATATCTTCTTTTCATTCGGACACGCATTGCTCTTGTGCCCGGGTGTACCACAATTGTAGCACTGGATCAGATTCTTGCCTTGACCCAACTGTTGCGTAGACCCTCCATGAGTCATATTCGTTATTGCTTTGCCAGACTTGGCAAAATTAGACGGTGGCGCGGGACGCTTGAATCCACTCGCCTGAGACTGGTTCTGCATTGACCTTTGGCGATTGCGCTTCTTCGTTGACTCCTCCAGAGTCACTTCCAGTTTGTAGGCAGCATCCACGTACTGCTCCAAAGTAGAGCATACGTGACGTACCATCAACGGCTTAATGTCTGGATTCATCCACTCATGGAAATGCCAGATCTTTTGCTCATCACTGGACACCTCCGGCCCAGCATATTATAGCAGATGATTGAACTTGGCCGCAAGCTCAGTCACTTTCAATCCATCCGTCTTCGGATAGAGGAACTCCTTATGTTTTTCTTCCCTCATAGCTCGGGAGAAGAAACGATCAGTTATTTTGGCTTTGAACATCCCCCAGTTCAAACCAGGGTGATCAGCTAGGCCGGTACCTTCCCACCATTCGCTAGCTACCTCCTTCAGCTGAAGGGAAGCAATGTGCACCTTCTCAGCTTCAGTACACTCAACATTGCGGAACAATCGTTCCATGTGCGAGAACCAATATGCCACCCTGACTGGCTCTCCTTTCCCATCATAGCTATCAGGCCTCATAGAGCTTATGGCCTTCAGTGCTCGGCCATAGTCGCCTCTATTCCTGACCGCTTCCTCTTGGGGTACATGGATATTAGGCTCCTCAAATCTAGGAACCGCTGGGGGAATTGGCACAGCTTGTGCCTGAGGCGCGTTTGGTCGCATAATGTATGTGAATGCTTGCATCACAATTCCCCGAATAGCCTCTATTGCTGCAACGTTAAACACTACTGGAGCGTTAGGCGGAACTTGGTCATTGCCCATTGGATTGTTATTAGAAGCAGACTCGTGTTCATCCACGGGGTTTGCAGTGTTCCTCTCATTTGGTCTGGGGTCATTGCTTGGCCCAGCACCAGCACGAATGGTGTTCCTTGTGTTCACCATCTGTTTACCGATCAAATTCCAAGTATTTTATAACATTAATATTATTCCAATGTACTCAATGTAATAAAATCACTTAGATTAGATCAAACTTGGAAATTTTCATTAATAAACTCAAACTGAGCTAATAGGTTCTACAAAAGGGATCGCCCGAGCGTCAAGACAAAATTGCTCGGAGACTTAGGTTCTTAACAAAACGAACATTGAAATACAAGAAAAGAAACTGCTAATCAGCACTGGCCCAATCATGGCGCCCTGAAACGTTTCCTGTAATCACAGCTCCACATACATGGCTTCTTCGAACGGGGTTTACCATCGGAATCTGGTGATGGACTTCTCACCCTGCTCGGTCCTGGAGCACATGGCTCATTCCTTGGCCTTTCCCTTCTTCGAGCATGCTCTACCACCTCATCCATCTGACGGCGCTCTTCAGGGGAAATCACCTGACTCAGGCGAAGTGCCTCTCGCGAGTCAGGGCTCAACCTCAGCCTCCTCTGAGCAGGAATAGGCTGTGAGTCCAAGATGCATTTTGTGGATCACTCCTTCTTCTGATGCCAAACTCAGCATAGAGTGTCTCCCAATCGGCCGGAGTCAATGGCGAGTACTCTCGCTCAGGCGGCAACTCCGGACTTGGATAGATAAACTTCATCCCCGGGTCCTCGCTGTCCACCAATAAGCGCTCTAAGCCATCGGACTCGTGGCCCTGATCCTCGAGGTCCTCTTCGGGGTCCTCCTCTGGATCCTCCTCGGGAATCGACTCGATCATAAAGTCATCGTCGTAGTACCCTCTTGCGTACTCTGACGGATAACCCTCATCCTTAGTGTCCTCCCTTGGCTCCTCTTCGGGCTCTACCACAGGAACCTCGGTTTTATTGGGCACTAGCACTACCGACTCAGGGAGTACGGTCTTCACCTCCTCGGGTGGACTACTAGATTCTCCAATCTCAAAGCATCGCAGGGGAACCGGGAACTCAAGCCTCACTGGAGATGGCGGAGCCACCTCGGCTTCTTCCGAGTTCCTTTGAAGAGAACAGAATGCACCCATATCTACGGGCGACGAGAAGAGAGTTAGTCTTTCTAAATAAAGAAGTTCGCTTCCATATCAGACTAAAGAAAAGGCACGACTAGATCGGCAGAATAAAAATTTTACTTACAAATTCAGAGCCTTCGAAAACATTTCTCAGTTTCAAACGAGTAAACGGTTTATAAAAAATTTCGTTCCAAGAAAATGTTTTAAAACCCACCCGTTTTTTTAAAAAAAATATCGGCTCTGATACTAAATCTGTAACACCCCCAAATATATATCCTTGAAAGGGTATCACCGCCAGTGACCTCAGATTTCACATCCGAAGTCACCCAAGGCTTAACCAGTTTATACAAATCATAAAACAACATTTATAATACGAAATGTCATAGTATTGGATTAAATCAAAATTTCGGAATTACATCCATAATCCAAATACAACCAAAATATATTACAGCGGAAGTCTTTTTTTTTAATAAATGACACAAAAGTCTTGATCTAGCGATCACACGCCTAGGATCTCAACCTTGGTAAAACACTTCAAAAATTCCATCTGCCTTCACCGTCGTTTCTAGCCTTCATGGAACTGCAGTTTACCTGATGTGCCGTATGAGACGGATGACACCAGCCAACCATGCAAGGGAATATAACCGGTTGGTTAGCCTAATGAAAGACTATACAAGGGTTAAACAGAAAGGTTCTAAGTAGTCGTATTAGGTTAGACTCATCGCTTCTCGAATGAAAGCCGATGACGATAGTAAACCTTAATACTTCTACTGAAAATATCCAAAGAATAATGATCGAGAGAAGACTCTAAAAGATTGAGTCTTACGGAAACAATATGAAGAGAAGACTCCAACGAATTGAGTCTTATCGGAAGTATGACAAGTGTTTGGGAACATAAAGCTTCACACAAACGTTTAAAAGCGACTTGACTATTTGGGTCCACGACCAACCTCACCGCATAATGCGAATTCAGATTCGAAAGGTGGACTTACTCTAATCAAATCCCATACGAGTTTCCACGTTATACTTCTCGCCCAAGGTTCATTAATTATGTGTATAATCACACTTATCTTATTTAATTCCAAAACGTATATTCACGTTATAAGCTTTTATCATAATCATCTCATCCCTCAGGATATAGAGATATATAGTCGGGAATAAATCCCTAAAGGTTTGACGTCGGCTAAGCGCACCTCCCCTATATTCGGATAGGGGATAGTCATGACTAGAGAAACGGTGTTAGGGCTTGAACATCCTATCCACCGGGTTATAAAGAAACGGCTACCTCTCAAGGTAAGCAGTGTTCCTACGAATACTCGTGCTAACTATATCTCAAGTGCACATAAAATCCACTACTAACTATATTTCAAGTTTGCATAAAAATCCACAACAATACCATCACGGTAATAACAGATATAATAGCGTTATTTCTAGCAATATATACAACCTATTATAATATCATATTTTAATCGTATCATTTATCAAATTTGTTCCCAAACGAAAACAATAGTTCATCCCAATTTAATTAACCATTAAACAATTGATAATTAATGGAAATATGGAATGATAAGCAAGAGCGAACCGCCACTTGCCTTAGATTAGACGAAGCTTAACAAAGCTCAATGACAACGGGTTTCCGGGTCTGAAATGAGGTCAGATCTCAGATTATGGATTCCTATGAAACGACCCATAACGGAACTGTTGGATCGTTAGAGTTACGTTTGAGGGAACAAAAGCTTTGTTCCCACAGAAGGCACAGCGGATTAAAATAGCAAGAAAGATAACAGAACGAACTCACGATATATAGTGGAAACCCTGATTAGCAAAACTAGCTTCTCAAGGAAAAACCACTACCTTCAAGCTTCCGCTTGAGAGGATTTTGAAGTGTGTACTTGTCTTATTGATTTCTTGTTCGATTACACTTGTAGCATGGACTCCAAAACACTAGACTTCCCACCTAGATTTGAAGATCACTCCTACAACGATGAATCCGAACTCAACCCTCAAAGACTCACAAACACTTCACTCTCTTTTTCTTCTCAACTGAGCGCTCTTTGTTCTTCTTTTTCTTCTTCGTCGTTACATAGAAAAGAATCCATGCTTCTCTTAAATACAACTCGGCTAAAACCCTAATTGACACAAAATTAGGAAATACTGGAATCGGATTACAAAGATATGATTTTGTTTTGAAGATAAGATATCACAACCGGTTATATTAATTAAGGAAGGAGTTCCTTAATTAATCCAAACGATTGGATAACGTTCTTCTCTCTCCAATCGCCTTATCTTAGGAAAGATTCCTAGGATCAATACGATCGGGTTTTCTCTCTCCATATCTTCGCGCAATCCGGCTTGATCCTTGGAGCCGAAGTCTTCATCCTCTACCGCGTGGCTTCTTGGTTTGTTTCCTTAACTCAGCACGCTGGATGACTTCTTTCCTTTTGCAGCCTTGATCTGGTCTGTCACTTCAGTTCCTTGAGAGGTAACAAAGCGCTAAGCAAGCCTTTGTTCCCTCTGAGATCCTGTGCTGTAAAGCTCCCTGGGATAACTCTTCTTGTCCCTGAAACACTTGGTACACATATTAGTTGAGTGTTTGTAACCATCAAAATCTAAGGAATTCAACAAATTCCCCCTTTTTGATGGTGACAAACACCCTTAACAATAAAGCATATACCAACTAGAACAAGACAAAACTGACAAGAAAGTTTCCCACTAAAAACACTGTTAGTTCCCCCTTAGTTCAGCAATACGTTTTACCTGTTTTGTTCCCCCTTAGACAATGCTACCTGTCATTTTCCCCCTTTTGGCATCATCAAAAACACAGTAAAGAGTTAGAGACGAAAGATCAATGCCTGATAAACAAAAAAACCCCTTGTCATTAATTTTAAAAAAAACTTCAACAACATGCAAAGACAGCCAAAACATGCAAAACATCTAAACACAGTCATTAAGCCACACAGGGCACACAAGTCAGAGAGAAATAAAAACAACTAAGGATGATAGATGAGCAAGGGAACAAAGAAGTACGTGGATGGCAGGAAAACGGTTAGGCATCACTATGACCAGGCGATGGAGCTAATGCGTGATGGGAGAGAAGCGCGTGTACGTCTGCCAAGAGAAGCGTCTGCAGAGCAGCCAAATCTTGCACTGCCTGGCAAAGACTTCTCAGATCCTTACCCATAGATGATTTCTCATTCAGTTCCCCCTCAGAACTGTCCGCCTCAGAATCTCCCATAGTCTCAGAAACAGCCGGAACACTATCCAGTTTCACCCAACCTTCGTCACCTTGAAGAACAAACTTCATCTTGTGTAGATTACTGACATCGAAGGGGCGGGAGAAGACACTCGATTCCGTCGAGGAGTTGTAGACTTTATGGTACTCAATAATCTTTTTGACAACTCGAGGGAACGAAAGAGCGTGCTGGTCTGTGTTCCTAGCATGGGACATGTGCTGCATCATAATCCTGGGGAGGCAAATGGGTTCCTTCTTCAATAGTGTAGATAGGAGGACAATATCCAAAATCAGCAGTCGATTCCTTTTCTGTCCCCTGGGCGTGATGTTGTTGATCAAGAAGTGGTATAATACTTTGTTGACGGCAGACATCTCAGATATGTCAAGATCACCACTTCCAAAAGCATTCTCAATGCCAGCCACTGCCCACACAGCTTCAGAATATGGAAAATCCTTAGGCCATCTTCCTTTTGGGTACTCGTCATACCCCTCATGTGGGACTCTCAAGGCTACTCCCAACTCAATGCTCGAAAACATATGTACCTTCCCTCCAAGCTTGTAGCTCCCCAGAACGACGTGGGGTTTGACTTCCATCACATAAGACGAATAGAACTCCCTTATCAAGTCCTCATCCACTCTTTCTTCTTCCACGAACAGCCGACTCCACTTCTGAGCATCCAGTACTGCATACACCTCCTCCAGATAATTCTCCTTAAGGAACTCCGGGTCCACCAGCAATTCTTTTACCACGGACTTATGGCTCATGCTTTTGACTTCATCAGCCGCCACCTTTCCTTTGGCCTTGGCCGGCAGACGACGCTGGCTTTGACGGACGGGAGCGGCAGACACCTTGGCTTTCTTTGCTTTGTTCCCTGAGAGGGGTACCGACTCCTCATCGGAGCTCACCGTTATCGCCTTCTCAGACTTCCTCTGAGAGCGTGTCTTCCGCTTGGAGGAGTAGGCAGTCTTCACCCTGCTGGACGCCTTAGAGGCCTTTGGGGGCTCCTCCACGTCCTCTTCCTCAGCGAGCTCCCTGGAGAGGTCTCTCACCACTGACTAAATCTTCTCCTTGACGGCCAGGTGCTTCTCCATCGTGACCGGGGTCCCTTGACCGGGCAACTCCTCTGTCTCCTCTTCAATGGGGTCAGGATGGGTTGGAGAGGAATAAACCTCCTCTCTTTCAGTAGAGGATATGGCGGTGGGAACGGCCGGGGAGATTTTAGGGTTAGGGTTTTGTGGAGTGGGTTCTGTGTTTGGGGCGATTGGGGCTATGTAGGGGACCATGGCGAGTTGGTCCCGGGTTGGTGATGGTGGAGGGGTAACTTTGGTGGTCGCTGGGGTGGTGGAGGAGGAAGGTAGGGACTGGGTAATGGCGGCGAGGAGAGCGGGGTCTGTCCCCATGGAGGACAGTTTGGCGAGGAGGTTTTGGAGGTCTTGGGTGAGGTTAGTGTTTGAGGCCATTTTTGTGAGAGAGAGAGAGAGCTGGGAAGACGAGAGGCAGAGAGGAAGAAGAAGATAACTTAAGGAAGATAAGGGAATAGTGAAGAGGAGACTTACCTGGAGACCCGAATTATATAGCCATCACAAAATCTTCCACAAATTCCAAAGATAAAATCTGATCCTTTCAGTTTCCAAAAGATAAAAATTGCAATCTTCCACTTTCCCAAAAACTTGCCAGAATCTCGTCCAAATCCAATTGAACCAGCCGAAAGATCTCTTTCTAACTTCTTTCCATCAAATCAACCCTTAATGCACGGCGCGTCCCAACACAAGGTTTCCATTATTACATTCTGCCATACACACGTCATCTCAGACCTATAAGTCACAGAGGCCGAACCGATTTCCCGCCAAAACAAAAAGTAGTAGGGTGTGATGATGGGGGTTAGTTACCAGAGGGGGTACAAAAGACCATCACACCAAAATATATGATATTTGCAATTGATTTTTACTTCATGCCTGAGGGGTCTCCAGTTGTGAATGATTAGATGGGCTCATAGGAGACATCAAGCATGGCGGTTACGGGTGAGCTGTAGAATCAACTATCATTTGGGCTTATAATGAGGGAACAAATCATCAAGTTGATTCTTTTGGGCCGAAATAGAGTTGATTCATGTGACATATGATAACATAGATGACCATGCAAGACATTCAGTACATAAAGGAAGTAAAAGCACATAGTCAAGCCTTTCGAAAATTAATACCCAAGGAAGCTAATGCATAATAAGGCATGAAGATTCGACTTTCACAGTTTACCACGTAATCTAGCCAATCATCGAGGGAACACAACACATAGACATGTAGTTAGGTGAACAAACCAGACTTCGTATGGAACTGAATGTAGAGTTCCCCAACAGGTGTTCCAATGAGAAAATTGGCGTTTGATCCCCCGTTTTCCAATCTTTCTCGACACAGTGATGTCCTTCCTAGATGTACATGGTACCTGGAATTTTCACACAAGAAACATATTAGTCAATGAGTCCTTATCCCTATTTTCTTTACCTTTGACACCAGGTCTTTGAGTCTCAAGAATTCCATGTAGAAGTGAGGTGAGACTCGCTTTGTTCCCTGTCAAGTAACTGACCCTTGAATGAATGAAACACTAGGAACATTCCTCACTTTATCCTGCACAGAAAGAGTTAGTTCTTGCGAACCCAGACAAACTTATACTTTCTGGGTTTGGGAGCAACATGTCTAATCTTAGGAGGTTCAACTTCTATATGCTCCCTAGTAGTGCAAGCAATCTCCTCATTATGTTGCTTCAGCAGGCACTCTTGCTTGTAATGACTAGAATGCCCGCAATACCAACAGACCCTTTGACACTTCAGATCTACATACTTGCTCTGTCCTGGCCAAATTATTTTGTTAGCAATCCTTGACTGAAAATCAATATTATTGGACTTACTGCTTTGGGATTGCTTCAGCCAAATTGCATGAGCCTTTTGTCCATGATACCAAGCCTTGCCTTCCTCAGTCGAATTAGAACAGTCTTTGCCTTTGTTCCCTCTGGCGGAACATTCCCCCTTTTCTTTTACAGACTGTTTTCCTTCGACTTTGGAGCCTTTTTTCTTAGTGTCATCAACAGAAAGCTTAGGTTGATAGCCAATTCCAAAGCGAGGTACTTCCTTCTTTTCAGGTTTCTTTTCATTCTTGGCTGCAACAAAGACAATACCTTTTGGCTCGTCCTTTTGTTCCTCACTGAGTTTGGTTAGATCACTAGAAAGTTTTGCATTTCCTAGTTTTAACATTAAAGACTCAGCCTCGAGTGAGGAGACAGTGGACTCTAGAGACTTAATCTTTTCAGTGAGTTCTGGACACTCAGAGCATGTGTTTGAAGAGGAAGATGAACCTTTTTCAAGCGTGAGCACTTTTTCAGCCCAAACCTGATTTTCTTCGATCAGACCTGAGATCGATTCATCTTTCTCTTCGAGTTGCTCACTGAAAAGACTACTCTCGCGAACGAGATTCTTAATGAGAGAGATCAAGCTTTCTTTAGATTTGTATTTTAAGCTTGATATAAGATCAGATTCAGTTACCTCATCGTTGATTACCTCTCCCTTTGTCTCGTTTGGAACTTCAACGGCCATTAAGCATATATCCCTGGAATGTGACGAATCTTCATCATCTGAGTCTGATTCTCCCCAGGTGGCAACCATTGCTTGCTTCCCTTCATTTGCTGGAGGCATTCCTGCCTTCTTTTTGAAGCAATTTCTGGCCATGTGTCCCTTGTTCTGACAGTGGTAACAAACCACATCTTTCATGTCTCTGTTCCCTTCAGAGGAACTGGACGAGTCTTTGTTCCGAGACCATATCTTCCTCATTGCCATTGTGATAAGAGCAACATCTTCATCGCCATCCTCATCTTCATCGCCCATTTGAGATAGATCAAATGCCATTTCCACCTTCAGGGCAATGCTCTTCGCCTTCTCCTCTCCTTTCTTGTTTATCTTATGGTTATAGACAGAGGCATTGCTTTCCAGCTTAGCAACCACCTCTTCCATAGTAAGAGTCTTGACGTCTGTTTGAGAGTAGAGGGCAAGAGCAATGGCATCCCACTGAGTGTTGAGACCTTGCATGAAGTGATGAGTCAACTTCCAGTCTGGCATTGTTTCACCAAGGTACTGAAGTTGACCAACTAGCCCATGAAACTTGGAGTAGTACTCTTGAATGTGTTCATCTTTCCCTTGAGAAACTTGGTCATACTCCTTGATCAGAGAAAGGATCTTGTTCTTCTTTGTGTCTTCATTTCCTTGATGAAGGCGCTTCAAAGCATCCCAGATCTCCTTAGCAGTTTTGTAGCTCATGATTTTCTTGAGATCTGAGGGAGAAAGAGCCATGTGGAGGATCTTCTTGGCCCTGTTTTTTTTCTTCAATTTCTTCCAGTCCTCATCGGTGTAGTCGATCTTTGGTTTTGGCTTAGTCTCATCTTCATCGTTCTTGATAACCAAAGGACCGACTTTTATGACTCTTCAGATCTGTCCGTCGAGGGAACAGATGTGGGATTCGATTTGTTCCACCCACCAATCATACTCACCGGCTTTCAGCATTGGCGGCTTCCAGAATGAATCACCGATTGCATTGCTTGACGACGACATCTTTCCTGCAAATTCTGTAACTAAAACAATCTAGAGCACCAGGCTCTGATACCAATTGTTGGATCGTTAGAGTTACGTCTGAGGGAACAAAAGCTTTGTTCCCACAGAAGGCACAGCGGATTAAAATAGCAAGAAAGATAACAGAATGAACTCACGATATATAGTGGAAACCCTGATTAGCAAAACTAGCTTCTCAAGGAAAAACCACTACCTTCAAGCTTCCGCTTGAGAGGATTTTGAAGTGTGTACTTGTCTTATTGATTTCTTGTTCGATTACACTTGTAGCATGGACTCCAAAACACTAGACTTCCCACCTAGATTCGAAGATCACTCCTACAACGATGAATCCGAACTCAACCCTCAAAGACTCACAAACACTTCACTCTCTTTTTCTTCTTAACTGAACGCTCTTTGTTCTTCTTTTTCTTCTTCGTCGTTACATAGAAAAGAATCCATGCTTCTCTTAAATACAACTCGGCTAAAACCCTAATTGACACAAAATTAGGAAATACTAGAATCGGATTACAAAGATATGATTTTGTTTTGAAGATAAGATATCACAACCGGTTATATTAATTAAGGAAGGAGTTCCTTAATTAATCCAACCGATTAGATAACGTTCTTCTCTCTCCAATCGCCTTATCTTAGGAAAGATTCCTAGGATCAATACGATCGGGTTTTCTCTCTCCATATCTTCGCGCAATCCGGCTTGATCCTTGGAGCCGAAGTCTTTATCCTCTACCGCGTGGCTTCTTGGTTTGTTTCCTTAACTCAGCACGCTGGATGACTTCTTTCCTTTTGCAGCCTTGATCTGGTCCGTCACTTCAGTTCCTTGAGAGGTAACAAAGCGCTAAGCAAGCCTTTGTTCCCTCTGATATCCTGTGCTGCAAAGCTCCCTGGGATAACTCTTCTTGTCCCTGAAACACTTGGTACACATATTAGTTGAGTGTTTGTAACCATCAAAACCTAAGGAATTCAACAGGAACCCTAAGTTAGATTCGATAACCAAATATATGAATCTAAAGAAAGACAAACTAAATCGAAGGAACGAAGCCTCGATCGAGACCACAAAGCCCAAAGCCACACCACGAGCCCAGACACACCGCGGGTGCGCCGGCCCTGCCGCGGGTGCGGTCGAGCTACAGTGGCGACATGGCGACGACGAAAACTCACCGTGATCGACGCGTTTGGATTCAATTAGGATGGGCTTCGACTTCCAAACTCCTTGCACTTCCAAACACCACTTGGAGAGTACCTTCTCCTCCTATGGTAGCTCCGGCGACACTCTGGCGAAAGCTTGAGCTTTCCGGTAACAATGGAAATGAGAGATTTGAGACAGAGAGTTTGAGAGCTGTGACTCAACTCCACTCCAGCTCCTTTCCTTTTATAGCCCAAGCAAGGAGGTCAAGCAACCAGGTGACTCATGGTAGGGGCCTACAACGACCGGATGGGACAGTTGTAGAGGCGAAGACGACGCGACGTCTGAAGTCTGGCGCTACAGAGAAGAAATGATGACACCGCGGGGTGCGGTGGCCTCACCGCGGGTGCGGTGAACCCCCACCTGACCGCCTCAGAAATTGGCCTTTCACCGCGGGGTGCGGTGGACTGATTGCGGGTGCGGTCAAGGCCATTTTCTGTGCCTTTTGTCCTCTTTTGTCCGGGAAGGATTATGGGCATGGTTTTTAACCTCGGGTTAAATATATTCGTATCCGAACAAATATTCTAAACCCCAAAAATATGTTAAATTTATTTTATTCCACTCAGGGAAATATTACAGAGATCAAGCATTTTGCAGAATGTCTGAACTTCTCTAAAATTAATCCGACTATAGTACGAGAGTTTGGAAAATTACCAAAATACTCTTTACTAAAAATGAGGGGTATTATAGGAACAGCGTCCATCAATGATGAATATCTGTCCTTCACCAGTTCCAAAGTTGCTCGTCTGTTGTCTGTCTCTGCTAAAGGGTTTTGCGAGATTTCTGAGAAGACCACAGATGCCTTGAAATTGGCCAAGGAGGCTAGTGCTGAGCGGCTCTTCAAATCCAAAATTCCAGCCACTCATGTGTCAGCTCTCACCCTGTCTCAGCGAATAGCGCATCACATCATTATGAAGGTTGTTGTTCCTAGGCAGGAAAAGAGAAACACAATCACTGCCACAGATCTGCTGCTGTTGGACAAGTTTTGGCACATGGAGAAGATTGATCTTCCTAGTATCATTCTTCAACACATGGCAAAACGCAGTGCCAAGACTCACTCCCTTGCTTACCCAAATGTCATAAAGCTAATTCTGCAAGCAGAAGGGGTCTATAGAGCAGAAGGCGAAGTTCCCATTATCACTGAGCTAGACATGGTGAATGTGAACAAGATGCAGTTTCAAGGAGACGCCAAGGGAACTCTGCATGTGTCTGATATTTTGAAGCGAGAAGCTGGAGAGGGAACATCTAAAGGTGCTTCTGTACAAAGTCAGATGTTGACTGAGTTGCGTGAGATCAAGAACATTCTTTCACTGCTTCTTGAGTATTTCCTCAATAAGGACAAGGCCCAGAAGGAGGATTATGAGTCTTGAGTGGACATTTCTCTTATCCAGCCCGTCTGACCCTCTTCTCTTGGATTTCTTATATGTTATCTGGTTTAAGTGTTTGCATTGTGATCTCTTTGTGATTATTTTCCTGATTGTCTTTTGGTTTTTGTAATCAATTCCTTGCAAGTTAAATGCACTTTTCTTTGCTGGTAACTGTTGATTAGCTATGTTGTTCCACTGTTTATTTTTTGTCTTTTGATGATGCCAAAAGGGGGAAGTGTGGAAATTGTGCGATACCTCAATTAAGAGAGGTAACAGTTAATTGTTCCTAATTCTTTGGGAATTTCTAGACGATGCCAGTGCTGAGGGGGAACGATGATGCAACTTGGAGGTATGAATTGCAATTATTCATTTGACATAAAATTATGCTTATACATTTAAACTGAGATACATGTTGATAAATATTACCTTGCTTATTACTCTGTTTTGATCGAACAATTTTTGAATGGGTTTGTCATCACCAAAAAGGGGGAAATTGTTGGAACCTTGACGTTCCCTCTGGTTTTGATGATGATAAACACCATTAGGTTTTATGGTTTCTTGTTGTTCCTATGAGTTTCAGGTTTTATGAAAGGATAAAGGAACAATGAAAAACAGTGAAGAAGAGAAAACAGAGGAGCACAATGGAACGTTGTGGAAATAAGGAACAGTTCCTATGCAAACAAATTGGAAATCTGGAAAGCGCGTGGTGCTTATACAAGGAAAGTTCTATTTATGGCAACGCCGTGTCTGAGGAACAACGCGAGAACGCAGAGATGCCAGTTGTTCCCAGATGGACTCAATTATACAAGGAAACAAGATTTTGTGCCTTACTTGGAGAAGAAGGAGAAGATATTAATTCTTAGGAAAGTTTATACAAGGAAAATATGTGATAACCAGCTTTAGTGTTTATTTGGAAACGTAGTTGTTCATAGTTACCATATGTGACTATTGTTAGATAATTGGAAATAGGATTTTTGTTAGACCCTATATATAGATGAGAATTGTCTTGGGGAAATACATCTCAGTTATTTGTCATCGAGCATTCGAAGGAACTCTTGGGAACTAAGATCGAAGATCTAAGGCAAGGTACAGGTAGTTCTTGCTTTGGGTTTTGTTTTGTTCTTGTGTTGTTTAGAGGTGATTGCACTCAAAGTCTTTAGCCTAGGGTATAGGTGGAGAGAAGACTTGTGAGATTGTACAACTCTAATAATACAAGTACATGTTTGGGAACTGTGTTATTACTTTGAATCTTTACTTATTTTTGTTGTCCAGGGAACAGTCACATCGTTCCCTGTTTAACACACTAACGATTCAACAAACAGGGATTAGGACATTCATGAGAATTGAGAACTAGGGATAATCAATGATCGATCAACCAAACTGAAGGTGTGTCTAGCCAAGCTATTTATGTTTTATTTATCATTTTCTTAGTTAGATTCATATAAACTCTCCCCTTTGTCTTTGTTATCAATTGGTGAACGATTTGGCAAACAGGATATATAGCTTGATTCTATGTGGGATTCGACCCTTACTTATCGAAGTTACATTAGTTAGGTTTTTTAGGTTTATTTGATAGGTGTCTACGACAAACGTCTCATCAACGACGGCTCACACATTCTTAGCCGTAGTAGCGGCTCATCATTGGGATTTAACAAATGGATGTGCGTAATGCATTTTTTCATGGCGACCTTAAAGAAGAAGTATACATGAAACCATCACCGGGTTTTACTCTTGCCTCTCCGTTCAAAGTGTGTCGCCTCCGTAAATCATTGTACGGTCTCAAACAAACTTCTAGGTGTTGGTTTGCCAAAATATCCAATGCTCTCATCAAATATGGATTCTGTTAATTTCAAGAGGACTACTCTCTCTTCACTTTATTCAAAGGTGAATGGTGCTTGTCTGTCTTGGTCTATGTAGATGACCTTCTCATCACCGGAAATGATGGGACATTCATTCAAGACTTCAAAAATTACTTGTCCTCCTGTTTCCATATGAAGGACCTTGGGAAACTCTGATATTTCCTTGGGATAGAAGTCGCTCGCAATAGTCAAGGACTCATACTATGTCAGCGCAAGTATGCCTTAGATATAAATCCAATAAATCGGCCTCCTAGGCGCCAAACCAGTAATTGTACCCATGGAGCAGAAACACAACCTTGTTGTTGCCTCGGGTCCACTCCATGATGACCCCAGCTCCTATCGTCGTCTTGTGGCTGGCTTGATCTATCTCACGATCACCCAACCTGAACTATCCTACTCGGTGCACATCCTATCACAATTCATGCAGCAGCCTCACCATGAACATTGGCTTGCTGTTCTTCGCGTGGTTCGGTACCTAAAAGGCTCCCCAGGTATAGGCATCATATTCTCTGCATCATTTGACCTCTCTCTCACGGGTTACTGTGATTCAAATTGGGTCGCGTGTCCCGTCTCAAGATGATGCTTAACAGCTTATTATGTTTATTTGGGTTTGTCTCCGATCTCATGGCGTACTAAAAAGCAAACCACAATATCCCGCTCTTTTGCTGAAGATGAGTAGAGAGCGATGTCATATGTCACTTGTGAACAAAAATGGCTTTGCTGTCTATTACACTCTTTAGGCGCCCATCACCACCAGCCTATGTCACTCTTTTGTGACAGCCAATCTGTCATCCACAATGCCAATAACCCGGTGTTTCATGAACGGACCAAACATATAAAGGTCGATTGTCATATTGTTCGCGATGAAGTTACTAAAGGCAACATATGCTTGGAACACATTAACACTACTCATCAACCAGCCGACATCATGATTAAACCACTTGAGACGGCTCAGTTTGATTTGTTACTCCACAAGTTGGGTGTTCTCGACATACATGCGCCAGCTTGAGGGGATAGTAGGATATAATATGCCTTAATGTTATCTACTAAATAAGGTGTAGGATCGTGATTATTAGATAAAAGCTTAAGGAACTCAGAATAACGATTCTCAGTTCCTTTCGCAGCGGAAGATAAACAATCAAACAAATGACAAGTTCCTTATAGTGGAAACCTTTGATTGTCAACTAGCAATCCAGGATAAAAACCACTACCTTTCTTTCGAAATGATTTCAAAGTCTACTTCTTGATTTCTTATCTCTTTTGGTTACAGCTTATCCTAGGTACGAACACACAGTTCCTTTGCCTTACACACAGTTAGACAATCCTAGATAACTTAACACAATCAATAATCAATCCAAGAAACATACTTTCGCACCTAGGAACTATCACTTACAGTCACAGGAACTTAGCACTCAGCTCTTCTTCCTTGACTGGTTCCTCTTGATCTCGGTTTGCTTTGATGATCTTTGTTTTAAGGTTCACACTAGATATTTGCTAATGAGTGTGAGTTCTTGTTTTAGTGCATTAAGATAACCCTTGGGTTAGTCTTCCTTTTATAGAGGATTATTCGCAGCTCGATCCTCTCTTGGTTCCCACGGATTGAGCTTGCCCTAGGATTAGTGGTTCTCCTTGATCCACGTTGTTCTTGGCATGTGCAAACAACCTAGACAGCTCAGAATCTCTCTTGGTTGGTCAACTACCTCAGACGAGCCTTGTGGTGTCATTGTCAAAACGCTTTCGTCCGAGGTTGAGTAAGCTGGCCGCTTGGGAACCGTCTGTTGGACAGCGACGTCTTCATGTGCTGTCACTTTCATCGTCTCTGTCTGAGGTAGAGGTTCTCTAGGCATCTTGTTCTTTAGCTCTTGGACCTTGGCAGACTTTTGGAAGCTTCGGACAAGTCGTTTTCGACACCTTTTGTCCGAGGTTGTGTGTCCCAGATTTCTCGGGAATCGCAATGTCGCAAGCTCCATTTCTGGGCACACATGGGTTCCTCTGGATTCCTTCAGCTGTCTTGTTCCTTTGGTTCCCTTGTTCTGTTTGGCTTTCCTGCCTTAGGTAATTTCCTGTGGTTCCTTAAAACACATCTTTGAGATAAAACATTAGTATCATAATATTTGTCATCTTCAAAAGTAGAGAAACTGAGGAACGGAACTCTCAGGGGAACCTAAGTTCCAGAGTTCCGTTTCCTAACAATTTCCCCCTTTTTGATGATGACAAATACAAGGAACCTGACAACATAATAGGACTTTGAATCTTATGAGACCATATTGAGATAACGGGATTTACAACATTACAGATTAGTGATAGAACATTCAATGGTTGTGAATTCCCCCTAAGCAAGTGAACAAGTTTATTTCAAATTCCCCCTTAGAAATAGAACTAGTTCAGAGTTCCTATTAATTCAGTAGTCTCCAAAGTTCAAGGTTCCTATCCTTTTCTTCCCCCTTTTGACATCATCGAAAAGATTAAGTACAAGTTAAGAACATGATATCCAAGGAAATAAACAATTGCGTCAAACCCATAACAGAAACCATAATAGAAACTCAAAGCAGAGACAAATAATGCATTAGAAATGTAGCCAAAGGAGTTCATTAGTCATTAAAGCTTAATACATTGTCCAGACAAGCATAGTGGAAAAAGAAATAAAAGATCACAAACAGCTTGACATAGACAAAAAAAGGATAGAAGAGGGGAGTAGGACCCTAGGGAACTACTAGCACACTGTGATGTTATAGCACTGGGAACTAGGAGAGACGTTCCTATGGCAGCGTAGTGGCCTCCTCTTCAGTTTCCTTCTTTTATGCAGTTCCTTCATCTTGGCTTGTTGTCATCTTATCGGCCTGATTACTTCCAATTGAGCAAGGTTAAGATTGAGGTTTTTCTTGGCCATTTGAGGAGCTTTGTGTTTTGAGAGAGACAGGTGAACATGAGATTGAGAGAAGGCGTGAAAGAACAGAGTGCTCGGCTCAATCAAATAGGAAACCTTAAATAACCCTTGAGCAATTTTGGAGCCGTTGAGAATCAAGTCGTTGGAGATATTTCTGGAAACTCTGAAGAGTTGAAACGGCTAATTTTCTTGAAGCTTTTGCGCCTTTGCACCGGTCACAAATTCAAAGATTAGATGCTAAAAAATGGCAATTGTTCAAGGCTGAGAAGACGTCTCTGACGCTGTGAGATTTGCCATAAATACTGTCTTGGGAGGAGCAATTCTCTTACTAGCCGTTTAAGGGGTAGCCCATCCTAGTTCCTTTCTGGCGATATTTTCAGTGTGCTAGAGGGATATATGGGAACTTTTGATGTGGGGTTTTAAGACATAGGACCTGAAAGTACGTTCCCATAAAATAAATTGGGGAAGGCCATTTATCGCATTACACACTAGTTCCCAGAGAGGGTTAAGAAGAGGATCATAGGGAAATAGATTGTGTAATGAGGCGAGGGAGGGTCATAGTATACAATCATCATTTCGGCTTGTATTGTTGGGTTAGAGAGATGATCAGATTGTGACTTTTGAGCCAACAAAGAAGCTTGAACAATGAGGAGTTGAAAGAATAATGAGGACCAAAAGGAAATGAACCAGAAAAATTCATCTAAGCCTTTGTAAGAAACCATTATGACAAGAAGGGTTTGTAGCAAAAGATATAACACAAGGATATCAAGACTCAACAAGTTAAATAACTTAAACTAGTCAATCAGGGGAACTGGAATGAATTCTTTAAACTAAGGTAACTACTGAGTAATAGGAATCATTCCTAGTTTCAATCTAAGGTTCTCGAAAGGAACTCTATTCAATGCCTTGGTGAAAATATCTGTAACCTGATCTTCAGTTCTACAAAACTTCATAATGATGTTTTCCTTCTCAACATGATCTCTAAGAAAATGATGTCTTATGTCAATATGCTTGGTCCTAGTATGATGCACAGGATTTTTAGAGATGTTTATGGCACTAGTGTTATCACAAAGAATAGTGAGAGGGCCATAAGACATACCAAAGTCCGCGAGTTGTTGCTTTAGCCAGAGAAGTTGGGAACAGCAGGAGGCAGCCGCAATGTACTCGGATTTTGTGGTGGAGAGAGAGACTAAAACTTGTTTCTTTGATCCCCATGACACAAGGCAAGGGCCTAGGAACTGTGCCATTCCAGAAGTGTTCTTCCTATCCACCAAGTATCCGGCATAATCAGCATCAGTGAAACCCATGAGCTCAAAGGGACATTCTTTGGGGTACCAAATGCAGAGATCGTCAGTTCCTTTGAGGTATCGAAGTATTCTCTTCACAGCGGCCAAGTGGGTTTCTCTTGGACAAGATTGGAACCTAGCACACAAGCCACCAGCAAAGACAATGTCTGGTCGACTAGCGGTTAGGTACATGAGTGAGCCTATCATACCTCTATAGAGCTTCTCCTCCACTAGAGGACTCGAGTGGTCCTTATCCAGATGGGAAATGGTGGATATGGGAGTGGAGAGAGGCTTGCATGAATCCATTTTGAACTTCTTCAGTAGTTCCCTGACATACTTCTGTTGGTGGATTTGAATACCATCTTCCTTTTGAGTGATTTGTAATCCAAAAAAGAATGTGAGTTCCCCAATTAAACTCATTTCAAATTCACTGCTCATCAAGTCTTTGAACTTGTCTACAAGGGACAGGTTAGTGGAACCAAAAATGATATCATCAACATAGATTTGAACCACTAAGATGTTACCTTCTTCTTCTAGGATGAAGAGAGTCTTATCAATAACTCCACGCCTGTAGCCATTTGAGAGTAGGAACTGGGCAAGACGATCATACCAAGCTCTGGGAGCTTGCTTGAGGCCATAGAGTGCATTGTCTAGAAAGTAGACATGATCTGGATGATCGTCGTCTTCGAAACCAGGAGGTTGCTTGACATAGACTTCTTCTTGAAGAATTCCATTGAGGAAGGCTGTCTTTACATCCATTTGGAACAGCTTGAACCCTTTGTGAGATGCGAAGACAATCAACAATCTTATCACTTCGATCCTTGCCACTGGAGCATAGGTTTCATCATAGTCAATTCCTTCTTGTTGATTATATCCTTGAGCCATAAGTCTTGCTTTGTTCCTTATCACAGTTCCTGTATCATCTAGCTTGTTTCTGAAAACCCATCTGGTTCCTATGATGTGCTTATCCTTGGGGCGAGGAACCAGATGCCAGACTTTGTTCCTTTCAAATTGATGAAGCTCTTCTTGCATGGCTTGGATCCAGTCCGCATCCTTCAGTGCATCACCTATGTTCTTTGGTTCCATAATAGACAAAAAGGCATTAAAGGCAAAGAAAGTTAGATGTTCGTACCTGACTGGAGGTTTGACGACTCTTCTTTCTCTGTTGGAAGCCAAAGTATTTGATGTGGAGACATTCTGAGTTGAGCATTCAGCTTCCTGGTTGGGGTCACCTTCTCCATTGAAGAACATGTGGGAAGATGAATCATTGAGGTCTCCACAGATGTTGTCGTCATGCTCATGGTTCCCAGAAATGGATTGTTGTTCATTATCCATTGGAACTGGTGGAGAAGCCATTGGAGGGTTCCGTTCAGCAGGGCGGGAACTGGGAGGAGTGACATCTTCATCTGGATCTTCATGAGATAACTTGGGAAATGGGTCTTCGAAGGAACTGGTGGTGTTCTGCACAATCTTTCCAAGTGATTTTTCATTAAAAATAACATGAACACTTTCTTCTACCTTTTTGGTCCTTTTGTTGAGGACCTTGTATGCCTTGCTGCCTGAGGCATATCCAATGAAGATTCCTTCATCACTTCTTGGGTCGAACTTGCCAAGATTGTCCTTCCCATTGTTGTGCACAAAGCACTTGTATCCGAACACCCTTAGATGAGAAATGTTGGGAACTCTTCCTCTTAGGAGTTCATAGGGTGTCTTCTCTGTGATAGGGCGAAGCATGGCTCTATTGATGATGTAGCATGTTGTGTTGATCGCCTCAGCCCAAAAGGATTGGGAGAGTCCACTTGAGATCAACATAGTTCGAGCCATGTCTTCCAAGGTCCTATTCTTTCTCTCCACTACTCCATTCTGTTGAGGAGTGTATGGTGCAGAGAAGTTGTGATCAATGCCATGCTCACTGCAAAAGGTTAGAAATTCTGCATTTTCGAATTCGGTACCATGGTCAGACCGAATAGCATTAAGTGAACAATCAAGGGATTTTTCTAACAAGGGAACCAGGTCTTTAAAGCGATCAATGACTTCACTTTTAGATTTAATGAAAATGGTCCAAGTAAAGCGAGAGAAGTCATCGACAATAACAAAAATATACATGTTCCCTCCTAGGCTTTGAACTCTCATGGGTCCACAAAGATCCATGTGGATGAGCTCAAGAGGCCTTGAGGTGCTTACCATGTTTTTGGATTTGAAGGAACTACGAGCCTGTTTTCCTTTTACACAGTCAGAGCATGGTTCCTTAGATGTGCCACTCAGCTTTGGCAATCCTCTGACTAGTTCCTTTGAGTGTAGCTTTTGAATCAGCTTAGTGCTAGCATGACCGAGGCGTTGGTGCCACAACTCAGCTTGGTCATTCACGGTTGAGAGACACAGTTTTTCCTTGGGGACGAAGGATGGATCAACAATGTAAACATTGTTGAATCTCTTTCCTTTTAGGATGATTTGTCCCGAGGAGTCAAGAACTGAGCATTCGTTTGATCTAAATCTGACTTCATTGTCTCCTTGATCACACAGCTGTGACACACTTATTAGATCAAAACCAAGACTATCAACAAGGTGAACTTTGTTTACCTGAATGTGATCGTTGAGTTTCACAGTTCCTATTCCACAGATTTTCCCTTTGCTTTTGTCTCCAAAGGATATGTTCCCTCCTTGGAGAGGTTGAAGAGAGGTCATTTGATTTCTTTTTCCGGTCATATGGCATGAGCAACCACTATCAATGTACCATAGTTGGGGTTGCCTCTCTTCTTTCTGCACACAAGGGAACTAAGATTTCTGAACCCAGCGAAGCTTGGCTTTACTGGGGGGATTAGCATTACGAGTCTGTGAATGACCAGGGAACTGGTTCCTTTCATGGTAATGAGTACTTTTCTCCTTTTCAAAGTTCCTTTTCTCAGCACAATCAGTGTTGTAATGACCATTCTTACCACAGTAGGTACACAAACGATTGTAAATAACATGTCCATATTTTCCTTTTCTTGGCCTAAAAGGTTTTTCAGTTTTCCTTTTGTTAAAATCAACATTGTTTATAACCTTGCTATGGGCCATGTCAATATATCTTTTGTGAGCAAAGGAATTGGTGAACCATTGGTTTTCAGGAATCATCTTTTATTTTCCCTTTGGTTCCTTCTTAGGACTTTGAGAACCTTCATTGAGACGTTTGGCAACCTCAGCCTTGTTCTCAAGGACCATGATCTTCTCTGATAGGAATTGATTCCTATCACGAGAAGTGGCCATAGCAATACTGAGGTTCTCATTCATCTCAACAAGTTCTCGCCTAGCCTTTTCTTCTTCAGCATCATTGTTCCCTTTATTATTGACATATCCTATTCCATGTCGTTGTCTCACAAAAACAGTTTGATTTATCGTTTTTTCATTAATGGAATTAGTGAGAATGTCTAACCTATCCATTATGGATTGAAGCATGTCATTTCCAGGTGGATTAGCATGCAAGGGAACTTTGACAGAATCTATGCTAGTTTCATCACAAGATTTGCAAGTTTTAAGGTGACTAGCATGCACATTCCTAATATCAATGAGTTTGGAGTGAGTTTCAGCTAGGTCTTTCTCAGTTTCATCAAGTTTCTTACTCCAAACAGAATTCTCAACAGTCAAGCAAGCAATTTCATCTTCACAATCATCTAGTTTATGTTGAAGGGAACTGGTTTCCTTTCCTAGTTTCTTTATGATCTTAAGAAGTTGTTTCTTATCACAATCAACTAGGGATTTTAAGAGATCGTCAGAAGTTACCTCAAGGTCTTCTGAGTCGCTGGAGTCTCCTTTTGCCATGAGACATCTCCCTCCAGAGAAGTCACTCAGATCCAGTTCCTCATCTGAGTCTTCTCCCCATGATGCTACGAGAGCCTTCTTTCTTTGAGGTCTTTCCTCTTCCTTAGACTCTTCTTTGTTGGGACAGTTCTTAGCGTAGTGTCCCTTCTCCTTGCACTCGTAACAGGAGACTTCCTTGAGATCTCTTCTTGGTCCATTGTGAGAGGAACTGTCCTTTTGGAACCTTCCCTTCACAAAGAATTTTTTGATATTCTTTGTGAAGAGGGCTGTTAGTTCGTCCTCCTCTTCTTCAAGGTCTGAGTTCTCTTCCTCCATCTCGAGCCTAGAGAAGGCTTTGGAGATATTGAGGGCGATTCATTTCTCTAGTTTCTTATCGGCATTGGCTTTAGTGTGCTCTCCTTCTTCAACTTCCAGTTTTCCTATGACTTGGGTCAAGGGAAGGGATTGGATGCCTGGAGTGTTCTTCATGATTCCCTTGAGAAGGGTGAACTTGGAGTTGAGTCCATTGATAATCACCAAGGACTTGGAGACTTCATCAAGATCAACTCCCGCCGCCGTCAACTTTCCAATTAATTTGTTGAAGCGAGAGTAGTACTCTGAGATGGTCTCAGTTTCCATCATTTTGAAGATGTGGTATTCTCCTTCCAAAGCAAACTTTCTGCTTTGCTTTAGTTTCTCACTTCCTTCATGCATCTCCTTGAGAGCTTTCCACATCTCCTTGGCCGTCTTGATGCCTATGACTTTGTCCATGTCCTCTCTGTCCAATCCATTGAGGATGAACTGTCTTGCCTTGGCATTCTTCTCCATGATGACATAATGTTCTGGTTTCCAGTCTTCTTCCTTCATGGTAAGATCGACGTGACCATCTCCATTTTCGACTATCCTCCAACATTGGTAGTCGTTGGTCTTGATGTGGCTTTCCATGCACTTTTCCCACCATGTTTCTTCTCCTTTCTTGCGAAGGTGTGGCTTGTTGGTGGAGATTCCTAGCTCAAACTTGTTTGGTTGAGACATGATCTGCAAACTTATCAAAGATCTAGAGCTTTTCCTGCTCTGATACCAATTGTAGGATCGTGATTGTTAGATAAAAACTTAAGGAACTCAGAATAATGATTCTCAGTTCCTTTAGCAGCGGAAGATAAACAATCAAACAAATGACAAGTTCCTTATAGTGGAAACCTTTGATTGCCAACTAGCAATCCAGGATAAAAACCACTACCTTTCTTTCGAAAGGATTTCAAAGTCTACTTCTTGATTTTTATCTCTTTTGGTTACAGCTTATCCTAGGAATGAACACACAGTTCCTTTGCCTTACACACAGTTAGACAATCCTAGATAACTTAACACAATCAATAATCAATCCAAGAAACAGACTTTCGCACCTAGGAACTATCACTTACAGTCACAGGAACTTAGCACTCAGCTCTTCTTCCTTGACTGGTTCCTCTTGATCTCGGTTTGCTTTGATGATCTTTGTTTTGAGGTTCACACTAGATGTTTGCTAATGAGTGTGAGTTCTTGTTTTTGTGCATGAAGATAACCTTTGGGTTAGTCTTCCTTTTATAGAGGATTCTTCGCAGCTCGATCCTCTCTTGGTTCCCATGGATTGAGCTTGCCCTAGGATTAGTGGTTCTCCTTGATCCACGTTGTTCTTGGCATGTGCAAACAACCTAGGCAGCTCAGAATCTCTCTTGGTTGGTCAACTACCTCAGACGAGCCTTGTGGTGTCGTTGTCAAAACGCTTTCGTCCGAGGTTGAGTAAGTTGGCCGCTTGGGAACACATCTCTAAGCCCGACCGGGCCTAGAAGCCCGGCCCAGTACCCGATACTATTCATGTAAATAATATTTTTTTATATTTTTATATATAAATATAAATAACCCCCATAAGAACCCTAACCTAATTTCCCTTCACTCTCTTCTTTTCCTTTCGCCTCCATTCTACATACTCATTTCCGCCTCCATTCTCTCCAGTCTCCATCTCGAATCTCCATCCTCCTCCTGAGTCCTGACCTCCTCCATCACGTTGCGCCACCGAGTCCACCTAGTTCGTGCGAGTCTTCAACCCAGCCAGCCACCGTGACCGAGTCCACTGCAACCACTGCAACCAGTCTTCCCCGTCTCGAGCTTTCTCTCTCCCCCTCTTCTCCGGCGCTCCACAGACGGCAACAAATCCAACTCTCGCTCCTTCGATTTCGCGATCTCAACGCATTCTTCTATCCGTTGCTACCTCTCTCACTGCTAAACGACGCGTTTAGTACATCCTCCGCTCTGCTCCAGCTTCCGCTTCTTTAAATACGGCTGTTGAATGTTAGAAGATGCACAATTCGGAAAACCCTAGTTTTTGTGGAAGATCAAATCGAAGCCGTAGCATACTCAGTTGCATTTCTCGTTGTCCCATCTCTCCGTTTCTTCTTCGAATTTTTGTTTTCAATTCAACGCTCTCTCGCCTTTTCTTCTTTCAATTTGTTTTATCACTTGCATCTACTTCATGTGCGTTGGGAATGGAAATCAATTGATGATTTTGGATTTACATCTCACGACGGTCGTCTGAAGCATTATTTGTTAGTGCAGACATTGATGTGAAAATATCTGTTTATCTAATAATTTCATCTCCCAGTAATCATAGTTTGTTCGTCTTTCAATCTACATTTTTTTTGCTTGTTTTTCCAATTGTATTCGAAATTGTCAAAAAAAAAACTTGAGAGCATAATGATGATCGTTCAGATTCCGACTATTCATGAATGGATATTATAACCTCCTACTCATACTGAATGCTTCTCACAATTTTTTGATTCATTTGATCAATCGCAGTTTTTTCATGTTTGTTTATTTTTCCAATTGTATTCGAAATTGTCAAAAAAATCCTGAGAGCATAATGATGATAGTTTAGATTCCGACTATTCATGAATGGATACTGTATGAAATATGAAACGGGCTAGCCCGCGGGGTAACCCGGCCCGATTGACCGGACGGGTCTGGACAAAAAACCCAGTCCGGTTAGAGCGGGCTTAGCCCGGCCCGGTCAACCGGGCAAAAAATGCAAAAAATCCGACCCGAGTCCGGACTTATACAGGTCTATCCTAAACCCTAAACTCTAAAAAATAATATTTTAGAGAGAGAAAAAACAAAGAAGAGGGAGAGAAAAAAATAATAAAATAAGCTAGTATGTGGTAGAAAAAATACATAAAAATTAATAGGGGTAGTTTTATTAAGAGAAAATTAGGCGCGAAGGGTCTCTTAAGAAAAAAAATAGCATGCTTAGGCCCATTTTTTCCAAAATTATAAGTATGATCCCCTATTATTACACATATGGTCCAAAGGGGGTGAAATTATTTTTTTAAGGTTTAGGATTTAGGGATTATGATTTATGATTTAGAGTTTAGGGTTTATGGGTTTTTAAAGACTTAGGGGGTCAATAAACTAATTTATTTAATTAGGATTCAAAACTTACTATTTAACCCCCTAAGAGATCAAAAATCCTAAAAACGATTTTATTAATTGAAAACTCTTAAAGAACCAATGAGTCCAAAACCATCATACCCAATAAACCCAAAGTCGTCGGGGTGAATGGGTAAAAGGCCCAGAAAGTGTGAGCAGCCCAGCCCATTCGAACAACTTTGCTCGGTCAGTAAATTCAGCGGGAACGAAAGAGCCGAACGCTGATAACTAATACTAGATTACTAGCAGAAGCAGCACTCAGCTCTGTTGCTCCGCCTTCAAACGCCGTCTTCCGCTTCTCCGACCGCCCTATTTCGCCTCCCCTCTCCTCCTCCTCACCGCCACTGAGCGAAACACAAGAAGAGAGCTTTCTGCGATGGAGAAGCAGAGCGGCGGAAGAAAAGCCCCCGCAAAACCGCCTCGGATGTCGAAGAATCTCCCTCGGGAGAAGGTGTTCGGTGCTAGCGCGCTGCAGTTGTCCGATCAGGAAGCCTTCAATCTCGTCGGAAACATAGTGGAGAGGGGAATTTCCGGTGACCAGCCGCTGGCGATTTCCTCTTCCACTCCTCGCCCTTCTGTTTTGCCCTTCCCTGTCGCCCGCCATCGCTCCCACGGCCCTGTAGGTTTTCCGCTCTCCTTCAACCCCCACTATATTTCTGCATCCTAGATGAGAGATTTTTGTTTTCGAGATTGTCAAGTGGCGACATTTTCCTTCTTCCACTAAAATTTGAGAATCATGGTAGGGTTGCTGAGCCGCTTCGCCATTGCCTTTGTCTTCTGTTTGTGATTAGATCGTAAATTGGATCAGGCTTCCAATTATCTTCTAGTTGTTGATAAGTAGTTCTATTTGCATGTTAGAGTATATGGTTTGGGACATAACCTAGTGTGGAGTGTGGTTCAAGCACATTAGTGGTACTCTGGGAACCTGCTTGCTAAAGCTGTATGTATCTGGCTAAATGTATATTTTCATGTATAACTTTATGAATTTTGATGTGAATTTTAGTGTTTTACAGTCGAAGTATATTGTATAGAAAATAGAAAGAGCAAACTATGGGTCTAACTGACTTACACTTGTATGCCCTTCTATTAGTCTGACTCTTAATAATAAATGGGTATGTTTACAGTATTGGAGCCCAAAAGTTGAGGAATCTCATGAAGATGATGAGGAAGACAATGATGATGAAATGGATGCCATGAATTATGATCCAATAGCGCAGTTTGCTAACCCTCTAGAGAAAAAAGTAAAGAAAGGTATGGATTTGAGCAATTGGAGAGGATTACTTTCTAATGCCAGTTCTGATGCCAATACCAAGGAATTGAAGAAGAGTCACAATCAGATGACGCTGTCCGATAACATATCTTTAGCAAGAGAAATAAATGTAAAATCACAATCAGATGACGCTGAAAGAATGTTGTTCTCCAACATGGACGGAGAGTATGCAGATCCGATGGAGCTAGATAGGTTTATTGAGCCATCATCTATGACAAGCTCAGCTAAGGATGTTGAAAAATTGGGAAATGGAAATTTTGAGTATACCCCAATTTGTATCGATCATGATGGAACCAAGGGAACGGGAAGATTCATGTCTAGCCAAGAGAATAAGGTGTATAATACAAAAAGCTCAAAATCATACAGGCTTGATGTTGGTCAAAAGTCAGAATTTGTTAGCCTTGAAAGTCAGATTGATGCTGAAAATCAGGCTCAGTTGCAAAGCATGTCACCTGATGAAATTGCTGAAGCGCAGGAAGAGATTAGGGATAAAATCAACTCAAAACTGTTGAATCTGCTGAAACAACGTGGCAAAGTGAAGCTAGGGAAGCATAATAGTGCTCAAACCACATCAGATTCCAGTGATGGGACTATATTGCCAGGTAGGAAAGATGTTGAGCATTCACCAGTTCTTGACACGAATAGCTCTCCTTCAGCAACGTCTGCTGCACCAGTTTTATCCCATGATGGTAGTGGCTTATGGGATGTTTGGAGTAAGAGAGTTGAGGCTATCAGGAATTTAAGGTTTTCCTTGGATGGAAGTGTTATTCAAATAGACTCCCTCTATTCAACTTCCGGTATGTACTTCTTCTTCTGTTAGTTTTCTATACATTTGCAATCTTTGAACTTGGAGAAGTCATCATCTTCTTCTTCTTTTTTTCTGAATAAATCTTATCTTCCTAATCCCCTTTGATGTTTGATGCTACATTGCATCTTGTGATATTATAGTTCTTCATATGTGGATAAAGCTCTAGTGATTGAAGTTGGATCAGAGTTATTGATGGATAAAGTCTAGTTTCTTGAGGAACAATGTTCTTAATCACGCATTTTGCTCATGGTTACATCATCTTTTGGCATTTGGTGTGGTGCTAATTTTCTCCCTTGTTTTAATTTTACTTACAGTTGTGGAAAATGGTATAGCATATGCTGGATATAGTGCTGATAATGTTGCTGAGCGAGACTTTTTGAGAACAGAGGGGGATCCTGCGGCTGCAGGGTACACCTTTAAAGAGGCTCTAGCTCTTACGAGGAGTGTAGTAAGTTTCATTAAACTCAGTTTTATTCTTTTGAGAAACAGTAAATAGGTGTAAGAATAAAAAGCTAGCATGAAACATAAACATTGAAGTTCAATCGCATTGATTCATTATCTTTTGCCAATTTCTTTTGCAAACCTTTGGTTAAAATTTTGAAATATGTGATGAATGACATTTTTAGATTCTAATGTTGTACAATGATATTTATGTATCAAAATATGAATAGTATTGTCACTAGATCTTTTTATGTAGATTCCAGGACAGCGGGCCCTCGCTTTGCATCTTATTGCGTCTGTGCTTAACAATGCTTTGCAAAACATTCATCAAGAGCACATTGGGCATAGAATAAACAATTCAGATAGCATTACGAACTTTGTTGATTGGGAGGCTGTTTGGGCTTTTGCACTTGGTCCTGAACCTGAGCTTGTTTTATCACTGAGGTAAAAGATTCATTTCAACGCTTCTTACACTTGGATTTGTTAGTATGTCAGTATGTGTAGTTTGATCTCATAGTTGCAAGGACTAAGTCTTCATCATTAAATTTCTTTGCGGACTTGAATGCATTGCATAATTTTTCTTTGGCATGTACTTGGCCATGTAACCACATTCGAGTTATTTTCTCCTATGGCTTTGTGCATTATCAAACCATTATGATTAGCATAAGAAACTCAAGCTATATGCATAAGTTATGTGTTATATATGGCTTGAATAGATGTACACTAATGTGCTGCAAAAGCATGTGCTTTATTTAGATAATTACTCGAATAACGGCGGTGCTACTGCTAATTGGTTCATATTTACACCATTACTAATATTTATTTTATTGATAGTGGTAACCGAGTGTGTAAACTTATGAGATCATCTTAGTGTGGCTGGAAGTAGTGGTGCTCCTGTGAATCACAAGATCTTCTAGGAATACATAGTAACACACATCACTTTGATTTTGTACTTTTGTGGTTTGGCATTTGTAAAAACTTTGTTTTCCCCTGCACCATATTGATTTTGTTGTAGCTATCCTTTGTAATATGCTACTTACTTTATGCTTTGTAGGCTATGCCTGGACGATAATCACGATTCTGTGGTATTAGCTTGTGCCAAAGCTATACAATGCATACTAGCATATGATTGGACTGAGCAGTTCTTTGACGTCTCAGATGTAAGTTCTCTTCTGCTATTGATTACAAGTAATTTCGCCTCTTTCTCTTGCCAATGTTTTTTCCTTTACATGGTCTACTTCCAGAAATTGGCATTTCAAGAGAAGCATCTTTATACTGCACCAGTATTTCGATCTAAACCTGATATTCGATGTGGCTTTCTTCATGGTGGATTTTGGAAATATAGTGCCAAGCCATCAAGCATTCTTGCTGACAACATCGCTTACGGCAAGGATGATGGAGAGCCAACTATTCAAGATGATAATTTTGTTGCTGTTCAAGACATTGTTGCAGGTTTTGTTAGGATGGGAATCTTGCCTAGGCTTCGTTACATTTTGGAGGTACAGAATAAAATAAGGGGAACATATAATATTAAGATTAGATATCAATGGTAAATTTGGAAATGTTTCAATATCGATATAATGTGAAGTTCACATTCGGATATAGAATTAGAAAAAGAAATTGCATTTTAATTTGATAATTAACTGTTAACATTATTTTTAGTGACGAGGTTTGAAACTGACGAAAAATATATATGATGTCTTTCAATATGTAGATACTTTTGTGGGAACTATGCTAAGAACATATTAAATTGGAAATTTCTTATCAGTTCTATCAGCATATTAGTAGATACAAGATAACCATGTAGGCATTTAAAGTACAACACAGTGGAAAAATAAAAAAGATCTCAGAACAAATGGCTGACCCATTTGTGCTCCTTGATTCATTTTTACAAGTGGAACCTCTCCCCTCCCAACCCCAAACCCGAAAAGAATTAGAGGTGATTTCAAAATTGATTTTTTTTCTGATTTATGTGAATGAATATTTCCTTTTCCTTTCCATTAGGTGGATCTACAATTCTTAACGCCTCGTAAAAACTTTAACACCTCCCCACTCCCAATCCCAAATTGAAATTCTATATATGTGAATGAAATTTTCATTTTCCTTTACAATAGGTGGAACTACAGCTCTGTTAAATGAATGCATTGGAAGGTGTCAGTAAAAACTGTAACTAGTTGTTTTCTGATCAAAAAGTGAAACTAAAGTGGGCAGAGTGTTGTATGAGGGCTTTATATATGCAGCATTGTGGCAACCGGAGCATCAGTCTGAAGCCTGCCATTGAAGGGCACTGCTGCATCAGTCCTTTTCATGATCTAAAAACTAATACTTATGCATGATTTCTCTCACGTATTTTCAGTGTAGTTGTGTTTCTTGCTTGGTCTACTATTATGATATTTACGTTAGTTTGTAGTTTCCACTTACTATATTTCTGTATCATGTATGTTTCAGACAAACCCGACAGTAGCATTGGAAGAATGCATATTGTCTATACTTGTAGCAATAGCTAGGCACTCTCCAACATGCGCAAATGCAATTTTGAACTGTGAAAGGCTTGTTCAGACTGTTCAAGATAGATTTATGCTGAAAAACAAAAGGGAAGATCAGGCTTGTAAAATTAAATCAGTCAAACTTGTGAGGGTAAGCACCTTTCTATCTTAAAATCCCTGTTAGTTTCCCACTTGCAGATGTTGGTTTTCCTCTTTTCTTGTGATTTTAATTGGTATCAATTGTTATTTGTTGGATCAGTTTATGGGGGATCTTGTTCTCATGTACTTTCTTTGCAAATGAACGCAGATGCTGACTCAATGTGACAACAGGAACTGTTGTGAGTTTGTAAGAAGTGGAACTTTTGAAAGAATGATGTTGCACTTTTATCAAGGTCCATCGTCTTTGAATGATTGGCTAGTTGCAGGAAAAGAACACTGTAAACTCTCATCACAGTTGATGGTTGAGCAATTACGCTTTTGGAAGGTCTGCATCAAGTATGGCCACTGTGTTTCCTACTTCACATACTTCTACCCTGCAATCTGCTTCTGGTTAAATCCACCTACAATTGAAAAACTCATAGAGAAGGATGTACTCCAAGAATATGCATCTGTTGCTGGTGAAGTATATCTTGTTTTGGGAGCTTTAGCTGAAAAGCTTCCAAATGGGAATACAAGAAAGGATGGGAGCTTTCATTGTTCAGGTACATGTACAGATGATACTTCAAGTTGGTGCTGGAATGATGCTGCTTCTGTAGTTGATGCGGCTTTGCAATGGATAGTGTCGGACTCCGGATCACCTTTATACAAGCTTTTTGATGAACAAAATGGAGTTGAAAGTCAGTTTTTTTGTCAAGACTGGGCAAAATCTTTGCTGTGGGTTATTTCAGCTGTTCTTCACATGCTGTCTACCATTATACAGAGAGCAACTCCTATTAATTCACTTAATGCTATGACTGCTGAAAGGAGGCAATTATTACTGGACCTTGTTTCTAAGATTGGACATCCATTGATTAATAGTGGGCTTTTGAGGTTTACTGGTTCTGATATTCTGGATAGCTCATCAGGGACAATTGCAGGGGGGTGTTATATTGAGAAATTGTGTCAGTTTAAATGTCACACTGACCGAGTAATGTCTCTAGCTTCGAAGTGTTGTCTTCATGGCGTGCTTAGGCTAGTAGCTTCTATTGATCACTTGATCGGTCTTGCTAAAGATCAGGTTTTTTCTATATCTTTCAAAGGGCATGTGTTACTGAAGGAAGAGAGAATACTAGATGCTGGAATACTAATTTGTTCAGCTGTTGAGTGGAAAATCGTGCTTTGTGAATGTATAGAATCTTTGAATTCTGTCAAGCATACTGTGCAGAATATTGAAAGATTTGGAAGGGGTGGTCCTGCCCCTGGTGTTGGGATTGGCTGGGGCGTTGCTGGTGGAGGGTTCTGGTCCTTAGCTGTGCTTTTAGTACAGGAAGACACAAGATTGCTTGTTGACTTGTTCCCAGTATTTGAGGCTCCTTCCCCCAAGCATACACCTGGGTCAGTAGACAAGGAAATTACCAGTCAAACAATCAATTGTACCCTGGCAATATTGTTGTCTGTCGGGCCAAGAGATACAGTGGTCGCAGAGAAAGCCTTGGAACTCTTGCTTCAAATCCCAGTTCTGAAGCATCTGAACAAATGCCTCTCCAACTTCCTTCACAATGGTCAGGGTTGTGAGGTCTCCTTGTGGGAATATAAAGAGAATGATCTTGTGCACTTCAGCAACATTCTGATATCTCACTTCAGAAATAGGTGGTTGTGTAAAAAGAGAAAGAAACCTAAAGCTGAAGATGGAAGTAGGTCTCCTCGACATAAACCTTATGAGAGTAGTAATTCTCTGGCTACCATTCATGAGGACGTGGATACTTCAGCCGTGATGCCTGAAGGCTCTGATTCCTTGGCTGTGGAGTGGGCAAAGCAACATCTCCCTCTACTTTCCCATTGGATACTTAGTCCTCTTTCCACTATTGGGGATGGAAAGCAAGGTGATCTAACTAGTAGTTCAAATAGGACTGCTCTTATCCATGATTCAATGGAGTTGCTTGAAGTTGCCAAAGCTGGAATTTTCTTTCTCTCAGGTATTGAAGCAATGTCTTCCAGCCTCTCAGAGGGTGACTTCTCCCCACTTCAGAGCATACCATTAGTCTGGAAATTGCACTCCTTGTCTATGTCCCTATTTTCTGGAATGGGTGTGCTTGAGGAGGAAAGGAGCAGAGATATCTTCGAAGCATTACAAAGGCTCTACGGTCACCATCTTGATGAGTTGAGGTCAAGTTCAAGCACCAAAGAATACAGGAATTCCGATATGGGTTTGTTGAGCTTCCGATCTGAGATACATGAGAGTTACTCAACCTTTATTGAAACGCTTGTAGAGCAGTATGCTGCAATATCTTATGGTGATATGGCTTATGGACGGCAGATTGCAATTTATCTGCACCGTTCTGTGGAGGCTCAAACACGATTGTCTGCTTGGAATGCGTTATCCAACTCACATGTTCTTGATCTGCTTCCGAGCCTGGACAATTTTATTGCTGAACCTGAAGGTTATCTCAAAGCTCTTGAGGTACTGTCAGAACATTTTAGCATCTTATATGGTTTTAGTTTCCCTGGCTTCAATTGAGAAGTCTGATCTTACTCTCAGGACATCTCTTGTTAAGCAGATTAACATATCATCACTTGCTATACCATGATTAATTTTCGGCTGCATAATTTAAATTTTTAGAACAAGAAATTATATGACCAAATCTGGCTGGTTCTTAGCAGGACGATGAAAGTCTTTTGGAGGCATTCCTTAAATCATGGGTAACCGGTGCACTGGACAGAGCTGCAGCTCGACTCTCAGGAACATATACGATTGCCCTGCACCATTTATCATCTTTCATATTCAACCATGACAGTGGAGAAAAGCTGTTTCTGAGGAATAAATTCGTGAAGTCTCTCCTGAGGTGGTATTCAAGGAAGCAGCAACATGAGGTATGCATATATTTTTTCTTCTATTTAGTTTGCTAGGAACCTAGTACTATGATTGATAAATATGCAATGGTCCACTGATATAATTGAGTGTTAAAATAACATGGACTGATCTAGAGAATATATACCCAAGAAATTGCTTCTGATTCCATAAAAGATGGGGCACGTCCGCACGTAGCTTTGTCACCCAAGTTGGCTATTATTTTATGTGATTGGTTAGTAATATGATGACGCATTGTTGACCATTGTTTGTTAAGTAGTGTCATCTTGTGGCTATTATAGTATGTTCACTTCTTGCCCTCCTGTTACGAGGAAACTTGATCTGTTGGAATATGAATTTATGGTTGCAGATGATGATGTTGGATTTATTGCAATACAAATACATGCCCAGCACACAGACGTGTTGTCTAATGAGAGATCAACAATCGCAGAGTAGCCTATCCAGAAGGTTCCACATCTTAATGGAAGCTTGTGAAGGGAATTCCTCTCTACTGTCCATTGTAGAAAGGCTGGAATCAGCTTCTAGCAGGAATGACTAGACTCGATGGCTGAGGCAAAATGCCTTGGCACCTGTATGTACCCGAGAAAGACTATAATTTCGTTCCTTGCTACTTCAAACTTGAATATCCTTTCATTGTGTATCCCCCACTGGACTAAAATCTTGCGTCCTCCCCTGGTCCAGACCTTGATTTTGTGACCTGAGCCAATTCGCCATCCTAGGCCTTCCTGAAGGAGAGCCTTAGATCCCCAAATTATCCTCCATGAGTAGCTTGAGATCCCCCCATATAAGAGTCTAGCAAGGAAGAGTTTGCCAAACTTGTCGTGCAATTCGACTCTGGAAAGTATGCTCTGAATAACTGCTTTTACTAAGACATCTTTTCTTGCAGAAGATAAAAGTTTTTTCTTTCCAACCTTGAAGTTTCTTCCAAATCCTATCTTTGGTGAATGTGAAGACGAGTTTCTTAGATTTTCCAATGACAGCAGACAAACCCAAATCCTTAACAGGCCGATCAACATGCTGAACTCCCAAAATCATGGTCTTTTTAGCCTGAGTTATAGATGGCAAATATCTAGTGAAGGATACGTTAGAGTTTTGCAAAAAAAATTCTGTTTAGATGGCCTTTTCCTAGTGACTAAGAATTTCAGTTATTTTAGAGCATTCTTGCGAAGTAGCCCTTGCAAATAGCAAATTGTCGTTGGAAAAAGGTAAATGTGAGACTATAGGAGAATTGCCAGATACCTTGGAGCCATGTATGGATTGGAGTTCATCTGCGCGCGAGATTAAATGTGAGACT
This sequence comes from Rheum nobile, assembly GCA_027886185.1. Classification (NCBI taxonomy): domain Eukaryota; kingdom Viridiplantae; phylum Streptophyta; class Magnoliopsida; order Caryophyllales; family Polygonaceae; genus Rheum; species Rheum nobile. The sequence goes on along the minus strand of WOAB01000232.1, from coordinate 1,577,091 downwards.
ATAGGAGGTCTCCTTGATGGAGGCCTCTCAAAGGAATCATGTGTCCACAAATCGGACCATTAATCTTGTAAGCACATGTGACCGAAGAAACACAACAAATAATCTTTGAAACTCAATTTTCAACAAACCCATTGTTAGCATAACACACTCCAAAATATGTCCACTCGATATGATCAAACGCTTTGTTCATGTCTAATTTTAGAGTCATAACACCACTTTGTACTTCATATGATGGAAAACTTCCATGGCGACGAGGGCATTATCAGTGATAGAACGTCAAGAGATAAAGATATTTTGTGAGTTAGAGATAATGGAATCAAGGTAGGGTTTGAGCCGAGTTTTGGAAATAAGTTTGTATATAAAACAGAGAGTGCGGTTCCGGTGCGGAGCACTCTTCCCGTGCGGACGTGCGGACATGCACTATAGGGCCTTATTTGTGCACTTTAGAGCCTTATTTGTACACTTTTGCAAAAAATTTGAAAAATGCTTGGAAAACAATTTGTAAAAGAATTTTTTTTTTTGAAAAAGTGCACAAATAAGACATTAAAGTGTACAAATAAGGCCCTAAAGTGCATGCTCCGCACGTCCGCACGGGAAGAGTGCTCCGCATATGATCCAAACTCATAAAACAGATTCTAGATCCTTTACCTTGGGAATAAGGGAAATGACTCCCTCTCCAACATGACTGGATAAAACCAACCATTTGAATTCAGCATATTAGAAACGGTTTGTCTAATGTGTTAAGAAGCAAAATTTAGAAACTTTTTTAAAAATATTCCCTAAAGTAGAAGGGTGAACTCCTAGGAAAAAAGTTAAACTAGTGACTAAAAGGGATTATTACTATATATAAGGTTTTTATTGTATGCCCATGGGCACACATTTAAAAAATCGTATTAGAAATAGTGTTGAGCAAGGGTTCAGCACATCCCAGCCCCAAAGCTAGGGCCAGCTGCCTGTTTCTGAAGTGTCGTTGACTAGCTTTGTGGTGGAAATAAGCCGGTGAGTTAGGTAAATGATCATTTGACAAACTTTTTTTTAAACTAATGAACCCTTAGTAAAAATGAACCTCTCTCCCTAAACCCTACTCCCTACCTCCTAAATCATACCCCTTAAATCCTAAAAATTAATAGGAGTCCATTTTATTAATTGAAAACTCTTAAAAGGCCAATGGGTCCAAAATTCTCGAAATAAGCTGACATTGCACGAATTTCACAACTCCGTACTTGAATAGTGGGGCCGCCCACTGGATCATTGCTATCCAATCGAGATGGAGGTGGGCTGGGCCGCCCACTGGGTTGCCAAGCCCAAAAGATGAGTGGGGCCCAGGGTGCGGACGTGGATTTTTGGGAAAATCCATTTCAGCAGCCGGGGCTGGGAGTAATGTGTAGAGAAGTTACACACTGCATTTGCCATTTGGGAACTGGAACACCTTTTTGGACGGATAACAAGATTCATCCGATTCTCCTCCATCTTTTCATCATCCGCTGCTCTACTGCCACAACTTCCTTCCTGCACAAAAATGTCTGCCAATTTCTGGACCTCCTCTCAATAGTAGGTTTTGTAGCTTGATTGATTTCTTCTTTTTTCTAATGTTTGATCTATGTTAGGTTTTGATCTTGTGATTTTGGGGTTTGATTTTGAAATTTGCATTTTTTTTCCGCCCTTTTCATGGATTTGGGCGCAGCAAACAGCTGTTGGAAGCAGAACAGGTGAATGTGGTGCATCCAGTGGACAGAGCTCGGGGTTTCACCCTTGATGATTTCAAGCTCATCAAGATGAACATGGCCAATTGTATCTTTTTCTTCTTCCCATCTCTCCTTTTGAGCTTTTTCTCGGTTGATCGTTTGAGTTTGATTTTATCCTGGCGGAAAAAGAACACAAACGAGAGAAATTTGACATGAAAAGGAATAACAAAATGATCGGCTCTGCTGAATCTCTAAGCTGTGCGCTGTTTGTCTTCTTTGTTAATGATTGAATTTGTATATTTCGTATTGGATATTGTCTCTAATCTGCGTTGTTTAGTGTAGGCTGTTTTCTAGGGATTTGATTTGAATGGTTATGGTGCTTAACAGTAGAGGTGTTTTCATTTCATGATTAGTGTTTTTTTTATAGGGAAATCATATGTATAGGTATCACTAGGTAGTCTTATAATTGAAGCACATACACTGTTTTAAGATTGATCAGTGGTGTGAGGAACTAATTCTCTGTTAGGCAAGACAGACTGGACTGTGTGCATACTTACAAAGAGATTATAGAGTTTGTTTCTGATATAAAGAACTTTATCTTTGCTATTAGTTGTGGAAGGTGTGTAAGGACCTCTTTAATATATGCCTTTTCTCTAGTTCTTTGTTGGTTAAGTGTCAACGAGACTTCCAATATGTTGACGGCATGGCACTATGACCTTGTGAAGAACAATTGCAATAAACTTCTCTTCCAAATATTTAAAAATTACAAGTTTCCCTTTTGGTTTCCAGATATTTCAAAGCTGGCCAATCCCTTTAAATTGAGGCAAAGGTATGAAGCTTTAGATGTGCCATTTATGCTCCTGTTTGGATTGTCTAAATTCTCACACATTTGGCATCCCATATAGTTGTTTAAGCTGTCTAAACGTTCTTGTCTTACAACAGCCCACCCATTTCTTGACCTTATGCCAAAAAGAAAGCCTTGCTAAGTTATTGCTGAATTTTCTCAATATTTTCTTTACGAAGTGACCTTAAAATGCTTCCAATTTCGGGCTTCTTTAATATTTGGTCTAAATACATGCCTTCCCCAAAACAAGAGTATTACCCATTTTGTAACCCATATTCCCATTTCCCTTGTCCCCTTGCAATGATCTTAATAGAAAATACACAGGAAAGAAAATACATATTTAAGCACTAGCTGACCTGTAACTCTTCAGTCATAAAATATTGTTCTTGGAACAAAGGTGCTACCTATGACACAACATGTCCTTGCTTCTTATAATGTCGTTAAAACGTTGGGGATAATCCAACCCAACCACAAGAAACCAATTTGACCATGAGCTATGAGCTATGTGTAGCGTAACACTATGAGCAATGTGAAATATTTGACTTCCATCTATCTTTTGTGCAGCACTTTTACTCTCAACCAGTTACTATTTGAATTTAATAGAGAGCAAAATGTTTAACACTGGGTATATTTTCAGGGTTGTTGCTACAGCAATCACATACATGAGGCGTGTTTACACCAGGTACTGAAGAGATCACCAATATGAGTAGTCATCGTGGCTAACCTGTCCATGCTTGGTCTATATTTTATCCTTTTCAGATTTTTGGGAATGACTTAATGTTTTTAGTACTAAAGTATGGTGTCTTAGAACTATATGGTGACATCTTAGTCATATTATTGTGGTTTGACTTGTATAATGACTTTTATGTGGTTAGAGAAGGCTAAACTTTCCCTCTATACTAAAGGAAAATTTTCAAAAATCTTAACTCAAAAGACATGTTGCTCATTATCTTACTTTACAGGAAGAGTATGGTTGAATGTGAGCCGCGGGTACTGGCTCCAGCCTGCTTGTATTTGGCATCAAAAGCAGAAGAAACCACCATACAGGCTAGACATCTTGTAAGCTACAACAAAAGAAATTGTAAGTAGTTGTTGCCAGAACTTTCCTCAGGCCTGTAATGATAAACTTCCTTTCTTTGCTGATATGCTTCCACATAATATGTTCAGACCCCGATATGAAGTACCGGTATGAAGTCAAAGAAGTTCTTGAAATGGAAATGAAGATATTAGAAGCCCTTGATTACTATCTGGTTGTTTTCCATCCTTATCGTTCATTATCTGAGTAAGTAAATCTTTAATCTACTGATCAGATTGTTATACGAGGTGCACATCCTCCATTGTTTCAGTGTTTAGGAGCGGAAGTTAGTTTTTCAACACAGTGATTGACTGTACCTTTCGGATTCTCCTACCTATTCTTTGCAGATTGCTTCAGGATGCTGGCATGGGTGACAAAGACACCGTACAATTCACTTGGTAAGGCTCATCTGAAGCCTTTTAATTTGCGGTATTAGGTGGTATCTTCTGAATTTAGGTAGGAATGACTCTATTAGCATGAACTGAGTAGCCAAACAAGGCCCATTTAGTATCATCCTTGGTGTATGTATGCATTTTTTTTTGTTTCTGAAATTTGATCAAGGGCCATCTGTTAACTAGGTAGATTCATTAAGCCTATCCGACATATAAACAATGCAGGGCAATGGCTTTACAGGCATAGAAACTTTTCTCCGGCTATTGTTTTCCTTGCAAGCAAGGGGTTAGGCCTAACGTGAGCTTCCATGAGAATATTTTTACTTCAAAATTTGTTGGAATGCCTGAAAACAATTAATAATCTCTTGTAAGATTATTTCATGTGGAAAACAGGTTAATGCTGGACTAATTTTGACATTTCAATGAGTACAGGGGGCTTGTTAATGACACGTACAAGATGGATCTCATACTCATTCATCCTCCGCATTTGATAACATTAGCTTGCATATACATTGCAAGCGTGTTCAAAGATAAAGACACTGTTACATGGTTTGAAGAGCTTCATGTCGATATGAATGTGGTAAGCCTTCTGATCCGAATCTCTTTTGAGTCGCACACTTGCACCAATCTCTTAGTTGTGTTTCTAGTTAGATTGGTGTACAATAAAACCAGAAATTAAGATAAGTTTTATGGAAGACAAAAAATCATCTATGGGATCTCATTTCTGTTTTATTGGTAAAATATAAGATCACATTTCTGCTTCTAAATTTGCAATGGTCATTTTGACAGGTGAAGAATATATCAATTGAGATGTTAGATTTCTATGACAGCCTCAAGATAAACCTTGACGAAAGGACCACATCGGCTTTTAACAAGCTACTCCTTAGGCACTAACTAACCAGTTCATTTAGACCAAGTTTGCCGCCCTGGAAACCCACCCTTGGTCATCTGGCAAACTATGGCCAAGAGCTGGAAACTGCTTTTGTTAAACCCACACTATATCATAATTGTCATGTCCAAAAGAGAGGTGCCCTATTCTTTCTTATTGTATACATAAGCTGGTGGTGATGGTGAAGCTCAGCTCAGCTCAGCTTTACATGTAAATGTGAGACAAAATTCATATTGCTCAGAAGCTTCACATGTCAAGTGTCTTCTTAAATCTTTTGAGGTCTTGCTAAATGATGATGATAACTCAACTACTTGCCTTTAGGTTTTTTGGATTCAGCCCTTTGTAAACCCACAAAGGGCACTACAAAAACAAGAGAAAGATAGCAATAAACTAGACAAGCACAAGGCTGTACTGTGCTCATGAGTCCTCTAGGCAACTAGGGACCATGCTTTAAACCTTATTCATCCAGCCACAATCGTTGCCTTGCCTCCCAACTTATAGTTGGCTCCTCTGAGACAGCTGCCTCACGTTGCTTACGAGCCCTCGACTTGTGTTCAGCAGATCGGGTTTTGGGCCTACGAGGCTTATCTGTGACCTTCCTCTGGCTAGGTGTTGGGTTCTCAGGCTTGGTAGCTTGGTCACCGGCTGATTGAGATGAATTAGACTGAGCTGTTGAATTCGAAATGTCTCTTCTGGTTTCTGGGTGCTGAGATGAATCAGGCTGACTGGTTGAATTCAGAAGATCAGGATTGACAGACTGATTAGTCTCTCTTGTGGTTGGTGGCTGTTCATCATAATTGCAGTACTGGGTTTGAGCCGGATGGCGGTTGACCACGGACTCGTGGTCATGATGAAGAGGTGAATTTGACCATTTCACCCCCACGGCTAGCCCCAGAAATATCAGCGCCATGAAACAACTTCTAAAAACCTGCAGCAATTTAGATAGTGATTGGAAGATTAAGCTTGAATCAGCTTCTCAAAACCAAAACAAAAAATGCCATGTTTTCTCCTATGTTTTTGCATAACAGCGAAGATCAACACACATGCCCGAAAGACGCTTTAGTAGGGCAGAGGTTTCTACGCGCCCAGCTCCTACGAGGGAGATTTTTATCTGCACGTTCAAGGGTATATTTCAACATCTCCAATATGGCCAACTCAGTGGCAGGATCATCACTTTCTGCACAAACAATAATCTTATAGGTCAAGTTCAATAAAGGAAGAACATGGATTAGAACTGGTTGTTGTATACAGATTACTACTGAATAAGAAACAAAAGAAAATGAATTCTTTGCTAGTCTCAACACCTGGGATGTCAAAAATCTGTGTTGCGGGTGTAACGCCCAGCAGCTCGCCCAGATAGATCCGTACTCCAGCTCGTTCTTCGTCTGAAAGCAAGTCGCCCCTTGTGACCACAACGACCGGCTTGTCATCTACAATCATGGACAACAATAACAGGGTCTTGTTTATGTGATGATAGGTTACTTCTACAAAGAAATTAAAGTTGAGGATATCTTCATTCATGCCTCTGAATGAAAAATACGGGGAGTTGTAAGTCCGAGCTAACATCTGAGGACGACGTGCATCTTCCTCTGTGTCGCCCTTCATACATCTAAGCACAGAGAGTCCATCAACGACAAATATAACAAAATTAACCTTCCTAACCGGCTCAGCAAGTGCGTTGCCATAGTAGCGAATCTTGCATTCCAACGTATCCCTCAGACTCGAATTATCCGATTTCCTGATCGCATAACCATCAAATTAAAGCAGAGTAAATCTCCTTACACTAGTACCTCAATCCAAAAGCAAGTTCAAGAAAGTTTAAAATGACCAGATCGATCAACCTGATAACTAAATCTCCATGGCGAACCCCGTTTGCCATCCACCTCTTAATCAAATCATCATTATCATGTACTTGATCCGACAAACTCCGGGTGTCGAACAAGCAAAACGAGCCTGACCTTCTCGGAATCAGATACCCGTGGAGAAAGCAAGTTCCATCTCCCAAACATGAGCAATCTGCCATTACAACACAAAGCTCATTGGACTGTAAACAAAGAAGACTAGAAGAGAATACTAAAAAGAAAAATGTGAGGCAACAAACTTAATACATGAAACTTGAGCTCTATCTGAAGCTAACTTGTCATCTTCAAACACACGAGAGATTCTGTTGATAAGACTGCTCTTTCCCGATCCTTTGAAACCGACGACTAACAATGTAGTTGCTTTCGGAACATTGAAGTCACTCAGCTTTTCACCCTCCTCTTTGTCAATCCATGAACCAGGGCTATAGCTGCAATTCAATATAACCAAGCAACTCTTAGGGCCCGTTTGGATGATTCACAAAACCCTCCCTTAACCACCAAACTGAAATTATATGCCTTAGGGCCCGTTTGATACTGATATAGAATGACAAACCATACCCATAACTCATATCTCATATCTTTGGTACCGATAAACGAGCCCTCGTGCCAATAAAAATCCTATTATTTTACATTCACATAAATCCACAAGTGTAAAAGTTCCTTTCATTGCATTGCAAATCTAGTAGAACAATGCAAACAAACAAAAAGGGCCAAACTTTAAAAGCTAGTAATTCTCTTGGCATGATTGAGTGAGTGAATATCAAACCTCAGTACTAGTTTTTTGGCTTCATATAGAGACTCAATTCGAGCCAACGAAACTCTGTAGCTGTTGATCATATTAGGAATCAGCTCAAGCCACCTCTTCAAATTCCCAGCAAATGGAACTTGGTTTGAAGAATTTTCATCAACCCCGCTTGGATTTAGGGCTTCTTCTACCAACCCTAAACCATCACTAAACCCACAGAAATACCACATCAACACTACGGATACACAAATAATAATAAAAAAGATCATAATTTGAGACCAGACTCAGATTAAGTACCTGCTGCAGTGTGATTGATCATCGTCAAGGGATGAATGATCATCTGGAAAAAATAAATATTTGCAGATTAATAATTGAACGGAGAAATTGAAGAAATAAGAAATTAGCATAGAAGAAACAAGTGAAGGGATCTTCTTACGTACCAGGAGAAGAGCTGAAAGAGCATGAAGATTTTACTCCGCCGCCCATATATGTCGATTCCTAAAAAGATTCTCTTTTGGTTTCAGAAGATGATGATGATTGATGAAGAAGCAGCCTGTTATATATAATAAAAAAAGGCTGGCACTACGGTGGGAATTGGATATTATGTTTGTGGGAATTGGATATTATTGTACTTAACCGCTAAGACTGCGGATTGTGGCAACTAGTCAACTAGTAGAGGAATGGAACGCCCAGATTTTTCTGCTTCTGCCACGTGGGTTTTGACTATTATCATTTTGTTACGCAAAATCTTGTGTAATTTCTACTCCGTATTATATAGAGTTTACTCTAGGGATGGGGAAAAGGGTCCGGTGATGGATGGAGCTAGCTATTTATCACCCGACTCACGATCCATGAAGTTAAATCCTCTATCTGACCCATCTGTCATCAGCGAAACGTTTTATCAACATCCGTCCATCTATCATCTAACGGGTGATTCGGATGGGTCGGGTCATCCGTATAATATTTTTATTAATATTTTATTATTATTTAAATGTAATGAATTACATGATTAAGTGCAAAAAATAATTAATTTTCTTTAATATATGAAAATAATTGTTCAAAACATAGGATTTGATAGATGTTAATATAAAATTATTTTTAAATATTTAACTTTTAAACATAAAAAACTAAAATTGAAGTAATATATTTTAATAAAATAGAATTAAAACTACAATTGTTAATGGATGAACGGATGGGTGGATGAAGTACGGATAATGGATCGGGTGATGGGTGACATTTACATCACCCGTCAGTCGTCACCCACCCATCATTCGTTTCACCCGACCCACCAACCATTCGTCACCCGATTTACTTCGGGTGTCATCCATATATTCGGGTCGGATTTTTCGAATAGATCGGTCACCCACGGGTGATTTACAGCCCTAATTTACTCACTTTACTGCTTATTTTCACCAAACTGGTACTTCAAAGTTCAAACGAAAGGTTATAAAATCATTAAGAAACCATATCTTGCACCAAAAACATAGATTTAGCTTGGGTATAGTTAATATTCATTTTGTATATATTTATGCAAATAGAAAAGTAAAACATTGATAAAACAGGTATAGCATATTTGAATGATGTTATAAAAAAAATTGAAAATTTCACGTTTGGAGTCCTCTAATAAAGATGTCATAATAAAATAATTGGAATATCCCTTTGGTTTTACAGAAAATTGTTTTCATTAGAATTAGAAGTAGTTTTACATTTTTCACTCAATTAAACATTCGTTTGACAAACAAGTACTTATTAAGATCATGGCCAAGCTATGCGTTCTTTGGCATATATATTTATCGATAGTTTTTTACTTATAATTAGACCTGTTAACTGGGTCGGATGGGTCGGATTCGGGTCAAATCGGATTCGGATAGATCGGGTTGATAAAATTTTCGGTTCGGATTGACCCAGTGGGTCGAACATGCCCTTTTTTTTATGATTATTATTATGAATTTTAACTTTATAAAAATAATTATAATAATATAATTAATATTATATTATTATTTAATAAAGTTTATTAAAATATTTAATATAAATAAAATATACAAAATAAAGGGGATCCGCGAGCTCGGATTTGCGTTCGGGTCGAGTCGGGTTTGGGTTCGGGTCCTTCGGGTTCGGGTCTTTCTTGACCCAGTGACGTTCAGGTCGGGTTCGGGTCCTTTCGGATCGGGTCGGGTTTTCGGATTGGGTCGGTTTTTGACAGGTCTACTTATAATATATCTTTAATTACTTAATATTTTTGTTAAAATCTTGAAATACCTACTTAATATATATTTGTTAAAATCTTGAAATATGTATGATATGGAAAAATGTGAAATTGAAAAGAGAAATATTTATTTGTAACAATATCTCATAAAAATGTTAACAAACAAAGATTACAAAATTGGGAACAAATTCAAAGATTTTTATTTATGATCACATTATTCACATAGGAAAAATCTCACTGTAGATGAATTGGATTCCTGCAAAAAAGGAAGAGAAATAGTAATTCACATAATAAAAAGCAAGAGTGTCTACAAATGTTTGAAACCCAAATCAAAAGGGTGGCCCACAAACAATGGAAGTGTTTCTTTTTTGGCCTCTCATCTATGTTTAATGCTTATAGCGTCTATAACTATATTACACCACCAAAACTGTATAGTCAAAACTGAGAAGCACTAGAGAACAGAAGAAACTAAGCACATCTAAAAAACCACCCATACTTTCCCTTTACTCCCTCTTTGATGCACCATTAATTTCGTAATCACGTATATGACGTCACACACTTTATCAGATGATGACCCTATCAAATTGATGATAATCATCGGTTAGATTTACACGAACAAGCAGGCAGAGCAGCAGCTTCTCTCAAGGCATCATATCATTCATCTAGAGACTTTAGAATCCATCTGATCTGACCAAAAGAGAAGCATTTCAAACGGTGAAATAGGCTCATCCATCCAGAGAAGAGAATCAGAGGAATCTCTCTCACCTTAGCTAAAGACCAGGCTCAGTAAGGAATCACATATGGAAGAGCAGAGACGTCAGCGGATTCTATACGCAGGGCTTTCTCCCACACCTGCTGCTGAGTTTCTGCCTCAGAAGCGCCAACTGCAGGCTTCTTTTGAGAGTTAAAAAGCCAGTCCTCTGTGTCGAATTCAACAACTGAGTCTTCCATTTTGGGGACAGAGAGTATCTCGCTCAAGTACTTGCTGTCTGGATGAGGGGGCTTCACTTTGTGACTCTTCTTAGGTTTTGGGGTAGCAGAGGACGACGTTGGCAACTTGACAGCTGATTTGGATGGATCCAAGGATCCGTTGACCTTGGCATGCCCTTCAACAAGCTTATGATTGATGGCATTGCCTTTCTCCTTGAGTACAGACTGTGGGGCAATTGAGCTTGCTCTATGATTGTGAGACGGCGACATTGTCAAACTGACCGTTGATTGCAATGGGTCGGTGACGCCATTAAGCTTATGCTCTTTTTTCACTTGATTGATGGCATTGGCGGGGCCCTTTTCTTTGGAGCTTGCTTCATCAAGTTTCCGTCCATTCTCAATTGGTGGGTGACCAGAGGAAGATGGTCTTTGCAACTTACTAGGCCGAATCTCATTGTCTACAACAACATCAAATGGATTAACAACGGAATAACATGTGAAGGGAACCTACCACATAAGCTATACAAGTTCCTCATAAAAACACAGCAGCCTAAGAGAAATTACATCACAACCGGCAGGCCAATCCCGAACCTACTGCTTTCTAAATGTCATCAGAATCATCATTTCTCTATGATAATTTTCAGGTGCTTACGTAAATGGAAATTCAACTATTGCACAACCAATGAAACATGAGATTCTGGTCAAGAAACAGCAAACTGGTCTTATTCTCCAATACCAACAGGAAACAAGGGAGAGATAGATTGAAAAAATTGTGTCAAGTTCAGGAATGAACTCACCATGTAAGAAACCATTGATCTCGGGTAGCTTTCTTTTCTTGGCACTTCCCTCAGTGGCAGATGTCTTGTTGATATCTTTCAAAAGGCATGCTGCTTTAGTACCGTCTCCAGTCTCCCTAACAACCTCCTTTATTCTAAACATCTTTTTGTTAGGCTCCCCGCCCTCCCGTCCCTTTACCTCTGTTCTCTCCACACTTTCATCTCCGCCTGTTGGTTTGTGCTTTCCATCCCAATCTCTGGGATCCTCCGGTTTACCTTTTTCTTTCCCATCTGCTGTTCTCTTAATGCCTTTTTCCATTGGCTCAAGACCTTCAACCCTTTTCTGCTCTGCTGCTCTACTAAGGTTGTGCACAAAAGAAACTTTTGGAGCTCTAGCCTTGTCAGTTTGTGCACTGGCCTTGCTTTGAAAACCATTACCATTATTAAATGCCCCTTTTTCTTCAGAGCAATAACTGGTATTATTCTCAAACATTCTCCCTGCATTCTCTCTTTTCTGATTAGTTTCAACATTCTTCTGGCCCATAGATCCAACTCTTTTCTGATCTGTCTCAATGTTCTTATCAACAGATTGACCCTTTGGGGGTGCATAACCATCTCGGCCTCTTCCTTCAAACTCTTGCACAAATCCATTCTCCTTGATTTGACAATTCTGGACTCTATTTGAAACAAAATTGTTTCCATTGAAGTGTTCCACCTGCCTATTAACTTTTCTCTCATCTTTATCACTGATTTTGTCTCCCTTGGAACCACTAACATGGATTTTTTCCTTCTCTTTCCGTTCAACAGCTTTCGTGACATCTTTTTCCGTGGGTTTAACCGTGTCAACTCTTTTTTGTTCCATTCCACCAAGGCTATGTACAATCGCAACTTTTCGAACTTTAGTCTCAGAATTTCCTCTCTTCTCAAGCACATCGTTCTTACTGGCACTCTTGCTGCCCTTAGATGTCTCTTTTCTGTCTGACTTAATGACATTGATTGCAACCACATTTTTCGATGACTCAGCTTGCTTCTGAGTTGTGACAGTACTTCTATCAACAATCTTACGTCCTGTTGCACCATCATCATCTTTGATTCTCCTGGCAAGCTCTTGCACATAGGAAGATTCTGCAAGATGATTACTCTGAACGCTACTCCCCACATGTCCTTCAATTCTTTTCTCATCTCCGAGGTTGTTCTTCTCTGGATTCTCATCTCTATGTTTCTCTTTCTTCTCCTTTTTCTTGCTTCTATCTCTGTCCTTTTCTTTACCTTCCTTCTTCTCTTTGTCCTTCTTATCCTTCTTATGCTTCTTCTCTTTTTTCTCCTTGTGCTTTGCCTGAAAGCCACACTCTATCAGGTAATGTCATAGCTTTATATACATCACATTGATGGAAATTCAACTATTACACAACCAACAAAACATGAAATATAAGCAAAACAGTGAACTATCAACATAAAGCAACCTTAAGCTAGCTTATTGGAACCAAATTTCAAGGATCCATGTCACTACAGGAGGGTTCCACTTAAGATGCTATCTAGGCAAGAGTCAAGACATGGTTTGAACTGTTTTGCACAGAGGAAGGCTCAAATGCTGCAGAGTGAGAGACAACGAGGAAAACAGGGCAGTGAAGAGAAAAAATCAACAGCATTATAAAAGAAGCTCCACAATGAACTCAAATTCAAAGAAAATTAAAAGCAGTCCACGATTTACTTCTTATATGCATGAAATAACAGAGCCCACATTACAGTATATAGAAAATGATTTCAGATGTGATATAGGTTCATTGGAAGAGTACAAAGCATTACTTAAATTTCAGATTTTAACGTTCACAAAATATCATTATCTCTGGTGCAAGGCATATACGAAATCATTATTTGTTTTCTCACATCTTGCCTTTGTCATTCTCCTCTGAACTACAACAACTAATCACAGGAATCATAAACATCAAAATGACATGTAAATAATGCATCCAATACCACGAGTCCCAAACAGAATCTGCCAGCTTACTTGTTTCCAACATAAAGCCCTACCCACTAATCCACTATAGGAACACGCAAATGAAAGATACATCAAAGTCTCAACATAACAATCACTAGCCACTATAGGAACATGCAAATGAGAGATACATCAAAGTCTCAACTTGTGAATTTAATTCACTAAAATTAAACCCCATATTTGTCCAACATATGATACATAAGTTCTAGGATCCAGTCTGTAATTGAAGAGTCTCGAATCAGCACAATTAGAGATCTAATCGGATAGATCAATAGTCTCCAATCACATAACTGGCATATTGTTAATAATCTGGTCAAAAGTCTGGATTCTATGACACATATGCTAGTTTTACTAGCACAGCAGTACATCTAGGAAAACCAAAACACATCCATCCTGATTATAGTAAATCAAGGTGTCATTTTTTTCAAGGCATGCTAAAAAGCAACAATGATGAGAGAAGTACACTTCAAGGTGTGTTTTCCAGCAAGTAAGTTAGTTCTGCTACTGGAAGGTCCTCTGAGCTAACATGTTGTTTGAAGAAATGAGTTCAGTACAATATGAACCCAATTACACGAACCATAACCATCAAACCATTATCAACATCCCAGCAGTTATGGGTTTACGATGTATATAAAGTCTTCAATATGTTCATTTATGAACAGCATTCGTTATTCGGCCCTTCAATATTACTCAGCAGACTTTCTGGGGATAGTTAACATTAGCATTCAGTTTGGTCCCATAATTCCCTAAATTAACAACTTTTGTCTTATCTATCTAATCTCAACCACTTGATTACCAACCGGTTATGTTTTGGACATTGCCCAAAAACAACTACCCAGATTGTTAATTTTGCATGCTGCAACATAAGAAAGCATAGTGCCTCAAAACCCAGCAGCAACACATACAGACAACAGTCAAGCACACCAACAATAAGGCACAAGGTACCAAAGGTAACAATTTGGACCTTTGCTAGTAAGTTGGCATCATCGAGATTAAGCTTCTTTGCATATCCTGGAGGAGGAAATGGAAAGCAACGAGACATTGAACAGCACAATGGTAATCCTCCACTGAGATTGAGATATTCCCTACTGATAATTGCTGTTCCAAGACCGGAACATATAGCCAAACGTAAGCTTGTTCATGCACCATGTCCCCTCTCTCATTCCAGCTTGACTACCACCACCCGAGTGTCTGGTCAGCCAAATCCTGAGGACAATACATACCCAATAAACCAAACTTCTTCTCAACTAGAAGATTTACGGAAAATGAAATTCAAACTTCTTCTCGCTAGAGCATTTACAGAAAAGTGATATTTTTTTATAAGACAACAACACTTAATTAGATTTATGTAATTGGGATCAAATCATCTAACACTCCTCATTCAGCCCAGATGAAATATCAACAAATTCAAACACTGAAATCCTCTTTCAACAAACAAAAAAGACCTGCTCATTGTTTTAAAAAAAGCCCATTATCAGCTGCATTTTCCTCAATTTGCACCCAAAACAACTGATTGTAGAAGGCAGTAAACATCACAACCTGAAATTCTAGAGCTAACCCCTCAAAACACTTGGCGATCCAATTTTCTTACTCGTCAAAACCCAAAATGTCCACCTTCTTCCCAGAAACCCAAAAAGAGCAATAAAGAAGTTCAGTTGATCTCCCTCGATGATGTCAAGAAAATCCAGAAACTTGAAACTTTCAAAATCTAGAACCTTAAATAGTTTGCAGCAAACTAACAAACCAAAGCTTTAAATTTCCCAAGAGGCAATCGTGCGAAACCCTAATCTCATTTTTTCCCCAATGCTTAGTACAAAATCCAGCAGCAAAGCAGACCCTAATCTCAGAGAGAGAGAGAAACAGAAACGGGAGGTTGGGAGAAAAAAACAATCAAAATCAGTATAGATTGTCGATTTGAAACTGACAAAAGAACTCTTAATAAGCAATTCCAGAAAAAACCTCACAGTTGCAAAACCGGGAATTTCTTTGGAGTATAGTTTTTAGGTCACGAAACACCCAAAATCCAAGCAAAGCCATTGTAGGCGGAAAAAAGTAGAGAGAAAGAGAGATCAAAGAGAAAGGGTTATGAAGAAAAAGCTCAGGTTTTCCAGAAACTTTCTCACCCCTCCCTCCTCCCTCTCCGTCTCTCTTCTTCTCTCTTTTATACCTTTTTTCTTTCTAGATGTGCTTGAGAAATTGGGTATTAATCAGATCTGTGATCGCAATTTTCGTTAGTTTTTGTTTTGAGCCTCTGATTTGGAGATACACCTCGCGCTCTCTCTCCCTCTCTCGCTCCTCTTCTCTCTCTTGATGTGTTTCTCAAAGATCGAAGGTTAGAGAAGCTTTCCACGGACAAGGGTAACGCCAATATATATAGAGGGAGAGGGAGAGGTGGAGGAGAGAGAATTTTTTCCCCCAATTCAATTTGTTACCCTTGGCCTTGAAGTGAAGCTAATGGTCGACTTGGAAAATAGTGTACGAAGAATATATTACATTGAATAAATGTAGATAATTTGTGAAGTAATATTGATTGTAATTTGATGATATATATTACAAAGTTGTAAGTGAAGCGGGTCATTTTTTTACTCATTATATTGCCTTTATAGTATGCGGTATTTTAATTTTTAGCCGATTTTATTTTGAATTATTAGTATTATTTAAGTAGCTTTATATGTAAGTTATGAAGTTACCTAATTGGACTCTGTACAAATTTTAAAAGGGTCTTATGCCTATTATGTCTATAGGCACATATTAGAAATTAAAATTGAAAACTATTTCCTAAATTGAAAAAAATGTTAATCCTTGAGGAGGAGGGGAGGGGAGGGGAGGGGAGGGGGGGGGGGCAATAAAAGCAATAAATTATTTGTCAAACATAAAATTTTCATTCTGGATCTATAGACAAAAAAAATTCAAAGATTTTAAAACTGAATCTATGAGTAACATCGTGATAAGATTTTTACCTTAAACGTACATTATCGTCAAGTAGTATTGCTTAGTGTAAATTACATTATCATATCAAACTACTCCATCCATCTAGAAATATTTGTTATTTTAGCATTTTTACTATTTTAAAAAAATTTATCAAAAGTACTAATATATCCCTATTTATTATACTACTGATTACTTTTGTTAAAATCACAACTATTAACAAAAAAAAATCACAACTATTAACCTCTTATCAATCATTAGGGTAAATTTATAAAGTGATGAGTAAAATACTTAAAATGATAAGTATTAGTTGACAAAACTTAAAGGTTAAAAAGACAAGTATTTTCATGGGAGGGAGTATAAACTTTGGTATCCTAGACATGAGTTTGCTTAGAATATCATAAAATATCTTAGAAAATTAGTTGGCAATATAACATAATGTCAAAGATTTTTCAGGATCCAATCTTTAAAAAAAACTAGTTAAAATGGACCCAGAAGAAAACTAGTTAAAAAGGAGAAACCAACTAGCTTTTGTTTAAGGGCCTGTTTGGGAAAATATTTATAAACAAAACACTTTTTTTCTCATTTCATATTTTTCCATAACATTTAATATTCAAATTTCAAACCCCATTTTTTAAAAAAAACCTCTTTATAAACAAAAATCATTTATAAATACCCTTATCAAACAAACCCTAATAAAAGCAATAAATTATTTGTCAAACATAAAATTTTCATTCTGGGTCTATAGACAAAAAAAATTCAAAGATTTTAAAACTGAATCTATGAGTAACATCGTGATAAGATTTTTACCTTAAACGTACATTATCGTCAAGTAGTATTGCTTAGTGTAAATTACATTATCATATCAAACTACTCCATCCATCTAGAAATACTTGTTCTTTTAGCATTTTTACTATTTTAAAATAAATTATCAAAAGTACTAATATATCCTTATTTATTATACTACTGATTACTTTTGTTAAAATCACAACTATTAACAAAAAAAAAAAATCACAACTATTAACCTCTTATCAATCATTAGAGTAAATTTATAAAGTGATGAGTAAAATACTTAAAATGATAAGTATTAGTCAATAAAAGCAATAAATTATTTGTCAAACATAAAATTTTCATTCTGGGTCTATAGACAAAAAAAATCAAAGATTTTAAAACTGAATCTATGAGTAACATCGTGATAAGATTTTTACCTTAAACGTACATTATCGTCAAGTAGTATTGCTTAGTGTAAATTACATTATCATATCAAACTACTCCATCCATCCAGAAATACTTGTTCTTTTAGCATTTTTACTATTTTAAAAAAATTTATCAAAAATACTAATATATTCTTATTTATTATACTACTGATTACTTTTGTTAAAATCACAACTATTAACAAAAAAAAATCACAACTATTAACCTCTTATCAATCATTAGGGTAAATTTATAAAGTGATGAGTAAAATACTTAAAATGATAAGTATTAGTTGACAAAACTTAAAGGTTAAAAAGACAAGTATTTTCATGGGAGGGAGTATAAACTTTGGTAACCTAGACATGAGTTTGCTTAGAATATCATAAAATGTCTTAGAAAATTAGTTGGCAATATAACATAATGTCAAAGATTTTTCAGGATCCAATCTTTAAAAAAACTAGTTAAAATGGACCCAGAAGAAAACTAGTTAAAAAGGAGAAACCAACTAGCTTTTGTTTAAGGGCCTGTTTGGGAAAATATTTATAAACAAAACACTTTTTTTTCTCATTTCATATTTTTCCATAACATTTAATATTCAAATTTCAAACCCCACTTTTTCAAAAAAAACCTCTTTATAAACAAAAATCATTTATAAATACCCTTATCAAACAAACCCTAATAAAAGCAATAAATTATTTGTCAAACATAAAATTTTCATTCTGGGTCTATAGACAAAAAAAATTCAAAGATTTTAAAACTGAATCTATGAGTAACATCGTGATAAGATTTTTACCTTAAACGTACATTATCGTCAAGTAGTATTGCTTAGTGTAAATTACATTATCATATCAAACTACTCCATCCATCTAGAAATACTTGTTCTTTTAGCATTTTTACTATTTAAAATTTTTTTATCAAAAGTACTAATATATCCTTATTTATTATACTACTGATTACTTTTGTTAAAATCACAACTATTAACAAAAAAAAATCACAACTATTAACCTCTTATCAATCATTAGGGTAAATTTATAAAGTGATGAGTAAAATACTTAAAATGATAAGTATTAGTTGACAAAACTTAAAGGTTAAAAAAACAAGTATTTTCATGGGAGAGAGTATAAACTTTGGTAACCTAGACATGAGTTTGCTTAGAATATCATAAAATGTCTTAGAAAATTAGTTGGCAATATAATATAATGTCAAAGATTTTTCAAGATCCAATCTTTAAAAAAAACTAATTAAAATAGACCCAGAAGAAAACTAGTTAAAAAGGAGAAACCAACTAGCTTTTGTTTAAGGGCCTGTTTGGGAAAATATTTATAAACAAAACACTTTTTTTTCTCATTTCACATTTTTTCATAACATTTAATATTCAAATTTCAAACCCCACTTTTTCAAAAAAACCTCTTTATAAACAAAAATCATTTATAAACACCCTTATCAAACAAATCCTAAGTAACCGTTTTAAAGCTACATCCTACATCGATAATTAAGTATAAACTAAAACCGAAGTAGTGGAAATCGGGTTGGAAATGTCAATTCCTTCGATTCCTAAATTTGGTCAACTTTCTTTGAAATCAGTTTTTTGAAACCCAAATCTTGTTATTGGTAAAGCCCATACAAATCATTATACGAAGGAACCAGACAATATATATGCTTTTAACTCGAACCCAAATTTCAAATCATTTTCTTGGGGTTTAGAAGGTTATCTACTTGTCCTGGAGTTATTCGATAAATTTGTGGCTGAGATTGAGGAAGCGTAAGCCATCCCAAAAATGGTCAAATACACATGTGCCCAAGGAGGACAAAGAGACATGATAGACATCATTATGTGTCAACAAATTCCCTTGGAATATCTTTCTTTCTTTTACTCTTAAAGAATGATATGGAATTGACGTTTAAACCCAAAAACTGAATAAAAACACTCTAAATTCAGTAGCTGCAACCACAGAGCTTGTACATTTAGTACCATCATCTGATGACATTATTTTTTCATATTCTTCTTTTGCTTGACTAATGACTAGAGAGGAAGATGGAATTCCTGTTTCAGTACCTGCTTCTGAAATCAACTTACATGGTTCCTGTTAAACCCATGATAGTCAAGGTTGGTACACTTCAGGAAGCTGAAGGCCTACACTGGAAGCAGACTTGCCGAGTATCCTTTTCATCTCATCGGATCTGTCTACTGCAATGTTGTAAGAGAAGAGCAACTCCTGCAAAAAGGGCATGAAATAGAAACAAGTTTAAAAACTCTCAATACACTAAACCTGAATCTCATTAAGCAAAACATGAATAAATGCACTTCTGAATATGCAATACCATTATCCAAGTATTTTGAAAAGCTAATTCCTTTAATCAAGTCCTGCCTGAATCTATACAGTGACCCTAAGAATGGTTTAACTGGCCCACAACTCGGTTCAGAATATGGTTTTCCAACACCTTGTATGCATCAATGCACTACACTTACTCAGTTGAGAAGATGGTTTTCCAATAACTTGTATGCACTTAATAAAAACTCTCAATACACTAAACCTACTCAGTATAAAGATTGTTTTCCTATAGCTTGTATTATAGAAACGAGTGGAAGAGTGAACAAAGTTCGCATCCTGAGCAATTGACTTCAATAAACTCAATGTCACGTTTGGTACTACACTAGAGAAAGCTCATAAAAATTTGACAGAAACGAGTGGGAGAGTGATTACTAAATTTGCATATTCTGAACAACTGACTCCAATAAACTCAAAGTCAGTATGGAGTAACACTGGACAAAGCTAAAAAAAGGTAATCGTCTGGGAGTCTGGGACTACCATTACTATAGAACTCCTCCAAAACTGTTCCTAATACAAAAATTTATAGCTGCTAAACATACAAATACCAGTTATATAAAATAGGAAACATAAAAAAGAGATAATGTAAAAACTAAAAACATTGTTGAGTACTTGACTCTTCCAGACTACCACTTGTTTGAATCTCCTAAAATATTTTCTGAAGTGGCTTGCTATCAATGTATGCATCTGATTAACTATAGAAAAACCCTCCATTTAGACAGTTTTATAGTGGCAAGTTCTTTTCCAAAACCCTTCCCAAAATACGCTAGATGAAAAGATCATATCATAGATGAAAAGGCCAATACCCAAAGCCTGAGAGCAACCACAAATTTAGAAGCTGAACGACATAGAACAAATCTTCCTTGCACCTAATTTGCGGTGGCATTGAGGCCTTCATGGTTAAAGAATTATGCTGAAGAAAACGAGGCATTACCTTCTGATGGTGAACATTGTTAAGCAAGTAAGCATAATCACGAGCAAGCTTCAATTTATTCTGAACAGATGATGGGTCTGACAATACACGGTCCTTCTTGAACTCTTCTGTTATGTAGTCGATAAAGTGTCGCTTGTAGTCTTCATTACCAATGTGCTTCCTAACCGATCTGACAAGATGGCGGTAAATTTTCATAGCATGTAAAGCTTCCGAACCCATTCTATTACTGATAAATACTTCTCTGGTCTAGGCTACTTCAAATTGTTATTATCACCTTCTCTGCACATCAAAGCAATTGCTTATGATACATATAATACAGCTTATCGGTAATCTGTGAATCAAACAGGTAAAGATAATTTTTCTTTTTCATCAGAAAGAAAATCATTCAGATTTCAAACAAAAAATCATATGCTTCTATTGGATCTGTTCGTAAATTTAAGTAGAAGCTGGTGTTGTCTTCTTTTATATATATGCACTTCATACGTAGCTTTTAGCAACCTTGAGCAATAATCAGTCAAAAACAAACAAAGCACATTTACAACTCATATCATGGTAAATTTAGTCCATACTCAATAGCAATGAAAGCACAATTGCAGAAGTAACATTACATTTTTAGACAACAAAAAATTGATTTCGGATTGAAGAAGTGAACCCTAGAAGATGGGGCAAGTGCGTACCAGGAAATTTGAAGTTGCGGTCGAGGTCGGATTACCACCAATCAAACTTCGAACCACCCTAGCAGCCCCCAAGCGGCTCACACCCTCAAACCGGCTCGCACCCGCACCCCTTACAGCCTCCAAGCGGCTCGCACCTACGCCCCTTGAGCCTTCAAGCAATCGCACTAACACAGCCTCAAAGCGGCCCGCACCCTTCGCAGCCTCCAAGCGGCTCACACCCGCATCCTCGGCCTCTAGTCCCTTGTGCCAACCCTAGATCTAGGAGAGGAAGATCGATGTCTCTGACTCTCTGGGGTGTATTTGGAACGGGAGAGATTTTCGCACCATAATATTTATCATCCGCACCACTTTGTGACGCTACGAGGTGCGCCCAGATTCTTTTTTAAAACCCGTTTTAAAACCGATTTAGCTCAAACCGGGTTAAGTTGAACCGGTAGTGCACTAATTAAAAAATAACGGGTGAGGGTACGTTTGTCGTTTGGATATCGCAAATATGGTTACAATTTAATGCATTATCTCCGGAAATTCAAACGTACTCTTAATACGTTACCATGTAGTGTATCTATCTATAAACATATAAAGTAGACATTTTGCACAATTAATGCTCATTCAATTCATAAATCAATTAAAAAAATCATGCTTATTTTTTTGTTTGCATTTCATTATAAATTAAAGATGTTACTATAGCTCAATGTGTTGAACATACATTGACGGCTGATGAAGCACGAAGAAACAGTGTGTTGTGCGACATGCTTTTCATCATTGTATCTCATCCTCTGTCCTCGTATATCTTCTCTCTTGATGATCGCTGCAAACAATTACCTGAGGCAGAACAACTTCAGGTGAAAGAGAAAATAGATCCTGGGGCTAGTCGGGAGAGCAGGAGAGCAGTAGGACTAGACGAGATCCCAATTGAGGTTTGGAAGTGCTTGGGGGTAAAAGGCCTAGATTGGCTCACGACACTCTTCAATGTTATCTTCAGGACAACAAAAATGTCCGAAGAGTGGAGGCTTAGCAAGTTGATTCCGTTATATAAGAACAAGGGGGATGTGCAACAGTGTAACAATTACAGGGATATCAAACTCCTTAGTCACACAATGAAGGTGTGGGAGAGAATAGTAGAGGTAAGGTTGAGAAAGCTTATAAGCGTGTCCGAAAATCAATTTGGTTTTATGCCGGGAAGGTCGACTATGGAAGCCATTCACTTAATAAGGAGGTTGGTAGAGGCGTATCGGGAAAGGAAGAGAAACTTACATATGGTCTTTGTTGATTTGGAGAAGGCGTATGATAGAGTGCCAAGAAAACTAATTTGGGAGTGCTTGGAAGCGAAGCAAGTATCAGGCTCGTACATTAGAATCCTAAAAGACATGTACGAGGGTGCTTTGACTAGCGTGTATACCCCAGGAGGAGACACAGAGTACTTTCGGGTCGACGTCGGTTTGCACCAAGGGTCGGTGTTAAGTCGTTTCTATTTACTGTAGTGTTAGATGTGCTATCAGGGACAATACAGGGTGAGGTACCATGGTGCATGTTGTTTGCTGACGACATTGTGCTAGTGGATGAGACTAGGAATGGGGTCAACAGTAAGCTAGAACTTTGGAGGGAGAAGCTTGAGTCAAAGGGCTTTAAGTTGAGTAGGACTAAATCAGAGTATGTTGAGTTCACCTTTGGTAGAGGCGATGTGACGGGAGCCGAGGTTCATCTTGGTGGGGAGGTCATCCCAAAGAAGGAGACTTTCAAGTATTTGGGGTCTATTGTACAAAGCGACGACGGTATAGATACAGACATTAAGCATAGAATACAGATGGGCTGGCAAAAATGGAGAGGCGCATCAGGAGTTCTATGTGATAAGAAAGTGCCACTCAAACTAAAGGGCAAGTTCTACAAGGTGGTAGTTAGGCCGACGTTATTGTACGGTGCAGAATGTTGGCCGACGAGAAAAGATCAAGAACAGAAGCTGATGGTGGCAGAGATGAGGATGCTACGCTGGATGTGCGGACATACCCGGATGGACAGGATCCGAAATGATTCAATTAGAGAGAGGATTGGAGTGACAGACGTTAGAGACAAGTTGCACGAATCTAGACTCCGATGGTTTGGGCATGTGCAGAGGAGACAGCCTGATGCACCAGTGCGTAGATGTGAAGGGTTATTGTTCAGCGAGTTTCGTCGAGGTAGAGGTCGACCAAAAAAGAGATGGAAAGAGGTAGTTCAGCATAATCTGACTCTCCTGACACACACAGAGGACATGGCTCAGAACAGAAAGCTTTGGAGGGAAAAGATTAGGGTAGAGGACTGATTTGGACATGAAGTGTTTCTTTGCTTTGGTTTGTTTTTGGTTATTTTCTGCTTATTTTTCTGCCTGTGTGTCAGTCTCTTTTGGGTCTATCAGGAAACATCCTCTCAAATTACTTCGGGGTATGGATGCGTATATCTAAACCCCCCAGACTCTGCCGTTGGTGAAACTTTACTGGGTCAATTGTTGTTATTGTTGTACTATAGCTCAATGGTTTATGTTGTGACTAATAAGAAAAAGGTTAAAGGTTTAAATCTCAATTTTAACCTTTTCATATATATGTTTATATATTGGCCATCTATACATTTGTTTCATAATTTTATTTTTGCAAAGCAATAACTATGTTATATGCAATGTTCTAAAAGTCGCTAGGCGGAAGTTTGACGGTGAGGGGGGCCTATCGCCTAGACGGCTAGACGGATTAAAAATTAATGCGTGATCCATGTGATTATTTTACATTGTTCTTCCAAATCCATTAATATTTATAAAACTATGTTGGGATGAGGTTTGATCTATAATAATAGGCCTTATTTTACAAAGCTTCGTCCAAAACTATGGTCTATACATTCGTCATCTCCTAAAATGTTGTTACTTCCACAACATCTAAGACTTCATCTCGCCTAGGCGGCCCTAGGCGGTGGATGACCGCCTAGCGCCTAGACGGGGCCTAGGTGACCTTATGCGGGGATTTTTAAAACACTGGTTATATGTAAAAATATTTAATCATAATCAATTATATATTATAGGTTCAAGTTCAAATCTAGATAAATCAATTATTTATTGCACATATAAATATCGTGAAAATAATCTTTTATTTTATGCTTAAATTTCATTTTGTATTATATTGAATCTACTATATAACTACTAAACGCAAATACCTGCTAAGCCACGTGGCGCTCCTACAATAATCCAAAAAAAAAATCGCCACATGGCGTCACAGTATTAATTTTGACACGTGGCAGCATGTGGTTTTTTTAGATTTAAATTAAAAATCACAAATTTGGAGTATCCTACAGTTATCTTAAATTAAAGATCAATCAGAATAAATTTATATTACTTTATTTCCTTAATTAATATATTCCCACTTTATTCTCGGTAAGCTAATATATGCAGATTTGATATGAAATAAAAATACTGACCAACTGTATGATTTTGTGCAAAAATACTAAACATGCAAATCTCATACAAAACCAACACAAATGTGCAATGTACCTAATATATGGAGATTTGCAATATGCACGGCTGGTTACAAAACCGTGAAACAGATGCAATGTATCTAATATATGCAGATTTAGCATAAAAAACTCAACCTGTTGTGCTATGACAAATAGCATACAAACTAAACTTGATGACAAATACACTTTTGTAACCAAAACAAATGCTGCAAAATTTAACATGCTGGAATGAACCAAAAATGATCCCGTTGCAAAAACTTTGTCTGATACACATTTCTAAACCAAAAAAATTCCTGCAAATTTAAATCTGCTAGATTGAACCAAAAAAAGTCTGCTGATTGAACCACAAATGAACCTGTCCCAAAAAATAAACCTGCTACACTTTCCTAATCAAATAAACTGGATTGCCCAAAAAATAACAATACACTTTATTAAATGCCTCAAAAGTATAACAAATCTCCAATTTCCAAAAACAACCGTGCATATTTGATTACAAAAAATCCAACTACAATATATGCACAATAAAATCAAAACCCTAAAGTCAACATTAATAAATGATATTCCAAATATACTGCAGATTTCAAAAATGTAATAAAGGATACCCTAAAGTCAGTAATATACTACATATCCATGTTTTCCATAAGTGTAGAACCAAATATTTTGATCCTTTCAGCACGATCTTGCAGCATAAATTCAATGCTTTTAGGGGTTATAAAACTACAGCTCCTCCCACAATATTAGTACAAAACAGTTGAACTATATCAAAATTACAGTTACACAATCGGTTGTTCATCATTTAGCAGGTATGTGCAAAGAACTAAACTTATTTGTTTGCAGAGATATTATATACTGATTATTATGCACTGATTGATGAAAATAGTCAAACTGAATACTGATTATAATATTATGTATACACTCTATACGATTTAGATGTTTGTTAATATTAAGTAGTTATTAGAAAACTGATTACAAACTAATTTTATTTCCTAAGTCTGAAATGCACAGAGATGAGTTTATGAACACATATTTTTAAATGACCGAGGATCTGTTAAATGATGTCCCCATTTCTAGCATAATCTCATTACTTATTGATTTAGTTTGATAATTGTTAGATAGTTAAGTGTTGTGCCTTTCAAAGTGACTGACGTCTTTTGGTCACTTTAGCTACTCTTTAGTTACTCTTTAGCATGTAATAATAAGTTTATATAATTATTCTTCTGGTCACTTTATCTATTCTTTAGCATGTAATAACAGTTTATTAAACCTACTAAACTGAATTTATTTACTACATTGGATAAGGCACAAATATTAGAATAAAATGAAAGATTCTAATGTTTGACAAAACGACGATTACGAAAGATTTTTTAGCATGAAATAATGTTTGACATTCTAATACTTACTACACTAGATAAGGCACAAATATTGTAATAACATTGTATCTCTTTGATTGTACTTTCTAATTTTTTGATTAAGTTGATGGTTATGATTGCAGAGAAAAAACTAAGAAGTTGTTCAATCCTAGGAGGCATTGAAACTAAAAGGTATAGTTTATGTTTATCTGGTTCGATTTGTAATGTTTGATTATGTTTATTTACAACTAAATCATTAGTCTTCAGTTGTATGCTTTAGGTTAACTCTCTAACTGATTTAATAAAATCATATTGTTTATACTTGACTTCTACGGATTTAGTTACATGTTACTGAAACTATGTAATAAAGCTAATCTACTGACTACTCTATGCAAAAATTAATCAGAGTTTAAAACTAAACTACTAACTTCTAGACATACCTTTATGTCTTTCAAACAGCTTAAGCAATACCAATCCAAAATTTGTAATTTCTGAGTCCAATCCGAGCTCCCACATGGCATTCCTATACCATGAATAAATCATTATAATTAGTGAATAGAGTTAAAAAATATATTAAAATAGTCATGTTAAGTGTAAATAGATAGAACCATGACCTTATTGTATATCTTCAATCAGAATAAGAGGTGTATCTTGGAGGAAAAATGCTCAAACCTATAATTGCAATTTGTTATAATTCAGTAATTAGAATACAAGTTAATGAGTAATAAAAGATAGTCTTCATTTAGTATAGGAGGCATACCTTTAGATCTTTCAGTTTATGTTAGGGTTTAGCTCTTGGCTTATGTGTCGAGTCCAATCCCATATGGAATTCCTATAACAAAATAAATAAGTTAAGTACATAATAGATTTAAAAATTAAATTAACACAGTATGATGTTAATTTTAAAGATAAAAAACCATGACATGAAAGTATATCTTGAATCATAATAAGAGATGTATCTTGAATTTCATATGTTGAAACCTGTAATTGGAAATTATTTAAAATCAGTAATCACACTATCAGTTAATTATGATAAAGATAGGCTAAATTTATATGGTACAAACACTACCTTGTAGAATATGATTCAAATTGAACTTCACATTCTGGCAATCTGATTTCCAATTCAGAACCATTTAAAAGTGTAGGGTATATTTTCAGATCTATAAGGAACAGTTTGAAAGTCATTAATTATATTATAAGTTAAGAAGCAAAAATAAATAATTTAAATTGAAATGACATAATGACCACATTGCATACTATGATCATATTGAACATGACATTGTAACACCCCCAAAACTTAACCCTTTTTGGAAAGGTATTACCGCCAGTGACCCCAGTATTCCTTATCGAGATCACCCAAGGCTTTACCAAATAAATACAATTTATGAAATGCAATTGATACACAAAGATCAAACATTAAATTCCAAAACATAACATTGTCGAGGAAACAAGAGTTACGGGATTACAACCCAATCCCGAATAGGTCAAAACATAGTTTAAACCAAACACAGCGGAAGACTAAGAAAGTATTTTACAATCGGAGTTATTGTCCAAAGGATCATAACCTGATTAAAGAAATAATTAAAACATTCAAAAACCACCGCCGACTCCATAGTCCTTCTAATCTTCTGAGCTACTTCTTAACTGATGTGCCGAATCGAACGGATGACACCAGCCAACCATGCAAGGGAAAATATTGGTTGGTTAGTCTAAATGAATAGACTAGCAAGGGTATAAAGCAGACTGGTTCGAAGCAGTCATATTAGGTTAGACTCATCGCTTCTCGGATAATAACCGATAACGGTAGTCAACCATCATATTCCTACTGGAATAAACAAGAGATATGCACAAGAGAAGATTCTGGAAGACCGAATCTTCACAGAAATCGACTCGAAAGAAGACTCCAACGAAAATGAGTCTTTAAGGAAGTAATGACAAATCTGGAATATTACAGAATTATACAACAATGATTTAAAACTGACTGAGATGCTTCGGTTCACGACCAACCTCATCGCCTACAGTGAATCCAGATTGGAAAGAGAACGTACTACATTCAAGTCAAGACGAGTTTCCCTAGCTGCACTGAACTTAGTTGCACTACTCGCCCAAGGTGTATTAATTATGTGCGTCAATGTAGCACTTATCTGATTTATGTTTCAAAACACACATCACATTATAGACTTTTACATGTGTACCCCACCAATGGGACGACACATCTTAGTATACGTTTCGTCGAGAGTGACGTATACCGAAAGGTTTGTGACACCAGCTAAGTGTCCTGTCTCTACACACATGTGTAAGAGACCGATCATGATCATAGAATAGTACCAGATGGGGACGAGCCATCCCGATACCAGATTATAAAGAAACGACTGGACAGAGTCCGAGTAACGTTCCTATTTAACAGTGCTAACTAAACAGTTACAGCACAACAACAGTTACAGGATAAATCCACATAAAGGCCCGAAAGGCGATCACAGATAATAGCGTTGTTCTAACAGATATACAACCTATTATATGATTTTCAAACAGTTTATCAAAACTGTTTCCAGACAAACAGAATATTCATTCCAAATTAATTACTCAGATAAACTACTGATAATTAATGTAAATATGGAACGAATGAGCAAGAGCGAACCGCCACTTGCCTTACTCCGCAGAATAGTCTAAAGACGTCACTGGATTCCGGGCTCGACACGGTATAGTTCCGATAGCACAACAACCTTCGAGTCGACCCATAAAAGGAACCCTAAGTTAGATCCGACATAAACAGTACGAATCTAAACACGGCGAAAGAATACGAAAGGAAAGACGCCACGACGACAACCGACCAAGCCAAAGCCACGAAGGCGTTCTGGGCACTGGCGGCGGTCGCTGTTCTTGGCGGCGGTCGCCGTATTCATCACGGCGGTCGCCGTGACGAACTCAGACGACACAGAACGAGAGAAATCTCACCCCAAAACACGAGCGGTTTGGCCTCCTTCGACTTGCTTTGGATTCTAGCCTCCAAGGCTAACCAAAAGCTACACAAAGGCTGCTGGAAACACCACTAACAACACCGACGAAAGCTTCGAAAATTCCGGCGAAGGCACAACTCCGGCGAGAGGCGAATTTGGCAGAGGTTTGGTGCTTGGATGGCTCAAAACCTCTCCCTCAGCACCTCCTTTTATAGCCAACACATCTGGAGTTCGAAGACGAGGGCCTAGAGCTACTTCGACGCTCGTCAGAAACAACGCCGGCGACCAACGGGCAACGACTGCTGGGCAACGATGACGGCACTTACGGCGGTCGCCGTAATTTACGGCGGTCGCCGCGGCATGACACATCAGATGCCTCCTCGGGCGTTGGAACGGCGGGTGTCGTATCTTTACGGCGGTCGCCGTGCTTGGGTCTCACGACGGTGGTCGCCGCGACTTTACGGCGGTCGCCGTGACCCTTTTTCCCGCCCGTTCAGCTTTGAACGGATAAGACATTAAACTGGGATAAAAATTATCGTACGCGAACGACAATTAAACTCCAAGGCATGATGTCTGTATATTATTTCACTGAGAAAAATATTACAGATACAGAGCACATTACAGAATGTCTCAAACTACCTGAATTATATCCGACGTACACAACGGGTACCCGGGAAAATTCCAATTCCCAATATAACCTTACAAAATTACGGGGTATCACTTCTCCTCCCCCTTACAAGAAGTTTCGACCCCGAAACTTAGGTCGAGAATAACTCGGGAAAACGCCTGAGCATATCTGACTCGGTTTCCCACGTCTCTCAAGTAACTTCTTCGATCCCTGACTTGGACCACAGCACTCGTACCAATGGTACGATCTTGTTGCGCAAATGCTTCTCCCGACGCTCCAAAATGCGCACGGGCAACTCTTCGTAAGTACCATTAGCTTGAATCTCGATGTCCTCGTAACTAAGTACATGAGACTCATCTGGTACATACCTTCTGAGTAAAGACACGTGGAACACGTTATGCACCGGGTGAGCCGATGGTGGCAACGCCAAGCGGTACGCTAGAGATCCCACTCTATCCAGAATCTCGAATGGTCCCACGTAGCGAGGGTTAAGCTTCCCACGCTTACCAAATCTGAAATCCTTTGGAAGGCGACACCTTGACAAAAACCTTGTCACCGACCTTGAACTCGACAGTCCTGCGTTTCCGATCTGACTTCTGTCGACTCTGAGCGGTCAACATTCTTTGTCTGATCAAAGCAATGTCTGAAGCCGTCCTTTCGACCAACTCTGGTCCAAGCAGAATTTTGTCGGCATTATCGTCCCAACAAATCGGAGATCTGCATCTGCGACCATACAAAGCTTCAAACGGAGCCATCTTGATTGTAGCATGCCAGCTATTGTTGTACGTGAACTCAATCAGACTCAAGCTGTCCTCCCAGCTAGTCGGACGATCGAGCACACAAGCTCTAAGCATATCCTCCAGAGTCTGGATGGTCCTTTCAGACTGACCATCTGTCTGAGGATGAAACGCTGTACTAAACCTCAACTCGGTTCCCATAGCCTTATGAAGTTCCTTCCAGAATCTTGATATGAAACGGCCATCTCGGTCCGATACAATGGTTTTAGGAATGCCATGTAAGCGGACAATCTCCTTCTGGTAAACTTTGGCTAGCTTCTGGGTTTCCCATGTGGTTTTGATGGCTATGAAATGAGCACTCTTCGTAAGCCTATCCACAATTACCCAGATAGCATCTCTCTGACTTCGAGTCTTGGGTAGCCCAGTGACGAAGTCCATGGAAATGTCCTCCCATTTCCATTCTGGCACGGGGAGAGGTAACATCTCACCACCTGGCCTGCGGTGTTCGATCTTGACCTTCTGGCAAGTTAAGCACTTTGCCAAAAAGTCTGCTACGTCCCACTTCATGTTTGGCCACCAAAACTTCTTCCTGAGATCCTTGTACATCTTGCTAGAGCCAGGATGCACAGAATAAGCAGATGAATGAGCTTCTCTCATCACCAACTGATGAAGACCCTCTGTGTCAGGCACACAGATCCGATCCTGAAACCAAAGTGATCCATCATCCTGAACCACAAAGCTGAGAGCTTTCCCATCCATCACTTCACTGCTTAACTTTACCAAGATGATGTCATCGACTTGCTTTTCTTTGATTTGATCCAGCAGTGTAGACTGAATCTCCATCATACTCAGGTACCCTCTACACTGGTCATATAAGACTTCAATGTCGCATGACTCTTGGTTTAGCTTGGTTTGAGCAGTAAGTAGAGCAACTATAGTCTCATGCGTTGTCTTCTGGCTTAGTGCATCAGCTACTACATTAGCCTTGCCCGGATGATACAACAACTCCATGTCGTAGTCCTTGAGCAACTCTAGCCAGCGGCGTTGTCTCATATTTAACTCCTTCTGAGTAAATATATACTTGAGACTTTTGTGATCAGTGAAGACTTGACATCTTATACCGTAGAGGTAATGCCTCCAAATCTTCAGCGCAAAGACAACCGCTGCTAACTCAAGATCATGGGTCGGATAGTTTTCTTCGTAAGTCTTGAGTTGTCTAGATGCGTAAGCAATGACTCTGCCCCTTTGCATCAAAACACAACCAAGACCATACTTGGAAGCATCACTATAGACCACATAATCGTCATTCCCCTCTGGGAGTGCTAACACGGGTGCCGAGGTCAACCGTCGCTTCAACTCCTGGAAACTGACCTCGTACTTGTCATTCCAGACAAACTTCTTATGGACCTTGCGGAGTAGATTGGTCATAGGTAGATCGATCTTTGAAAATCCTTCTACGAATCTTCTATAATACCCGGCAAGTCCAAGAAAACTACGCACCTCTTTTACGTTCTGAGGCTGTGTCCACTTAGCCACAACTTCAATCTTTTGGGGATCAACCATAACCCCATTTTTATTGATCACGTGGCCTAAGAAAGCCACATCTTTTATCCAGAATTCACATTTAGACAGTTTAGCAAAAAGCTAATATTGTCTAAGGATCGACAAGGAAATCCGTAGATGTTCCTCGTGGACTTCTTCATTCGGAGAATAGATCAAGATGTTGTCGATGAAAACTACCACGAACGTATCCAAGTACTGGTGAAAACATCGGTTCATCAAATCCATAAAGACAGCTGGAGCATTTGTAAGCCCAAAAGGCATCACTACGAACTCGTAATGACCATATCTGGTCCTAAACGCAGTTCTAGGAATGTCCTGCTCACGAATCCTGAGTTGATGATATCCAGATCTCAAGTCGATCTTGGAGAAAACCTTTGCTCCCTGCAATTGGTCCAACAAGTCATCAATCCTAGGCAAAGGATACTTGTTCTTTATCGTTACCTTGTTCAACTCTCGATAGTCGATACAAAGTCGGAACGATCCGTCCTTCTTTTTGACAAATAAAACCGGAGCACCCCACGACGATGCACTCGGCCTGACATAACCTTTATCAAGAAGATCTTCAAGTTGATTCTTCAATTCTTGCATCTCAGCAGGAGCCATCCGATACGGTGATTTGGAAATCGGCGCCGTACCAGGCTCGAGATCAATTGAAAACTCTACGTCACGGTTCGGGGGTAATCCTGGAATTTCTTCCGGAAAGACATCCGAAAACTCCCTAACTACAGGAATATCAAGAATCTCAGGTCCATCCTTCGCAGGCGAATCCAAGTAGCAAAGGTACCCGACATATCCTTGTCGTAGTAGCTTAAACGCAGCCATCGCATTGATCAGCTTGCCGTTATCAGCGTCATTTCGACCTTTGAACTTGCACACGAATTGGCCCCCGGATGACACCGTCACCGTTCTTGAACTGAAGTCGATCACCGCCTTGTGACGCATCAACCAATCCATACCGAGGATAATGTCGTATGGAGCCATGGCTATACAGATTAAATCTGCCTCAAATTCCTTACCCTGAATGGTAATCGGAAAGTCGGACAAATGCTTGGTTCCCACCAAACGTTCTCCATTAGGAAGATTAACGACGAAAGGGTCGCACGAATCGTTGCACACTAAATCTAACTTGCTAACACAGCTATCCGAAATAAAGGAATGCGTAGCACCAGAATCAAACAGAATGCACACTGAAGTAGAGTGAAGGTATAGAGTACCTTGAGCAATCGGAGCGTTGGGTCCATCTGCCTCACGCATCTCGTACAAGCGTTGGCCCTGACTTCCAGAAACAGCTGGGGCCTTTCCCCTGTTCTGAGCAGTCGTCTGCACTGAAGGGCTAGGAGTCTCGGCAGGCTTAAACCTAGGTCGGTTGCTCTGATGAATTGACCCTTGCTGCGACTCTACTCCCTTCTGCTTTCCCTGCTTGCAGAACTTTTGCAGATGACCATCACGTCCACACCCAAAGCATGATCTCCTCTCCTTCCGACACTCAGTGCTCTTGTGCCCAGCAGTACCGCAGTTATAACACTGAACTATACTCCTGGTCGGCTCTGACTGCTGAGTCGATCCTCCTTGCGTCATCTCCGTCCTAGCTCGGCCGGACTTGGTGAAGTTAGACGGTGGCGCAGGGCGCTTAAAATCACCTCCCTGGTTCTGATTCTGCATCGACTTCTGTCGGTTGCGCCTCTTGGTCGACTCCTCGAGAGTACCTCCAGCTTATAGGCACAATCCACATACTGCTCCAAGGTAGAGCATGTGTGGTGTACCATTAATGGCTTGATATCCGGGTTCATCCACTCGTGGAAGTACCAGATCTTTTGAGCCTCGCTGGTGATCTCGGCAGTGGCGTATTGTAGAAGATGGTTGAACTTAGATGCCAACTCGGTCACTCTCAGACCATCAGTCTGAGGGTACAAGAACTCTTTATGCTTCTCCTCTCTCATAGCACGAGAGAAAAAACGATCAACCATCTTAGTCTTGAACATCGACCAAGTCAACAATGGGCTCTCAGCCAAACCAGTGCTCTCCCACCACTCGCTAGCCTCCTCCTTCAGCTGAAGAGAACCTTCTCGGCCTCCGTACACTCCACGTTCCTGAACAACCTCTCCATATGGGAGAACCAATGAGTCACTGCCACTGGCTCTCCTTTCCTGTTATAGCAGTCGGGTCTCATGGAAGTAATGGTCTTAAGAGCGCGACCATAGTTGTCCCTCGCCCTAACGGCAGTCTCCTGAATCACAGGGTTTCTGGGTTCCACAACATCAGGAACCGCTGCGTGAATAGGCACTTCTTGTGCTTGATGCGCACTTAGTCTCAAGACATCTGCAATTGCCTGCATCACGATCCCACAGATCGCCTCAACAGCTGCAGCGTCAAACAGCATCGGCGCTTGGGTCTGATCTTGACCTTCACGCCTCTGTTGGATGCGAGACTCAGACTCGTGTTCATCCTGAACACCTCTTCCTGCTGGTCTGGGGTTTTGGCTAGTCCCAGCACCGGCTCGAGTTTCTCGTGCTTCTTGGGTTCACCATCTGTTTACCGATCCAATTCCAAGTATTCAATACATTAATATTATGCAACATACTTATGCAATATATCAATGTAAATAAATCACTCAGAATAGATCAACTTGGCATTTTATAGATGAACCTTCGAATTCTTACACAAGTTACACATAAGTTTATCATTCGAGCGTTTGGACAACATTGCTCGAAGATATAAGTGTTTCTCAGAGTACTTGCCGCAATACTGAAATATTACACAAAGTACAACTTGGAATACTAAGAAGCGAAACTACTACGATAGGCAACGTCACTCCTCCTCAAGGCGTTCCAAAATGTCTCCCATACGACTGGCTACTCGTGCATGGTCTCTTCGGGCTAGGCTCACCATCGAGCTCTGGCGATGGGTTTCGCACCCTGCTTGACCCTGAAGCACATAGTCCTAGCTCAGTCATGGTAAAGTATGGGTCGTCCATGACTGGTCCTCCTATTCCAGCCCTCCTCTGAGTACTGGCGATCAGCTCATCCCTCTGACGCTGCTGTTCTGCGGAGATTACCTCGCTCTGGCGGAGAATCTCCTGCAGCTCGGATTCCGACCTCCATCTCCTTGGAGTAGGGATAGGCTGAGATTCCCTGTCACTTCTCCCAATACCGTACTCGGTATACAGTGCCTCCCAATCAGCTTCTGACATGGGTGCGTACTCTGGCACTGGTGACAATCCTGTACCGGGCTCCTGATTCTGCCCTCCAAGGTCCAACTCTGGATCCTCTTCTGGATCATCCTCTATGGGATCCTCATCCTCGGGATCATCCTCGATGGGATCCTCATCCTCGGGATCATCCTCGATGGGATCCTCATCCTCGAAATCATCCTCGATCATATCCTCGTCCTCGACAGGATCTTGCTCAAGCATCTCCTCTTCCTCCTCCTCGTACTCGATCTCCTCGGGAATTGGTCCCAGCAGAAAGTCGTCTTGGTAAACCCCTTGTTCATACCTTGATAACTCATCTTCCTGCTCCTATTCCTGTACTTCCTCCACCCTTGGTGGCGGCACGGGTGCAGGTCTAGGGACCATAGCATTCCTGGCTACAAGGACAACTGACTCGGGGAGAACGTGCTTGACGTCTTCGGGTGGGCTACTCGGGCCTCCAACCTCGAAACGTCGCTGAGGTATCGGAAAATCTAGCCTCGGCTGGTCCGACTTGGCGTCTTCCGACCCCCTACCGATAGAAAAGCAGGCACCCATCCTATCGAACAATAAGGAAGGAATTAGTCTTTCTAGACATAGAAGCAAGCTTACTATATCAGACTATAAAGAAGACATGACTATGAACGGTGTTTTGAAATTCTTTTCAGAATGAAAATTCAGAGCCATTTTTAAAGCATTTCGAAAACGGATAAATGGTTTATAAAAATTCCAAACCCGTTTTAAAACTTTTGGCTCTGATACCACAACTGTAACACCCCCAAAACTTAACCCTTTTTGGAAAGGTATTACCGCCAGTGACCCCAGTGTTCCTTACCGAGATCACCCAAGGCTTTACCAAATAAATACAATTTATGAAATGCAATTGATACACAAAGATCAAGCATTAAATTCCAAAACATAACATTGTCGAGGAAACAAGAGTTACGGGATTACAACCCAATCCCGAATAGGTCAAAACATAGTTTAAACCAAACACAGCGGAAGACTAAGAAAGTATTTTACAATCGGAGTTATTGTCCAAAGGATCATAACCTGATTAAAGAAATAATTAAAACATTCAAAAACCACCATCGACTCCATAGTCCTTCTAATCTTCTGAGCTACTTCTTAACTGATGTGCCGAATCGAACGAATGACACCAGCCAACCATGCAAGGGAAAATATTGGTTGGTTAGTCTAAATGAATAGACTAGCAAGGGTATAAAGCAGACTGGTTCGAAACAATCATATTAGGTTAGACTCATCGCTTCTCGGATAATAACCGATAACGGTAGTCAACCATCATATTCCTATTGGAATAAACAAGAGATATGCACAAGAGAAGATTCTGGAAGACCGAATCTTCACAGAAATCGACTTGAAAGAAGACTCCAACGGAAATGAGTCTTTAAGGAAGTAATGACAAATCTGGAATATTACAGAATTATACAACAATGATTTAAAACTGACTGAGATGCTTCGGTTCACGACCAACCTCATCGCCTACAGCGAATCCAGATTGGAAAGAGAACGTACTACATTCAAGTCAAGATGAGTTTCCCTAGCTGCACTGAACTTAGCTGCACTACTCGCCCAAGGTGTATTAATTATGTGCGTCAAGGTAGCACTTATCTGATTTATGTTTCAAAACACACATCACATTATAGACTTTTACATGTGTACCCCACCAATGGGACGACACATCTTAGTATACGTTTCGTCGAGAGTGACGTATACCGAAAGGTTTGTGACACCAGCTAAGTGTCATGTCTCTACACACATGTGTAAGAGATCGATCATGATCATAGAATAGTACCAGATGGGGACGAGCCATCCCGATACCAGATTATAAAGAAACGACTGGACAGAGTCCGAGTAACGTTCCTATTTAACAGTGCTAACTAAACAGTTACAGCACAACAACAGTTACAGGATAAATCCACATAAAGGCCCGAAAGGCGATCATAGATAATAGCGTTGTTCTAACAGATATACAACCTATTATATGATTTTCAAAACAGTTTATCAAAACCGTTTCCAGACAAACAGAATATTCATTCCAAATTAATTACTTAGATAAACTACTGATAATTAATGTAAATATGGAACGAATGAGCAAGAGCGAACCGCCACTTGCCTTACTCCGCAGAATAGTCTAAAGACGTCACTGGATTCCGGGCTCGACACGATATAGTTCCGATAGCACAACAACCTTCGAGTCGACCCATAAAAGGAACCCTAAGTTAGATCCGACATAAACAGTACGAATCTAAACACGGAGAAAGAATACGAAAGGAAAGACGCCACGACGACAACCGACCAAGCCAAAGCCACGAAGGCGTTCTGGGCACTGGCGGCGGTCGCTGTTCTTGGCGGCGGTCGCCGTATTCATCACGGCGGTCGCCGTCTTCATCACGGCGGTCACCGCGAAGAACACGGCGGTCGCCGTGACGAACTCAGACGACACAGAACGAGAGAAATCTCACCCCAAAACACGAGCGGTTTGGCCTCCTTCGACTTGCTTTGGCTTCTAGCCTCCAAGGCTAACCAAAAGCTACACAAAGGCTGCTGGAAACACCACTAACAACACCGACGAAAGCTTCGAAAATTCCGGCGAAGGCACAACTCCGGCGAGAGGCGAATTTGGCAGAGGTTTGGTGCTTGGATGGCTCAAAACCTCTCCCCCAGCACCTCCTTTTATAGCCAACACATCTGGAGTTCGAAGACGAGGGCCTAGAGCTACTTCGGCGCTCGTCAGAAACATCGTCGGCGACCAACGGGCAACGACTGCTGGGCAACGATGACGGCACTTACGGCGGTCGCCGTAATTTACGGCGGTCGCCGCGGCATGATACATCAGCTGCCTCCTCGGGCGTTGGAACGGCGGGCGCCGTATCTTTACGGCGGTCGCCGTGCTTGGGTCTCACGACGGCGGTCGCCGTGACTTTACGGCGGTCGCCGTGACCCTTTTTCCCGCCCGTTCAGCTTTGAATGGATAAGACATTAAACCGGGATAAAAATTATCGTACGCGAACGACAATTAAACTCCAAGGCATGATGTCTGTATATTATTTCACTGAGAAAAATATTACAGATACAGAGCACATTACAGAATGTCTCAAACTACCTGAATTAAATCCGACGTACACAACGGGTACCCGGGAAAATTCCATAATTCTCAATATAACCTTACAAAATTACGGGGTATCACAGACATTCCCAATGTAATATTTTTTTTGTTATTAGGGACAACTCGTGTGCTCACATGCAATCAGAGAGAGCAAACAATTGCAAAGAATATAGGATATATAGTAAGTTTATCTAGAAAAGCACGTTACAATTAATATCTATTTTTTGTATTCATATTTTTAAATATGTCGATTTGGTTTTATGAAATTGTAAATATACCTATTGGGCCAATTAGCCCATTAAATGTTAACATCATAAATATTTATACTTATTTTATGGACCAAATAGCCCATTGATTTTTTAGTAATCTGAAATGTTAAAATTTTTGACTATGCAATTTTTTAATTTGTCTTCTTTCAATCAATTTTTTGTACGAATTAATTTTTCATTATAGCCAAGCAATCACACTATACTTCTCAAATTTATGTAGCTAAATGTATAATATTGTTGAACAATTAAATCACAGAATACAAGTGATTCATATAAAAAACCAAAATATCAATGTTTACTTAAGAATTAGCACCCAGTTATATCCAAACTCCCCCTGATTATTGTTTGTTCACGTTTTATTGATTAAGTTCATTCGATGATTTCAAACAGAAGGGATGACCAGAGTTATAGATAAATATATAAACACAGAGACAAATTGAGAGAGAGAGACTCACAAAAATAAACCATGCTTGGTTCGAACAACTTCGGACTTTGAGTTTAGAGGAAAACTCTAGATGGGTTTCGGAACTTGCGATCCATATCTTCTTTCTCCGATAAAATTAGAGTTTTGGGAACCTTCCAGTAGCAACTCCAGATCTACTCATCAAGCCATTTTTTTCCATTGCATGTTACAGAAAAACAAGTAGAAGAGATGTTTTTCTTTGGATCTGACAGAGATAGTCGGTGGATCTGAACATGCAAAGGAGATTAAGCTCTTTTTTTCGGATCTGTGAGCTCTAGATCTCCTTCTGGAGTTTGTTTAGGGTAGATATCCATCATTGGGTCACAAAAAACTCGGATATGTAATCTTTAGATCAGAGTGTTTTTGGAGAAAAAAAACTTGGATCTGGAAGATTTACAAAAAGAAAGAGAAGCAGATTGTGGACGGAATTTCCATAAAAGGAAATATGAAGAAAATCTCAAAAGTTTTAATTTGTAATGAGAAATGGAGATGAAATTTGAAAGAAGAAAAAATGAAAGAATGTTCTTCCCTATTGAACATAAAAGAGAGAGAGGGACACCGAAACGGAAAAGGAGGCGGAAGAGAAATGGTTAGGGTTTGTCTGATCGATGACTTTTGTATTTTTTTAAATACAAAATAAATGAAAAATGGGCTAAAGAACTAGGCTTGATTTGCAATGATCGGCTGAAAGTAATTGGGCTTTAAGTTCATTTATTATTTAAATGGGCTAATTGAAGTCGGACATGTAACTGAGTTTGATTTAAAAATATGAAGCCTATTATTAACCCAATTTGATGTATGTGTTATTATTTTCAGCCTATTCCAATATTATTTTGGCCCATATGTCCATTTTATATTTATAAATTTTATTTTTAATATTAAAATAAATATTTAGTATGTACAAAGTTGTATTATTTAAAAGTGTTTATATATTATTATAAACTTAAAATAAATGATTAGTTTGTATATTTATTTATTTTGTCCATCTCCATATGAAAAACTACTTAGCCAAATTTTACTATTAATAAAATTATAGAGAGTTTCGCATCTTTTTATATAATATAATTTTTTAATATCTTTAATATTTGTATTCAATTAGTCATTTTTTATATAAGAATTTATCTACTTCTATAACAGTCATTAACTAAATATTTCTATATGAATGAAATATATAATTTTAATATACTATTTTTACAAATATAAAAAAAATAAACAAATCTCATACAAGGCTTGTGTACTACACTAGTTACTAACTAGTTTAATAGTTTACAAAGACGGTTATGTACTAGAAGGTCTAAGGTTCAATGGTCATTCATATATGAATTGAGTTTCTGCTTATTTAACGTAGCATATATATCCATCTATATGAATTGAGTTTTGATAAATTTTAACATAAAAAAGAATCCAATGAAGTTTAATACAATATATCTGTATAGCTTAATAGTCTCCATAATAACATCACATCTATACTATATATAAAAGTGTGGTGCCCGTAAATGAATAGTGCACAATTTTGTCTCTTGCATTCTGTTTTTTTGGGCAAGCTTTTAATGACTATTTGGGCCTGATTTTGATGATTAGGCGGCCCAACTTAGGTGGCCCCTAAGTTTGCAGCTGCTTCGTTGTACATAGCTGATCGCCGAACTCCACCGCTTTGCTCCTTATTTCCACTCCTTTCACCGCCTTGCTCTGCCCTCCCAGCTCCTTTTCGTTCATAGCTTCACCGCTTTCGTCTGATCACCTTCTTCACTTCACCCGCGGCCCTTCCTTCTCCTTCTCTTCGTCTTCTTAATAATCCTCCTCTGCTGCCCAGTTCCGGCAGCTGCTGTTCCGTCTCCCCGCTTCTGCGCCGGCAACCCCGCCTTCTGGAGAAGCTCTTCGGTATGTTGTCTCTCTTTTAGGGATTAATTTGTTTGTTTTGTCTTCTGATTTCATGCTTCTTTGTTTCGAATTGATTAAGTTTAGGGTTTTACAGGGTTTCTAATTACTGTAAATCAGTTGTGTACAAGACACATCTTCTGCGCCGGCAACCCCAGCCTTCTGGAGAAGCTCTTCGGTATGTTGTCTCTCTTTTAGGGCTTAATTTGTTTGTTTTGTCTTCTGATTTCATGCTTCTTTGTTTCGGATTGATTAAGTTTAGGGTTTTACAGGGTTTATAATTATTGTAAATCAGTAGTGTACAAGACACATAATTTGTGCTTGCTCATCCTTTATTTTTGATGTCAAGTGTGGAGTATAGGTAGCTAATAGTTTGAAAATAAATTGTTGGGCGAACTAGCAACATGTTTGGTGTTTGACTATGAGATTAGAACACTTTGTGCAGTGCTTTTGATTGTTAATTGTTTCTAATTAGCTGTTCTTTTTACCTGTGCTTGGATTTTGAAGGTCATAGTTATGAAATTTTATACACTAATCAAAAGAGAAGCACTTTTGCTTTTTATTTTGGCTCTTTGTTTCGAATTGGTTAAGTTTAGGGTTTTACAGGGTTTGTATTTATTGTAAATCAGTAGTGTACAAGATATAATTTTTGCTTCTGTTGGGCGAACTACCAACATGTTTGGTGTTTGACTATGAGATTAGAACACTTTGTGCAGTGCTTTTGATTGTTAATTGTTTCTAATTAGCTGTTCTTTTTACCTGTGCTTGGTATTTCCTGTCCGTGTTGCCTCTACAACCTATTTCTAAGATGGAATCTGTACCCACTATTGTTGAGGTAGTAATTGATTACAGTTTGACTGGTTTTTTGCAAGACGTCCTGTATGAGTGTATGATTTGATGAGTTGAACATGAAGTATTCATGATAATATATGGAGTTTTTTTCATTAGTATTAAATGTATTTATTTGGATATATGTTTGAGCTATGTTGGTGGTTGCAGGTTCCAAGTTGTTTGTCCAATGCTCTAGACAAAAAGGGCTTATCAAGATCTATAGGCACTTGCTTAACTACAGAAGTATGTCGGGTTTCCTTCAACTTAGTTTCTACTTTATTGAAAATCAAGTATTAACACAACCTTTTTTTTATGCTCCATGCGTTTGAAAATAACTCATTGTAAACCACTGTACTTACTTGGGTAGTCTATTATTTCTCTGTGTTACAGAAAATGTTTTTAACCTGCACAATTTCCCCAACCTAGCAGGCAAGAAATATGGCCAAGTACGACTTGGATTTCATGAGGTATTC
Organism: Rheum nobile; assembly: GCA_027886185.1. Taxonomy (NCBI): domain Eukaryota; kingdom Viridiplantae; phylum Streptophyta; class Magnoliopsida; order Caryophyllales; family Polygonaceae; genus Rheum; species Rheum nobile. Next base: position 1,534,692 of record WOAB01000232.1, on the reverse strand, counting down.
TCTCCAAGATGTAATTAAAATTCTTAAATATATTGAGATGTATAAACGACTATGGCTTCAGTTCTATGAGTTTCCCACTGCAGGTAGTTGTATGTGGTCTTTATAGGAATGGAAGAATATATTTCCACCCAAATGATGACGAAGTCTTACATGAAACAGATAAAGTAAGTTGCTGTCATATGAGTTTATATCCTCCTTTGTTCACTGCTTGGAAGAGGATTCAAATGGAGGACCACAGAATTTTGTGTCCATAATTTCAGTTTAAACTTTGTTCAAATTTCTTATTGATCTTAAAGCATAACATCACTTTATCTTCAACAAAGGTGCTCCATAGAAGCCCTATCTAATGACGTCCAAAATTTGTTGTTGTAAAGAGGTACATGCCTACATATAATTGAACATGTAGGGAGACAGAATAAATCTCAACCAATACTTACAAAAGTTTAAACTTATTGACATTAAAACGTGCAATTTGAATCCTCTGTTGTTAAATAAGAAACTCAACCAATACTTACAAAAGTTTAAACTTATTGGTGCACAGTACAAGGCTGTTGTTGAGTATGCACCTTCACAAAGTGTTCCACAGCAGTGGTCAAAGAGAGATGGCCGTGAAGGGAGAATATTTAAAGGTACATGACTTGGCCAAAGACTATCACTCATGTAGATGCATTTTTGTTGAGTATTTACAGATTATAATTCTGTCCATTAATAACACTAGATCCTCAGTATGTGGAGATCCTTGAATTTCTTGGAAAGCCTGCTGAGCATCTTCCAAGTGCAGCGATACAACTAGAGAGAAGCGAAGCAGAGCAAGCAGGTAGCAGGCTTTAATTTAGTTCTAGACTTCTAATTATCCTGGCACAATGACACATTATTTTTTCTGCTTCCTGATTTCTCGATGGTTTGTGTGTTTGAAGCTGCTGGCAAAGAGGCTTTAATAATCACACCTCTTATGCACTTCATTCGTTAAAAGAGAGTTGCAAGCAGTGGATCAAGGGTATGGCTTTCTTTAATATGATATGCCATGATGAAACATAATGAACCTTATTGTGCTATTGGTTGTTATTGCAATGATTGGATTGTAGATTTATTTATTTGAAGTTGGTATAGATTGCTATTAGACTGTTGGTACTCTTCTCTTCCTAGGCAATGGAATTAATTACATATAGCAAGGATGTTTAACATCAGCTGAAAAGAATTGTTTTTTTTCTTTCTAAAAATGTGTTTATTGCCCATTTGCCCCCAGCTTACCCCCATCCGGTACAAGAAATGAGGGAAGAGCATGTTTTTTCTTAAGAAGATTTATTCAGTTCTTCTAGAAACTCAGTTGAATAGTCTTTTTTTTTTTTGGCCAAACAGCGGAAGTGAAACCAAAATAAAACAAATGCGCGTTAGATGAGGTTAAGATCATTGCAAGTTTAAAGTGTTTCATTGCAATTTCCTGTAAGACAATTTTGTAAAATTCAGTTGCATTAGAAAAAGAAATTGATAAACTTTTGGTACTGATCACATTGGACAACTTATTTACATGGCAATTAAAAAGCTTCGACTATATATTTGCTTATCCACAAAACCCTTATTTTGCCCCAAATCGCCTATTTGCAACGCGCAGGTGGTATAGGATATGGGTGAAATCATATTAGTATGGTTGTCTACTCTTCATTCTTCATGAGATATGGATCAATAATCTCAACCATTTTTTTGTAAATCATGCTAGCTTGTAGCTACTCCCACTGTAAATAGATAAATCTATTCAAATTCGATCTCAATTTGTCTGCACCATCCACAACCAGACATGCATACTATCAAGTGGGTTCTGAGGGACGTGGTCATCGAGTGATTGTGCTATTGTCAGTGTAGAGTTTTTATGTTGTCAGGTGGTATGCCTAATTGCTACGAAATGCCATCAAGATGCAGCGTCTTTTGACTTATACTAGGTACAACTGATGTTGGCGTACTACACCTCTGCTTCGCCAAGGCGTCGACTTGCGTACATCAAACTGTTGCCTACTCCTCCCAAGTCGACATTGTACAATAGTAAATAGCTCTAGGTACATGTCATTATACACTTGCTTTCTGTTTTTTAGTCACTTGCTTTCTTCTATTGTTTCCTTCCTTTGTTTACTGAGATTCAAATTTAAAATGCAACAAATCTCTCTAAAAAAAATGCAGCAAGTAAGAATTAAAGAAGACAGGTCCCCATGCTGCCCTTACTAGTTACTTCAAAAATCAAAATGGACAACCGTGTAATTATATTTCATCCTGAATTTAGATAACAGAATGTAACCAAAACCATTACATATATACAAATTCATTTGGCCTAAATATAACGGAAACAATCAATTTGCTTTTGAAAAATTGAACAGTCAATTTTTGCCCATTGATTTAAATTTCATTTAATAGATTTTAAACCAATTAGGATTTGATTTTGATTTTTTTAGAAATGAAATTATGATTAAAATAAATGGCCGACAGTAAAACAACTGTTTAAATTACCATCTTTAATTCAGTCACAAACTCAATACACTCCAAGCACTCACTTAAACAACTATGTATTGAATTACCTTGGCCCAGGGTAGAGTTTCGAACAACTAATGTACTGATCCATTTATATATAATATAGGCTTAGAAATATACCTATAAATGTAATTGTCATGTTATAATTAACTTTTTCTTGCCTAAAACTCACTTTAATATTTGAATAATATGTCAAAGAAAAAATGCTAAAAATGTTGCGGAATTAGTGAAATTTATAAGAAAAATATTAAAATAAATTGGCAATTAGAACTCATTAGTTGATATTTATAAGTTTCGACCAAGAAAAAAGTCAATTGTATAAGATAAGAGGGAAAAAATGTTCTTTTGGTACTAAAAAAATGTAGAAATGGCTATCCAAATTCCAAATGTCAAATGACCCAAATTTATGTAAGAATTCCCAAAAGTAAAATGGCCCATTCATTAGTTGAATTTGCAAAATTACATAAGAATATGAAAATATATAAAACCAAAAGGTATTAAAATATTTATGATAATTTGCATATAAAAACATACGAGTTGAATATATATATATATATATATCTACAAAAGATATTAATAAAATATTTATAATAATTTGTAGTTATTCAAGGGTTAATGTGTTACACCATTAACATTAAAAAAAATGAAATTAATATTAATATACCATCACGTACATGATATTAAGTAATTGTAAGTATGGTTTGAACAAAATGTTTAAAAATCCAAAAACGCAAGCAATTGATGAGTCATGAGTCATGACACTAATGACTGTGGTATACTGTTACAAAAACTCTAAACGTCATTACATTAATTATTGAACAAATTCAAATCAATATATAAGACTTCATATGAGCCAACTCAAATATCAAAACTATTTTTCCTTAGCATTGCCATCCATTCTTATTTTGACATTTTCTTTACCCTCCTGACTCCGTCCCTCTAATTTTTTTAAATTTTTTTTACAACTAATTTATATTCTTACTTCTCCTTCTTATTTTCATATTTTTGGTACAAATATCAAATTAATGCCCAAATTGTTGATGTTCTATTGAATAAACCTACATCTGACAAGGTTTGTACTCTATTTCATGATTCATTACCACAAACTAATCATTTGTTTTTGCCTTTTTTGAAGGAGTACTCTATTAACGAGACTATAACACAAATTTCAATTGGATCATTACTATTCTCTTTCCGATCTCCAGTTTTTTGGGCTTTGAGTTTCGGAATGAACAATATTGACTGTAATTAATTTAGATGTATTTTTTATTAATATTTGTAATCATTTTTGTTGAAAGAATATATGTTGTCTACTTGGATAATTTACACCTTATGAAATTGAAAATATAAAATAGTATGAACTATTTTATGAGAAATTTGAAAGGACTGCATTTAATTAAAATTTATTTATTCCTCAGTTTAGGAAAAAATATTAATTACTTCACTTTGCTAACTGAAATAGTAAAATTAGTTTGTAGAACACTAAAAAAGTTTAAGAGTACAAATCATTTATATTTTTTTTAATTTTAATTTAAAGAGTCCAAATAAAAGTTTAATAAATTAAATATAAAATTGTGTACGACATGTGCGTAGCACGGACATGCTCACTAGTTAATAATAATAAAAAAGACAACACCAACTTATAACAAAAAAGACGATATAAGCGTTACATGGTAGCACATTAATGATAATAACCAAAAGACAAAAGTGTTATATAATAGCGGTTATTTCTTCATCTTACACCCTCGGAAAAAAAACTAACCCGAAATCAAAAGCTCAAGCCGCGGCCACTATGATGACTGATGGCGACAACTTCCAAGCGATGGTGGCCCATGCGGAGGAGGAGAAGGCATCGAGGGTAGCGCAAAATCCAAATTTATTCTACATCGTGTTATATCACTAAATTTGATTGATGCTTTGATTTTTAATCTACTTTATAATCCTAACGTAAAACCTAACTAAGACCGCTTGTCGTTTTGACATTGTTTTATATCATTTTATGTCATATTCCTACTCCATATTGTGTATAATTTTACTTCATGTTTTTTTTTACATAATTCCTAAATTATGGATGATATTGTATAATTGAACTTCTTCTTTCGTACATTCATCAGTAATTTGTGCTAAATTTGTTCAGTGAATGAAAAGTTCTTATAAAATAAAACACCAGAAGTAAATTGCTTCTTTAAAAAAATACCTTTTCCCAAAAAAAAATACTTATATCAATCATTTATCCAGGGGAGGACGCATGATTTTAGTCCAGTGGGGGCTAAAATCTTGAAAAGTAAAACATTACCGTCTACCTTATATAAAACCCTAAACCGTAATTTTTAAGTCTAATATTTATTTTACACAAACAATCTCAATTTCAAACCTAAAATTTGAAAGTCTTGACACAAATAAGAATAAATATAGAGAAAATATTATATTTTTATTGAAAAATTGTGTGTAAAATTTGGATAAATTTTAGTATTTTTGAGAATTTTGCGTAACAAATCCTATATAATTGAAAAACTATAAAAAATAGTTTGCAATTTTTTGAAAAAAAAATAAAAAAAACTTTTAAAAAAAATTTAAATTTAAATTATTTTTTTATTTTGTAAAATCCAAGTAGGGGCTACAAACCCCACTGGCCCTAAGTACGTCCGCCATTGATCTTATCTAATCTACATCTAACCCTTACTTTTTAAATTAAATTATCATCCCTTATTTAATCTATCTATATACTATAATAAAGTCCTAATTATCTCTCTTATGTGTCAACTCGTGAGATATGTCACGTATGCAAATCTCAAAGTATAATTAAACTTATATGTTTTTATTTAGTTATTTGTATAAATTTTTCAATTTTTATATACAAATTCGCATATAACCTTATCAGGTATGTGTGAAGAGATTGAGCTTATAATTACCATATTAATTTTTGTAAATATTTAATAATATTTCAGTGTTTTTTAACCAAGCTTGTGCATGGAACGAAGGCATATGAATAGTATTTCCATGGACACACTAAAACAAACCTTTTGGGTGATTTTATTTTCCATCATGAAATCGTACATTGTAAAATTTACAAGCACACTTCTCAAGCAAATTGTGAAATCTGAAGTGCCACTCGTTTAACCATCAATCGTAAAAATAATTAAATACATATGAATAGTTTCAATTTCTCTTTTTCCCAACTATAACAAATTAACAATTGACATCCAAATTCAAAACGAACTTGTAAACCATTGATCCTCATAATGCTCAAGTCATAAGTGGTGCATAAAAAAAGGAGAAAGGTATTATATATACCCGAGTATTCACTATTTAGAACAAAAATACACAACTACTAATTACAACAAGCTCATCTCTGCACTCTCTTTTTGTCAATTCAGAGAAAGCGACGCTGTTGGAGAGGAGACGATACGGCCAACAATGGTGGACCGTCTAGGATGCCCGGCTGCAAAGCGATTGCAGGATGGGGAATCGAACTGCAAATGCATAAGAGATTCAAAGCTGATGAAGCAGATGCATCATCCTACAGAGTTTAATATAACTTCCAGCAATTTACAATTCCTAGGAAGTAACTAAATTTCCAGGAAGTTAACAAGGGAAATGCAAACTTACCCGAATGAGGAAGGTCCTACTGGTGCATTTCTACTAGGGGAAAACAGTGACCAGAAAACTGCAAAACATATAGTGAAAGAAAGCAGGCATCAGAAAGCAATACACCCAAAAAAAGACGGCAATCCAATTAAAAGCAAATACCTGATTCTCGAGGGTGATCATGGAAACCAGAGTGCAAAAAGACATCCTGCATATGACAATGGAGGATTCAGATTAGAAGATTGAGTGTGCGCGTGCGAGGATGCAATTGATAAACACTTTATTCAAATACCTCTCCCCTTTTTTGTGAGGCTGAGGATACCAGATCTGTGCAAGTAACAATCATGTCATCATACATTTACAAACAAATGACAACATTAACACTAGAAGTAGAACATAAAGGTGTAATGCAGTCTTCTTTCTTACCTCGATCAGAAACACTTGGCTTCACTGCCAGTGTCAAACCAAGGGAACAGTCATCCGACTTGGTATCAAAATTCCATAGATTCAACTCAAGATTTGGTTCTGTCCCTGTAGAGAGAAAACAAAACCATCATAAGAGGAAAATAAAATTCAATATACACCTTGAAAAAAAGAGTATTCACTCTCTTTGGAGTACAGTACACACGTCTGTTGTTTTGTTTGACTTGATGTGTTCCATGAATTGAACGAGGGACCCATGCACCCACCTATCAATATCCCAAGTTAGGCAAGGAAAAACAAAACAAAAGGACAAAAAGAATCATCCACACAAAAAAAAAGAGCATACATGAAAAAACGGGTGTTGTAGTGCTTCTTCTGCACTAGGCCGTTTAAGTGGATCCCAGGAGCAAAGTCTCTGTCCAGTCAAGAAGGGCACAGAAAATCAATATAAACAATAAAACAGAAGCACAATGTTGGTGTTAGTTATAAATCCAAGGAAGAACTTCACAAATAATTCCTACCATAATCAAATCAATAGCTTCCAAGCTTGCACTCGGAATCATCTCCGACATATTAGCCGGGAAGAACTATAAGGAAAAGCAAAACAAATGATTAGCAGCACAAGGGAATCCAGGATAGGCAAGAAACACGCAACATAATCATGTGGAGAGCCATTAACAAGCAGCCACCTCACCTCTGAATGACTAATATTAATCAAGAGCGGGAAGTTCTTTGCTTCAGGAAATGTGGTCCAATCCGGTGCGCCAAGAACACAGCAAATTTTGTACAGTTGATCTGCTTCACTGCCCAATAAATAACATATCATATCAGAAGCCGCAATACATTTTGCATCTAGAATAGCATAAACTATATCACCGTTAGACCAAAAAAGTTAGTTTGACAGATATAAGCACAAGTTATGCTGTTAGAGATAAAAGAAGTATAAAAAAATAGGCATAAATGCAGAGCTATAGTTCTGTTTCTCTTGAAAACAATTTAGATTTAAGGATAACTGATGAGTAAGAATACTAGCACAATGAAGTTTTTCCACCAAGAACAATGTACTATGGACGGATTTTTTTTTACCTTTCCCCAGGAAAAAGAGGGCACAAGGTGAAAAGCTCAGCAAGTATTGCACCAACTGCCCACATATCTGCATATATTGCCTTTTTTATCAGTTAGCAATCCAAAATATATGTTAACTTAATGTGTGCGAACCCTACAGGATTTGGTATAACAAAAAGAGAAAACAAATACATAGCCTCAACAAGACCACTCCTCGGAATTTTGAAACTAAAAATACCTAAACGATCCTGACAGAAAATAGGCTTTACAACACCAGGAGGAGAACCTAGCCGACCAGTTTTCAACATGGGTGTGAGGTTGTTGAATTTAACTTGTGGGTAAGTTTTATCCAATTCAAAAAGTTAAGATGTTGTAAAGTGAATTTTCACGGGGTGTGTGGAACTTAAAGGCTAGTTTGGCAGCGTCACGTAACTGAATATACTAATATAGGTCCATAATGTCATATTAATTGGAGAAAAAATGCAGTCTGAAGCAAAAAAACATGGGCAATAACGATACCTATGGCAGGTGTGTATGACGCGCATTGCAGCAAAACTTCTGGCGCTCGGTACCTATAAACATAAGTCATAAGCATGAGAGACACATTGGTAGCAGTAGTTAACATGAAAGCACCAGTCAAGACTAAAGAGAAAAAACCAGGCTCACCACCGTGTGGATACATAATCAGTATAAGGAGGCAATGATGACACCTCTCTAGCCAGTCCGAAATCAGCGATTTTAATCACATCATTCGTCACCAACAGGTTTTCTTGAAAATTACAAGAAAGAAGCATTCAAATTAGACACAAGATCCCCAATAAATCGGTATTACAAGCTCAAACATAAGGAAAAAAAATACAAAACTATATACCAGGCTTTAGATCCCGGTGGAAGTAACCATTTCTATGCATGTGTGCAAGTCCTTTGAGTATCTGAGTCATAAAGCTTCGGATCTCTTCTTCAGAAAATGGGCTTTGCCTTTCTTTCATCAATTGGTACAGATTATATTCCTGTTGAGACGGTCCACGAGCAAACATTAAAATAAACATCTACCTTACATGAGACCAATGGTGACTTCAGTAAGCCATAGTACAGAAGTTTATTATGTTTAAAAATCAAAAATATAGTTGAAAACGAAATAAAAGTTTGGATTCTTACCATGTATTCAAAAATGAAGAACAACTCATTATTCTCCCTCGTGACTTCTTTCAGCTTTATAATATTCGGATGACTAAGTTTGCGAAGAGACTGCATAATTAGTAAAATTCGAATTAGGTTAATCTGTTATAGCATCATAGCCATAATTTCTCATACTGCACACCGTTTTAAAAATGTTGTGATTACCTTAATTTCCTGCAAATTCATGAATTCCTCCCAAAAGTAGAACTTCCTCTTCATTTTTTTGACAGCAACCTTCGGGAGATGAACAAATTTTATTTCCACAAAACCAAGAACTAAAATTGGTAAATAGTACAAGATGGAAAAAGGCAAATTCCAGAACAATTTGGTAAAAGAGGCAAATGCACTTGAACAGATGGAAGAGTAACAAAAAGCTTCAGTAAGCCGCTTTGCTCAATAGATCACTTACAGTCTCGTATGTTTGTTTATTGACAGCTTTATATACAGTTCCACAGGTTCCATCTCCAAGCTCTTTCAAAAGTCTATATCTGCAGCCACAAAGCAGAATGATATAAAATGCAATCACAATGCGACAAAGATCTTAGAACATTTACACCGAGCGGGTGAAGATTGGGGAGTACATCTGTGCAATTTCCAATTCAAAGCAGCCTACCTGTCCATTATGTGGGTCATGGACGGAGCCTTCACAGGAATTTCTCAATGAACTTCTAGCAGCCTCCAAGCAGAAGTCTTCCCATAGGCAGTACAACGTCTTTGACTCGTAGATTTATAGTTCAATTGTGACGTAAGATACAAATTATGGTGGAATGTCCAATCTTCATTATGGAAATGTAAAGGCTTAAGAAAGCAACTTAACAACATGCTTTAACTGCAGCAACTACAAGCTGCAAGAAACTGGTATCATAAACAATGGTTTAAGCTGGATTCAGCAGCACCACAAGCAAAGTCATAGTGAAACTGCAATTCTACAAGTGTTCTCTCCATTTGTTCCTCATATTGCCCATATGTCAAAATCAAGGGGAAAGGTACCTGCAACCAGAAATGTCCAAAAAAATTGTTTTCCGAAACAAGAATTGGAAGAAACAATCCATCAAAGCCTCTAGAAAAACTGGTGTACAGTAAACAGTAGATAACAATGGCTAACAAAGCAATAAAAGGAGGTACCCTACACTGACTTACATAGCAAAACATACTCTATGAAGCAAATTACTTGTATAAATATCAACCAAGAACATAAATACAAAATCAATTCTACTTAAAGAGAACACAGAACTGATAAGGAAATCATAGACAACATAACACGATGTGGAAGTCTGGAACTACTGAATGATTCCAGATGGTCAAAAGCATGTCAAATTGAGAAATTATTGTTAAGAATATACATACTTTTACGGGGGAGAACGGATTTTCAGAAGCCTTCCCATAAAATCAAAGAACACAGAATAATTAAGAATTCAAAATTGGGCAGGTGAATATGAAATTCCCAAGAACTACTAACAAATTATTCCTGCCTTCTTTTCTCAGATACTTGGCATTGATAAAACTCCTAACAAAATGCAATACAGATTAAAACAAAAATATTGAGCAAAAATTGAAAAAACAGAAAATACACAAATATATATAGATCATAACATTAAACTAGCACCAAAACATTTGAAGACTTTAATTTCATCAATTGCGAAGTTAATTGTTTCACTCATCTTGATCAAGAAACTTAACAAGATTTAACCAGTATACAAAACCATCCGAAACTCACAATTAAAACAAAAATGCTAAACAAAGCGAAAATAAAATTCGAATTAAAACGCAATTTCCCAATTCTATCAAAAATAAAACAAGAAAAAACGTTTTAAACACAAAATTCAGAACAGAAGAAGATGGGGCAAAATTCCTTCTAACTCACCAGATATTGCTCCACCGATTTTCCAGCAAAAGACACTTCCGGATCAAAGCTAATCCAAAAAAGGGATCAAACAATGTGCGAGGAACGGTTTCGCTAAAATCAAAGTAGAACGAGAGAAAGTGGAGAGAAAAGGGAGAAGGATGAGTAGTGTTTGCGTGAGAGAGAGATGGGGGTTGGGGGAATTAGAAGGATGGTGGTATGGGCATAAATTTCCCAGAAGACATTCAAGGGGAAGAAAACGAAGAAAATAATAAAATACTTCTTCAACATTATTTCAATTTGAAATGCCTTTTTAATTAAAATATGCTATAATTATTAAATCAAATACAAATAAATAAGTCGAAAGAAACGCGTTTCATGGTGAAAGAATAGTAACGCGGTCCCCCCTTAGGCCCACAATAAAGATTGTAATTTTTTTTGAACGACTTATGTCTTCTTTTTTTTTTTTTTTGAAAATGATGTATTGTTTGGCCAACTCTCAATAAATAGTTTATTTAAAAAAGTAAATTTTTTACTTCTTTTATCATTCTTCATAACATTTAAATTTCGATAATACCAAAAAAAAAAATTTAAATTTCAAATTTTAAAAATTGCGGTTTTTTGGTAAAGTGTTTATAAAGAGTTTTTTTTGTTGATAATTAGTTAAAAAATATGGCTTTGCAAAAAAGTGTATTTGGTAAAAAAATAGTTTTTATTGATACGTGTATTTTATTAGAAAAGTATAAGTGATGAAAAAAATAAAATAATTTTATTACACGTTTATCGAAATTAATAAAAGTAGGTTTTTGAAATAAAATATTTATAAATAAATATTAATGTGGCCAAACAAGGCCTATTTCTTCGAAAAATCCTAATGGAAAACTCTACTGGAAAAACGCTCTATTTCCCTTCTTCCCCCTTACACCCCTCCATACCCAACCCTAAACAGCGCCACCAGCTCTATCAACATCATCTCCCAGATAAAGCTACCTTTCGATCGAGAGTGATAAATCACAATAGATCTCGGCTACCCCAAACAAATCTCCACTTTTGGATTTGGTGCCTCCTCCAGATCGTTAGAGAGACCCGACAAATCCCTCACACAAATGTCTCGTTCCTGACTGGGTCTGGGTCAATTTTGGGGTTTAATCCTCTTCTCTATAGTTGTTCGATCTTCCTGCCGTTAGGGGTTGATTTTGCTTCTTGGTTTGAGAAAAAACCCATTCTCCTCTTCATCTCTCATTTTGCGATTTGGGTTGGGAAGGAAAGCTGGGGTGTAGTTCGACGCACTTCACTGATTCTTCGAGTGCTTGTGAGGTCTTTTCTGCATTATCCAGCGGATCGGCTCCCTTGGTGGCTCTGGGCGCAAGACACAGGTGCCTTGGATGCTCCGTGGTGGATGTTGAAGATGCTCCAGTCTAACCTAAGGTGTATTCAACTAACTCTTACCTTAGCGTTTTACATTATTTATGGATTATCTACTGGATCCAAAAATTTTGCTTTATCTGCTTGCTTACTAGCACCCTCTGCAGATTCCACACTTATCTTCTCTGTTGTGTGTTGTCTGAAGCTATTTTTGGCTTTGATTGTGCTTTTGTTGCAAGACTGGCCGTGTGCTATTGCTTTTTCTTCTATCGGAACTTGCTTTCAGGCTTTTTGAACAAAGGCAAAATCTATGGCTCTACGCCTCCTTGCTCGAAAACCCCGACTAAAAATGCTTCACAAGCAACCAATACTAATATGTGTATTGTTATCAACATTGATACTAATTTTGCACCTCTGGCCAATGCTACTAACATAAAAAACAATGAGGGCTTAACCCCCACTGTAGATACTTTAGGAATCCTTATATTCATTATGGTCACTCTATCTATGACCATTTGGATAGTAAGTCTTAGTATTTTCTGCTTTAGGCCTCTGTGTACTAAGGTTTTGTGGTCTCTAACCGACCTAGTGACTACACCAAATTTACCCCATCTAATGATTTACTGCCTTATGGACAGAGATAAAGCTCCTTATTCGGAGGTTTTATGTATTGAGAAAACATCAACTTTTGCTTCACATGCAGTTAACACTACAAAACCACATGTTGTTATCAACAAAAAAATTGAGGATATCACCTGCTGTTTGATCGATCCTTGCTTATTATTTGTTATGTCTCATATTCTCAAGAACAAACTCAACTCTCCCAGTTACAATCCTACTGATTTCTTATCTACACTCACCTGCTGTTTGATTCCTTTTACTTCTTGGAATAACTATAACTATCCCCACCAACTGATCTACACTACTCTTTCTTTGACTATACAGGGTCTCTTTGGATTTAAACATCCAGTCAAACAGACCTTTCTGAATGGGGATGCGGTGATATCATGCTTCTCTGCTCTTTGGGTTGAAGACTCCACCAATATCAACAAAAAATTGACCAGAGCTACATTAGCTGATGTATGTGACCCACTGTCTGATGTTGTAATCAAATTACTTTTTTGTTCTGCGTTCTGGATTCTCCTTATCGTGTTAATACACGATAAATCCTTTTACCCCTCTTCTTTGAGCTCTAAATCCCCTCAAAATGATGCTTCACAAGCAAACTCCATTTGTGATACCCCGTATTTCTGTAAGGATATTTTGGGAATTTTGGGATTTTTCCCGAACGCTCGTTTTGTACGTCGGGTCAATTTCAGATAGTTTGAGACATTCTGTAATGTGCTCTATCTCTGTAATATTTTTCTCAGTGAAATAAAATACAGACGACGTACTTTGGGACTTAATACTCGTTCGTGTACGATTATTTTTATCCCGGGTTAAGCCAAGATTATCCATAAGCCACCGGATAAGGCTGACCTGGCGGCGCCCGCCGTGGGTATGGCGGCGACCGCCGCTAGCAGCCTCCTGGCGCCTTCCTTCGCCAGCTACAGGGACAAGTGTCCCTAGGATGCGGCGACCGCCGCCAGAAGCGGCGACCGCCGCCATGGGGCCTAGGCAGCAGCGACCTGGAGAGGATCGCGGCGACCGCCGTAGACTTGCAGGGGGCTAGGCATGTACTCGCCGACGAGCTCTCACAGTGCCGTTGATGGCCCTCCACGTCGCTTGGCTGCCATCATTGCTTCCCCTGGAGCTTGGGCTATAAATTGAGAGCAAATGGGAGCGGATTAGGCACAAAATCTAGCTCAATTCCTCTCAAAGTGTTCTCGCCGGAAGTTGGAGTGCTCGCCGGAGTTGTGCAAGTGATCGCCGGAGCTCAATTGGTGTCGTTTCTAGTTGCTAGAAGAAGCATTGGAGGCCCTTAGACGCCTAGAATCCAAAGCAAGGCAAGAGGAGACCAATCGCTCGCCGTCGGTGAGTTTCTGTTCTCGGATTTTATTTTCCGATGTTCATAGCGGCGCCCGCCGCGATGAAGGCGGCGACCGCCGCCATGAACACGGCGCCCGCCGTAAGGCCGCCGGCAACCACCGCCAGAAGGCTGATGGCCTAGTTAGGCCTCGGCTTTGGTGGTCGTCGTTCGGACGTCGTTCCTTTCGATTTCTTTTGTTATTCTGTCCGTTTATGTCGAATATAACTAAGGGTTTCTGTATGGGTCGATCCGAAGGAATCTGTGTTACCAGAGCTATCCCTATATCGAGCCCGAAATCCCGTCATTAGGCTTCGTCAAACTCTGCGGATTAAGGCAAGTGGCGGTTCGCTCTTGCTCATCGTTCCATATTTACATTAATTATCAGTTGTTTAATTGAGTAATTAATTTGGAATGATTATTGCGTTTGTCTGGAAACGGTTTTGTTTAAACTGTTTTGGAAAACTAAAATATGATATTATAATATGTTGTATATCTGTTAGAACAACGCTATTATGAATATATATTTATGATCGCCTTGAGGGCATTTATGTGGATTTATTATGGACTATTGTTGTGCTTGAACTGTTTAGTTAGCACTAGTAGTTAAGAACGTTACTAGACCCTGTCAAGTCCAGTCATTTCTGTATAATCAGGTAGAGAGGTGGCTCGTCCCCAGCTAATACCATGTTTACGGTCATGACCCGACCTCTGATACACGAGTATAGAGGTAGGTGCACTTAGCTAGTGCCACAAACTCGGGATTTCATCCCTTCGGTATGCGTCACTCTAGACGAAACGCATATCAAGATGTATAGGTTCCGTTGGGGATATATATACATTTAAAAGCCTATAACGTGATGCACATTTTGAAATTTAATCAGATAAGGGCCGTAGGTTCGCCCATAACTAATAAACCTCTGGCGAGTAGTGCAACTAAGAGATAGTGCAGTTAGGAAAGCTCGTCTAAACTTTTAAATCGCTCGAATGCGATACTGTGATTCTTTAAATATTCCAGACTTTGTCATAGTTCGTTATTGACTCGATCTTTTGGAGTCTTCTCTTGGATATTCCGTTAAGATTCGCTTCAGTTGGAATCTTCTCTTGTGCATGCCTTTTGTCATATTCAAGTAGAGTATGGTGGTTGACAAGCGTACTCGACTGTTATTCGAGAGACGAGAAGTCTAACCCAATACGACTACTTAGAACCTTCTGCTTTGTGCCCTTGCATGGTCTATTCTTTTAGACTAACCAACCGCAATTGTTATCTGCATTATTGGCTGGTGTCATCCGTTCGATTCGGCACATCAGATGGAGCGCAGATATGAGGAGACTAGAATGACTATGAAGACGACGATGGTTTTTGGATGTTTTAATAATTATCTTTTAATCAGGTTGAGATCCTTGGACAGGTGATCATTACGATCACAACCCTTTTTGTAATATTTTAAGAAAGACTTCCGCTGTAACTTATTTACTCTGTTATATATTTAAAAGACTTCCGTTGTACTTTGTTTAAACTCTGTGTTTGTCCTATTCGGGATTGGGATGTAATCCCGTGACTTATGTTTTATATGAATAATATTATGATTTTTGTATCATAAGTGTTTCATAATTGGTATTTAAACGGTAAAGCCTGGGGTGGCTTCGGTGAGGAAAACCGAGGTCATTGGCGGTGATACCTTTCCAAATGGGTTAAGATTTGGGGGTGTTACAGTTGTGGTATCAGAGCTAAAGTTTTAAACAGGTTTGGGGATTTTACAAACCATTTTCCCGTTTTTGAAAATGCTTTAAAAGGGCTCTGAATTTTCAAAATGAAAAGAATTTTTTTAAACACCGTTCATAGTCATGTCTTCTATATAGTCTGATGTAGTAAGCTTGCTTCTATGTCTAGAAAGACTAATTCCTTCATCGTTACCCTATAGGATATGGGTACATGTCTATCTCGGAAGAATGAGATCGGCTAATGAGAAGTTGTAAAATAGTTCAAGTTCATCTATAAAATACCAAGTTGATCTATTCTGAGTGATTTTGCTACATTAAGTATGTTCGAAGGATATTAATGTATAAAATACTTGGAAATTGATCGGTAAACAGATGGTGAACACAAGAAACACAATTCGAGCTGGTGCTGGGACGAGCAATGACCCCAGACCAACTGTAGGAAATGTTGGATAAGACGAGCATGAGTCTGGTTCCAACAACCATCCTAGAGGCAATGGTCAAGAACAGACCAACACTCCAATGGCAATGGCATTTGATGCTGCAGCATTGGAGGCAGTTCGAGGTATGGTCATGCAAGTAGTGACTGATATACTGCGACCGAGTATGCCACAGGCACAAGGTGTGCAAATTCCCCCACCGGTTCCCAGATTTGAGGAGCCAGAAAACCGTGTATTCCAGGAGAATATAGTCAAGACTCGAGACAACTATGGTCGTGCACTGAAGACCATTAATTCCATGAGGCCTGACAGCTATAACGGGAAAGGGGAACCAGTCAGGGTGATCCATTGGTTCTCCCACATGGAGCGACTGTTCCGCAACATTGATTATACTGAAGCTGAGAAAGTACATATAGCTTCTCTTCAGTTAAAGGAGGATGCTAGTGAGTGGTGGGAGAGTACCGGCTTAGCTGATAGCCCTGTTTTGAACTGGGAGATGTTCAAGACAAAGATGACAGACCGTTTCTTCTCTCGTGCTATGAGGGAGGAGAAACACAAGGAGTTCCTATACCCTAAGACTGATGGATTGAAGGTGACTGAGCTGGCAACCAAGTTCAATCATCTATTACAGTATGCTGGACATGAGATATCCAGTGAGGCACAGAAAATCTGGTATTTCCACGAGTGGATGAGCCCAGATATCAAGCCGATGATGGTGCACCACACATGCTCTACTCTGGAGCAGTATGTGGATGCAGCCTACAAGTTAGAGGTGACTCTGGAGGAGTCGACCAAAAGACGTAATCGACAGAAGTCGATGCAGAATCAAGGAAGTGGATTCAAGCGACCTGCGTCACTGTCTAACTTTGCCAAATCTGGACGAGCAAAGACGGACACGACTCAAGGAGGGTCAACGCAGCAGACGGGTCAAAGCAAGAATCCAGTCCAGTGTTGCAATTGTGGTGCTGCTAGGCACAAGAGCACCAAGTGTCCAAAAGAGAAGAAGTCATGCTTTGGGTGTGTACGTGATGGACATATGCAGAAATTCTATAGGCAGGGAAAACAGAAGGGAGTGGAGTCACAACAAGGGTCAGTTAATCAGAATAACCGACCTTGGTTCAAGCCAACTGAGACTCTTAGTCCTTCGATGCAGATAACTGCCCAGAACAAGGGGAAAACCCCATCTGCTTCAGGAGGTCAGAGTCAACGCCTGTACGAGATGCATGAGGCGGATGGACACGACGCTCCAAATGCTTAAAGTACTTTGTACTACTTTTGTTGGATGTTGTTGATTTGGGTGTTACCCAATCTTTTGTTTCAGATAGTTATGTTAGTAAGTTTAAGTATGCAACAAGGTTGTAAACCTTTTGTTGTAAATATTCTTTCTAATATAAATGTTTGGTTGAGAACCAATCGTCTGTCGGAATTTTCGATTACCATTTAGGGTAAGAAATTCGAAGAGAATTTGATCTGGATAGCCATGGTTCCATACGATAATTTTCTCGGTATGAAGTGGTTGACGCGTCATGGGGCGATAATCGATTTTAGTTCGAAGACTGTGACGGTGTCATCAGGGGGGCATTATGTATGCAAATTTAAGGGTCTGAATGACGCTGATAACGACATGTTTATCAAGGTGATGGCTGTGTTTAAGCTACTTCGACAAGATTGTGTCGGGTACCTTTGCTACTTGGATCCGCCCATGAAAGATGAACCTTCAGATCTTGATATTTCGATTGTTGTGAATTTTCGGATGTCTTTTCAGAAGATATTCCTGGTTTACCCCCGTAGCGTGACGTGAAGTTTATAATTAATCTCGAGTTGGGTATCACGCCGAGCTCGAAGGCACCATATCAGATGGTTCCTGCTGAGAAGGAAAATGTATAAGAGGGATAGTTCATAGGGAACTTGTTTCCTCTATTACGACCAGTGTAGAACCAATGGTTAAGATTTGCTTTTGAAAAGCCAAGTGTACAAAGTCGTAGGTATTATTTTGGAAGATCTATTCGAAGTTTCGTTTTGAGGTCCGTTATGAGGCTTCCTTAAGAGAAGCGATATAAGGATTAGACAGAGAGTGATTGATGTCTATAATGGTGATTTGATGTTACGTTTAGAGAAATAAGGTGATTAGGCACAACTGTGCTAATCAATTTATTGCAATCTTGTTTCGAGGAAACTAGAAGCCTGAGTTGGCAGTGAACTTTAGGGCCAAATCTAAGTGGGCCGAATGTTTGAATTTGGGAATGAATCATTTAGCAATATGATACTTTGAGGTTATAGGAGTAAGCTCTCATGTGATTGATTTGAGGAGCATACGAATAAATGTTGTGATTATTCTTGGAGAAAGTATAGAAATCTTGAAGGATTTAAGTTAGAATGGCATAAGGTCAGACTTACTTCCAGATAAAGGATGAAATTGTAAGAGGTACCTTTAAGGGAATTGAGGATGTAATGTTTCGAGGTTACTAAGAGTTGATTATTGAATTGTAAGGAAGTAAGATGTGAACTTAGGGATTTTGTATTTAAGGAAATTGGAAGGGAGATGTGTGTTCTCCTATTAAAGGTACAATAATGTCATTATGACAATTTTAGGGACCGTTAGTATATAATGGTCAAAACCTTGTGGATATAGTGAGAATGATTATATGGTAAAATATATAGAGATGGGGTTACAGATGATACCAAGTGGACTTGAGGAAAAAGGTAATCCACGTTGGTTTAGATAAGCTTATATCACGTTCGAGTGAGACAAAAGTATAATCCTATGGAATGGATTAGTGAATCATGTTGAAGTAACCGGACATAGATTGCGGTATTACTGATTGTGGGACCATTTGAGATTCTGGATAGAGTAGGATCTCTAGCGTACCGTTTGGCATTGCCGCCATCGGCACACCCAGTGCATAATGTGTTCCACGTATCCTTGCTAAGGAAATATGTGCCAGATGAGTCTCATGTACTGAGCTATGAGGACATCGAGATTCAGGCAAATGGTACCTATGAGGAGATGTCAGTGCGCATCCTGGAGCGCCGTGAGAAGCAACTGTGCAACAAGATCGTACCGTTGGTACGAATTCTGTGGTCCAAGTCTGGATCAGAAGAAGTTACTTGGGAAACATGGGAAACCGAAGCAGATATGCTCAGACGTTTTCCCGAGTTATTTGCGACCTAAGTTTCGGGTCGAAACTTCTTTTAAGGGGGAGATGATGTGATACCCCGTATTTCTGTAAGGATATTTTGGGAATTTTGGGATTTTTCCCGAACGCTCATTTTGTACGTCGGGTCAATTTCAGATAGTTTGAGACATTCTGTAATGTGCTCTATCTCTGTAATATTTTTCTCAGTGAAAGAAAATACAGACGACGTACTTTGGGACTTAATACTCGTTCGTGTACGATTATTTTTATCCCGGGTTAAGCCAAGATTATCCATAAGCCACCGGATAAGGCTGACCTGGCGGCGCCCGCCGTGGGTATGGCGGCGCCCGCCGCCAGCAGCCTCCTGGCGCCTTCCTTCGCCAGCTACAGGGACAAGTGTCCCTAGGATGCGGCGACCGCCGCCATGGGGCCTAGGCAGCAGCGACCTGGAGAGGATCGCGGCGACCGCCGTAGACTTGCAGGGGGCTAGGCATGTACTCGCCGGCGAGCTCTCACAGTGTCGTTGATGGCCCTCCACGTCGCTTGGCTGCCATCATTGCTTCCCCTGGGGCTTGGGCTATAAATTGAGAGCAAATGGGAGCGGATTAGGCACAAAATCTAGCTCAATTCCTCTCAAAGTGTTCTCGTCGGAAGTTGGAGTGCTCGCCGGAGTTGTGCAAGTGATCGTCGGAGCTCAATTGGTGTCGTTTCCAGTTGCTAAAAGAAGCATTGGAGGCCCTTAGACGCCTAGAATCCAAAGCAAGGCAAGAGGAGACCAATCGCTCGCCGTCGGTGAGTTTCTGTTCTCAGATTTTATTTTCCGATGTTCATAGCGGAGCCCGCCGCGATGAAGGCGGCGACCACCGCCATTAACACGGCGCCCGCCGCCAGAAGGCTGATGGCCTAGTTAGGCCTCGGCTTTGGTGGTCGTCGTTCGGACGTCGTTCCTTTCGATTTCTTTCGTTATTCTGTCCGTTTATGTCGAATCTAACTAAGGGTTTCTGTATGGGTCGATCCGAAGGAATCTGTGTTAACAGAGCTATCCCTATATCGAGCCTGGAATCCCGTCGTTAGGCTTCGTCAAACTCAGCGGATTAAGGCAAGTGGCGGTTCGCTCTTGCTCATCGTTCCATATTTACATTAATTATAAGTTGTTTAATTGAGTAATTAATTTGGAATGATTATTGCATTTGTCTGGAAACGGTTTTGTTTAAACTGTTTTGGAAAACTAAAATATGATATTATAATAGGTTGTATATCTGTTAGAACAACGCTATTATGAATATATATTTATGATCGCCTTGAGGGCATTTATGTGGATTTATTATGGATTATTGTTGTGCTTGAACTGTTTAGTTAGCACTAGTAGTTAGGAACGTTACTGGACCCTGTCAGGTCCAGTCGTTTCTGTATAATCAGGTAGAGAGGTGACTCGTCCCCAGCTAATACCATGTTTACGGTCATGACCCGACCTCTGATACACGAGTATAGAGGTAGGTGCACTTAGCTAGTGCCACAAACTCGGGATTTCATCCCTTCGGTATGCGTCACTCTAGACGAAACGCATATCAAGATGTATAGGTTCCGTTGGGGATATATATACATTTAAAAGCCTATAACGTGATGCGTGTTTTGAAATTTAATCAAATAAGGGCCGTGGGTTCGCCCATAACTAATAAACCTCTGGCGAGTAGTGCAGCTAAGCGATAGTGCAGCTAGGAAAGCTCGTCTAAACTTTTAAATCGCTCGAATGCGATACTGTGATTCTTTAAATATTCCAGACTTTGTCATACTTCGTTATTGACTCGATCTTTTGGAGTCTTCTCTTGGATATTCCGTTAAGATTCGCTTCAGTTGGAATCTTCTCTTGTGCATGCCTTTTGGCATATTCAAGTAGAGTATGGTAGTTGACAAGCGTACTCGACTGTTATTCGAGAGACAAGAAGTCCCAATACGACTACTTAGAACCTTCTGCTTTGTGCCCTTGCATGGTCTATTCATTTAGACTAACCAACCGCAATTGTTATCTGCATTGTTGGCTGGTGTCATCCGTTCGATTCGGCACATCAGATGGAGCGCAGATATGGGGAGACTAGAATGACTATGAAGACGACGGTGGTTTTTGGATGTTTTAATAATTATCTTTTAATCAGGTTGAGATCCTTGGGCAGGTGATCATTACGATCACAACCCTTTTTGTAATATTTTAAGAAAGACTTCCGCTATAACTTATTTACTCTGTTATATATTTAAAAGACTTCCGCTGTACTTTGTTTAAACTCTGTGTTTGTCCTATTCGGGATTGAGATGTAATCCCGAGACTTATGTTTTATATGAATAATATTATGATTTTTGTATCATAAGTGTTTCATAATTGGTATTTAAACGGTAAAGCCTGGGGTGGCTTCGGTGAGGAAAACCGAGGTCACTGGCGGTGATACCTTTCCAAATGGGTTAAGATTTGGGGGTGTTACACCATTACCTATTCAAGTGTTGTTATCAACATTGTTAACACTACAACCTTAACAGATAAAATAATTGTTATGACAGATTATGTGGGGCATAACCCCCCAAATACTGAACCAAGACTTGGTTTTATCATCCATATTAATGACCACTATTTAGAAGTAAGTGAAATTACCACGTACAAAATTTGGTGTAAGATCTTACAATCTGAGGTCTCAAGGAACAAGATATTCTTACAAGGCTTTCTAAGCCCATACCAATACTCTAACAACAATGCAATAAAGGGCCTTTATTGGGCTCCAAAAACTAATAGCATAAAGATCATAAGCAGATCAAACAAGCTTCAGGATGAAGTTAAATGGCCTTACTGGACTAATGTTCTTAATAAGACTGATTTCCAAAACCAAAACAAGCTTAACCTCTGGAATGATCAACATAAGAAATAAATTTTAAAGTACCAAATTTTCAATAAAAATCCCATCTCTATGGCAAGACCAAATTTACTTGCAAAATATCTCCCTGATTTTTTATGAAGATTTGCCTCTGGAATTGTCGAGGAATCGGTCGTTAAAATCTTTGGACTGATATTAAAACACTTTGCAAGATCGAAAGTATCCAAATCATGGCACTTGTTGAAACAAGGACCAACCAAGAACCTATTAAAAGTCTCTGGCTTAAAGCCGGGTTTGACACCATCCACTCTTCGCCTACTGTGGGTTTCTCTGGTGGACTATGCGTCATGTGGAAATCATACCAATTCTATAATGAAATTTGCGAACTAGCACATATCGACAAAAGATTTATAGCAATCAAATACAAAATCATTGATAAAAATTACTCTATCATGATAATTTTCTCTTATGCGCCACCAAAAGAGAATGAAAAAAAATGAATTCTGGAACACACTTACTAACTTTATCTCCCAAACGCATTTACCGTGCATCGTCATTGGCGATCTCAATGAAATTGAATCTCCCTTGGAAAAACTAGGTGGTAGTGGAAATAACTACTCAAGATTCGAAAGACTGCACAACTTTAGAAATAGTTGTGACCTCCTTAATATCCCCACTAAAGGAGGTGAATTCACCTGGCGTAAAAATCATACTGAAATAACAATATTTATGAGAAATTAGACCGGGTCCTTGTTCACGACCAAATCATCCAATGGTTTCCTGGCATTTTCACCAAAAATCATGCATTTACTTCATCGGACCACTGCCCCATCTCGATGGAGCTTGAAAATCCTAACCCTATAAAGGCACAACCTTTCAAATTTGAAAGAATTTGGACAACTAGAAAAGACTTCGAAAACTTAGTTAAACAAGCATGACGAATTGAATCCCAAGGTTCCCACATGTTCAATCTTGTTAAAAAAATCTTTGCTCTTAAAGTCTCTACCAAAAAGTGGAATAAAACCACATTTGGCAACATCTTCAACCAAATCAAAGAAACTGAATTGGAGCTCTTAGAGATCCAAAAAGAAATAATTTCTAACACAAATCAAACCTTAATTAACAAACAAAATAGACTTATGAATAAAAAGGAGTGCCTACTCTCCTTTCACAAAAAAATATTGGAGTCAGAGAGCCAAAACCAAGCATATTAAATCTATTGACACAAATACAAACTATTTCCATCGCATCGCGAATGGAAAAAGAAGCCGTAAAATCATACGTGAGATTAGAACTCAAGAAGGAACGATCATTATTGGTCTTGAAAATATTAGAAATGAAATCCGCTCAGATTTCGAAAAAAGATTTAAAAAGGAAATAATTAATAATCACAACCTTCACAAGTTGCTCGGGAACATAACCAAAGAGGTCACGGATCAAGATAACTTATCTCTGACAAGGAATGTGACAAATGAGGAAGTCAAGACCGCTATCTTCAACATTGGCAGTGATAAATCACCAGGACCAGATGGAATGTCCACTCTGTTCTACCAAAAATATTGGCACATTGTTGGACCACTCGTCACTAAAGCGGTTAAAAGCTTCTTTCATTCAGGTAAACTTCTCAAACAAATAAACCACACCTTCATTACTCTAATACCCAAGTGTGATAATCCCAACTCAACAAACCATTATCGACCGATTAGCCTTTGTTCCACAATTTATAAGGTCATCTCTAAAATCTTAACAGAAAGACTAAAACCCATTTTAAATAAACTCATTCACCCCCTACAAGGTGCCTTTGTTGCAGATCGTGCCATACAAGACAATATCCTTATAGCACATGAAAATTTTCACTCCTTTCGGGCTAAGAAAGGAAAAGAAGGATGGATTGCTATTAAACTGGATATGGAAAAAGCTTACGACAAAATAGAATGGGAGTTCATTCTGAATGTACTCAACAATTTTGGCTTCTCTCCAACTTTCGTTGCTTGGATTAAAGAGTGCATCGAAACCGTCTCTTTCTCAATACTAGTAAACAACGGACCAACCGACATCTTCTTCCCTAAAAGAGGACTTCGATAGGGTGATCCCCTATCCCCTTTTCTCTTTATCTTAGGTGTTGAAGTCCTTGCTAGACAACTTCAACATGAAGCCAACTCTAACACCAAACAACTAGGCTTTAAACTAAGTCGTTTGGGCACTAATATCCCCTTCTTGGCCTTTGCTGATGATATTCTCATAAATCGGCATTTCAAACAACACCCAATACATCAAACAATACCAAATTATTGATCCAATCAATACTAAATATTCCCAGTTCGGTCTCACTAGACAAATATCTCGGCTGTCCTATCATAAATGGGAAAGTTAATCAAAATACCTTCCAAGACACTATTATTGCAACAAATAATCAACTTTCCAAATGGAAAGCTAGTTCCCTTTCCCTTGAGGGAAGAGCTACCCTTATCAAAGCAAACTTGGCCGCAAAACCTAATTACATCATGCAATGCTTTATGCTACCAGTTTCCCTACACCAAAAACTGGATAAAGCTAACAAAAATTTCTTATGGAACAAAGATCTATCATTTAAACCACTTATCGGGTGGGATAAAATTTGCAAAAATAAAGCAAATGGAGGAATAGGAATCCGTAAAATAGAAGACATGAACAAAGCTCTTCAAATGAAACTCATTTGGAAAATATTTGCAGAACCAAATAACATTTGGGTCAAAATCATCACAGAAAAATATCTAAAAAATGATAATATTCTTAACTATACTAGGAAAACGAACCATTCTTGGCAATGGGGTCACCTCTTCAAACTTTGCAATGACTTCAAAGCTGGTCTGCAATGACTCATTGGCGATGGCCATTCTATCAACTTTTGGGTGGACCCATGGACCCCCAATTTTACCCTTAAAGACTATATTCTCCCAAACATCTACTTTGATGACCAAACCAAAGTGAGTGATTTCATCACTAACAAAGAATGGGATACTCCTAAACTAAAAACGGTGCTTCAGGATGAAGCTGTTGAGGTAAGCAAAAAGTTAAAAACATGACTGACAAGCGGAAATCAAAGAGAGGTACATACTCTCGACCCGCCACTCTGACAGCAAAAACGAACAGTCACCCCCCTTCTCCAGAGACGATCACTCGACGAAGAAAAACTTTGACCCCCATCCGCGGTCGTTCACATCAAGATTAGCCACCAAGGGCTTCCGACCCTGACGAATGCGTAACTGAACACGAGAAGAGCTTTTCGACCCCAGGGAGTAGTTATACCACAAAGCATCAAAATTAAAACCAGCCCCAGACTGTAAGTTCAACAGATCCAAAACTCTAAGGATCCGCCACGCTTGTGGCATAACCTGACACGGCACAAGCGCCAAAGTCGCCAAACAATCTCGAACAAGGGGAGTGAACGGGAATTTATGCCCTATCCGAAACGGATAGGCATAAAAGCAGATCCATCCCTCATATCGAGCGTCAGCCCTCTCATCCGGGTACGATAGCCTCGCAACCGTCTCAGGAGGAAAGCCTCCGACTTGAAGAATTCGTTCCAATTCTGCCTCTGTCAGCGTCCCCGTCAGAGCGTCGGCCTCCTTTAGTAGAAAAAGGGGGGCTTCGTTCTTGCTCGAGTTCAAGCAAGTGGCGGATGACCCGGCGGAATCACTAGAAACCATATCCAAGACAGAGAGAGAGGGAAATCGGAAAGCAATTTTTGAAACCTTGAAAACCTACCAAGATGGAGAGCAGAGAAAGACATAGAAAGAAGATGAAAAGAAATCGTCAAAACCTGCTTCAAATTTATGGAGGGAATAATGGAAGAGCAGAAGCATCCCATCACGCCGCGTGATCATCGCCACGTTAGCCCTCGCATGTGGGGCCCAAATCGGATGGTGGAGATCGTGCAGAGTGGAAGTCGTCTTGGCTCCCGCCCATGGCTGCCTTGAGCCCAAAACGACTTGGGGCTATTGTTGGGCCCATAATATATTGTCTATCAGATTGGGCCATTTCATCCAAGAGAAAGGGCCAAGAAGCTGTGAAGAGTAACAACGGATGATCATCAATGCTCAAGACCCGACCGATCCCGGAAATTTCGCCCAAGCTATAAACGGCTCGATCCTCCAGCAAACGATGGCTGATTCAAACGCGAATTAGAAGCCTCATTAAGTACAAGATCCCGAAGATCATACAGGGGAATTAAGAGAAAGATCTCATGGTAACGGTAACAAGACCAATGAAGGGAAAAAACACCATAAATAGATCATGAAGAGGCTGGGAAAAGACACGAACACAAGACTCACAGACATAGTAATACTCATCAACTCAGTTCTCGCAAAGCATGTGTAACACCCCCAACTTATTTTCGGAAATGCCACACGCTAGTGACCTCAGACGTTACTGTCCGATGTCACCCTAGGCTTTAATCGGAACACTTAAACCTAAAGGAACATATTAATTAACGAAAGATTAAACAATGGAAGATATTTAAATATGAAACTCAACCCTTTTATTAAAAGATCTCTCATCAAACGAGAGTAGCATTTTTACAACAAAGTTAAATCTCAGCGGAAGACTTATAAATTACACAGCAAAAGACTTTTAGAATAAAACTATTACATGACTAGGTTATAACAATATGTATTAAAGTAATACTAAACAACCTTGAAATACCGACACTTAAATCTGCAACTGCAAGCCTCTTCTTCAACTGGTTACTTCAAGACTTCGGGAACCAACCACTGATGTGCCGTATAGGACGGATGACACCAGCCAACCATGCAAGGAATAAAACCCGGTTGGTTAGTCTAATGAAAGACTATGCAAGGGTGAAAACAGAATGGTTCTAGTGATCGTAACCGTTTACTATCATTGTCCCTCGAATAATAACCGAAGGAACGATATATAACCCGGAACTTTCAAGGAATGATTAGAATAGACATGCATTGAAAAGAAGACTCCAAAGGAATTGAGTCTTATGGGAAATGTATGAAGATAAGACTCCGAAAGATTGAGTCTTATGGGAAAGTATGACAAATGTTTGGGAACGTTATAGTTTCATACAAGCGTTTAAAAACGACTTGATCATTTGGGTCAATGACCAACCTCACCACACAATGCGAATCCAGATTGGAAAGAAGACTTACTCTAACTGAAGTCCGGGCGGTTTCCACGTTGTACTCCTCGCCCGAGGGTATATTAATTATGTGCATAATCGCACTTATCTTCTTAAATTCCAAAACGCATATTTACGTTAAAGCTTTTATCATATAATATATCATCTCGATACGAGAGATATCTTGGGAATAAATCCCGATTGTTGGCACCAGCTGTGTGCACCTCCCCTATACTCGGATAGGGGATAGTCATGACCAGGAAAGGGTGTTAGGGCTTGGACATCCTATCCACCACGGTTATAAAGAAACGGCTAGACCTCGCAAGGTACATAGCGTTCCTACGAATACCCGTTCTAACTATATATGTATAAGTTCACACATAAAATCCACACCAATACCATCATGGTAATAACAGATAGAATAGCGTTATTTCTAACAATATATACAACCTATCATAATATCACATTTTATATCATATCATTTATAAAATCTGTTCCCAAACGAAAACAACAATTCGTCCCAATTTAATTAACAATCCGAAATAATTGATAATTAACGGAAACATGGAATGATAAGCAAGAGCGAACCGCCACTTGCCTTGATCGAGATGAACGAATGACGACGGGTTTTTGGGTCCGGGAACTGGAAACGAAATCGGATTGCGGATTCCTACGACGCCAACGAACCCACAACGAAACCCTAGGTTAGATTCGATAAATAATAATACGGATCTAAGGAAACGAAAGAAACGAGGGTCCCATCCGTGACCGGATCGTCCAAGGCCACGATCGCGTTTGCTAAGGCAAACCGCGGTCGCGGCTTGGATTCCGCGGTCGCGGATGTCTGGACACGATCTGCGGTCGCGGATGTTCATGTCCGCGGTCGCGGACATGAATCCGACGAACCCTAACGAATCAAATCTCACCGACGACGACGGCGACAACGGCTCCGACTAGAGGGCTTCGACCACCACCACGACGCTTCCAAAGCACCACCAATCGGCCATGAAGAACTCCGGCGAAGGCTGCGAATTCCGGCGACAAGCTCACGAACTCCGGCGAAAGAAAATGAGAAAACGGGAGAGATTTGAGATCAAATCGGATGAGATTTCTGAGGCCTTGGCCTCCCCCTTTTATAGGGCAATCGGAGCTCAACCCCCGGCTAGACGAAACTCCAACTCCTCCCCCGGCGAATCGACGGAATTCCGATCGGCAAAACGCGAAGGAAGACGAAGCTGGGCATTTTTCCGCGGTCGCGGAAGTCCTTTCGCGGTCGCGAAAATGCCACTCGAGCATCCGGAAGCTGGGCACTTTGCCGCGGTCGCAGAAATTGATCCGCGGTCGTGGAAAATGCCACGATTGCATCTGTTGGCATCAGGTCGCGGTTTCCTTTCGCGGACCTTGTTGGAACCTTATTTTTAATCATTTTAAAAATATTCTAAGGTCTAAAACTTATCAACCACATATAATAACGCTCAAAGAATTATTACAGAGATTATACAAGTTACAAAAATTCCGAATTTCGCCAAACGCATCTTGCTTTCCCAACGAGGGTTGGAAAAATTACCCAAATACCCTTACTAAAAAATGAGGGGTATTACATCACTACCCCCTTAAGAGAAGTTTCGACCCCGAAACTTGGCAGATAACAACTCGGA
This sequence comes from Rheum nobile, assembly GCA_027886185.1. Classification (NCBI taxonomy): domain Eukaryota; kingdom Viridiplantae; phylum Streptophyta; class Magnoliopsida; order Caryophyllales; family Polygonaceae; genus Rheum; species Rheum nobile. Next base: position 1,505,806 of record WOAB01000232.1, on the reverse strand, counting down.
GATGCGACCCTATTCTAAGTTACCCAACTGTATAAGTTTAACCATGCCTAACCCATTTCACACTTGTAGATTGGTTCAGGCATTTCTAAGTTAGAATTTATAAGTTGGTTCAAATCACAGTTAACGTAAGGTTAATCATAATTTAGACCCTACACAACCTAAGAGAATTCTATAACTTGCTTTCACCAGAAATACATTCTATCACCTTACCCTTATGGTAACATGAGGATTATTACAGCCTGCTAAACCACTGGTTCCCGTTTTGCTCTCTTAACGTCATTCGACAACCAACGTTCAAACGTTAGAGTGGCCTGTCGGACAAGGCCCGATCTTCTACTCCTTGAGGATAAGTTGTATCTTGACTCATTTTTGTCATCACTTAATCAATATATTATCGTATAATCTTACTCCTGTTTCGAACGTAGTTGATTGTTCATTTGGTTTGGATTTATTGTACTCCACCCGATCGACTTGTTACCCCGTCTAAGGCAATTTAGGTTGATTGATCTTTTCGCCCCAACACAAAGAGTGCTCATTTCATGGCCATCAAGTCAACTTGGGGAACCCAGAGGCTATCAGAAGTTTTCCTACACGAGATTATCCAATTGCATGGTATGCCAAAAACCATTGTATCGGATCGTGATGGCCGATTCAATCCGAGGTTCTGGAAGGAACTCCACAAGGCCATGGGAAATGAGTTAAGGTTCAGTACTGCGTTTCATCCTCAAACGGATGGGCAGTCTGAGAGGACCATTCAAACACTGGAGGATATGCTGAGAGCTTGTGTGCTGGATCATCCGACTAGTTGGGAGAACAACTTAAATCTGATTGAATTCACGTACAACAACAGTTGGCATTCCACCATCAAGATGGCTCCATTCGAGGCTTTGTACGGTTGAAAGTGCAGATCTCCGATTTGTTGGGATGAGAATGCTGATAAGATTCTGCTCGGACCGGAGTTGGTCGAGAGTATTGCCTCAGATATAGCCTTGATCAGACAAAGGATGCTTACAGCTTAGAGTCGACAGAAGTCTTATCCTGATTTGAAGCACAGGAATGTCGAGTTTGAGGTTGATGACAAGGTGTTTGTCAGGGTGTCGCCATCCAAGGGTGTGTTTAGGTTCGGCAAGCGTGGGAAGCTCAACCCTCGCTACGTGGGACCGTTTGAGATCCTTGATAGAGTCGGATCTCTAGCATACCATTTAGCGTTGCCGCCATCGGTGCATCCTATGCATAACGTGTTTCATGTGTCCCTGTTGAGGAAATATATGCCAGATGAGTCTCATGTGCTGAGTTATGACGACATCGAGATTCAGGCAAATGGTACATACGAGGAGAGACATGTGCGTATTCTCGAACACCGCGAGAAACACCTGAGGAACAAGGTGGTACCATTAATACGAATCCTCTGGTCCAAGTCAGGATCTGAGGAGGTGACTTGGGAAACTTGGGAGACTGAGTCTGATATGCTTAGTCATTTTCCCGAGCTGTTGTGCCTCGTCGTCGTCGGTATGACTCAAAAATCCGAGTTAAGTTCGCGTCGGGATGGCGTCCCGCGACCGCGGCTCCATCCACCGCGACCGCGGCCGGGCAGAGACCCGCGGCCCCGGCTAGGCGCGATCGCGGTTATAAAACCGCGGGCGCGGTTTTGCCCAGCAAGGCCGCGATCGCGGTTATGCCATCCGCGACCGCGGCACTGGCCTTTTTCCTTCGTTTCGCTTCATCTTTTTCGTATCGTATCTAACTTAGGATTTTGTCATAAAACTCGTCGTCGTCGTAGGGAACCGTACGCAAGTGCAAGTTTCCAGATATCGGAACCCGATCTCTTCGTTCGTCTAGTTTAAGGCAAGTGGCGGTTCGCTCTTGCTCATTATTCCATGTTTCCCTTTATTATCAATTATTTGATTGTTAATTAAGTTGGAATAAAAATTGTTGTTTTATGTTTGGGAACAGATTTGATAAAACAATGTGTTAAAATATGAATTTATAATAGGTTGTATATATTGCTAGAAACAACGCTATTATATATTTCTTTATGATATTACCGTAATAGATTTGGTGTGGATTTATATGTGAACTTACATGCTTAGTTAGCACGAGTATTCGTAGGAACGCTATGTACCTTGCAAGGTCTAGTCGTTTCTTTACAACTGGTATTAGGAGGATTTTTCCCTAGTACTTATGGTCATGACCGTACCCTTATTCAAAGGGTAGGTGCACTTAGCTAGTGCCAACATTCGGGACTCATTCCCAAAGATATCTCTCATATTGAGATGATGTGAATTAAAAGTTGTAACGTGAATGTAAGTTTTGAAAGTAAATAAGATAAGTGTTTTTACGCACATAATTAATATACCCTCGGGCGAGGAGTACAAAGTGGAAACCTACCGGACTCTTGTTAGAGTAAGTCTTCTTTCCAATCTGGATTCGCATTATGCGGTGAGGTTGGTCGTGGACCCAAATAATCAAGGTCGTGTTTTAAACTTGTGTGAAAACTTAACGTTCCCAAACAATTGTCATACATTTCCTATAAGACTCAATTCCTTTGGAGTCTTCTCTTTATACGTTTCCCATAAGACTCAATTCTTTAGAGTCTTCTCTTCGATCATGCATTTTCTTGTGTTTCCGTAGAAGTGTTGGAGTTCACTATCATTTATTGGCTATTATTCGAGAAGCGATGGGTGTAACTTAATACGACTACTTAGAACCTTTTTATTTGTACCCTTGCATAGTCTTTCATTAGACTAACCAACTGGTTTTTATTCCTTGCATGGTTGGCTGGTGTCATCCGTCTCATACGGCACATCAGGTAAATTTCCTCAGTTGTGAAGGCCAAATTCCGACGTTGAAGGCAGTTGACGTTTTAAGTGTTTTTCCTAAGGTTGAAGATCATGGCGTGAGATCGCTCAGTTCAAAACCCCTTTATGGCGTTTATTTATTTCAAAGACTTCCGTTGTAATAAATTCTTTCTGTGTTTGGTTTTGTCATCAGTTGTAACTTACGACGTTGGTTTGAACATTATTTGGCCAACTTTCATATTATTTATTAAAGTTTGCAGTGTTATATCATGTGTTATAAAATCGGTAAGCCTTGGGTGACCCCGGGTGTATATTCTGAGGTCACTGGCGGTAATATTTCCAAAGGTATTTTGGGGGTGTTACATTAATGGTGTTAACTAGATGTAAGAAAAGAAGATCTAGTCTAGGATTTCTTTCTATTTTTTCTCAATTGTTTTATAAAATATCGAATATACACTTTAGTTAACACATGCACTTTAGATAATTAAACATGTGCATACACTTCAGCATAACAAACATATATTTTAGCTAAAATGTGCACTTTTAATATACATACACATATACGTGCTAATCATGCACTTAACATATACATATTTTTTTTTAATGAGTTTATATACTAAATTCACTTGGGATGCTTATATTTGCACTCCTTATGTGTGCACTTTGGGTGCTCATATATGAACTTCAAGTATAAATTTATAAGGCTATTGTAACACACACAAAATTCGGGAAAACAATTTTTAAAAAAATCAATAAATGATTATTATTTCTATTAAAAGGGATTATTCTAATGCGATTATGCGAGCAAAGAATGCACATTTCATTATAGTTGCGATATATACATAATCTTATATACTACGCACATTTCATTATATGTATGATACAATGTTTCGTTACACTCTGATCCACACACTTGTCTTACACACTGATACACATGTTCTTAAAACACTAATACATATTTCAGTCCTATGATGCAGAATACATAAATAGCTTATAATACAAGTAGTCACTTATGCACAAGCGTTTTTGAAGGGGGAAATTATCCCACTTTCCTAAAACAGAAGATCAGGCCCGTCTACTTAAATGAGGCACATTAGTCTTAAAGAAGGGAGGTATTTAATAGCCTAAACCTACCCTAAACCTTAGAACAAAATAACTCAGTAGGCAGCCTCCATTGTATATGAGAGAGCTTTGAGTATGAGTGATTGTTGTAAACACAAGAGAAAATCAATAAAAGAAGTAGACTGATATGCGGCATATTGTATGGCGTATCTAGGGATTATTAGCATGATTTAGAGGATGTTTGGATATGACTTGATGGTAATTCTGTAATACGGAAGAGAAGACGAGAAGTGAAGAAATCATGGGATTTACAGAGGTTTGAAGTGCATTGAAAAGTAGAAGAACAATATGCTGAATTCAATTGGTTCGTTCTCTTTACTCAGATATCCAAATGGAGTGATTCCAATTCTAGGAGTTATATCTTGAAGTCTACTGCAAGTCCTCAAAATATGAGCGCAATCCCAGTTGGGAATCAAAAGTTATGACGTTTGTACGGAAGTGTCGCAGCTGCTGGAGTACCACCGCACCCGCGGCAACATCACCGCACCCAGCGGTGAGCCAGCAGAGAAGAAGGCGCGAAGTTCTGGAAGACCACCGCACCCCGCGGTGGGTATTGCCGCACTCGCGGTGACGACGCGCTGAAGACTTTTCTCGGCTTATTTCCGAGATCTTTTATTTGTTTTTATTTTATTTTTGAAACTTTGTTTCCAAGTTTGTTATTTCCTTTTATTTATTTCTGGATTATTTGCCCTAGTATTTAAGGTTATTTCCTAGACTTTGTTTAGAGAGACCCTAGTTGCCACCTTTCATCGTTTTTCTCTCACAAACCCTATGGAGAACTAAGCTTCCATTGTTGCACTTGACGTTTTGAAGCCTTCAATTGATTGGTTGTGAGTTTTCTACTCTTGTTCGATTTCCTATCTAGTTGTATTAATTCTCTTGCGCTTGAATGTTTATTGAATCTTATTGGTTTATCTAGATTGATCACCTAGGTTTATTGATATTATCCATATAGCTAGGACTTGTGATTCCGGGTTCGGGTTGCATATCTAGTAGCAAACACGATTTACATAAGCGGGTTGCGAGTGTTCATCGTGAGAGAGAGTTAATTGCATGCTTATAGTAACGGGTTGTTTCTATTGCATGTATCTTGTTGAATCCTTGGTTGAATGCTATTGCTTTATTGAGTCTTGAAGGTTTTCGGATTTGATTTGGTAATAAGTACTATTAGGGCTGGTAGAACTAATAGTTACCTATGATCGGGATAAGAACAACTAAAGGATAAATAAGAACTTGAGATTGATAGAATTCAGTGATCAATCATATCTATTGTTGTGTGGATCTTTGTCAGGTGTGACACTTTTCCCCATCATATTCACAACCTTTGCCTGTGAATTTGTTTACTTGCTTTGTTTTAATTACTTGGTTCAAAAATCATACAAACCCCCCCTTAGTTCCTAGTTGGTGACTTGCGAATTACAAGAATTGATAATCTGATTCTCTGTGGGATTCGACCCTTACTTGCCCAAACTACTTGTTTAGGTTTGTTAGGATTATTTTGTTTAGGTGTCACGACAACGCCTATCATAGACCGTTCAAATCCTTCTAGCAAGAAGCTAGGAGTAGACCTGTATAAGTCCGGGCAAGCCCGACTGGCCCGGACCGCTCGCCCGGTATAAAAATCGGGCCGGGCCAGCCCGGTACAGTAACGGGTCGGGCACGGACACACTTCTAGGCCCGACTGGGCCTAGAAGCCCGGCCCGGTAATGTTCATATTAATAATATATATTTTTATATATAAATATAAATAACAAAACTAAAAACCCTAATCTAACTTTACCTTCCCTCTCTTCTTTTCCTTTCCGCCTCCATCCTCTCCAGACTCCCATTCTCCATCTCACTCTCCCGTCTCCACTTCTCCATCTCCCTCCATCTCCATCCCCCTCCATCTCCATCCCTCTCCATCACGTCGCCACCTCCATCTTCATCCCCCTTCCACTGCAACCAGTCGCCATCGCCGAGCCGTCGATCTGCACTAGGCCAGTCGCCATCGAGCCCTTGCCAGCAGCGGTAGCCACCGACTCACCGAGCCATCGATCTGCGCTAGGCCTGAGGTAATTTCTTTTTTCTTCCACTGTAACAGTCCACCATACCATTATTTGCTGAGATTGAGAATGAGATGGTTCAATTTTTTTGCTGAGATGGTTCAACCAATTAGGGCTCATAGATTAATACAGGGAGCCAAAGTCAATTTTTTTTGCTGAGATGGTTCAAAGTTCAAACCAATTAGGGCTCATAGATTAATACACTGATCGAACCAGCATCGGTTGTTCTCCAATCTTTTGCTAAGATGGTTTAAGTGTTATCCTTGTCACAACGTCCATATCTAATTATCTATCTGGATTGTGAAGTTGCTCTGTGCTTCTATTTATGTTTTGTTTTTGTTATTTTTGGATCCAGGTAAAATATTATATAACTTAAACTAGTTGCTTTTGATATTATAAAGTTCTTTACCTATTTATTCACACTCTATCTAACATGTTATTTTCAAATTGTAAGGTCCTCATAGTTGCTTCATCATTGGTCCTCGTGTTGAACATGAGGATGGAGAAGTTGTAGAGTAGAGATGGTGTTTGAAGAGCAAGGAACCAAAGAAGATTAGAGGATTGCTCGTTATTGTGTTCCTTTTGTTTGGTTTGCAATGTGGATTTGGATTTTTGGATTTTTGCATGGAATTGTATCTTTATGATGTTGCCTTGTTGGCACTTGGCACTCTTGTTTGCAGGATTGTTGTGTTTTTATGTTGTACTTTTGCAGGATTGTTGAACTTGTGCTTGTTGCAAATGATTTGCACTTTTACAGGATTGTTGAATGTTTCTTTTTCTTTGGTTATATTTTGCTTTTATATTTGTGAGATATGTTGCGATTTTATGAAGTTTTCAGTATTTCAGGTACCCAACAACCATATTAAAAATAAATGTAATTTTTTAAATGTGTACAAAAAATGCAAAAATATGAACCGGGCTAGCCCGCCGGGTAACCCGGCCCGGTTGACCGGACGGGTCCGGACAAAAAACTCAGCCCGGTTAGACCGGACGGGATTAGCTCGGCCCGGTCAACCGGGTAAAAAATTGTGAATTACCCGGCCCGAACCCGGACTTGTACAAGTCTAGCTAGGAGGTAGTGGTTTTTCCCTGTGTGCTATTTGGCACTAGGGTTTCCCACTCTAAATTGTTCGTATTATGTTCTTTCTTCGAGTTCATTGAAGATCGATCTTCATCGTAATCAACAAATATTAGTGGTACAAATTCATGCTACCACAATTGACGCCGTCTGTGGGAAACGAGCCGATGGTCGATCAAAGTGCGGCGGCTCGGAGGGCGAATCGCGCAGCTGAGAGGAGACCGATGGCGGAGGATCGGTCTGCGGGTGGTCGGGACCGGCGATTGGAGAGCGTTCTTGAAATCCCCGAGCACCGTCAAAACCCTAGGAGCGGGGGCGGCGTGGATCTGGAAGCGCGTCGGAGCCCTGGACGCGTCGAAGGCGATGTCGGCGCGGATCTGGGAGAGCGTCGCAGCTTGAGACGCGAGGAGCGGGAGGCGGAGGCCGATCCCGGTTCGGCCGGTTGGGGGCGAGAGCAGGAGGAGTTCAGGCGGTTGAAGGCGGCACAGCCATCCTCCTCGGCTTTCGGAGCAGGTGAGCGGCGGACCGACCAGCAGGGGCGCCGGATTCTGCCATGTCAGGGAAGCCCGTCGGGGCAGCTTCGCGGGTCCTCTAGGTCGGGGCCGTCGATGCGCAGGGGGAGGTCTGTGTCTCCCATCAACGAGCGCTGCCATCGCCGCCGGAGAGAGAGTACGGCGAACCCAGAAGCAGTAGATGTTGGTAAGCTTCCTATATAAGAGGGGGCAAGGGCAAGAAGACCTTCACTTTACATTTCCTTCTTCAACTCCCCAAACAGAGAGCTTTGGGACGATCGGGCTTCCTCTCTCGTTATTCCGTTCGCAAGCCTCTTCTTCATCTTTCTCCTTGAGATTGTCCAGGTAAAATGAATTTTCTTGCTTTTGAAATGTAACGGTGCATTGTCCTTTACTTGATTCTCTAGTGCTCTCAAGTTCTGTAACTATCTGGGGGGTGGGGTACGAAGTAGGTTGAACTCGCTTTTTCCGAATTTCCCTAGTGTTAGTGGGCGGCGATAGGGCGGGTAGGGTTTTTCCTGAATAGGCGAAAGTGGGAAGGAGAAAAACTAAACGATTCGAGATGGTGAAGTTCCATAGATTGAGAAGGTAGAGGGTCACTTATCTGTTTCACCCTTCAAATTCCTGCTTTGGATCTCTTGACATTCTGGTGAACTTTAACTTTGTGTTGACCGTGTTCTTTTTCCTTGGCATCTTGTTGTTGATGGACGCGTTCTTTATTTGGAGAGTCTTCATTAGTTCTACCTTGATTGCGCACGTACTTCCTTTCTCATTCTTTGTCACTGAACTCTTTCTTCTTCCTTTCATAGGGGATCTGTCTAACGCGCGCAATCGTCCTTCCACCTCCTGTTACAATGTATATCGAAATGAATTCCGGGAGTGGCGACACTTTTGGCAGGGAGGTTGGGAACATATATAAAGTGAGCGAACCAGCTTCAAGCTTAAAGTATGAATCGACAACTTCGTCCTTAGGCGATTCATCGCGTCAGTCTGTAGGCAATGTTGTTCGCAAGGGGCGAGTAATGAAGGCTAGAGGAGTAAAGGAAAAAGGTGTGGTGTCTTATTCTCCTGTGGCTAATGTTTCTCAGGGTCAACCTCAAGATGAGGGGGTGCGGAGTACGGCCAGTTTTGTAAGTCATCACGTGAATGCCGATCCTCCCCATGTTCCCGCGGTGATTCCAAACGAGATCCCCATGGTGGTGAGTCATCCAAGGAAAGACATGCGAAGTCTTGCGGTGGCTACAAGCGTTTCGCTTTCTACCCTAGAGGATTTAACGTGTTCAATTCTTTGGCCGCGTGGAATAGAGTTGTGTCTTCCAGAAAATGGGGGAACCTCCATGGCGCGGTACGAGAACTGCTTGGTTGTTTGTGTGGCTAGCATTGAGGCGGGATTTTGTCTTCCCTTACTTGATTTTTACTGCAACTTTTTGAGAAATCTCAACCTTAGCCCCGTCCAGTTGTTTCCCAATGCATGGAGATACCATAGTGGATATACGATGCGATGTTATCAAACCAGTATAACACCTGGCGCACAACATATGCTATGCCTTTTCACAATGAAGTATGACAAAGGTTTTTTGCAATCTTGGCTTGCCTACTCTAAGCATGATCAACAAACCGTCCAATGTGGGCAAATGGAAGGACAGATGGTTCCTAGCGCGATGTTCCTCACTTTCAGTCTTTAATTGTCAGTTATTTCCTGGTCCTTTTATGCGTCCCGACAAACTGGATCAAGGGAGATTGACGAGTGCAAAGATCGATTTCGCAACTAAGGAGATGCTCTTGATTTCAAGCGTTTGATTACCCATGAGAATTTAGAGAAAGTAGGACTGAGTTTACCGTGTTCCGCTCAACGCGCTGAGTCGGATGATTATCTATTTTCTTCTTCTTTCATTTCCGCATGCTGGGCTAACCTAGTGTTGTGCTTTCAGGGATGGTGAGACCAGACTTCTTGTTGAAGAGGGCAAAAAAAATCGTGAGAGATTCATCGCGATCAACATCAGCAGCGGGAGTAGCCGGCGATTTGGTTGGGGTGGAGCAGTCACCAATTCCAACCTCTGACGCGGTGATCGTATGTGAAACCACAACTTCTTCGTTGCTTCCAGCCGGCCAAGTTGAAACAAAGACGCACGGCAATAAATGCCACGATGCTTCTCAAGCAAGTCGAGAAGGCAAGAAATCGAGATCTGAAAGTAGCATTGACCCTGATCACATTCGTCCATTGGGAGGAACTGATAAAGAAGCAACGAAATGTTTTGTCTCACCCGAACCTTCTGTGGCAAACATGCATAAATTAGCCATCCCAAAATATGTGTCTCCTAGAGATAAAGAGTGGTTGACATCCCTGCCCGCGCCACTCCTTCAATTTGAAGCGATGAAGTATATGGAGATGGTATGCGATCTTTCATTTGTCATGGAAACATTGTCGCGTCAACTTTATGGTTTAATGTTGCTAACTCTTGTTGGACTTTGTAGGCTCGTTTTAGCATGTTAGCCACCACATCATATTGTACCGCATTGGAGGCAAAATGCAAAGGAATTCGCAAAGAAAATGAAGCTCGTGTGAAGGTGGCAACACTGACAAAGCAAGCTGAGCAGTCCACGGCGGAGTGTGACAAGGCTATGTTTAATGCGATAAAGCTTCAAGAGGAGAACACGTCACTTAAGAAGAAGATTGAGGACTTACAAAAGGCCGCGTCTGAAAAGGATGAAGAGATAGCGGAGCTCAAAACGCAGTGTGTTGAATTCCTTAGGTTTTGATGGTAACAAACATTCAACTAATCTGGTAACTAAGTGTTTCAGGAACAAGACAGTTGTCACAGGGAACCATTGCAGCAAAGGATTGCAGAGGGAACAAAGCGTTCTCCACATGCTTTGTTACCTCTCAAGGAACATCAAAGACGAACAACGTTCAAGCTGCAAATGGAAGGAAGATATCCAGCGTGAAGATTATGGAAACAATCATGGAAGATCACGCGGTCAAGGATAAGAGATTTCGGCTGGAAGGATCTCGCCGAAGAGAAGATGTGGAGAGAGAAATCCGAATGTTTTATCTTAGGAAATCTTTCCTAAGATAAGATATTTGGAGAGAAGATTATTATCTTCAGTCGATTATATTATCTTTGGAATTCTTTCCTTAGATAATGTAAGCGGTTAAGATATTATTCTTCCAAACAATTTTAGATCTTCTTGTTACCAAGTTTAGAAATATTTTATCTTGTTACGATTAGGGTTTAGTCGTGTTGTATTTAATAGGAGTGTGGATTCATTTCTATGTACGATGAGAGACAACGACGAACTGAGAGAGATTGACTGAGAAGAAAAGAGAGTGAAGTTGTTTGTGAGTCTTTGAGGGTTGAGTTCGGATTCATCGTTGTAGAAGTGATTCAAACTTAGGTGGGTATTCTAGGGTTTGGAGTCCATGCTACAAGTATAATCGAACAAGAAATCAATAAGACAAGTAGACACTTCAAAATCCTCTCAAGCGAGAAGCTTGAAGGTAGTGGTTTTTCTTTGATTAGCTAGTTGGCTAATTAGGGTTTCCACTATACATCGTGAGTTCGTCTCTTATCTTTCTTGCTATATTATTCCGCTGCACCTTCTGTGGGAACAAAGTCTTTGTTCCCTCAGACGTAACTCTAACGATCCAACAATTGGTATCAGAGCCTGGTGCTCTAGATTGTTTTCGTTGTAGACTTTGCAAGAAAGATGTCATCAAGTAATGCCATTGGAGATTCATTCTAGAAGCCTCCGATTCTGAAGGCTGAAGAATATGATTGGTGGGTGGAGCAAATCGAGTCCCATATATATTCCCTCGACGGACAGATATGGAGAATCATTGAAGTTGACCCTATAGCTATTCCGAATGACAAAGATGCTACGAAGCCAAAGCCAAGGGTTGACTACACTGATGAAGACTGGAAGAAACTGGAGAAGAACAACAGAGCCAAGAAGATCTTCCACATGGCTCTGCTCCCCTCATATCTCAAGAAGATTATTGGCTACAAGACTGCCAAGGAGATCTGAGATGCTCTAAAACGTCTTCATCATGGAAATGAAGATGCTAAGAAGAACATGATTCTTTCCTTGATGAAGGAGTACGATCAAATCTCTCAGAGAAAGGATGAACACATTCAAGAATTCTACTCCAGGTTCCAGGGGATCGTTGGTCAACTAGAGTTCCTTGATAAAGAGATGTCAGACTGGAAGCTTACTCATCATTTCATGCAAGGCCTCAACTCTCAATGGGATACAATTGCTCTCGCTCTCTACTCCCAGACGGATGTCAAGACTCTCACTATGTAAGAGGTGGTTGCCAAGCTGGAAAGCAACGCCTCTGTCTACAATCACAAGATGAACAAGAAAGGAGAGGAGAAGGCTAAAAGCATTGCCTTAAAGGTGGAACGTGCCTTTGATTTATCTTAAGTCGAAGATGAAGATGAGGACGGTGATGAAGATGTAGCTCTCATCACTAGAGCTATGAAGAAGATATGGTCTCGAAATAAAGGCACATCGAGTTCCTCCGAAAGGAACAAAGACATGAAGGATGTCGTTTGTTACCACTGTCAGAACAAAGGACATTTTGCCAAAAACTGCTTCAAGAGGAAGGCATGTATTCCTCAAGCCCGTGAAGGGGGGCAAGCAATGATCGCTACATGGGGCGACTCCAACTCAGATGGTGAAGAATCATCTCATTCAAGGGGCATCTATTTGATTAGCATTGAAGGCTCCAATAAATCAGAAGGCTGTCTTCAAGGAACTGAGGCTGAAGCAAGGAAAGGTTCCTGGTACTTCGACAGTGCTTGCTCAAGTCACATGACAGGGGACAGAGGTTGGTTCACATCACTTCAACAAACCTCCGGAGGCTCAATAACCTTTGGAAACAAGAGCAAGGGAGAAGTTTGTGGTATCGGTAAGGTAAGGCTCTCTAAACATATTATTGTGAATAATGTGACACTTGTGAACAATCTCAAATTTGATCTCTTTAGTGTGGCTCAACTATGTCAAAACAAGAAAAATAGGGTAGTCTTTACTACTGATGATTGTTACGTTGAGTGTATAAGTACAGGAAAGGTCTTACTCAAAGGTATCTGCGACAACAACGTATACAAGGTTGATCCTTCTTTCATCCCTGAGAGGGAACTATGTCTGTCGTCCATTGCTGGGACAACAGATCTATGGCATAAACGGTCCGGACATGCAAGCCTTCAACTCCTATCCAAACTTCATAGACAAGAAATGGTGAATGGTCTTCCTAAGATCGAAGCAATGAGAAATGGAGTTTGTGATGCTTGCACCAAAGGCAAACAGGTCAGGTCTTCCTTCAAGACAAAGAAGGAGGTAAGTACCACTTGTCCACTAGAACTAATCCACATGGATCTTTGTGGGCCGATGCGCACAAGGAGCCGTGGAGGGAATGCCTATGTCTTTTTTATTATGGATGACTATTCCAGGTACACATGGACCCTCTTTCTGTCATCAAAGGATGAAGTGTTCGCTGAATTTGATTCCTGGCTCAAGTCGGTTGAAAGAAGCACAGGACAATCTCTGGGGTCTATCCGCACTGATCATGGGACAGAATTTGAGAACTCTCAGTTTCTATCCCTCTACAGGAACAAAGGTATCAATCACAACTTCTCAGCACCAAGAACTCCGCAGCAAAACGGTGTTGTGGAAAGGAAGAACAGAACTCTAGAAGACATGACGCGTACCCTCCTCATCTCAAGTGGTCTTCATATGAGTTTCTGGGCCGAAGCCTTGAACGCTGCTTGCTATGTTCTGAACAGAGCAACCATTCGTCCTCTCTTGAACAAGACATCCTATGAACTTCTAAGGGGAAGAAAGCCTAATGTGTCTCATCTGCGCACGTTTGGTTGCAAGTGATTCGTCCACAACAATGGGAAGGATTCTCTTGGCAAGTTTGATCCCAGAAGTGATGAAGGGACCTTTGTAGGATATTCTCTTCACAGCAAGGCCTATAAAGTGTTCAACAAGAGAACTAGAAAGGTAGAGGAAAGCATTCATATAGTTTTCGATGAATCTGTTATGGCTGGTAACAATGTGCAGGAACAATCATCAAGTGTTCCCTCAAACACTGGTTCATTTGGAGATGATTGCTTTCAGCTTGTGGAAAATAGTATTGGTGATGGGGACCAGTCTAATCAAGACACTCAAGATGATCCATCAACAACAAATAAAGGTGCTCAATCATCTGAATCTTCTCCGGTTCCTCAGGGGGAACAGCGCCCTAGTCCTGACTCAGTGGAATCCTCTGAGGAAAGCCTAACTATTGAAGAAAACAATGAAGGGGGTCATGATACTGTAGGAAATGGTGGTGAAAGCTCTACTACTGGTAATGATGACTCCGAGAAGTTTGACATCAACAATCTACAAACTAGAAACTACCAACAGAAGTGGGCTCATCCCGTCCATCAAATCTTCACAGACTACAGAAAGGGAACTCCTCACAGCACTCGCTCTTCTTTACATATTTTTTGTGCTTTCAATGCTTTTCTCTCTCTGCAAGAACCTAAAACTGTGGGAGAAGCATTGAAGGATCCCGATTGGATTAATGCCATGCAAGAAGAACTTCATCAGTTCGAAATAAACAAGGTTTGGAGGTTGGTTCCTCGACCAAGGAACAGGACCATGATAGGAACAAAGTGGGTGTTCAGAAACAAGCTGGATGATCAAGGTCAGGTCACAAGGAACAAAGCAAGACTGGTGGTGAAAGGGTACAACCAGCAGAAAGGAATCGACTATGATGAGACATTTGCTCTGGTTGCCAGGTTAGAAGCCATAAGATTATTAATTGTCTACTCCTCTTTCCACGGCTTCAAACTGCAACAAATGGACGTCAAAACCACCTTCTTAAATGGAGTTCTCAAGGAGGAAGTCTATGTGGAGCAAACACTTGGTTTTGATGACGCTTCCCAACCTGATCATGTCTATGTTCTTGACAAAGCATTGTACGGACTTAAACAAGCTCCGAGGGCCTGGTATGAAAGGCTCTCACAATTTCTTCTGGCTCATGGATATGTTCGTGGAAAGGTCGACAAGACTTTTTTCCTTCTGAAGGAGGGAAAACACATTCTGGTTGTGCAAGTCTACGTGGATGATATCATCTTCGGCTCCACGGATGATAGACTGGTTCAAAACTTCTCAAAGCTGATGGCCAGTGAGTTCGAGATGAGCATGGTTGGGGAACTCAAGTTCTTCTTGGGTCTTCAAGTCTCTCAGGGAGATGAGGGAACCAAAGTGTACCAACATAAGTACCTCAGGGAGTGTGTCAAAAAGTTTGGAATGTCTGATGTAAAACCCTTAACAACTCTCATCTCTCCAAACAATCCAATGGGAAAAGACGAACATGAGCAAGGAGTTGATCCATCTCTCTATCGAGGAATCATAGGTTCGCTTCTCTATCTCACTGCTAGTAGACCTGACATTATGTATAGTGTGTGTCTATGTGCTCGCTTTCAGGCTGATCCCAAAGAAACACATCTCAAAGCAGTGAAGAGGATTCTGAGATACTTGAAGGGAACATATGATTTATGTCTGTGGTACCCAAGGGGTGAGAACTTTAACCTAGTCGGATACACTGATGCTGACTTCGCAGGGAACAAAGTGGACATAAAATCCACATCTAGAATGGCTCAGTTCCTCAGGTCGTGCTTAGTTTCCTGGGGGTCAAAGAAGCAGAATTCAGTCGCCCTATCCACTGCAGAAGCTGAATACATTGCCGCCGCCGCTTGTTGCACTCAACTTCTATGGCTCAAGCAACAACTCAGCGACTATGGTATTCTTCTTGATTATATTCCCATTCTCTGTGATAACACTAGTGCAATAAATATCTCCAAGAATCCTGTTCAACACTCATGTACCAAGCACATCGAGATAAGACATCACTTCTTACGTGATTGTGTGGAGAAAGGGTTGGTATCCATGGACTTTTGTGGGACCAAGGATCAGATCGCCGACATTTTCACCAAAGGCACTAAACAGGGAACCCTTCGAACAGTTCCGTATGGAACTAGGTATGATCTCTCTAAACTGACTGTCTATATGTTATGTTCCCTCGATGATTGGCTAAATTACATGGTAAAGTGTGAAAGTTTAATCATCATGTCTTGATCTGCATTCATACTCTTGATCATTAATTGAACTACTTGCTTAGACTCATGCTGATACTTCACTTATGTGCAAACATTCATGCATGATTATCTATGCTATCATAATAATATATGAAACAGTGTTCTTTCGGCCCAAAAGAGTCAACTTGATGCATTGATCCCTCACTATAAGCCCAAATGATTGTTGACTCTCAGCTTACCATAGCCATCATGCTTGATGCTTCCTATGAGCCCCTCTAATCATCCACATCTGGGAGCCTCTCATTCATGATTAAACACTCGTATATTTTTATGTGGTGTTCTTTGTGCCCTCTCTGGTAACAATACCCCCGCATCACACTCTTCTACATTCGTTGGGAAGTCGAGAAAATGAATTGTCGCCTCAGTAGCTTGGGGCTGGTACATGACCAGTATGGTGTGCATTCATAACGAAAATGTTGCTTGTGGCAATTGAGACTTCTGTGAAATTTGGTGGATCTGGTTGTCATCATCTACACGGTGTATTTTTGGAAGTTATCTTATCAGTTGTGACTTCAAAAAAAAATTGAAGTTGCAAACCCTAGGGAACAAAAGGAGGAACCAGATCTAAGGTGGGAACCAAGAAGGACGTCTCACACTCGCCTACACTGAAGGAACAAAAAAATATATCCCTTGAAGGGTGTGCATTCTCATCATATCTGAGGTACTCCTTGTTTCTGGCTCCTGGTATCAGCGGCGCCTGATTCGTTTTTCTCTGCTTTCCAACCTCTTTTCTTGTTCCCAGCACATCTATCTCCCTACTGCCTTGCTTTTCCTTGTCCCTGTTTCACATGGTTGTCTTGATTGGCATGATCATCATTAGTGATATCTTTGTGTATCTTGTGTTGTCTTTGCATGTGGTCTATGTTTGTGTGCTTCAATCAAATGCAAAAAGGGTTGTTTTGCTTATCTTGTTGTGTTCATTTTACTCTATCTCTTTACTTATGTTTTTGATGATGCCAAAAGGGGGAAAATGACAGGTAGCCTCAGTTGAGGGGGAACTAACATGATTTCATATATTGCTAGACTGAGGGAGAACTATTATGCCTAAGTGTGGAAAACTTTCTCTTCACAACTGTCATTATCTTGTGTGTATGTTTTATTGTCAAGGGTGTTTGTCACCATCAAAAAGGGGAAATTTGTTGAATTCCTTAGGTTTTGATGGTAACAAATATTCAACTAATCTGGTAACTAAGTGTTTCAGGAACAAGACAGTTGTCACAGGGAACCATTGCAGCAAAGGATTGCAGAGGGAACAAAGCGTTCTCCACATGCTTTGTTACCTCTCAAGGAACATCAAAGACGAACAACGTTCAAGCTGCGAATGGAAGGAAGATATCCAGCGTGAAGATTATGGAAACAATCATGGAAGATCACGCGGTCAAGGATAAGAGATTTCAGCTGGAAGGATCTCGTCGAAGAGAAGATGTGGAGAGAGAAATCCGAATGTTTTATCTTAGGAAATCTTTTCTAAGATAAGATATTTGGAGAGAGAAGATTATTATCTTCAGCCGATTATATTATCTTTGGAATTCTTTCCTTAGATAATGTAAGCGGTTAAGATATTATTCTTCCAAACAATTTTAGATCTTCTTGTTACCAAGTTTAGAAAGATTTTATCTTGTTACGATTAGGGTTTAGTCGTGTTGTATTTAATAGGAGTGTGGATTCATTTCTATGTACGACGAGAGACGACGACGAACTGAGAGAGATTGACTGAGAAGAAAAGAGAGTGAAGTTGTTTGTGAGTCTTTGAGGGTTGAGTTCGGATTCATCGTTGTAGAAGTGATTCAAACTTAGGTGGGTATTCTATGGTTTGGAGTCCATGCTACAAGTGTAATCGAACAAGAAATCAATAAGACAAGTAGACACTTCAAAATCCTCTCAAGCGAGAAGCTTGAAGGTAGTGGTTTTTCTTTGATTAGCTAGTTGGCTAATTAGGGTTTCCACTATACATCGTGAGTTCGTCTCTTATCTTTCTTGCTATATTATTCCGCTGCACCTTCTGTGGGAACAAAGTCTTTGTTCCCTCAGACGTAACTCTAACGATCCAACACAGTGTGATGCGTCCAATCTTGAAGCGGAAAGACAACGCGAGAGGGCTGAACGCGTTGTAACTGAGTATCTTAACTCTGAAGATTACCAGATGAAGGTAGCAAACGAGGTGGGGCCCCATTGGGAGCACGAGATCAGGGTTGGAGTCAGACAAGCGATCGCAAAGTTTGGCAAGGTTGACCCCAAGATTACCTACTTCACTCCTGTTTACACTGACTTTTTTGACGAACCTCCACTCGAGGATCCTGTTTAGGATGATGGACAGACAATGGACGTTGATGCGAATACCGCGGCGGAAAGAGTGGCTTCACCCAAAGATTTCGACGCGTCTTGATTTTCCTTTGATCACTTCTGGACTTTTTGCTGGCCTCTTTTTTTTTTGTGGCTTCATGTGAAACACTTATCGAAAGTTATATAAATGGAAGACAAAAAACCTTTTTTTGTGCTCCTCAACTCTCTTACTTGTCGTAGGAATAGACAAGTGTAGAACCTTGTGATAACCTAGTATGGTTTTGTTGAAAAGGACGCGGTGGCAGCCCCAAGCGAGCTTAGGGTATCTCACCCATTAAAGAAGCACGTGGTGGTAGCCCCAAGCTCTCACCCGTTAAAGAAGCACGTGGTGGCAGCCCCAAGCGAGCTTGGGGGATCTCACATGTTTAAGAAGAACGCGGTGGCAGCCCCAAGCGAGCTCGGGGGGTCTCACCCGTTTAAGAAGAACGCGGTGGCAGCCCCAAGCGAGCTCGGGGGTCTCACCCGTTTAAGAAGAACACGGTGGCAGCCCCAAGCGAGCTCGGGGGATCTCACCCGTTTAAGAAGAACGCGGTGGCAGCCCCAAGTGAGCTTGGGGGATCTCACTCGTTTAAGAAGAACGCGGTGGCAACCCCAAGCGAGCTCGGGGATCTCATCCGTTTAAGAAGAACGCGATGGCAGCCCCAAGTGAGCTAGGGGGATCTCACCCGCTTAAGAAGAACACGATGGCAGCCCCAAGCAAGCTTGGGGGATCTCACCCGTTTAAGAAGAACACGATGGCAGCCCCAAGCGAGCTTGGGGGATCTCACTCGTTTAAGAAGAACACAATGGCAGCCCCAAGCGAGCTTGGAGGATCTCACCTGTTTAAGAAGAACGCGGTAGCAGCCCCAAACGAACTTGGGGGATCTCACCTGTTTAAGAAAGAATGCGGTGGCAGCCCCAAGCGAGCTTAGGGGATCTCACCCGTTTAAGAAGAACGTGAT
The DNA here is from genome assembly GCA_027886185.1 of Rheum nobile. Classification (NCBI taxonomy): domain Eukaryota; kingdom Viridiplantae; phylum Streptophyta; class Magnoliopsida; order Caryophyllales; family Polygonaceae; genus Rheum; species Rheum nobile. The sequence continues at coordinate 1,486,817 of WOAB01000232.1, read as the reverse complement.
GGCAGCTCCAAGCGAGCTTGGGGAATCTCACCTGTTTAAGAAGAACGCGATGGCTTGGGGGATCTCACCCGTTTAAGAAGAACGTGGTGACAGCCCCAAGCAAGCTTGGGGGATCTCACCCGTTAAAGAAGCACGCGGTGGCAGCCCCAAGGATCTCACCCGTGTAAGAAAAACGCGGTGGCAGTCCCAAGCGAGTTTGTTGTATTCAACCAATTGGCCTTCAATGTGATAATTGATATGCTTTACAAATTGCTCAAAATTTATCTTTCACGAGCGTACTAAGCACATGAAAAATTGTTATGGAGGGTCTCATTGAGCTATGTTTCACTCCCTCCTCTGAACAGGTAGCCGATGTGTTGACCAAAACCCTTCCTTTTGCTCAGCAAAATCATTTATCTTCCAAGTTAGCTAAGTCAAATTGTTAGGTGACTTGTTGAGTAAGCCATGTATTGAGTGACATATATATACAGCTTTTAATACCATTCAATCATATTTGAGATTCTCTTTCAATGCAACATTGAAGCTCTCTTTTCTCTCATCTCTTGATTTTTCCCTTCTTTTCTTCCCTTTTCTTTGCGTCATTAATTTTCACTGTTTCATACAATTTGACACACCACGCCTCAAATGGGGTAGACTTCTGTCGTTGGACACCTTCAAATGTCAGAAGAGACCACAAAACAAGGCAAAACGAGATCAACAAAAAACAAATTAAAGAAGATAAAACGTCACCGTCTTTGATCTTCATACTAATCATATATCATACTATCAATTAATCAGCAGTTCCACATCCACCTTGTACATAAATTGAATTCATTACTAATCAACTAATAATGCACAAAATTGTTTCAACAAATTAAAACCTTTTCTCTTCCTCCCTTTCTATAATTACTTAGATATATGCAATGTAATTAGTAGAATTGAACAGAAAATAATTAAAAGAAGGTCAAAGTCAAGCAAGATTCTCCCAAACATAACCCACAGCCTCCATGTAATTGCTCCACAAGTCATAGACCACGGTGGTGAGCATCTCCGTGATCCCTTGAAGCGCCTCCGGAACGTCCACCGCACCCTGGAGTGATTCTCGCGTCTTCTCCACAAGCTCGGTTAACGACCCAGAGGTAGAGGTTAGTGTTTCCAGTACCCCATCCTTGATGAGCTCGAACGCCTTTGAGATTACGCTTGTGATTATCTCCATTATGAGCTCCATGAAAAACGCTATGATCGACTTGATCACTTCGCCCACTTGCTCCAACAAACCCTTGGTCGCCTCTCCTGGGACCCGACATGTCTGGATCAAGAGGACTAGGAATTGGGCTATGAACGAGAAGATGGCGCGCGTTATGAGGTTCGAGATTGTGGTTATGGTGAAGCATATCACCCTCAAAAGGAGGGCTATCATTTTTGTTCTTGTGTTTTGTGTTCTTAATTATGATGGAAAGGGCTCAAAGGAGAGGAGTTGAGAAGGTTGTTTTGTGATGGGAATTGGAATTGGAATTGGAATTCATTTGGTTGTTGAAGATTTCAAATCCTTGCAAAATGCCTATGATAATGATATCAAGAAGGGGAAATTTATGTATTAGTTTATTTGGTTGAGTAACGACTAACGAGTTGTTGAAATTTGATAGGTTTGGTCTGTTTTCATGGCCGGGTCTATGTATATTAATATGTGGTATTAGACTATTAGATGTTGTCCTCACATCTTGGCTATCAATATGACTTTCGGGGAGAAAAATAATTCATTTTTTTAGGAATTTGGATTCCTTAAGCAAAGAAAGTTTGTGGTGTCAACATATACCGTGTTTTTCCATGATAGATGTATATATGCAAGCATACAACTGTATTTACCATATGATAATATTATTGATGATGTAATTTGTGAGGATTTGTTCTAAGCTGTAATACAATAAACTAATAAAATGGATTAAACAGATAATGCATGCATCATGTATTTCTCTGGTTTATACATATTGTGCTCGTTAAAGATGGAAATGTTGTATAAAATACATGTCGTGAATCAACCAAAAAAAGAAAAATTAAGTGGTGTGGTTCCTGATAATCTGCTCAGGCACAAAGCACAACCTGTCCTTGTCATTCGTTTGCTTCAAGGCTTTCTTAAATGTGCAAGTAATCTATAACTTGTAAATCAAGTTTATATCCTCACAGAAGATATGCTGTATTATAGGCTTAACCACTAATATTTAGTTGTTTTGGTGGGTATTGGCCTTGGGTTTTTTAAATGTTCTGTCTAGAGGTCTCATCATCTCGAATTCAATTTCTTCTGAAGAAGCATATGAAACAATTTACATTAAAAAAAATCGAGTAAACTTAACCATTATTTTTATACTGTACGTCCAAAGTGATCTTATTACCTTCTATATAAATTATTCTCCAAAGTATGCACTCATACACACCATGCTTTTTACTAAGACGTACACATCCATCAATTTTCCTCCTCACTAGTGCCCAAGATCTAAGTGTTTATCCGTATTTTGATGTATTTAATTTAAAACTTCTTAAATTTGTTCATAAATTCATTGTGTCATATCTTATAGGAAAACATTTGGTTTCCATTATTTGGAATAAAAAATGGGAATACGAATGTCTGGTTTCCGAAATAGTGTTTGGTAAGGATAGGAATGAGAGTGGTTTTCATTCCAAGAAATTGATGATTTCAAGCTTAACAAAATATTTAGTTCCATAAAAAATGTTGATGTATCATTTATTCCAACTAGACATGTCAAACCCGACCCGAATTTCTTAGGACCGAAACTCGATTCGAAAATCACTGGGTCAAAAAGGATCCGAACACGACGGACCTAAACCCGAACTCAAAAGATCTGAACCCGACCCACTGAGACATTATTTCATATAAATTAAACATTAAAATATATTTTATTAAATAATTATATATTATTATTGCTTTTTAAAATTTAGAAGTATTATAATAATGATAGAAAATGACCCGATCCGATCAACCAGAAAATTTTAACGACTCGATCGATCTGAACCCGCTTGACCTGAATCCGACATACCCGATCCAATTAATTGGTCCATTAATAGAGAATATGTCCAAAAATTACTCATTCCGACAACATATCAAACGACATAAATAAATATGAGACATTCCTAATTACGATTTCAATTCCAATCCAATGTTTGGATCATACGAAACAAAGCCTAAAAACTTCTGGTGGCGTTGAGTCTTTCTTATTTTTACCTTGTGACATGTACAATTCACAAATTAGGGGAAGCAAGACTTCACATGTCTTGCCGTGGGAGGCCTGCAAGTTTTGGCTACTCGTTACCCTCCTCCACCACGTGGTTAGATTTTGACTTCATTTGCCAAACCTTTTTTTGGTATTATTACATGTAATTTGTAACCAATGAGTTTAGTAGGTAGAGAATTATACCTTGACAAAAAAAAAGAGATAGAGAATTATACTTTCAAGGCTGTAGTGGTAAATCCATAATTAATAAAAAGCACCTGCCCCTAACCTCATCACTAATTTGATAATCACACTAATCTGAAATCATAAGATATGGACGAAATTGCAACCCTACAATATGTTTAGGATTCAAGCGTAGTAACGAAAGAGAAAACGAAGTAAAGGAACACGAGAATTGTTAACTCAGTTCGTCAAGAATTGACTACGTCTGGGGACACTACCAAGCCAGAATATTTTTCGCTCTTAATTGTGATAACAATGACGACAACGACTTAAAGATTACAATTGATCAACTAGGGTTATATAACAAACACGGATTAAACCTATGGGACCAAAAACTCAACACGCGAGAAACGGCCCAACGCCCACCGCGGGGCGGCGGCTCCCACCGCGGGGCGGCGGCTACCACCGCGGGGCGGCGACTCCCACCGCGGGGCGCCAATCTCACCGCGACCCGGCGGTAACTCTCAGTTGTTCATCCATTGTAAAACCGACGCCCACCGCGGGGCGTCCAGTCTCACCGCGACCCGACGGCTCCTCTCAGTTGTCTTCTCTGCCTTTACGCGTACTTCCTTACGCTTCATGCTCCATAACCCAACAATCTTCCACCTGGAGACTGATCCAACCGTAATCGTCTTCCTCATCAACCCATATCTGGTAGTAGTGTCAGGCCTTCAACTCAGTTATCAAGGCCAGTTGAAGCCATGCAAAGCTTCAACTTCTCTAAAGTCACAACCTTAGTCAGCATGTCTGCAAGATTCTCAGTTCCTCGAATCTTCATCAACTGCAAGACCTTGCGAGTCTTTCGCGTCACAACCAGCCTTGCTTTGTAACGCTTCCTTCTATTCGCCTCCTCCTTGAATCTGTAAGCCCACTTGTTATGCAATGCCTCTTGCCTGCTGGAAGCTCAACTAGCTCCCAGGTTCCGTTGGTCATCAACGAATCCATCTCATCATCCATAGCGAGCTTTCACTCGCTCACATGTTCTCCGCGAGATGCCTCTGCATAACACTTTGGCTCACCATCATCTGTCAGCAACAAATAGTAGTTTGACGGCGAATATCTATCAGGCGATCCACGCTCTCTGGTGGACCTCCGCAGCGGAATCACTGGGGTACTCGACTCCTCCTCAATTACGGTCTCCTGGTCATTTCGAACCGCCTTGCTCCCACCCGAGTTTGAGATATCTAACTCCACAACCTCAGGTTCAGAACTAGTTGTTTCTGATGCACCCAGACTGTCCTTGTACATCACCTGCTCATTGAACACGACGTCTCGATTGCGAATAACCTTCCTGCTCTGCTCATCCAAGAACCGGTATCCGAAATCATCACCACCAAATCCGATGAACGTGCACTTGACAGACTTTGCATCCAACTTGCTTCTTTCAACTGGAGCAATATGAACATATGAAACACACCCATATATCCGAAGGAAAGACAAATTTACATATTTGTCACTCCAAGCTTCCTCTGGTATCACATTCTCCAAGGGAGTTGATGGCCCTCGGTTGATCAAGAATGCAGCAGTGTTGACTGCATCCGCTCAGAACATCTTTGGAAGCCCACACTTCAGCCTCATGCTCCTAGCACGCTCATTCAGGGTCCTGTTCATACGCTCAGCGACGCCGTTCTCCTGAGGGGTTCCTTTCAAGGTTTTCTCCATGTGAATGTCATTCTCAGCGCAAAACTCCTTGAACTCACGAAGCTCGTATTCCCCACCATTGTCAGATCTCAAACACTTCACTTTAAGACCTGTCTCAGTCTCTACTAAGGCTTTCCACTTTCTGAAAGAGTCAAATGCATCATACTTTTGCTTCAGAAAATAGACCTATACCTTTCTTGTAGCATCGTCAATGAAGGTCATGTAGTATGACGCTCCACCCAGAGATGTCACAGGTGTTGGTCCCCACAAGTCGTTGTGGATCAACTCCAACTTCTGCTTCTTCAAGGTTCGGCCTCCCCTCGCAAAGCTCACCCTTTTTTGCTTCCCGAGCACACAGTCCTCACACAATCCGATCTCAACGGATTTGAGACCTAGCAGCAAACCCTTGGAGCATAACACCTTCATCCCTTTCTGACTCATGTGGCCCAGACGACAGTGCCACAGCTCTACGTCACAGTTTACTCCTGCAACAATAATGCTATCACGGACGTTGCTCGTCATGTACAGCGTCCCCTCCTTCTTTCCTCGAGCTACCACCATAGCTCATTTGGTTATCTTACAACTGTTACAGCCGAAGGTTACTTTATAACCCTCGTCATCCAACTGGCCAATAGAAAGCAAGTTTCTCTTCAAACCAGGAATATGCCTCACTCCATGCAACTGCAGCACATATCCGTTCGGCGCCTTGATTTGAACATCCCCCTTCCCTACGATTTTCAAAGCCTCATCATCAGCAAGATAGACTTTTCCAAAATCTCCAGAGGTGTAACGATCCAATATATCACCACTACTGCAAGAATGAAACGAAGCTCCAGAGTCTAACACCCAAGACTCCAATGGACTGCTCGCGCTTAGAATAGATGCATATGCAGTGGTTCCTGTCGTTGAATCGCTCAGAGTCAACGCGTCTGCAATATCTTCATTGGCTGAATTCGCTGATTTATCTTTCAACGGTGTCTTACATTCACTCTTGTAATGACTGTTTTCATCACAATTCCAACACTTGATTATGCTCTTGTCTTTGGGCTTATCCTTCCCTCTAGACTTCGATCTGCCACGATTCGACTTCTTAGAGACTGACCCCCCCCCCCTGCTTACCCGTATTCAAAGATGATCCAGAAGCAGTACCTGACGCCTTCCTGCGAATTTCTTCGCTGATAATCAGATCCCTGACTTCATCAAACTTGATATTTGCCTTCCCCGCCGAAGCACTAACAGCAGTAATTGTCCCGCTCCAACTTTCTGGTAAAGAGGATAACAAAATTAGGGCTTGTACCTCATCGTCGAAATCAATCTCAACTGAACTTAGTTGTGCGATCGTCATGTTGAACTCGTTCAAGTGATTGGTGACCGTTGTACTCTCCGTCATCCGCAGATTGAACAATCGTCGCATCAGGTGAACCTTGTTCACCGCAGAGGGTTTCTTATACATCGCGAAAAGAATTTCCAGCATACCCTTCGTCGTCTCTGCCTTGACAGTGTGATGCGCCACGTTCCTGGACAGCGATAGGCGGACCACGCTCATCGTTTTCTTGTCCAGTAACTTCCACTCGTCGTCCTTCATGTCTTCCGGCTTCTCGCCCAGCGGCAAATACAGATCTTTACCGTACAGGTAATCTTCGATCTGCATCTTTCAGAATCCGAAATCTGTTCCATCGAACTTCTCCACCGGTGATTTTCTGTTTCCCATCGTCACCACTAGAACCAGCTCTGATACCAGTTGTTAGGATTCAAGCGTAGTAACGAAAGAGAAAATGAAGTAAAGGAACACGAGAATTATAACCCAGTTCGTCAAGAATTGACTACGTCTGGGGCACTACCAAGCCAAGATATTTTTCTCTCTTAATTGTGATAACAATGACGACGACGACTTAAAGATTACAATTGATCAACTAGGGTTATATAACAAACACGGATTAAACCTAATGGGCCCAAAAACTCAACACGCGAGAAACGGCCCAGCGCCCACCGCGGGGCGGCGGCTTCCACCGCGGGACGGCGACTCCCACCGCGGGGCGCCAATCCCACCGCGACCCGGCGGTAACTCTCAGTTGTTCATCCATTGTAAAACCGACGCCCACCGCGGGGCGTCCAGTCTCACTGCGACCCGGTGGCTCCTCTCAGTTGCCTTTTCTGCCTTTACGCGTACTTCCTTACGTTTCAGGCTCCATAACCCAACACAATAGTTTTGTAATAAGACCAAGTCTATGACAGAGCAGCAGACACATTTTACCTAATCCGAAATTATAAAATTATGTCAATACTAAAGCATTACTTTAAAATGTATACAGTCGTTATAGTTACATTTTTAATTCAAGCTAAAAAAATTAATGCAAGCTATGTCTCTTATAATTTCTTCCCTGGACTTTCAACTTCCAAACACAGATCTAGAAACATTTTGCTGTCTTGTCATTAGCAAAGTATAAACTCCCTAATCAGCAGCTTCATTGTGTAGTAATCAAGATATAGTATCAAAATGGTGATTATAACTGTATAAGCATGAAGACAGTTAATTAAGGAGATTTTTTCCACATAATGTACCTTATTCTGGAGATGGCTACCGGTTATCTGCTGTACACTGACCCAGAAATTATATACAACATTTTTGAGTTCTTGAGATCATTCATTTATCTAGCTTGAACACTCTGTCAACGTACTCCTCAGAGTCCCATAAGAAGCATCCGAAAGCAATGGCTTCCAAGATCAATCTCTTCAAGCTGGCCAATGAAGTTAAGATAGGTTTGTTGCTATCAAGCGAAAATGAATGTTCAACTACACAAAGAGCCGAGCAATGCTTCTGAACGAGATCCGTGGCCACTTTACTCAGCTTTGAGCACTCTTGCAATGTGTCCTGGTCAAGTCCCTGCAGATAGAACTTGAGTTTTGGAGGCGGTTTTCCCTGTGGATGCTGCATTTGACTCACAGTTGTGGATCTCGGGGTGCTGAATTCCCCGAGGGCAATGCTCTTTATCCCATAGAAGCCTGATCCAAAAAGGAAAGCCCATCTATTTGAAGGAATGACGTCAAGATAGGACATCGACAAATTACGCTCCAAACGGTGCCTTAAGGAAGCCGACTTTAAGAAGTAGCCATACAACACTGATGCTGCATAAAATTGGCTGAGGTGCAGCCTCTCAACCTTAGCTGGGGCCCAGCTTACCATAACACTGGATCCCGCCTTCGGACCAAGAACAGAGGTTAAATATTCTCTTATCATCTCCAAAACCTCAAGGCTGTGAATGGCTTCTAGCTCCCTGGAAGGCGATATCTCCAATCTGCCATTGTTGAAACATTTGTCAAGGTTTGGTACTAGAGGGACTCCAATCTCCAAGAACTTTTTATAGATAAGCATGTACATGATGTCTTCAACTACAGGCTGATATTCTCCCTCTTTCAGTTCTGCAATTCTCCTATTGACCATAAAACCAGCAAGTAAAATAAGTGACAACTTAGTCTTATAAAGCTATTCCAAACAGCCAAAGCTCTAACCAAAAGCTAACAGTGCTGCATGATTATTCAATATAACAGATATAAATGAAGCAATAGGCCTCCTCTCATGACAATGCAACTTGCAACCTAACAGTCATTAACCATGAATCAGGGCATACAATGGCAAATTGCTAAAAGTGACATTGATAGAAATCCAATGTGTTCTGCTTACAGCAACACAAACTAAGCATGTGATTAACAGCAAAACTACCAATGTCAAAGCAGCCAATCTGACTGCCAAAATAGAAACGTTTACCAGCATATACTACTGTCTTTACTCTTTAGTTACTAGGTGTAGGATACGCCAAATCTGTTGGATCATTATTCAACAAGGGAGTTTTGCAGAGGAACATAAGACATCTTCCATTAGGGGATACAATTTTAGGGGCGAGATAACATTCCACTGCACCTATCTGTTGTTGTCTAACTATAGGTTCCAACTCGAGTTATCATGACGGGCTATAAAAAGACAGCAGCATATTCCTCAGTAACATCTATGTATCAAAGTTTCAAAGGAGAATTTCCTGCATATAGCAACTATGGAATCACAGGCAGCACATCCTTCGTTCATAGCAATATATTATTTCAATACACACTCCATTCTAAGCAACTTGCCTCTAATATTTGATGGTCAGTCAATGTTGCTTATTCAGTATCCATTATCCATTATGCAGATTATCATATATATGCAAGATTCTAAAGCTTTTGTATTACTGTGTTTCTTATCATGTATACTTATGCTCCCTTTAGTAGCTATATTTAAAAGTGGCTTATGCTATTGAATATGTTCTGTATCATACCATTCTACTATATCAGCGTAATCATATCCATCCGTCTGGACAGAAAGGAATGCAACGGAATACTAGAAATTCACCAGTCACCATTTGTAACATCATTTGCATTCCAAAAATGAGAGTTTACAATTCATATACTTTAACATACATAATCACATATGGCAAAGCCCTAAAACAGTGAACAAATCTATTTACCAATTTATTAGGCCATTATGTTTCATATAAGGAAGAAAAAAAGATTTCTGTATAATGCGCATAATTGGCCTTATACTTCTCTGGAAATAAGAAATTTGTGGACTTACAAACTAAAAACAATCATCTTATCAAACAAATGATGAGACCGGATTCAGAACATATTTACTCACCTGGATAACATAAGTTTTAAAAAGGGAATAAAAGACAAAAAAGGAGCGAAAGCGAAAAGCCATTTGAACACACCTATGGAGGCAGGCTTCAGGAGAGCCAATGCTGAGATTCATCCGAGCTAGAACGGCGTATCGATCATCGGACAAGCGATTCAGCTCCGAAGAAACGGCGTCGTAGAAGGAGTCCGGATCGTTCTGGAGAACGCCGCCGAGCGACCTCCCAGGGAACGAATTCGGCTCGAGCGGTGCGTTAAGACTGCTAGTTCCGCCGCACCGGATCGTAACGTGGACGGTCAACGGCCTCCGGCTGTTCCGGCGACAGAATGATTCGACCGGAAGGGACGATTTTCCGGTGAAGCTCAGCGCCGGGGGATTCGGTGGGGTAGCGGAGGGTTTCTGACAAGGCAAGCACTTGAAAATCGAATGCTTAATGTGGGAGTAGCTACTGGCCATTAACAAGGAGATTGAAATATCAAATATCTGAGAGAGAAGAGCTGGGAAGTTGATCGAGGTTTTGGAACGATTAGAGAAAGGTTAATCGAGAATGATTAAAAATTTACAGGTTGCGACTTGCGAGAGAAGAGAGATGAGGACAGAGTTTTAACGGTCAAGAGTCAACAATAGTGCGTTGATGAATTGGAAATTTACCCCTTTTCCCCCCAAGGAAATTTAGAAAGCGCCCTTAGTTTATTCTTGTTTATCAAAACCATCACTCAGTTTCATAGTTGTTAAAAAACTAGCAGAGCCAGTAGTTTTCGTCAAAACTATTGACTTGAAAGAAGGTGTAAAAAAATCTTTTTTACACCTTTTATCATATTTTAAATTATTTCTGATTTTTTGAAATTTATTTCCAAAAAATAGCTTTTAATATTATTTTTATTTTAGAGTCTCAAGACAGGTCCTCCTTTCTCTTTACTCCAAAAAGTAGATTTTCCTTCTCTCTAGGGGTCTTCATCCGGTCCGAACCGGATTTTTGGGCATATGTGGACCGAAGACCGGACCGGATTTTTGGGCATATAGGTCCGGTCCGGTCTTAATCTGGTCCGGTCTTGGACCGGATTGGACCGGATTTAATTTTAAAAAATAAAAAAAATTAAATTCTTATTTAAAATCTATAAAAAAATATTTATAAAACATATATACTCCTAACTTATTAAATTTAAAAAAAATATCTACAAAAAATACATATAAATCTCTAAAAAAATATATAAAACATATAAATTACAAATTTTTTTTTTTTTAAAATTCCGGTCTTCCGGTCCGGACCGGATTTTTTCCGGGTTTGGACCGGACCGGAAACCGATTTTGGGGAAATGGTGGACCGGAGACCGGACCGGAATTTTACCGGTCCGGTCCGAAAATCCGGTCCGGTCCACCCAAACACCCCTACTTCTCTCCATCAATCCAACCCTCACCCAAATCAGAATTTTCCTATACCCACCTCTCACTCACCCACCCATGGCCTTCAGCCTTCTCAAGTTCTGGAAATCCTCCACCGCCGCCTCCGCTGGCCTCGTCACTCGGCTTCTCGCCGCCGCTACAACCATCCTCACCGGGGAGGATCTCTGGCAACCATCCTCACCGGGCAAACCCCAGGTTTTCCCCGTATCTCTCCTCAGATATGCCACCAAGCTCCGAATGATAAGTCGTCGGTCAAGTCGCCGGAAAAAGAAAAGGCGACAGAGAAGGAGAGTGAGAAGAAAATCTGGGGGTGTGGGGCATCCTATTTGGCCTCGCCGGATCCGCCGCGAATAACTACACATGGCCGACGACGACCTCCCCGTCGTACTCCTCCAAATTCGACCCGGCCCTGGACGTTGGGCGTCTGATCAACTCACAAGGATTTAAATGGGGTTTTGACACCGGGGTTTTGACACCGGAGGGGCGGAGGAGGCACGGTGGTTCGTGATGAGGGATGACGACACGGATCTGGCTGCGGTATCGGCGCCGATACGACCATCGGAGATGTGGTACGCCGACGACGTCTTCATCACCGATCTAAGAGAGAAAGAAAAAAAAGATCTATAGATTTGGTGAAGGAGATGAAAATAAAATAAAAATGATTTCAGATCTTTTGAAGTAAATGGAAAGAATGGAAGAAAAATGAGATCTGTGAGGAGGAAGAAGAAAGAAAAATATAATTATTAGCACGTTTTTCAATAAATTATAGCAGATTACATATATATCATTTACTTTATTAAAAGTGTAGAAGATTCTTTCTACATTTGGTGTAGATGTGTTCTTCTCCTTGAAAGAAACATGTTTAACAAAAGATCCAGAACATGGTTTAACCCGTACTTTGTAAGGGCATAATATATCAGTATTTTATTTTTTATAATATATAAATAATTTATATTATCGTGTATTTGTTTTTTTGTCTCATAAGAGCCCGTGTGTTTAATTTTTTTTTAAGATTTAGGGTTTACTGTATTGATGATTTAAGATTGGGTTATTGATGTGAAAGTCCCCGTTGACACGATCGCAGATGCCCTGAAACGCAACGAAGTCAAGCCAAGCGCCAAGCTTGAGTCTTCCTGGGTGTCGTAGAGGGTTCTTGAAGCCACATAGATGGCTTTCTTCTTGTGAGTTGCCGTGGAAACCAAGGTGTATGTGGCCTTGTTGAATTGCACGAAAATCACAAGTGTTGATGAACGAACCTCTATAGGACTTAGAGGTTTAATTGTTGTAGCGTCGGCTGCGGAGATCAAAGTGATGATCTTGATAAAGACGAACGAAGTGTCAAACGCCAAGGGATATGACGATCGATCAAAGAGATGATCGACCGTAGCTAAACAGTCCACAACAGAACAACCCTAGAGAACTCGGATCTTAGGATCCAACCACAACAATGACGCAAGCTCAAGCAAGGAGATAAAACTCAACTTTCATTAACTTAAGCAAAAGTGAGTTTACAATGGAAATAACAGGTATTTAAAGCTAAGCTAAAAGTGAAATAACAAAGATAAACCATGGGCTTAGACGAGCGGCCCATAATACATGGATCACGCCCCTTCAAGCCAAGAACACCAAAACAAAACAAATACTAAAATTGTCTCAAAATATCAAAACTAACAAGAATTGCCAAATAAGGAAACAAGATAACTTGCGTGCCAAGGACAAGCCGCAAGCGCCGCGAGAGACACGGCCATGCGGGCGCGCAACACGGCGAGTGTCATGCCGACGCGACGCGCGACGCAACGCGGCCTCCTCGGCCACTAAACCTCAAAGCCAAGAAACGTGACTGCGGTCACTCTTGCGGGCTCAGAGGCGGTGTCGATGCTTGCGATGGACCTGGTGACGAGCGACTGGGTTGCTTGAGCGATGGCACGCGCTCGCGCTCTGGTCACGGGTTTGGGGGCTCGGAGGCTGAGCTTGTCTTCTTCGCCCTTCGCTGTGAAGGTGGAGGGTAGGGAGCCATCAGCTATTTAGTTGCAATTATAACTAATATTGCAAAGAGTATCTAATTTTATTTGTTAAGAATTGGTTTATCTTTATATTGAACATTTTCTAATAATGTTGATAAAGTATTTATGTTATGTAGAGTGTACTTCAATTAATGAGTAATTTTATTTTGTTATATAATAGATGATGTTAAGTGTTGAAATTTTGCTAATTTCAAATTAGAATACTAGCTGGGTCAAACTCAATTTGGAAAAAAATGACCTTTCCTCTCATATTGGTTTGATCATTTGTGACAATCATTCTCGTATTCTTGTTGTTGATAAAAAAAAACATATTCCTGATACTTCAATCTCCAAACAAAAGTCTATGCCTTGCTTGAAGGTATTCGCCAAGCTATTACACTTAACATTACTAAGGGCGACAATCTTGTAGTTATTAAGAGCCTTAAGAAACTTTGGAAAGTTCCTAGGAAATGCAAACTATTATTTTGGACATTAGGGCCTTACTTGATTTCTTTGATTCCTTCAATGTGTTTCATTACTATAGAGAATGCAACGAAGCAGATGATTTTGGATATCCAATGACGTCAACATTATGCACATTCGGGAATTTATTATCATGACTATTAGTGACAACTCATTGAATTGTACCAGAACATGGAGAGAAGAACTTCTCACAAGGAACTCTAGATTCAACTTTTTTTAGAGTTTTTATAAAGATCATCCGAAGTGATGATTTAGGCATGTCTTGTAACTAGCAAGGAGCCTTTTGTTTGTACAAAAAACAAATAAAAAGATAATCGTATTTGATATTATAAATGTCATTTTTATGCTTTAGGCATAAACTTATAGTTGTCATTATTACGACGACGACATGTAATATAAAAATACCAGATGAATACATATACAATGAAAATCCGAATTATAAATCTAAGACGTGATCTATCCTAATAAATAGGGATGATCAAATGGACCGATCTAATCCGGTATACAGGATATCTGATATTTTTTTAGATTAAAACAGTTATTCATATCCGATTCGTTTTCTGTCGGATATCTGAAAAATATAACTCGGATGAAACCGGATATTCGAATCGGATATCCGAGATATCAGTTTAGTAAAAACTTAGTTAAACTTTATTTTTTTTTAAATCAAAACTGATAACCAGCAAAATGGAAGTCAAACATGAATAAAAAAACATCTAAAGTGTAAATTGAAGATTCAAACATGCATTTATAGTCTCTTTTGACGCAAAGGTCCACATAATTCATATTATATCTTATTCTATTAACACATTGCTTCCTACTTTTTTTAAAAAAAATATATGTTATAATTAACATTTTTGGATTCCCGGATATCTGGTACTCAAAATATCCCGATGTGTGTTCGGTTTGAGCATTTGAAAAAATAACCCGGATTAGATCGGATACGGATAAAAATTTATACGAATATTTTCAAATGCGGGTTTTTAGGATCGAAAACGGCGGATGCATGATATTTATCAGATCCCCGCAAAGCAAAATCTCAAAATGGCTATGTATTCACGTATGGAGACACATTGATCTTTTGGAAGTCAACGAAGCAAACACTTACGGCTACATCCTCAAATCACACAAAACTCATTGCTCTTTATGAAGCTGGAAGAGAATGTGTCTGGTTGAGGTCGATTATTGGATATATACAAAAAGAATGCAAACTTAAAACAATCACTGATAATCCAACCAAGATATATGAAGACAACTCGGCATGCCTCACACAAATAAAGGAGGGCTATATCAAGGGTGATCGAACCAAGCACATTTCACCAAAACTATTCTCAACCCATGATCTAGAGAAAGAAGACAAAATTAATGTCCAACAAATCCGATCATGTGACAATCCTGTTGATTTGTTCACAAAGTCATTACATCCCAAGAAGTTTGAAGAACTTGTGTTTAAGATTGGTATACACAAATTTCGAGAAGTACGTTAATCTCAGGGGGAGAATTATACGCACTACACTCTTTTTTCTTTGATCAGGTTTTTATCCCACTGGATTTTTCCTGACAAGATTTTTAATGAGACAGTAATACCAAGCGTGTAAAGTTTTTTCCTTCTGTATTGGTTTTTATTCCACTGGGTTTTTCCTAGCCAAGATTTTAATGAGGCAGCCATGACCTTGAGAAAAGGTGAATATTCAAGGAAAAGTGTTATAAGATGAAAGATTAAGGTGAATTATTCACCTTCTACTGTACATTTGGCCTATACGATCTTTTTGTAATTGCGGCCCATACGACCTTTAAGAGCCAGAAGGATATATATGGCGAGGTGACTTCATCCTTTTGTTCGACAAATTAAGATTTTGACTATAAAAACAAATATAATCTTATATAAAATCCATCCTTCAATATGAAGGAAGTCTTCCTTTAATTTGTTCAAAATTTCACAACAAAACCTACATTGGCTTTGGACATTATTTTTTGAATATCTAAAAAGTTATGTTGAGAAAATGCGATAATGTCGGTTGTTCACTAAAAATAGCGGTATTGGGCCACAAAAGTTGTGGTTCGAGGCCCAAGCATCTAAGTAGCCCATTTAAAGAATCAGCGTAAACGACTCCGTGGGGCTTACCACACTCGATCAGCTACCTTGTTGATTTCTCGAACCATCCTGGCCCTTTTGACGATCCTTCTCCTCTTTGTCCGTTGGAACTCTCTAGAACACTGAACCTAAACTCACACCCTCCCCCTTCTTCAACTTTAAAAACCCTTCATTTCAAAGCTTCTGATAATAAAATCTACTATTCTGCTACTCTCTGTATCTAGATCTCTCCATCTCTTGCAATCGACATCCGCATTCGTCGTGAGCCCCTTCTTTTAGAGGCGGAAAATGGAGGATTTCGACATGCCGGGGACCGAGGATTTCAACGAAGAGGACATGAATTTCGGCGGTGACGACTCTCCGGTGATGAAAGTTGGCGAGGAGAAAGAGATCGGCAAGGAAGGCCTTAAGAAGAAGCTTGTCAAGGAAGGTGAAGGCTGGGATACTCCTGAGAAAGGCGACGAAGTTGAAGGTCTCAGAATTTTTTTTAATCCCCTCATCCTTCTATAAATTCTGTCGGAAATGATCGATCAATCTAAGTTTGTGTTTGTGAATGATCAGTGCATTACACTGGTACTTTGCTCGATGGGACCAAGTTCGATTCGAGCCGTGACCGAGGAACGCCATTCAAATTCACCCTTGGACAAGGTTTGCTTTTGTTTATCTTGCTCTCCTATTGTCTTGCTTACTACAGTCCTGGTTTTTTTTTGGCATTGCCTTCAAATTTGCAAGTGTTGGAATAGGTTGTTTTGTGATTTTCCAGGAATTTCACAATTTTTATTATGATTTTGGGTTAGGTTGATACTATATGCTTTCTATGATATTGTTCAGTCTAAATCTGCGCTAGGGCTTGATACTATATGCTTTCTATGATATTGTTCGTTGCCGTAATTTTTCCAATATTGAGTATAGTGTTTTTATCTAATAGCTGACTAGCTGCAGAGAAGACCTGTGTTGCTTTGCAGTGGGTTGTTAGTATTAGGCTATTGCCTATTGCGGATGCCATTGTGGTTGTTTTTGGGTTGATATCTGCCTGTGAATATATCTTTCTGTCCTGATGTTTCATGTGTGGTTGTGTTAGGTCAAGTCATAAGGGGATGGGACCAAGGTATCAAAACAATGAAGAAGGGAGAAAATGCCATTTTCACCATTCCACCTGAGCTGGCATATGGTGCGTCTGGATCTCCTCCAACGATTCCTCCAGATGCCACCCTCCAGTTTGATGTTGAGTTGCTATCATGGGTTAGTGTAAAGGACATATGCAAGGATGGTGGTATCTTCAAGAAGATTCTTAGTGAAGGAGAGAAATGGGAGAACCCAAAGGACCTTGATGAGGTGTTAGGTAGTATTGCACATGCTTCTCATTGATACTCTATACAACAATTTTTGGAATTTTACATATTAAGATAAAGACGTATTAGCACAATCTTATCTATACATTTTTTTTAATGATTGTATAGTTAAGTACGAAGCTAGGCTTGAGGATGGTACATTGGTAGGAAAGTCGGATGGTGTAGAGTTCACTGTCAAAGAAGGTCAGTGATCTTGTTATTTTTCTTTTTATCTTGTTGGTGTGGATTCATTCTCTACATTGTGATGACTTTTCTAACATGTGCAGGTCATTTCTGTCCTGCTATTGCCAAGGCTGTGAAAACCATGAAGAAGGGAGAGAAAGTACTGCTTACTGTCAAGCCACAATGTGAGTGCAATTAATGACATTTCCTCTGTTGAATTATTATAAATGTCTTCTTATATAAGAAGGGAGTTTATTTACATTGATTTTTGCGACTGATGGCAGATGGTTTTGGGGAGTCGGGAAAGCCAGCCTCTGGTGATGAGGTTGCGGTGCCTTCAAATGCTACTCTGCATATAGCTCTTGAGCTGGTGTCATGGAAGACAGTAACTGAAGTAACTGATGATAAGAAGGTCATTAAGAAGATAGTGAAGGAAGGAGAAGGGTATGATGCTAATGATGGTGCTGTTGTAAAAGGTTAGAACAGAACTGGAATGGGCACTTGTATGTTTCTGGAACTGAACATATTCTGACAGTATATATGCCTATCATCTTTCTGGTAGTGAAATTGACTGGAAAGCTGCAAGATGGCACTGTATTTGTTAAGAAAGGCCATGGTGATGGAGATGAACTGTTTGAATTCAGGACAGATGAGGGTAATGCTATTTTGATGTTGCTCCTCTAGTATGACATTAGCCACATTTTATTAGCAAATGCTAATGCTTGTGTTTTATCCTTGTTATATGTAAGCAGAGCAAGTCATTGACGGGCTAGACAGAGCTGTTATGAAAATGAAGAAGGGAGAAGTAGCCTTATTGACAGTTGCACCTGAATATGCCTTTGGCTTTTCAGATTCCCAGCAGGAGCTGGCAGTGGTTCCTGCTAATTCTACTGTCTACTATGAGATTGAGCTGGTCTCTTTTGAGAAGGTAGATTGAATGAATATGTAGTTAATAGTTCCATTTGGATTCCTGCCTAGTTTGAAGTCTTCATCTATAATGGTGCTGGCCCTTATATTACAGGAGAAAGAATCATGGGACATGAATATCCCAGAGAGGATTGAAGCAGCTGGTAAAAAGAAGGAAGAAGGAAACATTTTATTCAAGGCTGGCAAGTATGCAAGAGCTTCAAAGAGATATGAGAAGGTACTCTTCTGCAGAAGGCCACATTGTAACATCATGTTGCGTCAATTTTTAATTTGCTTTTTCATCCAATCCTCCTTACCTGATTGTTTTTGTGGCAGGCTGTCAAGTATATTGAATATGATTCTTCTTTTAGCGATGAAGAAAAGACTCAAGCTAAGATATATAAAATTTCCTGCAACCTGAACAACGCCGCTTGCAAATTGAAACTAAAAGAATACAAGGAGGCGGAAAAATTATGCACTAAGGTAAACTTCTTGTTTTTCTTACAAAATCTTCATGAGAACAATTTAATTACAAAATGTACCTTATATTCTAGCTTTGTGAATGCAGTAATATGCAAACTGAATTTTCGCTATGTGCAGGTGTTGGAACTTGACAGTAGAAATGTGAAGGCTCTTTATAGAAGAGCTCAAGCATATATCAATCTCGTAGATTTTGATTTGGCAGAATCTGATATTAAGAAAGCTCTGGAAATTGATCCTGATAACAGGTTTGTGATTTCGTAGTTGGTTAGTTTTTCTCCCCACGAATGCTTTCTAGTACTAAAAATGATTTCATAGTTGGCATCTTCTTTTCTGTACAATGGACATTGACAAAGTTGGTCAAGATTAGTTGTTCATGCTTTCTCTGCTCTTTTATTCCTCTTGATCTAGTAATGTTTTCCATGACAAGGAACACTTATAGTGCTTCTAATGGAGTTGCCTTTGTTTGGGTTTGATTTTGCATTATTGCATATTTTATAAATTATTGTCACCACTGTCAGTCTGTCATAGTTTTCCTTGATGAATTATCAGTAAGACACCTGGGAAGTGGTCTGACCTTTGCTGTCTCTCAAATACAGGGATGTGAAGCTTGAATACAGGAAATTGAAGGAGAAGGTGAAGGAGTACAACAAGAAAGACTCGAAGTTCTACGGGAACATGTTTGCAAAACTGAACAAACTGGGTTCTCAAGACACAAATGTAAGCTAATGGCTGCCATCGTTTTTATCAAATGTGACAATACATCCAATCACCATTAAGAAAAGCCTTCACAATTCTTAAAACAAAAGAAAGCCTTCACAATATACTTAAAGAGGGTATTTACGAACCAATTCTACTTCTCAGTTGCTTCCATTGTTGGTTCTATAAATTTGCCTAATATTTCCATTAACTCAACATAATTTTTCTGGTAATATGTGTCTTGGTTGCAGGGGGCTGCCAAGGATGCTGAACCCATGAGCGTAGACAGCAAGGCATAATTTGCAAGAGCACCATAACAAGGCACCCTTTGGATATGGAAGGAAAGACTACTGGAGGAGTAGGCCAACTTTTATTTCACTCTTGCTGGTTTACTTTTTGTAGAATTGCTTTGGTATTCTTAAATAATTACGTTTAAGCAGAATGGTGGTTTTTCATCCCCTCAGAGGATTTTTAAGGCTATGTCTTCATGCTGATGTTGTCAAAAACTAGCAAAATATGTTGATTTTTCTTCTTGTCCCCCAAAATAAATATTGTGCTTTTTATCTTTTATTTAAATGGTCTCTTGTTTGACATGAAGGATTGCACATTCTACTAGCTGTTGCTTCGACCATCCCAAGAAAAAGAATACCACACTGACAGGAAAAACAATGATTTTTTTTTTTACAATTCCTTGAGAAAGTTACTGCTTCACTGTAATGGAAGATAATGTAACTTCTTCACAGTAACTTTGCTCCAGATTACTTGTTGATGTCCATGGTACAAGTAATTGGCCATTATCATGAAGGGCTGTAGGATATTGAGTTATACAGCGATGAAGCCTGTACTTGTGAAGAGCAGAAATAGATTCAAATAGATGTCACAATAGTTTTCAGACATTTTTATTCTTCCTGTTCAATTCAGTGAGCTGGATCTGTCTCATCAATGCTCATCTATAGCTTCTAACTCTATTCATATATGTTTTGGTGGACCATCTACATCTGGTAGTGTATGTCCATGACTCATTCGCTCTTAACCTATCAGGGTGTTAAAGTTACCCCTATTAAGATGCTCTTGCTGTGAATCATTTTTGTTTATTTATGCAGTGATAGAGAAAAAAATGGCAGTGCTCTTCAGAAATTGTACATGACACCATCTGACCAAATAAAGTATGAGAGAACTTACCTACATTACTTTGGTAACTTGCTTCTTACCTGCCTGACACTGCATATATTGGTTAAAACTTAATTTACCCTCAATCTTTGTTGTATGAAATTGACTAATTAGGGAAGTCTTTACTTAATGTTGTATGTATGAATATTCATATGGGGATGTAAATGATATCTCTCCTACAAGTTACTTCTTGATGTCCGAATTCATATACCCTTTTTTTACTCCATTTGGCTGGCTCTCATGGAAGCAGCAGGTGGTAAAAGCAAGACACTGCAATTAAGGCTTGACCCACTTTTGGATCTGCATTCTGCACAAGCCTGTCTCCCAAACCAATCTCAAGGTGTGTTTGCATCTTCTTCCTTTTACTCTTATCTTCAGCGCAACAGTCGCTGTGGTTACATAGATTCGGAACTCGCCATGTCATGTCCTTTTGTATTTTAGAGTGCTTATGCAAGTTAAAATCATCACAAGTAGATGAAATGTACCAAGTGATGTGGTTCCTCTTATGGTGAGCAAACAAGATGAACACAAATTATTCTCTAACTGCTTGAATGGGTTAGTAGAAAAGGAGATTTCACAGGAAAGAAGGGTTAAGTATGGGGGAGGTAGATTAGATACACATAAACAGAACAGAGACAAAACAGTGACAGCTGATTTCATCTATTGACCCACTCTGCCCTAAACTCATGATGATTATATTACCCCCACAAACTACAATATGGTCCCTTACAGTACTGTCTCCAACTAATAGTTGAAACAGTGCCTTGCACCTTAATTTTATTCTCTTTCACTTTACTATTTCAAGCAGAAACCTGAGAAATGAAACCATGATGGATCTTATTTGGTACCCATCAACCATCTTGCTTTAAAGGCTTCAGATTGTGTAGAATCTGAACATACATCAGCTGTTGATGGAGGACAAAATGTTATTAGACACCATCATCCCAACTAACTAAGCATTTAGTTCCTGTCACACCAAATTAATACCTTAGAAAAGCTACAGTTCACCCTCTCTCACCCCATCCCTACTCAAGCTGGTTGTGCGCAGTTTGCAACAGCGATTGTGGCGAGCCCGCCTGACCCGTATACACCTGCCTAGACCTAGCCCGGCTAGAGCCCGTATAAGTAAAATGGTTAGGGCCCGAAATAGGACGGGTGGCAGGCTGACTAGCTCTAGACGGCTGCCTAGGCCGATTTTTAGAATAATGATTATCTAATTCAATTAGAGATCGGTCTATAATTTCCGACCAATTAACTTAAAAAATCAGAGTTAGATGTATTTGTCCCTTTTTAAGCGGGTTAAGAGAAGATGCTTCAAAGTTTATATTCATGCATGTTAAGGTTAGAAAGCTTTGATATGTGACTAGGCTTAAGAGTCACATGCATGGACAAAGCTTTTCCATTGGACTCCTACTCAGCGCAAATTTACCAGCTAGTTTGTGGACATGGATAATTCCTTAACAGTATAGATTACATCTAATGTATATGGTCCATTTTAAAGTAGAAGTTCAATTATTAAGTAAAACCCATTTATAGAACTCTATATTACATTAACCCCTCAAGAAAACTCTACTGCATGTAGCAAACTTACTAAGAGTCTAAGAGAGTACATGCACATTTACTGAATAAACATATGTACACTTAAAAAACAACGCTATTAAGAAAACATATGTACACATACAGACATACTACAAAGTAGGTAACACACATTTTCAATAAATATATGCTCACAGACTGGGATTTTATATTTGTATGACACATTCAATGTCTTTATACATTTTATACTTATGTGTTCATATGAACACAATATTTTCATGTTCGTGCCTAAGCGGTCATTTATACGGGTTCTTTCCCTTATAACATAATATTCCTTATATTTCCTAATTTCAGTTTTTTCCTTCCCTTGGTTAGGTGTAACAATTAGAAAGCTTAGTGGGTGATTATGCGCTCCTTAAGAATGACCTTTTTTTTTAGCTTTTTTCCTTGCAAAGAGGAAGTGGGTGAAAAAAGTAAAAGCTGCAAGCAAAATGTCACATGCTAGGATACAAAAGATAAAATAGAGTAGAAATAAATAAATTATTTTGGCGGAAAGTCAATTATAATACTAAAAATTGCATTTCACTGTACTTCAGTGAAATGTCTCACTATTAAGGAAGGATCTTTTAGAGGGCCTTTTTTCTGTCCATTTTCTTTCCGAAAATGCGTGGTAATATTAACTGATCGATGGCTCTTTAGTTATTATTTTTAGGGTAACTAGTTTAAACCCTCGTGTCATGCACGAGTCGACTTATATTTATGAAATAAAATTTTAGTATACGAATAAACGTCACATGAGTACAAATTAATGACTATGTGATTATAAAAAATAAGATATACAAGAAATGAAAATATATTGACATGTAATTATATTAGACTTTTTTCCAAACATATACATGTCAATAGAAAGAAAGTGATTGAATTTATATATATAAAATTTATAGGAAACAATTCACTTTAAATATATGTAAAAATAATGATTGTATATGTTACTTAACCAATTCTCAAAAATATTTTATTTTTGTATATTTAGAGTGAAATAGTATCCAAGATTGAAGTTATGAATCGAAATATACTATTTTTTTCTTCAATTTAATAGGTTAGTACGATGTTATTTTTTAATCTTCCAACAATATGTTATTGATGATATGTTTAGATCTATATTCTTTTTTATAACTTCTTAAGTTTGTTGATAGAATGTTATTTTTTTTAGCTTTTTTTAACCTTTTGTAATATTCAATTCAGGTTTTAGACATTGAGATGATATTATTGAAAATAAAATCACATTAATTTACTCATTGTTTTATTATTATTATATATATATGTTGGGCACTTATATTTATTTGCAATTATTAATATACTAAATTAACTCAATTGGAGAATCAAATGAAACCCAATTGAATTATATTTCAAATAGTATATTGATATTTTCATATATTTTTTTATTCATCATCAATTATTTCAAGTTTATAAATAATTTGTAATTAAATCTTGAAATGTGAAATCTATCAAGTGAAGATTTTATTGCTATCAAATTTACGTGGTTTTATTTAATTTTCAAAATGTGAATGCATTGTAACTTTGTAAGTAAATAAAAAATCATTAAAAAGATATTCTATCTAAATGTTGTTAGTAATAAACTTACGTGGGTTCACTAATGTTGTTGCTATGTCGATATACTAATTAACTTACATGGGTTCTTTAATTTGCTAATAGTTTGTCACTAATTCGTGGTATTTACCAAAAAAATTATT
This sequence comes from Rheum nobile, assembly GCA_027886185.1. NCBI lineage: Eukaryota > Viridiplantae > Streptophyta > Magnoliopsida > Caryophyllales > Polygonaceae > Rheum > Rheum nobile. The sequence goes on along the minus strand of WOAB01000232.1, from coordinate 1,463,017 downwards.
AAAATATATGATATCTAAAGTTAAGTATATAACCTAACCTTATACAATATTTAATATTTAAATTAAATAATTAATTAAATAATTTTATTGATGATGTTAAATGTTAATTAATATTATTGTTGCATTAAGAAAAATATATGTATTACATTTACAATTCCGTCAAATAAAAAATTACGTTAACATTTATTGCAAATATAAGTTAGTTTGATGAGATTTTGGTCAAGATTTGATAAGATTTTAAAATTTAGAGCTAATTAATTTGCAAATTTTGGTAAGGTCTTTTTGGTAATTTTTATTTTACTGATTATTTAATATAATAATAAATAAATAAATAAAAGAAAAATAACAAAATAAAACCTTAATAACTTGGGCCTAAAAATACTCTGGTGGCTTAAAAAGAGCGAGCTTTAATATAGATATTTGTCACTTTAAAGTGGTTGGTTTTGTAAGTAATTGTAATCTAAATATTTAAATATAAATTTTAATTTGATAAACGGTTTTTATTTAAGTGTAAACAGATTAATTAGTTTCACCTACAACCACTAACATATATTCAGATCTGATATATTTTCTATTGTGCGCTAATAAATTACCAATATACGGTCATCTTTTTTTACAATTACATTTTATACCCATTGGGTGTTGTTATTTTCACAAAAAGACCTATTTTCACATATCGAATATGTAAGGCATTCTTTTATTGTACGTTAAGGTATTACTAATTTAGAAGAAAGTGCAGATTTTGGAATAATATATACCCATTGGGTGTTGTTTTAATTCATATAAAAAAATGATTTGATAAGAGTTTTATACTTAAAGTGAATTAAAATATAAAAAAAGGAAAAGATAATGAATGAAAAAATGACACGTAAGAATGGTGGGTCCAGAAGCGTTCTAAGAATTCAAAAAGGGAGAGCTTTAATATATAGATATAGATTGGCAAAACATATTGTAGAAAAATCCTAATTATTTATCCTTTTGATAAAATTAACTTTGTACCATTTGAAGTGAAGCAAGTTAATATCATCTCTAGAATTAAGCTTTTGGGTCTGAACAACGATTTAAAATACAACATGTAAGGATATAAAATAAACGGTTTTTTTAATGTGTGTTCATGGGCACATGTTAATAAATTTAAATAGAAAATTTATTTTTAAAATATTTTCTAATAGAGAATTGATTAACCCTTAACAAATAAGATTAAACTAATGACTAAATAAATAATTATCAAAAAAAATATATATTAGAGTGTGTCTATAGATACACTAGAAAAAAACCTAAAATAAAGGACACTGATATATACACGACAAACTTATATGCCAAAATATGGCGTATAAGTTTTTCGCCTGTACGCCATATTTTGACGTACAGATTTGGGTTGTTTTTGCTTATACGCCAGACTTTAGTATACAAACGTCGTACGTATGTAAAAATTTCATCGTGCATATAGCAGCACGAAAATAAATGTATGAATCATGCAAGATACTATTCTTGTTCTAGTCTTTAGTGGCCTGATTATGTACTACTACTATTCAGCCTGCACCCAAAAGTTGACCAAATCCTGTTCCTAACATGAAGAAAGAAACATACCTACGTCTCTCAACCTGCAACTTTTTTTAATTACAGGATCATTCCCCCATTTTTAATTATGTGTTGGATCCTTCCAAGCCACATACATATATATGATGTTAATATTCTATAGTTAGTGCTAGTTTGGTTGAATACAGAAAGTGTAATTTTTAGGAAATTATTTCATATGTAATTATATTATGGGAATTTAAATTCATAGGAATTGGTAAATTATGTTTGATTAAAATCTAAATCATGGGAAATATGGAGAATTTTTTTTTACCTATCCATCCCTAGGTGATTGGAATTCATGTATTTTGCAGGAATTGAAAATCACATGAATTAGAATATCTGAGTTTTTCAAAAATAAAAAGTTAACTAAACACATATATTTGATATCACTTCCTGCGGTATTTAAAATTTTCTTACCAACCAAACGAGCACTTAGAGTGAAACGAGAAATACTGTCATATCAATTACTCTATTCTAAGAAATCTAAATATACACTCTAATATTTTCAAAAAAAAAAATCTAATTTGGATTAGTATTTAAATAAAATAAGTGTAGTTAATCATCACGGGTTTGTTTGGTTATTCCGTGAGTTTTCAGTTTTAGAAATATTTATATTTTATATTATTATGAATATAATTGTTTCAAATATATCATATAGTAGTCACCTTAATTTTGAAACTGTTAATTAAAATTTGAAACCAGAAAAATATAAAATTGGTATAATTGGTTACATCCAACAATTTCTAGAAAAGTTGGATCATTATCCAGATTATGTTTTTTCTTAAAATAATAAATTGTAAAATTTAAAATTGGATAAATTATACAAAATTACCAATAAAAATATAATTTTCATGTAAATGTCCATAAAACTGAAAAGTTGGAAACTTCCTATAAAATCATTATTGCATATGAATTAAAGTTACACCAGATAGTTATTTCTTTGATTTTGTTTACTATAAACCAAGGTTTTGAAAAAAGTAATAATATATAGAGGGATAGGAGCGTAAAAAGGAAAATAATATAGTAAATATAATCGAATATATATTTTGTAAAAAGGGTTATTGCAGTCTTCCTAGGATTTATTTAGCTGCATTTTAATCAAAACCCTCGTGGTTTTGTAGTTTTTTTTATCCTATTTTATGACTAATTTTGTGTAATTTGTCATTAAATTAAATGATTGTATTCTATAGTCTTAAATATAAATTTATGAAGAATAAAAAAAAAATCTTATAATTTAATGGATATATGTCCAATTTTATAATTTTAATGAATGTGTCTTCAATAAAACATGTTTATATGAATATATAACCAATTTTGCCTTCAAAATTTTGTCCTTATTCGTAAAAAACACAGAAAAAACTCATAAGACTCGGTTCTCACACATGTAAATTTTACAAGTTTTACATTTTGACCTTTAATGCATGTCAATCATGCATTGATATATGTTACGCCACTATCATACCACTATTAATAGACATTTTTTTCCAAGTCTATGTGCTATGGTTAGATATGTTAATATATGGCAATTTATGTTTATTATATAGATGCACTACACATTTCAAGGTGAAAATGGTGACCGTAACCCTATAATATGCTAATTGAAGGATTAAGCCCTTGCAATTAGGTTCTATTGTGAGCTACTTAACTAGGCATGGCCACAATGAAGTGATTTTGTCTTGTCCGGCATGACTTTATTGATACAGTTACATCTAAAATCGCAAATCATATTAAGGTGATAATATATAATATTTGTAGCAACAATTTTAATACTATTTCAAACTCCAAGAATGAAAATGGTTAGAAATTTACTTGTGTTACAATTATTTAATTATGAATTTTTAATAGACCAATCAATTTAGAGGAAAGAAAGATCATCAGAACCTGCAGAGCTGATAATTTTACAATATCAGACATGATTGATTGTATGATGAATTTGTTCATTGACAAGGCTGTCACCTGAGCATTTTCTACTTATAATATTACTACATCTCTTTTATACCCACAGAGAAAATACGATTATGCAAAGCATCTTTCTCTATAATTTATTTACTATATAATTCAACAACAAGAAAGAGAAAGCAATAATACAGCTCACCACATTAAAATAATTACAGTATTTGATAAAACATATTTTAATGGAAAATTAACTACCTTCTTAAATCCTGGAAAACTAGCTAGCAGACAGCCAGACACTAGCTCGTCAAAAAATACTCTCAGTCTTTTAGTAGCAAATTTTAATCTTTCCATTACTGATTTCCACTAACGTTTAATCTAGGCATTTTATGAAAAGAACTGTTATTTTTCCATATTTATACACGTAATATATATATATATATATAAAAAATGTGTTATGTTAAAGTAGTGATACACATAATACATTTATTATAAAAAGTTCTCTGATACATTGGGTCTGGAGTGGACAGAACTCACCCACCGCTGCCAACCTGGGTATCTTTTCATGGTTCGATTAAATTAATCAATTAATTACTAGATGTTTGATAATTACTGTATTTAATATAATTAATTCCCTTTTCTGTTTCTTTCTTTTTAATACTCCCTCTGTCCCAAAATATAAGCCCCATTTGACCCGGACACATCCGTCGAGACGAGTTTTGTATTGTTAATATCTCTAATTACATAATCCTAAAAATTATAATTTTTTGATATTATTAAAGTACTCGTTGAGACGAATCAAACAAGATCCCACATGACTATGTTTTTTCTTATATATTGGAAGAAATCTTAAACCGAAGCTTCAACGGTGAACAATAACACGTTCCCAAATATTGCTTATAATATGGGACGGAGGGAGTACTATTTTTCATATTCCTGCACAGCTTCACTACAGGGTGAAAATAGAAGGGAAGAACAAATGAATTTCTCTATAAATAAAACATAAGAACAGAAGCTTCTATTTGTCGTTTTAATTTATTAAGAAAATATGAAAATGATAAAACGAGTGACCCAAAAAATATTTCCTTCTGTAAAGCGACACAATTGCTTCAGCATGTCAGTAATTAGGAAATCAATTGTGTATATAAAAAATAGATTATTATATATACAATTTTAATATTTGCTTGTACTCTGGAAATCAATTTCAATGTAGAACTAGTTTAAACCCTCGTGCAATGCACGAACCGACTTATATTTATGAAAGAAAATTGAAGTATATGAATAAACGTCACATGAGTACAAACTAATGACTACGTGATCAGGGGCGGACGCAGGTAGGGTCCTGACAGACAGGTTTTAGTCGTGTTACTTGGTCAAAATATCCTAACAAACCTAAACTAGTAGTTAAGGCAATCAAGGGTCGAATCCCACAGGGAGGAGTTGTCAATCTTTATGTAAGTTCGCATGCAATGATAACAAATGGGGGTTTTGAGGTTGATTGGTTGTAAACAAAGCAAACAAGGGAAATAAAAGCCAAGAGTTTGTAATCAATTTAGGGAAAACACTTAGCCAAACAAATATCCACCTTTAGTTTGGTTGATCGATCATTGATTATTCCTAGTCCTCTATCCTCATGAATGTCATAATCCCTGTTCTGAAATAGTTAGCAGTCCAACTAGTCCTGGTAACCCTAACTATTAAACCAATCAAGAAACTATCAAGATAAATCTAACAGCAGAATAAGCTCAGGAATAAATAGGCTCATGCAATACTCAACAACTCGTCAGTACTTGACATGCAATTAATTCTTTTCACAATAAACATTCACAACTCATTCCAGTAAATCGTGGTTGCTACTTCTGAATTAGGGATGCATAATATTGATCTCAACAAGTTGACCAGAAGGAGGTAACTAACACTATAGATAATACTAATATCAACTAGGTTGTCAGGCTAGGGAAACTAATATTAATAATGATAATCACAACAACTGATGAGTTAGATCCAACCAATACTATTTAAGATTCTAATCCTGCAGTATGAATAATATCGATAAAACTAGGTAGCTAATCTAGAGAAATCAATATAACTCAATGAGATGAAGCATAAGAGAATCAATAACATTCAAGGATAGAGTAAAGGAATAACCTCACAATCAAATACAAACTTTAAGCTTCAATTGTCGGACTAAGCAAAGGTGCTTAGTTCTTCATAACTTCAAAGGAAAAACAATGTTGAATGTAAAACTTGACGATTCTTAATAATGTCGATGATGATGAATGTAGGCTATGGAATTTAGGTTAAATAGACTTAACCTAAAGCACAAGATCACAAACCTCATCTAAAAGGAAATAATACTATAATGTTCGAAATAAATAAAAGAAATAAAACCGAAAAAGTGAAAAATAACAAAACTTGAAAAATCTCCTCGGGGACGCCTCCCGTGCTCTTCCGCGGCCGCGGCACCAATTCCGCAGTCACGGAAAATAGGTTCGAGCTCTCGAAGTGAACAACTCTTGATTTTTCCGCGGGCGCGGCAGAACTTTCGCGGCCGTGACACTCTTCTGCTCCGCGCTTCGCCTCTCGCCGCGGACGCTTCATGACATCCCCTTGGTCGCGGCTGGCCTTCTTTTCTCCTTCGTGTGGATTCTTCCTTCTATCTTCCTCGGTCTCCTCCAGTGGTCTACTCCTCGTCTTCTGGATGTCTTCAATTAGCTCCTCCAAACCACTATATCCACACTTCTTCTCCCCAACTCCATACTCCACAGTTGTGCTTTAAATCCCTACAAATGGAACCCTAAACACCGATAATGATTCTTAGATAAGCACTACAAAATAGTGCTGATCAAATCCCCCATACTTAAACCTTGCTCGTCCTCGAGTAAGCTAAAAGAAACCTATTCCTCCAATCAAATCCCCAAGGTCTCAGGAAGCATAGAAAAATCATCTCCTCTAAGAATTGCACCTAAACATGAACTCCAAGGCACCAATACAATAAGCTCAACACAACACATAACACAACATCAAATCACCACACACAATCAAGCTAAAAGGAAAGCAGAGTACTTCTCCCAAGCTTATCCCGAACACCATAGAGTGAGTAACAATCTAATCTTAGTCTCCCATCTATCTTCTTATGCCTCCTAGAGTGACCTACCCGAATCCTCCTTATATCTCCTCTTCTTATGTCACCACGCTAGGAAAAATGAGGAATCCTAAAAATCACTCTTCTTCTTTTTCACTCATTTTGCCAAGGCGCCCTTTCAGGTTTTCACCAAGCCACTCATTTCATTTTTCAATAGATGGGCTCACAATATACTCACATCACTCTTGACCTCATATTACCCCAGCCTAATGCTGGTCCAAGCCACCTGCTTATTGTATAAGCCGCCCTTTCGGGTTTTCGACTTATCCCAGGATTTCTATTTTTGCCTTTTTTTCAAATTTTTGGCTTTTTCTTTTTCTTTCCTCCTCAACGACATAGCAAGTATAGAACCCTCCCTCATGCTTAAACATTGCATTGTCCTCAATGTAATGAAAGACAAAAAGAATGAAGCACACAGGGTAAGGTAAGAAAATAACTCACAAACGTCGTTGAGTTGGCTTGGACACTGAAGTTGTTGCTGGCGGTATAACTATGAAGGCTCATGTCTCTGGTGTTGCGGCGGGCGTCATCGACTCATCTCTACCGTGCAACCAAAGGAAACCACTGTAATGTGTAGTGGTCATCAAGGAAATCAGGGCTGCATGGCCTTCAACTCAATCAACTCCTACCATGCAACCAAAAGGAACCACTGTGGTGAGAAGTGGTAAATCAAGGGAACGGGGTTGCATGGCCTTCAACGAACACAAAAAAATGGGCCCATATGTCATCGTGGTGTGGGCCCTGGTGTTCCTCCTCTCCAGCTGTCGATTGTAGGGCCATCATCGTTGCCAATTAATGATGTAGGGCTAATGTCTCCTTCTTGGCAACATGATGCGCACCATCTTTCCATGGGGAACTCGGACAGTTGGCCTTCGGTAAAGCTTTTTATTTTTATTATCCGTTTAAGGTTTTTTCGGATTTTTTTTTACGAGTGCATGGCAATAGGAGACTTACATTGGTATGGATAACACCTTCTTCAATTGGCTTCGGGTCTCCTCCCTGCAGGTTAGTTCGAACAAAAACAAAAACAAAAGCAAAAACACACTAAAACAAATGCAAGCAAAAATAAAGAATGAAAAACAAGGAAAGAAGTACATACCTCGGGTTGCCTCCCGGACATCGCCTTGGTTATTGTCGTGGCTCGACATACTACTCAATCTCCTCAACTCGGGTTGCTCCTATCACTTGAACTCCTGAGGTCTATATCAGGGGAATGCCTCTTTGTGTGCTCTATGTTGAACCTTTCCCCCATTTCCCTGCACTTCCTAATGGGTGGACCGCTGTGTACATCCATGATTGCACTTGCCATCTTTAGAAATGGCCTACCCAACATCTCAGGGGCTGCATGCTTATCCTGCCCCGTATCCAGCGTAGAGGAATTTGCCAACATCTCAGGGGCTGCATGCTTATCTTCGCCTTGGCGGATCAAAACCTCTTATAGCGTTTACTACAGCTGTATATTCAGGAAGTCTTGGGCATTCGTCGGTGGGGTGCAGCGGATCATGACAGATTCTGCAGGGCTTAACTGGCCTTGCTGCACTGGAAGTTGGGTAATATCCCCTCTTTGGAGAAAATGCGTAGGAGAATGGCTCATGTTTCGGTTCCTGCCCGAATTGCGGAGATCTCTCAATCTCTGTATCAAAAAATCAAAAAGGGAAGAAAATCAGTAGCACGGGTGTGAACCGTAAGATAGGTCCACACCAAATTTGCACACAAACACACAAAGAAAAACAAAACTTGCCTCCTCGGCAACGACGCCAATTTGACAATCTATTCAACGGCGCCAATTTGACAGACAGGTTTTAGTCGTGTTACCTGGTCAAAATATCCTAACAAACCTAAACTAGTAGTTAAGGCAAGCAAGGGTCGAATCCCACAGGGAGGAGTTGTCAATCTTTATGTAAGTTCGCATGCAATGGTAACAAATGAGGGTTTTGAGGTTGATTGGTTGTAAACAAAGCAAACAAGGGAAATCAAAGCAAAGAGTTTGTAGTCAATTTAGGGAAAACACTTAGTCAAACAAATATCCACCTTTAGTTTGGTTGATCGATCATTGATTATTGCTAGTCCTCTATCCTCATGAATGTCCTAATCCCTATTCTGAAATAGTTAGCAGTCCAACTAGTCCTGGTAACCCTAACTATTAAACCAATCAAGAAACTATCAAGATAAATCTAACAACAGAATAAGCTCAGGAATAAATAGGCTCATGCAATACTCAACAACTCGTCAGTACTTGACATGCAATTAATTCTTTTCACAATAAACATTCACAACTCGTTCCAGTAAATCATGGTTGCTACTTCTGAATTATGGATGAATAATATTGATCTCAACAAGTTGACCAGAAAGAGGTAACTAACACTATAGATAATACTAATCTCAACTAGGTTGTTAGGCTAGGGAAACTAATATTAATAATGATAATCACAACAACTGATGAGTTAGATCCAACCAATACTATTCAAGATCCTAATCCTACAGTATGAATAATATCGATAAAACTAGGTAGCTAATCTAGAGAAATCAATATAACTCAATGGGATGAAGTATAAGAGAATCAATAACATTCAAGGATAGAGTAAAGGAATAACCTCACAATCAAATACAAACTTTAGGCTTCAATTGTCGGACTAAACAAAGGTGCTTAGTTCTTCATAACTTCAAAGGAAAAACAATGCTGAATGTAAAACTTGACGATTCTGAATAATGTCGATGATGATGAATGGAGGCTATGGAATTTAGGTTAAATAGACTTAACCTAAAGCACAAGATCACAAACCTCATCTAAAAGGAAATAATACTATAATGTTCGAAATAAATAAAAGAAATAAAACCGAAAAAGTGAAAAATAACAAAACTCAGAAAATCTCCTCGGAGACGCCTCCCGTGCTCTTCCGCGGCCGCGGCACCAATTCCGCGGTCGCGGAAAATAGGTTCGAGCTCTCGAAGTGAACAACTCTTGATTTTTCCACGGGCGCGGCAGAACTTCCGCGGTCGCGGCCGTGACACTCTTCTGCTCCGCGCTTCGCCTCTCGCCGCAGACGCTTCGTGACATCCCCTTGGTCGCGGCTGGTCGCGGCTGGCCTTCTTTGCTCCTTCGTGTGGATTCTTCCTTCTATCTTCCTCTGTCTCCTCCAGTGGTCTACTCCTCGTCTTCTGGATGTCTTCAATTAGCTCCTCCAAACCACTATATCAACACTTCTTCTCTCCAACTCCATACTCCACAGTTGTGCTCTAAATCCCTACAAATGACACCCTAAACACCGGTAATGATTCCTAGATAAGCACTACAAAATAGTGCTGATCAGGCCCAGTGGGGGTTGTAGCCCCAACTGGAATTTTAGGAATTTTTTTTTTAAAATAAAATTATACGGGGTGTCTTTTTCCTCGCCCAAAGTTTTTTTAAAAAAATTTCCCAAATTTTTTTTTCAAAAATTTCAAACTAATTTTTGTAGTTTTTCAGTTTTAAAAATATTTTTTACATAGGATTTATTATGCATAATTCTTAAAAATACTAAAAATTGATCCAAATTTGCACACAATTTTTGAATAAGATATGTAATATTTTCAATATATTTATTATTATTTGTGTTAAAACTTTCAAAATTTAGGGTTTATGGATTTGTAAATTTATAAATTAGTTTTTATACAATTTATTGAGATTACGCAGTGAAAGTAGTCTGTAATGATGAAATTTGTGTAATTTTTGGTCAATTTTGATTAAAATTTCATTTGAAGTTTGGATATAGAGTTTGTTGTTTGAAATTGAGATTGTTTGTATAAAATAGACGGTAGAATTAAAAATTACGGTTTAGGGTTTTGTGTAAGGTAAACAATAATATTTTACTCTTCAAGATTTTAGCCCTCACTGGACTATAATCCTGCGTCCGCCCCTGTACGTGATTATAAAAGATAAGATACACATGAAATGAGAATTATATTGACATGTAGTTATATTATATTTTTTTCCAAACATATACATACTAATAGAAAGAAAGTGATTGAGTTTATATATATAAACATTATAGAAAAAATTTCACTTTAAATATATGTAAAAATTACGATTGTACATATTACTCAACCAATTCTCAAGAACATTTTATTTTTGTATATTTAGAGTGAAATAGTATTCGAGATTGAAGTTATGAAACGAAATATACTATTTTTTCTTCAATTTAATAGGTTAGTACGATGTTATTTGTCAATCTTCCAACAATATGTTAGTGATGATATGTTTAGATCTATATCCTTTTTAAAACTTCTTAAGTTTGTTGATAGAATATTACTTTTGTTAGCCTTTTTTTGTTTTACCTTTTGTAATATTCAATTCAGGTTTTATTCATTGTGACGATATTATTAAAAATAAAATCATAGTAATTTACTCATTATTTTATTAATATATATGTTGGGCACTTCTATTTATTCATAATTATAAAAATACTAAATTAACTCAATTGGAGAATCAAATAAAACCCAGTTGAATTATATATTAAATAGTATATTGATATTTTCATAAATATTTTTTATTCATCATCAATTATTTCAAGTTCAGAAATAATTTGTAATTAAATCTTCAAAATGTGAAATCTATCAAGTGAAGATTTTATAGATATATAGATTGATGGTTAAATTTATTTACAATATTATTTGTCACTTTAAAGTTTGGTTGATTTTGGAAGTATCTGTAATTTAAATATTTACATATAAATTTTGATTTGATAAACGGTTTTTATTTAAAGTGAAATAAAAAAAAACGAATGAGAAAATGACATGTAGATATGGTGGTCCCAGAAGCGTTCTAAGAGCTCAAAAAGGGAGAGCTTTAATATATAATAGATATTGTCGACAAATAGTTTACCTCTAATGCCAAATGATTTCTATGATAGATCAATCCTTAGTTGTGAACTAGTGTAGTACACGGGATTTGTTTATTTCTTTTAACATGTTCAAAAAATAGTATATAAAAATTATATACTTAATTGATATAGAAATATGTAGGTAGTGATTGTTAATTATAAAAGTAATGAAATGTTAATATAAAAAAGGACTAATTGAATCAAGAGTATAAATAGTAGAAAATTTAGTAGAGAAATATTCCATTAAAACAACAATAATTGAAAAAAAAATCAGTAGAGAAACATTCTATTAAAAAAACAATATAGAAAAAAAAAACAGTAAAGAAAACAATAGAGAAAAAAACTACTTGATCAACTAAAATTTAGAATTTGGATTGGTGCAGTTCATGACATACCCTTTCATGCTTGTAAATTCAGAATTTGGATTGGAATGAAAGGATAATTGAACCTCTATTGTGGGAGTTTATGTAATTACAAATTTTGTTTAGTTTGTGGAATTAAACACTATCAATTAACCGAAACTAACAATGAAAGAGAAAAAAATAATTTTGGTATAGTATACATGTTTAATTTAGAAGAAAAATGTTGCCTTTATCATTGCAAATCTTGCAATTGCAAAGATGGGTGATTGCAGATTTTGGGAGCAAATAAACTTTTCAGTATAGTACGGATGTATTGTTGACTTGTTGATATTTTGGAAGCAAAATCTATTTTACTGCTATTTTCTAAGCAAAATTCAATACGGATGTATTTTGTGTTAAATTTTGGAAAGAAGGGTGATTGTAGATTTTTGAAAGTTGTCTTTATTATTTTCTGTTTAATTTTGGTATAGTGTATGAATGTTTAATTTGGAAACAAAATGTTGCTTTTATCATTGCAGATCTTGACCTTTAGTTTTGGTAATAGAATAATCTTGTATATAAGAATAAAGATTTCTACAGATCTTGTATTACTCAAAATATTAATTATATTGATTTAAAAAAAATCATGGTTAGTTGTCGCCTAATATACGTGATACGCGATACGCGTTGGCGTAAGGAAAGACCCCACTCTAACTCCCTTCATTGCTCTAGAAACCGAAAATGAATAAAATGCCATGTGGTAGAAACAATGATAAGATGCCATGTGACATAAAAAGGGTTGAGTTTAATAGGAGGATGTCATATGGTTTAGAGGGGTTGTGGTTTAGTAGATATATAGTAGATTAAATTTTGGAAAGAAGAGGATTGCAGATTTTTGAAAGTTGTCTTTATTATTTTCTGTTTATTTTTGGTATAGTGTACAGATGTTTAATTTGGAAGGAAAATGCTGCCTTATCATTGCAAATCTTGACCCTTTAGTTTTGATAATAGAATAATCCTAAATAGAAGAATAAAGATTTATGTAGATCTTCATTACCCGAAATATTGATTTAAAAAAAAAACGAAAATGGATAAAATGCACGTGGCAGAAACAATGACAGAATGTCATGTGGCATAAGAGAGTATGCGTTAAATAGAAGGATGTCATGTGGCTTAGATGTATTGTGGTTTAGTAGATTAAATGTTGGAAAGAATGATAATTGTAGATTTTTTTAAGTTGCCTTTATTATTTTCTGTTTAATTTTGTATAGTGTACGGACATTTAATTTGGAAAGAAAATGTTGCCTTTATCATTGCAGATTTTGACCCTTTAGTTTTGGTAATAGAATAATCCTATATATAAGAATAAAGATTTCTGCACATCTTATACTATCCGAAATATTGATTATATTGATTTTAAAAAAAAAAACAAAAATGCATAAAATGCCATGTGAACAAAACAATGACATGATGCCATATGGCCTAAGAAAGGGTGAGTTTAATAAGAGGATGCCATGTGACTTAGAGGGATTGTGGTTTATTAGATATATAGTAGATTAAATTTTGGAAAGAAGGGTGATTGTAGATTTTTCAAAGTTGCCTTTATTATTTTCTGTTTAATTTTGGTATAGTGTACGAACGTTTAATTTTGAAGTAACATGTTGTCTTTATCATTTCAGATCTTGACCCTTTAGTTTTGGTAATAGAATAATCCTATATATAAGAATAAAGATTTCTGCACATCTTGTACTACCCGAAATATTGATTATATTGATTTTTAAAATAAAAAAAAAGGGAAAATGCATAAAATGCCATGTGACAAAAACAATGACAGGATGCGATGTGGCCTAAGAAAGGGTGAGTTTAATAGAAGGATGTCATGTGACTTAAGGATTGTAGTTTAGTAGATATATAGTAGATTTAATTTTGGAAAGAAGGGTGATTACAGATTTTTGAAAATTGTCTTATATTTTATGTTTAATTTTGGTATAGTGTACGAATGTCTAATTTGGAATCAAAATATTGTCTTTATCGTTGCAGATCTTGACCCTTTAGTTTTGGCAATAGAATGACCCTATATATAAGAATAAAGATTTCTGCAGATCTTATATTACCCGAAATATTGATTATATTGACTTTTAAAAAAACTAAAATGGATAAAATACCATGTGGTAGAAACAATGACATGATGCCATGTTGCATAAAAATGGATGAACTTAGTAGGAGGATGCCATATGGCTTAGAGTGGTTGTGGTTTAGTAGATATGTAGTAGATTAAATTTTGGAAAAAAATGTGATTATAGATTTTTGAAAGATGTCTTTATTATTTTTTTGTTTAATTTTGGTATAGTATACAGATGTTTAATTTGGAAGCAAAATGTTGCCTTTATTATAGCAGATCTTGACTTTTTAGTTTTGATAATAGAATAATCCTATATATATGAATAAAGATTTTTGCAGATCTTGAATTACCCGAAATATTTATTTAAAAAAAAACAAAAATAGATAAAATGCCATGTGGCAGAAACAATTACACGATGCCATGTGGCATAAGAAAGGATGAGTTTAATAGGAGGATGTCATGTGACTTAGAAGGGTTGTGGTTTAGTAGATATATAGTAGATTAAATTTTTGAAAGAAGGGTGATTGCAGATATTTGAAATTAAGTTGCCTTTATTATTTTTATTTTTATTTTGGTATAGTGTATGTGTAACATCCCCGACTTATTGTCGGAAATGCCACACGCCAGTGACCTCGGACGTTACCGTCCAAAGGCACCCTAGGCTTTAATCGAAACAATTAAACTTAAATGCGTATATATATTAAATGAAAGATTAAACAGCGGAAGACATTTGTATGTGAAACTCAACTCTTTTATTAAAAGATCTCTCATCAAATGAGAGTAGCGTCTTTACAACAGAGTAAAAATTTCAGCGAAAGACTTATAAATTACACAGCGGAAGACTTTTAAGAATCAACCTATAACATCGCTAGGTTATAAAGATATATTAAAGTAATATTTAACAACTTAAAACACTGAAACTTAAATCTTCGTCTGCAAGCCTCTTCTTCTTCGACTGGTTACTTTGACTTCGGGAACCAACCACTGATGTGCCGTATAGGACGGATGACACCAGCCAACCATGCAAGGAATAAAACCCGGTTGGTTAGTCTAATGAAAGACTATGCAAGGGTGAAAACAGAATGGTTCTAGTGATCGCAACCGTTTACTATCATTGTCCCTCGAATAAAAACCGAAGGAACGATATATAACCCGGAATTTCCACGGAATGATTAGTATTTAGATATGCTCTGAAAGGAAGATTCCAAAGGAATTGAGTTTTATGGAAAAGTATGACAATTGTTTGGGAACGTTATAGTTTCATACAAGCGTTTAAAAACGACTTGATCATTTGGGTCCACGACCAACCTCACCGCACAATGCGAATTCAGATTGGAAAGAGAACTTACTCTCACCGAAGTCCAGGCGAGTTTCCAAGTTGTACTTCTCGCCCGAGGGTTCATTAATTATGTGCCTACCCGCACTTATCTTATCTAAATTTCAAAACGGATATTCATGTTAAAGCTTTTTAATATGATCTCGAGTAACTACGAAAGTTTACGATATCGAGTGACTACGAAGGTTTACGATCTCGAGTGACTACAAAAGTTTACGATCTCGAGTAACTACGAAAGTTTATGGTCTCGAATGACTACGAAAGTTTATGGTCTCGAATGACTACGAAAGTTTATGATCTCGAGTGACTACGAAAGTTTACGATCTGGAAAGCATTTAGAGGCTGGGTCCACTAATGCTGAGTTATAAAGAAACGATTAATCCTCATAAGGAATTAACGTTCCTACGAATACTCGTGCTAATCTAGCATTAACGTTTACATTTAAATCCACAACAAAACCATTACGGTCATTAACAAGTATAATAGCGTTGTTTCTAGCAATATATACAACCTACTATAATATCATATTTTAATCACGTTATTTATAAAATATGTTCCCAAACGAAAACAACAGTTCACTCCGATTTAATTAACAACTAAAAGCAATTGATAATTAATGGAACATGGAATGATTAGGCAAGAGCGAACCGCCACTTGCCTTAGTCTAGACGAACGATTGAACGACGACGGGTTTCTGGGTCCGAAACGGGAACGGAAGTCGGACTACAGATTCCTACGACAACGGCCCATAACGAAACCCTAGGTTAGATTCGACAATAAAATGATACGAATCTAAGAAAGAAAGAACAAAATCGAAAGAACGAAAGTCCCGCCCGAGACCGGATCGTCCAAGGCCACGATCGCGATTGCCAAGGCAATCCGCGGCCGCAGCTGGGATTCCGCGGTCGCTGGCGTCGAGGACAGCGTCCGCGAGCGTCGATGACAGCGGCCACGAACGCGGCCGACCTTGTCACTGCCGCGGTCGCGGTTGTTCATGTCCGCGGTCGCGGCCATGAACTCCGGTGACCCAAAATGGAGGAAACCTCACCGGCGACGACGTGATGGGGCTCGATTCGAGGGGGCTTCGACTCCAACCTTCCATGCGCCTCCTAAGCACCACCCTACGAGCACCACCACCTCCGTCGAGAGCTCCGGCGACTCCACAAGAATTCCGGCGAACGAAGGAAGAACGAGAGAGAGGGAGAGGAGATCTGAGTTTGGGTGTCCTAAACCCTCTATTCCATCCTCATTTTATAGCCAAAGGAGATCAACCCCCCCCCCCCCCCACGCCCAGATCGATGGCGGTTCATGAGATCGACGGCGACGAAGAACACGTGGCACGCATGCATTTTTCCGCGGTCGCGGAAAATTCCCTTTCCCAGTGCTGCTGAGCACTATTTTTCCGCGGTCGCAGAAATTCTACCACGGTCGCGGAAATGCCCTTTTCGCATTCGTTTGCTCGGAAAGGATATAACACGGGTTTCAACCCCGAAAAATAAATATTTGTACCCAAACAAATATTCTAAGCCTCCAAAATACATCGAATGTATATTATAAAGCTCAGGGAATAATACAGAGATTATACGAGTTACAGAAATTCCGAACTTCGCCTAACGCGTCCCGAATAATTGACGAGGGTTTGAGAAATTACCCAATTACCCTTGCTAACAAAATGAGGGGTATTACAGTATGGATGTTTTATTTGGAAGCAAAATGTTGTCTTTATCATTGCAGATCTTGACCCATTAGTTTCGGTAATAGAATAATCCTATATATAAAATTAAAGATTTTTGAAGATCTTGTATTATTCGAAATATTGATTATATTGATTTTTATAAAAAAAAAACAAAAATAGATGAAATATCATGTGACAGAAACAATGATAAGATGCCATGTGGCATAAGAATGGGTAAGTTAAATAGGAGGATGCCACGTGGCTTAGAAGGATTGTGATTTAGTAGATATAAAGTAGATTACTTGTAAATCTATACATATCATAAATGTATATAGTTGCCTAAAGTGTAAATTTGATAATGGCATATTCTGAATATGTCATGTAAAAATATAATGTAAAATTTATGATAATTTTGTTATATTAATCTTTAAAAAAATAATATGTCAACACATATATAAACTTTTCCGAACAATAATATTATCAATATTAATATATAACTAAAATATAAAATAATATGTGAGGTGGTACTGATGTGGCATGATATCATTATGTAAAAGTTTAGGCGAAAGTTGTAAATGTCGAAGTGATATGTGGCATTTTAAGGAATTGCTTTACTATTATACATTGATACTTTTGGTATGGTATTATATATATTAGTAAATCGATATATATCACAACTTATATAATTGCCTATAATTTCAATATGAAAGTGAATGATACTCAACATTTTTCAAATAAAATATTTTGTAGAGAATTTGGTAATTTTTTATATCAACCTTAATTTTTCGTAAGTATGTTGACGTATGTATAAACTTTTTGTATTTGAATTATAATAATAAAACATATAAAATAATAATAAGGTGTACATTTTGGAATTAATTAATTATAGAAAATAGTTGTAAATCGATAGAACATATAAAATAATAATAATGTGGTACATTTTTGGAAACAAATCACTTAGTTTCCAAAGCACATGTTATTGTATTTTTAATATTCCGTGGTCAATATTGGAAAGAAGATAATAAAATATATTTCAGATTTGTTTTAGTGCTTAAGAAAGATATGATATGGGATATTTTGCTGTACATTTTGGAAAGATTTGATTGTAAATAATATTGGTATGGTAAGTATAGGATGCTATTAGTGCAAATTTTTTATTTTTATAATAAATATAAAAAAAACGATAGGCTAACACGTGTCTAATTCAATACCGTGATGCCACGTGTCAACGTAAAACTCAGGCTCATTCTGAGGGTACCACATGACGCAGATAGTATTCTGCTTTAGTATATGTATAGTAGATAATATATCGGTTTTTTCGCCCGGTAACCCTGAGATATTGCTTAATTCGCGAAATACCATAAACTTTAGCATATTTCGCGAGGTAACCCTGAAGTTTGTTTTTGTTTCGCAAAATACCCCTTCGTTAATTAGTTAACGCTTGTCGTTTAATTTTCTTTATATATATAAAAAAAATCCGATATTTATTTCTAAAACAAAACATGGAGCCTCCTTCCTCCTCCGTTCTCCTCTGTGAAGCATCGAACTTCTCTGAGAGACAATGTCGGCGACTCTCCCTCCTTGATCTCCTCTGTGCGAGCAGCGCCATGGCTCCTCCTTCATCGTTCCAGTGCCGACGGATCGTCCTTCTCCTTCATCACTTCTCGATTCTCCTCTGAACGAAGCCTTGAGCTGAAGTCGAGCTCTCCTTCATCGTTCCCGGACCGATGGCCTCTCCTCTGAATCTTGAAGACAAGTACGTATAGCACCAATCAATTTTAGAGATGTAAGTGTTATTACGCGACAGACCAGGTCTCCTGGACCATAGGGCCAGGAGCCACAACCCCTGGCCAGACCCAGGGCCACAACCCTGGACCAGGATCCGGGCCACAACCCCCTGGCTCCGCGTAACAGGCTTGTAGGCCGCAACACCCCAACCCTTCCCAAGAACAAGGCCACAACCTTGCCTGTAGGTTGTTGGAGAGAGGAATCGAACCCGAGACCTCCCTTTAACAAGTGGCCATCAACCAACTTGCTAACCATCTATGCTGCAACAACCTACAGGCAAGGTTGTGGCCTTGTTCCTGGGAAGGGTTGGGGTGTTGCGGCCTGCAGGCCTGTTACGCGGAGCCATGGAGTTGTGGCCCGGATCCTGGTCCAGGGTTGTGGCCCTGGGTCTTGGCCAGGGATTGTGGCTCCTGGCCCTGTGTTCCAAGAGACCTGGTCTGCCGCGTAATAACAGTAAGGGAGTTAAAGGATTTCAGAGATTTAGGTATTTGAGATTTTAGGGACTTTTATAGATTTGGGAATTTTGGGATTAAGGGATGGAGTACTTAATCAAGGATCACTATTTCAGTAAGCTTCTAAACAACATGATAATCTTGTATTTTGTAAGGTATTTTTGGGAATTCATTTTTTTTGGTGATGTGAATTTTATCTTTCTGAAGTGCAATGGTTCAAACAAGGCTTGTAGGTCATATAAAAGGTGCATTCTTGTTTATCTTTTCCAACTTAATCAAGATGTTGCCTTTGCACAATGGTCATGTCAACCCTTACGAATTTGCAAGGGTTATGAGGCCGGAGGTTTGCAACATGCCTGAAAATTGAAAAGGTAAAGAGTAACTTTTAATGGTGCGTGAATTTAATCTGTCATTTTGGTGTAAATCCTACTTTGTAGGTAATAAGAAACTGCATATATAAATAATTATGATATGAAATTATTGTTTCACTCAAAGTTATGAACAATATCAAGAATCGAGAAGTGATGAAGGAGAAGGACGATCCGTCGGCACTGGAACGATGAAGGAGGAGCCATGGTGCTGCTCGCACAGAGGAGATCGAGGAGGGAGAGTCGCCGACATTGTGTCTCAGAGAAGTTCAATGTTTCACAAAGGAGAATAAGGGAGGAAGGAGGTTCCATGTTTTATTTTAGAAATAAATATCAGATTTTTCTTTTTTTCATAAAGAAAATTAAACGGCAAGCGTTAACTAATTAACGGAGGGGTATTTCGCGAAACAAAAACAAATCTCAGGGTTATCTCGCGAAATATGCTAAAGTTTGGGATATTTTGCGAATTAAACAATAGATTGTGATTGTATGCATTGACTTGCACGTGTAAGGGCAAAAAAAGAGAGCAAGAAATCAATATATATTCTTTTCTTTTTTTTCCTCCTCCTTTCATATGGAGTAATATTTTACAAGAGCTGGTGCTACAAAATAATCTGCAACTACAATTTGATGATCACAGAGAAATAGTAAAATGCAATTGGATACTTATATAAGCAACTTCCCAGAAAAAATATTATGAGAAGACAAAAAAAATCATTGGAAAAGAAGAAAAAATAATTGGAAAAAGGGTAATAACAAAAAAAGAAAAAGAAACTCTCCTTGATTAGACCTACAGACAAATACCATGACAGTTCATTGTACCATTAAAGTCTCTTTCTATGTACATCAGCCTTTTTCTCTCTTTCTCTTCCTCTGTTGCAATCAAATTCACCAGAACTGATGGTTGGTTAGAACTCAATTTTCATTGTTGGTGCTTGATTTAATCCTGCATAATCCAAAAGCATATGGGTAAAATGCAAGGTATGTAATTAAAACAGAATTTTACCCTTATTTAATCACCAGTACTTGCTACCTCTGCTGTAGTTCTAGAGCTTACCCTGTAAAGATGGAGGTTCAAATGTCCTATCTTGCACTAAATTACTGTTCTGAGCAAAACCCATTTGAACAATGGTGTGCAGGTCACCTTCACACAGCTGTAATTATGAAGAAGCAAAGATCATTATGGTTTAAATTACTAGTAATGACTAATGACAGTAACTTTTGATTTGACAGAACACTGTTTAAATTTTTAATTACTTCATCTAAGGAGATAATGGAAGGGAAAAGGGCTGTGATTAGTTACCTCAGAGACACCATTATTGAACCCATCAATGGTTGGTAATTGCATATCATGGCTTTGATTAATTGGGTCCAAAGGATTTGAGCATGGTGGGCCCATCCCACTGCCTGTGATGCCATTTTGCTGCAAGGGATTTTGAGGGTGCTGGTGGCCACCATAAAGATTTGGTGCCAAAGCAACCAATGGATATGTTTGCATAGAACAATTTGGTTGAAATGCCTGAAATTTTTACAAGAAATCAATCCTATAAGAAAACTTTTCTTTCCAAAGTTGAAGTCTTGAACTCTTCAAGTGGTGGAGAATCAATCTTACATCCTCTTGGAAGTGATTGTGATTCTCTGTGTTGAAATCCAGCCTTGGGTTTACAGAAGCCAACTTCATTGACAGAAACTATGAAACAAAGATTGCAAATCAATCAATCATATGATAATTCCATTTGGATTGAATAGAAAACTTTTTAATCAAACTTACTTCAACTTGTCCCTGCAAGGACTGTACATAATTGATTATCTCTTCCAGCATTAGTGCTTTTCCGGTAACCTAAATATGGATGAAAAAAGAAAAAGATTTTTCAGGGTAAAATAAGAAATCAAGTCTTAGAATTTACTCCAAACAATCGCTTGATTCACCAATTATTAGTGTAATAAGAAAAGATCTTCTTCACCTTATTGCACCCTGGTACAAGATCTTGAAGTAGCTTCATTCTTTCACCGATCTTCTCTCTTCTGACCTGAATTTCGGTTTCCCAAGAAAAATAAACAAAATTCATTCATAAGATATAAAACAACACACCCAAAATTTCCCTGTGACCAAAAGCATGAAACTTTTTACAGTACTAGAACAAATAGTAAATGTCAACACTTCAGTAACTTCCAACTTTTGGGTTAAATTTGACTTTCCGGTTATGGTAAAAAGTAGTTTAACAGCAGAGGTGAAAAAACTGGTTCTTACTCTTTCAGCAAGACTGTGGCTATCAGTAGCTTGGCCCCTTCTTGCCCTGACATGAATGTAGTCCTTTGGTGGCTCAGGGGGTTTCTGGTTTGTGTTGTTACCACTCTGTTTCTTGATTTCATCATCATCATCATCTTCTTCTTCTTCTTCCAAGTTCTGCTCTGTTTTCCCATCATTGATTTCCTCGTTCAATTTGCTTCGTTTCACATTCGATTCATTTCCATTTTCCACCACCTGTGAAATACAATACATAAAAATAAGGGTTCAATTTTCAACCCCCAAAAATATACAACAAAACTTAATTTTATGCGGAATTTTTTCTATTACCTTTGCAGGGGAAGAACAGGGGATGTCCCTGCATTTTCCCTTGGGCAAAGACTTCCTCTTCCTGGAATTGGCGTTCAAATCGTTTCCGGGTCTTGACCCGGATTCACTTCCAACCCGGTTAGAACAACCCGGGTTCCTATATTCAGCCCCGTTAATGGAAGGGCTACTAGAAACCCTCTGAAGCTTCGCACCGCCGGCGAACCGGGTCGATGGCTCGGTGGGGCCGTTTGGGCAGTGGGTTATCCTGCTGTTGAAGCTCCGGCTACCAAACGATGAAAACCGGGCAGCCCGCTCCACGAACCCGGGATCTCCGGGCATGGCGGGTAAATTGGATCCGAGAGGGGGAACAGGGATTGAATTCCCCAAGTGGGTGTTGAAGTTTTCCATGATTGCTCTGTTTATGCTCCCGATGTTCATCTTCGGCGGGGAGCCGTTATCCCCGGCGAAAGTCGCCTGCGGGGAGATCTCGCCGGAGTTGCAGATGTTGCCCAGTTTCCCGATGAGCTCCCTGATGACGAAGCTCTGGTTGGAGTTGGAGGCCGAAACAGGGGAGGAAACCATAGAACTGAGGGCCGAGTCGAAGAAGCAGTCGGAGGATTGGGTCGCCGGCTCCGGGAAAAGGAGGTCGGGGGGATGGACGTCCATGGCCGTCAGGGAGTGCCACGTGGGCATCGCTGGTTGGTCGAAGTGGAGATGGGGTGGCATTCCGGCGTTGAGAAAGAAGTGCTTGTCCATTTGCAGTGATTCTTGAATCTCTTATAGAAGTTGAGAGGTAATTGCCCCGAAGAGGAGTTGCAACTTTTCTATCTGGAAATGGTTTTTACATTGGGAGGGAAACGTGTGAAGACGAAACAGGGGAAGCCTAAAGAAGGGAGAAAACAGAGAGGGGCTGTTTGGCTGGAGACCCTCTGATTTTCGTATTTAAGAATGAAAGTTTGTTGTTGTTCGGATGCAGCAAAAAAGCTGAGCAGACTCCAGAAAGAGAGAAAGAAAGAAAGGGAAGGGGAAGGTAGTGGGATGTGTTTGGATCAATTTATATAGCCATATGAGAGAGGCGGTGTTTGAGTTTGACCTTTACTTTTAGCGAAACCTTTAAACCAAACGCGCCCTTTTTTCCGGTTTTTTTTACCCCCTTTTCTTCGAGTACAAAATACATACATTTTTCAAAATTATTCGTTTCCCTAAATTAACACTTTCTTCTACTTATGTAACAAATCATCCAAAACCACCTAAGTATTTCCAACAGTTCAGGTTGGAAACCTCCCCAGTATTTTGTGCTTTTTAGTAATTTGTTCGGTCAATTGAAATTCTGATTATAATCTTGTTTCTAAGGAGGTTTTGAGTGATTTTTGAAACATTCAATAAAAAACGATTCTTTTTGGTCGATAAAATACACAGTCGATTTTTTTTAGTCGCGCACTTCCTCCTGGGCGGCTCTACATGCCGCCCAGAATACCCTTCCAAAAACCCGGTTTGCACATGGGCGGCACCTAATGCCGCCCATGCAAACCGGTTTTTTATGAACCCGAATTGTACCTGGGCGGCACATATTGCCGCCCAGATTTTTAGGTTTTTGTAGAACCCGGTTTTGTAATTTAATTTATTTATTTTAAAATTAAAAATATGGTTTTCTGGAAACCGGGTTAAAACTCGGCGGCACGGTAAGCCGCCAAGTGTAAACCCAAAATTGTGGGCGGCACAGCTTCCCGCCAAAGGGCGAATTTGAATTTGAAATTGAAACGTGGGCGGCACAGCTTGCCGCCCAGGGTCGTCTTCTCGGCGTTATTAAAAGCCGCCCAGGGTCGTCTTCTCCGATCGCGATTTCCAGAGTTCGAGAGCGAAAATGGATCCCGGTGGCGAATTTTCGGTTGACGACATATGGGAGTTCTTGGCAGAGGAAGAACGGACGGAAAATCAGATGGCTGCGGCAGGAGTTCTTGGCGGAGACGGCGGCGATGTACCAGAATCGACGACCGATTCGACGTTGGTGGCGGCGGCGTCGGCGGCCAATCTATGTTTGACGGGGGGCAGCAGCGACGAGGCGTTGGAGGAGGCGAGGCTGGGGGAGAGGGGTGGCGACGCGGCGGAGGAGGCGGCTGAAGCAAGGGACGCGGTGGAGGAAGCGAGGCTGGCGGAGGAAGGAGGCGAAGCGGGGGCCGAGGAGGGAGGCGAGGCTGGGCTGCACGGCGTGCCGCCCACTGTGGAGGAATCTGGGCCGCTCGTGGTGCCGCCCATAACCGATGTCGAGAGGGCGATATTGGGGGGTTTTTGGGCGAGGAGGGCGATATTGCGGCGGAGAATGCCTTTGACGTCGCGTGCGCGGTTGCTCATCAAGCTATGTCAGACTTGGGTGAAATTCCCGTTCGCCAAAAGCGAAAATATGAACGGAGGCCAACTGAAAAGGTATGGTGTTTTTTAAATTTGTAATCGTTAAATCTAATTTATTTAATTAAATTGTTACTGCACTTGTAGATTTATATATACTTGGATTTTAGATTATTAAATCATTATCTGATAAAAAATAGTATAGGTAATAAACTCAATTATAGTGTTAAATAATATTAAATATATCATTGTAATGAAAATTTAATATATTATTTTGTTTGTAAGAAAATAAAATTTAATATATTATTTTATTGTATTTAATCATTATAAAAAATAGTATAGGTAAATCACGATAATTATACTGTAATATTAAATATGTCATTGTTATGAAAATTTTAATATATTGATTTTGTTTGTAAGAAAACAATTTTCTATATTTTTTATGCGAAAATAGGAAGTTTTGGGTAAGATCGCACGGTCCGATCGAGATAGTCGCCCTACTACTGCATCTGCTCGCAAGAGGAGGGTTGGCGGTGTATTGCAGGGCCATAGTGAGGCCGATAGTGAGGGCGCTAGTGAGGACGATGTTGGTCCCGTCCGCTCAGTTGAGGACGTGATTATGGAGGACCCACCTCAGCAGTCACATCAGGAGGACCCACATCTTGATGACTCACCTCAGCAGCGGCTATCTCTGGAGGAGTCACATGAGCAGCATGTCCCATCTCCGTGTGAGGCATCTCAGCAGGCCCCGTCTCAGCCTGAGCCAGCCACACAGGAGACTCAGTATGGCCCATGTCCATCTCAGCATACCCCATCTCCACATCATGAGCCATCTCAGCATGCCCCGTCTCAGTCTGAGCCAGCCACACAGGCCCCATCTCCGCATGAGCCAGCTGAGCAGCTTGTATCTTTGTTGAAGAACTTTGATACGCACATTGCAGAGCTGATATGGACGAAGGTGTCGTTGGACCCACCCGAGGACGTTGTTAGGAGTTTGAGGGTTCAGACACGCCCTATGCAGTTTGCATTTTGGAGGGATCGTATTCCTAGAGGGGTCCCTGTGGAGGGTTCCTGGTTTTGGATTGCGTAGCAGACGGGGTTGACAAGTTTACTTGATTTGCAGTTCGGCAATGTTGATCACAACCTCATTTAAGCATTCGTTGAGAGATGGCATCCAGAGACGAACACCTTTCACTTTCCTTGGGGCGAGATAGCTCCTACTCTACATGACGTGCTGATGATTTTAGGGCTACCGATTGAGGGATTTGAGGTGACGTCACCATGGACCGGTCATGATAGGGAGATGGCGGAGTGTGAGGCTTTGTTCGGCTATTTGTTTGGGATAGATTCGGACTACAGCTATGATGAGGATGATGCTGACATGGTCCGCGACCTTAGGAAGGGTTGGGTCAAGCAATTCCAGCTTGGGAGGCATGTGATGCGGATGATTGAGGAGGGTGCCTACCCAGAGGATATAGCAGCCGGTTTCTTATGGCACGCCATGTCGGCTAGCATCTTCGTTGACAAGTCAACGAACGAGCTGAAGATCACACTGCTACCTCTTTTTGTGGACTGGGAGCGTGTTGTTCATACTGCTTGGGGTACCGGG
The DNA here is from genome assembly GCA_027886185.1 of Rheum nobile. Lineage (NCBI taxonomy): Eukaryota > Viridiplantae > Streptophyta > Magnoliopsida > Caryophyllales > Polygonaceae > Rheum > Rheum nobile. The sequence goes on along the minus strand of WOAB01000232.1, from coordinate 1,436,945 downwards.
GTTATGGCTCTCCTTTATAGGAACCTCGGAGAGGGTTCTCGGCGTGGAGCTGCACAATTCGCCGGCTGTGCACGTCTTTTGGAGGTAGTCCATTAATATAGTTAAATTATAATTTAGATTATTAATATACATTATTGAATTGTTTATAACTAATGGTTTTCTTTCTCTGTACGCAAGTTTGGATTTGGACGTACTTTGTATACTTTCCGGGCAACCCTAACCTCAAGGAAGGTGCGGACGACGACCTCCGACGCGCTGGACGATACTGCATTGGCCGGACACCTCTCCGGTCCTCCCGTGACCAGTCACACTACAGACGAATTCTGGACGAGTATAGGCCAGAGGATGTACGTATTGTTTTTCAATTTTAATTTACAGTAAGATAGCTTAATGAATTAATTTATGGTCCATCGTGTTTTGTTAATTGCAGATACGGTGGATGCCGTACGAGGGTCTTGATTTTCGAGGTCGTCACAGGTCCTCCACTTATCGAGGGATTATTCGTTTTCTCGGTGTAGAGGAGCCATACATGCCAGATCGGCTTACACGCCAGTTCGGTTATCGACAGAGCAGGCCGATGGATATCATTGAGCCTCTGGTTGCAGTTCATCCTCCTGATTTCAAGGGGACGAGGCGATACCAGTTGCACTTTGACCCGCGTTGGCACAGGTGGGACCAGCGTGAGCATCATCTTTACCCCCACATCTTGGCGAGTCCTCCTGCGACGATGGCTTGGGATGTCCACGACGCGTACCTGGACTGGTATCTACAGGTGTCGCATCCTTACGTGAGTCCGCATGCGCCAGTCCAGCCTCGTATCAGTAGAGGACCACCTCCGGCTATCAACTTGCAAAGGGTATGTTTTTTTCCCATTTTATTCTTTTAAATTATTTTATGAAAGTCTATGTTTTTAAAATGTTTGTTTTCATTTGCAGCGTCATGCGATGAGCCAGGCCTATCTTCAGGAGCTTATGTCTGGAGGAGGTTGTTTAGGGTGTAGGGAACACTTTCAGCATTTGCATGACATCCTTTTCAGTGACGTCATTCCTGTAGCTCCACCGCTTGTACGGGCTTCACAGATGCCTTCCCATGTATATAGTGCAGACGCTACTATATTTGAGAGAGCCGAATCATCTAGGATGGCGGAAGAGCGTACAACAGCTCAGTAGGCATCGTCTCAGCCGACCTCTTATGTTCCTCCAGTATGGGCACCGGGCGTGGGTTCGGGTGTGTCCTTAGCTAGTGCTTCCACTCCACATCTAGATGACTCATCTGATAGTGAGACGGAGAGTTCGTAGTATGACTTTTGACTTTTGTGTTTGTACGTTTTTGGGGATTGAAATTCCAGTAAATTAAGTATGACTTTTGGATTTATTGGTTTCGTATTTAGATATTTGTTCCGTCGTTTCTAATTTGTTCCGTCGTTTCTAGTTTTAGTTCTTTGCTTATTGGTTTGTTGGATTTTCGTGCGTTATTTCTAAAAAACACATGTATATTCTTAAATTACATACACATACTAAAAACACGTACAAATTCTAAAAACACATATACATTCACCGATGACTTAAATTACATACACATACTAAAAACACGTACAAATTCTAAAAACACATATACATTCACTGATGGCTTACACACTTAAAAAAAAATACATACACACTGGAACAAATGACATACACAACTCTTGCACTATACATATACATTCACTCAAGAGCCCAGGATGAACCTCCTAGGACCACGGCGTTCATGCTGATATGCTCCTTCTCCTAGCTGCATCACAGAAAAACTTGAAATCCTACAAATACTGAAATATGGAGATCCCATGTTTTTCTGTGCTGCAGCCAGGAAAAAAGAGCAGATCAGCATGTACGCCATGGCCGAAGGAGGTTCGTCTAGCATTTTCAGAACTTCAGTCCCGGAGGAACACAGTCAACCGCCTTTTCCACCTTCACTAGTGAGCTTAAACCGAACTGTCTTGTATTCATTGTAGACTCACGTCATGTTGTGGTCATTTCTAACAGTGCGTTAAGATGGATGCGATTGCCTTGTGGACATTATCCTCTTGACCGAGTCAAGAGTCCTAGGACGAACCTCCTTGGGCCATGTCGTTCATGCTGATCTGCTCTTTTTTTCTTGCTGCATCACAGAAAAACTTGAAATCCTACAAATACCGAAATTTGAAGATCCCATGTTTTTCTGTGCTGCAGCGAGGAAAAAAGAGCAGCTCAGCATGCACGACATGGCCGAAGGAGGTTCATCCTAGGACTCTTGACTCGGTCAAGAGGATAATGACCATAAGGCAATCGCATACATCTTAACGCACTGTTAGAAATGACCACAACATGACGTGAGTCTACAATGAATACAAGACAGTTCGGTTTAAGCTCACTAGTGAAGGTGGAAAAGGCGGTTGACTGTGTTCCTCCGGGACTGAAGTTCTGAAAATACTAGACGACGAAACCCACGATATTGAATTCTTGTATCTGAAATAAAATATTATTTAATTAGATTCCAACGAATACTACAACCTAATAGCGTAAATAATCAATAAAATACATATATTTATTTTTCTTACCGCGATCAAACACATCCCTTCCTCTTGGATGTGAAAGCTTGCCTCTTTGGGTAAGACAAGCTTGGTAGAAAGGGGACCCCGTATGGCCTATTTATAGGCATATTGGGCGGCACAGTGTGCCGCCCATGGGCTGCACACTGTGCCGCCCATGGGCTGTACAACGGAGTTGTGGTGATGAAATGATATGGGCGGCACTGTGTGCCGCCCAGTACCCTCATGGGCTGCTCTGTGGGCCGCCCACAACGGTCCTATTTAGCCTATAAATACGGCCCCAAAACCCCTCGAAATACACACAATTTCCACTCCTCACAAACTTTTCTTCGGTTCTATTTAAGGTAATGGCGCCTTTGGTTCTCGAAGTTTACGAAAATGGGCGAATCACCTACAATCGAATGATACGCCAACGAAGTGGAATGGACATGTTTTTTCATGGCTACGAAGGTGGCGAGGTCCGCACGTTGTGGATGGGGGATCTCGAGCCTGGAGAGGGGGGGTTGTCATTAGGTTTCTTCTTGTACTTGGCGTTATTTTACCATATCGAGCCTGGAGACGGGGTTCCCCCTGGTCGGATTTTTTACTTTCCAGCAGGCGTGGATCCTCCACGACTCTATGAGGTGGTACACGAGGATCAGATAGCTAAAATTATGGCTCTTTACAGACCTGGTGTTCCAGTTCCCATTTACACAGAGTCTGCACACCCGAGACGCCATATCCCCGGTCTTTTAGAAGATCCGGAATCTGTGGTGGACTACCACCTTCTTCTTGTCGGACCTAGGTAATCCGGATCTCTCACAGTGAAGTATAATCTTTTTAGGATTTGATGATTTAGTAGTGATCACCATAAAAAGACTAAAACCTATCCTTTGCACCCAATCTCTCAATCCTTCCTTACTAGGAAATATCTCAGTAGTAGTAAAATGGGATGAGAAGTCGATAGCTATAAATCCATCATCACTAGAATCACCATATTTATATACAAAAATTACCACATTAGAGACTAATTAATAATTAAATTTCTAAAAACTAATATCAATAAATTAAATATTATTTCAAAACAGTTTAACATTTCAAAGACTAAGTACATTTAAGATCTAATTATTTTATACAGTAAAAATTACAATATTACATACCTTGAAGTACTCGGGAGAAATTGGCGCCTGCAAATCACCCTCATCATCTACAGATGTGTTAGCGCTCGAAGAGGACTCCGACAATCCCCTCCAACCAGAACCGCTTGACGACGACATTTATTATGAAAATGAGTTTCTAGATTTGGATACAATACAATACCACCATCCCTAATTTATATAGCCGGCTACACCTGTACTGGCGGCCCTACGTGCAGCCCACATCGACCGTTGGGAGTGAAACGTATACTCACTGGGCGGCACCACGTGCCGTCCATGAACCCTGGGCGACAGGAAGTGCCGCCTATGAACCCTGTCCCCCCAAAAAACCCGATTCACTGACCCAGTTTCTTGGGCGGCACGAAATGCCGCCCACAACCCCGGTTTCAATGAACCGGTTTTTAAAAATACATTTTTATTTATTTCAAAAAAAAATCCCTAAACTGAACCCATCATGGGCGGCTCGTAGAGCCGCCCATGGAACTCGGGTTTTCTCGGCGGCATGTCGAGCCGCCCATGGGGAAGTGCACGGCTAAAAAAAAGCGACTGCGCGATTTTGCGCCGTTCTTTTTTGTTTGGAAAAAACAGTCATACGTAGGCTGCTTTTCCAAAACTTTTCCATGTACACTACCTCCTTCTTTTTCTTTTTTTACAAAAAAAAAACATGATGTGAACCTTCTCACTTCCAACTTTAACAAAAGTGTTAACTTCAATCGAAATCATTCTTAGGGGTGAATTTGCAGTTTTCATTCAATTCCTTTTTGAACCACAAAATATAGGTAAATGATGGAGAGGATCTACAAAGGGTGAAGCAGCACAAAGCCCATCAAACCAACAAAACTAAAGCGTACAATTCACAAAACCCAAACCCCTTGAATTTCTCCAATATATATGTATATATTAGTGGACGGGTTGGGTTCACGTTGAAATCAACCAGATTCGAATCAAAAAACGGGTTTGAGGTGTCGATTTGCTAAATTTGTTGGGTCGACTTGCATTGTTAAAGTTTTAAAAAATGATCATTACTTCCATTAAATTAAAATTTATTATTACTTTTATTTATTTATTATACATTATTTTAATTATAAAATATATTATAATATTCAATATACAAACGATAACCTAACCTAAAAATTTTCGATCAGATAAATCATATTGCTTTTAATCAATTGATATACGAATCGGATCGCGATCCAAAAATACGGGTCGGATCGTGTCAAATTTTGAGAGGCCTAGTATGTATGTTATGCATGATGATAGATTCATAGGTTTCTCTCCTTTTGGGGAAGTGGAAAGCGCGGGTGTGTGTTTGGTGGAGTCTTTTGCCGGGCCTTGGACGCCAAATCACCCCCAAAAGGCCCCAACTCTCACGCACATTACTCCTACATACTATACTCTTACAAGCGTCTGAGATGACATTAATAAAGATGACTCAAAATTCTCATCTAAAATAAGGGATGAAAAAACACTCTAATATTGATATTTTAAGGGCTTGTTTGGTATTAATATTAAGATATCAGATATGGACTTGAATATCACTCCTAACTATATTTGCTTTTGGTATAATCCCAATATCAATACCAAACTAATATATGTTGTTTGGGAATCAAGTACGAGTATTAAGATATGTGCATGAGTGATATCCATATCCGATATTTCATATGTTTGATATCGATATCAAACGAGCCCTACACGTGTTGAGGGAATTTCTCTGTCCATCGGCATACCATATATACGGGTAGTCGGATTTTTTCAACCATTAATAGTTGTTACCACGGGATGAGGCGAGTCTCTTGCCCATCTGCATATTGTATGTAGTCATGTAGTCGTAGATGAATCAAACTCGTTTTTCATACGCAACACAAACTACAAATTGAGCTCTATATTGATGTTTTTGGAAATATTTTATTGTGCGTCTAAAGATTTTTAGGTGAAATAGTGCTTTTGTAGAATTGGACTTACTCAATGTAATAACATAAAATGTCGAAAGTTATGGACTTAATTATTACAATGATTTGGGGTGCGTGTCCTCTTTGAAAATAAGTTAGATAGCGATCCTTTTTTCGACATTGTCATAGAAAAAATAAAAGTTGGTTAACCCTAAAATACAATTTCAAAATATAAAAAAAATATTATTAAATAATTTTTTAACGTTTCATATGCTACAATTTCTTGCAACTCTTCGGTACCCATTTATCAAGAAATACACCTTCAATAGTGCTTATTTCGAAACTTAAATTACCTTATACAAACATGTATACATTAGATATTTTCAATTTACATATAGCTAATAGTTAAATCTTACCGGCTCTTCTCAAAAAAATATTAATCTTATTAGCTTAACCGACAAGTATGGTACCTTGTGACCACGAGGTTAGGGGTTTGATTTTCTCCATTCCCTTTGTGATGGTCTTGTACTTTTTAGGGACAAAAATGTAGATAGAGCTAGTATGAAAGTATTATATGAAACAAAATTGATATGGACATGATTTAAAGATATGATGACTGTTGTGGTGACATTCACTTGGCATTTCCCATGAGAAATTTCCAATAAACCAAACATAAGCTAAAGCTAGATAAGGAGTATATATTCAAGAAAAGCAGTTGGCCCCGGCCCTGAAATTGGTCTCACATTCATGATAGTTATATTCATTATTAGCAATTTTCTTCAAGTTTAAGATTCAATTATATTCCAAAAATATTTAATATTTATAGAGGTAAAAAAACAAAAAAGAAGGATAGAAAATGCAGGGTATAGTGGAGAAAGACCATGAGTTTGAGTGAGGATGTTTACTGCCCTTCCACTCTTATCCTACTAACCCAAACACAAAGAATCAATTATTTTTGTTTTACACTTAAATTTTATTTGCGTCATCAGAATATATAATGCTGCCATTAAAAAATATCATAATATTGGTCAACACAAATTGTTGGGTAATAAAGTCAAAGTAAATTAAGAAAACTGCGTCTATTAAACTATCATATTATCAAATATATAATATGATCTTAATAATATAGAATACCTATATAAGACCACAAATTAAGCATAAATCTGATCAATGGTTTTTATTGTAGGCAAAATTAATCAGATTAAGGCAGAGTCAATGATTGCATTAATTTCCTTTCTCCGGCTAAACCGGTTTTGGTCGTGTTCAAATGAAATGCTAATGGCACCATTTTCTAGGAAATACTCTACCACAACTTAAAGTAATTTATACGTGAGTATATAGAAAGCATCTCGTAAGAATTACGAATGTGTTTTTGGGTGAGAATAGGCCTTAACGTCACACGGATAAATAAATAAACGGTGTGATCTTTGTTGGTTTTTCTTCGATTTTTTAGATGGTATTTATCTGAACTTATCACTAGAGATGTTAATGGGGCAGAGATTCTCGATTATCCGTAGAAATTCTCTATTATGAGGACGAGGATGGAGATTTTAAATGGGGACGAGGGTGGAAATGAGGCAAAAAACACATCCTCGCGTGAGGATGGGGACGGGGATAGAGCCCCCACCCCATTCCCCGTCGGAAATCCCCACAAGTATTTGCATTGGTAATCCCTATGGTATCGTCCATTGAGTTTTCTCACGGGATTACCCATCGAATATCTCCATTTGGAAACTCGGTGAGATTTGGCCATGAGAAATTTTCATGGGTATGCTTACGATATTTTTTTTCATATTTATAATTTATAGCTGGTAATTGATTTTTTATTTTAAAAAATGGTGTAATATACATTTATAAGTATTAGTACGCATGTACTCTGAAATTTTTGGGAATTGTTTTTTATTGAGTTCAACTCACTTATTATATTGTTGTATTTTGTTTGACAATGTAGATTCATTAGAGAATCATATATAACAAGAAAACGAGTAAAAAAAAATTCGTGGGGGTTAAATGAGGATATTTATGGGAAACTTGTTTGATTATGAGTGAAAAAATCGCATGAATTTTCACAGAAAGACCCGAAACCAATATTAATTGAGAAAAATTAACGGGGACAGGGATTTGGTGGGGACGGAGATGGGGACAACTTTAGCTCCCATTTGAGGATTGGGACGGAGACGGAGAGTGCTTTTCTAAATAAGGATGGGGACGAGGAAACTACTCCCTACCCTGAACCCGCTCCATTGACATGCCTACTTATCACGTTTAACTATTTCTTTGGATTGCCTCTGACTAGATATATCTATGTTATATGCATGTGTCGTCTTGGATATATGCAAGAACTCGAACCTATTGTGCCTCTCAACTATTTAGAATATGATTCATTACTTCATGTTTGACCCCGTTTTGGACATATATATCGATATGTTTGGATATAACGAAAAAACTATGAATGATGGTGTCTGCTATAAAATTTTTGTTCTACTGATATGGGAAACACGAATCAGACCGCTCTTACTACGCTTCCTAACCAGCCTTCGAAACATGAACCATCTGGAAGAAAATAGGAACACTCAATCTATCACTAATTAAGAATCACCATTCTATTATTACAACTATGATATTAGATATGGTTATCATCTATGCTGATATCCTGAACTTCTATAATGACAATAATGAACCCTATATTATTCTTTATACTATATATTTAATGCTTTGTTTTTATCTGAATGAGAAAATGACTATGAACTCTATCTCTGAATACTTAAAATTGACCCGATATTATTCTTTATACTATATATTTAAAGTAATTTTTTAAAATAAATGTTTATATTTACTATAAAAATGTCATTTTTATATAATAAAAAGGTCATAGATTATCATCTCTATTGTAGTTAATTTTTGTCATAAAATAAACTATGGTCAAATTTATAAAGTCTAGTATTCTAGTTTGATATTGTAACAAGTTTAACCCTTAATGCCTTCTATTTTACAACAAAATAAAATTACTCTTGAATTGGAGTACAAAACATAAATACTATAGCAAAATATTAGAAAATCATCGATATAAAGATAAATAATTTTTTAACAAACAAAATCAAATACTTTATTCAATATTAGTTACAATTAGAAACTATATTACCCAATCACAGATTGTTAATAGAATCCAAATCTTAAAAAAATAAAATAGACGACTTCTTATGAAACAGAAAATAAATACACACTAATACAAATTTATTATTTATATATTATAAAAAAATAAAACAATAATATATACTTCCTTGTACGAAATACGAGTTAAATCAACTAACTTTTTTAACGATTCACTTACCCCTCATTTGGTTGAACGTGGGAAATCAAGTTCTTGAAAATTTAGTTACTTCCTAAGTGCTCATTTGGTTGGCAATTGAATTCCCATGAATTGAAATATCCCATAAAATAGGACTAAATATTGTGTTTGGTTGAAAAAATATCACAGAATATCACGGGAAGATAATTCCTGGGATTTTGAATTCCTGCAAAACACATGAACTCCGATTACTTAGGGGAAGTGGGGAAGATTTTCTTCCACCATAATTCACATGATTTGGATTTTAACAAAAAACATTATTTTTCAATTCCTATGAAGTACAATTCCCATGATATAATATCACATGAAATAGCTTCATAAAAATTACACTTCCTATATTCAACCAAACGAACACTAAGAATTGTAAATTGTTGAAAAATATGAAATAATGTTTGGTTCAAAATTATTGTTTTTATATTAACATATGAAGTAAGAATATTTCCACTTAAAAATGCAATAAGTAGATCTAATTACCTACATCTTCAAGGTAAGTGCAATTCTTGTAATTTGGAAGAATTGCAACTTTATGCGAAGTGAATTCTCATGATTTATTCTTGAACCAAATACAGAAAATAAGTGTACTTCATGAACCAAGGGATTATTTGTAAAATGGTAGAGTTCCAGAATATCCAGTACTTGTCATAAACACTACTAAAACGGAATAAAAAATAAATATAAAGTGTTTGAAAATAAATGAGAATCTTATGAACTTTTGTTGTTGGTGTTTAGTACATAGGATAAACACTAAGTTCCTCCTTGGTAGAACACAAACCTAAATTATCTGTAGCAATGATCTGAAAAAAAAACTTTAGCCAAAGTATTATGACTGTCCGTCAAAATATGCGAGTTATTTCTGTTGTTGTACGTTGTTTTTGTTGTGTTTATACATTATCTATTTGGTCTTGTATTTTGAATTTGGTTCATCATAACAAAGGATTCAACCCATATGAAAGAAATAATTCGATTGAGATAGAAGTTCAAATTATACTATATCTGAAAAAATTAGAGAGGACAAAGCCAAAACCTAAATGTTGGATCGTTAGTATTACGTATGAGGGAACAAATGCTTTGTTCTCACATATATACAGTTGAGTATTAATGTAAGAAAGAAGAATTAAATGACTCATGATTTAGAGTGGAAAACCTCAATTAGTCAAATAACTAATTAAGGAAAAACCACTACCTTCAAGCTTTTCGCTTGAGAGGATTTTGAAGAGGTCTACTTGTCTTATTAATTTCTTGTTCGATTACACTTGTAGCTTGGACTTCAAACCCTAGACTTTCCACCTAGTCTTGAATCACTCCTACAACGATGAACTCGAACTCCACTTCAAAGACTCGTAAACACATTCACTTCTCTTCACTTGTAAGAAATGCTCTAAGTCCGTAACTTAGAAATGATCTAGTTCTCCCTTATATAAGCATACCCGAATCCCTTGTATAAAATAATATCTTCTACATACCTTCCAGTAACAAAAAGATATTATTTGACCAAATAAGATAATATCTTAATCAAAAGGAACATTTAGAGAAACTCTCCTAGAATAACTCCTAACGGATAAGATTCGCAATATCTCCATGACGAGATTTTCCTTGTTTCACAATCTTCCTTTTTGGTAATTGCAGTTGTCATTGTAAAAGCAATGTTGTTCCTTCTGTGGAAACAAATCGTCTAATGGACTAAGTGTTCCCTCCTTGTAATCGCATTGTCGTTTGTTCCTTGTGACAATCTTGTATGATCCTGAAACACTCAACTACATTAATTGAATGTTTGTTACCATCAAAATCAAGGAATTCAACAAATTCCCCCTTTTTGATGGTGATAAACATCCTTGCACAATAGAGATAAAAACATAATATGAGAAGAAAGGTTTTCCCCAAAACACGTATAGTTCCCTTTTAGAGACACTAACATAAGAACAAGATTTGTCCCCTTCAGCTTGACTACTCAGCACTGAAGCAATTATATTATATATGTACAAAGGGTCTATTTCGGTTGATAAAAGCAATTCTATTTGTAGAATCGAGTGTGTTAGTACAAGGAACGGTATAACTGTTCCTTGGGCAGCGGAATATAGTAACAAAATGACAGCGTAACAGACAAAGTTCCTTAGAGAGAAAAACTTAATCAATCAACTAGTTGACTAAGAAAAACCTCTACCTCTAGGTTTCCCTAGTAGGATTTAAAAAGTCTACTTGTGTTATTAATTCTGGAATTACAATCAAGCAAGTCTTATCTCAATCTAGTTTAGTCCTAGATATCTAGACCTCTTATTATAACGTTTCTAACAATACCTAAGACAATCAAAACCCTAACAAGTACTCAACTCACCAAAGTCTCGTCCTTGTAAGTTCTTCTCTTTCTCCGAATGCTCTTCTCTTTGTGGCTTATCTCTTGCGGAATTGCAAAGGTTCAGCGCGCGTCTAACTAGAAAATCTTTTCTAATCTTTCCTAACTAGAAAATCTTCAACAAGTTTATCTCTTGCGGCTCAAGTTGCTCATTCAATATTTCTTTCCATAAAAGAGAGATTCGGCAGTCGCAAGGGTTACAGCGCGCGTCTCTGCGTTCCTTGGCGCTGTTCCCTTTCCTTTTCTGTTCAATAACGCGTGTCTCTGTTTCTCTTTTGTTCCAGCGCGTTGTTCCTCATTGTTGACTTCTCTGTTCCTTGCATTCTCTGTTTGATTCACCATATGGTTTTCATCGTTCCTTTAGATCACCTGTTTTTTGGTTTATTTGTCAAATAACAAAGTAAACAAAAGCAAATGATGTAATCAATTGGTGAGAAGTAACTTAGCCAGACAAATATCCACCATTCATTTGATTGATTGATCCTAGATTATCTCAATTCCTTCCTATGGATATTCCTGGCCCTATTTTGAAATAGTTATCAGCCCAACCAGTCCTGATAACCCTAACCAATAAACAATCAAGAAAACATCAAGATTTAATCTACAAGCAGCAGTAAGCATAAGAATTAACCATGATACATGCAACACCACAACCCGTAGCATTTAACACGTAATCAATTCTCTTCACAATAAACTAGTCCTACCAGTCCTAGAATATCATGTTTGCTACACAAGATAAGGGATTTCAACCAGAAATATCCAAACCCTAGCAATAGACAATTACTAATATCAACTAGATGATCAGGCCAGTCAAATCAGCAAGAATCAATAGGAATAAGCACAAAGAGAAGATATATAATCAAAGGAAAGGAAATAGAGTTATAATCTCACAATCAAATCAAACGAAGGCTTCAATCGTCGGACTAAGCAAAAGTTGCTTAGTTCTTCATAGTCTTGAAAACGTAAAAACTCAAAGGAAAAACTGAACGATAATGAATAATCTAGATCATGAAAACAACTGCTAGGAAACTAGCTTATAAAACCCTTGCAAAACCTAAAACTAAAGATAGGAAATAATATCTTTCCAAAAGGAAATAAAACGGAATAAAAGAAATAAAATAAAAGGAAATAAAATAAAATAATAAAACTCGGATCTTCGGACGAAACTTCTCGCTTGCGTCTGACAACGGTTTCCGCGACCGCGGACAGATTTTCGCGACCGCGGAAAAGTTACTGTAAAGCTCTCGCGTCTTCTTGTTCTCTTTTCGCTCCGTGTTGTTCCGCGACCGCGGCGGTGATTTCCGCGACCGCGGAAAAGCTCCTGTAGCTTCTTCCAGCTCCTTCTTCGTCTTCTCTTGTGGCTTTCTTCTCCATCTTCTTAAATCTTCATTTTAGCTCTTCCAAACCACCCATTCAACACTTCTACTCCTCAACTCCATTCTCCACAATTATGCTCTAAACTCATCCAAATGGTACCTAAAACTCCAGTAACAACTTCTAGTTAAACCCTACAAAGTAGCATTGATCATCACACTAAAAACCATTAAATGTTATTGAGTTTATCATCATCAAAACTAGAGGGAATATCATCGTTTCAACAATTTCCCCCTTTTTGGTGATGACAAACTCCTTCAAAATGTGCACGTTCAAAACAGACAAGTAAGAAGTCAAATTCACATGTAATCAAACATATACTACGATCAAGATATTGACATTGTTCCCCCTCAGAAAGTGTTCATAGAAGAATTTACCTTCAAACAACATCGTCATTCTCCTTAGCACTAGCTTCTGTTATCAACCCTTCCTTGGGTTTCACATTTCCATACTTCCCCCTTTTGGCATCATCAAAAGGTCACAGAAATCACAAAGACTTGACTCGCATACAAATCATAAGCAAAATATTTCATTCATTAAGTAGGACGAAGTACAAAGCAAAGGAACCTAGACAACTATCATCAAAAGACAAGGAACAATCACACAAACGACATAAAAACATAGAAAAACAAGAACAGAAGGTCAGACGGGCTGGATGGTGACAGGGAACACTTAGGTCTCAGGGTCTTCGGCAGCATCTTCGTCTTTGCTCAGAAAGTGATCCAAGAGCAGATTCATGGTGATGTTCAACTGCTTAAGCTCAGCCAAAATCTGATGCTGAATTGAGCTACCCTTTGACGTTCCTTCACCAGCTGCTTTCTTGGCAGTCACAGTGCCCGTTCCCTTTGAGTCACCTTTGAACTTCATCTTCTCCACAGCAGCAGAGTCCAACTCACTTCCCAGAGACACTTCATTCTCCTCGAGATATGCTTCATCTCGGAGCAACAACATCTTCACCAAGCCTGGATAGGCCAAAGAGTGGGACTTGGCTTTGCACCGTTCCATATGGCACAAAATCACTCGAGGGAGATCAATCTTCTCCCTTCTCAGAAAGCGGTCAAGCAAAAAACAAGTCACACAAAGTGATGGTGTTGCGCTTCTCTTGGCGAGGTGCCACAACCCTGGAAATGATGTGGAAAGCCACTCGCTGAGCCAATGTCAGCCTTTCAGTGTGTAACTCCCCAGCGGTTGAACCAAACAATCGTTCCATACACGCCAACTTTTCATCATTGATCTCGCTCGCTGGAACCTCAAAGAAACCACCCAAAGGAACAGAGAGGAGCGATGAGATTACCTTAGGCGTAAAGGACAGATCTTCACCACTGATCTTGGTATACCCACACAGAGCATCAACTTTGGAAAGATGAAAGTAATGATAAAACTCGTGCATCTGCACTTCATTCACTGTTGCCCTGTTGGAACAGAGCAGTTCCCAACCTTGGAAACACATAAGCTCTAGAATCTCTTTCACATTGTGCTCAGAAAAGAAACTCTCACGAATCAGAAGTGGTGGAAGGATCTTTTTACCTTCAGAAAAGTCAGGGACAGTGGTGGAAGGATCTTGTGAATCTGCCAATGCTAAATGGCTTGCCCTGGAACAGATGTACATGGGAAGTAAGGACCTTCGTGAGATCGATCGTTTCACTGCTAAGAAGGATTTCTACAACTTCAAGATGGAAGAGAATGAAGATGTGAGCTCTTACCAGGCAAGGTTTGAGAAAATTACTGCAAACTTGACTGCTCACTCTATCAAGGATGAAGAAATCCTCCTGACGAGAAGATCCTTATTATCATTGATGGGCTTCCTCATCGTCATGCGATGACCAATGCCATTCTGAAAGAGAATCCTAACACTGTCAAACTGACGTTCCATGAGGTCTTTAGCAAGATTCAGAAGTATGACAATGAAGAGAAGGCTGGAAGAAACAAGGATTCCAAGAACAAAGGAATCACTTTGATGGTTGGAAAGGCTGTTGATAGAATTGAAAATGACCTCGATGACAATGATGGCTCCGATGATCCTGAGGTGGTGTTACTAACTAAAGTCATGTGTTCCCTTTACAACAAAGGAAGGAACAACAGAAGTGGGAACGGTGAGACTCGTGACATCAAATACATCACTTGCTATAACTGTAATGAAAAGGGTCACTATTCTAGCTCATGCCCAAAGCCCAAGAAACCAAGCAAACCTTCTGGGAACGATGAGAAGAAAGCTTTCGTTGTTGTGTGGGGCAATGAGGATGACTCAGATGGTGAAGACCCTGAAGCCTGGGGTGGCAAGATGTGTGCAATGGCTATCAATGACTCTATTGAGGATCTCGAGGTAAATCCTGAAACATTTTTGAAGTCTCTTGTGAATTATGATAAGAAATCACTGATTGCTCTCATAAGGGAAATGTATGCTGAAAATTTGAAAACACAAGAGAAACTTGCTAATTCTGAAGATGAGTGTAGTAGTTTAAAAGAAAACTTATCTAACACTGCTAGTAGCTCAACTGTTCCTTGTTCTTCATGTGATGCTAATCATGAGGAACTTCAGAGGTTAAGAAATTAAAAAGTCTCCTTGCTTATGAATGAAGTCTCTAACAATACTGATCCAAGAAATGTAGCTGGATCAACCAAGCTTGAGGAACAGATGTTTGAGATGAAAGCCTATGTGATGCGAACAACCCCCGAGGTGTCGTTTGCAAGTCGTAGGATCTTGATTCCTCAAGCTTGTAGTTGAATCCTTCTCTTCCGTAGCCAAAGTGATGGCTTTCCTAGGGCTAAATAGATAGCCTTCAAACTCGTCAAAGAGATGATGGAGAGATCAAAGTGATGATCGTGAGACACCGAAGAGACGGTGTTTGATTGCTCGAAGCGACGAGCTACGGGATAGTTGATCTGTGGGATCAAAAGGGTTGATGTTGGGAATTCAAGGGAGGAGCGTACTCAACTTTACTACTCAAATTCAACATAACATTAAAACTAGGATTTGCTAGTTTAAATAGTCGCTAACAAATAATAATAAAATAATACTAAGTTTCAGAAATAAAGACGAGAAGACGAGCGCTCAGGCTCGTTTCCGCGGTCGCGGCAATACATCCGCGATCGCGGAAAATGATTTGGAATAAAAAGCCGTAGCAAATCCGCGATCGCGGAAATGCCGCCGCAATCGCGGAGAAACAAAACAAATCTCCGGAAAACAGTGTCGTTTCCACGATCGCGGAAATACTTCCGCGGTCGCGGAAAAGTGTCTTCGTTCCTCGTCTGGCTCTGCTTGGCGGTGCGACTAAGGCGGGACCTCACCTACTCCTTCATAGGTCAAGAGGAGGACCCATTTAGGACTAGATGAACCCGCGTCACTTGCGTGTGCCCGCAAAACCAATGATTGTGTGGCTCGCTCCATTGCCCTTGCGCGAGCTCTTGTTACCGGGCCATTCGAACGCACCTTCATTGCTTCCGAATCATCCTTCGCCGTCATCGAGGGGATCATGGAGCTATCAATCTCCCCTTCTTGGCTTCGAAGCGTCCCCGCTTCATCCTCGTCGTCAAAAGCAGGAGGCGTATAAGGAGGAAGATCAGCGACGTTGAAAGTTGGATGCGCACCATAGTCATCGGGTAAGTCCAAGCGGTAGGCGTTGGCCCCAAGGCGTTGTAGCACCTGGAAAGGACCGTCACCTCTAGCATCCATCTTGTGGCATTGCTTGAATGGAAAGAGATCGCGACGCAAGTGCAGCCATACCAAGCCTTCGGGCCCAAACTCCACGGTACGCCAGCTTGCGTTGCGTTCCTGCAAAAGAGTAGACATCGTAGGGGGTAAATCAACCAAAGCCTTAACATTTAAGAGACACGCAAAAGGAACAAGTAAAAAGCAAGGAAGACGTCCCTGGATTATTGGAGAGACATCCCGGGACCGGGCTAAGATAAGTCGGTTCTCGCATGTGCCATGAATGTCGGGTTGTGGAGGCGTCGCAAACTTGAAGTGCTGGATCACCTTTTCATTGATGATGTTGCAGCAACTCCCACCATCTATGATCACACTCAAAGAAGCACCATGGACCGCACACTTAGTATGAAACAAATTGTCACGTTGGTCAAGTAAGGTACCTTCTTTGGCGTTAAGAACACGACATGTAACCAAGCTAAGAGGCATGTTGCCTTGCTCATCCATAGAGCTGCATATGTAGCTGTACATCTCCTCCTCCTCCTCATCGTCGTAGGTGTCAAATATCGGTCAGGCGTCGGGGGTGTCCTCGTCAAAAGACTCGTAGCCGGAGGTGTTCGAGAAGAGGACATTGAGAAGGGGACCCTTGCGGTCCATTGGCCGGCTAGTTGTGGCCGGAGGGTTCAACATTGGGTCAGCCGTGGGCAGCTTCATGTCACTCATGGCCCGACGAAGGTGGGCAAGCACGGCAGCCTGTGCGGCGAGTTGGCGATCTTTTTCTTCACTCAGTGCACGAAGTGCGTCAATTCGCTCAAAGACGGAGTCCATCTGTCCGGGGCTGCGGTTGTGTAACACCCCTAAATTACCTTAGGAATATTACCACCAGTGACCTCGGATCACATATCCAAAATCACCCAAGGCTTTACAATATTGATCGCAAAATAACAAATTATAACGAACAATAACAAATATAATATCGAAATCAAGTTATATTATAATTCGACGTTGCAAAACGGCAACCCAATAATGTATATCAAAATATCAGCGGAAGACTTAAATATTCAAAACATAACAAGATCTAAACCTTGTTCGAAAATGATCAAATAACAAAGGAAATTGCAGTTGCCTTCAACGTCTTCGTTCCAAGGCTTCGATCTGGGAAGCTGTACTTGATGTGCCGTATAGGACGGATGACACCAGCCAACCATGCAAGGAAAAGGAAAGGTTGGTTAGTCTAATGAAAGACTAAACAAGGGCTCAAACAGAATGGTTCTAGTGATTGCATTTGGTTACTATCATTGTCTATCGAATAAAAGCCGATAGACGATACATAACCAGATACTCTCACTGAAATGAAAGAATGGGAATGCAAGAAGAGAAGACTCCAAAGGTAATGAGTCTTATAGGAATACTTATGATTGTTTGGGAACATTACAATTCACACAAGGTTTGAAAACTGACTTCTTTGAATAATCGGGTCCTTAACCAACCTCACCGCATGCGTGTTGTGCAAATTCAGATTGATAAGAGAACCTTCATAGACAGAAGTCCGGACGAGTTTCCACATTGTACTTCTCGCCCGAGGGTATATTAATTATGTTCAACGAGGCACTTATCTTATTTAATTTCAAAACGTGCATTTTACGTTGAAGCTTTTAATTTCCACAACAGATCCCGCAATGAGATATAGGATGGGAATAAATCCCGAAGATTGTGAATAAATCCCAAAGATTGGCACTAGCTAAGTGCACCACCACCTATATTCGGATAGGGGTAGGTCATGACCAAAAGCATTAGGGCAATAATCCTCCTAACGCCAAGTTATAAAGAAACGACTAAACCTCGCAAGGAAATAGCATTCCTACGAATACTCGTGCTAAACTAGCATTTATATGTCCACACCAATGCACAACAAGTCCACACCACTTATAACTAACACCCTATAATAATAGTATATATATATATATAACGGTCATAGGTAGCATATTGTACAACCTAATAAGGTTCAATTAACACACCATTTATTCACACAAGTTCCCAAACAGGAAGAGAATTATTTATCCCAACTTAATAACACCACCGATTCATTGGCAATTAAGATAAACATGGAATAAATATGCAAGAGAGAACCGCCACTTGCCTTGATTCACAGAAGAGGAGAGGTATCGCGGGGATGGTTGTTTCCAGGTGGCAACTTGAATCCCTGCTCTATTTCCGTTCCAGAAGCGAATCCGAGACATACCCATATCACACACAAAATAAATTATAATTAGATAATTTATTTAAAACTGAATTTTGAAGGGTATATGTCTCAATATTGAATTAATACATCTCAAATTAATTCAATCCCAAGGCTTAATCGGTAAGATGATTATCTATACGATTAAAAGTCAATTAATCATATATTCTAAATAATCTTTTCATACATAAATAAATATCCCAATTTATTTATAAATCCAGAAATCTTACTCCAAAATATTATCTCCATGAAAAGTCAATATAATAACCATTCATAGTCTAAGATAATAACCAAAGTAATTTTAATTACTTTAATTCAGATTTTATAAAGAATCAGAATAAAATCATCTTATTATATAGTAATTAAGATTAATTTATTTAACCTTAATTAAACTATATAATGATGAAATAAATTCAGAAACCGAATTAATAATTCGAAAATACCCAATTCGGATCGACGTCGCAAGGGTGGTTGTGGTTTTTCGGCTAGAGCGGTGGGTGATCGGAGGCGAGACCTTAGGGCTTTGGAAGCTAACTTCCAGGCGCAACTTCTGGTGGTGGAGGCGACTCCAACGGTGGACGGTAGTCGACGAATTTCGGTGATGAACAGGTGCGGCCGAGAGCTAGGGTTCTTGAGCTTTGGAGAATTAATTGGGTGCTGAGATCTCAATGAATGGTGCCCTATTTATAGGGGTTGGAAAGGTCTCGGGGAGATCTTCGTTTCCATATAAAATTTGGACGAAATCGATCCCGGAATGGCCCCGATTTCTCTTCGTTTCCATAAAGCTAAAATCGAAAATCTCTTTCCATAAATACTCAAATTCGATCTCGTCTTTGATCGTTACCATCCGAAACCACTTGGGTTGGGCGAGTATAATCCTCCTCTAAAAATCCCATGGGTTAGTTAAACCAAACGAGCCCAAATGGAAGCTCGATTCGGCGGAAAACCGCCATTGATGGGCATTGGAGAGCTCGGATGGGCTGAGGGTTGATGACGATGAACAGTACCCGATCGCCCCCCCCCCCCAGATTTTGGCTTAATTGCATTTTTGGCCCCAACTTTCCAAGTTGGGGCAAAAATGCCCTTGAATAATTTTTGAAAATTACAAAAATTACCCAAACTTTTTCAAACTTAATTATTTTAATAATTCTAAGTTTCTAATATTATTTTAGCCCAAAATTAACCAAGGCTAAAATAAGCTTAACTTAGGCTAGGATATGCTTAAGTTACAATTCCTATAGCTTTAACCATATTTAAATCACTTAACAAAAGTTAAACTGGATTTAAATATTATAGGTTAAATCTTATAGTTTTATTTAAATTCTGTAACGACATAATGTTACCCAAAATTTAAATAACAATCAACTTTAAGGTTGTAATGGCTTATGTTAAAATTCTCCATTTCATTTCTATTTTTGGAATGAGGAAATAAATACCAATATTCCTTTATTATAAATAGACTTGGAAAATTACATAAATACCCTTACTGAAACTGAGGGTTATTACATTACTACCCCCTTAAGAAAAAGTTTCGGCCGCGAAACTAAGTCGAAAACAGTTCAGGGAAATGACTACGCATATCAGTCTCGGTCTCCCAGGTTTCCCAAGTTACCTCCTCGGTTCCAGACTTTGACCAAAGAATCCTCACCAATGGAACTACCTTGTTCCGCAGGTGTTTCTCTCGACGCTCTAGGATACGCATCCGTCTCTCCTCTTATGTACCATTCGACTGAATCTCGATGTCGTCATAACTCAGAACATGAGACTCATCTGGCACGTACTTCCTCAGCAGAGAGACATGAAACACATTGTGCACCGGATGTGCTGAAGGTGGTAATGCCAACCGGTATGCCAAAGATCCGACTCTGTCAAGGATCTCAAATGGTCCAACATAGCGTGGATTGAGCTTCTCACGCTTCCCGAACCTGAACACACCCTTGGTTGGCGACACCCTGACGAAGACCTTATCTCCAACATCGAATTCGACATTCCTTCGCTTTAAATCTGCGTAAGACTTTTATCGACTCTGAGCGGTAAGCATTCTTTGTCTGATCAAAGCAATATCCGAGGCAGTCCTTTCGACCAACTCAGGTCCTAACAATATCTTGTCAGCATTTTCATCCCAACAAATTGGTGATCTGCACTTCCGACCATACAAGGCTTCAAATGGAGCCATCTTGATGGTGGAATGCCAACTATTGTTGTATGTGAATTCTATCAGACTCAGACTGTTCTCCCAACTGGTCGGACGATCCAACACACATGCTCTCAGCATATCTTCGAGTGGCTGGATTTTCCTCTCCGACTGTCCATCCGTTTGAGGATGAAACGCAGTAATGAATCTCAACTCAGCCCCCATTGCCTTGTGCAACTCTTTCCAGAATCTCGACATGAATCGACCATCGCGATCCGAACAATGGTTTTGGGCGTACCATGTAGGCGCACAACCTCGTGTAAAAATACTTCAGAGAGCTTCTGCATTCCCTAGGTTGACTTGATGGCCACAAAATGGACACTTTTCGTGAGTCGGTCAATGATCACCCAAATAGCGTCCTTCTGACCTTGAGTCTTTGGTAAACCCGTCACAAAATCCATTGCAATATCTTCCCACTTCCATTCTGGAACCGGAAGAGGTTGCAATTTGCCACCTGGCCTGCGATGTTCAATCTTCACTTTCTGACAGGTCAAACATCTTGCCACGAATTCTGCTACATCCCACTTCATATTGGGCCACCAGAATTTCTTCCACAGATCTTTGTACATCTTACTAGACCCCGGATGTACAGAATAAGCAGAGGAATGGGCCTCCCTCATGATTAGCTGACGAATGTTGACATCATCAGGCACGCAGATCCAGTCCTGAAACCAAAGGGATCCGTCATCCTGAATCACAAATCCTGGAGCTTTCCCATCCGTAACTTCGCTACACAATTTTACCAAAACCACGTCATCGACTTGTCTTTCCTTGACCTGGTCAAGCAACGTAGCCTGAATTTCAAGCATACTCAGACGTCCATGATCAAACAAGACCTCTACTTCACACAATCTTTGCTGTAATTCTGTCTGAGCAGTGAGAAGAGATACTATAGTCTCATGCGGCGTCTTTCGGCTCAATGCATCCGCTACCACATTAGCCTTGCCTGGATGATACAACAACTCTATGTCATAATCCTTGAGCAATTCTAACCAGCGTCGCTGCCTCATGTTTAACTCTTTCTGAGTAAAAACATACTTTAGGCTCTTGTGGTCGGTAAAGATCTGACATCTGATACCGTAGAGATAGTGCCTCCAAATCTTCAACGCAAAAACCACAACTGCTAACTCCAGATCATGGGTTGGGTAGTTCGCTTCGTAAGGCTTCAACTGCCGAGATGCGTATGCAATAACTTTCCCCTTCTGCATCAACACACATCCCAAACCCTGTTTCGAAGCATCACTGTAGACCACATACCCATCCGATCCTTCTGGCAGTGCCAGTACAGGTGCTGACGTCAGGCACTCTTTCAATTTCTAAAAGCTAGCCTCGCACTTCTCATCCCATACAAACTTCTTGTGGACCTTGCGTAGCAATCCGGTCATTGGTAGAGCGATCTTCGAAAATCCCTCTACAAACCGTCTGTAATAACTAGCAAGTCCAAGAAAACTACGCACCTCCTTCACATTCTGAGGCCGCTTCCAGTCAGCTATCGCTTCAATCTTCTGAGGGTCAACCATTACCCCATTCTCATTGATCACATGGCCTAAGAAAGCCACTTCCTTTAACCAGAAGTCACACTTAGACAACTTAGCATATAGCTGATTTTGTCTAAGGATAGATAGCGTGATGCGAAGATGCTCCTCGTGAACTTCTTCATTTGGCGAATAGATCAAAATATCGTCAATAAACACCACCACAAACTTATCCAGATACTGATGAAAACATCTATGCATCAAATCCATGAAAACTGCTGGAGCATGAGTAAGTCCAAATGGCATGATTACGAATTCGTAGTGACCATATCTCGTCCGGAATGCAGTCCTCGGAATATCCTCCTCACGAATTCTGAGCTGATGATAACCAGACCTCAAATCGATCTTGGAAAAGACTTTAGCCCCTTGCAGCTGATCTAAAAGATCATCTATCCGCGGTAATGGGTATTTATTTTTTATTGTGACCTTGTTCAGTTCCCGGTAATCAATACACAGTCGGAACGAACCATCCTTCTTCTTGACAAATAAGACCGGAGCACCCCAAGGTGACGTACTTGGTCTTATATAGCCCTTCTCAAGCAACTCCTGGAGTTGATTCTTCAGTTCTTGCATCTCCACTGGAGCCATACGATAGGGTGCCTTGGAAATCGGCGCCGTACCAAGTTCCAACTCAATAGTAAACTCCACGTCATGATTCGGGGGTAATCCGGTAATTTCCTCCGGAAAAACATCGACAAATTCACGCACGGTAGGAATATCGTGAATCAAGACTTCATCTTTCTTGGGTTTATCCAAATAACACAAGTACCCGACACAACTTTGTCGAAGTAACTTAAACGCAGCCATCGCATTGATCAACTTTCCGTTATCGGCGTCATTGCGACCCATGAATTTACACACAAATTGGCCCCTAGATGAAACTGTCATAGTCCTCGTGTTGAAGTCGATTACCGCCCATGATGCATCAACCAGTCCATCCCGAGAATAATATCGTATGGAGCCATGGCTATATAGATTAAGTCAACTTCGAATTTCTGACCCTGAATGGTTACTGGAAATTCCGACAACCGTTTGGTTCCTACTAATTGTTCCCCATCTGGTTGTATTTACGTTTATATAAGCCGATCGAAATTATGCCACTGGTAATAAATACCCAAATGCAATAATTAAGACAACCATCTAATAAACTCAACTTTTCATTAATGAAAAACACACAAAATGTCAAACAACAACCGAAAGGAAAGAAGAAATAACATTAGGAGACTACTGCTCCGTTATTGTCTAAGTGGGAAAAATACTAGAAAGGAAATCACTAAAGAACTATGATTCACTGCTTCTTCGTAGGGGCCCGAAACAGGTCTATATAATCCCTGGTCATTCCAGTCTTCCTCTTCTTCAGAGGCAGCCCATCCCCGGACTTATCCGCGGGTCTCTTAGGCTTCGGGTCCCTTGACTCCTCAGCTGGCACAGATGGTTCTCCAGACTTTCGCACATCGCCCTGCTGAGGCTCAGAGCCTTTACAAGTTTCCCCCCAAAGAGACTCTAAGAATTTATCGGCATCCTCTAGCTCATCCAGCACTGAGTGAGCATGCTCTCGCCAAGTGAAGAGAGTCGACACAAAGTCTCGAGCTTCAGCCTTCAAGTCGTCTATAGAGTCCTTCTAATCCTTCATATACTCGTGCAGCACCGGGACATTCACACGAGCTTGATGTGGCCTCGTGCCCTCAGAATACATATACTATACCCAAGTACAAGGTCTCTTAGTTACCGGTGGCTCAGCACTGCCACAAGCGAAGTATCTCTCACAAGGTCGCACTAGCAACCTGGTCTGTTCGGTCTTCTCATCGATAAGTCACATTGCTTCTGGGGTAGACATCCCATCAAGCGTCTCCTGAGTGATTGGACCTTCTTGGGGTCGAAGAGGCGGAGAGTCAGAAGAGGGATCCACGTCGACTGGTGGTAAAGTCGAGTCGTACTCCTCTCGTGTAGCACCAGAAATCCCCTTAGCCTCATAAGCAGCTGGAGACAGAGGCGTATACGTGGGAGATAAGGCACCAACCGGGTGATCTGGCCCGTATCTTTCTTCCCAACTCTCATAATAGGGATCCAGTGGTTCCTCCTCACTCTCTGAATCCTCGATTGGATCCTCATCTTCATCGACGTCCGCGGGGGTTGGGGATTGCTTGGATTGCACTTCCCGTTCTCCCTCACTCACGTACTCAGGATCCTCACTTGGGTCCTCCTCCTCGGTGGTCTCAACTACCACTAAGTGCTCCACGGCTTCTCCGGGTGGAGTGAAATCTACCACTGGGCCATCATTCTCGACCACCTTCACGGAATCAGACTCAGACTTGATCATCGGAGCGGTCTTAGATTCTTCCTGGGTCCTAAGCTGGGCTCTAGTAAACACCATTGTCTGAAAAGAGACAAGGAGAGGTTATGACTTTTCCGATATAGAAATTTTATCTTCTATAGCAAGTATGGATGGTTGGACTACTAGCGTTGGCAGAAGTTTGAAAAAGAAGCTCACACAAAAACTACTAAGACAAATTTCACTCGTTGTTAAACTTGACCTTGTCTTCCATTTCAAACCCGTTATACTATAATATTATATTTTTGAAATAAACCCCACCAAATTAATGTGGTTCAAAAATCATTGAAAGACATTTTTGTCTTAAGCCTTACATAGGGCCTATAGTAAAGAAAATTCTTACAACAAGTTCTTGTTTTTATAAAACTCAAACCAGCACAAAATGGTTTAAAAGTTCCGAGTTTTTTTTTAAAAAACTTTTAGCTCTGATACCATTTGTAAGGCACACAGCCTTAGAGACGCTGTCCTCATGCCAACCGGGAAACTTCCCAGGAGGTCACCCATCCCAGGACTAGACGCTGTCCTCATGCCAACCGGGAACTTCCCAGGAGGTCACCCATCCCAGGACTACTTCCGCCCTAGCACGCTTAACTTTCTAGTTCTTTGTCCTCACTTGAACCAGAAAAAGGAAGAGCTCTTGTTGACATGGGTAGCATTCTAATCCTTATAAAGGATTACAAATTCGAGGTATTACACTTATAGTGGTAGCAAAGATCTTCTTACCAAATACCTAAAACATCTATCGGTTTCTATACAAGGTAACGGTGTAAGATTTTCTTTCCAACTAAATAATTTATCTCATGATCACATAGTTTTCATGTAAAAACTTTCCTAAGACACGCTATTTAGCTCTTCTCTCTCCGAGTAGATCTTCAAATATGGTTTCCATATGTAGCGGTATTCACCTGGTAACAGATGGCTATTCCTGCATTCTGCATTGTTCTTTAAATGATGTTTCCATGTATAAAATTTTCCTTATATGAAACATACGCGCGCTTCATTCTTCAATTTGCTTCCGCGTAACAGTTTCATGTTTTCACAACGTTCCTTAGCAATCCTCTGCCTTCTCTTCTTCATTGTTCCCTATATCTTTCATAAAACCTGAAACTCATAGGAATAATAAAAACCATAAAAGCTAATGGTGTTTATCATCATCAAAATCAGAGAGAACGTCAAGGTTCCAACAATAGTATATTACACGTGCATTACTTTCATTTATATATGTATATCATAATATAAGTATCAAGGTGGGAAGTGCGAGAAATTAATAGGAAAACGTAAGACGTTGAGAGTCTGCAATATAGAGGTACATATAGCATTTTATACGCTTTAGGTTTGTTTATTTATAATCAAAGGCCTTGTATCTAAGACAACCCCCTTATGTTGTGTAATTAGTGCGCTCAATAAAGCGGCGGAACCGAGTGTGGCTATTATGTCATGAAGTTCATGTTAGATATAGTCACGGGACTCTATGACTCTAATGACCGACTAGATAAGGTATGTAACTTAACTAACTATATATTGATAGTATTTGTGTTTTTTGTCAATAATTTCTGTGTTTTTTATGAAGCTATATCCTAAGAGGAAGACATCGTATACTTATGAAGAAATGGATGTTGTTCGTGAGCAATGGGCACAGTATTTTACATCAAAGTATTTATTATCGGATTGAACTTGTTGTTACTTGTCATGTAAACTGTTGTTGAGAACCTGACTGTACTCTGATGAAATCTGTTGTTTGTTGTATATTATTCTGTGAATAAAATCAGAAACCTATTCTGAAATGGATGTTGTTCTTGATCTTCAGCGTCTACTTGTTGAGGCGGGCTTGTATACGCCCGCCTCTATAAGTATATACTCCCGCCAAAATGAGGGACTTGTTGAGGCGTGCCTATAGAGGCCCGCCTCAACAAGTGTTTACTTATTGAGGCGGGCCTACTAAGCCCGCCTCAACAAGTCCCTCATTTTGGCGCCAAAGTGAGGGACTTGTTGAGGCGGGCCTTCTAAGCCCGCCTCAATAAGGTCCTTTTAGAGGCGTAAAATGCCCGCCTCAAAAAGTGCCTTGATAAGTGCTATTTTGTAGCACATATCTAAGGATTATTACCAGGTTTGAGGCGCCATTTGGTTGCCTGGAGTTTATTGTTTGGTATGATTCTTGGAGGTTGAGTTTTCTATGCTTCCTGAAATCTTGATGATTGATTGGAGGAGTAGGTTGACTTTAGCTTACTCGAGGACGAGCAAGGTTTAAGCATGGGGGATTTGATAAGTGCTATTTTATAGCACATATCTAAGGATTATTACCAGGTTTGAGGCGCCATTTGATGGATTTAGAGCACAATTGTGGATTATGGAGTTAGAGTGGAGAAGTTAAGAAATCATGGGATTTATAGAGGTTTGAAGTGTATTGAAGAGTAGAAGAACAATGTGCTGAA
This sequence comes from Rheum nobile, assembly GCA_027886185.1. Lineage (NCBI taxonomy): Eukaryota > Viridiplantae > Streptophyta > Magnoliopsida > Caryophyllales > Polygonaceae > Rheum > Rheum nobile. The sequence goes on along the minus strand of WOAB01000232.1, from coordinate 1,409,903 downwards.
TTCAAATGGTTCGTTATCTCTACTCAGATGTCCAAATGAAGTGATTCCAATTCGAGGAGTTAGATCTTGAAGTCTACTGAAAGTCCTCAACATATGATCACAATCCGAGTTGGGAATCAAAAGTTATGGCGTTTTTACTAAAGTGTCGCAGAAGCTGAAAAGTCACCGCCCCGCGCCAGAAGCCACCGCGACCCGGCGGTGGATCTCAGAGAAGACTGACGCCCCGCGGTGGGCACGTAGCGCCTCGCGGCCAGAAGACTTTATTTCCTTATTTTTGCTATTTTGGATTTCCTTATTTTCTATTATTTTATTTCCTTTGTTATTTTCATTAGGTTAACTTATTTCCTAAACCTATTTAAGACCTCTTTCTAGGTTAAGAGACATACACTTTACAATCTACAATTTAGTTTTACAAGTTCGTCTGCCTCCAGGGTTCCAACCCATGAAGAGCTAAACACCTTTATTTCGCTAGACAATTGAAGCATTGCAATGGATTGGTTGTGAGATTTCTATTCCTTGTTCTATATCTTATAAGTGTTGGTTTGATTCTCTTGATTATATTGTCTATTGATTTATGTTGGTTTACCTAGAGTTGCTAACTAGGCTTATCGACATCTATCATAGTGCTAGGATTGCATATAGGGGTTCCGAGTGCATATCTAGTGGCAAACACAATTGTGCGTATAGGGGTTCCGAGCGTACAATTGTGAGTGAGAATCAGTTGCATGTTAAGTAGGGGAGTGAGTACTTGTACGTCTTTCTACTTGCATGTATCTTATATCCTTGTGTGCATTGCTATTGTTTTGTTGGTGGTAATGTACCCCGGTCTGGTACCGCGTGACAGGCATGACTAGTGTATTTTACCATTGGCATAGTAATAAGTCTATTGACAACTGTGAGAATCAGTAGTACTTAAGATCAGGATGGGAACAACTATAAGATTGTGAAAAGAACTTGGATTTAATAGATTTCAGTGATCAACCTGTTTCCTTTGCAGTGTGGATATTTGTCTAGTGGAATACTTCCACCCATCATTCTTACTCTTTCTTTCTTTAAAGCCTGCATCTTTGCTTCTCTGTGTTTGATAATCAAAACCCCCCTTTGTTACCTTGCATGCTCATAAATACTTAGAAAGATCACTTTCTCCCTGTGAGATTCGACTCTTGCTTGCCTCTACTACTTGTTTAGGTTTGTTAGGATTATTTTGTTTAAGGTGTGACGACAACGCCTTATCAAATTGGCGCCGTTGCCGGGGATCGAACCCGGGTCACCCGCGTGACAGGCGGGAATACTTACCACTATACTACAACGACATCTATCATAGTGCTAGGATTGGCGCCATTGCTAGGAGGCAAGATTTGATTTTTCTGTGTGTTTGTTTGTGTGTGTGTTACTTTGGTGTGGACCTATCTTACGGTCCACACCCGTGCTACTAATTTTTGTTTTTCCCTTTTGCTTTTGATACAGATATGGAGTTCGGGGGAGAACCACACGAAAGACCAGGCCCCTGCTCATTCTCGCCAGAGAGGGGACACTACCCAACTCCTAGTGCCTGCAGAATTTGTCGCGATACGTTGCACACCACTGACGATTGTCCAGGACTTCCTGCATTCAGAGCAGCAGTAAATGCACATCGAGGTGTGAACTCGCAGGGACTGCGGCAGGAGCACTATCCGGACACCTACAACTCAGGGTGGAGGGAGAACCATAACCCAGCTCCGTATGGAAATCAACCACAGTTCTCGCCTACATCCAATGCCGATGTGCTCAGCGCTCTGATTCAAAGTATGACAACCATGGCCCAGACCGTGTCATCAATGCAAACAACCATGGCCCAGACCGTGTCATCAATGCAAATAACCATGGCCCAAACCGTGTCCTCAATGAAAACAACCATGGCCCAGAACGTGTCCACACTGCAAATAACCATGGCTCAGAATGACTACCAACAGCAAGAGGCGATTTCTAATCTCCAAAGCCAAGTTAACCAACTGAGTCAAGCGTTGATTGAGTCGAAGTCAGCTGAAAAAGAGAGCGACCGTGAGATGGAGAACATCGCCCACCGCCCCGCGTCACCTCTCACCGCGACCCGGCGTGAGATCCCAGTTATCTCACCGCCCCGCGGAGAGAATGACCGCGACCCGGCGACGTGCCTCAGTATCTCCGCCGCGACCTCACCGCCCCGTGGCAATGACCACCACCCCGCGGTGGACGGAGTGCCTCCTAGCGATATCTCACCGCGGCCCGATATCCAAAATTTCAGATATGCTGGTGAGGTTTGGGTAGATCCTTACGGAGTTGCATGACAGGTGCTTTTTGAGGAGGAGAACTTCTTTGGAGATGAGTGGAGCGACGATGAGGAGGAGTGCTGTGATCGCGAAAACACTCCAGAGACAATCGCCCCGGCAGTCCCCGATCCTCTGGAGGCTGCCTATGATGAGTTTTTGCGTCTTAACTCCTTCTCGCTCGTTGCATTGCAACCCGCTATACCATTCCCCAAGGCTCTGAAGGACACCCAAAAGGTGGAGAGCGACAAAGGCTTATTTGACACCTTCACTGACTACAAGGCAACCACCCCTTTGGTCCATCGGGCGGACAGCACCCCTCGCTGCAAGGAAATATTAAAGGTGCTGGGCATAATCAAGAAGAAGCCGAAGGGGAAGCACAAAAAGGAGAACTTGACTCAAGTGGTGAATTCTTACATGCTGGATACGGGGCAGGACATACATGCAACCCCTGAGATGCTGGGTAGACAATTTTTCATGATGGCAAGTGCATTCATGGATACGACGAGTGATCCAACCATCAACAATTGCACAAGATTGGGGGAAAGGCTCAATAGAGAGCATACAAAGAGGCATCCCCCTGATCCAGGGCCCAGGAGTTTAGTTGCTTTGAGCAACCCAAGTTGAGAGTTTGGAGTAGGATGTCAAGCCATGACAATAACTAAGGTGCTATCCGGGAGGCAACCCGAGGTATGTTTTACTTTCTTTGTTTTTCTTTCTTTATTTCTTGCATTAGTTTTGGTGTGTTTTTGCTTTGTTTTTGTTCTTGTTTTTTTTTCCGACTAACCTGCAGGGAAGAGACCCATGCGTATTGAAGAAGGTGTTTCCACACCAATGTAAGTCTCTTCCTCCCTGCACTAAGTCGCTCTCCGAAAAAACCTTAAACGGGGAGGCAAAAAAAAAATTCAAAAAAAAAAATCAAAAAAGAAAAGAAAAGAAAAAAGTTTTACCGAGCTGTCCAGAGTCACCACGGAGAGGTGCGCATCATGTTGCTAACGGAGGAACACTTTCACCACACATTATTTGGCAACGATGATGGCCCTACATTCGACAGCTGAGGAGGAGGAACGCTAGAGCCCCCACCATGATTATATCTGGGCTCCACCATGTGTTCCTAGAAGGCCGTGCAATCCTACTATCATTGCTATACCACTATTCACCAAAGTGGTTCCCTTTTAGTTGCACGATAAGAGAAGATTTTGGAGTTGATAAAGACACCCACCCAACACCAGAGACCTGGGCATTTATTGAGAAGACCGCCAGCAACAACGGAAGTGTCCAAGCAGCTTGGCGACGTTTGTGAGTTATTTTTTGCTTTTCCCTATGCTCTTATTCTTTTGTCTTTCATTACATTGAGGACAATGCAATGTTTAAGCATGGGGGAGGGTTTTATACTTGCTACGTCGCTGAGGAGAAAAATGAATATAAAGAGAAAAAGCCAAAAATTGAAAAAAGTCATACATTAAAAATCCTGGGATAGGTCGAAAACCCGAAAGGGCGGCCTAGGTAATAAGCAGGTGGCTTGGACCAGCATTAGGCTGGGGTAATATGTGGTCAAGAGTGACGTGAGCTTATGTGAGTACATCTATTGAAAAATGAAATGAGTGGCTTGGTGAAAACCCGAAAGGGCGCCTTGGCAAAATGAGCGAAAAGAAGAAGAGTGATTTTAGGATTTCTCATTATTCTTGGCGAGGCGTCATAAGAAGAGGAGTTATAAGGAGGATTCGGGTAGGTCACTTTGGAGAGATAAGAAGATAGATGGAGGATAGGATTAGTATTTTCACTCTATGGTGTTTGGGATAAGCTTGGGGGAAGTACTCTGCTTTCCTTTTAGCTTGGTTGTGTGGGGTGTTGATTGATGTTGTAGTTTATTGTGCTGAGCTTATTTGTATTGGTTGCCTGGAGTTTATTGTTTGGTATGATTCTTGGAGGTTGAGTTTTCTATGCTTCCTGAAACCTTGAGGATTGATTGGAGGAGTAGGTTGACTTTAGCTTACTCGATGACGAGCAAGGTTTAAGCATGGGGGATTTGATAAGTGCTATTTTGTAGCACATATCTAAGGATTATTACCAGGTTTGAGGCGCCATTTGATGGATTTAGAGCACAATTGTGGATTATGGAGTTAGAGTGGAGAAGTTAAGAAATCATGGGATTTATAGAGGTTTGAAGTGTATTGAAGAGTAGAAGAACAATGTGCTGAATTCAAATGGTTCGTTCTCTCTACTCAGATGTCCAAATGAAGTGATTCCAATTCGAGGAGTTAGATCTTGAAGTCTACTGAAAGTCCTCAAAATATGAGCGCAATCCGAGTTGGGAATCAAAGGTTATGGCGTTTTTACTAAAGTGTCGCAGAAGCTGAAAAGTCACCGTCCTGCGCCAGAAGCCACTGCGACCCGGCGGTGGATCTCAGAGAAGACTGACGCCCCGCGGTGGGCACGTAGCGCCTCGCGGCCAGAAGACTTTATTTCTTTATTTTTGCTATTTTGGATTTCCTTATTTTCTATTATTTTATTTCCTTTGTTATTTTCATTAGGTTAACTTATTTCCTAAACCTATTTAAGACCTCTTTCTAGGTTAAGAGGCATACACTTTACAATCTACAATTTAGTTTTACAAGTTCGTCTGCCTCCAGGGTTCCAACCCATGGAGAGCTAAACACCTTTATTTCGCTAGACAATTAAAGCATTGCAATGGATTGGTTGTGAGATTTCTATTCCTTGTTCTATATCTTATAAGTGTTGGTTTGATTCTCTTGGTTATATTGTCTATTGATTTATGTTGGTTTACCTAGAGTTGCTAACTAGGCTTATCGACATCTATCATAGTGCTAGGATTGCATATAGGGGTTCCGAGTGCATATCTAGTGGCAAACACAATTGTGCGTATAGGGGTTTCGAGCGTACAATTATGAGTGAGAATCAGTTGCATGTTAAGTAGGGGAGTGAGTACTTGTACGTCTTTCTACTTGCATGTATCCTATATCCTTGTGTGCATTGCTATTGTTTTGTTGGTGGTAATGTACCCCGGTCTGGTACCGCGTGACTGGTGTATTTTACCTTTGGCATAGTAATAAGTCTATTGACCACTGTGAGAATCAATAGTACTTAAGATCAGGATGGGAATAAGATTGTGAAAAGAACTTGGATTTAATAGATTTCAGTGATCAACATGCTTCCTTTACAGTGTGGATATTTGTCTAGTGGAATACTTCCACCCATCATTCTTACTCTTTCTTTCTTTAAAGCCTGCATCTTTGCTTCTCTGTGTTTGATAATCAAAACCCCCCTTTGTTACCTTGCATGCTCATAAATACTTAGAAAGATCACTTCCTCCCTGTGGGATTCGACCCTTGCTTGCCTCTACTACTTGTTTAGGTTTGTTAGGATTATTTTGTTTAAGGTGTGACGACAACACCTTATCATGCCTCTACTTGTTGCAGCCCCCTTAGTTGAAGCGAACGGTGTTCGCCTCAATAAGTGTCCAAAGACCCGCCTCTATAAGGATTTTTTCCACTAGTGATCGTATTAGTATAAAAATATATAAATTTGGATAGTAGGTGTACACTTGTTTTGTGTTTTCTAAACTCTAAAATCTTATATCAAGGACAATGTAATTTTCATTGCATGTTTATAAGACACAAATGATAATCTATGATATGAAATTAAATCTATAATAAGTGAAAAGTATATATTTTCTTGGATACATTTTGTGCATATCTTTTGTCTATATTCATGGTTATGTACTGTGCACACCTTTTTTTCTCATAATAATGCACAACGAATCCAAAAAACAATGCACAAAGCATGCCAAAGTTATTTGCACACACATATACACTAATGAATGATTCACAATACAATAGACTTCTAATGCACATGTAGGCATAAAAGTGACGCACACTCAAATAGAAGTGATATAGGCCTAACAAGGATGCACACTCAGTCAAAATGATATACAATACAATAGACTTTTATGATGCTATAGTGATGCACATATGTGCGTGTGCACTACTTTTGTTCACAAAACATAACAAAATTACTTGCACATAAACTAATCGATGGTGCACATTAAAATAGATTTATGATGTACATACAAACAAAATAATGCAAAATGAATATGAAAATGATGCACAAAACCAACCAAAATTGGTGATGCACAACAAAATAACACACTTCAATATACTTGTGATGCACAATTATGCATAAAAGTAGACCTGTCAACTGGGTTGGGCGGGTCAGGTTCGGTCGGGTCATGTCAGTTTGGGTCGATCGAATCGTTAAAATTTTTGGGTCGGGCGGGTCAGGTTCGGGTTGACCCGATGGGTCGAACAAGCCCTTTTTTATGATTATTATTATGAATTTTAACTTTAATAAAATAATTATAATAATATAATTAATATTGTAGATTTGGGTTCTCGTGCGAAATGCGAAGCGATCTCGGCCGTACATTTTTTTTTGTCAACATTTTTTTTTTCGTCCCTGATCATTATGGAATAACCTATATAGAAGGTTCACCAATAAGCTCTTATCGTTCATTTATTTGTGTACTGAAGTTCACAAATAAGCTCTAAATGTGCAAAGACATGTGTTTGCACATGAACATGTTATATATGAACTTGACGGCATAGAATAATGAACATTTAGTACTTATATGTGAACGTCAATAATTGTCTATTCCAGAACGATCAGAGACGGAAAAAAAAAACTCTTAACGTCCCCTGATCATTCTGGAATAACCTATATAGAAGGTTCACAAATAAGCTCTTAATGTTCACTTATTTATGCACTGAAGTTCACAAATAAGCACTAAATGTGCAAAGACATGTGTTTGAACATGAACATGTTATATGTGAACCTTACGGTATAGAAAAATGAATATGTAATACTTATATGTGAACGTCAATAATTGTCTATTCCAAACCGATCAGAGACAAAAAATATATATATATAAAAAAAAGTGGTTGGCCGAAAAAAGAAGAAAGTTTGTTGTATTTACGGTTATGCCACCGCGTCACTATTCACTCTTTTTCACCCCTTTTAATCTCAACCCTCCATCTCCTTATCCAATGGCCCCTAATATTTCGCATGTTGTACCATAAGGACCAAATGTATGGGAAACTCACTCTAATAATGTATTATTATTTAATAAATTATATTAAAATATTTAATATAAATAAAATAAAATATACAAAATAACGGGGGCCCGTGAGCTTGGATTTACGTTCAGGTCGAGTCGGGTTTGGGTTCGGGTCCTTCGAGTTCGGGTCCTTCTTGACCCAGTGACGTTCAGATCGGGTCTCGACCTAGAAAATTAGGGTCGGGTCGGGTTTTCGAGTTGGGTCGATTTTTGACAGCTCTACATAAAAGTGATGCACACTTAAACTTATTCACAGATAAGCGGACGCACATTTAAAAAAAAAATGAAAAACTATCAAAAATAATCTCAACTTTTACTAATAAACCAAAAATAATTCCAACTTTCTAGTCAACCAAAAATAATTGAAACTTTGAATTCATGAACCAAAAATAACAGATGATTTTTGAATTGAAATTCCGGCTAATTCAATAACAACATGCCACCTAATAAGAGATCTTGTACAAAGGAGAATCGCATACAACGTCCAACTACAAAGAGACCTCGAGTGCACGTTATCGGATTAGACGGAATTTCAACCAAAAAAATCATTTGTGCTATATTTGGTTCATGAATTCAAAGTTGAGATTACTTTTGATTAACTTGAAAGTTGAGGTAATTTTTGGTCTATTAATAAAAAATGAGATTATTTTTAGTTGTTTTTTCTTTTTAAAGAACGCATTTTATACTAATAAAGTACAACCTGCCATGCCGTCTTTTTACTCTTTTAACGAAACAATGATATGAAAATTAAAATTTTCAAATCGAAAATCTTTCTCAATTTTCTTGTAAAGGTCCATTCTCATAAGATATAGTCCCTATATATAGATATTATAATAGAAGCATGAAAATCAATTGAAGTGTACAAGATGCAGAGCAGTTGAGGTTTTGACTCTAGCCCATTACAAAACTGTGGGCGTGTACCCAGTCACCATGTTAAGCCATAGACTTCAAGAAGTCCATATCACTTACTTACATGATTAATAAATCAGACGTGTAAGTTAAGTGATCAATAATTAGACAACTTACTTTGTATTCTTTCTTAAAAATATTTACACTAACTATAAACTAAGACTGAATAAAATTTTATTCCCCGTAAATGACAATATTTGCACAAGACTGAATATAATTTTTAAACCCCGTAAATGACGATATTTGTACATTTTGTTTTGTCATGTGAATTTGAAAAAATGTAATAATAAGAGGTTGTACAAAATTGATTCAAACCGGAAAATCAATTCAGACTATGCCGCATAGAATAACATAGACCAAGATCAGTCCAGTCGATCGTTATAGAACTGTTTATTTTGTTTTTAAAAATTTTACGATTTAGGATTAGATTAGAGAATAAAGAATATACAAGTTATAAAATGGGGCCAAGAGGGAACTTAACCAAGTTAAAATTAGTCAGTTAAGCACTAAAATGAATCTCCAACTTGAAGGAATATGTGTTCTCTAATCAAGATGACAATTACTAATGATAGAATAAGATTAATAATGAAGATTTATAATACGGATATTTTAGATAGTCTTAGTGTTTTGCTAGAAGTAAACTATGACTTATGAGATAAATTAAATTTGGCCCATTGCTATTACATCCGAGTGACCGAGTCCTATAAGGTCACACACAATAGAGTAATTGAGCTAGATCAAAGAACCCGAAGCCCATAATGGGACAAGGGAATTTCCGCCATATGGTAATATTAGAAGAGTGGATTATTCATCAACTAATAAAAAAGAGTTATCTATTTACTTGATGATACAATAAAATATATCTTTAGGAAATATAAGATATTGTATCAACCATAAATATCTCTTTCTAATTAAAAAGAGATTTATCTTATGAGATATATGATAGAAAATAAGATAATATATAATAATATATCTTCCAAATATTAAATAACATATCTTTTAACGTAAGAGATAATTAGAAGTAGTTTTTGGTGGCTTGCATCATCAACTTAAGTCACAAATTGCTTCTAACCATTCAAGGCCGTACAACATACTTGGTGGTGTGATGTTCTCATTCGTTCGTTCTAGCAAACGAAGACAAGATAATCTAGTATCATGTTCGTGTGGACTAAGTAGAAGAGTCACACTTGAGGCTCTATTCTTTAGGGTGATCTCGAAAATAAGTTTTACATCAAAAGGTATGTTACTCTTTCATATATCACTAGTACAAAAATGCCATCTAATACCGGTTTTTTACTGAAACGGATACCGGTTATGGTTCCGGTCTAAGATGAGCCGAAATCCGGCATGCTCCGTATACCGGTTTTTCACAAACCGGTATGAAGCAGGGACACAGATACCGGTTATTTAAAAAAACCGATATCCCCATATTTGTTTTTCTTTTTTTTTTTTAAATTATTTATTGTCGATACCGGTTATGTGAAAAACCGGTAACTACCTCCTTGTCTGTTACATATCGGTTATTAAAATAACCGGTATGATTTTTAATTTTTTTAATTTTTTTACAATACCCATTCAGCTATATATTATACCACCTGATTACGTCATTGTATTTCACACAAAATGCTACAACAATGTACAGCAAAATCACATCAAATAATCCATATATAAATTATATATAATAAACTGTTAACAAGCGTTAGCTCCTTGAGCTATAAATAACAAAATAACTTAAGAGTTTCATATCTCTTTAAACTATAAATAACAAAATAACCTAATAAAATAGCTTCTAACAAAATATACTAGTTATAGATAGTCAAAAAGCTCTCTCAACATACATACATATATGCTTTTAGCTCCTATGCTGGGGGGCATGCAAGTTCAATTCCAACTCTATGCTTTTAGCTCCTATGTTGTGGGCAAGTTCAACTCCAACTCAAAAATAGGTTGGAGATATTGAAGATATTCCTCTATTACTTCCAAGATATGCTCCTTGTTGTATCTTCGCGATGAATGTGCTAAGTACTACATTAAGCATTATAAACAACATCATTAATCTTATAAATGGAAAACAATGACACATCAAGATATAGCAGGTAGCACTCACGTACACTAGCTGAGAATCTGACTATGAAAATGTAATAATTCTCTTAACAATGTAAGAAAATAAAGAAGACTGTACATAGGCATAAAAAAGAGCAAGATAATAAATTTGTGATGAGTACAAGTTGTGTATGAAAAACAGAGAATAGAAGCTCATAAGCATATATATTGAATAATTGTCAACAATGGTATTTACCAATTAGTTAACCAGTAAGTGACTCAGTTTAGCCATTAATTATATATAAGAAGTGCATAAATGTGAATGTAGGAGTAGTGTACATACCGAAGTTGGAATTTCCACTACACCTGTTTGCACTATGTCTCTCATGAATTGGCATACATATAATCCACATAAGTAATTCTTAGAAAAATACATATAAATATATATACATGAGATGTGAACCACAAACTAAAAAAAGGAGGAAAAAAATATTGATTAAAAAATATGTAACTGCTTACTTGATATACATGCTGATGTGCACTCCATCTAACTCTCCGCGTGCTAGCCATGACATCATATCTTCCTTGCGAAGTTCCAACTTATGTGAGTGTTGTACAATAGCCTTCGGCATATCAATACTCAGTACAAAATCATCAATTGAGGTCATCAACGACATACGCCTATCAAGTGCAAGGTGTTTTGGTTGTGGAACAGAAGAGGTTTTGTGACCAATCGGTGGAAATAAGGCTTTTGTACAATCCTGAAATACATACACTTATTTCATTAAATTATAATCATAGCTATTTATTGAAATTAAGGAATACATGCATATCCTTACCCGTTCAAATATGACCATGTCCTTAGGCCATTCGACGATGTTTCCTAGTGACACCTCTGACAAATAAAGGACCTCTTTAGTGGGAAATGGCACCTCTCCATTCTCTTTCAATACATTCTGAATCCCAACCCTCAAAACATTAGCCCCCAATTAAACTGCAAGATCTCCAGAAGGTTCACACTCAGACACCAAAGTCACCCAACTCACATCACACTCCACGAACAAGGGAACCATTAAAATTAGATGTAACATATCTAGACAAAGACGTGCATGGCATGTAGGAAGGAGCTGCTGAATAATCAGAATATTTGTAACTGCAATAAGTTAAGAACATCAAGAATATGATCGCAAGTATATGGGCATCAAGTAGAGGATGTAATAAGCATCTGTTGAGTCAAGTTCTAGGGAATCTAATGCATTTCTTGATCTATACCCTTTGTGTCGGATGGGTTTATGTAATCTTACACTTGACCTTCTGTGTGTCAAGTCTTTCTTTCAATTAGATGCAGTTCTACTTCCATATGACAAAGTAATTGTCGAATTGATGACATGACATGGACAGGGTGTAGCAATGCTATGTGAATCGAAAGATAATACTGCAGATAATAAGATGGGAATATACAAATAGTATGGGAATGGGATCACAAGAATATATACTACTCAAAATGATTAGAGACATCAACTGGCGGAAAGCTCCACCAGTCAAAGTAACCATGGAAACATCCATTTATCGTGATACTATCCAAATGTTACATATGATAGTTTTCATTTAGAAAAAAAATGGATTAGAGAAGAAATAATATATTTGTGATGCATCGACTAACCAAAGAGACGGACAAGTCCATAGCTACATTATCTTGTTGGATTGATTGGTTCACATGGAGAGATGCACGGCTAAGTAGTAAGTATATTGAGCAAACACCTAATTTCTTCCTTGGAGCGTGGGAGAGCTTTACACAACTGCCAACAGAAGGGATGAAACCAAAAAATAAACACCCTCATGTCATGAAACTAGACAAAAGTATGAATGTGAAATTAACGCATGGCTTAAAGTGAGCACTTCTTCACATATGCAATTATGAGGATAGCCAAAATAAAAATCCTCCAGAAAACGCACCTCTCTTGGAATCAACGCAACACCAAACACAAATTCAAACACATAGATTGAAGCTGGGAAATTGAAACAAGATAAGCTACTGAAGGATTCACCAATAATCAGAAATGATTTGAAACCTAAATTCATTACCCAAGAAGGTTGACATGCATTCTCATACTGAACCCTAGATTTCTTGTAATCGACCGGGTAAAGGAGTCCCACATAAGCAATTTCAGTGGCTTGCTTCTTGGATTCTTTCTCTAAACAAGCGTATAATGTGTCCCTCGCATGTTTCACCCAAAAATTTGCAAAGTAATAGCATCCATGTACAAACAAGGCTCATGTCTTTGTCAATCCACTATGACTGGTACAAAGCAAGTAAACCACTAAATAAGTAAAATATATTCATTATTGCTAGCAATAGCATGTTTTTGTCAAGCTACTATCAATAAATGAGCTTTCCTATCTGTTTATTCTATCTCTTCCCAAGCAAATTCCTGATGCCAAGAAAATTCCCAAATGCCAAGCAAATTCCATCTACTATCAATGAATAACTCGGTTCTAGTTTCCTGATGCCAAGCAAAATTCCCAAATTCTAACTAAGTATACAAATTTAAGTGGAGTTTAACCAACCTTGCAAGCGAGCAAGTGGAGCAATTGGACCGGCGACTCAAGTGAGCGGCGACCATTTGAGCCGAATGAAACGACATCGAGCGTGAGAATGGAACGGCAGTAGCGGCGACTCGAGTGAACGGCGACCAGTTGAGCCGAATGGAACGACAGTGAGCGTGAGAATGGAACGGCGACCAACGGAAACTCGAGTGATTCGAGCAGTAGTGGCAGCGTAGGGCTCCGATGACTCAAGTGGTGGTCGTGGAGAATGGAACGACAACGAGCTCGGCGTGAGAATAAGGGTTTGGTAGGGTAGAATCAATTAACAATAAAGTTAAACACTTTTAATTTACTAGGGATTGGTAAATTATTGAAGTAAAATAAACAAATAATAAAATAAATAAATCAATATTAATAATAAAAGCTCTGATTATCAGATTTAAAAAAAAGATTAATAATAAACAAGGATACCGGTGTTTACGAAACTCGTATCCCTATTGCCTTAGCTTAAAAAACAATACGTTTGCCTGTTTATTACACCGCACATGCATATCGGTTATATTATTAACCGGTATACAATATTTTTTTTTTCGCAAATACCGGTTTTGTCCAATAACCGGTATCCGTTTCCAAGTTCCATACCGGTTTTACACAACCGGTATCCTTCCTTCCGATATTAGATAAGCCATTTATACTAGTGTATGATTCGTATCAAGTTTATGCGCGCATGAGATCATAAGTTAGATGTTAGAAAACTGTTTTCTGAAATTCCGCTTAAAGCATCTAAATCCCTACACAACTAGCTAATCCTTGAGCATTGTCCTGCCATTTCGTATGAGTGCAGACCTTCATAGCATTCTTAATCCGAAGAGCACATTCATCCACCAACAACAGCCTTGTCCTTGTAGATATATAGGTTTCGTACCCTCCGGGTAAAGTAGACAAAAAGTAATTCTTTTCTTTTCGAAAAAAAAAGTAGACAAAAAAGGTGATGCAATTGTGTTAAATTCTTTAAGTTTTAATAGTAACAAACAACTAAGTAATGCATTTGTGAGTGCTCTTAGAAAGTGTAGGTATGTCACACGAAACAGAGGTAAGAGGGAACATTGCTCTCCGCTTAACGTAATGTTACCGCGAGAGAAACAATTGCGTCGATTTATTGACGGATGCATTGATCGAAAAGACAATTGTCAAACTAACAAGATCACATCAAGATAAGAAGGAGATCACATTCTGAAGACTTGGGAAGGATGGAGATCGCGATCTTGGTGGATTTGGTTTAGTATGTAGAAAGAAGATTGTATCTTATGTTTTGATTGTATTTTAGGATAGATATCCTAGATATTATCTTTTGTATGAGATTGCATTTTTCCAGTATGGAAAGATTATATTTTCAATGGGAAAGAAAGAATACACTTCATTTTACGTGCTAGACTTTTAGGAGACTCTATAAGTGGTTGGGATTTCCATTTAGAGAGTCAGAGACGTTGAACCCGAACATTGGTGCAAGCTGCAAGAGATCGAGAGAAGTCTACAAGTTTTGTTGTTGAGTACCTTTTCGAAGTGGTAGAAGAGTTTCAAGACTAGGTGTGACGTCTAGGGTGTGATTCCCTTGTACTCGAGCAAGAAATAAGTAAGATAAGTAGACCTATTCTAAATCCTCTGACTAGATTTTACCAAAACTTTTACTTTTGAAACTTCATATTCTAAATTATTATACAACACTAAATATTTTTGAATATTTAGCTCAAGTATACGAGAAAATACAAATTCATTTAGGAAAAAAAAAACAAAATAGTGAAAATATGTCAATTTTCTTAACAAAAACATAATAAAATTCGATTTAATCGTTCCAAAATCAAATTGGTACGAACCAAACCAAGCTACGATTTATTTCAAGATTTCAATTCCGGATTGGTCAGGACCAGTGTACACCAAAACAACGTCTAAGGCATAGCAAGACGCATCAAGTGGTGTCTAAGGCCTTAGGTATGGGTTGGTAAACGGGTTGAAACCAGAATCGAAATCTGAATGAGGAGTAACTCATTCCAATTCCAATACCTTGTTGTTTGGTATGTTGTCAAAATGACAAGTCTCACCCAAAATGCAAATTTCATAATACAAAAATAAAAGCACAAAATAAAAAATAACCAAAAAAAAGAAAACTCAATACTGAAGTAACTCAAAATCCCCGTATCATCAAACTCATGACGAGATAAAGAGATTGAGGGAAGTATAATTAAGTCATTCACTAAGATCACGGGGGTGAGCGCCTAGGGCACAGAAAGAACGGTTACTTTCGCTCTCTTTCTTTCTCTCCGGAGTTGTCCGTGGGAGCTAGGGCTTTCTCGCCGGCGACGTGCGAGGTTAACAATTTGCTGGTGTGGTCTGCTTCATTTGGGTTCTTTTGGGATTTTGATCGTTCCTATGGAGAAAGGGAAGCACATTCATCTTACTGAGGATGAGTGTATAGTTGTGGCTAGGGAAGTGAATCAAGCGGAGACAGCGGAGTCGTCTGTGTGTTCCCTTTCCCTAGTTGGGACTTTACTTTCTGTTCGGCCATTCAACTCATACGTTCTGAAAGCGACGATGAAGGGTGCCTGGAGATGCAAGAAAGGATTCCTTTTTCGTGAAATACGCAACAACTTATTTCTGTTCCAATTCACAGATGATGGAGATAAGCTTCGAGTCTTGAAGGGAGGACCATGGGCTTTTGATCGCTCACTTCTTATACTTAAGGAACCCGGGAAGGAACAACCATCGCAGATGGTCTTTGATCGGGCCGACTTCTGGATTCGCCTCTATGATCTCCGGGTTCCTGCGATGACACAAGCTGTGACAACATCTATTGGAAACAATTTAGGTGAAACAGTGGAGGTTGATGAGACTGAATTGCGGTTGGGAGGCAGTTTTATCAGGGTTCGGGTTTCCATCAACATCAAGAAACCGCTCCACCGGGGAGTTATGATGGATTTTCAAGGCCGGAAAATTTGGATTGAATTGAAGTATGAACGATTGCCAAATTTATGTTATTTGTGTGGGCTGCTGGGACACGTTGAACTTGACTGTGAAGATGGAGAAGCCAAGAATTTTGAGCATGAATATGGAGATTGGCTTCGAGCGTCCCCCCTAAAACCCAGTGCTGAACGATTGGAACAAGAACGGGCTCGTGAAGCCGAGATGCTGAAATCAATTCGTGGCCCTTTGTCTGCACATGGCAAAACCAAGACGGTGCAAAAATCACTGTTTGATCTGCTTGATGAAATAAACGAACAAGATCCTTCGCCCTCACCCCCTGGACTGAATATGAGGCTTGACTAAGATAACTGTCTGTAGAAACTGGCTGGAG
The DNA here is from genome assembly GCA_027886185.1 of Rheum nobile. Classification (NCBI taxonomy): domain Eukaryota; kingdom Viridiplantae; phylum Streptophyta; class Magnoliopsida; order Caryophyllales; family Polygonaceae; genus Rheum; species Rheum nobile. The sequence continues at coordinate 1,393,636 of WOAB01000232.1, read as the reverse complement.
TGGAAATCTCATGCGACCCACCCACACGACATCTGAATTCTACTGCAGCCCTCACAAGCCAGAATCAATGGCTGATTTTAGAGCTTTGCCCATCGCCCCTCTCGTAAGGCTCTCGGCTGCAGTAACAACCCCTAATCCGACAACATACAGTTTTTCTACGCAGGAAGTCTCTATCAGTTCCAGTAGCCAGCCAAAGAAAAAGTGGAAGCGAGTAGCAAGAGTAGGTGGGGAGAAAACGGTTGTGTCAAGAGTCCAGTCATCGCTGAAAAAAAGAAAGGAAATTGAGGAAACCTTCTCTGCTACAGAACAACAAAATGACCAGCAGGGGAGACTCAAGAAATCAACAACAGCTTCGCGAAGCGTTGCGATATCGGCAGGGGAGACCCAAAGTCTCCTTTGCTGGAAGCCATGAGTCTCTTGAGCTACAACTGCCGGGGATTGGGGAAGGCCCGTGCAGTTGATCGTCTTATCGCCCTGGTAAGACGGGAGGCCCCTATGGTGGTGTTTTTAATGGAAACAAAATGCGACAAACAGAGAATGGAATTGTGCTGCCTCAGCCACTTGGGCCACGAGACTCACCAACAACCTACTAGAAATAGCTGGGCCTTGGGCTTAGAGCTACTAGTGAAGGGTTGGGGTGTATGGGCTGCAGTCCTGTGATGGACCGGCCCAAGTGGCTGAGGTATTACATAAAAGTACACTTTTATGTTGGATAGGGGCCTCCGAGCGCATTGGCCCAACCATTTCTATCCCCCATGGGCCGCAGCCCATGTACCCCAACCCATCCCCTAAACTGGGTAGGTTGTTCGTGAGGCTCGAACTCGAGACCTCCCGCTTTAACAAGCAGCTTAAGGCCCACTTGTTAAAGCAGGAGGTCTCGAGTTCGAGCCTTGCGAACAACCTACCCAGTTTGGGGGATGGGTTGGGGTACATGGGCTGTGGCCCATGGGGGATAGAAATGGATGGGCCAATGCGCTCGGAGGCCCCTATCCAACATAAAAGTGTACTTTTTTATAATACCCCACCACATGGGCTGGCCCATCACAGGGCTGTAGCCCATACACCACAACCCTTCCTTGGTAGCTCCACCTAATTAATAGGCAGCCATCTCCAAGAGGTTATTCGTGAGTCTCGAACTCGAGACCTCACGCTTTAACAAGAAGCTTAACGCTCTCTTGTCACCAATTACGCTCCTATTAATTAGGTGGAGCTACCAAGGAAGGGTTGGGGTGTATGGGCTGCAGCCCTGTGATGGGCCGACCCATGTGGTGGGGTATTACAGTCGAGAAGATAAGCATCACACCTTGCAATTGCTGAACCGGCTATTCCAAGATCATCACAGAGGTTGGCTTTACTTAGGAGACTTCAATCAACTCTTTAGTATAGACGACAAAGTTGGAGGAGCCAAACCCGGGATTCAAAATATTCTGGATTTCAGGACTTGCATCGAAGATTGTTGTCTTCAAGAGCTCCCCTTCACGGGCCCCCGATTCACGTGGGACAATGGACGTCTAGGGGAGGACTTCATCCAAGAGCGTCTGGATATGTGCTTTGCAAATGAAGCCTGGCTTGACTCCTTTCCTGATGCTAGAGTCAGTCACCTTGAGCGGCAAGGTTCTGATCATGTCCCTATTCGGGTCTCTCTGGACGAGATTGGGGAAGATCTGGCAAGCCGAAAGCCTCCTCGTCCATTCCGTTTCGAAGCAATGTGGTTGGATGATGTTGATTGTCAGGAAGTCATCAGGAATGCTTGGCAAAATCCGGGGAGCTCTCATGTTGATCTGGGTATTCAGGGCAAACTCTCCCGGTGCGCAAACAATCTCAAGGGCTGGGACTTTGCGCATTTTGTCAATGTTAAACGTGACCTCAGGCTGATTCGAGAAGAGTTGAGAACTCTTGGTCTCCAAGGTGTGCAGGGTGACTCCATTGGCAAAAGGCGAATGTTGGAAAGGCGCAAACGCGAACTCATGGGCCGCGAGGAGATGTTATGGATGCAACGGGCAAAGGCTCACGAAATCAAGGATGGAGATAGAAATACGAAGTATTTCCACTTGAAGGCAACTGGTCGCAAGAAACGCAATAAGATCAGACGGTTGATTGATGATGATGGCCAGGAATGGCGCTCTTTTGATGGGAAAGTCAAGGTTGCAATGGATTATTTTCAGAAATTATTTTCGTCCGATTGCAAAGCCACTCCAGACACAGCAAGTCAGGGTATTGAAGCACTTCTTTCATCGACAGACAACCAGGAGCTTACCCGGCCTTTTTCGGAGGAGGAGATCTATACGGCCCTCTTCTCCATGCACCCAACCAAATCACCTGGACCCGATGGCATGTCGGCACTCTTTTACCAGAAATTCTGGCACATTGTTGGGCCTGAGGTGACTGCTTTGCTGCTTAACTTGCTTAATGGGGGTCAGTTTCCTGAATCCTTCAATCACACTTTCCTCACATTGATCCCCAAAGTTAAGGAGCCTTGCAAGATGAAGGACCTACGCCCCATTAGCCTTTGCAATGTCCTTTACAAGATTCTATCCAAAGTATTGACAAACAGGCTGAAGAGCTGCCTTTGGAAATTGATCTCTCAGAGTCAAAGTGCCTTTGTCCCTGGACGACTCATCACAGATAATGTCCTTGCTTCCTTTGAGATATTCCATCAGATGAAGACCCATAGAGGGGGCCGAAAAGGATACCTGGCACTCAAGCTTGACATGGCGAAGGCCTACGACCGAGTTGAATGGGGTTTCCTTGAGCACTGCCTGCGTCGTTTTGGTTTCGCAGATAGGTGGATATCGCTGATCATGAGCTGTGTAACGACAGTGTCCTTCTCTGTCCTTATGGAGGGGCGCCCAACTCCTCTCTTCTCTCCAACTCGAGGTTTGCGTCAAGGCGATCCCTTATCTCCGTACTTGTTTCTTCTTTGTGCTGAAGGACTATCCGGTCTCATTCGCCTCAATGAGCAATGTAACAGACTTTCAGGTATCTCCATTGCACGTCATGCACCCCCTATCTCGCACCTCTTTTTTGCTGATGATTGTGTTCTGTTTGCAAAGGCAACTTGTCAACAAAGTTCTGAAATTGTTAACATTCTCCATGCCTATGGAGCGGCTTCGGGTCAACAAGTGAACTTTGCAAAATCTGAGCTTTTATTTAGCAACAATGTGAGTGTTGATCGTAGGAGGGAGATCCAACAAATACTGAGAGTAAGAGAGGTGGACAAGCATGAGAAATACCTTGGTCTTCCCACAATGATTGGTCGTTCCAAGAAGGTCATCTTTGGGCAGTTAAAAGATCGAATCCTCCAGAGAGTTGGTGGGTGGAAGGAAAGGTCACTGTCAAGAGCAGGAAAGGAAGTTCTCATCAAATCCATTGCTCAAGCTATCCCCACATACACAATGTCCTGCTTTGCTTTGCCTTCCAGCTTGTGTCATGAGATTGAACAGGTGATGTGCAGATTCTGGTGGGGAGATGGGTCGGACACCCGGAAAATTCATTGGATGAGTTGGAAACGCTTGTGTCTCCCCAAGAAACAAGGTGGTCTTGGATTCCGAGATATGCAGAATTTTAACACAGCTCTGTTGGCTCGACAGGGGTGGCGACTCCTCCAAAACCCAGATTCTTTAATTGCCAGGCTCCTTAAAGCCAAATACCACCCACACTGTGATTTCCTAGAGGCTTCTCTCGGACCGAACCCAAGTTTTACTTGGCGAAGCATCCTACAAGGACGCGAGGCTTTAGCTAGAGCCCTTCGTTGGAATGTTGGAAACGGGACCTCCATCCGGGTGTGGACTGATAACTAGCTGCCGCGACACCCGGATTCCAAGATCACTACTCCGCCGAGCAATGCTTATTCTCAGATGCGTGTCGTCGATCTCATCGATTGGTCCCGGGGCTGCTGGCGTATTCCGACTGTAAGAAATTTGTTCTCCTCACCCGACGCAGCTGCAATTTTACGTTTACGTCTGCTGAGTTCAGATGTCTCTGATGAGCTGATGTGGACATTCACCAAGAACGGGATCTTCACTGTCCGGTCCGCCTATCACCACCTACTGGAGACCGAACTCAGTGCTCAGGGAAGGCCCAGTTGCTCGGCCACACGCCCTTGCGAAAGTCTTTGGAAGCGTCTCTGGCAGTTGAATGTTATTCCCCGAGTTAAATCTCATGCCTGGCGAGCCTGTCGTGACATTTTGCCGGTCAAAATCAACTTGCTTCAGCGACATGTGGTGGATGACCCCTTTTGCTCCTCCTGTGGTAGGCCTGAGATAGTTTTCCATGCTCTTTTCGAATGTTTGGAGGCCCAGCGGATATGGAAACTTGTCCCAGAAATCCGCAGACTTGGCCATGGTCGTGAATCAGTCACAGTCTTCTTTGACACGGTTCTTCACTCCCTGGACAGTAAATCGATTGAACTTTGGGCGATTCTCATCTGGTGCATTTGGCGCCATCGCAACCTTTGAATGTTTGAGGGAAAACGGTCTCTCCCACATGAGGTTCTTAGTGAAGCCAGAGCCAATCAGTATGAGTTCCAGCATTGCTCGGTTCGACTGAAATCTAATCACCCTTCAACAAGCGATCCGACACGACCTTCTGTCACCTGCTGGACCCGACCCCCGCCTGGCATGTTCAAGATTAACTGTGATGCTGCAGTCCGACAGAATGGCTCCGCCTGTATTGGCTTTGTTGTCCGAGATCACGAAGGAGAAGCCTGTATATTTGGATCGCGTCGTGTGCAGGATTCTGAGGATGCTGAACTTGTCGAAGCGGAAACACTGATCTGGGCTATGGAGGTCTGTCTCGAACAAGGCTTATCCCATGTCATGGTCGAATCAGATTGCTTATCCCTTATCTCAAAGCTGAAAAAACCCTCGGACTGGAGAGGGCAACTCGGCTCCTTGATCCTTCGCATCCAACACCTATGCAGAAACTATCAGGAATGCTATTGGAACTTTATCAGGCGTGGAGCTAATGGGGTTGCTCATCTCTTAGCCTCTCGTTTTCCTGTTTTCACTGTTTTACAAATTTTTCCTGTTTCGTTTCCAAGTGATATGGAAAACTCACTGTATTTGGATTCTTCTAGTTAATATATGATCGTACTTTCCGCTCAAAAAAAAAAGTCATTCACTAAGAGGGAGTTTGTTTCTATACCATAGGTATAGGGAATGAGGTTGGGAATGAGTCAACCCAGTTTTGTGTTTGGTAGAAGTAGGTATGGATATGAAATTGATTCCAAGGTATGACTCATACCTATCCATAACACTACATCCCATACTCACATAAAACTAGAGGTATGACCCAAACCTAATTTTACTCTTTAATCCATCTCTTCAAAATCATACCAAACACAAACCCTTAGGAATTACTCAACCACATTCTTCATACCCAACTCGATTACTCGTTCTAACCCGATTTCTATTGTGATACCAAACGAGCCTTAAAGGAGTTGGCTAGAAAATACCGGCATAATTAAGGTCACGTACGTTCAGGGGCCAACAAGGTGGGGGGCGAGACAACGGTGGGTTGACGGTGATGACAAGATTTGGAAGGGAATGGTGGTCAGACGACGAGGAGGAGGAGACGTCTGCGGGAGAGAGATGAGATGTGAAAATGGTTCGCTATTGAAGAAGATGTTGAAAGAGGAAGAAGGTGAATTCAATTTTTAGAATGACCCAAATCCCGAGGTTTCGTTTGGAACTAAATTGTTCATGTGAATTAGAATGGGTCATTCGATGGTATCATTGTGATCTCAATAATAGGCTCTACCAAACACTAATATGGGAATCATCAATTCTCATTCTCGATTCCCATGAATCAGTATCCCTAAGTTCTCTTCTATAAATGCTTCAAGAATTGATTTGCATAAATGCTGATCATTAATTCATATGAGCTTGCATGAGTATATTTAACGAGTCAGGTTTTTCAAAATGACCTCAAATACAAATCCAGCATAAAGGGTGGCCCAGATATATATGTGAGATAACATAGTAAGACTGTTGTATTAATTACACATAGATACTAATTTTCCAAGATATATATAGTTATATATATAGGAAAAGATTCATGTGAGAATGAACGGTTAAGTGAGAACGTGAGAATGTCAAATGTGTATAGATTTATGTTTATATGTATGAGTTTGGTAGTTGAAAACGCATGCACATACAGACAAAAAACTATGCACACCTCAAGATGTGCATGAATTTTTATTGTATATGCATAAATTTATGACTATATGATGACTATGTGTAAGTAAAAACTAATGCACATATAGGAAAAAATCCATGCACATCTGTGCATGTATGTGCACATATTTTTGTTACTATACATATATGTGTGTTACTAGGACTGTTCATCGGTCCAAAGCCGAAATTTGAAATTTGAAATTTAGTGGGCCAAAAACCGAACTGAACATACTCGGTTAGGTTCGGGGCCGGTTCGGTTTTATATATTCAGTGCGGTTATAAACCGAAATAACCGAATAATTTGAAATTATATTTAAATTTTGTTATTGAAACAATTTTAGTGCACAAAACCGAATTAGACCGACCAAATTTGGGCTGAATTGAACCGAACCAAATTAAGATTTTACTAGTTTATCTAGAAATCTAGGATTTTATTTTTATTTTTAAAAGTAATCGGTTATGACCGAACCGAACCAAATATAATTGGTTCGGGTTCGGTTCAGTCCAAAAACTGAAACCAATGAAAAGCCGTATGTGTTACTATGTGTAAGTGAAAAGTCATGCATATACATGCAAAAGTTCATTCACACCTCAAGATGTGCATGGATTTTTGCTTGTATGTGCATATATTTTTGACCATATGTGACTATGTGTCAATGAAAACTCGTGCACATATACATGCCAAAATTCATGTACATCACAAGATGTGTAATAATTTTTTTCGGTACGTGCCTATTATCACGTAATCACTCATTTTCACCTGATCCACATTCGTATATTGTAACATCCCCAATTTATACCGGAGATATTACATGTCAGTGACCTCAGACTTTACCGTCCAAAGTCACCCCAGGCTTTTCCAAAACGATAAAGCTTAAATACATAACATAATTACATATTAATTGAAAGATTAAACAGCGGAAGACTTTAAATTACACAGCGGAAGACTTTAAAGAGCCAACTTATAACATGGCTAAATTATGAAGATACATTGAAGTAACACTTTAACAATCTTAAAACACTTAACAGCTTAGAACACTGACTTTTAAATCTTCGTCTGCAAGCTTCTTATCCTTCAATAGGTTACTTAAACTCCGGGAAACAACTCCTGATGTGCCGAATCGAACGGATGACACCAGCCCACATGCAGAGAACAAAGTTCGTGGGTTAGTCTACTTGAATAGACTAGCAAGGGTACAAAGCAGAGTGGTTCGAGTGATCGTGACCGTTTACTATCATTGTCCCTTGAATAAAAACCGAAGGAACGATATATAACCCGACACTTTCACGGAATGATTTAACAATCAGATATGCACTGAAGAGAAGACTCCAACTGAAATGAGCCTTAAAGGAAATTATGACAACAGAGGGAACATTAAAGTTACACACATAAATGATTTAAAAGTTGACTGAGATGCTTCCGTTCACAACCAACCTCATCGCATACAGCGAATCCAGATTGAAAAGAGAACGTACTATGATCAAAGTCGAGATGAATTTTCCTAGCTGCACTATAACTTAGCTGCACTACTCACAGAAGGTTTATTAATCATGTGCACTCGGGCACATATCTTATTTAATTACCAAACACACTTTACTGAAACACGTTAATGTTATTAAGAGCGGCACAAAGCTTAAATCTCAGGGTGACAATCATGTCGACCCAATTTAACACAACACACAAACACACGCATACGCATACGCACACACGAGGCTTAATATTATTCTGAGTAACAACGGAAGTTATTATTACACAGGGTGATCTTACGTTCACCCAGATTACACTGCCACAGTGCTTACACTTTAATTTACAGGATGACAGTTACATCCACCCCAATTGCGCTAGCTAAGTGCTTAATACACAGGACTGCAATTATGCTCATCCAATGGCGCTTACAAGGCGCTTAAAACACTTCAGATCCTTAACGGTGGATAAGAAGCATAGGTCATGACCCTTAAATTATTATTCGGAAATTAACCCGAGGAGTATTACGATTTAAAGAAACGACAAATCCTTATTTGGATTAGCGTTCCTACGAACATTAAGTTATAAAGAAACGACTAATCCTTACTTGGATTAGCGTTCCTACGAACATTAAGTTATAAAGAAACGACTAATCCTTACTTGGATTAGCGTTCCTACGAACACTCGTGTTAACTAAACAGTCGAACACAACAATTAATCACATTAAAGCCATCCAGGCAATCAACTTAAACATAGAGATAATAGAAACGGCTAATCCTTACTTGGATTAGTTTTCCTATTAACCCACATGCTATTCTAGTATTAAGATTAAATTCACAATAATACCATCACGGTAATTATCACATATAATAGCGTTGTTCTAACAGATATACAACCTATCATAACATTACTTTAATCACGTTTATTTATGAAATTAGTTCCCAAGCAAAACAACAGTTCACTCCAATTTAATTAACAATTAAATAATTGATAATTAATGAAACATGGAATGATTAAGCAAGAGCGAACCGCCACTTGCCTTAATCCGCAGAGTTGGAACGAGCCTAACGACGACGGGATTCCGGGCTCGACACGGGTATAGCTCCGACAGCACAACGACCTTCGAGTCGACCCATAAAGAAACCCTAAGTTAGATCCGTTATAAACAAGCACGAACGAAAGAAATCGAAAGGAACGATGCCACAACGATGACCACCAAAGCCAAAAGCCAAAGAAAGGCATTCTGGACACTGGTGGCGGTCACCGTTCTTGGCGGCGATCGCCGCATTTCATCACGGCGGGCGCCGTGAAGAACACGGCGGTCGCCGTGAAGAACTCAGACGACAGAATCGGTGAGGAAACTCACCCAAAACACGAGCGACTCGGCCTCCTTCGACTTGCTTTGGTTTCTAACCACCAAGGGCTACCAAAAGCTTCACAAAGGCCACTGGAAACACACCAAACAACACCCCGGCGATTGCTTCAGAAATCCGGCGAGGGCACCAAACTCCGGCGAGAGAGATTTTGAGATTGAGCTTCTGATTTTTGTGTGAAATCCGATCCCCAAGCCTCTCCTTTTATAGCCAGATCACAAGGGAGCATAATGATGGCCTAAATGGAGGCGTGGCGGGGCTAGTTCGGCGTCGTCAGACGCTCGCCGGCGACCATCGGGCAAAGACCTCCGGACAACAACGACGGCGGGCACCGTCATAAATGCGGCGGGCGCCGCCATAGGCCTGGCGTCCCCAGCTAGGAGAAGACTCGCCGGCTCCTCGTGCCCAGCGACGGCGGGCGCCGCCATACCCACGGCGGGCGCCGCCACCCTGGCTTCGCCTTCATTGGCCTTGGACGAAATCAACATTAACCCGGGATCAAAATTAATCGTACACGAACGAGTAATTAACATCCAAAGCACGTCGTCTGTATTTTATTTCACTGAGAAAAATATTACAGAGATATAGCACATTACATGATGTCTTAAACTCTCTGTATTAAATCCGACGTACAAAACGGGTGTTCGGGAAAATTCCAAAAATTCCCAAAATAACCTTATAAAAATACGGGGTATCACATCACCTCCCCCTTAAAATAAGTTTCGACCCCGAAACTTGCATTAAGCCAATGAGGAGACTACCTCAACACCAATCTTACCACCTGGATCCAACATCCTTAATTACTTTATCCTTAAAATGGATCATCAGAGATATTATTCTTAATTCCTTAGGACATCATACTGAAAATGATTCATCTGCCTCAAAGCTTATGGCACAAACTCACGCATGAGAGATAGCTCCTGATCTCTCTGAACAAAACTCTACAAGCTCATTCCCTTTCCTTAAGAAATCTCGGAAGAACTCAGCGTATGAGATATCGCTTACCACAGTACTCCTTATATGCGTAGACAATTCTCCTTACTGGATCTTTAATACATCGGGATCATCAACATATCCCATCCTTAACTGCAACCTTTCCTCTCAACATGACCGCTCCACAACTTAATCTTCCTCAAAGAGTTGCATCCGTTCTTATAGATGACATACTCTATGTATGAAGAAGAATCTTAGGAGTGGATTTAGATTTAAACAACAGAGTCGACCTTGGGATTAACCACATAGGGGACGAACATCTAAGTTGTCCACAAAACTCCACCACCATAAGTCCGACAGTCCTTATCCTTACTTGGCATAAGCTGTTCTCGATACTTACGGGGATTCGTATGAACAACTAATTCGTACTGATAACGCATTCAGATTTTTCCAAAACAAGGAAACACTTCATTATCATTAAACATTACATTACTGACAAAAGTCGAACAACCAGAGATTACCGACACACGTCGTTACTCCTTAATCTTACAGAAAGACTTAGCACAGATACAACTTAATGGATCAGGGTTCTTCTTCGTCGGCTTGGCTCATTACAAAGAGTCGTTGCCCTTGGTCTGAAGACCCCATAGGCGCCTTGCCTTTATTACGAGCCATAGACTGCTCAGGAGTAGATACCACTGGTCTTGGGTTCTGCCCACCTCCAACATTTGACGCCTGGTATGACTGCATTGGTCCCTGACCCTTCAGTCTGCAGTATGTTTTTATGTGGCCTTCTCTTCCACAATTATGGCATACTCTCTTGTCCTTTTGGCAATTAAAACTTTTATGCCCAACTTCACCACAGTTGTGGCACTGAATTACTCCGCTGCTCCAACCTGAGCCTCTGGCAGAGTCAGACTGAGTTGTCTCGGTCTTAGCACGACCAGACTTCTCAAACTTGGTAGGCGATGCCGGTCGTTTGAATGAACCAACCTGGCGATCTTGTTGCCCACTCTTTCCATTAACTTGCTTTTCCCGCTTAAGGGCAGACTCCTCCAGTGTGACTTCTGTCTTGAAGGCTACATCCATATACTGTTCTAACGTATAACAACCATGACGCAACATTAGAGGCTTGATCTCTGGATTCATCCATCCATGGAAGTACTAGATCTTTTGCTCTTCGGTTGACACCTCAGGTCCAGCGTACTGCATCAAGTGATTGAACTTAGCTGCGAGCTCAGTCACCTTTAACCCATCAGTCTGTCGGTACAGAAATTCCTTATGCTTCTCCTCCCTCATAGCTCGGGAAAAGAAACGATCGGTCATCTTGGTTTTGAACATGTTCCAATTCAGCTCGGGATGATCAGCCAGACCGGTGCTCTCCCACCATTCGCTAGCCACATCCTTGAGTTGAAGAGAGGCGATGTGCACTTTCCCAGCCTCAGTGCAATTAATATTCCGGAGCAACCGTTCCATATGCGAGAACCAATAGGTCACCTTGACCGGTTCTCCAGTACCGTCATAGCTGTCGGGCCTCATTGAACTCACGGCTTTTAACGCTTGCCCGTAAGTTCCTCTGTCCCTAACAACATTGATCTGTGGTACTTGCTCCACTGACTCCTCAACTTTAGGAATAGCCTGAGGAACTGGACCACCTTGTGCTTGTGGTGCAACTGGTCGCATAACATCTGTGATTGCCTGCATGACAATTCCTCGAATTGCCTCCACTGCTGCAGCATCAAACAACATCGGAGCGTTGGCATGAGCTTGTCCATTGCCTCTCTGGTTATTGTTAGAAGCAGCCTCACGCTCTTCCCCTTGATTAGCGGCGCTCCTCAGAATCAACCTTGGTTCAGCACCAGCATGGGCTGTGTTCCTTGTGTTCACCATCTTCTGGTGAATCATAACGTTACTTTAGAACTTATCCAACTTAATTATGACACTCTAGTCAAATACGTCATGATACAGATTATAGGGGTCCAAACTAATAACTTTATATTAGTCTGACTATCCTTCACTATTAACTGCAAGAACGACCTTCTTCTGCTTACTAAAGACTGAGAACCTAGGAAAAATGTCAACCTTTAAATGACATCAATCCCTAGAATAGACAATATTCCTAAGAATGGATCTAAGGAATAAGTAACACTTGAAGCTTGCAGAAGTTTGAAACCACTTATCAACAATCTCACTTTCAAACTTCAGACCTTTAAACCTACTTATAACACAACACTTTTATAAACCAATTATAAGTAGCATTTGAAATTCAAAAGCTAAATCATTTAAATTAAATCACCGAGTTACTTATAACTCTTAACATTGAAATTCTCAAAATTTCTTTTTAATATGAAATAGGTTTGAAAACAGTTTCAAAATTAATTTTCGAAAATTCTCAAACCTAACAATAGGCCAAGAATTTTAAAACCATTGCTCTGATACCATAACTGTAACACTCCCAATTTATACCGGAGATATTACATGTCAGTGACCTCAGACTTTACCGTCCAAAGTCACCCCATGCTTTTCCAGAACGATAAAGATTAAATACATAACATAATTACATATTAATTGAAAGATTAAACAGCGAAAGACTTTAAATTACACAGCGGAAGACTTTAAAGAGCCAACTTATAACATGGATAAATTATGAAGATACATTGAAGTAACACTTTAACAATCTTAAAACACTTAACAGCTTAGAACACTGACTTTTAAATCTTCGTCTGCAAGCTTCTTATCCTTCAATAGGTTACTTAAACTCCGGGAAACAACTCCTGATGTGCCGAATCGAACGGATGACACCAGCCCACATGCAGAGAACAAAGTTCGTGGGTTAGTCTACTTGAATAGACTAGCAAGGGTACAAAGCAGAGTGGTTCGAGTGATCATGACCGTTTACTATCATTGTCCCTTGAATAAAAATCGAAGGAACGATATATAACCCGACACTTTCACGGAATGATTTAACAATCAGATATGCACTGAAGAGAAGACTCCAACTGAAATGAGCCTTAAAGGAAATTATGACAACAGAGGGAACATTAAAGTTACACACATAAATGATTTAAAAGTTGACTGAGATGCTTCCGTTCACAACCAACCTCATCGCATATAGCGAATCCAGATTGAAAAGAGAACGTACTATGATCAAAGTCGAGACGCGTTTTCCTAGCTACACTATAACTTAGCTGCACTACTCGCCGAAGGTTTATTAATCATGTGCACTCGGGCACATATCTTATTTAATTACCAAACACACTTTACTGAAACACATTAATGTTATTAAGAGCGGCACAAAGCTTAAATCTCAGGGTGACAATCATGTCGACCCAATTTAACACAACACACAAACACACACACGCATACGCACACACGAGGCTTAATATTATTCCGAGTAACAACGGAAGTTATTATTACACAGGGTGATCTTACGTTCACCCAGATTACACTGCCACAGTGCCTACACTTTAATTTACAGGATGACAGTGACGTCCACCCCAATTGCGCTAGCTAAGTGCTTTATACACAGGACTGCAATTATGCTCATCCAATGGCGCTTGCAAGGCGCTTAAAACACTTCAGATCCTTAACGGTGGATAAGAAGCATAGGTCATGACCCTTAAATTATTATCCGGAAATTAACCCGAGGAGTATTACGATTTAAAGAAACGACAAATCCTTATTTGGATTAGCGTTCCTACGAACATTAAGTTATAAAGAAACGACTAATCCTTACTTGGATTAGCGTTCCTACGAACATTAAGTTATAAAGAAACGACTAATCCTTACTTGGATTAGCATTCCTACGAACACTCGTGTTAACTAAACAGTCTAACACAACAATTAATCACATTAAAGTCATCCAGGCAATCAACTTAAACATAGAGATAATAGAAACGTCTAATCCTTACTTGGATTAGTTTTCCTATTAACCCACATGCTATTCTAGTATTAAGATTAAATTCACAATAATATCATCACGGTAATTATCACATATAATAGCGTTGTTCTAACAGATATACAACCTATCATAACATTACTTTAATCACGTTTATTTATGAAATTAGTTCCCAAGCAAAACAACAGTTCACTCCAATTTAATTAACAATTAAATAATTGATAATTAATGAAACATGGAATGATTAAGCAAGAGCGAACCGCAACTTGCCTTAATCCGCAGAGTTGGAACGAGCCTAACGACGACGGGATTCCGGGCTCGACACGGGTATAGCTCCGACAGCACAACGACCTTCGAGTCGACCCATAAATAAACCCTAAGTTAGATACGCCATAAACAAGCACGAACGAAAGAAATCGAAAGGAACGATGCCACAACGACGACCACCAAAGCCAAAAGCCAAAGAAAGGCATTCTGGACACTGGCGGCGGTCGCCGTTCTTGGCAGCGGTCGCCGCAGTTCATCACGGCGGGCGCCGTGAAGAACACGGCGGTCGCCGTGAAGAACTCAGACGACAGAATCGGTGAGGAAACTCACCCAGAACACGAGCGACTCGGCCTCCTTCGACTTGCTTTGGTTTCTAACCACCAAGGGCTACCAAAAGCTTCACAAACGCCACTGGAAACACACCAAACGACACCCCGACGATTGCTTCAGAAATCCGGCGAGGGAACCAAACTCCGGCGAGAGAGATTTTGAGATTGAGCTTCTGATTTTTGTGTGAAATCCGATCCCCAAGCCTCTCCTTTTATAGCCAGATCACAAGGGAGCATAATGATGGCCTAAATGGAGGCGTGGCGGGGCTAGTTCGGCGTCGTCAGACGCTCGCCGACGACCATCGGGCAAAGACCTCCGGACAACAACGACGGCGGGCACTGTCATAAATGCGGCGGGCGCCGCCATCAATGCGGCGGGCGCCTTCATCAATGCGGCGGGCGCCGTCATCAATGCGGCGGGCGCCGCCATAGGCCTGGCGTCCCCAGCTAGGAGAAGACTCGCCGGCTCCTCGTGCCCAGCGACGGCGGGCGCCGCCATACCCACGGCGGGCGCCGCCACCCTGGCTTCGCCTTCATTGGCATTGGACGAAATCAACATTAACCCGGGATCAAAATTAATCGTACACGAACGAGTAATTAACATCCAAAGCACGTCGTCTGTATTTTATTTCACTGAGAAAAATATTACAGAGATATAGCACATTACAGGATGTCTTAAACTCTCTGTATTAAATCTGACGTACAAAACGAGTTTTCAGAAAAATTCTCAAAATAACCTTATAAAAATACGGGGTATCACATATATATCTAGCTAGAAGATATCAAATACTTAGTTTGTTTGTTTCAAGAAGATATAGGATTTACTTATAACTAAAGATCTAAATGTCCTTTAAGTAAGAAAAGTGGAATTTGTATAACTTATTTAATCAATTAATATAAGAAGATAAAATTGGCTCTCTGCATGGCCACCAACAAATAAAGTGCATTGCATTTTAAACCCATGCATGGATGCTTGCCGTTGAGCTATCAATCTAGCTATCTCTTTTCATTTATATTTCTGTATATGATACTACTATATATTATTTCCTAGTCCCTTCTTAAATTTTGATTTGATGCACCAACCATATAATAGTTTTACGTCGTTACTAAATCACTAAGTATGAGCGAATTCGTAGTGGGATGTACTCGATCGCTCTCTCCGTCCTTTCAGTATTTCTAAAGATGGCACGGTTTCGAAACCTCCGGTTCCGCACACAACCGGAAAAATGAAAACCAGAACTGAAACCGAATTAGTTTGAAACCGGAGGTTTCGGTTTCGTCCGGTTTCGGGTAAAAACTGGAACCGGAAAAACATACTATTTTTTTTAAAAAGAATAAATATTTTTTTTTGTAAAAAAATATAAAAAACATTACTTTTAAAAACGTTACTTTTCTAATATAATAATAAAGTGAACGTTTCTTTAAACTTAAAAGATTTATACTTTAAGACTTAATTACACTTAAAATTTAACCTAATTTGACTTATAAAATTAATTTACAAAAAAATAAAAGTAGAAAAAAAATATATATATAACTTGAGAACCAGAGGTTTACCCGGTTCGAACCTCCGGTTTCGATCCAGGTAAACCTTCGATTCTCCGATTTTGGGTTTTGCCAAACCGGAACTGAAATCGGGGTTTATCCGGTTTCAGTTCGAGCCAGTTTTGGTTCCGATTCTTCGGTTCCACCGAACCGCGAGCCATCTCTAAATACGTCTTTACATATCGTCTTACATGTGTTATGAAATAAACTTAGTTACATGCCTCTAATATTCAAGTCTAATAATCAATGAAAAAACATTTGATGTACGTGACAAGGAGAATATAAGATACATAGCTAGGCCATAGATTATATATATTAATTGGTGGAGATTAAGAAAAAAATATTTGATGAACGTGACAAATAGTGGCGGAACCAAGAAACTTTGAAAGAGGTGGCACACTAATTTTAGCAACAGACCGATAAAGTACGTACAAATAATAAAATATTATTATTATCATTATTAACTAATGAATTTAAATTGTATAATTAATTTTATATCCAGTCTAAATTATAACATATGAAACCATTTCATATATACACATACAAGATTTATTCTTTTTATATTGTATATAATTATTCTCATAATACTTTATATTATTACATACTAATGTTACTTTTTATATACATATCCTGGGGTTAAGAGTTAAGACATATTTCCCTTTGATACTTTTCAGATTTTATAATATTCATATCGCATACAATTTATTTATTTTGAATTTCTTATCCTAACAGTCTTTTTCATTGCTTTATTTCTTAAATAAACATTACTTTATTAATAGATAACCAATATATTTTTTGTAAATAAAATAAATATATTAAAATAAAAACTAGTTAGATATGAAAATATATCCTAGTCAATTATATATCTATGCCTAACCAACTTAATTAGGCAACAAAAAAAATCATTATAAAACAAATTATAAACAACATTGTAAAAAAAAGGAAAAGAGAAATGGGGGACAATTGAAACAAAAAACCAAAGGAAGGAGAATTGGCAGCTAGCCACGGTGGAAGAAAAAAAAAGATAAGTAGGACTTGTAATGATCGAACACAAGTTCATTGGACAACAACATAGAGTGTACTAAGCAATCAAATTAACTATGTTTCATTTGTGTCTACTATTTACACTAATAAAATTGTATACTAAACTAGAGGAAAAGAAGGGGCACCCCCCCCCCCCCCCCCCCCCCCCCCCCCCCCCCCCCCGGCCCCTCCCTGGTTTCGCCTTTATGCATGTCATATTGTCATGTCTTGATCGAGTGATACATTCTCGATATTTTACAAGAGAAAGTTGACGATTTGCAGAATTTTATCTGAATGACTATTCAATTTTTGATATAATGCCACTTGAACATCAACTTGACTACTATATTATTAATGTAGCTAGGCAGGTGATCAGTTTGCCAATCTTGCTGGTATGCTTAAGCTCTCGAAGAAATCGGTTCACTTGAAGAAGCATCATGTCTATTATTTGGTATATCTTCATGTGAAATTATCTTTGCTTTTACCTCTTGCAACAACTACTGTCGGAAGAGTTTATAGTTAATGTGAAACTTGTCAAGAGAGTTATGTAATTGACTTGGGGATGTTTTGATGAATGATTGTTTGATTGTGTATATTGAGAAAGATACGTTGAGATTTATTAAGATTGAAGATATTATTGTAAGATTTCAGAACATATCGATTACTTCGAAAAATATTATTCCAATAAAGGATCTTATGCGGGTTTTTGTATTTTGTATTTTGTATTTTATATTTATTGTAATGATAACTTTAATTTAACCCCTACTAAATAAAAATCATGTGTTCGCCACTGCAGATACTTATATTTTGGAGCTTTTTACTTAATTTGAAGTATTTTTCCACTGATTTTCAAACTGATGTATAGTTTTTATAAGAAATCAACAAAAAATACGTTAATACACCCAAACTAACAAGATGATGTGATTCAGTTTTCAGAACTATATATTGTAATGATCACCTATATGCAGGGGCGGACGCAGGTAGCCCCCACTGAAATTTTAAAAGGAAAAAAAAAATTATACGAGATTTCTTTTCTCACTCTAAGTTTTTAAATATTTTTTTCAAAAAAATTCTTCAAAAATTTTAAACTAATTTTTGTAGTTTTCCAATTTTAAAAATATTTTTTACATAAGATTTATTATGCATAATTCTTAAAAATACTAAAAATTGATCCAAATTTGCACACAATTTTTCAATAAGATAAGTAATATTTTTACTATATTTATCCTTATTTGTGTTAAAACTTTCAAAATTTAGGGTTTATGGATTTGTAAATTTTATAAATTAATTTTTATACAAATTTGTTGAGATTACGCAGTGAAAGTAGTCTGTAATGATGAAATTTGTTTAATTTGTGTAATTTTTGGTCAATTTTGAGTAAAATTTCATTTGAAGTTTGGATATAGAGTTTGTTGTTTGAAATTGAGATTGTCTGTGTAAAATAGATGATAGAATTAAAAATTATGATTTAGGGTTTTGTGTAAGATAAACGATAATATTTTACCTTTTAATATTTTAGCCCCCACTGGACTACAATCATGCGTCCACCCCTGCCTATATGCCTACATTCCTCCTATAAAATAAATAACAGTATTATATAAAATATGGAATTATATATTACATTTATTCTTGGTATGTTTCATCCCCATGAAATCACCCATAATACATATTTCAAACAACTTGTTTGGGTATTAGTTAATAATGGGGATCGAAATATCTCCAACATAACAGGCAGTGCAAGCTAAGTTCCCTTCAATAAACAAGCAATTATTTTCTGATAACTAATTAAATACACCCAACCTAACCCATTTAGTTTTAAAGATTCACTCTATTTCATGTACCTATAAATTAACATAATTATCTGTCATGGATTATTCAATTAATCAAATTATTTTATCATTAATCGTACTTTAATTTATTGTGTTACACACGGATGTATAAAGTGTTTGCTTCGTTGGGCTTTCTGTATTTTGTCCGTAGCTTCGCACTACACTTACTGATCAAGTGTCACCCAATTGACCGAAAATAAATATAAAATTACGAAAACTATACTAATTACCATACCCCACAATTAAATATCAAATAAGATTAAATTAGCGTAATGAAACAAAAGGTTATCGATCAATTATATCTAATTCGGTACGTAATTATATACTCCAATTGCATCTAAAGGCGTTGCTGGCGAATGGCTTTCCTTTTCCTTTGCCTTTTCCATCATACTCGTATTTTTATTTGATGTTTTGTACTACTAGCTAGCTAGATAGCATTATTTCGTAAACAATAGATTAACTACTGTGCATGGAATGATTAATTATATATATGCTCGCGTAATTTGTTCTTATTGATGAATTCTTATACTATTAGTTAACTAAATATATGATTATAAAAACTCATGTAGTACATCAGTATGATTCGCCGATTAGGTTCTAAGAATATAGAGGGTTGATTAAGTATATAATTAATCAATTAATTAAAATGGAAGGACCGCGTTTGTTTTATGGGGAAAACCAGAGGAGGGATAATTTGGCAAAACGAACGGCGGAATTAAACCGAAAACCGGATGATAATCTTCCTTGGTAGGTTCAGTTAGGCTTAAGCTTACACCAAACGATGCCTCAATTTTTTAATTGTGCGGAAAGTTGACTTCAATCTGAATTATTGAATTTACCAAAAAATTATTGAAACAAAATATTAAATAATTATTGATAATTGAACAATGACTAAACATAGCAGCGATGGGCAATGTTTAACGGATCCGGTTCCGGTGAGGACGGTGTTTCATGATAGGATTGAGGATGTATGAGAGAAGAGGGGAAAATTAGAGGGAAAAACAAAAAAAAACGGAGTGAACAGTGGCGGAGGCGCGCACCCTTATAGGGAAAAGCTTCAATTCGGCCTTGAAGTACAATTGCTGAATTTTTCGCGTATAATTCGGCAAAAAAAAATTCAAAGTAAAAAAATTTCCTAGAAAAATCGATTTTTTGTGCATATCATATAACGTGTGTGTGCATATCAGATGCACTGTTGTGTGCATATGTAACTATGTGTGTGCATATGGTTTCTGAAATTGTGAATGCCTTTAACATAGTGTTTATGCTTAGAGGACTTGTGTACACATCAAATAACCTGTGTGTGCACATCAATTATACGGCTGTGTGCATACTCCGTGTGTTCATATGGTCTCGGGTCGTGTGCATACCCGAAAACAAGTGTTGGTATGCACACATGTGTGTGCATACCAAATAACTTGTCGTGTGCACATCCATTATACTATCGTGTGCAGATCCCGTGTGTGCATATGGTCTCAAGTCATGTGCATACATGGAAACAAGTATTGATGCACACAAACCATGTGTGCATACCAAATAACCTGTCGTGTGCACATCCATTACACTATCGTGTGCATACCTCGTGTGTGCATATGGTCTCAAGTGTTGATGCACACAAACCATGTGTGCATACCTCGTGTGTGCATATGGTCTCAAGTGTTGATGCACACAAACCATGTGTGCATATCAAATACTCGTTATGTGCATGTCAAATAGACTGTTGTGTGCATATCATCCACCTTGTTGTGTGCATATCCACTACGTGCGTGTGCGTATCAAATATAAGCCCAGGAATCATGTGTTCATACCGCAGAAATCATGTGTTCATACCCAGGAAATCATCCACCTTGTTGGTTATATGTGCACACACACTTTTTCGCGTATGCACACAGATGTGTATATGCACACATGTCTCTAGCATTAACAACTATTCCCAGACATGCACACATTCTGAAAACCACATGCACACACCGAGCCTAACATATGCACACATACGTTCTGACATATGCACACAACAGTGTATTTCATATGCACACAACAGTGTATTTCATATGCACACAAAATTGAGTTTTTTTTGCAAAAAATTGAATTTTTGAAAAATATTTTCCGAAAAATTCGGAAAAAATCCGCGAATAATTCGGCCGGGCTGAATTTTTGGACGCGCTTGGTGCATCCTGAGTCCTGACACGGGGAGCTGTCCTCATTTGAACTTTTCCCATGTTTAACTGACTTATTCGATTAATTGAAATTTCGATTAGAAATATTATATATATAGTAATTGTACCTTTAATCACCAATAACTAGTATAATTCCCGTTCCAAACACGTTTTTTTTATATCATATATATTAAATTAAAAATATTTAAAAAATAGATCTAGATGATATTGATATTAAAATCAATTTCGGATCAGTCATTTCGTATCTCAATCATCCATATAATTGGGAAATTTTGGATTTGTATATAATTAGAAAATTTGGGATTTGTATAAAAGTAGGAAAGTTGAGATTTGTATGTAATTAGGAAATTTGGGATTTGTATATAATTATAAAATTTTGGATTTGTAATATTTGTGATTAACTTGTAATCTTTGTGCTTGATTATATTTAAATTAGGGAAAAAATGAGTGAAAAGTTTAGGATAATAATCTTTAATTTATAATTAGATTTATTTAAAAAAAATGAAAAATCAGATAATAACATGTTGCGATTTTAATGAGGGAGTGCCATGTGGCGGTTTTAATGAGGGGGTGTCATGTGGTGTAATTAGGTTATAGTTTAGTAAATATATAGTAGATTAGGAAATTTTGGATTTGTATATAATTAGAAAATTTTGGATTTGTAATCTTTGTGATTAACTTGTAATCTTTGTGCTTGATTTGTATTTAAATTGTGAAAAAATGAGTGCTAAGTTTAGGATAATAATCTTTGATTTATAATTATATTTATTTTAAAAAAAATTGAAAAAAGCAAAAAATGACATGTAACGGTTTTAATGATGGAATGTTATGTGGCGGTTTTAATGAGGGGTTGTCATGTGACGTAATTAGATTCTAATTTAGTAGATATGTAGTAGATTGTCTCAAATACGTAGATTACTTAAATATATCATAACCGGATAACAAATACTCGATCAAGAATATCAACAAATAAAAGTAATTGTTACTTTGTTTAGAGAATTGGATATCACCATATCCAAGCCTAGTGATCCAACTACTTTGTTTAGAAAATATCAAAAAAATAAAATTAATTGTTACGATTTAGTCCACCTCTTTATCAAGAATCTAATTTTATTTTGAAAGTAAATAAGCTCAAAGCAAACTTGAACAAATTCTTATTTATAAATAAAATTAGAGTCACAATATTTTGATAATATAACTAATATATATTAATCGAGTTTTAAGATTATTTGTAAAAAGAAATTTATTTATTACCCCCAAATTAAATCGTTAAATTATATATAAAAAAGACAAATTTTTATATGATGAGACTAAATGCTAAAACTTAGAATCTGATTCATGTCCAATAATATGATGAATTGAATATGGTGACGATACGTAGGCAAATTGAATGTGGAGACGTCACGTAAGATTTATGTCTTCCCTTTAGTATATATTTAGATATAGATAGATTTGTTTTTTTCATTTACCGATAACATATATGATTATAACTACTCAACAAAAGAATCGGCCTAGTGATAACAATAAATATATAGGTAGATATTATATATGTTTCATTTACAAAAAAACGACTTATAATTTATATACATATCAGGCTTGCCTTGACACCAATTTTAAACATACATATAACTTTACTAATTCTAAACTGCAATCAACGTATATACATATATGTGAATGTTAATTGTATGTGCTTATATTGATATTAATACAAAGTTATAACAACCTCTTGAATATGAATATTTGTTTCAATGTGTATCGTCACCTTATTTATGTTAATCTCGTAATGGTTCATTTAAATATTTTGGATTTGCAAACAAAAAAAAGATTTGATATTAAGATATGATGTATAACTAATAAAATTTTTAAGAAATGGGTTGATACAATTTAATCGGGGTTATATGTTGAATAAAATGGGTTGATACAATTTTAAAAATTCCATAATTAATTATTAATTATTTTATTATATATTTGTTAGAGGTTGTTAAGATAATTTGTTTAGATATATGGTGATAAATTAAAATGAATTAGCTAAATTATAGAAGCATAAAAGATTAAAAAAAATGATCATAAAATAACATATAAGATTTGTGAGACCAGAATCGTTCTAAGAACTCAAAAAGGGAGAGCTTTAATATATAGTAATAGATAGTTATTTTGTATAAGTTTAATACAATATTCAGAGTAATAAATTTTTGTAAACATCTTGTATGATAGTGAGTAGTAACTTAACGAATTGCTTCGTCTAGTTTATTGTCGTGACCGAATGAGTTCGAAAGAGGAATGAGAAAGAAAATTAAGAAGAGAGAGGGAAAGAATATAGATGAAGGAAGAAGAGTTTGTTGAGAAAAAGACATTCTGTTATTAAATGCTCATTCTTTCATAACTTGTGCTATTTATAGCATGCAACTCGTTATATCACTCCTCTCTTTTAAGTCTTGTCTTCAAGACTTGGATACAAACTCAAAAAACTGAGACAAAACATGATCAGTTGGCTCCCACGTGGCGTCGTAAGAGTCAAGGTTCAGCCAAGGAACCAGCCATTCGGACACGGGTTCGCCTTTCTTGTAAGTAGCTCACTCGAGTATCTAAGATTGTGCGCCAATGGTTGCGCAATACATTCGCTAGTTGCATTGTGCTTAGGAGGAGATACAAGAGGTTGAACAATGGAGCCAATGTGGTGCTTAAGTTGTGAAATCCGAAAAACTAGATCAATTTTGGAAGTGGGAGGAAATTCTAATTTGTACGTCATAAATCGTGCACACGAGCTAACACCTTGTAAAGGACATAAAACTTGGAGCAAAGTTTGAGGTTACGAGGAATGGCCACATAAGCTTGGCGATAAGGCTGTAATTTCAAGTACACTCAGTCTCCTAACTGAAATTCTTATTCAGTTCATTTTACATCGGTAAACTGATTCATCTTTCCTAGGTCTTTTTGCAACTTGAGATAAGGTTATCTCCCTCTCCTTGATCCAATCATCAATTGAAGCATACAAAGCTTCAAATGGTGTGAGCTTGAGACATGTGTGATAATTGGTGTTGTAGCACCACTCAGTAAGAGCCAATCAACAAGACCATTGCTGAGGTTTAGCAAATGTAACGACACGAAGTTAATTTTTGAGACACTGATTTACTCTCTTAGTTTGTCTAGGTGCAGTTGGGAACCCAAAGCAACAAATAATTCCCTCCAAAGATGACTAAGGAAAACCTTGTCTCGATCTGAAACAATGGTTAGAGTTTGAAGATGGAATCCATGGAAGCTTTGACAACTTTAGCTATTGTGAAAGGGTGTGACAAAGGAATGAAATGAGCATATTTCATCAACCGATCAACCATCACTAATATGGCATCTTTGACGGCGAACTTAGGTAACCCTTCGATGCACAACTATTCAGAAAGCGATGCACAAAAAATACCAAAATTACTTGCATGTATACACTTACTAATGATGAACATTTCAATATACTTGAGATGCAAATCTATGCTGGAAATTGATGAACATTTCAAATATTTTCTAAGCGCGAGCATTTTTCCAAAATAGGCATTTTATTGAGATAAATTGCAACCATGCCTTTTCTTGATCTTTTAGTGAAATGATGATATGGGCCGTGTATTTCTTAAATCTAGACGGTCCAAATTCGTTCTCATTTCTCTTCTACATATATAGTGAAAGGTTATCATGACAACCAATGGTGATGAGGGTAGAGATGGATATGGTGACATTTTTGTTATTAAAGACATATTACTAAAATAAACTCATTTGTCAAAAGTCCATCAATACCCAACTTAAATTCATTTAAGTGGTCATGTGTCAAACACATAATCAATTTAAATGAGTGGACCAATTAATGGGTGGTCTTTGATGTTTACCCGCCAGTCTCTAACGTTGACCATCCTAATTCGAACGATGATTGTCTGGTCTCCAACACTGACAGGTTGGTTATTTTTATATTTTTTTCGACCAAATTGTATTTGTCTTAAAATTTTGAAATGCACATATGATACAATTCAAATGCACGTACTAAACAATGCAAAATAACATATAGTTCAAAATCATGCATATTTAGACAAGTTTTTTTTAAAGGTTGTAACACAATGCACATCTAGTTATAAATTGATGTCCTTTCACCTTGTAAATTGGTAATGTATATTTGGATATAACTGGATGTGTATTTCTGAACTATATGTGCATATTTGGTTGCTAGATGTGCATATTTAACTTTATGTGCATTTGGATTTATTCTTTATAGGTATTTGGATATAAATGGATGTGCATTTGGATATAACATGATGTACATCTAGATTTAATAGGATGTTCATTTTTTAATTGTGTATCATTAGATGTGCATTTGGATATAACTTGATGTACATCTGGATTTAATAGGATGTTCATTTTTTAATTGTGTATCATTAAATGTGCATTTGTATATAACTTGATGTGTATTTTAGCATTATGAACTATACATTCATTTGAGTTATACTAGATGTGCATTTTTAGATATATGTACATTTGAATGTATTTTGTATGTGCATTTGAATGTATTTTGTATGTGCATTTGAATTTTGTTGGGGGATCAATTAAATTTGTTTGAATATGCATTTTGAACTGTATGTGCAATTGAATTTAACTGATGTGCATTTAGAAATGACTTGATATGCATTTTGGATGTGCATCTAGCAATGTCTTGAATTATATATGCTTTTGGAAGGCAATAGCTATTATATGCTTTAGGGTGTTGAAGGCTACATCAGTTGTATGACACCATTTGAATCCATCTTGTTGCAACAATCCAGTCAAAGGTTTAGCAATGACCCCATATCCTTTTATAATCCTTCTATAGTACCTAGACAAGCCTATGAATCCAAATAATCCTTTAAGTGACTTAGGCATAGGCCAACCTTTCATAGCTTCAATCTTAGCATATGATCAATATCAAGGCCCTAACTTGAGATAAAATGTCCAATATACTCCACCTGAGGTTGAGCAAATGCACACCTTCAAAGAGTTTGTGTAGCCTTAGTAAATGCAAAACTTCAGCTAAGTGTTGAACATGTTGATCTAAGGAAGCATTGTAGACCAATTTTTCATCAAAGAATACCAACACAAATCTTCTCAAAAACGGCCTAAATATAGTGTTCATGAGTGCTTGAAAAGTAGCGGACGTGTTGGTAAAACGAAATGGCATCACCCTTAACGCATAATGGCCATGGTGGGTTCTAAAGGCAATCTTTGGAATGTATTGTTCAGTCACTCACACATGATGATACCCAACTCTAATATCAAGCTTGGAAAAACCGGGAAGCACCGTGAAGTTCATCAAATAGATCTTTAATGTGTGGGATTGGGAACTTGTCCTTCATAGTAATATCATTTAACTTCCTATAATCCACACAGAAATGGCAAGAGCCATCCTTCTTTTTTATAGGTAGTGTAGGAGAAGCAAATGGGCTCTGGCTTGGTCTTATAATCGATGAAGTGAGCATATCATGAACTTGCCATTCAATTTCATTCTTATGAAAATATGAATACTTGTATGGTCGAGTGCAAATAGGAGCAACACCTAGCTTCAAGTGAATGTGGTGTCCATGGACACGAGTAGGTCGTAGCCCTGTTGGTTAAAAAAACATTAGGAAACTGAGCTAGGAGATGTTGCACCATAACGGTTAAGGTTCTGGTGTGCCTTGTATCGAAAATAACTGAGCTATTTGAGTCAACAAAATTGGCAATTTCTTTCTCAGCAACTTGAGAAGTTTATGGCCACTCATGCTCTTTAGGTTGGCTTCCTCTATGTCACCACACAACTTAATCTTCTTGAGTTCCTTGGTGAAGGATATTATCAGTATTTTGAAGTCAAACAACACAAGATTGTACTCTCGTAACCAATCTCCTCCCAGGAATTCGATCCTCCTCACTAGGGATTCCAAGAACGCTTGGCCCAACATAATTTGCACCTCGATTCTCTATTCGTTGTTCCTTTCCAGATCTCTAATTAATTTCTTATGCTCTACGTGCAACTGCCTTTTCTCCGCTTGTTCTTTCTTCAAATTATCCACAACGGCTTTGCCACCATGAATTCGTGGGTAGTCATCGTGAATTGTTGGAGATCTTGAAGCTATGTGTCAGTTCCCTGAAGGCTCTCCTCCATAGTGTTTAATCGGGTCCCATCCGCCATAATTGAGATCGTTGAAACTCTGATAACAGATTTGTCGTGTCCGAATGAGTTCCAACAGAGGAATGGGAAAGGGAATTAAGAAGAGAGAGGGAAATAAGATAGAAGAAG
This sequence comes from Rheum nobile, assembly GCA_027886185.1. NCBI lineage: Eukaryota > Viridiplantae > Streptophyta > Magnoliopsida > Caryophyllales > Polygonaceae > Rheum > Rheum nobile. Next base: position 1,366,344 of record WOAB01000232.1, on the reverse strand, counting down.
GAATAAGATCTTTTTGAGAAAATACATTTTGTTATTCATTGCTCATTCTGTTACAACTTGACTACTTGAGCAATTTATAGCATATAACTCTTAATATTTATACTCCTATCTCATCTTTAAAAACAAAATTGTGCTTTTATAATGATTTAGAACTTGAATGCCTCACAACCCTTATCAAATTTCTCTAGCAAAGTGCTTCATTTTCTTTTCTTATTCACGTTCTCAACAAAACACTCAAGACCTCGCCACATACACAAAATTAGGACTTAATACATATGTAATGGGATATTGTAAAGCACAAGAAATAATTCCGAAAAATGATTTAATTTACTTGAAAATCCAAAAAAAGTTGAACAAATAAATTTTTGCATAGTGTGTTTCTGTAGTTCAATGAAAAGATTTCAATTAAGTATACTTATTTCATTAAGTCAAGAACTATAACGATATCTAAAGATGAAACATGTTTCAAAAAAGACAATGAAACCACAAGCTTTAACCAGTGAAACAACTCAAACCTATAGATCAATTAACTACACTAGCTAGTATGACTCGATTAGCAAACTGAAGAAATTTTTTATTGGTTGAAGGAAGGTAGAACTCTCCGAGGATTTATAGAAAAAAGGAGCTAGTTACAAATCATTGCATCTTTCAAAAGAAAACTATCAACGCTTGGAGGCGGTTCATACAAAATATGTAAACCAATATAAAAAGAAAAAGCAGACGAGGCCAAAAACTCAACAACCATGTTGTCCTCGTGAAAAACGAATTGAACACACTAAACCATTTTCAAGAAGCCTTGGCACCTGTATACCAGATAAAGTGTGGATGATGGTGATTGAGGGTTTTGCTAAGGAGAGTGACCACCCGTTAAGTGTCAGTACAAGCTTAAGTTCGTTCTAAACTCCCAACAACTCGCACCGGAATAATGCATCATCATATGTTTTGAACAAAGCCCCCAACCCATTCTCCTAAATGATTCCTCAAGACCCCTTCAACAACAACTCGAGTTCCCTCTTTTACGGACATGTTTGTATTGATCTTGATCAATTCACTTAGAGGGGAGTCCAAGTGATAAATTCTTCTCTTTCTTTTCCTTCATAGTTGTGCATCTGCAATCTTTTTTGTATTCAAAATATGTCATAAACAGAATTGATCACGTCCTGTTGCATTAAATCATTCTTCAAGACCTTTTCATTTCTCTACTTCCACCTTCACCACAGAGAGATGCCAAAAAAGTGAGCTCCATTGAATATTGTCTTCTACATACCTGGTGGAGATAGGTTTCTTCTGACCCAAATGACAAAAGGGGTGCTGGAAAACCAGTCTTTGTTAATGTATGCGTCGAGTTTTTGTCGTAGTTTTTTTTACCTCCAAGCACCCCTGAACATATGTTTCCACAGTCTCATGCCCTTGATTACAATTGTAGCAAGTAGGATCAATACACATGGGCTTGGGGGCACGTTCCTAATTTGTCATATTTCCACCTTTTAAGACGAGCCAAATGAATGCTCTTACTCTCTATGGAACTTGGAGGTTCCACATGATTTTGAATATTTGAGTGTAAACACCCTATCTACCCAAAGAGCCGCTAATGTGGTTGTATCCAATGTAGGGTTGTTCATCAGTCCAGAACCGAACCGAACAAAACCGAAACCGAAATTGTAAAATTTTTGAACCGAAAACCGAACCGAACATAACCGGTTCGGTTCGGTTTTGTTCGGTTTAATTTCGGTTAAAACCGAACAAACTGAACAATGAAAATAGTATGAACCGATTCTAAACCGGAAAACCCAAAAAAACCCGAAAAAAACCAAAAAAACCGAACAAGGTATACTTAGGACTGAATAAGAAACAAGCTGAAACTTAACCATTTTCGAGTAACTGAGCAAGTGTTTGCTATTTTGCTAAGCAAAACCACAACCAAATCTAAGAATCAAACACCAATATTGTCGCCGGACGGAGCAGAGCAGCAGCCAACAGGACTTAGGAGCAGCAGTCGCCGACCGTGAACTCCGAGCAGAGCAGCAGCAAAAGAAGAGCCCGTGAAGTTCGTGAAGAAGGGAGAAGAAGGAACGACGCCGGAGCAGGAGCAGTAGTCGCCGGCCGGCCGGAGGCGAAGCTGGTAGCAGCGGAGCAGCCAACGGGAGAAGAGGCGCCGCCTGCTTCTTTGTTTGTTCGACTTCGGCAATCGGCGGGTTCGGGTCGTGTTCTGAAGAATCTGAACAGAGGAAGGGAAATTAGGGATGGGAAGGGAAATGGGAATTAGACAATTAGGTCCGTTAGGGTTTCTATTGGTAAAAAATAAAAACTAAATATTTTTTTAAAAATCGGTTTTAACCGAAAAAAATCAAACCCGAACTGAACCAAAAACCGAAATGTAATTTTTTAAAAACCGAACCGAATTAAATAGGTTCGGTTTCGGTTCGGTCTAAAACCGAAAAAACCGAAACCGTTGAACATCCCTAATCCAATGTTATGTTGTACGCTTTCAAAGCACTAAAGTTCCAGCTCATTTTATCCTTTGAACCTGTCTCGAAGGAGATAGCGCATACGGCTAGTTTGAGAAGAATAGTAGGCGGTGACACCCCATCATGCTCTTTCCAAACCCATCCACTGTCAATAGCCCAGTACTCATGCACTTTGTGATTGAGTTCTAAGGTGACCTTCAATCCTATTATTTTTTCATACGCACCATTGTCTAAGCATGGAAAAAGGTAGTATTTCTATCCCCTAGTTTCAGTCACTGTTCCCATCATTTTTTGTAGCCAAAGGGCTCTGCGTGCTCAAGGTAGTTTCCAGTTCTCTTTGGATTTCCACCTCCATAATCATGAGAATATTATTGGTCGTTCTATTGGGGTTTCTTTGATTTTAATCCAATTGATCAACTAAATTTCTTTTACTTTCATGGATGTTACCAAAGACTTTCTTGTTCCATTTCAATAGCTTCTTTTTATGGATAGCAAGTGCATTGGGGGTTTTCAACTGATTGCACTACTTTTGTACAAACTGATCGAAATGAGGGTAATAGAGCCACCTAGATTCAAATTTGAATAGCCTCTTCCTCTTATCCATGGTGATGAACTAGAGATAGAAGGATTGTGTAGTGATCCGAGGAGAAACGAGACAAATGTCTGGCCCGAGATTGGAACCATAGGAGGTGGCGTTTCAGGTTAGTATAAATCAGATTTACTCTCTAGGATACAACATTATTAGTATAGATGCCTTTGCTCCAAGTAAAATCTGATCCTAAAACCCCAATGTAGGTAAGGTTCACCCTGTTAACCATGTAAGGAATTAAGTTAGGTGAATCTTCATACAAGCCTTCAACTCCTCCTTCTCTTTCATGCATGTGAAAGATATAGTTAAAGCCCTCTTATTCTTTGGTGGCTCTTAATTAATTATCACCCCGAGCAATTATCACAATGTCTTTGTACTCTTGGGTTTCCCTTACAAGAGTGAAAGAAGGGGAAATAAATGCTTTTGGAGGGCGTTCATCTTGCCTTGGCCTTTTTAGCAGACCAGAGTAGGCCCATTATTCCCCCCTTTTAATTGGACCACTTTTTATCTTTCTTTTTCAAAACTTGCCAACTCTAGGTGTATCCTTTTCCACATCATTAGACTCAACTATTGCCTTTTGTGGTTCACCATTGGTAACAAAGACATGGGTGTTTGACACCAAAACCTTTTCATTCATGGGATTGGGCTCAAAACCTTCTTCTAGCAGTTAAAAACTTGTTCCCCATGGAGGAAGTTAAAAACTTGTTCCCCATAACTAAAATAGATTATGGGTAGCCCCTCATACTCTACAAGGTATCTAATGCCATTGATGCAAATTAATGGTTCCTTTTTATGGCTTTTCTATCTTGTCTTCCACACTAATTCGGACAAATTAACCTTCCTCTATTTGTGTACATTATTTTGGGATCCACCTTGATGGGCCTCTTCTATTCGCAAGCTCCGCCCAAAACTGACGGTGTGTTTTTAGGACATCTTTTGATCTGTAAGATCGCCTAGGAGACGGTCCATCGCTCTCGATTCAGTTCACATTGCATTATTTAGTGGGTGGAAGGAACCACCAAGAGGTTGAGGAGGGAGTTACAAGAGAGAGAGTTGTCATCTTTTTTTTCGGACATAACAGAACTACTTGATACCCTTAGAAACTTGTAAATCTCTTGATTTCTTTCTCCAATAAAGAACACTTAACTCAAACCATCTATGTTTTTTTTTAGTCTCTAAAAAGAAAGGACTTCCTGCAAATTTCAATTCCTTCAAAACCAAAACACTAAAATTGCCATGTCGTTTTTACGTGGCAAGTTTACATCTATCATTTTTATGCATAAAATCTAATCTTTTGCCATTTTTTTCCAATCAAACACAACTTCTTAAATACCAGGAATGTTAAATCATGAGAATTTATTTTTTTAGAAGTAAATAGCCTTATTTTATTTTATTTTTTGGGGGGAGGGGGTCACACTACATTCTATCTTCTAAGTTCTTATCTTTAATAACTTCTATCTAATACTATATCAACCAAGGATATATTCGATGTGATTATGCATGTATACAAAATATTATCCCTTCTTATGAGTGTACGTAGTCACCATTCTCGATCTCATGTTCTTGAATCAGTTCTAGACTTCTACTCCGGTCTTCATTGTCGTTTTCTTCAATAATTTTTTTCCTTGTAACTTTGTCACCTCAAACACATCTAGTAAAGACGTTAAACCTTTATTTGTTAGTAACCATCAAAGCACTTCAAAAATTCCAACAATTTCTAGTTCTTTTTGTTTACATATCGATTTTTTAACCTATGCCCTTAAGGCATATATCTAAAATCTTGTTTTAGGGCATAGGTTAAGACCGTTCTTATGTAAAAAGTTTGAGGTTTTGTTATCCATGCTGAAAAATGTAAATTATGATCAAATCTTTTTAACTTACTTCCTCTTATAGCATATCCTAGTGAAATCAATAAGGATATAACTAGAAATCCCAAAAACGGTGGAGGGGGATTTTAAGATGGAATGACCAAGATCTTCTAAGGCCCTCTTGTTTCCCTTCGCAATTAACGTTAGATTCATTGGTTGTTCCCACACTCTATTAACATAATAACATCCATCGACGTCGATGGAAACGATGAAATCCTCATTAGGAGTCGCGTCTTGTATTCCGATGACCACAAGCCGCATCGATGGTGATGATAACCTCTTCGTTGTGTTATTCATCGGCTCCGCGATCTAGTGATTTCTAGTTGGATCAATGAAAATTATGGTTTCCACAATATATATATATATATATACGTTGTGCCATGTTTTTCCTAATAAATCCCAAAGAATGAACTCTTAGGAAAACCGACCTTAACAAAAAAAAGTTAGTTGGGACCTTCAAGTTGGTTAAAATTATTTGTAGAGGAAGTGTATGAAGAAAGAAAATGTTTGAGAGATGATGAATTTGAAGAACTTGAAGGGATACTTGATAGGAGATGGACAGAAGTGATATTGAGAGGATATGAACTTAAAGTGGTGCTTGAGAAGAGGTGAACTTGAAACAGGCTTGAGGGGTGGAGCCTTTTATTAGGTAAGAATTTTTATAATTGTAGTTTTAAAGTCGATGTTTAAAAATATTATTTTCAAATACAAAAGTATTTTTTACTAGGTAAGAATTTGATATATCAAATATATATAATAAATTTGGAGATTGATAAAATTGATAGGCTGATAAATCGATATGAGAAACAAACAAAACAAAAAAGAATATAACAAGATTATCAAAATGCAAGGATACAAGTACTTATTTTCTAATTTTGTAAAAAAAGTACTTATTTAATCTATGTGATTTGTTTAATAAAAACTTGTTTAAGGTTGATGGGGGGACAAAATATCATGATTAGACTGAATTTGCCAAGTTGGAAATGCTTAAATAATGTAGTGGATGGCTGCTAGCATAATATGTGCATATATTGTCCCTACCACGTTGCCAAATATCTTGGACTTCGACTCCCCCTTATCATGACATTACCCCCGGATATCTACATACATATTGTACCGTCAACAACATTTTAATGCTTACTTTAGCTGGAATATTATAAGTTCGTGTAACTAGGAATTTGGAAAATATTTTGACATTTTTATTATTCGTGGATGAGTTAATAACACTACTTTTAATGATGTCATAAATTTACTAAAAAAATAACTCTTCAAATGGAAGACCAATTTTCTACCTCAAGCAAACAGAAGTTTCTTAATCCAAGCTAATCTCATCTCAAAAGTAAATTTTCTTATGCAAAGTTTCATACTCCCCAAAGAAATTCTGAAAGAGATAGATAAAATAAATAAAAGATTCTTCTAGAATAAAATGGACACAACGGGTTGTCACCCTCTCATCAGTTGGGATCGAATATGCACCCCTAAAAGGAATGGTGGCCCAAGTTTTCGTACAACGGAAGTAAATAACAAATCCTTACATATGAAACTACTATGGAGACTAATTACGGAACCAAATAATGCATGGGTACGAATTACTAAGGAAAATGTATCAAGGAAGATAATATCTTTGAAATAAACCCTACGAATTTCTCATGGCAATTCTCGAGACATCTTAGTCTTAGAACGGAATTCTAGAAACAATTAAGATGACAATTGGGCAATGACAAATCAATAGATATATGGAATGACAGGTGTGTCTACAACACTAGCATAAATCAGATCATGAAAATAGACAACCCTTCGTCCAAAGTATCAGATTTTATCTCTGAAAATAAAGAATGGAATGAGACTAGGCTATCCAATTTTTTGCCTAGACACATAGTAGAGAAAATAAAAGAAGACTAGATTCTGATCCACAATTTTGAGGATCAATTAGTTTGGAAACCTTCACCAAATGGGAAATATCCAGTCAAATCAGCAGCGTGGTCACTCCAAAACCATAATCACGAAAACAGTAACAAAAATTTGGGATGAATTTGGCAATTAAACATCCCTCCCAAGATCAAATGTTTCATCTGGAAAGCTTGCTCTGACTTAATAGATATTATAATAGAGTCCATGCACAATGTACCTTATGTAAAGTTTCAAATAAGGATAGGAACCATATTTTTTTTAACTGCGCCTACACAAACAAGATTCTGAAAGAAACTAGAAAAGTACTTAATGAAAATGTAAATACAATAATGATAGGTGACAATTTTAACGATAATTTATCATATAACAAAGGATCCACTACTAATTTTGAACTAGCGTGTTTTGCCTGGTGGCATATATGGAAATGTAGAAATGCGATAATATTTTGAAATGCAACACATGATCTTCTCAGTTGTGATCCTATTATAGCTTCATATAGAATCTTTATAAAAATGTTTGAATTAGAAAACAAGGTAAGGACTTAATTTTTTTTTTAATTCTACCTCATCATCCAATCATTATTCTATTCTTTAAATGGGGTTTACAATTAATATCTGATATATATTTACATGATAGGGTCTATTGTAATTGTAGTTTAGGTGAGAATATATATATACATGATTAATATATATTTACATGATAGGGTTTATTGTAATTGTAGTTTGCATTGCTTATATTACAATTTTTAGATTTATATATCTACATGATAGGGTTTATTGTAATTGTAGTTTGCATTGCTTATATTACAATTTTAATTAGATTTGTATATAATTGGACAGTTTAGGTGAGACTAGAGAAATTAATCAGTGCGTTCGCACGTTCGTGCAAAATCGTCAGTGTATCGCATGTTCACCACTTTGTTCATATATGTTCATCAGATATATAATCGCAATATATATATGTAATGTGGATCATTTAAGTACTAAAAATATAGAATTTGGTAGTAGTTATACGTTTGTGTTTGTGTTTTCTAAGGTTTTAAATCTTGTAAAAAGGACCAAGTAATGTTCAGTGCAAGACACAAATTAGTAATTTTTATATATGAAATTAAGTTTGAAGTAAGTAAAAAGCATATTTTTCTTGGATGCATTATGTGCGTTCTCTCTCTCTCTCTCTCTCTCTCTCTCTCTCTCTCTCTCTCTCTCTCTCTCTCTCTCTCTCTCTCTCTCTCTCTCTCTCTCTCTCTCTCTCTCTCTCTCTCTCTCTCTATATATATATATATATATATATAGAATTAAGATCAGGTAAAACGACCTCTTAAGGTAAAACGGAAGTACAATTAAAGACCATTAGATTATGATGAATTTAATGGTCACGATTGATTCTTAGATGATGCACATATTTTAGATGAGGGAGCATGTATCCGATTAAAATCAAATTTCCGGATTTTAAGGGATTTTAATTACCCAAATCTTTTCTATCCTAATATGCTTCCAAAACCGAAAAGAATCCCAGAAGAATTCATCTGCCCCATCTCCGATCTCTGCACAACCCTGTTTCGTCTCCTCCAGCCAAACTTTCGACAATGTTTCGTCTCCTCCAGCCAAACTTTCGAGCGCACCTGCGTTCAATCTCTGTCCCCGATTTCAAATTTTTTGGTTGCAGATTTTAAAAACAGTGAACTTGCAAAGCCCCTGGCCACCGACGGCGAGATCGAGAGCCGCTGGCCGCCGACGGAGTGGAGGATCTATGCGAAGCGAGATCGAGGGTTCGCCGGCGCGGGTCTGGTGTGGTTGCGGGTCGACGGCCTCTAATCGCCATCGGTGACTGCGAAGAGATCTACAGCGGTGAAGATCCGACTGCTCGCCGTCCTCGCTCCGATGGCAGTGGATCTGGGCACGCGGGGATGGTGTGATCTGGGCACGTGTGAGAGGTTGAAGACGACACAGAGGCGTGAAGAACCAGTCTCATCTGAAGACGACGCGGAGAGAGGTTGAAGACGATGCGGGGATGGTGAGATCTGGGCGCGTGTGAGAGGTTGAAGACGACGCAGAGGCGTGAAGAACCAGTCTCATCTGAAGACGACGCGGGGAGAGGTTGAAGACAACACAGAGGTTGAAGACGACGCGGGGATCCGACGGCGAACGAATTGTCACCGTTAAGCGATTCAACCGTTCCGGCGGCGAACGAACGGCGGCGGGGAAGCACGTTCCAAAGGCGGTGTTCATCGATCTCGAGCCCACGGTCATCGATGACGTCAGAATCGGCGGTTACCGGCAGCTTTTCTACCCCGAACGGCGGCGGGCGAAGCACGTTCCAGAACGAACGGCGGCGGGGAAGCACGTTCCCAGAACGGTGTGCTGATTTTCAATTTTGGCTTCCCCCTTCACCGGTTGAAACTTGAAATTTTACTGAACTGGAGTTTTGTTTTTGCAGTTGTGAAGGAGATTGTGGACCTTTGTTTAGATCGAGTGAGGAAATTGGCTGATAATTGTACTGGCTTGCAAGGCCTTCTTGTCTTCAATGCTCCGATACATCGAGAGACACGAGTCTCTTACCTCTCGTCTCTCCAAGTGGGATCGCCCTCCGCTCTCTCAATCTTACACTTCGCTGTCACAGAGTATGGTAAAATCAGAGCGCATTTTTATTGAATATCAAATTCGATCAATTCATTTCGTCGATGTTTCAATTGGGTAGATTCTAGGGTTTCGATTTGCATATTTTACGTTTTATAAATGAAAATTCTATCGTTACTGGAGCATTTAGGGTTTAGTTTTTTAGTTAGGTTTTCGTAATTTATGTCGATTATAGACTTATAGCGTTAAAATTTCACTTTGTTGTTTCTTTGTTCAATTTAACCATATATGTGCTCGCATTGTCTTACTTTGGTTTTTCCCCTTGACTAGTTTTTCAGTAATTAGATATCGACTATGTGATTGGAGAGTGTCAGAAGGAGCTGCTATTATTCAAATTTTATTGTATGATATTCACTGTAATGGTGTTGATATTCACGTTGGTCGTTTTAATGTATTACTAGTGTTGTTTGTACTGTTTGCACTTGATATTCAAATTGTTTGATGTGATATTCATATAAATTCCTTTGATATTCATGCGGGATGTACATTTCATGCTCTGAGTAGTAGATATTCAAATTTTATGATGTGATATTCACTGTGATGTCATTGATACTGGTGTATACTGTTTGCTCCGAGTAGTAGATATTCAAATTTTATGATGTGATATTCACTATAATGTTGTTCATATTCATGAGATTTCATGCGTTGAATAGTCGATATTCAAATTTTATGATGTGATATTCAATATAATGTTGTTCATATTCATGAGGTTTCATGCGTTGAATAGTCGATATTCAAATTTTATGATGTGATATTCAATATAATGTTCTTGATATTCATTATAATAATGTTGTTGATATTCATTATAATAATGTTGATATTCAGGTTGATCGTGCGACTGTGTGACCCAAATTCGACGCGATAATGTCATTGTTAAACCTTACTGCCATGAATCAAAGCTTCGAAGATATTGGGTGGTGATATTCGTGTAGTTAGGTGATGATATTCATGTACTTGGGTGACTATATTAATGTAATTGGGTGGTGGGCGATATTCACAAAATGGGTAGTGATATTCACAAATTGAGTGGTGATATTCGTGTAAGTGTATTTGATATTCATGTAACTTAGTGTGATATTCATATTATCATGTGATGAAATTCATGATTTAAGTAATGATATTCACATTTTTAAGATATTAAATGTTCACTTATTAAATAGAAATCAATATTCAAACAAACATGAACGATATTCATTAACAAATGATTGATATTCGTGAACACATTAACGATATTCACGAACGCTGGAAAATCATTAAACGAACAGAACGAATTTAAATCTAAACGAATTTGAAATAATCTTCCCATTTAAATTTTAAATATTTGAAGAATCTCATTCTCTCTCCAATTACAAAACAACTTCCTATTTTGTAGGATATTAATTTCGGTAATTCAATAAAGAAGACAGGTTATTCAAATTCGGTACAATGCACCCCCATTTGGCTTATTTTGCTCCATCAAATCCAGCCCTCCAATCTCTTCAATCCAACGCTCCTTATTTGTACTTCCGTTTTACCACAATTTCCGTTTTACCGGAGCGTGCCCCTATATATATATATATATATAGAATCATGTTTTAGTGAAACAACCTTTTAGGGTAAAACGGGTGGATAAATTGAAGCCATTAGATGAGAGTGATATCAACAGATTAGATTTATCCAAGATGGGTACATAGGTTGTATGTTGGTTTGCACACACCAGATTATTCTTCTCACACACCTTATTAGGGATTCTTTTTACCCACTTTCCAAATTCACACCAGATCTTGAAATCATATTTACGTACTCCTCACCAATGCTTTCTTCAACCGCCATTGAAGCTTCCTTCTAACGCAATTGAAGTCATGCGTGAAGCTTTCTTTAGGGTTTATTTGTTTAGTGTTTAGGGTTTATTGGTTTAGGGTTTACTAGTTTAGTGTTTAGGGTTTATTGGGTTAGCGTTTAGGGTTTATTGGTTTAGGGCTTTTTTGATATGTAATGATGTTCAAGTATACATAGAACATGTAGAGTTCTTTTTTTCTATCATATCCTTAAATATCAATATTCACGTTTTTGTTCTTGATATTCTTGTGTACTTTGATAATATTCAGGAACCTAGGTGCAAAGTTCAGCGGTTTGGCCAATAAGAAGCCCAAAATTCTAAACATGAAGTGACGTGACGATACAAATTAATTGGTTGTGGGTATTCGCATATTCCATGTGGAGGCATATCTAGGTCAATGTGTAAACTATTCTAAAATTGCATTCAAGCATAACTTCTCAAAGTACATGATTGAATATTCTTTGAAGATTTATCAATATTTTCGAATGATCCTACTAGTGTAAAAACAAAAGTCGCAACTCTATGCACGACATATGCATGAACCTCAAATGTACGTAACTCAATGAATATCGTACAAAAATTCATGAATACTATCAATTTAGTTAAAGTGAATGTATGAAACATGAATCTGATGATCAAACATACAAGTTTTCCTTGCAAATTTTCACACCGTATGTTTGGCAAATCACTTATAAATTCATGAAAATACACACACAAATCCAATCATAGTAATACAAAACATACAAACTTTGATAGGCAAATCATGAATTTCTGGGTCACGCATATGAATATCTAGTATTAGGATATGAATATCAGGCCATATATATCTAACATAGGCCCAATGCTTATTAATCCAAAATGTGTGAATATCGCTACTTAAAAAAAATGAATATCTAGAATAAGAATACAAATATCTAAACTACAAGTCTTTTTTGCAATTCCTATGATCATGTCTTGCATACTTGTTGCACCTCTTGCACTTCTTCGATCATGGCCTTCTTCATTTTGTATATGTCTTAACAATTCCTGAATATCACCAATAAGAATATAGATTTATACAGAGGTTGAAAGGAATACCTGGAGGTTGAAAGGAATATCAATTTATACAAAGTGCATATTTAAAAACGAATATCAATTTATATAGAGTGCATATCTATTCACAATTTGTGAATATCAAAATGAATACGATGGAACATGAATAAGACTAACAGATATTCAAAAAACCTTGAACGATATTCACAAATTTAATGTCGGTATGCACAATGTTCACTTTCAACTCAGTAGATGCATAATAAACATAACGAATACATATACACAATACTCGAATATCATATATATGAAAATGCATATTGTACATATATTGATATTCAAAAACCAAAGAACAATGTTCATAAGTAAAAATATTGATATGCATGAACTTCCATTGAATATGCGTATGAACTAAAAACACAATGGCTTGTATATGCCTTTAGTTAAAGTACTCGAATATCATAACCCATGCATATCGAATATAAAAGACAAACATAAATCCATACATCATCGAAACACTAAATTCATTAAACATTTTTCAATACATTCACCATTAACCAAATGCAAGTTCGATCTCGTATTATCAATTAAACATACGAACTCATACAATTAAACCAATGAAACCCTAAATCATAACCGATATTCTATAATCTATCATGAATCTTATAAAAAAACGTATGCCCAAAACTGAAATTCAATAGACTAACTGTTTTCCATATTCAAATCCGGAATTCGAATATTCTCACTTGCAGATTCGGTAATGGAGATTTAAGCAAGCTTCAATGGAGATCGGTAGGGACGGTCGTAAAAAAAATAGTGTCAATGGAGGTTTTCTTTCTCTCTCTCTTCAAAGGAAATCGGTTGGAATATTGGATTGTATAGATACAATTATTTTCTCTCCATATAATCTTGCCATATTTGTTTTTTCTTAATTAATATTCCCTAAATTATAGCCTTTTTATTGTTAAGTTGCTAATAATATGGAAACAACCCCACAACACCTTATATGCATCCTCTCAATCCATCCATCAATCACCTCGCATTCAACGTCTCTTATTCATCCACTCGTTTTACCATAACTGTCGTTTTACCTGAGCGTCCCTCTGTATATATATATTCAGAATTAGGCTCTAGTGAAACAACCTATTAAGGTAAAATGAGTGTATTAATTCAGGACATTGGATGAGAGGAGAATAGATGACTCTGATTTAATAATGGATTCTCCAATTTTATATGGTGGATCTGACCACACTAGATCCCCTCAAATCCTAAAATCAAGGGATTACAATATTCACCAAATCGCCTCAACTTCCTCTCTCTCTCTCTCTCTCTCTCTCTCTCTCTCTCTCTCTCTCTCTCTCTCTCTCTCTCTTTCTCTCTCTCTCTCTCTCTCTCTCTCTCTCTCTCTCTCTCTCTCTCTCTCTCTCTCTCTCTCTCTCTCTCTCTCTCTCTCTCTCTTTTATTACTCTTTGGCGTTACATGGAATCACCATTGACGACCTCACCGAGCTTTATTTCTCCTTGTCGATCGCGCCTCCTCGCCAACGTCCTCTCTTTTGTTCCTCTATGCCGCGGGATCGGCGGGGCTCGACCACTAGACATCGTCGGATCATCAATTAGCGGATGGAATGGAGAAGGATATTGACGATCTGGTGTTTGATAAGTTCGATGTCGATGGGAACGGATCGATCGACAACGAGGAGTTCTGGCCGATGATGATGGAGATGTTGATCGCGCTGGCGCGAGGGATCGAGTCAATGCCGGTCATCGTCGGCGTCGAGGAGGATAGCCTTTTGATGAAGGCTTATGAAAACGAGTTGGCGAGAATCGACCGCAAATTGGATGAGGTCATCGAATCGAATGGGATTCAAGTTGTTAGGAGGGATCACAATTTGAAGAAGAAGAAGAGCAAGAGGATATTTCGGATTTGTGCTTGTAATTCTGCAAGTTATTTAGGGGAAGACTAAGAACAATTTGCACAAGGCTAAATCAATTGTTATTATGCACAGGTGATGGAGCTTAAATTAATTAGTTATTTCTATTAAGTTCATATTTATTAAAGTATTTTTGTAATGCAATTAGATCATTGCTCGGAGACTTTGTTGATCAATTGAAAACCTCGTGACTTCAGGGTCGTTTGTAATGGTATAGAGCCTCCTATAGAAAAAATAAATAAAAATTGATCACCTACAAACATTGTTCTAAAAATCCTCGTATAGGCAACATGTGGTCATCCAGGAAAGCATTCCATCGAATTCCTCGCCGTCCCCTCTCTCTCTCATTTTCTATGTATGATATTCAGATATACTTGTATGATATGCAATTTGTAATTATGGATTATTTCTTTGGCCGTGAATGTGATATTCATTTGTGTGGATGAGATATGCATTTTCCATACAGTGATATGCAGAATATACAATGTTTTAAATTCGTAGGCTCTTTAGGATTGTCACCGTCCTCCATTACCGTAGAAAATTTGTTGAGGTGCTTGATCTAACATCAAGCACCTCAACATGAGCACGACTAACAGATATTCATAAATACTTGAACGATATTCACGATATTTATTTTGATATGCACAAAGTTTTAAATAGTTTGAATACAAATATTTTAAATTGGAATATCAACTACCACATAGTGCATATCTATTCAGAGTTTATGAATATCAGTATGTATACGACTGAACATGATAACGAATAACAGATATTCAGAAATACTTGAACGATATTCAAATAATGTGTTTTGATATGCACAGATATGCACAATTTTTTTTCAATTCAGTGGATGCATAATATATAGTGAATAAATACTCACAATACTTGAAAATCAGATATAGGATAGTGAATATCATCATGAATATGATGGAACATGAACAAAATTAACATATATGCAAAGAATATTTAACGATATTCACACTTTTTGGGTCGATATGCCTAATGTTAACTTTCAACTAATTAAATATATTGATATGCACGGACTTCCATTGAATATGTGTATTAACTAAAAACACAGTGGTGTACGATGGAGATTTGCAGTATTTTTCTCTCTCCAAATCTACATTTAGCTTCATATTTTGGAGGTGGTTAATTAATAAAATTCAAAAAAGTTTTTTGTGATATGCATTCCCTGATTCACGCCCCCACTACACCCTCTTTTCTCTTTCCTAATCTAGCCATTTATCACCCTCAATCCAACACTCCAAAATTGTCCACTCGTTTTACCGTAAGAGTCATTTTACTAGAGCGTCCCTCGAGGTGGGTTCAAGTAAAACAAGTAATGTGGTAAAACAAAAGGACTAATATGGAGCGTCAGATGAGGGAAAATGAATGGCTAGATGTGATGTTGAAATAGAGGTGTATGGGGGAGTGGAACATGAGATTATATTAGAAGATACGTAATTACCTAATAAAATATGAGATGATTATTTAAAAAATATACAAAATATGAAAGAATCTTATGAGACAAAAATCAAATCCCAATGGATCTCAATTCCTCCATCATCAACAACCACAAAAACTATTTGCAATTCAGTGTTAAAAGGATACGCTTGCTAGTTATTAAGAATATCGTTATATGTTGGTGTGAATATCGATATTCATCTACTATGGTTTTTGGTGTTTGTTATTCAGTGTACATGAAATGAATATACTTGCTATCAAATAAGAATATCCTCATATGTGCATGTGAATATTAAATTTCTTAAAGACGTTAATATTATCACTTGAAGACGTGAACATCACAACTTAAAGACACGAATATCACCACCCGATTACATGGATATCACCACCCAGATACATGAATATCACTACCGAATTATATGGATATCACTACTCGATTACATGATGATCACCACCTAGAAACATAAATATCACCACCCATTTATATGAATATTATCATCAAATTACATGAATACTACTACCCAAATACATGAATATCACCGCCAAATTTTGTAAATACCATTGTCTCATATAGTGACTATAATCAATTTTTTTCGAAGCTTCAACAGAGGTTTACATTGGCAAGAACCTTACATCGACCACTTATGCACATATGTACACAAGCCTTACCATCTTTATAAGCACGATCTAAAGAGTTGATCTATAGAGAAGGTGGCCGAAAACATATAGATCATTGGAGGAAACTGCAAAATCAAGGAACAAGAAGTAAGAAAACCAATAAGCCATAAAAAAATTGAAATTAAAGACTTACAAGTTGTTTTGAAGCTTGAACTTTCCCTTTGTTGGTGATTTTAGTGTTATCGGCCATTTAGTATAGTCGGGATTCACTCAAGACTTAAGGAGTTCGTTCGGCGCATAACGAGTTTCGGGGGTGCGGAGTGCACACTCGTGTACGTGGTTTCGGACTCGGAGTTACGAAACGTGTCGGGGTTCAAGAGGCGGACACCGAGAGGGTGATTTTCGGGGTCCTAAGGACGTGCACGGTTTGTGACAAACCGTGCACCATGGGCCAAACCGTGCACTACAGAACAGAAGCCAGAATTGGCCTCTGTAAAGCTGCACGGTTTGTGGCACGGTTTGTGCGGTGTCCCAGAACGTGTTTTCTGGCACTCTGGAGAAAGGCACGGTTTGGGGCACGGTTTGTCACAAACCGTGCGCCTTGTCGGGGAGTGAGTTTTGGCGGTTTTTGGCGGGTTTTTAACTAACTTAACCACCATAACTGCTTTTTAACCTCCTAAATCGACATCTAACTGTCTAAAATCTGATGCTCTATATAAGGGCGGGTTTGGGGCAAGTCTTGCGAATACGAGAACTTACGATCTCTCAAATCGAACAAAACCGAAAACTTCAAGTGATCTCTTTTGATCTTGCCTGAATCATTAGAGGTGTGATTGTCTTATCCCAAATCGAATTTCGTGAAACCCGAGGCAACAAGTAAAGGGTCGAAATATTGGTTTTACAAAGTGTTTAAAACACGATTCAATTCATATCCGAGACAATCGAAGATTGATCAACGTGACACCCTTCTACAACACCCTTCTCATGACTAATTTGCTTCTGCAAATGAAAAACAACAAGCTTTTTTGAACCTTCAATGGATGCAACGATGTGCATCGGTGGGTCGTCGCGCCGAATGTGGTCTCGTGCAGTCCCGCTATTGGTGTGGTCGATGTGCTTATGGTCGGTGTTGGTGGAGCTATGCAGAGACGAGCGGCAGTAAAGCGGTTTGTGGTCGGTCGGGGATGGAGAGAGAGTTGTGGGTGACACGGGAGAAGATGAGATCGAAGGAGGAGGCTAGAATGAAAGAGTTGCTTGGAACTTTTTTGGGAGAGATATCCGTAAGATTATGAAAATATGGCCAATTTCATGGGAGATATAATTAATTTATAGACTAGTGCACTAGTGTAAACATAAATTTATAAATTTATTTATAATTATTTATAATTAAATTAAATTATATTGTATTTACGTAATTTTAAGAAGAAGAAAAAATAGTGATATTGTTTAAGAATTATATGAATAGAAGATTGACATATATAACAATATGTTCAAATTTTTATTGTTAATTATATACCTTGTATTAATATATTATATTTATTCATACATGTTCTCGTATAATTATCCTTTTTTATTTTAAATCATGCAATTATTGTCATATACGGGATATTTTTGTTGAAGTCGTGTATGTATTTCACTACCATTTATCACGTATTTTCAATAAATTATATTATATTAATATATAATATTAATTTTGTCAATATTTTAATATTAAAAGTTATAAGTCATAATATTAGTTAAACATAAATATGTGTACTTTTAACAAAATTCTAGCTTTAAAAGGGATATGTTGAAATGCTATATTAAAAATATATTAGTTTGATATTAATTATTCAAAAATACAAAATATCAATCATATTAGCTAAAAAATGAAAATGAAAAAAATAGAAACAATTTAATGAATCAAAATCTAAAAAACATCAAAATATTTGAAGTAAAAGAGTTTGAGATAGTTAGAATATACCGAAGGTTATTCATGTTTGTTATAATGAGTTTATTTAGATGTGTATTTGTAAATAAAGAAATAAGTTTTTAAATTGAATATTTTTGGAATAATTGAAATATATGCTAAATAATTAATGCTAATATATGTTATATCCGTTGTTCCATATGTTAAGAATTCTCGTTTTAAAAACTATTCCTAAACAGTAATGCTTAAACCCTTTTACAATATATTAAAATCCTTGATATAATTACACCTAACAAAATTCTTCGAAAATTAAGTGTTTAACCAATGCCATAATCACGGGTTAGAAAAAATAATTGTATTTAACATGTTCTCAATTATTTTATGGTGTAAAAAATTGCCATTGGAGTAGTAACGTAGCTAATACTACGATTTATATCAGAAAGAAAAGTGAAATTATGATAAGATTTGTCATGTTTTTAGAAATAAGATTAAATTGTCATGTTCTTATAAATAAGATCTACTGAAAAAATAGTGGGATGATGATTTATATTATTTTAATAACAAATAAATAGATTAAATGGGATTTGTTAAAATTTAACAATAAAAAACATCACTAATACGGTAATTCCGTATTTTAAATTGAAAAAATTTGGTTAGTTAAAATCAAATTTGATAGTCAGGTAAATAAAACATAAATAATGTAAGATATATTATTTAAAATTCAGATACTTGGTTGGTTAACATCAAACTTTGTTAATTTTTATAATTTGACACATGAGTAATGTGGGTCCAGAATTTTTTTTGTGGTACAAAAATAAATCGCTTTAATATAAATATAGAGATTTTGTTGATTATTTAATATAAAATAAATTAAATAATAACACATCAACAACTTTTTCTAAAAATGCTTTTGTAGCTCTAAATATGAGAGCTTTAATATATAGTTATAGATTGGAAAGAGAATTTTCCTATAATATCTCCATTAAAAAATATTTAGTGAAATTCACCCTAAAACTTCATTTACACCTCTTATTAACATAGACCTCCACCATTAAAAACATATAATGTAAAGACTCGTAATAGTGACAAGGTTTTCTAAAAACGCTTTTGTAGCTGTAAGTGTGAGAACTTTAATATATAGTTATAGATTGGAAAGAGAATTTTCCTATAATATCTCCATTAAAAAATATAAAGAGTGACAAGGTTTTTGAAGAGGTTGGGGTTTTTTAAAAGGTTTTTTACAAGGTTAAGATTTTTTAGAGATTTTTTCGTAACCTTTCAAAACCTAGTAGAAACCTATTTGAGTGTTTGGTGAGACAAAGTTTTTAAATATGTTTCAAATAAAAATTACCATAAGGGTTGTTTTTTTTAAAAAAAATTAACACTAGTATGGATTTTTGAATATTTTGGAAATTAAATTATGATAACCTTGTGAAACCTTCAATAACCTTCCTCTAAGGAGGTTCCTATTTTTCAATTTTTAACCTCCTCAAAAACCTCTTAAAACCTTAACCTTCTAAAAAACCTTGTACTACCAAACATATAAAAAGATAGATTTTGAATAGTATAAACCTCTAATAACCTTCTATAACATGCGCCGAACATAACCTTAGTTTTTTTGTTCTTGTACGTTGTTGTTGTATTTATGGAGTTTTGGGGGATTTTTTTATAATTAATATTAAAAGTTGTATTAATATTTGTTTTTTATATAATTATTTTCATAATTAAGAAAAGTAATTAACTAGTAAATTTATATTAACAATATTTTTTAGTTGATATAGCTTTGATAATTAAGAAATGTAATTATTATTTAATGATACTTCTATAGTTCATGTTATATTTTTAATGTTAACATCATTCATATAATAATTAATAGTAAAATGATTTATTTTTAATTACAATAAAAGTAATTAATAATAATAAATATAATTGTTATTATTTTAATATTTAATAAACTGATAAATAGTTGGTATATATAAGTGTAATATAATGATGCAAGTATGACAAGTGAAGAAAGATTATATAAAATTTTGGATTATGAAAAAAAATAAGATAGAGTTTTTTAAACTAATGTGACAGATAAAAAAAACTAAAAAATAAAGTAAGAAATGCAATTTAAGTTTCTGGGTAGTTGATAGTCTTATATCTTTTACCATTGTGGGCTTTATTATTTCATAATCACCAACGGATGCTGGTCCAATTTCCTATTTTTCCCTATACGATTTGAATGCATAGTAATTAAGAATGAGGACACGTACAGTCGTGAAAGGGAAAGTAAATTTGGTGATTGGAACTTGGAAAAAGAAGAAGAAAGGTCTCTGCAACTTTTGAAATTGCCCCCGCTTTTTCCTTTTATATACTTATTCAATTTCTGAACTTCATCTCAACTTGTGCAACTTGAGAATCGCAAGATGGGAGATTCAAATACCGATCCGGATAAGCTCTCCCGAATTGAGAAGGAGGGGGATTTCGGGTTTGGGTTCAACGACGTCGATTTCTCGGATCGGGTCCTGCGTCTTGAGATCATACCAGCAAACAATTCAGAATGCGGTAAGCAGTTGAAAGTCAAGAGTTTGCACATAAGTTCTATCCTGCTTGCTGCAAAAAGTCCGTTTTTCTACAAGGTGAACTTCCTTTCATTAATTCTTATTTTTTAGGTTGATTGATATATATATTTTTATCAACAAGTGTTGTCTTGCTTTATGGATGACCTAGTTATTCAAAAATGGTATGAGAGAATCACAGAGCAGGGATGATGTTACATTGAGAATCAATGCATCAGGTATGCACCATTCCTACCCTAAGAACTCTTTTTATCTGAATGAACACTTAATTGAAGTAGCTCATTATATAACTCTATTATGTTAACAGAGGAAGCAGCTTTAATGGAACTAGTAAAGTTTATGTACGGCAATCCTCTGAGTGCAACCTCGGCCCCTGATTTGGTGGATGTGTTGATGGCTGCAGACAAGTTTGAGGTTACTTGTTGTGTGAGATACTGTGTTGACATGTTGCTTAAGTTGCCCATGTCAACAGAATCTGCACTTCTCTGTCTTGGGCTTCCTTCAAGTGTAATGGAAGGTGAAGTAGTTCGAAAACTAAAAGAGACTGCGAAGCAGTATCTTGCAGCCCATTATAGGGATTTCACAGCGTAAGTATCATGTCTTTTGCACACAGTTTACCATTTGCAGTTGCAGACTTGCAGTGGAGTGGATTTGAATGAATTCATATCTGGTATACGTGTATATATATATGCCTCATCCTTACCTTTTATTAAGCACCCCTTAATTTGAAACATTTATTATTTCTCAATAGAGGAAGCAGCTTTAATGGAAGTACTAAAGTTTATGTACGGCAATCCTCTGAGTGCAACCTCGGCCCCTGATTTGGTGGATGTGTTGATGGCTGCAGACAAGTTTGAGGTCACTTCTTGTATGCGGTGTTGCATTGGGCTGTTGCTTGAGTTGCCCATGTCAGTAGAATCTGCCATTTTTTATCTGGAGCTTCCTTTGAGTGTTTGCGTGGGTGAAGTATTTGAGCCGCTAATTGAACAAGTAAAGACGTATCTGGCCGCCCACTACAGGGATTTCACAATGTATATTATACTACTACTTAACATTTGCAATTGAATATATTTTTATGGCCTTGCTATGTGTTGTGTTGATTCATTCTTGTTGATCTTGAAGGTCCCAACAAGAGGAGGCAATGGCCTTGCCACTTTCTGCACTAGAAGTTGTTCTCGGGAGTGATGATCTTCGAGTGAATTCAGAAGATGTTGTTTTCGATTTTATCTTGAATTGGGCGCGCCAACATTATCCAAAACAGGAAGAGCGTCGGGAAATCCTCAGCAAGGGCTTGTCGCGGTTGATATGTTTCCCATACATGAGTTGCAAGAAATTAAAGGAAGTGGTAGTTTGCCCTGACTTTGAGTATGAACAAGTGTCGAAGCTGGTAGTAAATGCCTTGTCCTTGAAGGCTGAAGGGCAACACCTCCATGCCATCCCAAGGCGTGTCTATGATCTACGGCTTATTAAGGTGGTGGCGTTTGAAGTTCCTCGGCCTCGCTGTATTGTCTACCTTGACCTAAACAAACAAGAGTGTGCAAATCTGTTCCTTTCACATTCACATACACTCAATTCCCACACATTCTGCCTAGGTGGACGACATCTTTTTCTCTTGGCACATTGCACAGATAAACAACAGTTTGGTCTCTTTGTGAAAATGGAAGGTTCAGAATCTTGCACTATAGCTCTACAATTTGCAGTGATGAAGAAGCCATCAGAGGAGTTCGAAACCCTGGTCACGGACACGCTAACTTTAACCGACACGCAAAAGGCAAAGGGGAGGAGGGACCTGTTCAAAATATCCTGGAGCGAGTTCATGAGTGATGAGAGCGAGTATTTCATTGAGGGGATCCTACATCTTCGAGCTCAAGTTACCATCATCAACTAAATCTCAGGTTTACATATGCACTGACAAGAAAATGCTTTTTGGTAGGCCCTAATAGATGTTTTTATTGACATGAATGGTGTTTTGATTCTAAATTAATTGACTCTATCCGGTATTCATCTTTCTGTTGCGAAGCAGCATCCACACTATATCCCGCTGATTGGGCTCGGTTGTCAGCTCATTTCACCTCTGCATAGATCTCTTAAGGCTCTGTGTAGAGATGGCATTCAACCTATATTTTGTTACAAGTGCCGACATCTTGGAACTGAAGGAAT
Organism: Rheum nobile; assembly: GCA_027886185.1. Taxonomy (NCBI): domain Eukaryota; kingdom Viridiplantae; phylum Streptophyta; class Magnoliopsida; order Caryophyllales; family Polygonaceae; genus Rheum; species Rheum nobile. Next base: position 1,343,376 of record WOAB01000232.1, on the reverse strand, counting down.
AGTGTCCTTTAATCAAGACGCAATTACCAAATATGGAATAAGACAATTAATGGAGATTTACAATCCGAGAATTTTAGGGGTCGTAGTGCTTTGCTAGAAGCCAACTACGATCAATGAGCTTAATCAGGTTAGGCTCATGACTATAATAACCGGATCCTATGAGGTCACACACATAGAGTGATTGGGCTGGATCAAATCGAACCGGAAGCCCATGTGGGACATGGATTTCGGCCCATTGGCTTTAATTGAGATATTGGCTTTTATTATTAATGGGTAAAAAATTACCATTCATAATTACTTGATAAGGAGGTATCTTATTAGAATATATATGGAAATAATATAAAGATATTGTATCCATAACTAAATATAATAGATATATATGATATATTGATATTATATCATGTATGATGATTCACGTACAGAAGAGATTGATTTCTCCTCCAAGAAAGTGAACGGCCGTACCTCCCTAATTCAAGCTTCGTTCGCTTTTATTCGTTCGTCGTTCTAGTAGACGAGATCAAAGGCGATCCAGATTCCAGACTCGTGTGGACCAATTAGAGAAGCCACACTTGGGGCTTTCGATCTCCGTTGAAATCCTACAGGAACGTTTCAGGTTCGCATCAAACGGTATGTAACTCTAACTATACTATATTCCTATTAGTTCATGCATGAGATCCTTGTTAGATGTTAGGAAATAGTTTCCTGAAATTCCGCTTTAAGCATCTAAATTCCCTACAGTGGTATTAAAGCCTCTTGCATGATTTGATATGATCAATTATCAAAAGAGTTATTTTTGATGCATGTTAAGATTCAAACTTCATGTAATATTGATTTATAGGTTAAATTGCATTATTAAAATTGAGATTTTGATTGATTGGATATGGAAGTTGAGAACTTTGCTTCTAATATGCATGGAAAAGTTTAGAACTTTTTGACAATGTTTCTCTACCCAAAATTTTGATTCATAAGGTTTGATTATGCTAGAAATATGATTTTTGCATGTTTAAACCACTAAGTGAAAATTTTGATTTTCAAAAGGATGAATCAATACCCAATTTTTTTTTGAAATCTGATTTTTGAAATTTATTTCTGAAAATTCAAAATTAATTTTTTTTTTTATAAAAAAAACTGAACAGTACTAAACCGGATTGGATCCGGTTCGGCGCGCACCCTGGCACGTGCGCAGGGTCCAGCGGTGTGGACCGCGGCTCAGCACGCGCGGCTGGAGCGGCCAACAATGGGTCGCACCACCCAGCAGACCGCGAACTGTTCACGGGCCCGCGCGGCTTAGCGCGGTGGACCCGGGATGGTCCGGTCCGTGCGGTGGCTCGGGTGTGGTCTGCAGTGGGAGCCATGGTTCGGACTGTATGAACTGGGCTCGGTCTGCACAGTGGCTGCGCGGTTCAGTGGGCACGGGTCGGTCCGGGTTTGACTCGGGCGCAACTCGGTCCGGTTGGGTAGATTTTGGGATTTTAGGATATTTTCCTAAAAAGAATAAGATAAGATCTTATTTATCTAATTGAATGATATTTGATATTATCTACAATATGATTTCCTAAAAGTTGTTAGGATAGATTCCCACTTAATTAGGATAAGGATATTTGATATCTTACCTTATTTGTGCATATTTTATCCAATGATGCAATTTAATTATTAATATGATTAATTCTATATATGGATATGTTTGAATATTTATAATATTCCATTATTACTTTGATTAATAATATTTGATATTATGAATGCATGCATGTTTTATAATATTTTGATATTATTGCCTGCATGAGGTGACTAGTATGGCCCACATCTTAGGATAGAATATACGATATGCGTATCGTTATGTATTTTTATACACGATTTGCGTATCGTTATGTATTTTTGTAATTTAAATTTCAGTAATTAGATTATTAGAAATTTTGTATTACAAGAAGATCCCAAAAAGACCAAGAAGATCCATGAAGGATACCAAGGATGGAGATCCATGGAGAGAAGACCCATGAAGATTAGATCTTTGGTTTTTTGATTTTAGGGGCCATACTAAGATCACATTTAATTATTGCATTTTGAATGCCTTATTATTTTAAGCTTTGCATGATTGTTTACTTATGCTATTTTATTCACTAGTAAATAGACAACCATTGCATGCTTAAGTCCCTAAAAAAATATTGAGATAATGCCTTCCCATGTCATAACCCATGATGCCCTAGGAATAAGTTGGATAGGTTTTGCCAAAGCAAGATGTCCTTCTTTGACCTTAGGATAGTGAGTGTGGATCTATATAAGGGATTCATAAACCTTGATATGGTTATACTCAACAAGAGACCAAAATGCAAAGTTTTGGATCTTGAGGCATAAGGATGAGTCCACATAGGATGTGGTCCATCAACCAAGAATTATAAATAGTTATAATTAGTAAATGTTACTTACCTAGATCACATGAGACTTAAGGCAGTGCCAAAGTACGCTAAGGTCTTATCTGAAATAGGATCTTGGAATCATTTTATTCACTGGGGACAAACTTGTTTGAATAAAATGTGCATTTGCTTAATTTTTAAAGCATGTTTAAAATTTAAGTTTTTGCATGTCAAGCATAAACTTATATGCATGTTACTTCCTTTTGTAGCAATCATGTCTAGTAGCGATTTGAAACTCACCCTACGGTCAATTGTTGACAAAAACAAGATCAATGGTACGAACTATATCGATTGGGAAATGAACTTGAGAATTGTTCTCAGATCCGAAGGACGTGAGGACGTTCTGGAAACACCCATCCATGTCCTGACCGATGCTTCCACTAATGAGGAGAAAGCAAAGGAAAAGGAGATAAGAGCTAAGTCGGTGCCTGTCACCTGCCTGATGCTCGCTGCCATGGAACCAGGCCTTCAAAAGATGTTTGAACGCATGGATGCTCATACAATCATGGCTAACCTGAAAGTGTTGTTTCAGGAACAAGCTAGGATTGAGAGGTATGAGACTCACAAGGCCATACTTGAGAAGAAATTGGAGAAATGGAAGCCAATGAGCAACCATGTGTTTGACATGATTGGTCTCTTTGAGCAGATGGCTCAATTGGGCTTTCCTTACAATGATGAGTTGGCCACTGATATCATCTTGCACTCCCTGCATGATGGATTTGCTCAATTCAGATTGAACTACCATATGCATGGGATAGGCAAGACTCTCAATGAGCTCCATGGCATGCTCAAGACAACTGAGCAGAACATCATGGTTGAACGTAAGAAGGAAGTTCTCATGGTCAACAAAGGGAAAGGGTTCAAGAAGGCGGCCAATGGGAAGCACAAACAACACCAAGGGAAGGACAAACCAGTTGCTCAACCCAAGACGACTAAGAAGTCTAAGGTACCTGCTGATCATGAGTGCTTCTACTGCAAGGCCAAGGGACACTGGAAGAGAAATTGTCCCAAATACCTGGAAGACAAGAAGAATGGGACTGTGAATCCCACTTTAGGTATTAATGTTATTGAAATCTTAACAACCACTGCCACTACTTGGGTATTAGATATCGGATGTTATGCTCACATTACTTCGAATGTGCAGGGGCTAAGAAGTAGGAGGCAAGTGGAGAAGGGAAAGATAGACCTACGTGTTGCAAACAAGGCGACTGTTGCTGCGCTTGCTGTAGGAGTCTATGACTTAGTTTTACCTTCTGGTTTGATTTTAGAACTTAATAACTGTTATTACGTTCCTGAAATTTCTAAAAACCTTGTTTCGTTTTCGGTTTTGGATGCTGAGGGCTATAATTTTATTGTTAAAAACAATTGCTTTTATATTTATAAGAATGGTATTTTCTATGCCCGAGCACCCTTGAGTAATGGACTCTATGTGGTTGAACTTAAATTCGAAATCTATAACATTGATACAAAGAAGCAAAAAACGAATGACATGAGTGAAGCCTATTTGTGGCATTGTCGCTTAGGTCACATTGGCTTGAATCGCATGAAGAAACTCCATAAAGATGGAATTCAGAAATCAATTGATTGTGAATCATTTGAAACATGTGAATCATGCCTAATGGGCAAGATGACAAGGTCACCTTTCACCGGGAAAAGTGAAAGAGCTACTGAGCTATTGGCACTAATACATACAAATGTATGTGGACCAATGAGCACAGAAGCTAGAGGAGGCTATAGATACTTCATAACGTTTATTGATGATTTAAGTAGATATGGGTATATTTACTTAATGAGTCATAAATCTGAATCTTTTGAAAAGTTCAAGGAGTTTCAGAATGAAGTAGAAAATCAGTCTGGCAAGAAGATTAAAGCCCTTCGATCTGATCGTGGTGGTGAATATCTAAGCCAGGATTTCGATCATCATTTAAGACGTTGTGGGATAGTCACACAACTGACCCCACCAGGCACACCTCAACTAAATGGTGTGTCTGAAAGGAGAAACAGGACCATGTTGGACATGGTGTGGAAAATGCTCCAGCTGTTGAACCCACACGTAGATCAAACAGGCCGAGGATGCAACCAAGGCGATATGATGATTTTGTCTTGAATGTAAGCCCTGACGTCCTGCTTTGAGAAAGCGGAGAGCCTGAAACCTATAAGCAAGCAATGACGGGTCCAGACTCTGAGAAATGGCTTCAAGCCATGCATTCTGAAATGGATTCCATGTTTGAGAATCAAGTATGGGACTTGATAGATTTTCCAGATGGGATAAAACCCATAGGATGCAAATGGGTTTTTAAACTCAAAACAGACAAGGATGAAAATATATCTGTTTACAAGGCAATGTTGGTTGCCAAAGGTTTTAAACAAATTCATGGTCAAGACTATGAAGAGACATTTGCACCGGTCGTAATGATCAGATCCATCAGAATACTCTTAGCCATTGCCGCTTATTATGATTATGAGATTTGACAAATGGATGTCAAAACAGCTTTTCTAAATGGATACTTAGAAGAGGATGTGTACATGACACAACCTGAGGGTTTTGAGGATCCAGCAGGCGCTAAGAAAGTATGCAAGCTTAAGAAGTCTATCTATGGACTTAAGCAAGCATCTCGGAGCTGGAATATTCGCTTTGATGAAGCCGTCAAAGAGTTTGACTTCATTAGATGCGAAGAAGAACCTTGTGTTTACAAGAAGTTTAGTGGGAGTAAAGTGGTCTTCTTAGTCTTGTATGTGGATGACATACTGCTCATTGGAAATGACATTCCGATGCTAGAGTCCGTTAAGGGATGGCTGAAGATATGCTTCTCAATGAAGGACTTAGGAGAGGCGAAGTACACACTGAGTATCAAGATCTATAGAGATAGATTTGGGAGGCTGCTAAGATTGAGTCAATGAACTTATGTAGATAAGGTTCTTGGCAGATTTAAAATGCAGGACTCTAAGAAAGGGTTTCTACCATGTATGACATGATATGTACACGCCCTGATGTTGCATTTGCTCTGAGCATATGTAGTACCCGAAGAGGCACATTGATGTGCAGTCAAGAACATCATGAAGTACTTGAGAAGAACCAATGATGACTTCTTGGTGTGTGGATGTGATGATGAATTAGTGTTCAAGGATGTCAGGATAGAGGAGATGTCAGAATGTGCAAAGTGCACACATATGACGGTATTGCAGATCCATTAACCAAGCTTATGCCTAGGCCCAAACGTGAGGGTCACACTAGGGCCAAGGGCCTCAAGCGCATTGGAGAATGGGTTTGAGATTGTATTGTCTTACATAATGAACCTTGTTCCATGCATGTTAGACATGTTTCATGCTTGATTATATGATATACACTGTCATTCTTATTCAATCGTTTGCTTGGAATTGAATAAAATGTCCAAATAATTTATAATTCGCAAATGGGCTCATCATAAGTGTTTTGGTGAATGAAACTCCATTAAGTGAACTGAAGTTATGAATTATTCAAAGTCCATGGTCTTAGTCATTAACTTGGACATAAATGACCACCATTAAAGACCACATTGTAAGTTGACTGATAGCGCCACGTTTCATGGGCTATAGAGACATTGAGATGTCTAGTCGATTACATATATATGTATGGATGATACGTATGGGACTAACCTACCTTAAAGGTTTTCATAAAAGACTTGAAGAATATTTAAGTTGAACCATAATTGGTGGATTCCTTATACATGAGCATGATATGGTTTTGCTTGATGAATGGTGTGTCTTTGACGCTGTCAAACGCTGACCGTAACAGACAGTTATAAAGGCAGTGATTGTGACTGCCAGAAGTTGAGTGGGAGCTATAGTCATGCAAGATTGAAGAAGTCCTCCTACTTCATGTATACTGTGATGCATGAACAGGAAAGGTGTCTCGGCCACTTGAAGAGCGAGAACTGAAAAATGCATGGCCATGCTCGGATGGATTATATGTAATCATCCGTTATTTGACAGTTCAAACTCAGAGATCAAGAAACAATTTGATAAGAGATATGAATGTCACCATATCATCAAATAAGACACTAAGCGACAAAGGAATCTGACATTGCACACTTGTTTTAAGGACAAGTGGGAGATTGAAGGAATAATGTCCTTTAATCAAGGCGCAATTACCAAAGATGGAATAGGACAATTAATGGAGATTTACAATCCGAGAATTTTAGGGGTCGTAGTGCTTTGCTAGAAGCCAACTATGATCAATGGGCTTAATCAGGTTAGGCCCATGGCTATAATAACCGGGTCCTATGAGGTCACACACATAGAGTGATCGGGCTGGATCAAATCAAATCGAAAGCCCATGTGGGACATGGATTTCGGCCCATTGGCTTTAATTGGGATATTGGCTTTTATTATTAATGGGTACAAAGTTACCATTCATAATTATTTGATAAAGAGGTATCTTATTAGAATATATATGGAAATAATATAAAGATATTGTATCCATAACTAAATATAATAGATATATATGATATATTGATATTATATCATGTATGATGATTCACGTACAGAAGAGATTGATTTCTCCTCCAAGAAAGTGAACGGCCGTACCTTCCTAATTCAAGCTTCGTTCGCTTTCCTTCGTTCGTCGTTCTAGCAGACGAGATCAAAGACGATCCAGATTCCAGACTCGTGTGGACCAATTAGAGAAGCCACACTTGGGGCTTTCGATCTCCGCTGAAATCCTACAGGAACGTTTCAGGCTCGCATCAAACGGTATGTAACTCTAACTATACTATATTCCTATTAGTTCATGCATGAGATCCTTGTTAGATGTTAGGAAATAGTTTCCTGAAATTCCGCTTTAAGCATCTAAATTCCCTACAAGAACTTCAGTCGTGATTATAGATTGATAAGGAAAGGAGATAATTTCTATTAATTGAAACATCCATACTTATACAGGATAATGAAATTGCATGGGAGAAATCATGCTAACAATATCCTAAGATTTCTCACAACTAACAGCACTAACTAGCGGATAGATAAAATAGGAAAAGCTAATAACTGAATTAATGAAATTCTAATTATGATTACTAACATTCCCCGCAAGTTGGACGATCGGAAGAGCAGATTCAACTTGGACACCAATGAATCAAACCGAGGCCGCAGTAGAGGCTTTGTGAGTATATCGGCAAGCTGGTCGTCAGTGGAGACGTAGGTCACCCGAAGAGTTCCACTTTGAACCCGTTCACGAACAAAGTGATAAGCCAACGCTATATGTTTCTTATGTGAATGGAAGACGGGATTGGAGCTCAAGCTTGTTGCACCAAGATTATCACAAAAAATCACTGGTTGCTCCGGCAGTTGATAACAGGTTTTTGTCGTTCTAAAAACTGCTATGCAAAATATCCAAACAAACCTTAAACCGTAGTCCTAGGTAAGTAAAGGTCGAATCCACAGGGAGGCGAATTCTATCTTAATATGCAAATTATGTGTCAAACTAAAGTAACCAAAGGGGGGTTTTTGTGAGTTTAATTAATCTACGCATGCAAAAGTAAACAACTAGATGTGATGAAATCAGTAATGGGAAAAGCACTTAGTCAAACAACATCCACTATTCGTATGACAAGTTGATCATAGATACTCATTCAAAATCTCATGCAATGGAAATTCCAATTCCTTTTCAGATATAACTAATAGCACAACCAGATACTATTAGCACTAACTAATTAAACAACCCTGAAACTATCAAGATTCAATTTAACAGCAGCCTTACGAATAGGAATATAGTTGGATACAATTCTAGCATAACACAACCAGATATTATCCTAGAATGTAAATCAATTCTCTTCTGCATAAGACTAGAACAACCAGTTACTAATACGATGCAGTTGCTACTCTGAAATAGATATGCTCAACCAGTAACAATCTAAATCTAGCAATAGATCAATAACAATAAACCCTAGTTGCGTCCAAATAGAGATTATCAATATCAATCATAAACAACTTAAGCAAGAGAAAGATAAAAACCATGCAATAGATTAAGAACAAGAATCTCACAACTTTATCAAAACGAAAGCTTCAGCGTCTGACTAAGCCAGGGAGGCTTAGTTCTTCATAACGTAGAACGGGAAATTAGGGTTCAAAGAGATGATCCAAGATAATAGATTGGCAAACAAGCCTTTTCTCAACCCTTAAATACTAAAGGAAAATAAAGCTAAGTTAACCTAAAACGAAATAATAAAAAGTAATAAAATAATGCAAATAAAGAAACGGCGCGACGGACTTCAGACATCGGCGGCGGTCGCCGCATCTCCCACGGCGGGCGCCGCAATTAAACGGCGGTCGCCGTAATCACTTCGTAGCCAAGGTCGGTGGAAAGCCAATTGCGGCGGGCGCCGTAAGGTTCACGGCGGGCGCCGCAATTAAACGGCGGTCGCCGTTCTTCGGTTCAGCTCCTGCGACACTTCCATAAAAACGCCATAACTTTTGATTCCCAACTCGGATTGCGCTCATATTTTGAGGACTTGCAATAGACTTCAAGATCTAACTCCTCGAATTGGAATCACTCCATTTGGACATCGGAGCAGAGAGAACGAACCAATTGAATTCAGCACATTGTTCTTCTACTCTTCATTGCACTCCCTTGGCGCCTACTACTGGTGGCTTCCTCCTCAGTGTCTCATATGATCTCCAAAACCGCTCAAACACCTCCAAAAACACCAACTCCGCCCCCAAACACCATACACATGAATGTGTCTAAATCTACCCGAATGACACCAATAAAACCTCTAATAACTCTTACTTAAGCCCTACAAAGTAGTGCTTATCAGCAGTTTGTAACCAAGTTCATCTAGGAGAGATATAGCCCACTGTATTTTGGAGGCAATGTCAACCAGGGCCTTGTACTCGGCTTTCGTCGATAATCGGGCAACCGAGCGTTGCTTGCGAGAACTCCAAGAGATAGGCGTGCTGCCAAGGTAAAGCAAATAGCCAGTTATGGATATATAATCGTCTTTATCACCGGTCCAATCTGCGTCGGAGAAGGCATGGAAGGTGAGCGGGGAAGATGCTGAAATGTGGATACCCCTGGCAGTTGTGCCTGCGAGGTACCGAAGGACTCGCTTCAGGGCAAACCAGTGGTTGGTGGTGGGCTGCTGCATGAACTGAGACAGTTTGTTGGTGGTGAAGGCGATGTCTGGTCGGGTTAGACTCACTCAGGTACTGAAGACTGCCAACGAGAGCGCGGTACTCAGTTGGAGAGGGCAGGGGAGAGCCATCATTGCGCAGTAGAGGGATTGGCGCCGAGATGGGTGTTGTAACCGGTTTGGTTTCGGCCATGCCTGCTTTGTGGAGGAGGTCGTTCACATATTTCCGTTGGGAGAGGAAGATCCCATCTGCTGTAGGAACAACATCCACACCCAGAAAATAATTCAAACACCCAAGATCCTTCAATGAGAACTTAGCCGACAGAGTTTGGATTAACCTGGACAGAGCATCTGGCGAACTCCCTGTAACAATTATATCATCAACGTAGAATAGCAAGTAGATGGTGGTTAGTATTTGTTGATACATAAATAGAAAGGCATCAGCAGTAGAGTTTGTGAAACCAAGGGAGATCAAGAAACTGCGCAACTCATTATACCAGGCATGCAGCGCTTGCTTTAGGCCGTACAAGGCCTTTTTGAGGCGACAAACATGATCCGGGTAATCCTTGTTGATGAAACCAGGCGGCTGGATCATATAAACCTCCTCATGTAGCGTCCCTTGGAGGAACACGTTGTTTATATCAAGCTGGTGGAGGGACCATCTGCGATGAACAACTATTGAGAGAACAACACGAACTGTCACCGACTTTACAACGAGGCTAAAAGTTTCTGTATAATCCCAGTCAGGGCGCTGATGAAAGCCTTTCGCCACCAGTCGCGCCTTATATCGATCAACAGAGCCATCCGGGAGGCGTTTGATGCGATACACCCATTTGCAGCCGACAAGGTTCAACTCAAAGGACGGTTGAATGAGATCCCAAGTCTGATTTTGACACAGGGTGTCAAATTCTGTATGCATTGCATCTCGCCAGTCCGGGTCCCGAAGCGCCTGTGTGATGGTTATGGGTTCTTGGGGTGGGGCCGCCTGGACATGAAGGTTGAGTTTGGTAAGGGGTTTGGGGATGTTGTTCTGGGAGCATGTCACAATACCGTCGGCTGTCTTCTGATGTTTGTTATGGAAAGGGTACGGTGTGGGTTGAGGGTTAGATGAGGCTCCAATGATTGGATGAGGAGGGCAGATAGGAGGAGTTGGAGATGAAGTGGGTTGGGCATGTGATGTTGGGCCCATTAGAATTGGGCCAAGAGGTGTGGTGCTGGTAGTGGGAGAGTTGACAGGGGACGATGTTTCGGTGTGGGTAAGTGGTGGGGATAGGTGGGAGGAGTGGGTGACGGAAGTGGGTCCGCCGGTTGGTAGGAGGACGGGTACGGTCAGGACACTGGAGTCATGGTCATCTTGAGTAGGTGGATCAACAGGTTGGGCTAGGGAACGATAGGGGTACTCGTTCTCCATGAACCGAACATGGCGTGAAGTGCAGCTCGGCCTGTTGTCGGGTCTAGGCATTGGTATGCGTGTTGATCAGCTGCATAACCTACAAAGACACACATGATAGACCTTGGCGCAAGTTTATGGTTAGTATACGGTTTAAGCCAGGGAAAGCATAAACACCCAAAACTCTTAAGCTTATGATAATCCGGTCACTTGTTTAATAATTTTGCAAACGGGGAGGCGTACCCTAGGATAGGGGTGGGGAGGTGATTTATGAGATAGGTTGCGGTGGTCATGGCGTGTGACCAGTAGGTGAGAGGCACGTTGGCATGAGTGAGCAGGGACAAACCGGTTTCGACGATGTGACGATTTCGGTGCTCGGAAATGCCATTGTGCTCGGGTGTATGAGGTGGAGTGGTATGGTGGCTTACCCCGTGGCTACTGAGGAACTGCCGAAGACCAATGTACTCACCACCGTTGTCGGTGTAGAGTATTTTTATTTTGTGGGTTAAAGAAATTTTCAACGAGTGATTTAAACTTTGGAAATACAGATTGCACATCGGATTTGCGCTTCATAGGATAGAGCCAGATATAGCGATTGAAGTGATCAACAAACATACAGTAATAGCGAAGTCCATCAATACATAGAACATGTGAAGTCCACAAATCAGAAAATATAATTTCCAATGGATATGAAGACTTGAGAGTTGATTCATGAAAAGGAAGTTTATAAGACTTGCTTATTTGGCAAGAGTGACAATCTGATTGCTTAAACTGATACATTCCCAAAGAAAATTCATGCTGAATATATTGAAAAATGGAGGAGGATGGGTGGCCGAGCTTGTGGTGCCAGATCGCCGAAGAAGAGAGACGAAGATGGTTGACGGATCCTTCACATAGAAACAGTCATGTAAAAACAAGGCCCCTTAAGGATCCTTCACATAGGACAGGAGGAAGGCCAGTGATAGACGCCATCGACACAAGGCCTCTTAAGGATTGTTTGCCCTGTTTGGAGATCCTTCACATAGAAACAGTCATGTAAGAAAACATGGGCATAATTTATTTGGCTGGCAAGATGAGAAACAGAGATCATGTTCTACTTCATGGAGGGTACATATAAAACATTTGACAAGGAGAAATCATTTAGCTTAAGAGTTCCAGAGTGAGAGATGCGCAAACCTGAACCGTTACCCATAAACAGTGTGTCGGGACCGGTGTAGGGATGGTAAAGGGTGAGGTTGTCAAGGTCGTTGGTAATATGGTGCGTAGCACTGCTGTCGACAAGGTAGGATGGGGCGGATGGGCCTGTGTTTAGGGTATTGGCCTGAGGAGTGGGCTGCGGAGCAGTAGGACGAGCAGACGACGGGATCGGGACTGAAGGGTGCTGCTGCCGAAACACGGCATACTAAGTCATCACATGGCCTACAACATTGCACCATTGGCATTTGCCCAGGTAGGGCTTCAGTGTTGGAGCGCACAGGACATAACGAGGCTGTGAAGATGGCGGCACATGCGTTGGCGCTGACCAGGGTTGATACGGTGGACGAGCACGAGGCCTGCTGGGGCGAGATTGCGCATTGAGAGCGATAGCAAGAACAAAGGAGCTTTTCTGGGCAACTTTGATGGAGAGCTCTTAATGGATAAGCTTTTCGAGGAGCTCCTCGAAAGAGATCAGGGTGTCCGAGCATTTACACCGTCAATAACAGGCTTATAGGCGGCATCGAGACCATGAAGAACATGGTCCGTCAGATCTTCCCCAGCAACTGGTTTTCCAATGGAGGCAATAAGGTCAGCAGTTACCTTCAGAGAGTGCATATAGTCAGTGATGGAAAGAGCCCCCTTCTCAGCAGAACGTAGACGCTCCTTCAGTTGCTTTACACGACCACGGGACACCGTCGCATAGGTGTGCTGGAGGAGCATCCAGAGATCATGAGATGTCTTGGTTTGGGTCAACAGGGAGGCGACGGAGTTGGACATGGTTATGAGAACGGCTTCATAGATCAGCCGATCTTGTCTCTTCCAGGAGAGGAACGCCGGATTCAGGTTCATGGTGGGCGGTGTGGTCGCTGCCGTGATTGTCTCAGCCGGGGCAGGGTACGAGCCGTCCAAGTATTTGAACAAGTCAAGGCCAACAAGGAGGGCTTCGATCTGATGCTTCCAATTTAAATAATTAGGGGGAGGGGGGAGTTTGACCACACTTGGGAGAGTGATGAATGCACATGATTTTGTGGGTTCAAAAGGATTGGGAATGGGATGGCTGGAATCGTTAGCCATGGTGGGAAATTAGAGTTTGGGAGGAACGACATCCTGAGAATGGAGTTTTTGATGGAGGAGGATTTTACCTAACTGATACCATATAGATTGATAAGGAAAGGAGATAATTTCTATTAATTTAAACATCCATACTTATACAGGATAATGAAACTGAATGGGAGAAATCATGCTAACAATATCCTAAGATTTCTCACAACTAATAGCACTAACTAGTGGATAGATAAAATAGGAAAAGCTAATAATTGAATTAATGAAATTCTAATTATGATTACTAACATTCCCCGCAAGTTGGACGATCGGAAGAGCAGATTCAACTTGGACACCAATGAATCAAACCGAGGCCGCAGTACTAACAGTGATTACAGTTCAAAATTTCTTCTTGACTGGTCGATTGCCAATGGGGCTAATTGAAACGCCGAGAACTTTGATGGCTAAACTCAAAAAAAACTTCAAATGATTTCACAATTGAGAGTAATAGCCGTCCCAAGGAGAATGGTGGCTCTACACTCAACTTACATTGAGACCCTTTAAAATTATTTCCAATTTCATAGATACGACTTTTTTTTATACAATAAAAATTAGACTGGAAAACCACAGAAGGTACGGTTTCTCAGTCTATAGCATCCTTACGAATGAGAACTAAAAACTCTAAATTGGCTTGAATATCTTCCAAGGAATTCCGCTGACTCAGCTTTGCGATGCAGTCGGCCGTAATGTTTGTTTCTTGGGAGACATGACAGATCTACACTGAATAAAAATAGTTGTAATAAACAAAGGATATTAGAAATTAAAATTTTAATATCCCAAGAACAGTGTCATCTTATGTAACACCCCCAAATATATATCCTTGAAAGGTATTACCGCCAGTGACCTCGGATTTCACATCCGAAACCACCCCAGGCTTAACCCGTTTATATAAATCATAAAACAACAGTTATAATACAAAATATCATAACTTTTGATTAAAGCAAATGTTTCGGAATTACATCCATGATTCAAAATACACAATCAAATATATTACAGCGAAAGTCTTAATACATAAAGGACACAAGGGTCTTGATCTAAACGATCACCCGCCAAGGAATCTCAACCTGGTAAAACTCTTCAAAATTCCAACTGCCATCATTGTCGTTTCTAGCCTTTATCGGAACTGCAGTTTATCTGATGTGTCGTATGAGATGGATGACACCAGCCAACCATGCAAGGGAATATAACCGGTTGGTTAGTCTAATGAAAGACTATGCAAGGGTAAAACAGAAAGGTTCTAAGTAGTCGTATTAGGTTAGACTCATCGCTTCTCGAATAAAAGTCGATGACGATAGTCAACCACCATACTCCTACTGAAATATACGAAAATGCATGATCAAGAGAAAGGATTCTGAAAGGATAAGTCCTACAGAAACATATGAAGAGAAGACTCCAAAAGGTTAAGTCTTATCGGAAAGTATGACAAGTGCTTGGGAACATCAATTTCACACAAGCGTTTTAAAACTGACTTGGTGTTTCGGTTCACGACCAACCTCACCGCACAATGTGAATTCAGATTGGAAAGAGAACTTTACTCTGACCAAAGTCTAGACGAGTTTCCTAGCTGCACTACTCTCTTAGCTGCACTACTCGCCTGATGGTATATTAATTATGTGCACTAAAGCACTTATCTTATTAAATTCCAAAACATACATTTTACATTATAAACTTTTAAGATCTCTTCACAAGAGATATCGGATCTCCTCACAAGAGATATCAAAGGGAATACATCCCAGGGAATACATCCCAAATGGCAGCACCAGCTGTGTGCACATACCCTGAGTAAGGATAAGGTCATGACCGAAGATACTAGGGAAAATCCTCCTAGCACCATTATCAAGAAACCACTAAACCTCACAAGGTACATAGTGTTCCTACGAATACTCGTTCTAATTAAACAGTTAAAACATAAGAGCAATAATTCACATCAAAGCCATCGAGGCCAATAACAGATATAATAGCGTTGTTTCTAGCAATATATACAACCTATTATAATATCTGTATTTCAATCATATATATATAATAGCGTTGTTTCTAGCAATATATACAACCTATTATAATATCTCTTTTTAAATCACATACAGTTATCAAAACTGTTCCCAGACGAAAACAATATTCATCCCAAATTAATTAGCAATTAAACAATTGATAATCAATATAAATATGGAATGATAAGCAAGAGAGAACCGCCACTTACCTTAGATTAGACGAAGCTCAACAAAGCTCGAGACGACGGGTTTCCGGGTCCGAAACGAGGAAGAACTCGGATTATAATTTCCTACGGAACGACCCATAACGAAACCCAAAGTTAGATTCGACAATAACTAATACGAATCTAAAGAAAGGCGAACGAAATCGAAGGAACGAAGTCCCGATCGAAATCACAAAACCCAAGGCCACACCCACAATCGCCCAGGCACACCGCGGGTGCGGTCACAAGTGCAGTCGTCGGGGACAAAGACGAGATCTTACCGGGGATGATGCGTTGGGCTCGATTTGGATTGGCTTCGACTTCCAAACTCCTTAGGCCACCAAACACCACCTTGAGGACACCTCCTCCTCCTATGATAGCTCCGGCGACGACCTTGAAGAACTCCAACGAAAGCTTGTAACTCCGGCGATAATGGAACGAGAGAGAGAGAGATTAGAGAGAGAGAGATTTGAGATGTCTTCCTCCTCCAAGCCTCCTCCTTTTATAGGCCAAGCAAGGAGCTCAACTGGCATCTCCCCCACCGCCTCACCGCTTCAGCCACGACAAGATCGGCAAGCAGCTTAGGCGAAGTTCGGCGGAGCAGAAAAGAAATCATGACGGCGCGGGTGCGGTGGGTCTCACCGCGGGGTGCGGTGGCGACCAATTCTGACCGCGGGTGCAGTCAAGGCAAATTCTGTGCCTTTTGCCCACTTTTGTCCGGGAAGAATTATGGGTATGAGTTTTAACCCCGGTTTAAACATATTCGTATCCGAACAAATATTCTAAGCCCCAAAATACGTCGAATGTATTTTATTCCACTCAAGGAATTATTACAGAGATCAAGTATTGAACAGAAAGTCTGAACTTCTCTGAAAATAATTCGACTACAATACGAGTGTTTGGAAAACTTACCAAAATACTCTTTACTAAAATGAGGGGTATTACATCACCTCCCCCTTACAAAAAGTTTCGACCCCGAAAATTGGTCGAATAAACCAAAGAAAAGCGAGGCGTTACAACACTACCCCCTTAAAAAGGTTTCGACCCCGAAACTAGGCCGAAAATAGCTCGGGAAAACGTCTAAGCATATCCGCCTCCGTTTCCCAGGTTTCCCAAGTAACTTCTTCAGTTCCTGACTTGGACCACAAAATCCATACCAATGGTACCACCTTGTTCCTGTAACACCCCCAAATCTCACATTTGAAAGTATTACTGCCAGTGACCTCGGATATAACATCCCGAAGTCACCCCAGGCTTTTCCAAACGATATAACTATCAACAAACAACAATTATGATACAAAATATCATAACCTTCGATTAAAAACCATAGTCGCGGAATTTCAACACAATTCCAAATACGACCAAATACATAATCAGAATCATTACAGTGGAAGTCTTTACACAAAACATATTTAACACATCGGAAGTCTTTACACAAAATCACCTTTTTAACACAGCGGAAGTCTTGTAAACAAAGCGACAAAATAACTTGTCAAAACACCGTTCATCTTCATAGTCGTTCTAGCCTTCACGGAACAGCAACATACCTGATGTGCCGAATCGAACGGATGATACCAGCCAACCATGCAAGGGAATTATCGGTTGGTTAGTCTAATGAAAGACCATGCAAGGGTACAAAGCAGAGTGGTTCGAAGCAGTCTTATTAGGTTAGACTCATCGCTTCTCGAATCATAACCGATGACGATAGTCAACCATCATACTTCTACTGGAATATATGAAAAGGCATGATCAAGAGAAGATTCTGGAGACCGAGTCTCACAACAATCAATCCCAAAATAAGACTCCAAATGAAATGAGCCTTATAGGAAGCATGACAAATGTTGGGAAACTTAATTTATATTGTACACACAAGCGTTCAAAAACGACTTGATGTTTCGGCTCACAACCAACCTCACCGCCCCAGGGCAAATCCAGATTGGAAAGAGAACTTTACTCTGATCAAAGTCAAGACGAGATTTCCTAGCTGCACTATTACCTAACTGTACTACTCGCCGAAGGTATATTAATTATGTGCACTAAAGGCACTTATCTGATTTAATTCCAAAACCAATCCACATCACCACATTATAAACTTTTATTATGATCAGCTCGTCCCGAGACGAGAGATCTCTTGGGAGCAACTCCCGAGATATGTATGACACTAGCTAAGTGCACCGCCTCTATACCCGAGTATAGAGGCTAGTCATGACTCACCAATGGTATTAGGGTCTCAATGCCCTTTTCTCCATTTAATTATCAAGAAACGACTGGACCTCCTGGGCCCCAGTAAATGTTCCTACGAATACTCGTGCTGACTAAACAGTTTAACACAGTCAACATCATATCAAATCAAAGCCATCAAGGCCAACATCATAGATCTATCAATCTATATATATATATATATATATCAAAATAGCGTTGCTACAAACAGTATATGCAACCTATTATAATCTTTTCATATGAAATTCACATTTAAAATCCTCAACAAAACCATTATGAACATAATAGCACTGTATCTAGCAATATACAACCTATTATAACATCACTTCTTTTTATCAAATTATTTATCAAAACTGTTCCCAACTTAAGCAGATGAATCATCCCAAATTAATTAACAACAAACAATTGATAATTAATGAAAGTATAGAATGATGAGCAAGAGCGAACCGCCACTTGCCTGGAATAGATTCGGCGATGAATCTGGACGAGACGACTATCGAAAATACCCTTTCTGAGGATATGACCTAAGCTTCAGATAGCTCCAATAGATTACGAGTCCACACGCGATCCAGCACGTGACAAATTAATTAATATCAATTAATTTGTCTGGACGAACTCAAGGAATTATATTTAATAATTTTTATGATATTAAATCATAAAAATATTTATTAAATTTTCCTAAAGAAAACACGGATGAAAGAGGGTCGAAATTATACCGCTCGAATAATTTCGGATTAAATCTGGACAGGAAGGCTATTGGGCTTATCGGCCCAACTGGAGCTAATTAAGTGGAGGGCCCCACTTTCACTATTCCCCTTCTTCAACCTTGCAACAACACAACACAACAACAACACGTAACAACACAACAACAACAACACGCAGCTCGGCAGCACAGCTCGGCGCCGGGCGGAGCAACGGTAGCACACAGGAGCCAACAACAGCCTCGTCGGTGGCGTCTTCGTCATCGGAAGAAGCAGCAACCACATCAACGGGAAGCAGCAGCTCTGACGTCTTCGCACAGCACCTGCTCGGCAGCGGTTTCGCGGTGCCTCGTCGGTGGCTCGCCTTCGCCGGGGAGGAGCAACAGTCAACCACACGAGACACACGACATCAACAGCGACGACTCCAAGAAGGAGCTTGCCTTGTCGTCGGCGGGAAGATGATGGCCGAGAGGGAGATCGGGAGAGATGGTGCCATTTCAGCTTCTCCAACGAGCTCCTTATATAGCTCTAGGAGAAGCCCCGACCACGCTGCAGGAGAGCCGACCAAACATCACAAGTGGGAAGCCAAGTGGTGCTACAGTGCCGACCATGCACAAGTGGAGGGGCAAGTTGAGCTACAGTGATCAGATTTGCAACGGGAGGATAAGATTGGTATGAGTTTTAAACCCCGGAAATTATATGTTTGTATCCAAACAAATATTCTAAGTCCCGAAAAATACATTGAATGTATTTTATACCACTCATGGAATTATTTCGGAGATCATGGAAGTTATGAAAAATCCGAACTCCACTGAAAGCGAAATAATTACTGAACGAAGGTTGGAAAAAAATTACCCAAATACCCTTACTAAAATTAAGGGATATTACAGTTCCGTAACTGCTTCTCACGGCGTTCGAGAATACGCATCGGTATCTCCTCGTAGGTACCATTTGTCTGAATCTCGATGTCGTCATAACTCAGCACATGAGACTCATCTGGCACGTACTTCCTCAACAAAGATACGTGGAACACGTTATGCACTGGATGTGCCGATGGCGGCAATGCCAAACGATACGCTAGAGACCCCACTCTATCAAGGATCTCAAACGGTCCCACGTAGCGAGGGTTAAGCTTCCCATGCTTACCAAACCTAAACACACCCTTGGATGGCGACACTCTGACAAACACCTTGTCACCAACCTCAAACTCGACATTCCTACTTTTCAGATCTGCGTAAGACTTCTGTCGACTCTGAGTTGTCAACATCCTTTGTCTTATCAAAGCAATGTCCGAGGCAGTCCTTTCGACTAACTCCGGTCCGGGCAGAACCTTGTCGGCATTTTCATCCCAACAAATCGGAGATCTGCACCTTCGACCGTACAAAGCCTCGAATGGAGCCATCTTAATGGTAGCATGCCAACTGTTGTTGTATGTGAACTCAATCAGACTCAGGCTGTTCTCCCAGCTAGTCGGACGATCGAGTGTACAAGCTCTTAGCATATCTTCCAAGATCTGGATGGTCCTTTCAGACTGTCCATCCGTCTGAGGATGAAACACAGTGCTGAATCTCAACTCGATTCCCATGGCCTTATGTAGTTCTTTCCAAAATCTTGACATGAATCGGCCATCACGATCTGATACAATGGTCTTTGGAGTACCATGCAAATGGACAATCTCGTGTAGAAACACTTCAGATAGCTTATGGGTTCCCCATGTTGACTTGATAGCCACGAAATGAGCACTCTTCGTGAGCCTGTCAATGATTACCCATATCGCATCCTTTTGACTTTGAGTCTTTGGCAGCCCAGTGACGAAATCCATAGCAATATCTTCTCATTTCCAT
Source organism: Rheum nobile (assembly GCA_027886185.1). Taxonomy (NCBI): domain Eukaryota; kingdom Viridiplantae; phylum Streptophyta; class Magnoliopsida; order Caryophyllales; family Polygonaceae; genus Rheum; species Rheum nobile. The sequence continues at coordinate 1,323,218 of WOAB01000232.1, read as the reverse complement.
TCTGGCACTGGAAGAGGTAGCAACTCACCACCTGGTCTACGATGTTCTATCTTGACCTTCTGACAAGTCAAGCATTTTGCCACAAACTCTGCTACATCCCACTTCATGTTGGGCCACCAGAACTTTTTCCTGAGGTCCTTGTACATCTTGCTAGAGCCTGGATGTACAGAATAAGCTGACGAATGGGCCTCCTTCATCACCAACTGGCGAAGACCATCAACGTCAGGCACACAGATCCGGTTCTGAAACCAGAGTGATCCATCTTCCTGAATCACGAAACCGGGAGCTTTCCCGTCCATCACTTCACTGCTTAGCTTCACCAAGACTACATCATCAACTTGTCTCTCCCTGATTTGATCAAGTAGCGTGGCCTGAATCTCCAGCATACTCAGATATCTTCTACGCTGATCGTACAAGACTTCAATGTCACACAACCCTTGGTTTAGCTTGGTCTGAGCAGTGAGTAAAGCCACTACAGTCTCGTGCGGCGTCTTCCGGCTCAATGCATCGGCTACTACATTAGCCTTGCCCGGATGATACAACAATTCGATGTCGTAGTCCTTGAGTAACTCTAACCAGCGACGTTGTCTCATATTTAGCTCCTTCTGAGTGAATATATATTTGAGACTCTTGTGATCGGTGAAGATTTGACATCTTACACCATAAAGATAGTGTCTCCAAATCTTCAGCGCAAAAACTATAGCTGCTAGTTCTAGATCATGCGTCGGATAGTTTGCCTCATAAGTCTTCAACTGTCGGGATACGTATGCAATAACTTTGCCCCTCTGCATCAGCACACATCCTAAACCACTCTTCGAAGCATCACTATAGATCACATAACCATCAATCCCTTCCGATAGCGCTAATACTGGTGCGGAGGTCAGACATTGCTTCAGCTTTTGAAAACTGGCCTCGCACTTGTCATCCCAGACAAACTTCTTATGGACTTTGCGGAGCAGACCGGTCATGGGTAAAGCGATCTTAGAAAATCCCTCCACGAATCGTCTGTAATATCCAGCGAGTCCTAGAAAACTGCGCACCTCCTTCACATTCTGAGTCCGCTTCCAATTGGCTATTGCTTCAATCTTCTGGGGATCAACCATAACCCCATTCTCATTGATCACATGGCCTAAGAAAGCCACTTCCTTGATCCAAAAGTCACACTTAGACAACTTTGCGTACAGCTGATTCTGTCTAAGGATTGACAAAGTAATCCGAAGATGTTCCTCGTGAACCTCCTCACTCGGGGAATAGATAAAAATGTCGTCGATGAAGACCACTACGAACTTCTCCAAGTATTGGTGGAAACATCGATGCATCAGATCCATGAAGACTGCTGGACCATTAGTAAGTCCAAATGGCATGACTACGAACTCATAGTGACCATATCTCGTCCGGAACGCAGTCCTCGGAATATCCTCCTCACGAATCATGAGCTGATGGTAACCAGATGATGCGGGAGCATCCGAGGCTTCACCCAAGACGCACACAAGCGGAGATGGTCCACGCACAAGAGCTCAAGCCAAGCGCATGCAAGAGGAGCTCGAGAACTTGGCAAGCCTCCACGTCTCAAGGGAGCCCACCCTCGTCGAGGACATCACCGAACCCATGCTAAGGACCTTGGTGACCTTCCGAGCTAAGCCAAGTGCGGGAGAATGAAGGCCACAAGAGACAAAGGCTCAAGGCCCTGACCCGGCCCTGACCCGGCCGAGTTCCTTGCAGTTATTGTGTGTGTTTTCAAGGCCCTGACTCGTCCTTGACTCGGCCGAGTTCTTGGCAGTTTTATGTTCTTTTAAGACCCCTTTTGTATGACTTTTGCTTGGGCCTTTTGGGGCTTGTTTGGGTCGTGGCTTAGGGTAGTATTTAAGGCCATTTTGTTGTCTTTTGACTGACCTTTTGATGAAATGAAAATGTTGCTTTGAGCACATGAGTTTGAGAGCTCTCATGGGAGAGTGTTCTCCATGGTTGATTCAATCTTTCTTGGTTTGACTTGCTTGTGTCAATCTCCTCCATAAGGTTGGTGCTCGTAGGCTTTCACAAGAATTCTCCTCGTGCTCCTTGGATTCGTCCATTGTTGTATGAGGTTGTAGAAGGAAGGGTTGGTTGATATTTGGTTTTGGTTCTTGGGAGACATCTTAGGGCTCCAAGGGTCTTGCCTCTATTCAATTCGGTTCTTTCTATATCCCCATTATCTATCTTTGTTATTTCTTTGCTTATTTTCAGTTTTCTAACTCTTGTGTGTTCATCTCTTCCCCCCCCCCCCCCCCCCCCCCACATCTCCATGAGTCTCTCTTGGCATCAAGATCGGGCCACACGCGGCTAATCCCCGCATCAAATTGGTATCAGAGATCCGGTGAGGCGCCAAGCCACCCCCCTCAACCACCACTCAGCCGAGCCACCCTTGTGGTTAGCTCCTTTGAGCCTTCTTTCCATTTCTTGTGTTCTTCTTGTGTTTTTCTTGCTTTGTTGTTTCTAGTCTTGTTTTGCTTGTGCTTGTGTATTTGTGGACTTTGCTTGCTTGATATTGCCATCACCATTCCAAAAAAAACCCCAAAAAGAAAACCCTACCACAAGCCTTGCAAAATCTAAACAAAAACCCAAAAAAAATATCCGGCGACCGGACCACCCTCTGCCGCCTTGCCTGCCGCCATGCCACCACCCGAAAACACCCAGCCCACCACCATAGCACCTCCCCTAGCCGGCCATGCCCCTTGAGTGTTTGAATCTTGAGGCTTAAAGTGTGCATGTGATTTGGCACAATTTTGGCAAAGGAACCTCTTGCTTTCTTTCTAGACCACTTTGGTTGTCTTAGACATATTAGGAAAGAGCCAAGTCAAGCTTGTTTGGGATAGAGAGCTTGAAAGCTACCCGTTGACATTAGTAGCAAAGAGTCCAACTCCTTTCTCTCTTCCAAATTTCAGCCATATCCCTTCTTGCCTTACAAATTCAACCTTTTCTTCCAAAGTCAAGCCAAGGGAAAGCCACGAAAAGAGAGCCCACACACCTTGTCTTCTATTTTTTTTATTGCACGTTTTCTTACAAAAAAAAAAGAGAAAAGAATATCAGAAAAATCAAAAAAAAAAAAGGAAGAAAGAAAAGGAATTCAAAAAAAAAGAGAAAGAAGAAGAAAAGAAAGCTTGTGCATGCGACTCTTGTTCTTGTATGAAGACCTTGATTGTGTTGCTCTCCATTGATCTCTCCAAGTGTTTATTGATCTCCCAAGCTTGATACCCTACTCACCTTGCCTAAACACATTCCATATCATTGGCAATTGTTCACAAGTTCATGAGTATTGATAATGCATGCTAGATATAACATTGCTTTGTTGAGTCTTCTAAACACTTGTCATTGAGTCTTTCTTCTTGATTGTTTGATTCCATTTGTGTGATCTTATTGAGTTCAACCGTGTTTGAGTTTCCAATTGTGTGTCTTCTTGAGCTCATTTCCAAGTCCAAACATATATCTTAGCTCTACCCAATTGCATTGTCCTTCTCTTAAGTCCAAGAGCTAATCCACATTGGTTTGTGTTGTCTACGATCACCAATTCCACGTGAAGTTTTTGATCCTTGCAAGGCAAATTTTTGTGATCATAAGCATGTATCGACATCAACAAGAGAGTGAGTGATCAAACACACGAGTGTAAACACTTGTGAGGTTGTTTTGATTTTACTAACCTTAACTTGTTTCTGGGAGTTGTTGATCATGTCTCATGTAGATAGCCCATCAAATGGAGGGTCCGACACCGTGTCACCCGAGTTGTTCAACATGCTTAAGGCCATGTCGGACAACATTGCTATCTTGTCCAATCGGATGGTAGCATTAGAGACAAGGGTGCCCAAGCCCGCATCCATGCCCCAAGAGACGCGCCGAGTGCCCATAGCCGCCAACTTCCCCCGGCGTAGATATAAGCCTAATGCTCCTAACCATTTAAATGAATTTCAGGGAATTCATAGGCGTGCCTATCATGAGGAGCCAAGGCGAGCCTATGAAGATGAAGAATGGGAGCATGAGCCACATCGAGGCTACCGAGCAAGGAGAGGCCGAGAGCAAGAGCAAAATGGCATTGACAAGGTCAAGGTGAAGATTCCATCTTTTGAAGGCCAATGTGATTCATATGTCTACATGGAATGGGAGACCAAAATTGAGCAAATATGGAGTTGCTACAACTTTCCCGAGCATAAAAAGGTACAACTCGCCACCATTGAATTCAATGGTTATGCACTAACATGGTGGGATAATCTTGTGAAAGAAAGGAGAAGAACCTTAGATGCCGCCGTGACTACTTGGAAGCAAATGAAGGCCTTGATGAGAGCTCGCTTTGTGCCTCCACACCACACACCATTGTTTCCCTTAACCATCAAAGTTGAGAGACAAACTAAGGCTAGGAACCAAGGAGGAAGAAGTTCAAGTGGTAGCCAAAACCGACGCTATCATCCTCATATGGAGCAAGGAGAGCCAAGGAGGAGTGCTAAGCCAAGCCCCTCCATGCCGAGCCTAAAGCCCCCAGCCGACGCTCCTAATGCCTCCAAAGGAAGTACTCCTAACCCTTCTCCTGGAGCTAGAGATATCACATGTATTCAAGCTATGCTTGAGGAGCTCAATCCAAGAAGAAAAGAGGAGGAAATTGAAGCACCTACTACAAGAGGCAATCGATTGCCGTAGTTCATTCAAATCCTTGACTACTCCATGGACGGACCGGACCCACATGGTTCCTTCAAGCTTGCCCTTCCTACCCCATGAAGAGGTTGAAGCCAAGAAATCAATTTTCAACCAAGAGACAAAGAATGTGCCAATGGAGACTAATGCAAGGGAAGTACCTCTTATCTCCACCTTTCTAATTCCATCTCTTGAGTTTGAAAATGAGCATGTTGATAGGTGCCATTTCAGGCACCTTAACTAGTGATTATTAACATGATTTAGATGGAGTTTCGATATAGATTTAGGTTAAATCTGTAATCCAGAAGATGTGGAGAGAATTGAAGATATCCAAGGATTTACAGCTTAATGAAGGATGGAGAAGATGAAGATGGATGAGGATCTGTTGGAGATTAATTGGAGAAGACTACCAACACTTGGTAGTAATGAAGAGCAGAAGAGAAGAAGAAGAAGAGCTGAAGAAAGGAGTGGGCGAACTAGCACCGCCCCGCGCCAGAGCCACCGCGACCCGGCGGTGGGTCTCAGAGAAGGATGCTGGCCGCGCCAAAAGAAGCACCGCCCCGCGGTGGAAATCACCGCCCCGCAGTGGGCACGTAATGCCTCGCGGCCAGCGAAGACATTATTTCCTTATTTTGCATTTTCGGATTTCCCATTTTTATTATTTTATCTCCTTCACTATTTTCGTTAGGTTTAACTTATTTTCCCTAAGCCTATTTAAGACCTCTTTCTAGGTCTTGAGACAGAGGGACACGAGACATCAGACTTTTATTATCATCGTTGTTTTCTTTTCTCTATTAGGGTTTCATTTGCATCTGAATGAAGCACTAATTTCCCCTTGTTATACTAGACGTTTGAAGCAATATAGTTGATTTGTTTGTGAGATTTCTATTCCTTGTTCCTATTCTTATATGTGTTGGTTTGATTCTCTTGGTTATATTGAGTATTGATTTATCGTTATTCTTTTTAGCCTGATCAACTAGGTTGAGTAATATTTATCAATTGCTAGGATTTGCATATAGTGGAGTACGAGTGCATATCTAGTAGTACACACAATTGTTGCATATAGTGGAATACGAGTGTGCAATTGTGAGTGAGAATTATTTGCATGTTGAGTAGTAAGGTTTTCTTCTATTTGCATGTATCCTATACCCTTGCATGAATGCTATTGCTTTATTGATAGTAAGGTTTTCTTCTATTGATATTGTGGTAAGTACTATCAACAACTGTCTGAATTGGTAGTTAATTACGATCAGGATGGGAACGACTATAAGATTGTGAAAAGAACTTGGAACAATAGTTATAAGTGATCAACCAGTTTTATCTGCAGTGTGGATATTTGTCTAGTGGAATACTTCCACCCATCATACTTATTCTTTCTCTAAAGCTTGCATCCTTGTTATTCTGCGATCATACAAACCCCCCCTGTTACTTGTCACTTACACGTCTTTTGCATGCTAATCCACATTTAGAAAGATTACTTCCTCCCTGTGGGATTCGACCCTTGCTTGCCTCTACTACTTGTTTAGGTTTGTATGGTTTTATTTTGACCGGGTTTAGGACGACTAAAAACCCGTCCGTCAAATTGGCGCCGTTGCCGGGGAAGTTTTCTGTTTCGTTGTTGATAGGCGTTGTCGTCGTGACACCTAAACAAATAAAATCCTAAACAAACCTAAACAAGTAGTAGAGGCAAGCAAGGGTCGAATCCACAGGGAGGAAGTGATCAATTCATGTGTTTATGAGCATGCAAAGTAACAAAGGAAGGAGGGTTTTGATTATCAAGCAAAGTAACAAAGATGCAAGCTTTAGAGAAAGAATAAGAATGATAGGTGTGAGTATTCCACTAGACAAATATCCACACTGCAAAGGAAACAGGTTGATCACTGAAATCTATTAAATCCAAGTTCTTTTCACAATCTTATAGTTGTTCCCATCCTGATCTTAAGTACTACTGATTCTCACAGTTGTCAATAGACTTATTACTATGCCAATGGTAAAATACCACCAGTCACGCCTGTCACGCGGTACCAGACCGGGGTACATTACCACCAACAAAGCAATAGCAATGCACACAAGGATATAGGATACATGCAAGTAGAAAGACGTACAAGTACCCACTCCCCTACTTAACATGCAATTGATTCTCACTCACAATTGTACGCTCGGAACCCCTATACACACAATTGTGTTTGCCACTAGATATGCACTCGGAACCCCTATATGCAATCCTAGCACTATGATAGATGTCGAAAAACCTAGTTAGCTACGCTAGAAGAATCAACATAAATCAATAGACAATATAACCAAGAGAATCAAACCAACACTTATAAGATATAGAAAAAGGAATAGAAATCTCACAACCAATCCATTGCAATGCTTCAATTATCTAGCGAAATAAAGGTGTTTAACTCTCCATGGGTTGGAAACCCTGGAGGTGGAAAAGAAACGAACTTCAAACTGAAATCTAATCTAATTGTGGCTGGAGGCTGTGGGCATTAGGTTAAATAGAGTTAACTTAAAGCCCATGATCACAAACCCCAATTACAAGGAAATAAAATAATATAATAATAACCAAAAATAAACTATGAAAATCGAACAGGGAAATTAATCCCGTAATCTCGGCTTCTCTCTCGTGCAAGCAGCTCGGCAGCAGCCTCGGCCCACAACAGCAATCGGCCCATCTCAGCAGCATCAGCACGGCCCAACAACAAGCTGTAACACGCCAAACAGCACATGGATGACGTCATCATGACATCATCATCCGCTTTCTCCAGCTTCAATTCAGCGCTTTGATTCCCGCTTCGCTTCACGCGAGTTTCTCTCCTGATGGGCCTTTCTTCATTTGGGCCTAATTTCCTCATGGGCCCATCTTCCTTCCAATTCCAGCAATCACCACGCGGCTTCTTCAATTTATTTGTTTCTCCCAGCAAACGGCCGCGAGGCGTGATTTCCACCGCGAGGCGGTGCTTTCCACCGCGGGGCGGCATTCTTCTCTGAGACCCATCGCCGGGTCGCGGTGGCTCTGGCGCGGGGCTTCACTTCTCTAGGAGTCACCTCTTCTGCTCTTCTTTACTACCAAGTGTTGGTAGTTTTCTCCAATAAACTCCAGCAGATCCTCATCATCTCCATCTAAGCCGTAAAACCTTGGATATCTTCACTTCTCAACTACTCTTCTGGATTACAGACTTAGCCTAAATCTACTCCAAAACTCCATCTAAAATATGTCAATAATCACTAGTTAAGGTGCATGAAATGACACCTATCAGTTGTGTGTTTTTGTGATTGACTTTGGTGGAGACCTATCTTATGGTCGACACTCATAGTACTGACTCTCCTCTAGCTGCTTTTGATCCAAAAATCGACAGATCATTCCGTGCGAACCTATGCGATCAAGGAGAAGAAGAAGCAGAGGTTAAAACAGTTGAGACAGTTGAGACGATTGAGCCAGTTGACATTCCTCCTGCTGTAATGGCCGAAACTCTAAGAGAGCTGACTGAACCGAACATTGGGGCACAACCCCCCTTGGCTGTCATCATCCCTGCACTTGACGTAGGAGTAAACTTTGAGCTGAAATCTGGAGTTGTTGCTTATCTTTCGAAATTCCATGGTTTGAGTGGAGAAGACCCGATATCTCATCTGGGTAAATTCCACAATGTCTGCATGACTATGAAGCCAAGGAATGTGACGGAGGATCAAATCAAGATGAGAGCCTTTGGTTTTTCTTTGCTAGACTCTGCTAGCGACTGGTATTATCACTTGCCGCCAGGAACCATAACTACATGGACTAAACTGCACAAGGCGTTTCTTGACAAGTGCTTCCCAACAAAGAAGGCGAATGCTTTGAAAAAGGCAATTGCTAATATTGAGCAGGGTGCTGATGAGACGCTATATGACTATCTTGAGCGGTACAAGAGGCTTTTCTCTAGCTGCCCGTTCCACGGATACGCCAAGCAGGATCTTGTTCTCTACTTACACAATGGTCTGCTCGATCAAGAGAGAAGGATGGTTGATGCTGCATGCGGTGGGAGCATTCTTAATCTGACACCGGACGCAGCCATGGAAAGATTTCAGGAGATGAGTAAGAGTACCAGAAGCTTTGGTAAGACGTACCAGAGAAAGGCAGTCAATGCTGTGACTCCTGCAGGACCTAGCCCTGTGCTGAATGAGTTAGCTGAGTTGAAGGAGATGGTGAAGAGAATGGCAAACCAAAACACTCCTCAACAAGTCAAAGCATGTGGGATTTGCTGTGATCAATTCCACCCTACTGATACTTGTCCTCAGCTACAGGAAGAAGATACTGCTGAAGTGAATGCTGTAGGAGGTTACGGACCCCCTAGACCACGTTTTGATGGACAACCCAACTACAATCCGAGAGGGCGAGACCACCCGGGTTTTAGATGGAGCGACCCACAAGGTGGTCAACAGCCAATACAACAGCAATATCAGCAAAGAGCTCCATACCAATAGAGGCCCCAAGGCCAAAACCCTGCTGCTATTACTGAGGAGATGCTCAGGACCTTGACTCAACACTTCGCCAATCATGTTCAGGCTACTGAATCAAGCATAAAGAATATGGAGAGGCAGATTGGCCAACTGGCTGATGTTGTCACCAAGATTGACCAGAGGACATCAAATTCCTTGCCGTCTCAGACTATAGTGAATCCGAGGGAAAATGTGAGTGCCATCACCCCCCAAAGTGGAAAGCAACTGGTCGTTTCTCCTAGTGCTGAAAATGAGAGCGAGTATGAGATGGAGAATATCGGCGACCGCCCCGCATCACCTCTCACCGCGACCTGACGGCGAGTTGGATCTGAGGCCAGTGAAGAAGATTGCAAGCCACTGCCCCGCGGTGACACTGACCGCGACCCAACGGTGAGCCTCAGTTATCCCTCCACACATCCACCGCCCCGCGGCGATGACCACCGCCCCGCGGTGGGACCACCGCGACCCGACATCCAGAATCCCAGCTCTGCCGAAGAGGTATGTGTTGATAATTATGTTCGTCCGGTCTTCCCTCCTCTTGGTTCCGAGAAGCCACCAACACCTTTTCCCGAGGCGCTAAAGGCTAGAAGGGTCGCTGACGACAATGATCTTTTCGAGACATTCCGCAATTGTGAAGTGAACATCCCTCTTCTTAAGCTTATTAAGGCTGTCCCTCGATATGCTAAGTTTTTGAAGGAGCTGTGCACCGTTAAGAGGACACAAAAGCTGAAGGTCCAGAAGAAGGTTTCGGTTGGTGAATGATAAGGCGTTGTCGTAGCACCTAAACAAAATAATCCTAAACAAACCCAACTAATGTAGTCTGGTAAGTAAGGGTCGAATCCCACAGAGAATCAAATACTATTCCAACAATGTAATTGTATACCAACAAGTAACCAGGAGGTTTCTGATTTAAAAACAAAATAAATAAAATAAATAAATAAAAACAAAGACTTGAAATCAAATTAGGGAAATAACTCAGCCAAACAAATATCCATACTTCAGATTGATAGATCGATCATTGATTATTCCTAGTCCTCAATACTCATGAAAGTCCTAATCCATGTTCTGAATTAGTTACCAGTCCAACCAGTCCTAATAACCCTAACTATTAAATAACCTAGAAGACCTTCTAGATTGAATCTAATAGCAGCAATGAATTCATGAATAGATAGGTACATGCAAGTGTAGCAACCAGTCATACAATTGCATGCAATTAATTCTCTACACAAACTAAGGGATTTAGATTCTCAACCAGTATCCTCCAATCCTTAGTAATATGATCAATAACAATCTCAACAGTTTGTATGGAAAAGGGGAACCAATAGCATAATACTAATTTCTCTAGGTTGTCAATCTAGAGGGAACTGTTATTAAAATCTATTTGATTTCCTAATCAACAAATCAAGGGGAATCGATATATGATCAATGAGATTAAGCACGAGAGAGACTTAAAACAGTCATAGAAAGAGTAAATGAATAAACTCACAATCCAATCAATCCAAAGGCTTCAATTGTCTGCCTGGGCAAAAGGTAAAAACAACGATGAATGAAACTAGGTCTAACGTGATCCCGGCAACTGGTTCACAAAAGGTGTTTTAACCTAATTCTAATTATATTGTAAAAATAATAAAATAACAATAATAAAATAATAACAAAATAAGAAATCACGGGGAGAAGTTAATCCTGCATGGCAAACGAATTGAACAGCTGTTTCCACTAATTTGCCCAATCTCTCGGCCCATCTCCAACACATGCGCGGCCCAATTCAAGCAGCTCATCCCAGCAAAGCATCAGCGGCCCACTCCCAGCAACAATATTCCCGTTGATGTCATGGTGATGACACGATGACGCCATCACCTTCATTTCTTCAGCTTCAACACACGGGCCTTCACGGTGGGCTGGGCTTCTTCTCACCTTCCTCCAAATTGGCCCATCATCAAAATCAGCACGCGGGCCTCTATTTAATTACGCTGCTTTGCCTCACGCATATGGCCGCGGCCGCGGCCTCTTGGAGTGGCTCCAATTAATTCCCGAATTAACCGCGGTCGCGGCCTTCACTCTTCACCGTCAATTTTCTCGGAATTCTTGCCATCTCCTTAGGTGGTCAACTCCTCTTCCTCTGGATGTCTCCAATTAGCTCCTCCAAACCACCAAAACCACACTTCTCCGCTCTAACTCCATAATTTACAATTGTGCTCTAAATCCCACCAAATGACGCCTCAAACCTGGTAATAACTCCTAGATATGCACTATAAAATAGCACCGATCAAATCCCCCATGCTTAAACCTTGCTCGTCCTTGAGTAAGCTAAAGTCAACCTACTCCTCCAATCAATCCCCAAGGTCTCAGGAAGCATAGAAAAATCAATCTCCAAGAATCACACATAACAATAAGCTTCAGGCAACCATACAATAAACCCAGCACAAAAGACGACAACACACAATCAAGCAAAAAGGAAAGCAGAGTACTTCCCCCAAGCTTATCCCAAACACCATAGAGTGAATGAATTCTAGTCCTAGTCTCCCATCTATCTTCTTATACCTCTCAGAGTGACCTACCCGAATCTTCCTTATATCACCTCTTCTTATGTCATCACGGCAAGTAAAATGAGGATTCCTAAAAATCACTCTTCTTCTTTTCACTCATTTTGCCAAGGCGCCCTTTCGGGTTTTCACCAAGCCACTCATTTTATTTTTCAATAGATGGGCTCACAATATACTCACATCACTCTTGACCTCATATTACCCCAGCCTAATGTTGGTCCAAGCCACCTGCTTATTACCTAGGCCGCCCTTTCGGGTTTTTGACCTATCCCAGGATTTCTTATGTATGCCTTTTTTTAATATTTGGCTCTTTTCTTTTTATTCATCTCCTCAGCGACATAGCCAGTATAAAACTTTACCTCGTGCTTAAACATTGCATTGTCTTCAATGTAATGAAAGACAAAAGAATAAAAGCACAGGGAAAAGCAAAAAATAACTCACAAACGTCACCAAGCTGCTTGGACACTTCCGTTGTTGCTGGCGGTATACACAATGTATGCACAGGTCTCCAGTGTTGGGTGGGTGTCTTCATCAACTCCATCGTCTTCATTACCGTGCAACCAAAGGGAACCACTTGGTGAGTAGTGGTATAGCAAATACGTCGGGGTTGCACGACCTTCAAAACCCAAAAAAAATGGGCCCAGATATGATCGTGGTGTGGGCCTCTAGTGGTCCTCCTCCTCAGCTGTCAATTGTAGGGCCATCATCGTTGTCAAATCAAGTGTAGGGCAGTGTATCCTCCGTGACAACATGATGCGCACCATCTCCATGGGGAACTCTGGACAACTGGCCTAATTTGAACCTTTTTTTTATATAATTCCGTTTTTTCTTCTTTTTTCTATTTTTTTTCCTCCTCGTTTAAGGTTTTTTCGGGGAGTTATTAGTGCAGGGAAAGAGAGACTTACAATGGTGGTAAACACCTTCTTCAATAGGCATGGGGTCTCCTCCCTGCAGGTTAGTCGGAAACAAAAACAAGAACAAAAACAAAACAAAACACACCAAAACAAATGCAAAAACAAGAAAAGAAAAGCATACCTCGGGTTGCCTCTCGAATAGCGCCTTAGTTATTGTCATGGCTTGACATTATGCTACTATGATCATGTAATATCACTCAATCCAGAACACAACACAGACTTACTATCAGGAGGGTGTTTCTTATGATCAAATATCTTAAATGTCACCCTATCACCCCCATACTTCACAGACACAATACCTCTACTCATAATGATTCGGATGTTAGCAGTCTTAAGAAAAGGCCTACCTAACAGTATAGGGGGCACATGCATATCATAACCAATGTCTAACACCACAAAATCCACAGGAAAAATCATCTTATTAACCTTTACAAGAACATCCTCAATTATTCCTTTCGGAAAAACTTTGGATCCATTCGCAAATTGAATAACTAAATCAGATTCAAGCAAAGGTCCAAGATCTAGAAATTTATACACAGAGTAGGGTAACACATTAATAGATGAGCCCAAGTCTATCATGCAATGATCAAACCTGGAGTAACCTATATCACAAGGAATACTAAACATGTCAGGGTCACTACACTTTTCAGGCAAATGTCTTCCGAATGCAGCAGACACATGTTCATTCAAATTAATTTCTCCTGTCAATTTCTTCCTCTTCCTAGGCCAGCATAAGCGTTTCATGTATTTAGCAAATTTAGGCACAACATGCATCAGATCAAGTAAAGGGAGATTTACCTCATGCTCACCTATGGAGTTGCGCGGCTCCATATTGAGCTCCAGCTTCTTCTTCACTTTTAGCCTCTTAGGAAGGTGAGGAGGTGGCTTCTTAGGATCACAGGGTGGAGGAGTGTAATCAACATGAATCGCTTCTAAATGGTATACGCCAAGAACTGATCCGCAAAATTTTGCCCAAACTTGCGGACGCTGGTTTTCGTCTTTTCGTTCTCACTCATCTGTGGTCACGGTTCCTGAGCAAAAGGGCTCCTCTGTCTTTTCTCCTTTCAGTTGTGATATGCCCCTCACATTAGCCACTGGGGTCGGTTGGGGTGGTGGCCTTTCAAAATCCTCCTTCATATTTGCTACAACTTGAGTCAACCTTCCAAGCTGAGTTGCCAAACTTCCAACTTGAGTTGTTAGAAGTTGGATGTTGGAGTTTGTCTCTTGATGAATAGTCATCATGCTCTGCACAAGTGACTTGATGCTCTCCTCCATTGACGTGTATGAACTTTGGCTCGTCTCTTGAGGCTCAGGAAAGTACTGAGGCCAGCCTTGCTGCTGATAGTAAAAATCAAATGCTGCCATCTGTCTGGATTGAGATCTCAATGAAAACAATTAGTAACACAGGTGTGGACCGTAAGATAGGTCCACACAACATTTGGTAAACAAACACACAATTAGAATAGTAAAATTGACTCCCCGGCAATGCGCCAATTTGATAAGGCGTTGTCGTAACACCTAAACAAAATAATGAATTTAGTTTGTACACATTGGTAGGCGGTTTCGTCCAATTAATGTTTCTTCTTCTTCTACTAGTTGCTTACCCAGTGGTTCTAGTTATCTTCGTACTATCTTTTTCCATTTTGGCATTTTCCAATCTTGTTGCCGTTTTTGGATAAAACTAATGAGGTTGGGTATTGTGTTTTTGTTTTGGTCTTCAAAGGTTTTTAAATTTCTTTGGTACCAAATGCTCCACCAACATATGGATAGAGTTTCCATTATTTTCATGTTGGATTTGTCCTTGATATATCACTAGAACAAAAAAGGCGTTTTACACCGGGCATGTAACACATTACACATCGGTTTTTAGCCGGTGTACATGTTAGTGATGTATTAAAGTGCAACCGATGTAATAGAGTATTATACATTGGTTGTCAAACGATGTATAATGTCCATCAAAACCAGTGTAATTAGAAATGTGGACTCGGGGGAGGGTATATACATCGGTGAAGAACCGATGTCTAAAGACGATGCAACTCATGTAAAATGTTTATACATCGGTTTGATACACAGTGTATAAACCCAAATAAACTCGTGTAATAACCATTGGCGCGCCAAGGGGAAGACAATTAATACATCAGTTTACAACCGTTGTATAAACATATCATTACCACGTGTATTTTGGTAGGCAGGCCCTTACATATGTACATAGGTTTTATATAACTGGTGTATAAAGCATATTATTTTAATGGACAAATTTCTATTAATTCACAATCCCAATTTCCTGTATAATTCACGATACTAATTTTCTGTACAATTCTTCATATCAACAATTGTAAAATGACAAACCAAAAGTATGTCATTTTATTAATTGGTAACAAGTTGGTCTTATAAGCGAACAATAGATTATCCAAAAGTATTAGATAAGATCAAAATATCATATGTTCAATGGACAATAAAATCTACATCATCCAATAAAACTAAACTTAATGCATTGTCAATAACTAACTAGTTGAAAAGACAACAAAATTTGTAAACAAATGTTGCCGAATGAAATACTTTTCTACATGAACAAAATTGTTGATTTGGTTTGTGCTTCACTTGACCTGTAATCAATATCTCCATGTCAACCTTGATTCTAGAATTGATGCATATTGTCATTTAAGCTATGACCTGACACACATAAACCATACATCAATTTACTAGTTCATTATATAGTTAATTTTTGAAAATTGACAAATAGAAAAATACATGTCATATAAATTAAAGTCAGAGGGAATACCTCTTCATTAGAAATTTTAATGAAGTACTGGGCAAATTCTCATTACTGCCAAATCAAACACATTCAAGTAAGCAACGGGACAACAACAATATCGGCTGAAGTGGGCTTTATGGTTTGGAGGCTACATGGTCTCTTTATCTGGTTAGAGAGAAACTTTTGACAGACAAAAGAGGATAAAAAATAGGAAAAATACACCCATTCAGATTAACACACCTGAAGTAGTACTCAATCTGCTTAACAATATTCTCCCTCAAAGCCAATGTTTCTGGTGGAAGTACAGGCACCAAAGGGCTTATAGAATCTGATGCAAATCGAGGCGAAAAAGGAGCCCTGATAGAACCTAGAGGTGAAGTAGGAACGCAATATATAGGACTGGGACCTGAAGTTAGAAGAGCATAGATACAATTTTAGTCAGAACAACAGATATACACTAAATTGGAAAATAAGAAGTTGTGCATGCTGTATTAATTCCATCTTCACCAACTAAGCTCTAAACTTTTATAGGACTACAAAAACATGCGCAATACACATGTTGAGTGAACACAAGAGTTGCTCTGTCAGAGGAGACCACTTTGAATGCATGTGCAAGACATAACATACTGTAGAGATATGACCATTATCATAAAAAAGGAATAGAGATAACTAAAATAATAATTTTTAAGATATGCACAGGAAACTTCATAAGTCATAGATAACTGACTATAATTTTAACTCAAACTCGCCATGATTATTGACGATCTTTCAACCTCTTCTGCAGTTCAGCTTTCTTCCTCAACTGGTGATACCTGAAACTATAACTCCAAAATTTGGGAGATCGAAACCTAAGGACAACTGGCTGCTACAATAGAAATTAGAATAAAAGAGAGATTAATGAACCATCAAGCAATAAGCTAGCAAGCAATAGGCCAACAAGCAATAAGCTAATAAACCTATGGAAAATTAGGATCAAACGTCATGTGATTCACAATGATAATTGATGATTCTTCCATCAGACAACTAACATAATGATTGACGATTCGTTAGACAAGACAATTATGCCTCTAGCCAGACTCTCGTAAACCTTACTCAGTTTTTTTTATGTAAACAGAATGCAAGCTAACACATTTGATAAATCTCTTTTGCCAGCACATGACATTTGTATATTAGTTGTTTCCAGAAAGCCACAGTATAGTCAGATGCCCCTTTTTTATGGTCTTTGTCAGATCCGTGTATTTCACGTGATCAGAATCCAAAATGATGCACTTAAATCATGAGAAGGAGAAATTCTACTCGACTATAGATATGAATCATGGCAAGATACCCATTATGATTTAGCAGGCCATATAAAAAACATAACATCTAATTTGGCAAGAAGAAGAAAGCACGCCAAAAGAATTCACACTGAATTATTCTTTTTTTAAAATTTATTTCATCTTCACGCCTCATGTGTACATAGAAGAGGGAAGCAGATTCTAGCATAACATTGAAGAGCATACCTGCCTGCAAAAATCAACATCTAAGTTTCTTCTAAACAAGCAATCCCTGAATTTCTGAGAAAACAACAAAGGCGTGTAAATGAGTTTGTTATAATCAAATGAACTAGAACACATGGCTGTTTAATTGATGCACATACCTGAACAAAAACACCAAGAGAGAACTCAAAGACAACGCCGTCTTTTCCAACTAAGTCAAAATCCTTCAGTGCACCTATAGACTGGACGAGTCTAATAGAAATGTATAAAAATGTAACTTAAAAAAACTTCATGTTATATAAAAAAAACTAAGTTATGAAGCATACCAAATGGAAAATAGCAAGTTTAAAGCCTTACTTTGCCAGCACATGACATTTACAATAAAAATTTTCCAAAATCATAGAAATATCTTGCATAAAGTATATAGAACATCTTGCATATTTTCTGTATACTTAATAGTATACATAAAAAATGTCCATTGATGGGTACAAAACTACATATATAACTTACATAAAGTATACAGAACAAATTGCTTCATCTTTGTTCGTATTATTTCTAAACTAGCCATCCATATTCGACTTTAAATCTCTAAAAAATCTTTTAGCAATGGTGAGGGTTGGTATTTGCTCATCCATTCTTGTTAAGGGTTGGTTACAAATATCCATTCAATAAAACAAGGCTCTGAACAAACATACATGAAACTTAATATTTGTCAACTGAAACTTAAAATTTCTCCCGACTCATATCTAAATAAGCCTATGAACAAAAGAACCTCTAGAAAACAAATTAGTTGTAAGAAACGAAAACTAAATCAATTCAGAAGTTGTATGCAACAAAAACCTGTAAAGTGCAGACATTTTAATAGAAAGCAAGCACATGCCTTGAATGAAGATGGATAATAGAAATTAGGAGGGAAATTGAGCAGCAAATTCAACACTACAAGGACGACGAGGCACACTGGAGGTGACAAACAACGACCGGGCACACCTCGGTCGAGCCGATTCCACGAATTTGAACAGCAAAAGGTGCCTCCTTTGTGCTTTTCGCGCGGGAACCAGAGACGAGGATAGGGTAATTGCATGTGAAGAACAAGGACGACGTTACACCGACAATGGAGAGAAACAGTGTTTGATTCTACGAACGGGGTGCGAAATCGAAGAAAGGTTTAGTAGAGATTGACAACGCGCAGTAGAACAGTGAAAGTGAAATAGGAACTGTAGAAAGATTAAGGACCCGTTTGGTATTGATATCAGGATATCAGGTATGGGTATAAGATATCAGTCATACCCATATCTGTATTTGGTATATTTTAATATCGATATCAAACTGATATCTGCTGTTTGATATAGGTAAATATTGATATCAGTGATATCAAAGTAATATCAGAGTGGTATTGAAGTGTTATTTTGATATCTTTCAGAAAATTGGTATAACAAACATATCACTCATACCCATACACATATTCGATACCTTGATATCACTCATACCCATATCTTGATATCTATACCGATACCCATACCCGATATCTCATATCTTTGATATCGATACCAAACGAGCCCTAAGGTAATAGGTTAAAGGTAGGGGAAATTGAAAAGGTCTTTTTTTTAATAAAAATAGGAAGGTGCTAGCTACACTCATTTTTTTTTACTAAATAAACTCAACGAGTCTCGCGTTGCGTGAGCGAGACTCTAGACTCACGCCCTCGCAATGTGAGGGCGTGACTCTTTTAATATAAAAAAAAGTCACGCCCCCGCAATGCATGGGCGTGACTGTTTTAATATTAATATATATATATTTTTTTTTTATAAATTATTTTGTATTTTTTTTTAAATATATATATTCAAGATATGAGATTTACGGTCTTTAAGACTCTGAAAACAAGACAAGACATGTTATGGACGCTCTATGAGGGCATGACTCTTCGGATTTAAGGTTTTCAAACCGATTTTATTTTCATACCCTATCATGCTTGTAGCACATAGGGATTTGATGCCAATTTTTATCTTGTTTCAGGGTTTCGGGATACCTTAAATCTCATACCCTAGAAACCCTAGGGTAAGTAAGGTTTCAGATTTAGGACTTTCACAAGCATATTATTTACATACCCTATCATGCTTGTAGCACATACGGAGTTGATACATTCGAATAATACTGTAATGAAGTCAAAATTACACTATACTTAACTTATTATTTCCATACTCTTAATCTTGAAACCCATAGAGCGTCCATAACATGTCTTTTCTTGTTTTCGGTGTGCCAAAGACCCTAAATCTCATATCTTGAATATAGAATAATTTTTTTAAAAAAATTAAAACAAAATAATTAATAAGTAAAAAAACTGATAATAATAAACAAGTATAATTTTTTTTTATATAAAAATAGTCACGCTCACGCAATGCGTGGGCGTGACTTATTAAAAAAATTTATTATTTTTTAATAAAATGTCTCGCTCTCGCGTTGCGTACGCGTGACTGTTTTGAGTGTAAAAATCAAAAAAATTGACCGTATCTAGCGCTCGCGTAAAAATATGATTTTTATTCCCATGTATATACGGCTGGATGCTTCAAAAAACAATTATTAAAAAACAAAAGCTAAGTACATATATATATATACTAGGGTTTGTAGCCCCGTGCTTCACACGGGGATGTCGAAGTTTGTTTGTGGATGTTAAAATAAGTGGGAGATCATTGTTATGTGGTGGAAATATTGTATGTTAATGTTGGTTAATTTCTTTAAGAAAGTGAAGCGTATAAAGCGACAGTTACCTGAAGCACTATGTGTTTGTGAAGCCGTAGAACACATGGAGGCGTTGACGGACGTTAAATAATTTATGTGTTTTTGTACCGCACATTTGCGAACTATATTATCAGTTTGGCGGATTTATTGTAGAGTGACATGTAGCTTAAGTAATCGTGTTTGCCTATCATTTAGTCGTAAACAATATGTAAAGTATCGCATTGGCACACGTGTGTCCAAAATATAATTTAGTGCAGTCCACTGTTCTCAAAGTTTTTGCACAATAATAACATTATTATACGGAACCCATATGCTTGATTAATCATATAGAAGTTTCCCTTTTTTGAGTTGGTGAAAGAACAATGTCGGTTTTGATGTGGCTGGGTTTGGAGTCCCAATGTTTTTGCTTTCTACTTTTGTATTTATATTTCGATTTAGTAAGATTTTTGGAAAATGTATAAAGAGAAAAATGGATTTGAAACTCGAATTCGATTATTGGCATGAACCATTTAAGTAATTAGACACCATTGACATAAGATATACGTCATAAATTAATAAACTAAATTCTAATATAGCAGCAAACACAGTAGAAAGAAAATCCACCATCATTCCTGGTAGAGCTACTTTGTTTGGTGATGGGCCGCAAAGCACATGCTTGACACATATAAAAAAGGCATGCCATGTGGGAACACAAGGCACCTTGTGCAAGCTTGGTCTTCACCGTTCAAGGCCATTTTCCGTCGAGGTTGTAGTAAGGTTGGTGATGGCATATTGTGTTTGTTCATTGTTGCTTGCTCTACCTTCTCAATTCATTGTAGTTTAGTTGTGTTTCTCCGTTGGCTTGTTGTCCGTGCGTGTTGTTCGTTGACGTTGGTTTTATGTGGTTGTGTTTGGTATTGGTGGTTTAGTGTGGAACAAGGATATCATTCTCCGAAAGAGGGCTTCTTTCTCAGCATATTCTAGGAGTTTGAATATGAATTCAGGGAAAAAAATGACTTCAACAAGACCTATTGTTCTTCAACAATCAAGTAGTTAGTTTTTTTTTGTAAATATGGTATTCGTTTATGTAGTCTATCATGAAAACGTGAACACAGACAAAAATAGTTTTACTACTTTCTCTCTAACAAGTATTGGATTTTGCTTGGTTACATTTACTGGTTTATACGGTCATGTAGATGACTCGATTTAAACAACTTGAATTTGCAAATTGGTCTATCAGATCCAATGGTCACATTGTGTAAATTTTTATTTTATCGTTGTTGCTAGATGTTGTCCAAAAGCTTGGCTTCACAGATCAGCTATGTCGTTGTTAAATTTCATCGCTCATGGCTAGAGTTTCGGGACTATTTCCTGGGTTAGGTAGTATTCTTCTTATTCAGTATTCAAAGCAGATTTTTTGGTTGTCTCCCTTACTTCATCACATTGTGTTTCTAATAGGAGGGAGAAAAGGGATTGTTGACTCTCACTAAGAGAGGGACGAAAATACATTTGGTAAGCTTAACACAATCTTTGTTAGGCCTTGGTTTTTTATTTTGTTTGTATTTTTTAGTTGATATGTTTGTACAAGAACACATTTGTTTCATAGTTCTTTCTTATGGAGAAGATTACAAAACTGTTTTTTTCAAAGAAAACACCCATAATGCTTTTCTATGTTTGAAAGTTCATAGAAAAGTTGGGGTAAATTACGCAAAGCTACACACTAAGTACCTCACTTTGCAATCAACCCCCCGTTATAACTAAAATAAATACCAAACCACAAAAAAATATTTAACTACCTTTGCTAACCAAATGGAATATTGGAATTGGTTTATAATCTCTATCTACTAATTTGTTTTCTCCTGAACCAAACCAAACTAATTATTGTACTATTAAAGCTTTTCAGAGTGGACAGAGAATCAAACCTTCATGTAAGGATTACATCTATAACTGATCATAATTTTTTCATGTATGAGTTTGTACTTGAATTTGTTTACACATCTATGATAGACTCTTTTACATAAAAATAGGTTTCAATTATCTGCTACATCAAGGCCATGTGTACCTACATATACCATATTTCTGTTTTTTTTTTTTTGAATTGCTGCTAATATTCTAGATTTTTTTGAATTTCTTATTTCTAGAGCTTATCATCTGGACCATACTTTAGTCCAAAAGTTCTAAGCGTAAGAAGGAAAAAAGAAAGTGGCATACAAATGAAAGGGAACAAGTGACCATATCCCATCTGTTTGATAATCATCTGTATTTTTGAAGCATTGCCAAATTGATGTATATGTGCTCTTCTAATTTGAATGGCTCACGAGTAATTGAATTATCATTCTAGCTGATAGTGATTTTATATTATTGTGTATATGCAGTAGCTTCTCATGACACAATTACTTGAGGGAACACCAAATGCAGATTTGGGATCTAATAAAGACCAGAATCTGGATACTCGCAATGATGACCTACAAGAAGATGAAGATAGTGACACTGAACATGAGATTGTTCTTGTACTGGTTAGGCCAGGGTATATTCACTTTGCTGCTCGTGGAAAAGGTTCAGCTCCATTTTAGCGTTTAACAAAGATCCTGTTGCATTTGAGTTACTGAGTATAAAATTGTTCTACTTTTATGATATATAGCTGACTAATTGGTCATAGAATATTTCCATTACCCAAAATTTAGTTAGTATCCTAGGTGATTGAATGCTAACTTTTAAAGATGAATTAGTTTTTATTTTCATTTCATGCCTTATTTATTTAGCACAAAATTTAAATAATTTCTCAAATCTAAAAAAGTAATAAAGTGACAATTTTATATATTAACAATTATATTTAATCTATAATCGTTTATATAATATACAAAGTTTTTGATTCACAATTATATACAATTACTACATATTAATCAATTAAAAAGTCTTCATTTCATATCGTTGTATAACTCTTATATCTTCACGTTAAATTTTCAACATAGTTCAATTTATATTTCTATTAAGCATGAAAAACAACCATCTATATCTATATATATTTAAAAGTTAGCATTCTAGGTCATTGAATGCTAACTTTTAAAGACAAAATCAAAGGCTTAAATGAGCCCAAAGGTATAATTTGCATGTAGTGTTAGTTTATCACCCTTAGTATATAATATATTATCTTATCCGATCGATTTTTACTATAGGGTTTATAAAACAATATAAAATACATAAGTATAATTATAGGCTACTTTGTAATTTAAGTAATTAGTTTTAATATATCATAGCATAATTATGTATATATATATATATAAAAATGAGCACTATTTGTAAGTAATTATTCCCTTCCCACACACACTTTTTTCAGTTAAATCTTGCTTCTATATACGGACTACTCTTTAGGTTATGACTCAATTTTTCACCTAAATCTCAATTAGTGATAATTACTACATAGTGTATACGTTATATTTTTCTCTCATTTACTCCTGTTTTAATATTATCCAATTACTACACGTAACTCCCGTATTTAGTACACAATGAATGGTTGGAAACAAATTATAGTCAAGATATCTAAACGGTTATATGTCAAAATGACTTCACTTTCCAAGTAACAGTTTCATCTATAAAAGGGTGAAAACGGTGGTATTCCGTTCATTTGCTCTGGGCATCCATCATCTCATTCTTCTACATGGAAATTAGCTTTAGAAAGCCATATAGTGAAACTTGGGAGATAGTGACAACACCTTAAAAAGACATGGTCGCTGAAGTAAGCATAATTATTATGTTAAAGATGTGAATGAGGATTCCCGATTGTCGAGGATGCAAGTATATATCCACCTCACGGTAAACTATCCTTGATTATATGTATTTGGATCTCTTTTGTAGTCTACACCTGCACTAAATACTTACATATATCGGTTTAAATTTATTAATATAATTGTCTTTGATTGAGATATGTTAATTTTATGTGAAGATGTCAGAGAATTGGATAATCTAATAGCATTATTGAGGCATCGGTTGTTTACATCATGCACGGGTAGCTTTCACTAGAAGGAGGACAAAGACAATCGATTTAGGACGATTGATTGTTAGTAATGAATAAAACAAACTATTTTATGGACGATGTAAACCCTTCGACTATTGGTAGCATAAATTCAATTAGGTTTGTATTTTTAGTTTCTTTTTTGTACTAAATCGATTTAGGTAAGTGTGTTGTTATTTTGGTTAACGATGATTTTTATTGTTCTATTTTATACATATTCATTTCACACTCATCGTGTATATATACTAAATTTAGCCTCATTTGTCTTGGTCTAGAGGAATTAATCAATGATAGAAACCGAAATAATAGACATGTACTCACTCTCACATATGAAATGTACAAGGAATAAGTTATGAATTATAATTTCGCTAAGAAGAGTAAGCATGTAACGAAAATAACTAATGTACTTTTATATAAAATGTAACAAGGTTTAAGAATATGCAGAGTCACCAATTATTTCTATTACTCCGTATTTAATAAGAATAGGAAGTAATGACTAATATATTTTAATTAAAATGATATTAATGTCTATGAATATGTAAAGTCGTTGTGACTAATAAAACGATATATATTCCAGACCAACAAAATAAAACGATATATTAATGAATATTAATGACTAAAGCATAACAAAAAAAACATTAGTAAAAGGCAATAAATTTGTAAGATAAAGGCAAAAAATTAGAAATGTGGAGGGTAATGGAGCATGTAAAAAATGAGAGTTGTTGTAGTAAATTTCTTACAAATACTCAGTTCAAGCATAACATATAATTAGATAGACATTTCTAAAACATTCCCCAAATATTTTCAAAGAAAAAAAACGCATCCCTACAAAAAACAACTACCACCTAATTCAAAATTTAAAATGAACTTCTAACCAAAATAAAAATATAAAATTGTACTTCGTACAATCATAATATTTTATACCTAAAATACTTGGATATTACATTTAAATACATATCAAATAATATATCGTCTAAGATAAAACAAACATGCAGCAACAATCCATATATTACAAACTCACATTTAAACCGCGATACTACATATACACAAAAGGCCCGTGTGAAGCACGGACTTCGATTTCTAGTATAATGTATGAAGGCAATAGGTTGATTTATTTTTGCACATAATTTAATGCTTTCACACAAGAAATGGAGGAAATCTTTGTTACTTAAATTCCGTAATTTTGTAACTTAATTTCATTACATTGCCAACCTTACTTGAACACGATCCTCAGTTAGTAGGTTAGAACAACTGTGAAGTGTTGGAGGATGTTGCTCCTGCAGTGAAACAGAATATACGGACAACATGAGAAAGAAAGAAGAAAAAAATTAAAATGGAATATGCTCTTAAGTGTGACATTGGGAGATAAGTGAAACGAGGAGGAACTAAATGAAGGAGAACACATTTCTACAGAGCCTATGCCTAATATTGCCAATCATCAATCCTTGGTGCTAATGCAGATGAAGTTGACATCAAAAGCTACACTAATGTCTGTGTAAATGCCATTAGTGTAAGTTAGCGAGAATTCATCGGTGAATACACTTAGATCGATAGATTTATTTTAGGGTTTCAATTTTGACCATTTACTATGATAATTTTTTCCTTTCAGCCTGGCATACAACCCTTACACAGACCCAGAAAATAAGTCCCTCTATCATCCAATCGACACATGTGAAGGGATCGAATTGAGTCGTAACGGATTTGGCTCGACCTAACGGGTCGGAAATGTCCGTGTTTTATGGTTGTTAATAAAATGTAAAAAATATTAAATATAAATAAGCTAATATATATGAAATAACACATTTGGATTGACTTCGTGTTGGGTTCAGGTCTTCGGGTTCGGATTCTTCTTGAATCATTGACTTTCGGGTCGAATCTCGACCAAAAAAATCGGATTGGATGGGATTTTTGGGTTGGTCGGTTTTTGACAAGTGCTAGTAATTCACGGATCTCGCATATGCATCTCGTTGGATATGCAATGACCTTTAAATACAGTCACAATTCCATGACATGTTCCCCAACTAAACGAAGTGCCTTATGCACAACATTACTATTGCTCAATGCTTTGAATGCTTCAGCTTGTCCAGCACATGGGACAAGTATCTGAAGGGTACGCCGGGACAAAAGCTATTGGATCTGCAACACCGTATTGTGCACATTTGAGAGGACAAAACGGTTGCTGCTGCTCAGAAAACGATCAAGCTCCCGACAACTCATACGCATCCAAACGATCATCCACGCACAGCTACCCAGTTAACTGCTTACCATGGAATTGATGGATGGAAACAATGAGAACAAGTTGAATGAGATCAAACTAATAAATCAAGCCATGAGCCTAGAAGTAACTAACTAAAAGCTTTTGGCTATTTTGTATGAGGTCTGAATATGGCATTTTTGTAATCTCACAACTTCCGGCGCTTCATGAGCCCTCTCATCTAATATAATATTTACTTACCTTAAAAAAAACTAACTAAAAACACTGTCCACTTTTCTCTAACGTCTGCCTCTCCAATCTTCTCTCTAATTGATTCATTTCGGATCCTGTCCAACCGGGTATGTCCGCACATCCAGCGTAGCATCCTCATCTCTGCCACCATCAGCTTTTGTTCTTGATCTTTTCTCATCGGCCAACACTCTGCACTGTACAATAACGCCGACCTAACTACTACCTTGTAGAACTTATCCTTTAGTTTGAGTGGCACTTTCTTGTCACATAAAACGCCTGACGCGCCTCTCCATTTTTGCCAGCCCATCTGTATTATGTGCTATAGAAAAGATCTTGTGTAGAAAGTTACATTTTTCTTATTGTTCATGTGAGCACTGAGCAGATATGAAAATAAAAGGGGATTACATCTTCAAAACAAATAAAAAACTCTCCAACAAACCCTTCTTAAAATCAATAGGGATGTCTAACAGTTGCTTGAAAACATAATTGATAAAGTTTAGAGAGAAAGATAATTTGATGGAAAAAAATCCTTACTGATCTAATTGGGTATATATGGTTACAAATAGATACAAATCTATCTAACAAAACTAACTAATAAGATAAGAGAATAAGGAAATAAAGATATACACAATATCTAAAAGATATATTTTCTAATACTCTCCCTCAAGTTGGAGCATGTGGATCAATAATGCCCAACTTGCGCAGAAGATGATTGAATTGGACATTTCCAAGCGCCTTGGTAAACAAATCTGTTGGCTGATTGCTAGAGGACACGTGATGAGTGGCGACATTGTCAGCCTGAATATGATCGCGAACTAAGTGACAGTCGATCTCAATGTGTTTGGTTCGTTCGTGAAACACAGGATTGGCAGCAATATGTAAGACGGCCTGGCTGTCACAGAAAAGACGCATAGGAGAAAGGGTGATACACACCAAGAGAGTGAAGTAAAGACTTCAACCAAATGAGCTCGCATCAAGTAGATTCCATGGACCGATATTCCGCTTCAGCAGAAGATCTAGAGATAGTGACTTGCTTCTCAGTCTTCCATGAGATAGGAGACTGACCAAGCATGACAAAGTATCATGTGATGGAGCGACGGGTCAGTGGGCACGATGCCCAGTCAGAGTCACAAAAGGCCGTAAGACGAAGAGAACTGCGTGCAGAAAGAAGAAGTCCTTGGTCGGGATGTCCTTTGAGATAATGCAGGACCCTTACTACAGAGTGCCAGTGAGCCAACTTCGGGGCTTGCATGAACTGAGCAAGCATGTGTACCGAATATGATAGCTCGGGACGTGTGATGGTGAGGTATATAAGACGCCCAATGAGATGTCGATAGCGATCTGGAGCATCACACAATGGACTGTCAACTGTAGCAAGTTGATGATGTTGCTCCATTGGAAAGGAACACGACTTTGCTGCCAATAAGCCTGCCTCTGTCAAAATATCAAGAGTATACTTTCATTGGGAAAGAAAGATACCAGATGAGCTGCGAGCAATCTCGATGCCAAGAAAATACTTCAGTGTGCTGAGATCCTTCATGTGGAAGCGGTAGCTCAAGTAGCCTTTGAAACAAGAGATCAGTGCTACATCGTTTCCTACAATAATCAGGGCATCGACATATATGAGCACGTGTAGAGTGTGAGGACCGCGACTGTAAGCGAACAATGAGTAGTCTGCATAGCTCTGTCGGAACCCAAAATCACGAAGGGCAGCCGAGAGTTTGGCGAACCAGTTGCGTGGCGCCTGACGAAGGCCATACATGGACTTTTGAAGCCGACAGACGTGACCAAGGGGCACTCGAAGAAGACCTGGCGGAGGTTTCACGTACACCTCTTTACTTAGATCGACGTGTAGGAAAGCATTGTGCACGTCCATTTGATGAAGCGCCCAACCACGTACGGCGGCAACAGACAGAAAGACTCTAATGGAAGCCATCTTTGCAATAGGGGCCAACGTTTCTGTGAAGTCGACCCCTTCAACCTGGCGATTGCCGAGAACGACCAGGCGAGCCTTGTGGCGCTCGATAGACCCATCAGACTTGTACTTAAAGCGATAAACCCATTTGCAGCCTATCGGTTTCTTCCCCGGGGGTAAAGCAAAGAGTCTTCAGGTGCCATTGCGTTGAAGTGCTTGAAGTTCCAGGGCCATAGCCTCACGCCACTGAGAGTGACGGACAGCCTCGGTGAATGACACAGGTTCAGTGCCTGAAGTTACAGCTGTGAGGAACCGAGTATGGGCAGGAGAGAATTTAGCACAATTAACGAACACATCTATAGGAAAAGGAGTACATGAGGACAACGAAGAAGGCGTGAGCGAGATGGGGGCAGCGGGGGGGTCTATATGCAGAATGGTGCGACACACGAAGTCACGCAGGCGAACAGAGAGCTGGTGCTCGCGGACGCTGTGATGAGTCGTCTGCGGTGCAGGCGAGTCCGCTGGTAGAGGAGTTTGCGAGCTGCACCCCCATGCTAGTGAGGACTCCGACACAGCCAGAGAAGGGTCAGTGACGTCGAAAAGGGGAGCGACTGTAACACCCCTGACTTATGTAGGTAGTGCCACACGCCAGTGACCTTAGACGTTAATGTCCAAAGTCACCCGATGCTTTAATCGGAATAATTAAACTTAAAGAAATACATAATTATTAAATAATAAAAGAATAACCAGCGAAAGACATTTTAAATGAATAACTCAACCTTTTATTAAAATTCCTCTCATAAAATAAGAAGGACGGTTTTACAACAAAGTATAATGACAACGGAAGACTTTTAAATTACAACGGAAGACTCGTTTAAAATAGTCCTAATTACATGACTATGTGTTACATCTATTTCAAATTAAACATACACGCCTTGGAAATATTACTTCTTAAAACACAACCTTCAATTGCAAGTCTTCTCTTCGATTGGTTACTTCAAATCGCCGGGGACCAACCACTGATGTGCCGTATAGGACGGATGACACCAGCCAACCATGCAAGGAATAGAAACCGGTTGGTTAGTCTAATGAAAGACTATGCAAGGGTGAAAACAGAATGGTTCTAGTGATCGTAACCGTTTACTATCATTGTCCCTCGAATAATAACCGAAGGAACGATACATAACTCGGAACTTTCACGGAATGATAGAAGAAGATATGCATTGAAAAGAAGACTCCAAAGGAACTGAGTCTTATAGGAAACGTATGAAGAATTGTTTGGTAACGTTAAGTTTACACACAAGTTTAAAAACGACCTTGGTTATTTGGGTCCACGACCAACCTCACCGCGCAATGCGAATCCAGATTGGAAAGAGGACTTACTCTAACAAGAGTCCGGGCGGTTTCCACATTGTACTCCTCGTCCGAGGGTATATTAATTATGTGCAAAATGGTACTTATCTTATTTAATTTCAAAAACGCACATTTACATTGAAGCTTTTAATCCACAACAATCTCGCAATGATATATATAACATGGGACGAATCCCGAATTTTGGCACCAGCTGAGTGCACCACCACCTATATTCGGATAGAGGTAGGTCATGACCAGAAAGTGTTATGGCATTTATCTTGCTAACACCAAGTTATAAAGAAACGTCTAGACCTCGTAAGGTACATAGCATTCCTACAAATACTCGTGCTAATCTAGCATGTAAGTTCACATATAAATCCACACCAAAAATCCTTCATAGTAATATCATATAGAAATATATAATAGCATTGTTTCTAGCAATATATACAACCTATTATAATTTCATATTTCAACATATTGTTTTATCAAATCTGTTCCCAAACTTAAAACAACAATTTTGTTCCATCTTAATTAACAATCAATTAATTGATAATCAAGGGGAAACATTGAATAATGAGCAAGAGTGAACCGCCACTTGCCTTAAACTAGACGAACGAAGAGATCGGGTTTCGAGATCTGTAAACTTGCACTTGAGTACGATTCCCTACGACGACGATGAGTTTTACGACAAGACGAAGCGAAACGAAGGAAAAAGGCCAGTGTCGCGACCGCGGATGGCATAGCCGCAATCGCGGACTTGCTGGGCGAAACCGCGCCCGTGGTTTCGCGCCCAGCCGGGGCCGCGGGTCTCAACTCAGCCGCGGTCGCGGTGGATGGAGCTGCGGTCTCCGGATTCCATCCCGACGCGTGCTAAAAGAACACAATGGAGCCATACCAACTTCGACGAGGCTCGGATCTTGCTCCTTGGATAAACGCACACCACCACCACTCCAAGGACTTCCTAATCGGCGACGACTTCGGCTCCGGCGACGACGACTCCGGCGATGAACACGAACTTTATTGAGAGGGAGAGAGAGCTGAGAATTGTGGAGGATCAAGCCAATTTCGAGCCCTATTTATAGGCTAGGAATGGAGCTCCAACTCCCATCCAAGGAAACCCAAGCGCTCCTTCTCCGTCACTCGGAAAACGTGGGCGAAATGCCGAACGTCGGCATTCTAGAAGCAGAGGAAGAAGACGATGCAAGAGTATCCGCGATCGCGGTTTCAAAACCGCGCCCGCGACAACTTAGCCGCAGTCGTGGCCTTGATCGGCTCTCGGGCCTTGATCGCGGTTATGCTTAATCTTTGGTTTTAGCACTCCCAAAATATTTTAAGACCCAATATTTTATTAAACGTATATTATCACGTTCAAAAGGTTCTCACTGAGTTTACAGAAAATGCCTAATTCGTTTTGTTTACAAAACGAAGGTTTGAAAATTACACAAATACCACTACTAAAATTGAGGGTTATTACATTACTACCCCCTTAAAAAATAGTTTCGACCACGAAACTAATACTTCGACCCCCGAAACTAACACTACCAAGTTAGAATGATCGATTTCCACATTAACCTCTCTACTTGAGTTTAGTATCCTCAATTATTTCGTACTCAAAATTAATCCTAGGAAAGTCGATCTGTTTCCTCGGCCATGACATCCATCATATGTCTGATTTCCATATATTATCTCATGTGCCAACTTTTGATATACTCACAAGATCATGATTACTTTAAAATCATAGTCTCCAAAATCATCACACGAACTTAATACACTTTAAGCTTGAGAACACACATTTCCTTTCAACTTTTCTCTTTATAAGCGATTCTCAAATTCATACCTTATCTTCCTTAAGTTGATATCCTTAAACAATTTTGCCTTCGTAACCTATATCACCAAAGTCGAACTATTTCTTTGATCATGATTCCACCTACCACGTACTGCCTTCGTTCATTACCCTCGTTAGAATCGATACAATCATCCACAAGATTATGATTACCTTAATCATAGTATCCATTATAGTCTCAAATATAATCTCGCTATTATGCCCTACTCATCCTAAAGATCTTGATATCCTCAAGCAGAAGAATACAATATTTCCCTACTAACTTTCTCTTGATGATATGATCCTCAAAGTACATACATAAAACTCACTTATATCCCAAACTTATTACCCTCAATTGTCATATCGGTTTACTCTTTACATATGCACCTCATCTATCTCATTATTTACCTTAGTTAAATTTGGCCCTTATGTCATCTCCAACTTAGAATCTTTCCAGTAATTATTTAGCTCATTCCATTAATCATTCTCTAACTTAAAACCTTTAAGATTCCTTAATTTTTTCCCTAAAACGAACCTCATAAGATGTTACTCTTATTTCCTCAAAATATCATATTGATATATGATTCATTACCAACAAAATCAATCACTTCTGTCCTAATTCTTCAATAGATATACACGGGTAACATTTATTACCTTACCCCCGTAAGCGCACATAAGACCATCTCTTTACTGCATCCTTTAGTTTATCGAAATCTCCAGAATGACCTATCCTTACACTATAACCCTTAAATTTAAGTGAGCTTTCTCCCAATACATTCGTTTCACAATTTAATCTTCCCAAAAAGTGTTATACCATCAGCCTTATAATCGACACACTCACTTAAAATCCAAATATCGGACCTTGTAAGTTTCCAAGTATCATAACTCCATATTTTTTGAAGGTACAACTTACAAATTCAATTATTTGGCCCAATTAAATTTGGCCCTTATGCCCCTTTCTACTCAAATCCCAAAGATTATTACACTATCTCGAATAACTCATCTCTAACTGAAGACTCTTAGTTTCCTCAAACAAGATCTTGATAAATCAATTAACACGATTGTGATCAATCACTTTATTTTTCCTTAAACGTGACATAAGATCACCTTAATAGACATAGATCACTTTTCATCCAATCCTTTAGACAAAATTCCATACACTTAAGTTATCACGTACTTTTAATACTTATAACTTAAAATAAACTTTCACCGACTGAGTTTGTTATTCACCCATAGATCCTTAAACACTTAATTAATTGTCCTCACACAATTTATTATCCCAAATCAAGCAACCTTTTGCTATAATGAAACTTAATATTTACCCAAGACATAATCGTCTTAATACTCCTCATATCATTATATCATTTCCTTAAGAAAGCCTCATAACGAAACCTCAGGTTGGTCTTTCGAAATAATACTTATGATTTCTCACACTTAGCTTCTCCAAAAACTTTAACCACTGGTCCCACAATGGGCACACTCACTTATAACCCCATACCCCTAACTCTTGGGTCTAAAGTTTATTCTAGATCGTATTTGAGTACGATCATCTTAGAGAAATGAACTCCTTATAAAATATCTCTCTTATACATTTATTCACTTAAATATATAATCTATACCACTCACCCCATCTAATGCTCAGAGTATGCATATGAGGAATAACCTCAAACTCCATAAAGCATTACTACACACACCAAATCCTTATAGCAAGGAATCCTTATACATCAACCTCTCGAGACAATGCTCATAAATTCGAGCAAAAGGGAACAAATAATGTCAATGCCCAACTTGACCTTATTCCAAGAAAATAGAGGGGTTCTTACGAATAGTTTTGACCTCGAAACTAGCGCTAACCAGGTAGGGAACAACCACACATGCCCCAACCCAACACTGTCATTTATGAGTCCAAACAGTCTTTATCAACTCGTGACATGTACTACTTTTGACACTCAAGGATACTCGTATGAATGAACATCTTGCAATAGTAATGAATTTAGTAATTTCCGGAACAGGGGAACACTTCTTTATTATTCAAAACATTACACTAAAACAATTGACAAAATGTCGAACAGACAGATTACTAAACCATGGAGACTAACGACACAAGTCATCGCTCCCTATTCTTAAAAAGCTTTACAAAAATACCACTACTCGTACATGGTTTCCTTCCCGTCGGGGTGACGTATCACAAAGAGTCGCTGCCCTTGACCCGAAGATTCCATAGGCGCCTTGCCTTTATTACGAGCAACAGATTGCTCAGGAGCGGACACCTCCGGCTTTGGGTCCTGCCTACTGCCAACATTTGAGGCTTGATATGATTGTATTGTCCCTTGACCCTTCTGCCTACAGTATGTCTGCATGTGGCCTTCCTTCCCACAACTATAACATACCCTCTTCTCCTTCTGGCAAACAAAACTTTTATGCCCCACTGCACCACAATTGTGGCATGGGATCACACCGTTACTCCAACCTGAGCCTTTGGTGGATTCAGAATGAGTTGTCTCGGTCATAGCACGACTAGACTTCTCAACCTTGGTGGGCGATGATGGCCGCTTGAAGGTATTAGCCTTCCGGTCTTGTTGCCCACCCTTCACCTTATTCTGTTCCTCCCGCTTTCGGGCGGATTCCTCCAGTGTGACCTCTATTCTGTAGGTCGCATCAACATATTGCTCCAAAGTAGAGCAACCGTGATGCACCATCACATGTTTGATTTCTGGATTCATCCATCCATGGAAGTACCAGATCTTCTGCTCTTCTGAATGCACGTCCGAACCAGCATAATGTAGCAAATGATTGAACTTTGCCGCCAGCTCAGACACTTTTAGTCCTTCAGTCTCTGGGTAGAGGAACTCTTTCAGCTTCTCTTCCCTCATAGCATGAGAGAAGAAGCGATCAGTGAGCTTGGCCTTGAACATTGCCCAGCTCAGATTTGGGTGGTCATCCAAACCAGTTCCTTCCCACCACTTACTTGCTCTGTCTTTCAAATGTAACGAAGCAATGTGCACCTGTTCAGCCTCGGTGCAGACTACATTCCGAAATAGTTGCTCCATATGGGAAAACCAATAGGCAACCTTGACTGGTTCCCCGATCCCATCGTAGCTATTCGGGCGCATCGAATTGATCGTCTTCAATGCCCAGTTGTAATTCCCGTCATTTCTCTCAGGAGCCACCGGATGTGCAAGACCTTCACGTCTCTCCATATTAGTTGCAACTTGAGGATTAAGAGTCGCTTGAGCTTGCGGTATCCCTTGGGTCGTCAGTACCTCGACCACTTGCCTCACTATTTGCCCAATGACCGTCGCATCCAACACGATCGGGGCATGAGGTGGAACTTCCCTCGCAGCTTGAGGGTCCACTTGTCCCTGATGAACATCTTGCCGCAGGGTCGGGTCATTATTATGCGAGCCAGATCTCGCATTAACCCCTTGTTGAGTAGCACTCCTCAGCTGAACTCGGGAACCGTTGTTAGGACCTCTATTAGCTACTTGGTTGGTGGATCGGGTTCTCACCATCTGTTGATGAACCATAACGTCAGTTTAGAACGTTTCCAACTTGTACCTGACACTTAGTCAATTATGTTATGATATGAATTATAAGGGCCCAAACCAATAATTTTATATTACTCTAAGTGACCCTCCACCATTAACCGCAAAACGATCTTCTTCCCTTACTTGAGAATGGATCAATTAGGAGAAATTTCAACCTTTAAATGACATTAAACCTAAGAATGTATGATAACCTTAAGAATAGATCTAAGGAATGAGTAACAAAATCGAAGCTTACAGAGGTTTGAAAAACCACTTAAAATACTTTAAATCACACTTTTAGTCAACTCTTCATTCCCTTATCGTTTTACAATACAAATTATTTATAAACTTAAC
This sequence comes from Rheum nobile, assembly GCA_027886185.1. Classification (NCBI taxonomy): domain Eukaryota; kingdom Viridiplantae; phylum Streptophyta; class Magnoliopsida; order Caryophyllales; family Polygonaceae; genus Rheum; species Rheum nobile. Next base: position 1,288,249 of record WOAB01000232.1, on the reverse strand, counting down.
ACTTTTATAATTAAATTACCAGCATCGTCCTTTTTAAAATCCACAAGCCCACAATCACTTTCAAAACTGTACTTTAAAATTATTAAATGAATTTAACTTTCTCGTTTAAACACAATTATTATATAAACTAAAATATTATAAGTCTCTTTTATATTTAGAACACAAAGTTATCACTTCTTTAAGTATCTTTAACAACTCTCAAAAATACACTTTTAAAATAATAGAAAATAAATTTAATTTCAACCGTTATAACGTCATTTTAATAAGGACTATAAAATCACAATTAACGTCCTAATAGTTAAGCCATTATTTTAAATTACATTCTAAGAGGTCATAAAACTTAAATTTAATACTAACATTTAAACTCTCGAAATTCCTTTTTAAAAGAAAATAATTTCAAAATTAATTTTTGAAAACCATTGTTTTGATACCATAATTGTAACACCCCCGACTTATGTCGGTAGGGCCACACGCCAGTGACCTCAGACGTTAATGTCCAAAGTCACCCGAGGCTTTAATCAGAATAATTAAACTTAAAGAAATACATAATTATTAAATAATAGAAGAATAATCAGCAGAAGACGTTTTAAATGAATAACTCAACCTTTTATTAAAATCTCTCTCATAAAATGAGAAGGACGGTTTTACAACAAAGTATAATGACAATGGAAGACTTTTAAATTACAATAGAAGACTCTTTTAAAATAGTCCTAATTACATGACTATGTGTTACATCTATTTCAAATTAAACATACACGCCTTAGAAATATTACTTCTTAAAACCCAACCTTCAACTGCAAGCCTTCTCTTTGATTGGTTACTTCAAATCGCCGAGGACCAACCACTGATGTGCCGTATAGGACGGATGACACCAGCCAACCATGCAAGGAATAGAAACCGGTTGGTTAGTCTAATGAAAGACTATGCAAGGGTGAAAACAGAATGGTTCTAGTGATCGTAACCGTTTACTATCATTGTCCCTCGAATAATAACCGAAGGAACGATACATAACCCGAAACTTTCACGGAATGATAGAAGAAGATATGCATTGAAAAGAAGACTCCAAAGGAACTGAGTCTTATAGGAAACGTATGAAGAATTGTTTGGGAACGTTAAGTTTACACACAAGTTTAAAAACGACCATGATTATTTGGGTCCACGACCAACCTCACCGCGCAATGCGAATCTAGATTGGAAAGAGGACTTACTCTAACAAGAGTCCGGGCGGTTTCCACAATGTACTCCTTGCCCGAGGGTATATTAATTATGTGCAAAATGGTACTTATCTTATTTAATTTCAAAAACGCAAATTTACATTGAAGCTTTTAATCCACAACAATCTCGCAATGAGATATATAACATGGGACGAATCCCGAATTTTGGCACCAGCTGAGTACACCACCACCTATATTCGGATAGAGGTAGGTCATGACCAGAAAGTGTTAGGGCATTTATCTTCCTAACACCAAGTTTTAAAGAAACGACTAGACCTCTTAAGGTACATAGCATTCCTACGATCACTCGTGCTAATCTAGCATGTAAGTTCACATATAAATCCACACCAAAAATCCTTCATAGTAATATCATATAGAAATATATAATAGCGTTGTTTCTAGCAATATATACAACCTATTATAATTTCATATTTCAACATATTGTTTTATCAAATCTGTTCCCAAACTTAAAACAATAATTTTATTCCATCTTAATTAACAATCAATTAATTGATAATCAAGGAGAAACATGGAATAATGAGCAAGAGTGAACCGCCACTTGCCTTAAACTAGACGAACGAAGAGATCAGGTTCCGAGATCTGGAAACTTGCACTTGAGTACGGTTTCCTACGACGATGACGAGTTTTACGACAAAACCCTAAGTTAGATACGATACGAAAAGACGAAGCGAAACGAAGGAAAAAGGCCAGTGCCGTGGCCGCGGATGGCATAGCCGCGATCGCGGACTTGCTGGGCAAAACAACGCCCAACCGCGGCTGCGGGTCTCAGCCCGGCCGCAGTCGCGGTGGATGGAGCCACGGTCGCGGGACTCCATCCCGACGCGAGCTAAAAGAACACAACGGAGCCATACCAACTCAGACGAGGCTCGGATCTTGCTCCTTGGATAAACGCGCACCACCACCACTCTAAGGACTTCCTAATCGGCGACGACTTCGGCTCCGGCGACGACGACTTCGGCGACGAACACGAACTTTATTGAGAGGGAGGGAGAGCTGAGAATTGTGGAGGATCAAGCCAATTCCGAGCCCTATTTATAGGCTAGGAATGGAGCTCCAACTCCCATCCAAGGAAACCCAAGCGCTCCAGCTCCGTCGCTCACAAAACATGGGCGAAATGCCAAACGTTGGCATTCTAGAAGCAGAGGAAGAAGACGATGCAACAGTACCCGCGATCGCGGTTTCAAAACCGCGCCCGCGGCAGCTTAGCCGCAGTCGTGGCCTTGATCGGCTCTCGGGCCTTGATCGCGGTTATGCGTAATCTTTGGTTTTAGCACTCCCAAAATATTTTAAGACCCAATATTTTATTAAACGTATATTATCACGTTCAAAAGGTTCTCACTGAGTTTACAGAAAATGCCTAATTCATTTTGTTTACAAAACGAAAGTTTGAAAATTAACCAAATACCCCTTCTAAAATTGAGGGTTATTACAGCGGCCGCGGTCGGAGTTGGCTGATCTTTGTCCAAGATAGACAGAGGGTCATCAAATGTCGCAGGGTGTCGGACAGGCAGCGAGTTTGGTAGCGAACCGACTTGCGCTGGTGGCTCGGCGTATGGGAAATGCGTTTCAAAGAAAGTCATATCACGACTTATAAAGAATTGACGACTTTCAAGATCGTAAAGACGCCATCCGCTCTTGCCATGAGGATATCCCATAAATATGCATTTGCGGCTTCGAGACGAGAACTTGTCACGCTGTCGAGGTAGTTGAGAGGCAAAACACAAACATCCGAACACTCGGAAAGAGTTGTATGGTGGAGTGCGGCCGTAGATGAGCTTGTAGGGACTGCGATCACCCAGTGTAGGTGACAGAGTTCGATTGATGAGGAACGCAGCGGTCGAGACACATTCATCCCGGAAAGAGAGTGGCAGATTGGCCTGGAATCTCATAGCCTGAGCGACATTGAGAAGGTGTCGGTGTTTGCGCTCGACGCGCCCATTTTGCTGAGGAGTCTATACACAGGAGGTTTCAAAGTGAATACCTTTTTTTTGGAAAAATTCAAAGTGAATACCTTGCTCATCAAAGAAAGGCCGTAGAGGAAGAAACTCAGTCCCGTTTTCAGCCCGGACCCGCCAGACATGAGTGTCGGATTACCGAGTAACCATGGCACAAAAGTTGTTAAAGAGGCGAACAACCTCGGTCTTAGAACTACAAAAATAAACCCAAACAGCCCGTGTAAAATCATCTACAATGGTGAGAAAGTAAGATGCACCACTAAAGGAGGGAGTGTTGTAAGGTCCCCAGACATCGCAATGAATTAATCGAAACAAAGCGTCACTTTTATTGTCACTAATAGGAAAGGAAAAACAAGTTTTTTTTGCTCTAAAACAAATATCACAAGGAGTAAGACTGTCTAAAGAATTTCTAGCTAAACTAAGAACTGAAAATTTTGACAAATCTGTAGAAGAAAGGTGGCCGAGACGACGGTGCCAATGTGACGCAGATGCCGATGTAGACTGGGCCGAAGAGATGAGTGCCCTGGAGCCGAGTGTCTGCAGCCAATAGACCCCACCGTGTTGCCTACCCACGCCAATCACTGTCCTCAAACTGATTTCTTGAAGGATACACAAATTGTTCGTTAAAAGAACCAGTAGACCAAGATCACGTTATAATTGAGCAAAAGAGAGCAAGTTACAGCTCAAATTAGGAACATATAAAACATGAGATAAGCGTAAATTCCCAAGGTATAAATTGCCTTCCTAAGTGGCAGAAGAAAATTTGCCATCTGGCAATTTGATAGAAACCGGTGCAACCTCCACAAGATCTTTGAGAAGACCTTTGTCGCCTGTCATATGAAAGGAGGCGCCGATGTCCAAAATCCAGGAGAAGGACATACCAGAATGGTCGGAGGAAACCGACTTCATGGAGTTGAACATGTGCATGACAGCCGCCCATTGATCTTTGGACAACGCTTGTTCGAAGGGCGTATGATCCGAAGCGGAGAGGGTAGTGGTGCCAGAAGCCGCGGACTGCTGCTGGACAGAGTTGGCGGACGTCGGGCGAGGGGCCAAAGTCGGCTTAGGCTAGTTATTGCGCCCAACAGCTTCCTTTGCGGCGGCACGAGCGGCGTACTTCTCCTTGAGATGATCTGGGAGGCCATGTAAGCGGTAGCAAGAAGCCTTATCATGGTCGTTGCGTCCGTAATGGTCATAGACAAGGGCTTTCCGGTTTGGGGATGAATCGGTAGTGGAGGGTGCAGAAGCGGAATGACGCGTAACAAAGGCAGCGTGTTCGGTCGATGTGTCGCGAGTTGAGACGACGGTTTTGATCCGCTCCTCTTGAATGACAAGAGAGTAGACGCGATTGAGACCGGGAAGTGGATCCTGAGTCATAAGGTTAGAGCGAAGCGTACCGAATGACCCGACATCAAGACCCATCAAGAATTGATGAACCTGTTCTTCCTCACGTTTCGTGGACAAGATTGAGTTGAGTTGACATTCACACTTCCCACAAGTATAGGTGCAAGGAGGCACGTAAGTGCTGAGTTCGTCCCAGAGTTTCTTCAGGACGCCATAGTATGCCACCACACTCTGGCCAGATTGACGACACCGAGCGATCTCAGATCGAAGTTGCAACTTGCGTGGACCATTGCCAACAGAGAAACGTTGACGAAGATCCTCCCACAAATCTTTGACGGTGTCGAAGTATGTGATAGAGGGACGGAGGGAGGAGTCGATGGAGTGAACAACCCAGCCGACGAGCATGGAATTGACCATGAACCAGTCGTCAAGAACATGGTGGTCCGTGGCAATAGCAGCCGGCCGCTTGATGCTGCCATCCACAAAACCGAGTTTGCGCTTGGCACGAAGAGAATTACGCATGGAAATGACCCATTCATCATAGTTATCACCTTTCAAAATCATCGGGCAAATAGAGAAACCCGGATGATTGGAGGGATGAAGATAGAATGGGGAGTAGAAGTCGATGGCGGACGCCTTGGCTACGGTTTCCGACATGGTGATACGGCAGCAACAAACGACGACAACCTCGATTTGAAGCAGCGAAAGACTTTGAGAGAGTACGCACAGATTGACAGCGGCGAGGGAGTTCGGCGGCGGCGACGGTGAACTAGGGCAAGATCGTTACCAGACTGATACCATGATAAAGTTTAGAGATAAAGATAATTTGATGGAAAAAATCCTTGATGATCTCATTGATCTAATTGGGTATATATGGTTACAAATAGATACAAATCTATCTAACAAAACTAACTAAAAAGATAAGAGAAAAAGAAAATAAAGATATACACAATATCTAAAAGATATATTCTCTAATAATAATCATGAGGCATAGTGACTCGTGATTTCATAAGCAAGGGTGCTTCTTGGTAAATTGACATTCAAGATTAATTAGAAGCCCTTAAGTTCAGACTTTAGAGTGAACACTTTCTATTATTACCAAATTCTGTGACATTTAAAGAAACAAGAAAGTCACTGATACTCTACCACAAATGTTACTATAACTTCTATCTTAAAAAATCGTCATATCTTACTTCAACCAGAATGAATAAAGTGACTGCAGATAGCAATGTAGCAAGTGCAAGCAGTTGGAAACGTTACCTAAGGGCTACCTCCTTACGCACGGTATAACGAATTTTCTTGTCAAAACTTCTCTCTTTTCTCTTCTCTCGGAATCTGATGAGTGAAGCCAACCTCTGGGGAACATTTAACCTTTGTGGATTTGTAGAAATAGCCTGATTTAAACATCTGTTGAGCAAGAGTTAAACCTCATAAAATGCTATAAAGTTCAAATATTACTTAAGAAGAACATATACCCTATTATTATGATTGGCAGTGATTGGGATTGCAGGTACTTCACGTCCTCCAAGCAAAAGCAAGACTGTTTGAACCTGGAAAAAAAATTAACAGCTTATACTTTACGCAAATAAGCACTAAACAAAAAGCTTCATTTCTTTGGGCTCATCAATATCCAAATAAGTTGCAATTCACCAAAAGTTTGCATATCCTTTTTTTTATGAGGAAAGAATTAGACGGGACCTAGCAACGATGCAAGGTCCGGCCTAGAGCATCCAATTGGATGAGAACACGAAGTTCTGGGTTTGAATCCAAGGCAAATCTCGAAGGTGAGAAGTTGAGTTTAGCAATTTGATCAGCAGAGCGGTTCACCTCCCGAAAAACATGCCTTATAAGGACTTCCTAAAAAGAACAGATATCGATGAGGATGTCAGCGATGACCATTTCAATTTCCCAAGGGCAAGTCCAAGTGCCTAAGATGGAGTTGATAAGGCACAAATTGTCCCCTTCGATTTCGATTTTATTAAGACGAAGGAAAACAGTTGTTTTGATACTGTTTTTCAGGGCTACCATTAAGACGGAGAGGCAGCCGTATTGTTTGTTGGACATATGGATTGTTTCAGCATATTCATTTCTGATGATGAAACCTGTGCCTGTTTTACCATTTGGTATTTTCGTACCATCAAAGTTTATTTTGCAAAATCCTGGTTTTGGTTTATCCCATTTAATGTTTTTAGTCTTACGCCTAATGGTTGGGTTGGGTTTTTTAGTTGTTGTTTCATCTGTATCTGATACCTTAGTTTTATTCCAATTCTGGATTAGGGTTTTGATGTATATTGTGAGATCTTTGATTTTGTTTGGGTTAGGTGTTTGGAAGATTACTTGATTTCTATTGATCCAGGTGCCCCACCAGGTGGTAGCAAGACAAACCCATTCATTTTTAGTGAGTAAGGACTGCAGTTCACGGATTAAGTCTATAGGTTTTTTGTTATTAGTGTTTAATCTTCTAATGATGAAATCAATAGGAAGATTTTGTTTCTTGATTTGTTCTAGCGTTTTGGGGCACTTGAATAAGAAGTGGTTTAGGTCTTCATGCAGATTATTGCACGCGTCACATGCTAGTGGGACTGAGACATGTTTTTGTGATAGCCTAGCTTTCGTAGGTAGGCCATCATGACATATTTTCCATAAGAAATTCTTCACTTTTGGGTAGGTATCAAGTTTCCAAACCCATGACAGGTCATTAGTAGGAGGGTTTATTTGTTTGGTTATTAATTCAAAGGCTGTTTTAGTAGAGAACCATCCAGATTTATTTGGAGCCCAATAGAGTCGATCGGGGATGTTGTTCTATGGTATTTGGATATTGTTAATAAAGTCAGCAACTTCATCCTGCAGCACAACTTTTAGTTTAGGAGTATCCCATTCTTTGTTAGTGATGAAATCACTCACTTTGGTTTGGTCATCACAGTAGATGTTTGTGAGAATGTAGTCTTTAAGGGTAAAACTGGGGGTCCATGGGTCCACCCAAAAGTTGATAGAGTGGCCGTCACCAATGAGCCATTACAGACCAGCTTTGAAGTCATTGCGAAGTTTGAGGAGGTGACCCCATTGCCAAGAATGGTTCGTTTTCCTAGTATAGTTAAGGATATTATCATTTTTGAGATATTTTTCTTTTATGATTTTGACCCAAACGTTATTTGGTTTTGCAAATATTTTTCAAATGAGTTTCATTTAAAGAGCTTTGTTCATGTCTTTCGTTTTGCGGATTCCTATTCCTCCATTTGCTTTATTTTTGCATATTTTATCCCACCCGATAAGTGGTTTAAATGATGGATCTTTGTTCCATAAGAAATTTATGTTAGCTTTATCCAGTTTTTGGTGTAGGGAAGCTGGTAGCATAAAGCATTGCATGATGTAATTAGGTTTTGCGGCCAAGTTTGCTTTAATAAGGGTAGATCTTCCCTCAAGGGAAAGGGAACTAGCTTTCCATTTGGAAAGTTGATTATTTGTTGCAATAATAGTGTCTTGGAAGGTATTTTGATTAACTTTTCCATTTATGATAGGACATCCGAGATATTTGTCTAGTGAGACCGAATTTGGAATATGTAGTATTGATTGAATCAATAATTTGGTATTGTTCGATGTATTGGGTGTTGTTTGAAATGCCGATTTATGGTAGTTTACACATTGCCCCGATATGGAGCAGTAATCTTCGATTATTGTCTTAACCTTTTGGCAGGATGTTTGGTTTGCTTTGGCAAAAATGAGAATATCATCAGCAAAGGCCAGGAAGGGGATATTAGTGCCCACTCGACTGAGTTTAAAGCCTAGTTGTTTGGTGTTAGAGTTGGCTTCATGTTGAAGTTGCCTAGCAAGGACTTCAGCACCTAGGATAAAGAGAAAATGGGATAAGGGATCGCCCTGTCGAAGTCCTCTTTTAGGGAAGAAGATGTCGGTTGGTCCGTTGTTTACTAGTACTGAGAAAGAGACGGTTTCGATGCACTCTTTAATCCAAGCAACGAAGGTTGGAGAGAAGCCAAAATTGTTGAGTACACTCAGGATGAACTCCCATTCTATTTTGTCGTACGCTTTTTCCATATCCGGTTTAATAGCAATCCATCCATCTTTTCCTTTCTTAGCTCGAAAGGAGTGGAAAATTTCATGTGCTATTAGGATATTGTCTTGAATTGCACGATCTGCAACAAAGGCACCTTGTAGGGGCTGAATGAGTTTGTTTAAAATGGGTTTTAATCTTTCTGTTAAGATTTTAGAGATGATCTTATAAATTGTGGAACAAAGGCTAATTGGTCGGTAATGGTTTGTTGAGTTGGGATTATCACACTTGGGTATTAGAGTAATAAAGGTGTGGTTTATTTATTTGAGAAGTTTACCTGAATGAAAGAAGCTTTTAACTGCTTTAGTGACGAGTGGTCCAACAATGTGCCAATATTTTTGGTAGAACAGAGCGGACATTCCATCTGATCCTGGTGATTTATCACTGCCAATGTTGAAGATAGCGTTCTTGATTTCCTCATTTGTCACATTTCTTGTCAGAGATAAGTTATCCTGATCTGTGACCTCTTTGGTGATGTTGCTTAGCAAGTTTTGTAGGTTGTTGTTATTAATTGTTCCTTTTTTGAATCTTTTTTCAAAATCTGATCTGATTTCATTTCGGATATTTTCAAGACCGATGGAAATAATTAGTATTAGTGTCAATTGATTTAATGTGCTTGGTTTTTGCTCTTTGGCTCAAATATTTTTTTATGGTAGGATAAGACACATGTTTTTTTATTGATGAGGCGTACTTGTTTGTTGATTAAAGATTGGTTTGGGTTGTCAATGATTTCATTTTGTATTTTGGAGAGTTCAGTCTCTGTTTCGCTAATCTAGTTAAAAATATTACCAAATGTAGTTTTATTCCACTTTTTGGCACTTATTTTAAGAGCATTGGGTTTTTTTTACAAGGTTGTACATATGGGAGCCTTGGGTTTCAATGCGCCATGCTTGTTTAACTAGATTCTCAAAAAAATTCCTCGTTGTCCACATTCTTTCAAATTTGAAAGGTTGTGCTTTGAAGGGATTTGGATTTTCAATTTCCACCGAAATAGGGCAGTGGTCCGACAAGGTGAAAGGATGATTTTTAGTAAAGATACCGGGAAACCATTGTAGGATTTGATCATGAACAAGCACCCGGTCTAATTTTTCATAAATGTTATTTATTTTCGTTTGGTTTTTACGCCATGTGAATTGTCCGCCTTGTGTTGGAATGTTAAGGAGGTCACAACTATTTCTGAAGTTGTGGAGTCTGTCAAATCTTGAGAAGATGTTGTCAGTTCCACCCTTTTTTTCCAAGGTTGACTCAATTTCGTTAAGATCGCCAATGACGAGACATGGCAAATGGGTTTGAGAAATAAAGTTTTTAAGGAGAGTCCAAAACTCATTCTTTTCATTCTCTTTTGGTGGGGCATAAGAGAAAATAATCATCATAGTATAATCTTTGTCAATGATTTTGTACTTGACAGCTATGAATCTTTTATCGATATGTGTTAATTCACATAGTTCATTTTGCAGTTGGTAAGATTTCCACATGACACATAAGCCACCAGAGAAGCCAGTGGCAGGCGAGAAGTGGAAAGTGTCAAACCCGACGTTAAGCCAAAGACCTTTACTTGGTTCCTGGTTTGTTCTTGTTTCAACAAGTGCCATGATTTGGATCTTCTCTATTTTACATAGAGCCTCAATATCAATCCATAGGGTTTTACGACCGATACCCCGGCAATTCCAAAGGCATATCTTCATATAAACCTATGGAAGAGTTTGCAAGTGAGCTTGGTCTTGCCATGGGAGGTTTGTTTAAGTTTATCACAGAGGTTCAGTAAGACAAATAAAACTGATCTTGAGGCTTGTGAGGCCTTGGCTTGAATCATTGTGTTTTTAATACCTACAGTGGCTTGTAAAGCCCAATTTTGGTACATATTGATAGAGGTTTCCTTTCCTTTAGAAAAAGGGAGAAACATAGTTTTCATACAGATGTTCATTTATCAAGATACAAGTAAGGGGCTATAGAAGTTGTAAGGCATATCAGAAATAATTTTGTTCAGATAAACTCTTGTTCTGTTAAGAATTTCAAAACAATAGATTATTGTAGCTTCTGAATAGTGGTAGCTAATCGAGTTATATAGGTTCTTCGAGTCATTTTTAGGGGGATTTGGCCCCTTAGACTCTGCAGTAGCAAATGCATCTTCCGGTAAGGAAGTGGTGTTAACATCGTTGATAACAACGTTAGGGTTGGTAGGATAGATCCTGTATTTGGCTTGTGAAGCCATAATATGGTTGAATCCATCAATAATATCATAAGAATGTCTGTTACGCACCTCAGTAAGTGAGATAGAAAAATTCTCAAATCTTGAGACATGATTATAAAAATCCAGCTGGTCAAGCTTGCCATTACCACAGGTGTTTAGCCAGAATTTGTAAATGCGGTTGATAAACCAAGAATGTTGAAAGAAGGAGAGAAATTTTATATTTGGTAGAGAACACCTGATTAAGAGGTTAGGGGATGTTTGCATCGGGAAGGGAGGACGGGCTCGCCGCCACCAGAACTCAACACCATGATTCATCTCCACAAACCACCACGCAGGACGCCGAGAATCGCCATTGGAGGGGTAAAGACTCGAACGACTCAGATCCATCACACGACGGAGCACCGAATCAAACAAAGCCCCAACACCGCAAATCGAAAGGAAGCCCGACTGAGCAAAGGCGGAAGCCTTAGAGTCAAGCCAGGAGAAGAAAGAGATTATCCAAATCATGTGCGAATGAGAGATTTGGGGCCAAGAACCCCTTAAAAGGATCCAGAAGCGGTCAAAAAGGTTTAGCCTGCAGGGATTGGAGCGAGAATCTTCGCATTTTTGGTAGGACTTGACATGAGAAGCGTCGAGTGTTTTTAGGTTTAGGGCTTGTCGGCGCCAGTGGTGTTGGGTTTGGGGAGGAGAGGCAGGGAGCCTATTGAGGAAGCTGATGCCAGAGCTAGGGTTGTGAAGCTTCATTGAAGCAACCAAGGAGGAAGCTTTTGCCAGATCTGAGGTTGGTGGTTGGTTTGGGGAATTTTTTTATTTTGATTTTGGGGAAGGAGAGTATTAACAGAGAGTTTTCCGATTGGGGCTGGCAGAATTTGTTGCAGGAGCACAAGGGCTTTTGCACAGATTCGGCGCCGGGGATAGTAGTTGGTGGTAGGAGGCTGGTATAGGTGGTGGCTGGCTTTGGGGTTAAAGAGGAAGAGTAGGGAAAGGGGTTAGGGTTTCTTGGGAGTGTTTTCAGATAAAAGTTTGCATATCCTAAACTTGTTGGGGGTAAGCTATTAGGATGTTTAGTTAACCTTTTCTTCTTAAGGAATAAAACTGCAGTTGTTTTATTCAAGTAGAACCTTCCTATAAAGTTAGAAGCTAAAGGCAAAATACATAGTGGTAGCTATATATAAGTTTTCCCCACATTTAACTATTTTACAAAGTAGTGCATATGAAGGATTTCAAAAATACACAATGCATGTTATAATAATTATCTTTATTATGGCAAAAGAAGCTCTTTCAATTGGTTATACATGGATTAAATAGAACAGATCAAACTTCCGGGAAACAACACATGCCTTCTCTGGAGACACGGAGTCAAATACATAAACAGCTAGAGGGAAACTTCCAATATGCCTAATTCTGTCGGTAATTATGTCTCAAGCAATTTGAATTTTTCCATGAATATATATGCCACAGACAATCCAAACGGAACAATAATATAGAATATAAGTAATGCACAATAATATTAGAAAAGACTCCGGGATATTAGAAAAGACACAGTTTCACAAAAAAAAATCAAACATTGGGAAGCAAGATGAAACAATGATCACGGGCAGTTACCTGGTCCTTAACACGCTAGCACTCAGAGGAATCAAATTGAATCTCCTCCGGATGTGAAGACAATGGAATAACACTGTTTAATACATTGGCAAAAAACATAATTACAGTTGTGTATATTAATATACCAAATTACCAATTCAAGCTCCCACTTCTATTTTCAGACATGCTCAAACAGGGTGTTATTAGCTTCCAGGGCTCGTTTAGCTGCCTCTATGCCTTCAGATCTTTGATTCTCTATTATTCAATGTCAATGGCCTCAAGGGATCGGATTTTGAGCCCTCAAGAACCGAAAAAGGATTAGGCATAGCAATTCCTTGATCAACACAAGCAAAAGCCTCCAAGCACAAGAGACGACAAAAAAGATGCAGATAGCATATTTATTGAAAGGAGGTGCAGATAGCTTATACTAACATAGAGTTGCTAATTCTGACCAAAAGAAAACATAGAGTTGCTAATTAATGAGAAAAAGAATCTTTTAATTACAACTGCCATAAAGCGACAGATATGGGCATCACAAGGAGAGAACGCATGACCTATAGAGTAGCCTGTGGTCCATGAAAATACCATATGGAGCTAGCAAGTATAACAAAACCTAAGCCTGACACTGACCTGCACGCATCAAAATCATTATGATAAATTATTCTCATTTAGTTTCAGTCCCACTTTCATATCGCACCAAGTGTCTAGTTGTTCTTTTGCTAAAGTACTGGAATTGAGAAAATGGTACACCGAATAGTTGAATACCTTGTTTGCTGCCTTGTTTCTGAGACCAAACTTGTTAGCAGGCTTTTCGTCTGGGATCTTGTAATCTCTAAACCAATCAGAGGCTTTTGGATTCTCAACATCCTCAACATCATTCACAAGATAGGCTTTTGGATCATCGAGTGAAATTGCAACTATTTTCCAGTCAAGTTCTCCTTCATTGATCACGGCTAGTACACCTAACGGCTTCACTTTCAGAACCTCTCTAATGTTTCTACGCTTTTCACCAATCTCAACAACATCAACTGTAATATCACCAGCCAGAGTTTCCAAGTACATTGAAAATCAATAATAAGATTTGTGTTTGATTCTAAAACATATTCAATTCATCTATAACATTTTGATAAAAAAAAATCTTACATCCAAAGTGCCCAAGTCCATCACAAATGTCCAAAGCTAATGCCTATTATTTAAGTTATGAGATGTTTACCAGGATCATTGTCTCCAAAAGCACCTTCAACTTCAGGGTTTGAGAGCGATGGATCCTCCCATGTTTGTGGCAGTAATCCATAGTCCCAGTTGATATTGTAATTGAGGAAAGAAGCAAAACAATATATCTCCAAGATCAAAAGAAGAACCAAGTTCAATTCAAAGGAATAATCGATCCAGAATCTAGAGAAATCTTTCGTTACAACTTTCAAAAATTTTAGTAGAGAAACAAACAAAATCTTCACAAAATCAAGTGTTTTTTCATACAATGATTGGAACAAAAAAAAAGTGTAATTTTAACAATATCATTCTCCAATGCCGTTTACGCGAACTTTAATTACTGAGTGTGAAATAGAAAGGTAAAATTATTAGAGAACATACTAACTCACATCTGCATTAAGATGTCTATTACTCAAATTGGAGCAGAACGCAGAAAAGAAAGCGCTTAAAAATGAAAATCAGATCAATAAACAGTGGTCACACGGAAAGATCACTCAAACGAGACATTTGAATAACAAATTCAAACTGATAACTGCTAATCGTAGATCTGTAATCGCCAAAATCGACAAATCAGAGTAGGTCGAAACTTGAAAAAATCAAAGTAAGAACATCAAGAAACCGTAAAGAGAGAACGCAAATCACATCTATGCCAAATTTATAAGCATCGACAACTCACCGGAAGTTAAATGCGACGGACACCATTGCCGGTACTGGAGAATAAATAGCGAGTGTCGGCGTAGTTAACACAGGAGTTGTAGCCGTGAGCTATGTTACCCGGACACGGAAACGAAAACGGGAAACAGATACGTTTCCGACACGGGGAAACGACAATCTCAAGTTTGTAGAAAAGGGAAACGGCGGAGAAACTGCAACATATATTATATGTTATTTTAAAGGCAAGGAGGTGTAGAATAAATATATCAACAAAGGATGCATAAAAGAGACTACATTCATGCTATTTAATCACTTATAAAAATGAGTATGACAAATTTAACATCTTGATCTTGCAAACTAACAATATAATCAAGTTCAACAATATAATCAAGTTCAACACAAACAACAGAATCAAGTTCAACAATATCATCAAGTAGTTAAGAAGTGTTGCAGACAGCTTAAGAAGTGCTGCAGTGGGACCAGTGCAGTAGACATTTTGTGCTGCAGGGGAAACGGCAATCTCAAAGCAGACAGCTTAAGAAGGAAACGGCAATCTCAAAGTAACATAGCAAAAATCGGACTTACAAGGGAGAGAGGAAGAGGCTGACACAGAGAGAGGAAGAGAGCAGAGCAGTGCTGCAGTGGAACCAGTGCAATAGACACTAGACAGTAGCCGCGGAACCAATTGTCGGACGCCGGAGAAGGTGGGTCGCCGGGATTCGGGAACCAGTCGCCGACCGCCGAGAAGTTGAGAGGGAGAAAAGAGGCTGGAGGGGAGCAGGGAGCTCGAGAGAGAAGAGGCTGGAGGGGAGCTCGAGAGAGAACTTAGGGTTTTAGTCTTTTAGAAAGTTTATTTTTTTTTAAAAAAAAAAGGAAACACAGAAAAGAAACGCGTTTCCTGTACAAAATGGAGTTTCGTGTCCCAAGTTCAGGTCAACGGAAACGTTGACCGTTTCCACCCCCCTGGGAGACGTTTCCCCGCCGTTTTCGGCCGTTTCCCCGTTTCCCATGGTTTCCGACACGGGATACGCTAGTGTTTAGGAGTTTCCGGGTATCATAGGCCGTGAGATCAGACTAATCCCAAGCTCAGTCACCGCTTAAAATCCATCGGAAATTCTCAATTGACTATGGATCCAAGGACAATAGAGATGGAGCCATGGAGGGAAGAGGCCAAGAGACGACAGAATGGTAAAATCTTATACTTTCCGCCATTTCCGGCTTCTTGAAGAAGACAAGCGGGATTTTCCACAGAACTAGAGAGAAAAGAAGCAAGGAGTCGATGAATGTGAAATGTGAATGAGAGAGAGACAAAATAGACAAACAGAAGGAGGTCAAATTTTGTAGCAAGAAAGTAATTAACACGAAAAAGCAAGTGTTATTACGAAGCCTAAAACTTAAAAACAGAAAAAAGGAAATCAAAATAGAGAAAAGATAAAAGAGTAAATTATTTAAGCAAATTGAAAGTAAACACCTACATGAAGAGGTTGCGCTGGAGAAGCAGAAAAAGGACACATTATCTTTTGGGAACAATTTTGCATGTGAAAATTAAAGAAGGCCATCTCCCACATTTAGGTAGCGTGGATATACAAAGTAATATCTTTTATTTATGAGATTAAAGCTAGTGCGCTAGTGATAAGTATGATTAATTGAAGTCAAAATAAAATAAAATAAGACATAATATTTCTAGGAAGGGACATATATATATATATATAAATACTAATTCACAATAGTTAGAATATATGTTTATATTTTTATTAATGTATTTTGTATATTATTTTTGCATATTTTAGAAAAATCTCAATTAATAAAAATGTATACTTAATTAATTGATATATATAATTAAGGCTATAAAAAGCATGAGTATAGTTGAGAAATTCAAATAAGATAAAAATAAAAATAATTATATTTATATAAAAAAAATTACAACATAAGTACCATAAATAAATTTGATATTTTTTGGTAATTAAATATATTATATATATAATTATAATAAAAAAACATGTTATTTATACATGGGCTACAATTTACGACGTAGATAGTATACACACCAGTTCTCATTTTCGTTGTAAAGCTGATAATATGAAGTGTATACATGGTTATTCGATGCACGATGTATATAGTATATACATCAGTTCCCTTTTTGGTGCGCCCAACATTATACGTCGGACCTGGTGAATAACTGATGTATAATAGCATAGCTTCATTCTTTTATAACACTTTGATACGCATCCGATGTATATTAAATGGTGTAAAACGCAATTTCTGTACTAGTACTTCGTTTAGTAATTGTGTAGCATTTTTATTGTCTATATCCATGTTGATGATTATTTGTTGTATTTGTGGGTCAATATTTTGAAGTGTTTAATGGGTGTGGGGGCATTTGAATAATATATGTGGAAGATTCTCCACTGGGTTATTGCACATAATGCATTCTAGGGGAACATGGATGTGTCTTTCATAAAGTTTTTATTTTGTTGGTATTCTGTTTTTACTTACCTTTCATATGAAGTGTTTCACTTTAGGGGGTATATCGAGTTTTCAAATCCAGTTTATGTTGGAGTCTGTTAGTCTTTTATTCTCATAAATCATATTGATTGCACTTTTGGTGGAAAATCACCCATTTCGGTTGTGTTTCCAATAGAGCCTATCTTTAATAGCATTATTAGGAATTGTTTTGCTGACTATAATTGTATTAGTATGTTGATCAAAGTGTTTTAGGAGTTCCTCTATTTTCCAGGATTTGTCATGGTTTATATATTGGTCAATTGTTTCTTGATTGTTTATAAGAATTATATCTTTTGCAAAATTGGTTAGTATTCCAATTGGGAGCCAATTATCCTGCCAAAATATAATGGTTTTACCGTTTCCAATTTCCCATTGAAGGCCTTTTTTAAAGTCTGGTATAAGTTTGGTAAGGTTACTCCAATGCCAGGAGCAGTTAGAGTTTTTCTTTCTTTCGTATGCCAGTATGTGTTTATCTCTTAGATACTTTTCCTGGAAGATCTTGACCCATATGTTGGTAGGCTCAGCGAGTAATTTCTAGATTAATTTCATTTGGAGTGCTTTGTTCATGTCTTCACTTTTTATGATTCCTAGTCCCCCCTTGCTCATCGGCTTACAGATCTCATTCCATCCAATGAGAGGTTTATGGTTGTTATCCTTGTTCCAGAAAAATTGACGGTTAATTTTGTCGAGTTTTTTGTGGGTATTAGCTGGTAGTATAAAATTTTGCATAATGTAGCTTGGTTGGGCCGAAAGTGTTGCTTTAATTAGGACTTCCATGCCCTCTTGTGACAATGTGTTTGCCTTCTATTTGGTTAGTTGGTTTGCAGTTTTTTCTAGGAGTGGTTGGAAGGTAGCGTTTGTTACTCTTTCATTAATAATAGGGCATCTGAGGTATTTATCAAGGCCAGTAGACAGTACCACATTAAAGATTTGTTGGATTTGTGATATGTTTGTATGGTTGGTATTTTTTGTTACCTGGAACGCTGATTTATGAAAGTTGACGAGTTGACCTGATACTTCACAATAGTCATCAATGATTTTCTTAATTTTGGAGCAAACTGCTAGTTTTATAGATGAGAAAATGATAATGTCATCAGCAAAGGCTAGAAAGGGGATTCTTGTACCTCCTCTATTGATTTTGATTCCTATAGGGTTAGTTGGGTCTAACGCTGCATTTTGTAGTTGTCTCGAGAGGATTTCAGCTCCTCGTATAAAAAGGAAGGGGGATAGGGGGTCACCTTGTCTGAGACCCCTCTTTGGAAAGAATTGTTCTGTAGGTATGTTATTGACAAGGACATAAAAAGATACTGTTTGGGTGCACTCCTTGATCCAGTTTGTGAATTTAGTACAAAAATCAAATTTTTGGAGAGTTTGTTGTAGGAACTCCCAGTCAATTCTATCATATGCTTTTTCCATGTCTAGTTTTAGTGCAATCCACCCCTCTTTTCCTTTTTTGCACGGAAAGAGTGGAAGATTTCATAGGCTATAAGTACATTATCTTGGATACTTCGTTATTGAGCAAATGCTCTTTGAAGCGGGTGTATTAGTTTAGGTATAATGGACTTGAGTCTTTCCGTGGGGATTTTTTATATGATTTTATAGATTGTATTACATAAGCTAATAGGCCTATAGTGGTTCGTTGAGCTTGGGTTATCGCATTTGGGTATGAGCGTTATGAAGGTATGGTTAATTTGCTTAAGTAGTTTTCCTGTGTGGAAAATTTTTTTTACTGCCTTGATTATATCTGGGCTAATGATCTCCCAATGTGTTTTTATAAAATCTGGATGGCATTCCATCCGGGCCTAGAGATTTGTCTTCTTTGATATTTTCTAGTGCTTTTTTGATTTCGTCATTTGTAACTGGTTTTGTCAGATGGTCATTATCCTCCTGGGTTACTTCTGTTTGTATGATATTCAATGTTTCTGTAATCTTTCTCTGGTTGATGTGTTGTTTTTTTAATCTTCTTTCAAAATCTTTTTGTATTTCCTTTTTTACATTTTCTTGACCGATGATGAGAGTACCGTCCATAGTTTTTATTTGTTTGATACTTTTCCTATTCCTTCTTCCAGTAGCGATTCGATGAAAGTATTTACTATTGGTATTTGTTGATGTAATATGTTTGTGTTTTCCGTACATATGAGTACCATGGAAGTTAATTCTCCATGTTTGTTTAACTAAATTTGTTAGATCCTTCCACATCATTTCAAATTTGAAAGGTTGTGCAATTCTATTTGTAGAATTAGAAATGTCAAGTGATATGGGACAGTGGTCAGAGGATGTGAAGGCATGGTTACGTGTGACTAGGTTGGGGTACCATTGTAGGATTTGGTCATTCACTAAAACTCTATCCAGTTTCTCTAGAATGTTGTCTTGTGAGTTTCTTGATTTTTGCCAGGTAAATGGGTTTCCTGTAGTTGGAATATTTAGGAGGTCGCATGTGTTATTGAAATTGTTTTATCTAGTGAATTTACTTGGGGATGGGGTATTACCTCCCAATTTCTCTTGTGTATGTTGGATCTCGTTTAGGTCTCCAATGAGTATGCAAGGTTTGTTAATCATTGTGATATAATCTTGGAGTTTGTCCCAGAATTCTGGTTTATCTTTTTTCCTGTGAGGGTGTGTACGCGAATATGATCATACTTTCTTTAAGGTTGTTAAAATCCTTGAATTCGAAGCTTATGAAGTGTTGTTCGATTGTGTGTAGTCGGAGGGTTTCGTTTTTTATTTTGTGGTCTTTCCATAGTACAATGAGTCCTCCAGTCAGGCCTATTGCTGGTGAAACAGCGATATTGTCAAACCCAACTTTTTTCCATTTCTTTTCACATGAGATTTTGTCTATTTTTGTTTCAACTAGTGTCATTATTTGGATGTAGTTGATTTTACAGAAGGTGTCTATGTCAGTCCAGACATTTTTACGGCCCATGCCTCTAACATTCCATAGGCTTATCTTCATTGTTAACCGATTGGGGTGGGTAATTAGCTATGTGTGTGCTAATTAGCGGGGCTCTCAATATCGTTTTCAACAAAACAACGGGTACGTGTTGGTATTTTAGTTTCCAGTTGAAAAGGCCCATTTTGGGTTCTATTCACGTTGCTCAAAATATCTTGGTGGATTTGGAAGATACTAGAGTTGTGCGGTTTATCTTCTTCGTTATGGTTACTAGGTTGAAAATTTTTCGATATTGATACATTGTAGGTAATATTTTTTATCCTATGTGCTATCTGTTGTTCTTTTTCGTACGGTGTTTTATTTTTGCATTATTTCTGGCATTGTTTTCTTTTTTGTTCTCGTTGTTGAAAGCTCCTAGGGTATTTGTTATATTGTGTTTTTATCTGGTTGCCTGTTTCTATTTCTAGCATTGTTGGCATGAATTATTTGGGCTCTTTGTTTAGTCGTACTCTTCACAATTGTAGTTCCCTGTGTTGGTAGTTGGTGACCGCTATTGGGTATTATTTGTTGTATATTCCCTTGATGAGGAAGTATACCACTCTTTGTAATTTTTGAGTGGTTCTCACATTGGAGAATGGCTTTGAGATTGCATTGTCTTACATTATGAACTTTGTTGTATGGATGTCAGACACGTTTTATGCTTGATTATATGATATACAACTTTCATTCTTATTTAATCATTGCTTGGAATTAGATAAAATGTCCAAATAATTTATAAAACCCCATTAAGTGAACTAAAGTTATGAATTATTCAAAGTCCATGGTCTAAGTCATTAACTTGGACATAAATGACTTCATTTAAGACTATATTGTAAGTTGACTGATAGCGCCAAGTTTCATGGGCTATAGGAACATAGAGATGTCTAGTCAATTACATAGATATGTATGGTTGATACATATAGGACAAGACCCACCTTAAGACTCTCCAAAATGGCTTTAAGAGTTTTAAGTTAAACCATGATTGGTAGATTCCTCAGACATGAGTATGATATGGTTTCTCTTAATGATTGGTATGTCTTTGACGCTGTTAAACGCTGACCGTAACAGGCAGTTATAAAGGCAGTGATTGGGATTGCCAAGAGTTGAGTGAGAGCTATAACCATACAAGACTGGAGAAGTCCTCCTCTTTCATGTATATTGTGATGTATGGACATGAATGATGTCTCGGCCACTTGAAGAGCGAGAACTGAAAAAATGCATGGCCATGCTCGGATGGATTATCTGTAATCATCTGTTATTTGACAGTTCAAACTCAAGAGTTCAAGAAATACATTTGATAAGAGATATGGATGTCATCATATTATAAAATAAGACATTAAGAGACAAAGGGATTTAACATTGCACACTTGTTTTAAGAACAAGTGGGAGATTGAAGGAATTGTGTCCTTTAATCAAAGGTGCAATTACCGAACATGGAATAGGACTATTAATGGAGATTTACAATCCGGGTATTTTAGGGATCGTAGTGCTTTGCTAGAAGCCAACTACGATTAATGGACTTAATAGGGTTAGGTCCAAGGCTATAATAACCGGGTCTTATGAGGTCACACACATAGAGTTATCGGGCTGGATCAAACTGAACCGGAAGCCTATGTGTGACATGCAATTTCGGCCCTATGGCTAAATTGGGAGATTGGCTTTTATTATTGATAGATAAGAGTTACTATTAATAATAACTAGATAAAAGGGAATCTTATTAGATGATATAGATACAATATAAAGATATTATATCTATTACCAAAGATAAGATATGATCTTATAAGTAATGGCTTCCTAAAGCGAAAGCCATAAAAACTTAACCCTACTACACGGCTGGCCCTCCCTATGCAAGCCAAGCTTATGCCTTTCATTCGTTCGTTCTAGCAGACGAGACTAAGGCGATCCAGATTCCAGACTCGTGTGGACCAAGTAGAGAAGCCACACTTGGGGCTTTCGATCTCCGCTGAAACTCTGCTGGAGTGTTTCGATTCGCATCAAAAGGTATGTAACCCTACTTCTACTTGATCCCTATTGATTCATGCATGAGATCCTTTATTAGATGCTAGAAAATAGTTTTATGAAATTCCCCTTATACGCATCTAATCCCAACAAGGACCTAATAGAGAAGCCACACTTTAGGACATTTTAAGTCACTTTTCAAAGGATTCAGATTTGTGCGCCATTAAGTAGATATACCCATATCTACTCATGTCGTCAGTAAATGTGATGAAGTATCGATAGCCTCCTCTAGCTTTTGTGCTCGTTGGTCCACATACATCAGTATGTATTAGGGCTAGTAGCTCAGTAGTCCTTTCACTTGTCCCAGTGAAAGGTGACCTTGTCATCTTGCCCATTAGGCATGACTCACATGTCTCAAGTGATTCACAATCAATTGATTTGAGAATTCTATCTTTATGGAGCTTTTTCATGCGGTTCAAGCTAATGTGACCCAAGCGATAGTGCCACAGATAGGCTTCACTCAAATCGTTCGACTTTTGCCTCTTAATATTAATGTTATAAAGTTCACAGTTGAGGTCCATCACAAAGAGTTCATTACTCATGGGAGCATTGGCATAGAAAATATCATTCTTAAAAATAGAAAGGCCTCCATTCTTAATGATAAATTCAAAACCTTCAAGATGCAAAACTGAAATTTAAACAAGGTTCTTAGTAATTGAAGAAACAAAATAGCAATTATTCAATTCTAAAACTAAGCCAGAAGGTAAAGATAGACTATAATCTCCTACGGCAAGCACATTAACTCTTGCTCCATTTCCAACGCGCAGGTCTATCTCTCCCTTCTCCAACTGTCGTCTACTTTTTAGTCCTTGCACATTCGAAATAATGTGAGAACCACATCCGATATCTAATACCCAAGTAGTAGCTTTGGTTGTTAAGACTTCAATAACAAAAATATCTGAAGTAGAACTCATAGTTCCATTTTTCTTGTCTTCCAGGTACTTGGGGCAGTTTCTCTTCCAGTGCCCCTTGGCCTTGCAGTAGAAGCAGTCATGTTGAGCAGCCACCTTAGGCTTCTCAGCTGCCTTGGGTTTGGCAACTTTCTTGCCTTTTTCTTGGTTTTGTTGCTTTCCTTTAGGCCCCTTCTTGAACCATTTCCCTTTGTTGACCATAAGAACTTCTTTCTTATTGTCAACTTGGACATTTTGCTCAGCTGTTTTAAGCATGCCATGGAGTTCATTCAGAGTTTTGTTCTTCTCAACAATTGAGCGCAGGGTGAATTTCAAGTTATCATTGCTAGACATGATATCTACAAAGGAAGTAATATGCAAATTAGTTTATGTTTGACATGCAAAAGCTCAAAATTAAACATGCTTTAAAATTTAAGCAAATGCATATTTTATTCAGATTAAGTTTGTCTCTGGTGAATAAAATGATTCCAAGACCCTATCTCAGATAAGACTCAAGCGTACTTTGGCACTTCCTCAAGTCTTATGTGATCAAGGTAGGTAACATTTACTAATTATAACTCCTTATAATTCTTGGTAGATGGCCCACATCCCATGTTAGACTCGTCTCTACGCCTCAAGATCCAAAACTTTGCCTTTTGGTCTCTTGTTGAGTATAACCATGTCAAGGTTTATGAATCATTTATATAGATCCACCCTCACTATCCCAAGGTCAAAGAAGGACACCTCGCTTTGGCAAAACCTATCCAACGAATTCCAAGGGTCCCATGGGTTATGACATGGAAAAGCAATACCTCAATATTCTTTTAGGGACTTAAGCATGCAATGGTTGTCTATATACTAGTGATCAAAATAGCATAAACAAACAATCATGCATGGCTTAAAATAATATAGCATTTAAAATGCAATATTAAATGTGATCCTAGTATGGCCCCTAAAAACCAAAATTAAAGATCTAATCTTCAAGGGTCTTGTACTTCATGGATCTCCATCCTTGGTACCCTTCATGGATCTCCATCCTTGGTCTTCTTAGGATCTTATCTTCTTGTATTACATTATTTTCTAAATAATCTAATTACTGAAAATTAAATTACAAAAATACATAACGATACGCAGATCGTGTACAAGAAAACATAACGATACACATATCGTATTTTCTATCCTAAAATGGGACATGCTAGTCACCTCATGCAAGCAATAATATCATAATATTTAATTCATGCATGCAATAATAATATCAAATATTAAAGATAATATTAATCTAATTAATAAGAATAATCAATATAAATAATATTAAACAAAACCTATTAAATTAAATAAATCATCTCATGAGATAAATAACTGAATATCAATATCTTAATTCAAATAAAATCAATATATAGAATTAATCATTAAAATGCATTATTGGATAAGATATGCATGAACAAGATAAGATATCAAATATCTTTATCTTAATCTAGTGGTATTCTTTCCTAACAACTTTTAGAAAATTATTTTGTAGATAATATCAAATATTATCCAATTGAGCAAATAAGATCTTATCTTTTAGGAAATTATCCTAAAACCCAAAATCTACCCAACTGGACCGAGCCCAGCCCACGCCCATCGAACCGCACAACCACCTTTGCGGACCGACTCGAGCCCAGCCCGGCGACGAAGCTGCGCCCAACGAATGCACCTAAGCCGCCCAGTGACGCGAACTAGTTCGGTCTGCTGGGGGGCGGGTCATGAGCCCACGCGAACCATGGTGCGGCTCGTGAACTGGGCGCGAACCTGCGCGCGACCCCCGCGTTAACCAGCCATGGTTCTGCAGGCCCAGGAACCACAGTGCGCGCTGGACCAGATCCAATCCGGTCCTGCACCGCGTGAGCCGGGGTGCATCCCGAACCGGATCCGATCCAATTCGGTTCCCTTTTTTATGAAATAATTTCATGAAAATCAGAATTGTGGAAAAACAAAATTTAGGGGATTGATCCATCTTATGAAAATCAAAATTTTCATCTAATGATTTAAAAACATGCCAAAATCATATCTCTTGCATAATTAAATCACATGAATCAAGTATGGGTAGAGCAATTTTACATGCAAATTTGTTTATAAAGTTCACCAACTTTACTAATCCAATCAAAATCAGAATTTTAATCATGCAAATGAACCTATACATTAATTTACCACTTAATTTGAATCAAGACATGTATCAAAATTAACTCTTTTAATACTTTGATCCTATCAATTTATGCAAGAAGCTCATGATACCACTGTTGGGATTAGATGCGTATAAGCAGAATTTTAGAAAACTATTTTCTTACATCTAATAAGGATCTCATGCATGAATTGATACAGATCAATTAGAACTAGAGTTATATACATTTTGATGTGACAAGGCCAGAAACCGGTGTCGTTTTCCTGTCAAAGAAATCCTAATTCACCTACTAAAGAGTATAGCAAGCAAGTCAGGGGTCGATCCCACAAGGAGTCGGTTATCTGTATGCAATTGACGTGTGACTAACAAGTAACAAGGGGGTTTTAGAATAATCGCAGAGTAACAAAGATGCAAGCTTTAAAACTTAGAAGAAATATGATGAGTGGAAGTATTTCACTAGACAAATATCCACACTGCAGATGAAATAGGTTGATCCTCGATAACTATTGTTCCAAGTTCTTTTCACAATCTTATAGTTGTCCCCATCCTGATCTTAAGTACTACCAATTCTCACAGTTGTTGATAGACTTATCACAATATCAATGGAAGAAAACCTTACCACTAACAAAGCAATGGCAATGCACACAAGGATATAGGATACATGCAAATAGAAGAAAACCTTACTACTAACATGCAAATAATTCTCTCTCATAATTGCACACTCGTATTCCACTATATGTAACAATTGTGTTTGCCACTAGGTATGCACTCGTATTCCACTATATGCAAACCCTAGCACTATGATAGATGTCGAAAAACCTAGTTAGCTACGCTAGAAGAATCAACATAAACCAATAGACAATATGCTCGAGAGAATTAAACCAACTTTATAAGATATAGAACAAGGAATAGAAATCTCATAACCAATTCATTGCAATGCTTCAATTGTCTAGCGAAATAAATGTGTTTAGCTCTCCATTCGTTCAAACCCTAGAAGTAGAATTGAAATGAGAGAGAACGAACGTCCTTCTCTAAAAACTGGAAAAAGTCTTAAATAGGTTCAGGAAAATAAAGCTAAACCTAGAAAACAAAATAAGGAAATAAAATAATAGAAAATAGAATATCCGAAAGTGCTAAAATCGAAAACAAATAAACGCTGGCCGCGAGGCGTCAACATCCACCGCGGGGCGGTGAGTTCCACCGCGGGGTGGTGGCTTCGCTGTGTCGCCTTCTCTGAGATCCACCGCCGGGTCGCGGTGGCTTGTGGCGCGGGGCGGCAAAGACCGCTTCTTCAGTTCTTCATCTTCTGCTCTCCTGTACTACCAAGTGATGGCACCTTCCTCCATGAATCCTGAGCAGATCTTCTCCTCCATCTTCTTCATCCTTCATTAAGCTGTAAATCCTATGATATCTTCACTTCTTAACTCTTCTTCTGGATTACAGACTTAGCCTAAATCTATACCGAAACTCCATCTAAATCATGTCAATAATCACTAGTTAAGGTGCCTGAAATGGCACCTATCATGATGCGAATGAAGTCGTTCCTGCAGAGCTTCAGTGGAGATCAAAAGCCCCAAGTATGGCTTCTCTACTTGGTCCACACGAGTCTGGATTTTGGATCGCCTTTGGTCTCGTCTGGTAGAACGAAGAACGAACAAGGCATGAGCTTGGCATTAGTTGGGTGGTTCGGCCGTGTAGAATTAGGGTTCAAGTCTTGT
The DNA here is from genome assembly GCA_027886185.1 of Rheum nobile. Classification (NCBI taxonomy): domain Eukaryota; kingdom Viridiplantae; phylum Streptophyta; class Magnoliopsida; order Caryophyllales; family Polygonaceae; genus Rheum; species Rheum nobile. Next base: position 1,261,783 of record WOAB01000232.1, on the reverse strand, counting down.
GGCTTTTGCTTTAGGAAGTCATTACTTATAAGATCATATCTTATCTTTGGTAATAGATATAATATCTTTATATTGTATCTATATCTTCTAATAAGATTTCCTTTTATCTAGTTATTATTAATAGTAACTCTTATCTATCAATAATAAAAGCCAATATCCAACTTTGCCATAGGGCCGAAATTCCATGTCACACATAGGCTTCCAGTTCAGTTTGATTTAGCCTAATAACTCTATGTGTGTGACCTCATAGGACCCGGTTATTATAGTCATGGACCTAACCCGAGTAAGTCCATTAATCGCAGTTGGCTTCTAGCAAAGCACTACGATCCCTAAAATACCCGGATTGTAAATCTCCATTAATAGTCCTATTCCATGTTCGGTAATTGTACCTTTGATTAAAGGACACAATTCCTTCAATCTCGCACTTGTCCTTAAAACAAGTGTGCAATGTTAAATCAAAGGAAGTACTTTGGCACTTCATGGATCTCCATCCTTGGTCTTCTTAGGACCTTGTCTTGTTTAACGCTGATTGGTATGGTGTCTCGTCCACTTAATGGTTTATGCATATCCCAAGTGTGGTGATCAGCACTATTTTGTAGTGCTTATCTAGGAGTTGTTACCGGTGTTTTGGATGCCATTTGTATGCGTTTAGTGCACAACTATGGAGAATGTAGTTGAGGAGTAGAAGTGTAGATATGGTGGTTTGGAGGAGATTAAATGAAGATATATTGAAGGGAGAAGGAAGCCACCCAAGAAGACAAAGTATAGACCCAGTCGGGTCTACAGAAGCCGCGGAGAAAAGCAAGAAAAGGGCCTGCACGGTTAGCTGCATGGTTTGCTAACCGTGCAGGTTGTTCGAGAGCACGCGGAGCAGAATTAGCATTTTCCGCGGGCGCGGATATCTGGTCGCGACCGCGGAAAATTCAGCAGCGAACAGTTCGAGAGCTCGGATTTAATTTCCGCGACCGCAGAATCCTTTCCGCGGCCGCGGAAGCACACGGAGGTGACCCGGCTTGAATTTCCGAAGTTTTGTTTCTTTTTACCTTTTCGATTTTCTTTCTTTTATTTTATTCCAAACTTTATATTTTATTTCCTTTTAGACTACTTTCGTCTTTTCCCTTTCATTTTAGGGTTAGGTTATTTAACCTAGTTTCCCATTCATTGTTCATTGTCAAGTTTTCCATTCAGCATTGTTTTTCCTTTGAAGTTATGAAGAACTAAGCACCTTTTCTTAGTCCGACAATTAAAGCTTTTCGTATGATTTGATTGTGAGGTGAATTCTCTATTTCCTATGTCCTTTGGGTTATATCTTTTCTCTTGAGCATATTCCTATTGATTGTTATTGATTTGACTAGATTGATCACCTAGTTGATATTAGTAATTGTCTATTGCTAGGGTTTGGATATTTCGGGTTGAGATTCCTTATTTATTGTAGCATCCATGATATTCTAGGACTGGTAGGACTAGTTTATTATGAAAGAGATTTGATTATATGTTAAATACTGCGGGTTGTGGTGTTGCATGTATCCTGGCTAATTCCTATGCTTCTTGCTGCTATTAAATTAAATCCTGAAGGTTGGTAGGGATTGTTTGATAGTTAGGGTTATTAGGACTGGTTGGACTATTAACTAATTCAGAATAGGGACGGGAATAACCAAAGGAAAGGAATAGAGATAACCTAGGATCGATCTATCATATGAAAAGTGGATATTTGTTTGACTAAGTGTTTTCCCTACTTGATTATAATCTTTGCTTTCTTTGTTTTGTTTACTTGTTTTGCAAGAAATCAACCAAAACCCCCCATTGTTACCTTTGCATGCGAATTAACATAAAGAAAACAACTCCTCCTTGTGGGATCGACCCTGCTTACCCAGACTACTAGTTTAGGTTTGTTAGGATTTATTTTGACCAGGTTAACACGACTAAAACCTGCCTGTCAAATTGGCGCCGTTGCCGGGGAGGCAAGTTTTGTTTTTCTTTGTGTGTGTTTGTGTGTCTGTTTTTGTGTGGACCTATCTTACGGTCCACACCCGTGCTACTGATTTCTTTTTCTTTTCTTTTCTTTTTTTGAATTTGATACAGAAACGGAGTTCTGGGGAGAGCCGCGATATGACCCATACTCCTACGCATACAACCCAGGGTGGAGAGATCACCCCAATTCGAGTTATGGGTACCAGCAATACCCTCCATATGGTCATGACTACCAAGAGTTATACTCGGGGCCACATTCGTTCTATCAGCAGGGTACTCCACAGCAGTACAGTCCATCCTACGAACATAGCCCGCCAGTGTCCAATCCAAGTCCCTCCATGTCTACTGAGGGGATGCTCCACAACTTGTAGAATTCGATGGAGCACATGGTTCAAACAGTGAGCAGATTGGAGGCCATGACATCGGCGAAACCACTTTCTCACCCAATAGTGCACCAGGAGGAGAATGCCTTCTCGATGGGCATACGAAGTACTGAGGAGCTGCTTGTCGCCCCCTTAGCTGAAAGGGAAGAGCAAATTAGAGAGACAGGAGCTTAATACAGCGAGATATTGGAAGAAGAGAACTCGAGTTCGCAGGAGGTGTCCCTCGACAGCGGTTCACTAAGGGAGTTGGGCCTTCTAGACGATATTTGGGACCGCGTGGTGCTATCTGAAGAAGAGTACTTTTTGGGACTGGAGGAATTCAGCGACCACGCGGAGGAAGGCCGCGACCGCGGCGTGACTACTAGCGAGAAGGAAGAAATCGACGCAAATCCGCGACCGCAGTAGGAGATCCGCGACCGCGGAAAAAGCACGAACGAAAAAGAGGAGCAGGTCGATCATTTTCCGCGACCGCGACAGGAGATCCGCGACCGCGGAAAAGGGGCTGAAGAAGGCGATCAGGTCAACAATTTTCCGCGACCGCAGCCACCAATCCGCGACCGCGGAAATACCCCAGAAGCATCCTCTCCCCTCGAAGCTGCATACGACGTATATGTGCGCCCCTACTTCCCTCCGCTCAGATCAGTAAAGCCTCCTGCACCCTTCCCTGAAGCTCAGAAGGACACCAGAAAGGTGGAGAACGACAAGGATCTATTTGACACCTTCAGTAACTGCGAGGTAAACATTCCATTGCTCAAACTGGCAAACAGCATCCCTCGCTACAAGGAATTTTTAAAGGCGCTGCGCCAGATCAAGAAAAAGCAAAAGGGGAAGCACAAGAAGGAAGCGGGGATTCAAAAGGCAAATTCCTCTATGCTGGATACGGGGCAGGATAAGCATGCAGCCCCTGAGATGTTGGGTAGGCCATTTCTAAAGATGGCAAGTGCAATCATGGCTGTACACAGCGGTTCACCTATCAGGAAGTGCATGGAAATGGGGGAAAGGCTCAACATAGAGCACACAAAGAGGCATCCCCCTGATATAGACCTCAGGAGTTCAAGTGATAGGAGCAACCCGAGTTGAGGAGATTGAGTAGTATGTCGAGCCACGACAATAACCAAGGCGCTGTCCGGGAGGCAACCCGAGGTATGTAGCACAAGAGAATCAATACATTCAAAGGAAAAGATATAGAATTAGAATCTCACAACCATTATTCAAACGAAGGTTTCAATCGTCGGACTAAGCAAAAGTGCTTAGTTCTTCATAGTTCAAAGGAAAAATAATAAACTTCAAAGGGAAAACTGCCGAATGCTAAAACGTGATTTTGAACAATGAATGAAAAACTAGGTTAAATAACCTAACCCTAAAACTAAAACTAAAGGGAAAAGATAACGAAAGTAGTCTAAAAGGAAATAATACTATATTGTTCGAATTAAATAAAATAAAGAAAAGTCGGAAAAAAGGAAAAATAACAAAACTTCAGAAATCAAAGCCGGGTCGCCTTCATGTGCTTCCGCTCCGTGTCGTTCCGCGGTCGCGGATCAGATTCCGCGGTCACGGAAATATCATCGATGCTCTCGACCTGTTCTCTGGAAGGATTCTCCGCGGGCGCGGAACAATTTCCGCGACCGCGGAACAATTTCCGCGACCGCGGAACAATTTCCGCGACCGCGGAACAATTTCCGCGACCGCGGAACAATTTCCGCGACCGCGGAACAATTTCCGCGACCGCGGAACAATTTCCGCGACCGCGGAACAATTTCCGCGACCGCGGAACAATTTCCGCGACCGCGGAACAATTTCCGCGACCGCGGACCAATTTCCGCGACCGCGGACCAATTTCCGCGACCGCGGACCAATTTCCGCGACCGCGGACCAATTTCCGCGACCGCGGACCAATTTCCGCGACCGCGGACCAATTTCCGCGACCGCGGACCAATTTCCGCGACCGCGGACCAATTTCCGCGACCGCGGACCAATTTCCGCGACCGCGGACCAATTTCCGCGACCGCGGACCAATTTCCGCGACCGCGGACCAATTTCCGCGACCGCGGACCAATTTCCGCGACCGCGGACCAATTTCCGCGACCGCGGACCAATTTCCGCGACCGCGGAACAATTTCCGCGACCGCGGAACAATTTCCGCGACCGCGGAACAATTTCCGCGACCGCGGAACAATTTCCGCGACCGCGGAACAATTTCCGCGACCGCGGAACAATTTCCGCGACCGCGGAAAATGGCAATTCTTCACGTTGTGCTCTCGAACATCCTGCACGGTTAGAAAACCGTGCAGCTAACCGTGCAGGCCCTTTTCTGGCTTTTCTCCGTGGCTTCTGTAGACCCGACTGGGTCTATACTTCGTCTTCTTAGGTGGTTTCCTTCTCCCTTCAATATATCTTCATTTAATCTTCTCCAAACCACCATATCTACACTTCTACTCCTCAACTCCATTCTCCATAGTTGTGCACTAAACCCATACAAATGGCACCCAAAACACCGATAACAACTCCTAGATAAGCACTACAAAATAGTGCTGATCAAGGTACTAAAAAGATATAACATGAAATTAAATCCTATGAAATTCTCTTTCGGAGTGTCGTCGGGAAAATTCTTGGGGTACATGGTGACACAAAGAGGAATAGAAGCCAGTCCAGAACAGGTCAAAGCCCTCATCAACCTCCGATCCCCTCGATGCGTCAAGAACGTACAAAAGTTGACAGGTCGGATAGCAGCTCTGAACAGATTCATCTCGAAGTCATCCGACAAGTGTAAACCCTTTCACGACGCTCTTAAGAAGAACACGTCTTTTCAATGGACAGAAGAACATGAAGTCGCATTCTAGGATTTGAAAAAATACATGGCCAGTCCCCTGCTATTAACCAAACCCAAAGACGATAAGCCATTATTTCTATACCTAGCAGTATCAGAGTCCGCCATGAGCGCAGTACTGGTCAGAGAAGAGGATGACAAGCAATCGCCAATCCACTACGTCAGTCGAACGCTACTGTCAGCAGAAACGAGGTACTCGTCGTTAGAAAAACTTGTCATATCACTGGTAATGGCATCAAATAAACTCAAACCGTATTTCGAATCTCATGCTATAATTGTCCGCACTAATCATCCCATGAGAGCAATCATGAGGAAGCCCGAGTTCACAGGACGAATGGCCAAATGGGTCATACACCTCAGCGGCTATGACATCGAATACGAGCCTAGGACGGCGATCAAGTCACAAGCCTTGGCTGACTTTGTGGCAGACTTTAGCCCGACCCTAGAGCAAGAAGCCGCCAAAGAAGCAACACAGTTACTTGCGACAGAGAAAACATGTAAATGGGAGCTCCACATTGATGGTGCGTCGAATGCTAGAGGATCGGGGCTATGGGTCGTGCTGAAATCGCCACAAGGGGACAAGATAGCCCAAGCCGTAAGATGCGAATGGGACACGACCAACAACGAAGTTGAGTACGAAGCACTCATATTTGGGCTCATTCTGGCACGCGACCTAGGAGTCCGAGAAATCGAAGTCATCTGCGACTCCCTCTTGGTCGTAAATCAAATACAAGGGTCGTACAATGCCAAGGACGATAGAATAATAGCTTATCTGGACGTGACCAAGAAGTTAATCGACCAATTCCAAACATTCGACATCAGAAAAGTTCCCAGAGATCTCAACTCTCAGGCTGACGCACTAGCCAACTTGGGGTCTGTCTTGGACCCAAAGGAATTCTCAAACATCCCACTGGCACACATCACAACACCAGCCGTTCCAAAAACACTCAAGGATTCGAGTACACCATTGGAAGAATTTGTCACGATGGAGATAGGCGACCGACCAGAAGAAGACATCGTCAACGATCATGATGACTGGACGCTACCTTACGTCAAATGGCTAAAAGACGGCGTCCTACCCAACGACAAAACGGAAGCAAAAAGGCTAAAGGTACGAGCCCTCTCCTTCGATATTATAAGTGACGTCTTGTTCAAAAGATCTGTCACAGGGATACTCCTACGATGCCTCAAGACTCCAGAAGTCAGACGCATCTTACAGTCATTACATGAAGGAGAATGTAGAAACCACACCGGAGGACGAAGCCTCTCAGGGAAAGCCTTGCGAACCGAATACTACTGGCCCACAATGAATAGAGACGCAATGGAATACACCAGAAAGTGAGATGCATGTCAATGACACACACCCATTCCTCATCAACCCTCGGAACTCCTCCATCCAACTTTGACACCATGGCCCTTCATGAGATGGGGGATGGACATCGTCGGAAAACTCCCACCGGCGTCGGGTCAACGGGTCTTCTTCCTTGCCATGACGGGCTATTTTTCCAAATGGATCGAAGCTGAAGCCTACCGAGAGGTAAAAGATCAACACGTAATTTTGTTTATAAAATGCAATATCTTGTGCAGATTTGGCATCCCATCAGAAATCGTGTGCGATAATGGCTCCCAATTCATCAGTCGTAAGACTCGAGCCTTCTGCGACCAGTGGAACATCAGACTGGTCACGTCCATTCATCGGTATCCACAGTCTAACGGACAAGCCGAGTCTAGCAACAAGATCATTATCAACAACCTCAAGAAACGCCTCACAGTGGCTAAGGGAAAATGAGCAGACGAACTTCCTCTCATCCTCTAGTACGACAGGACCACCCCAAAGAATGCGACTGGACAATCACCACTCTCACTTGTCTACAGAAGTGAAGCGGTCATTCACGCCGAGCTATTGGTTCTGATAGCCCGTTACAGTCTTCAGACGAATGAACAAAATGACGTCGAGCTATTGCACAACTTGGACACGGTGGACGAGACTAGGGAAAGAGCCAGAATTAGAATAGTCAGGTTCCAACAACAGGTCGCAAGAAGTTACAACAAAAATGTTTGAGCCAAAGTCTTCAAAGTTGGCGATTGGGTCCTTAGAAAGACGTTCCAGAATACCAAGAATTCGACCGACGAAAAGCTCGCACCTCAATGGGAAGTACCCTATCTCATCAAGGAAGTGGTCGGACAAGGAGCGTACCAATTGGAAGACAAAGACGGACGACCGATCCCAAGAAGTTGGAACGCAACACACCTGAAGCTATATCACTTCTAGACCAGCAAAGTAAGGCACTAACATTCTTTCGCTTGTCATGTGCTATTCGTCGTTACAAACTCAATTCTATTTCTTGAAACTGAGCACTCACATCTAGTAAGGACATTTTTTCCTTACAAATCTAAGTACAGGACGATGTCAACATACACATTGGATCCAGTCACAAACAAAAGCGCTTACACTATATTTATACGATCGATCGGAACACGGGGAGATGAATACCAAAGGCACGTCGGCACACCGCCTGCCTTATACAATACATAAGGTTAAAACACCTTATTACATCTACGCAATAAAGACATATTGCTTTCCTCCTCGACATAACACTAAGTCATGACTAAACATAAACATATAAATTTACAGGCCTCCTTCTTTACACATGCGGCAAGCCCTACTCGACGGAGCACACGGGCAAACCCGACACACAAATCAAAGGCGTCAACGACAATTTTCTCTAGAAGAATCCGATGAAACATACGAACACAAAACAAGTTCGACCCTTTGTAAAACATATTACGTCAATAAAAGTCTAAGCTTTTTTACATCCATGCGACCCGCGATGGTAGACGGGTCGCCAAAACATATTGTCTGCCTACACACACGTAGGACTTCAATTATCCACAAACACACCCTGTGACCCGCGATAGTGGACAGGTTGCCAAAAAATATCCAACCCACACACAGGTGGGATCACAAGTCATTTATGAAAAACAGTCAAGAGTCGGGGTTCGTAGAATTACCTTCAGCAGGGGCCTGATTGGAGGAAGGTTGGGGCTCGATCGGCACGGTGTCGCCAGAATGGACCTCGTCTTCACTGGCACTTTCGTCTAGATATTACTCTCCGACGCCGGCCAACTGGAAAAGCTCTGAACTAGGATTCCCCTTCGGAAACAGGGTATCCAGGGTCTCCTTCTCCGCCTTCAAGTCTCAGGTCTCCTGCTTGCCCTCTTCAAACCCCTCGATCATCTCGACACGCGACTTCAACGCATAAAAAGCGCCTACGTCGCCTGCGACCCGACCAGCCTCAATCCTAGCCTGCTTCACCTTCTCTTCGACACTTTACTGGCTCTCGCTGAGCTCCCTCCTACAAACATCCAAGTCATCTTGGCAGCTCTTCAGCTCCCGAGCAAAGCGGCTCTCGGCTCCTTCCACCTTGGTCTTCAAAGATGCCAGGTCAGACTTTGACCTAGCAACCCTGTCCTCGGCCTTAGCGACCATCTCTTTGACTCCAGAGTATGCACCCAAGAGAAACTGGAAAGTCTAGAAAAAGACAAGATCGAAGCAATCAAAGACCAACCAGATTGGGTGGAAAGAAAACATATAAACTTGAGATCTGACGAGACGATTTACCTTCCACGCAGAGCACCCCGCTTCGCCGATACAATCCAAGGGAGAGACGCCATCAACTTCAGACTTCAGAGTTGGGTTTTGAGCATGAAAGAGATCGGCAATCGATCGACCGGCCGCGTCGATCTTCTCGACTCCACGAGTAACCGTCGCCTTCTTCTTTGAAGTGTCCACCACTTTCACATCGCCAGAAGAAGCACCCGCCTTCTTTTTCGAGCCGACTTTGGCTAGAAGCGACGACTCCGCCGGCGTCGATTTACTCAACGAGGCCCTGGCCGCCGTCAGCCTTTGCTCTATCAGACCTTTCCCAGACACTCCCTTCAAACAGGCACTCGACCGACCAGCCGAAGACGCTGACACGATAGACAAAACATAAGTCGCAAGTAGACAATTAAAAAAAAATACATGAGTCAAACAAAAACTCACACTTGACCCGAGATGACGAAACAGTCGACATAACGTCCTGAGTAGTGGGTGAAACCGACAACAGGTTGACGTTTGTGAATTTCCGCTCCGACGCGGGGATGCTAAGAATAATCTTTGTCAGACCTTTTGACTGAGCGTCCGCTTCCAACTTTTAAGCCTCAGGGACTACAAAAAAGAAGAGTTAAGCAAAGGGTTAAAACACATAAAAATGGGCAAAGAGAAGTCGAATACGTACTCTCAACTCGCCACTCCGACAGCAGAAATGAACAGTCACCCCCCTTCTCCAGAGACGAACGCTCTATGAAGAAGAACTTCGACCCCCATCCACGGTCGTTTACATCTAGGTTGAACACCAAGGGATTTCGACCCGGACGAATACGCAACTGGACACGAGAAGAACTCTTCGACCCTAGAGAGTAGTTGTACCACAGGGCGTCAAAGTTAAAGTCGGCCCCAGACTGAACATTCAACGGATCTAAAACCCTAAGGATCCGCCACGCCTGCGGCATGACCTGACACGGCGCAAGCGCCAGAGTCGCTAAGAAATCCCTGACAAGGGGGGAGAACGGAAACATATGACCAATCCTAAACGGATAAGCCTAGAAACAAACCCATCCCTCGTAGCGAGCGTCGGCTCTCTCGTCCGGATGCGGTAACCTTGCGACCGTCTCATGAGGAAAGCCTCCGACTTGGAGAATCTGCTCCAACTCCGCCTCCGTCAGAGTCCCCGTCAAAGCGTCTGCCTCCTTCAGAAGGAAAAGGGGGGAGGACCTCATTCTTGCTCGAGTTCGAGCGAGTAGCAGTTGACTCGGAAGACTTGCTGGAAACCATTTCCAGAACAGAAAGAGAAGGGAATCGAAGAGCAATTTTTTTGAGAAAACTAGAGAAGCCTACCAGATCAGAGAGCAAGGAAAGAAGATGAAAACAAACCGTCAGAAACTTAATTCGGATTTATGGAGGGAATCGGCAGGTCGCAGAGACGTCCCATCGTGCAGCGGGATTATGGCCATGTAGCCCTCGCCTATCGCGCCCAGATCGGAGGGTGGAGATCGAGTGGGATGGAAGTTGTTTGGACTCCATCTCACAACTGCCATGAAGCCCAAAACAACTTGGGGCTATTGTTGGGAACAACTTACTCCAAAGGGATCGGAGCAAACGAATTGGGTCAAGGTCCAGGCGAAGTCGAAGGCCAGAAGAGATTAGAAGGAAGCGACGGACACTCTTCAGACGCGTGGGATCCGACCAGCTCCGAAGATTTCGCCCAGGACATTAATTGCCTGATCAATGGCAAACGGTAACGAAATTAAACACGAAGATTACGATGGCATTCAAGAGCAAATCCCGAAGATCACGCATGGAATGAATAGAGGATATTACGAAGACAAGTAACGGATACAAGAGGAAGATACCATAAATAGATCACAAAGAAGCGATCGACAACACACATGTCTACACACTGTATTCACTCGCTGAGTTTTCAAAAGGCTTACCAGCATATTCTTTCTCGTTCAAGCTCCCTGAGATATTACTCGACCATTGCCGGTTGAATCACCGATACCGCCTGTCGAACAGGACTCGATCCCTTACTCTTCAAGGATAAGTTGTATTCTGATCTTATTCTAATGTCGATTGATCAATAAATTACATTACTTCTTTGCATCTATTCTTTACTTGGTTGATTGTCTATTTGGTTTGGATCGATTTCACATTATCCGATCGACTCGTTACCCCGTCTAATGCATTTTAGGTCGGTTGATCTTTTCGCCCCAAAACAGCTATCACCCCCAGACCAATGGCCAGACTAAGGTCACAAATAGAACCCTAGGAGCCCTCCTTCGCACCATGCTAAAGGCCAACCCTAGGCGTTGCGAGGACTTACTATCTTTTGTGGAGTTTTCTTATAATAGATGCAGGCACACGGCAACCAAGCAAACACCGTTCGAAGTGGTCTATGGCAGGAATCCCTTGACGCCACTAGATCTATCGCCGCGCCCACTATGAGACCCAGTGTACATCATTGCCGCCAACCGCGCCGAGCAAGTGCAAGAGCTCCATCGGCGAACACGCGAGCAATTGGAGAGAAGGGCCTCACAGTATGCCTCGCAACACAATCATGGCCGCCGCCGTGTCGTGTTTGCACCCGGCGACCTTGTCTGGGTGCATTTTCGAAAGGAAAGGTTCCCATCGCGGCGCAAGCACAAGTTGGCCCCATGTGGAGATGGTCCCTTCCGCGTGATCAAGGCCATAGGTGACAATGCCTATCAACTCGAGCTCCCTGCAGACTATGGAGTACATGCATCATTCAATGTCTCGGACTTAGCACCTTACGTGGAGCCTGAGTTTGATGATGGTGAAGCGGGGACGCTTCACAACCAAGTGGGGGAGGGTGATGTGACCCTGCCTCCCATGACGGCCATAGAGGAGGAGCAAGCCATGAGCCTTCGCTCAGAGGGCCCAGTCACAAGATCGAGATCCAAAGCCATCGCCGACGCCGTGCACTCGCTAGTCACTCGCGTCATCGCTGGCCAAGGCACACCCGAGACCGAGCCCATACTCCAAGTCCTCGCCACCATCGCAGTCGCTGACACAAGCCCTTCTCCATTGGCACCGGACACACCCACTGTCGATCCCAGACACCATGACATCGCCGCCGCTCCCAGTGTCTGCGTCCCATGCCTCGCCGCCACCGGCTTAGACATTTAGAGGTTTATTTGCCTTGGTTTTGACATTGTTTTTTAAGACATTTCTATTTTTGGTATTATGCTTGTTTTAAGTAGTTTCCATTATTAGTAGTTTCTATTTTTAGGGTGTGTGCCTATTGCATGTTGCATGGGCTAGCCCATTAGGCTCTACTCGGCCCATCAGAGTTCTCACTTCTAGTATTTAAGTCACACTTTGTTTCTTGTTACTGTTTACGTTCAATTTTAATCAAAGCTTAAGTCGAGTGTTAAGCCCTCCTTCCTTTGATCGGACGTCACCTATCTCTATCTTCGCATCCCCTTCACTCTGTCACCGACGCTGCGGCAAACGCTTGGAATCCTTCAAGCAAAGTCTTCCTTCGCATCTCCCTTCACTCCGCTGCCAACGCTACGATCAAAGAATTGATATTCAAGTCATCTATCACCAACCATCACACCATCACTTCCATCACCATCCATTCAATCGCTTCCGCCATCGCACCCACAATCGGACCCACTCCATCGTTGTCGCTAGCCCTTCTCTTGTGACACTCATCATCACCATCGATATCGTCGTCGCCATCGAACCCAGACTCGAACCCAGTCTATCGCTCGCCAACACCATCGTCTTCACCATCGCCGCCGTCTTCGATGTCTTGACACTCATCGTGACATCCATCGTCACCGCCGCCGATACCACCCAGACACTCACCACCGGGTTCGTCATCGACCACCACCGTGTCCGATAACCTCTAAAGTCATTGTTCACGTACGCGCATCCATTGTCAGGCTTTCGTGTAATTCATCAAGGGTTTTCCCAAGGGTTCCACGACAGCCTTGACAACAAAGCTTGTGACTTCTCGCCCAAGACTAGATCCAACGTGTCACCTTTGACAAGTGTGCTCGTCATCGGAGGCAAGACCACATCATGAGGTCTGCTGACTCTAACACTGATACCTTGACATGGTGGAAATGTCATGGGCATAGGTTTCCAATTCTTGCACATTTGGCCCGTGATGTATTATTAGTCATTCCAATCACTACGGTGCCATCTGAGTCTGCCTTTAGCACAAGAGGTCGTACTATTGATAAATTTCGAAGCTCGTCATCTACTAAGGTGACATCTTTGACTCTTTGTCATTTTAAATAAACACTTTAGAATTTTATTATATTTCTTGTTAACATTTATACTAATCATATCTTATGTATAATGTATGTGATTACTAATTAGACGGCTCAAGAACTAATATGGACTCAAGATTGGTTGTGCTGATGCAAGGTCCCATGAACATGTATTTGGTAAAGTAATAGAGCTTCTGATGGAGACCGAGGAAATGGAAGACGATAATCTTTTTCTTATCTTTATCGTTATTTGCTTATTTCATTGTTGTTTACTAATGTTTTGATTTATTTTTTTATGTTTGTTAGATGTTGAAAGAAACATGGGATTATTGTCTTAACTACGCAAGCATTATCTCTAGCATTTTGGACAAATCAAAGGTTATTTCTTAGATTCTATAGCTTATTGCTTTGTCTTTTGAATCAATTAGTTCTTTTTTATTGCGTAACTATTGACTATTTTTATGAACATGGTGTAGAGTATAAACTTCATGGCAGTGAAAGGATGAACTTCTCTTAGTGCTCTTCTTTGCAGCTGGCAATGGAAATTGGAAATTGTTATTTTGGGTGTTAAAAGAATGAAATGGTCTTCTTGACAATGTAGTGAAATATTGATTTTAATTAGTTGTTATTATGTTGTTTTGGATATTTCTGTATGTACATGGAAGTACTACACTTTGTTATTTTGTATTTCAAGTCAAACATTGAAAGCCGACCTTGATATCTTAAGTAGTTAAACTATATGCTTTTGGAATTTTAAATTTCATTATATGGTAAATTATGTTGATAAAACTTTAATCATGGAACTGAATTATATTAGAATTAAGTACATATGCATATCGGGTAAAACGATGGAATTGTATTAGAATTAATCAAAGTTTCATGAAATAAGTAAATTCGGTTTTTCCCGGTTTTTAAGCCGAACCAAATCGGTACATAACCGAACCGATGTAGTTCGGTTCGGCTTTCGGTTCAATTTTTGGAGTTTCGGTTTTTTCAATTCGGTTCAATTCCGGACTGATGCTCACCCCTAAGTCTGACAAGCAATGAAGTGGGCCATCTTAGAGAACCTATCTACGACCACAAAAATTGAGTCCTTGCCCCTTTTAGACATAGGCAAGCCCGTAATAAAATTCATAGACAAATCCTCCCAAGCCTCAGGTATGGGTAAAGGGGTGTACAATCCAAAAGGACTCGATCTAGCCTTGGCGCGTAGGCATGCGACACAACTCCGACAAAATCTGGTCACAAGGAACGAAGTCGATTTGATGCTCAATGCCACGGCTAGGCAGCAATCCTTGCGGTAACTCATCGGGCATCACGTCCTTGAAGTCCTACATCAAAGACACAACACACGAAGGGAGTGTAGCTTGTTCCTTTTGAGTGGAAGCGCAAAAAGTAAGAATAACTAAGAAACAAGGAGTTCTTCCCTTAAATGGAGTAGTGAGCTCGCTGAGTCAGGCCAAAAGTAGGCCATGCTCGCATGTGCCTTGGATCGGGGCCAGCGGTGAGTTCTGTCGGCCACCTTGGGGATCGAAGTTGGCACTGAGGCCATTTGTCCTAACACTAGCATTTTTTAGATAAGGGCATGCAGTAGGGTGAGAATCGCCGTGAGAAGTGGCATTTTGCTTTGCTTTGGCCTTGGGCAGCGCAACGCCATCTAAGTTGGCCGATGCGGCGGCGACTGTTGGTTTAGCATCAACAGCTTCCAAGGAGATTTTGGCGACTCCTCTCTACCTGGTCCTGCAATATCTCATTTAGAGTCATGGGTAAGAGGGTGACCCGTTTCCCATGGTAATTAAACACATAAGTGTTTAAATAGCCATCATAGAGGACGCGCCTATCAAATTACCATGGGTGACCAAGCAGCAAGTTTGTCACATCCATAGAAATTGCATAACATAAAACAGAATCAGAATAATGACCAATGGAAAAATATATCAAAACACTGTTTTGTGATGACATCTCCTTTGCTTTCGGAGATCCATTGGAGTTCGTAGGGCTGTGGATGAGGTGTTGTTGGCAAATTGAAGTGCTTCACCACCTTCTCATTGATTATGTTGCAGTAATTGCCTTCGTCTATGATCACACTCAAGGAGGTTGTCTTGACCAAGCATCAAGTGTGGAAGAGATTGTCATGATGGTCCATCATATCAGCCTCCTTCATGGTGAGCACGCGCCTGGTTACAAGGCTTAAAAGGGTAACGGCATAGAGGTCAGCTAGCACGCAAGCATAGACGTACAACTCCTCCTCGGCATCAACAGCGTCGGCCACGTCTTCTTCGACTTCATCCTCACAGTTATCGCAACCGACAACTTGGGAAAAGAGTACCTTCTTGGTGTTGGGGCAATCACGTTTCATGTGACCACGACCTCCACACTTGTAGCACTCCAAGCCTATGCCAAGGCACCTAGGTTTGTCAAGACACATGTTAAGGCCTATGCCAAGGAACCTAGGCTTGTCAAGACACGTGTCAAGGCACATGCCAAAGCAGCTAGGCTTGTCAAGACACATGTCAAGGCCTGTGTCAAGGCACCTAGGATTGCCAAGACACATGCCAAAGCACCTAGGCTTGTCAAGACACATGTCAAGGCCTATTGCGAAGGCACCATGGCCTATGCCAAGGCCAAAGTCAAGGCCAATACCAATGGAAAGGCCAAGGACAATGCCAATGCACTTAGGCTTGTCAAGACATATGCCAAGGCACCTAGGCTTGTCAAGACACATGCCAATGCACCTAGACTTGACAAGACATGTGTCAAGGCATATGCCCAGGCACCTAGGCTTGTCAGGACACATGTCAAGGCACATGCCAAAGCACCTTTGCTTGTCAAGACACATGCCAAGGCCTATTCCAAGGCACCATGGCCTATGCCAAGGCTAATGCCAAGGCCAACGCAAATACCAAGGCCGAGTCCAAGGTCAAGGACAATGCCAAGGGAATGGCCAAGGACAATGCCAAGGCACCTAGGCTTGTCAAGACACATGTCAAGGCCTATGTCAAGACACCTAGGCTTGTCAAGACACATGTAAAATCACATGCTAAAGCACCTAGGCTTGTAACCCTTAAATATTTAGCTTTTATATTATTTAGTTTAAATGTTTTTATTTTATTTTTTAATAGTAATAATAATTTAATAATATAAAATAATAATATATATATATAATATATACAAGTCAGGCTTACCGGCCCTACAAGGCTTGACCCCCTATCCATACTCGGCCCTCCCGATACTCGGGCCGGGTATTTCTAGCCCTTTAGGGCTTGCGAGCTTGTCCATACCCTCCCGTTTACACGGCGGGTGGGCCGGACTGGATGGACCAATCCGCGTTTGCTCAGATCTACACGTGAATATAACATACGTAATAATTTTGCATACACAAAGCTATATTTCAAACGGGTATTTTTCAACGTCTACACAACGTCCAAATATTTTTAGATAACCTTACGCCTTGAGAGGGCGTACGCTAT